>CM062805.1:108081616-109481616 GCA_031772625.1 Pinus tabuliformis
TATAGTAAGTGTAAAAAAATTGCTCTTAGAATATTTGATTTTTGAAATTTTTTAGAAATTGATAAAACTAATTTAACTTGATATGCATTCCACTGCATTACCATTCCTCCACTACATTTACTATTACACATTTATCCCATTAACTTCATCATAATAAACAATATTAAAACTATCATTTACCCTACTCCTACCATACAAAAATAATTTCCCTATACATTATCCTACCATATAAAAAAATCATTTCCCTATACATTTTTATAAGCATTTTTTATTTGAAAAAATAAGGACAATGTTTTTCCCCTTAGCATTTTTGTTGACCTACATGAACCATACAAAGGTTAAATGTCGAAAAAAATTGATTTTAAATGACCTATCCTATGGTCATTTTAAAACAAATTTAAGGCATAAGAGACAAAGTGACAAAGTATGGGCGCTAAGGTATATGCCTAAAGATATATGCGAAGAATTACAATGAAAAACGTGCCAAAAAAATAAAAAATGAAAAAGGAACTAATGGGCATATAATACAAAGTGGGCATGAAATATAATGAAAGGCATGCATGAAGCAACCATGATAAAAAATATGATGTTGCAGTGACAAGATAGGCCTGTACACCGTGTAATCCGAAGGACGTAGCCACGAGGAGGATGCAGTCATGATAGGTACAATGAGCATTGAGTTGGCATAATTGAAATGGTCAAATAAAGTTCAAGTGCTCTAAAAAACAATTACAGTGCTTTGTATTATGTTTTTTTTGCATAGTCCAGACCTGCATTACATATTTCTTTCACCATCACAGCTCAAAGTAAGCCCAGGAAAGAGATTTCAATGCTGTGTATAGTCAAAACCTTGTGAGAGAAACCGGAATTGAGAGAAATGCAGAGCACAGTGCTGAAGAAGAAGTGTGGAAATAAGTAGGGAAGTTGAACATTGGTTTTAACGAAGAGGATTACAAGCCAAGATATTTGCTATGCCAATTTGACCAAGCTCACCAACAAATTCCAGAAAATTCGTAGAATGAAGAGGAACCGCGAGTTAATAACTCATAAATGTCTTCAAGTCGCTGCCAGATCAGAGAATTTTTAAAAGCAGAGAGGAGAATTTTGTGGATTTTTTTTTTTGAAAAATGGAGCAAGCGGATTTGACCGGGATTTAAGCCAAGAGATCTGGCAGTCATGTAGCAAAAACACACCACCTAAGTGCAGAGATCTCATGAAGCAAGAAGGTAAGAGAAAAACCCAGATTTTTCTCATAAATGCAACAGATATTTAGATAAATAAATCTCGGGATTCAAGTTATAAATTAGTGCCTCTGCCACTGTTTAAAACTTGTCACTGCCACCGTTCACTTAAACTCTGCCACCAATAAACACGTATTTTCCATTGGTTTAATGAACAAATCCTTGGAAATATTGAGGGAGAATTCTGATTGAAATAGCGTTGTCTAAACATAGGAACTCAAGTTATCTCAAAGATAACTCAAAAATCACTTTCAGATCAGGTAATCCCATAATTTTCTCATGCATGGTTACACACAGAGTTTTTGATTTCGATTTTTATACAAACAGAGAACATAATTCTTCTTATTTTCAACACAGTGGGCATAATTCATTACATTCATGTATGGTTGTGTGGGAAAATTTGTTCCATCCATGTGCACAGTGAGAATTTCGATACAGGTGAAGATTTAAATGGAACTATGAGAGAAATGTCTACTCGTGAAAAGTTGTTGCATGATCAACCAAATCTTTTGTTGCAATTTGGATTAGATCTTTTTCCTATCCTAGTCCAGGTTTATGGCTCAAGCGTGAGCACTCCTATTTGACACAAGTCTATTTACATCATTAGCAAGTGGGTATATTTTAGCAATGCTGAAATGCTTATATCTTTTCTTCACGTGACAAACATATCAAGTTTTTTTGGCTGGTGTTCTAACATGGAAAGATCCCCATGTTTTGGTCCCTGATCTACAGATAGTAGAATTTCTTATAAAAAAATTCATGATACTTTTCCCAAGTTGTTCATGAAAGAAGGGGTTGTTCATGCAATAGATACATTGATATCAACAAATCTATCAAGTTCATTTTCAGTACAGGTCTTTGTCTCACAGAAAGGTTGTCTTTCAGGATCATCTATCCCAAATTCCACATGTAATATTCTGCATTCGAATAGGTCAAACAGTGAAACAGCCGGAGAGGAAGAATCTAGTGGTTTAAATACTGGAAGAGTTGGTTCACTATTGCCTTCTGGAGATGAAACAATTCAACTATAGTTTTAAAAATTCGAAATTGTTAAGAAGCCACTATTTTTCGTTGCTTTTTCTGAGCAAATGAAACTGAAATTTGAAAAATGAAAAAATGGGTTTTCTTCAGAATGAGCCTAATTAGGCTGGGCAGTTTTCTCAAATTCATTTCTATTTGGGATATTTTTATGGTTCTTTCAACCCCTATTTTGCAGATTGCGTGGGTAAAACAATGGCTAAATTGAAAGTGAATGCCTAGTCATAAAAAGGATTGGCACAAGTTATTTAGTAGTAGAATTATACAAGAAGAAAACCCCCTACACAAGTGAAAGAAGCTTTAATTTTTTTCGATTGGTGTTTTCTCTGTGACTGTGTGACATTGCAAGGTTGGCTTCTTTCAGTGAAGATGTGAGGGCAAATGGATATTGGCTCCTTTAAGTGAAGTTGTTGATATTGCTAATTTGAGAGGGACATGAATCCTGTGTCAGAATGTATTACAAAATTCAAGTTTTATTTGTTGTCTTCTCTGAAGCTGCTCATCCAAAATGATTTATTGGTGTTATTTCTGGTGTTTTATCATGAGAGGAAGAATAATGTAAAGTTGTTGTATTTGTGTGTTGGTGGTGAAACCTCATCACACATCAGAGACATTTTTGTTCCCATCACTCCAGAATACATAGCCCAAGCCAAAAAAAAATTCCACTGATAGGTGAAGAATATTACAAAGAGCAACACTTCAAAGAGAAATGATGAAATTTCTTTTTAGAAAAACAGAGGAAAGGAAAGGAGAAAAAGTAAAGAATGTCATCTACAAGGAGAAAAAGTACATGAAGGCATAGATATCCTTTTACAGGTAGCTCAAGAGAAAGCTTCATCTTCAAGGGTCAGAGCCATAGGTATATCAGCAGGCCAGTCAACATATAGAAGCAAAAGGTCAAGGAGACAGAGGCAAGCATGAGGACATGCTTGAGAGTAAGCAAGGGGGAGATGTTGGCCCTCATTTTTTTTATCAAATTTTGCTTATTAAAATCCACCTAATTTCCATCATTTTCCACCATATACCATCCATATACACCTTATTTTGACCTTATTATGCATATTCAAGCAAATAAATTATGTTTTTCAATTTTTAGATATTTTTGCAAAAATTGGGTTTTAAGAGTATTTTTGGACAGAATCAGAAATTCCCGTAATGGCTATGTGGATGACATATTTGTAGGACACTTGGGCTCGAGCTAGATACATGAATGGAAATCTTGGGAACTAGGACTGAACTAATTCCAATTGGTTCAGTCAAAACAAGCTAAATCAGGCCTGGTCAAGGCTGGTCAAACATGACTAGTCATCCAGAAAATCCCTAGGAAATAGGGCAGTTTTATGATTTCATGGGATTTTCCATATTTTTAGTGATAGATTGGATGGATTCGACTTGGATAGGTGGATATGAATAGATATAGTTGTTAGAGATACTTTAGATCAGTTTGTTTCATGATCTTCTATTTAAGCCAAAACTTTGAAGGCTTATGGCATGTAGAATTAATGTAATTTGATTTTGAGACTCTTTGAAGACCAAAAGATTGTAGAATTTTGTAGAATTTTTCTACAAATCAGCTAGCTCTGATACCATGTAGAACTTTTTCTACAAATCAGCTAGTTCTAATACCATGTAGAAATTTCCCACCTGTAGATCAACCTGGTAATGCAATGTACTAAAACAAAACACTTGATCTACTTCTACAAAAAAATTAGCGGAAGCTTCATCAGCCATGAGCAATATCAATAAGAACACATATAACTGATAAGAAGGAATCAATCACACATAACACAGAAGAATTTACCTGGGGAAAGCACCTGCCTAAAACCCCATCTCTGTATTATCATACAAGTGGAAATATAGTCCGGATTACACAAAGCCTTAGCTCGGAAGCTATCCAGCTCTCAATACAATCCCTCTGCTGCTCATAGACAGTCAAAGGCTTCTCACAAACCTTCTCCTCTGCCCTCCAAGCCTCCTATTTCCTTGTGCAGTTTCCTTGGGGTCCAGTGTTGCCACCTGTGTGAATTGGCCTCTTCACACACTCACTAACCTCTGATCTAACTGCACAAACCTGAAGGAGATAAATCCTCATCATGGATGAGCTTCCTTTATAGGAAAAATATTCATCCAACTGATAGTACACTGTCCCACATCTGATCTCAACTGGGTCTCTGACAGAACTGACATGCATCAGTTATCCATGAGTGAATACACAGTTATCTGAAAATAATAGTTGTCACATGCATGCAAGCATCAACAAACTATATCTCATTAATTTAACAACTTGTTAAATTAATCTAACTGAACTTGACTAAGTTAAACTAAGTCAACTGATCCTCTCAATATAGAACTAAACCTTATCTCCTTTAATCAAGGGATAAATTCGTAAATCAAGAGAGAAAATAATCGCATGATCTCACAAAGACTTCAAGTTTAATTTTCCATAACTAACTAACTCATGGAGATTAATTAATTAATGTTTTAAACTGTTGTTAAGACCAAATTCGTTTTTACTTCCTATAGTTAGACCAGAGACTGCTAAAAATAGGAAGGGACCCAAAAATGTTGTTTTTAGAAGATGCTATTTTTAGCAGTTTCACCTCTCACCAAGGCGACCAAAATGCTCATTGGCCAAACTGCTATTTTTAGCAGTGCTATTTTTAGCACTTCTATTTTTAGCATTTCTTGTTGCACATTTTTCAATAAAGATAATTGAAGAACCTGTTTCATTTCAATTTGTTGTTCATGCTTGGTTGATCTATTGAAGTTGTTGTACCTGAGATTTCTTCAAGTGTGCAAGGCAAGGGTGGAGGCCCCCCACACCAAGCTAAGTGCACTTCTTGGTTCAATTTTCATAGTTTTCATAAATTAGTTCTTGTTTCAAATGTATTTAGATGTGTGATGATTGCTAAATGAATATTGGTTTAATTCTAATCTACATATGAAGGGACACACATGAATTTAAGTTAATTTCCCCTTCTATTTGATCTTGAACTAAACCTGAATTTCATTCTCCTTTTCTTATTTGAAGTTATTTCTGCATTTCTGGTTTGAAGCAATGGTGATTATGATATAATAGAATTGTGAAGAAGGACAATTTGGTCCTCCTTAGTTAGGAGCCTCTTCTTTTACATCTTATGCATCATAAACCATTGTTAATTAGTGATTTGGATTTATCTTCATGAAAGTAGTATTGTAGGGAAGGACAACCTGGTTCTCTTATGTTAAGAGCCTCATCCCTCACATATTACATAAGTGAATTAGAAATTGTTAAAATAGGTTTATATTTGTAGTATGTACTTCCTTAACTCTTCAAATTTTATCTTCTAAGCTTGGCTACATCTGATATCCATACACTGTGGACTTGCCTCCAAGTTTTACAAACCTAGATTGATAATGAATACTTGTGTTAATTTGTGTTAATAAATTAGCTCAACAATTTGCGCAAGGAAAGAGGAGCTCAGGTGGAGGCAAAAATTGACTAAGTGTGGGTCGATCTTTTCATTGAGCAGAGAGAATAATTATTCACTTACTGGTTGAGCTTAGAGTGAGCAAGCAATTGTAATACATTATCTATTCATCTTATTAATGCTAGCAGGCTTAAGGGGTTTTTACCTGTTAGTTTCCCCTAGATAAATATGTGTACTTGTTTATGTGATTGATGCATGTTTGTGAATGTTATTCTAAATTGGGAATCAATTTCCACATAATAGTTGATTAGAATTATGTCTCTTGATTTAGATTAAATTTATTTAGCAGTTCCAATTCTATCACCATATTTATACATGGTATCAGAGTAGTATTCATATTAGAACAAGAATTTTGAAGTTGTTCCTCAGGAGGTTCGAATTTGAAGCTTCAGTGTAGCAGGATTTCGTCAGAGTTGGGAGGATGGCCTTCAATGGAATGATATTAGAGTATGCCTTAGAAGGCAACTCAAATTTCATTGCCTAGAAGGATCACATAGAGGAACTACTTGATGATAATGGATTGCTGGAATATTTCAAGACAAACATTCCAAAACTAGGATCAAATGATGCCTAGGACCTAGCCGAATGGAAGAAAGATGTAGCCAAGGCGAGGAGAATAATCTTGGAGAGAGTGCGAGACCACATTTTCTTAAATATCCATGGAAAAGAAACTCATTTTGCAATGTCGAAGCCACTGACTGAGCTATTCAAGAATAGCAGTGACCATAGAAAACTAGTCCTCAAAGAAAAAAATTGAAACATTAAGATGCAAAAGAATGATACTATTCCGCAGTATCTCACTATATTTACACAAGTTCAGGATGAGCTTGGAGGGGTTGGTGTGAATGTTGCAGAAGATGACTTGGTGAGCCTAGCTCTTCTAGGCCTTCCCAAATGTTGGCATAACTACCAGGACTCAGTGAACGAGAGGGAGAAATTACTGAATTGGGAACGCTTATGGTCTGATTTGGTACAAGAAGAAATTATACAAAATACCAGAGATGGAATTTCATCCAAAGGAAAGGATGGATGAAATTTTGCATTGGTTGGAAGGGGAAAGAAGGGAAAAGGGAAGAAATATCAAACCAAACCAGATACTAGCCAAGGGGGCAAGAAGAAAGACTTGTCCAAAATAAAATGCTTCAGTTGTCATGAATTCAAGCATTATGCTACAAAGTGTCCACAAAAAATTCTAGCAAGAACTCAGGAGGAGCAATACATGAAGCATTGGATTCACAATTTGAGCTAGAATTCACCTTGATCGCATGCATGGCCAACATTGTGATGGGGAGTGTGTGGTACTTACACTCAGGTGCCTCATTCCACATGACAGGGTGTAGAGATTTTTTTAGTGATCTGGAGGAGAAAGATCTCCAGATGCATATTGAGCTTAGGGATGACAGAAGGTACAGTGCTACCGAGTTTGGTATAGTAACCTTTAAGAGGGAGTCAGAATCCCCTCTTCACCTCAAAGATGTCATGTTTATACCTAGCCTGAATAAGAACCTCATCTTTGTAGCAGGTTGGAAGAATGTGGCTATCATGTGATATTCAGTAAAGGGAAAGCCTTTATGAGACACATAGCTACTGGGAAGGTGAAACATATTGGGGTTCAAGTGAAGAACCTGTATAAACTTGATGTGGAAGATTGTGCTACATTAAGCAATAAGGAAAAGAAAGTCCAAAGTCAAGATGTTGGTGAACTCTGGCACAGAAGACTTGGTCATTTGCACCATGGCGCCCTTAAAATTAAGTAGAAAATAACCATCGGCCTCCCTAAAGGATCACTTGAGAAATAAGATGTCTACAAGGGTTGTACCTTGGGGAAGTATGTAAAATCCACATTCCATGATCGAGACAACAAAATAAATGCAGTCATGGAGAGAGTCCACTCTAATGTTTGTTGATCCAAAATGGATCTTGTATCAAACCTCTAAGTCTAAGTCTTCATATATATATTAACTATTGGAAAACACTATCACAGGAGAAAAACACTAAGGAATGGCAGAAAATAGAGTGAAGCGGAGAGTGAAGTATTGTTGCACAAGAGCCGTCGGATCAGCGAGAACAATGGCCCAAATCAAATCGGCAATATCGCATCGGCGGAGAGGCTAGCAGAGTATATTGGAGGCGGCCCTAAGGGAAATGTGACTGTGATTGGTGACACAACGTGGACCGTTCATCGAGCGTGCAGATCAACGACGGAGATTACATATCACATCGCAAATTTGCCAAAGGGAGGACTTATCGCAAGCCGAAGACTATGCAATATGCGCGGACCCGAAAGGGTTTAAAAATGCGGCTTTATATAATTTGAGTTCCGTGGTAAACGGTATTTCAGGCGGGCTTTAGGCGGTAAGCAGTATTGGAGAGGCTACGCCCGATTCCATACATTGGCCGACACGTAGCATGCCGCAGGAGAGAGAAAACCATTTTTTCAGGCGAGTAATCTCCGTGCAAGTAGGCCACCCGAAATGGCTGTCAGCTGTTGGAATGGAGATCGTGGATCAACAATGGAGATCGAGTGGACTACTTGATGTTTCGGGTTGGATGCAAATCGTCGGATGGAAGGCAGATCAACGGTGTGGAATACAAAGGGATTATGACCCGTAGCCAATGCGACTTGCGATTGTGATCAAGGCGGACCCAAGAGGATTATAGGGTGGACTTTATATCATTTGAGGTTCGGCTTTAACGTTACGGTTGAGTTTTTCATTTGTTTTCAGTGTATTCTGTGTATTTATCTGTGTAAACGAAAAGTGTATTTTTGGGGATCTTCACCTGCACCCAAAGATCCTTCCGTTTGTAAACAACTGCCTATGCTTTAAGCGTTTTGCAATGATTGTTTAAATGCTCAGCAGGGAGATGAAGGGACAACGCCGGGAGCCAGAGAGCCCGAAAAGGGAAATGAACAGACAAGCACTGTAAGCTTAAAAAGCCATCCCATGACAGAACAAAAAGAAGAGGAAGTCAGTTGAAGACAGTCACAGAAAGACAATCAGTCAGTCAGATCGAGGCAGATTGAATAGAGGAACATGACAGAGGGAGAGTCTGTGCACTCTTTTAGACGTGAGGTTTTCGAGCAGATCCCTCTTTGATGTCATTGTTGTTTGAGACTCTGTTTTGAGCTCACTCTTGTAATAATATGTTCTTGAAGACTTAATATAGAGGTTGACACTGAAATCTGGACCAGGAGACATAGCCAGGGGGTCTGGTGAACTCCTTTATTATTTTCACTGTGTTGATGTGTGTTTATTATGTTTTATAACTGTTCATTGTCTATATTATTCACAATATTTTTGATCCGTTGCACTAAATAATATAGGCATTCCTGCACATGAGTCTGTAATACCTTTTCTTCTTAATTTAGTATCCATTTCGGATCAAGTGGTATCAGAGCATTTGGTTTTGGTTTTATTAAGGTTAGACAAGCTTGTGCTGGATTTTGAATGCTAACTAGATTAAAGCTCAGACTAGGAGAAGGAGAACTTGTTGAGGCTAATCTAGAGATTGGAAGAGTCTATTCTCAGAGGAGAATGGCAGAAGAAGCTCCATTGGGATCATAATCTCAATTTATAGAAAGTTTTAAGACACTCCAAGCCATGGTGGAAGAAATGTATTTGGAATTTAAGAAGGGTCGAGGTGAAAGCACTTCAACACCTAAACCAGAAAAAGGAGCAGAGGAACCTTTTCTAGTTGCCCCTCCAGGAGGCAAAGGAAAAGGAGGAATGACTCCTCCACCATCTCCTCCATCATCATCCTCGTCATCATCATCTTCTAGCTCTTCTAAGAAGAAGAATAAAACTTCCTTAATCAAATTAGATGTGAAGTTTGATTTGCCAATTTATGATGGAGAACTCAATGCAGAAAAGCTAGATAATTGGATAAGACAAATTGATGTATATTGCAGGGTACAGAACGTTGATTCAGAAAGGAAGAAGATTCAGCTGGCTAGCCTTCGACTTGGAGGAACTGCACTAGTATGGTGGGAAGGCAAGACACAAGATGATTTGCAAAAACATGGTAAAATCATTTCTACCTGGAATGAATTTGTTTCTGCTATCAAAAAGCAATTCTATCCTTTAGCTTACATGCAGCAGGCAATGATGAGTTGGCAAACTCTTCGGCAATTGAAGGGTCAAAGTGTACAAAGTTATACTCAGGAATTCAGAAAGAGAGCTTTAACTCTAGGTATATCATTGGACTCACCTGAGACTTTATTGAAGTATATAGGTGGTCTTCATAGCTATTTAAAGCATACTATTCTCATGTTTAATCCCACTAGCTTAGATGATGTATCAGTTCAAGCCACACATCTAGAAGCTAGAGGTAAGAATGTAAACCCAGAGGTTGGGGGATCATCTAAATATTCTGTAAGCAAGAGCAAGGAAAAGAAGAAACTGAAATGGAAGGAGAGGAAAGAAAACACTGTAAAGAAGGATAAACCTTCATGCACTCATTGCAAGAAAGAAGGACACGATGAGGCACACTGCTGGTTTTTGCATCCAGAACTGAAACCTAAGAAGTTCGGTGGAAAGGAGAAGAAGAATGTTGCTGCTATTCAGTAGGACTTGGGATCAGATTCAGGTGATGAAACAACAGTTACAGCCACAGGTATTAAAGGTAAAGATTCTGAAGCATCCACAAGTAATTCTGCACAATCTGTTGATAATGAAAATAATGAGAGGGAAAGAAATGAGCTTTTTCGTATTAGAGTAATTTCCAAGCATAATAAGATTGATACTTTATTTGATAGTGGATCACAAGTAAATTTGATTTCTGAAACAATTGTAAAGAAGTTGGGATTACAAACAAAACCTCATGAGAAGCCATATCCATTAGGTTGGGTGTGTGATAAAACAAAGCTACAAGTAACGAGACAATGTAAACTTAGGTTTGCTATTGGATCAACATTTGTAGATGAGGTTGAGTTAGATATAGTTCCATTGGATATATGTGGTATTGTTTTGGGAAGTCCATACTTGTATGATAGAAAAGCTATTTTCTATAGAGTTGAGAATAAGTATCAACTCACTAAAGATGGAATAGAATATATTGTAAGAGCTCATAAACTAAAAGGTAATTATTCTCTCATAAATTCAGGACAGATGAAAAGAATTGTGAATTCAAGTAAGCAATTTTTACTAATGGTTGTAAAGGCAAAGGATCTTGAAAAATCCAATGCATTTGAAGGCTGTGATTCTAGACATAAAGCTGATTTAGTTAAAGTTGTTTCAGAGTATGATGTTCTATTTCAAGAACCAAACGGTCTGCCACCCAAGCGGGAAATAGTACATGATATTTATTTGCAGCAAGATGCTCCATTACCTAACATTGGAATGTACAGGTTATCAGCTTTAGATAATGCAGAGATAGAGAAGCAGGTACAGGAGTTGCTCGATAAAGGGTTTATACAACCAAGCACATCACCATGTGGATCTCCAATCATGCTGGTGAGAAAGAAAGATGGTTCGTGGATAATGTTCATTGATTATAGAGCACTAAATAAAATAACGATCAAGAATCGTGATCCTCTTCCTCATATTGATGATTTATTGGATCAATTAAAAGAAGCAGTTTAATTTTCTAAGTTAGACTTGCGAAGTGGTTATCATCAGGTTAGAGTTGTAGAATAGGATGCATGGAAGACTGCTTTCAAGACAAAGCAAGGACTGTATGAATGGTTGGTTATGCCTTTTGGCTTAACTAATGCTCCTGCTACATTTATGAGAGTCATGAATGATGTACTCAGACCATTTATTGATGATTTTGTAATTGTTTATTTAGATGACATTCTTGTTTTTAGTAAGACATGGGAAGACCATGTAAAGCATGTAAAGCAGACTTTAGATGTTTTAAAAAGAGAAAATCTCTATGTAAAACTGTCAAAATGTGAATTTGGCAGAACATCTTTAAATTATTTGGGTTATATTGTAGGGGGTGGTGAATTGAAGATAGATCCCTCTAAGGTTGAAGTCATTGTGAACTGGCCTAAACCCAAATCTGCTACAGAGGTTAGGAGTTTCCTAGGGGCAGCACAATACTGGAGAAAGTTTATTGCTAACTTCTCATTGATTGCAGCTCCATTACATGCTTTAACAGGATTGAAACATGTGTTTAAGTGGGGAGGCAAACAGCAGAAAGCCTTCGACACCTTAAAAGAAAAAATCAGTACAACACCAGTACTAGCACTGCCAGATCTTCAACATCCATTTGAGATTGAGACAGATTCCAGTGACTATGCCATGGGAGCAGTGTTGATGCAACACAGAAAACCCATATGCTATCATTCTGAGACATTTTCTTCTGCAGTAGTTAATTATCCCACATATGATAAAGAATTGTATGCATTAGTACAAAGTGTGAAAAATTGGAAACACTACCTAATGGGTAAAGAAACAATCATACATACAGATCATCAACCACTTCAATATTTGCACTCACAAACTAAATTGCAGCAATCAAGACATTATAGGTGGATGGGTTTTCTATAGCAATTTCATCTTGTCATCAGATATAAGAAGGGCATACACAATAAGGTTGCAGACATGTTATCAAGACCAATCATAAATGCATCTACTATACTTAAGCATAACTCAGTAATGCATGAAAGTTACATTGAACAATATGCTCAAGATGTAGATTTTAAAGATGTATATGCAACTTTAAGTCATGGCAAGCAAGTAGAAGAATTGGATTATTATGTAAAGGACCAACTCTTATATCATTTGGGAAAGTTATGCATTCCACAAACTGAAAGAGTTAACATAATTCGAGAAGCACATACTTCTCTCATATCAGGTCATTTTGGTGTAAGTAAAATAGTTGCACAATTGCAAAGGTTCTGTTATTGGCCAAGAATGCATGAGACAATTTCTAGATATATCAAAGGGTGTACTATGTGTGCTATAAGCAAGCCCAATAATAGGAAATTAGGCTTGTACACTCCACTTCCAATTCCTTCTCGTCCTTGGGAAAGTATTTCCATGGATTTTGTTGGGGGATTGCCAAAGTCTAGGAAGGGTCATGATTATTTGTATGTTGTTGTGGATAGGTTCAGTAAAATGTGTATTTTGATACCATGTAACAAGCAGGTTACAGTTGAACAAACAACAAAGTTGTTCTTTCAGAATGTATGGGTTCATTTTGGGTTACCCACTTCTATTGTATCTGATCGAGATTCTCGATTTGTTGGGAATTTTTGGTCAAGTTTATGGGAGTTGATGGACACCAGGTTGAAGAAGAGCACAACATTTCATCCACAAACAGATGGTCAGACAAAAGTGGTCAATAGGACAATGATCCAGTTGCTCAGAGGCTATTGCAGTAAGCATCCCAAGCTTTGGGATGAGCATTTGTGTTATGTGCAACATGCTTACAACTATGCCAAGCACTCTTCTACTCAGAGATCTCCTTTTGAGACTTGTTTTGGTTTTATACCAAAGTCTCCCTTGGATTTTGTCTTTGTTAAATACATAGCAGTTGATGGACACAGTGATGTGGACAAAGCAACCAAGTTCATTGAAAAAATCCAGGAAATTCACCAGGCAGTACAGGAACAGTTGGAAAGAAGTCAAGCCAAGTACAAGGCAAGACATGACAAGCATCGAGTTGAGCATAGTTTTCAAGTTGGTGATCAAGTTTGGCTGTACATCAGCAAAGACAGAATGCAGGGTGAAGGTAAGAAGCTAAAACCAATAAGGTATGGACCTTTCAAGATACTTGATAAAATTGGTGAAAATGCTTTTTGCCTTGATTTGCCAGCTTATATGCAGATCTATTCAGTCGTTAATGTAGAAAACTTGAGATTGTATGAACCTTCATTGATTGAAGATCTTGAAGAGCAAAGTCAGTTGCCTTCTATTGGGGATTTGTTGCCTGAGTATCTCAATGAGTTACAGGAGGACACAGTTTTGGACAGGAAGGTAAGAACTACGCGTCAAGGGGATGTTGAGTACCTAAGAGTGGGACTCAAAGGTTCAAATCCAAGCAAAGCACGATGGATAGAAGTTAGATAGGTGAAGGAGCAGTATCCTCACTTGCTTGAATGCTAAAAACCAACTTTTGGTGGTCCAAAAGCTTTTCAGTGGGAAGGCGTGATCCAAAATGGATCTTGTATCAAACCTCTAAGTCTAAGTCTTCATATATATATTAACTATCGGAAAACACTATCGAAGGAGAAAAACACTAAGGAATGGCGGAAAACAGAGTGAAGTATTACTGCACAGGAGCCATCGGATCAGCGAGATCAACGGCCCAAATCAAATCGGCGATATCGCATTGGCGGAGAGGCCAGTGGAGTATATCGGAGGCGGCCCTAAGGGAAATGCGACTGCGATCGGTGACACAACGTGGACCATTAATCAAGCGTGCAGATCAACGGTAGAGATTACATATCGCATTGCAGATTTGCCAAAGGGAGGACTTACCGCAGGCCGAAGACTATGCGATATGCGCAGACCTGAAAGGGTTTATAAATGCGGCTTTATATAATTTGAGTTCCGTGGTAAATGGTATTTTGGGTGGGCTTCAGGCGGTAAGCAGTATTGGAGAGGCTCCGCCCGATTCCATACACTGGCCGACATGTAGCACGCCGCAGGAGAGAGAAAACCGCTTTTTTGGGCGGGTAATCTCCGTGCAAGTAGGCCACCCGAAATGGTTGTCAGCCGTTGGATTGGAGATCGTGGATCAACGGTGGAGATTGAGCGGACTACTTGATGTTTTGGGTTGGATGCGAACCATCGGATTGAAGGTAGATCAACGGTGTGGAATACAAAGGGATTATGACCCGTAGCCAATGCGACTTGCGATTACGATCAAGGTGGATCCGAGAGGATTATAGAGCAGACTTTATATCATTTGAAGTCCGAATTTAATGTTGCGGTCGGGTTTTTCATTGGTTTTCAGTGTATTCCGTGTATTTCTCTGTGTAAACGAAAAGTGTATTTTCGGGGATTTTCACTCGCGCCCAAAGATCCTTCCGTTTGTAAACAGTTGCCTATGCTTTAAGCGTTTTGCAATGATTGTTTAAACGCTCAGCAGGGAGATGAAGGGACAACACCAGGAGCCAGAGAGGCCGAAAGGGGAAATGAATAGACAAGCACTGTAAGCTTAAAAAGACATCCCATGACAGAACAAAAAGAAGAGGAAGTTAGTTGAAGACAGTGAGTCAGTCAGATCGAGGCAGATTGCATAGAGGAACAGGAGAGAGGGAGAGTCTGTGCACTCTTTTAGATGCGAGGTTTTTGAGCAGATCCCTCTTTGATGTCACTGTTGGTTGAGACTCTGTTTTGAGCTCACTCTTGTAATAATCTGTTCTTGAAGACTTCATATAGAGGTCGACACTGAAAGTTGGACTAGGAGACGTACCCAGGGGGTCTGGTGAACTCCTTTATTATTTTGACTGTGTTGATGTGTGTTTATTATGTTTTATAACTATTCATTGTCTATATTATTCGCAATCTTTTCGATCTGTTGCACTAAATAATATAGGAATTCCTGCACATGAGTCTGTAATACATTTTCTTCTTGATTTAGTATCCATTTCAGATCATTTGTGGACCCTTCTCAACAACTTCCACTGCCAGACATAAGTACTATGTTATTTTTACTGATAATTTCTTAGGAAAGTGTTGGATCTTCTTCATGCAGAAGAAGGATGAGACATTTTGAAAATTTATAGAATTCAAGGCACTAGTTAAGAAAGAGACTGACAAGAAGGTGAAGGCTCTTAGGAGCGATATTGGAGGTGAGTATGTTTTGAATGACTTCAAGGAATTTTGTGCCAAAGAAGGAATTTGAAGAGAACTAACAACTCCCCACAAACCACAACAAAATGCGGCAATTGAGAGGAAGAACCAAAGCATTATGGGAGTTGTGAGAGTTGTGCTACATGACCAAGTCCTGCCACTGCATTTGTAGGTGAAGGCATGTAACACAACAATCTACTTGCAGAACCGGAGTCCTCATCAGATTGTTGGTATGGTTACACTGGAGGAGGATTTCTTGGGGAGAAAGTCGAATGTGTCTCATTTCAGAATTTTTGGATCCTCTGTTTATTGCCATGTCTCCAAATATTCAAGGAAGAAACTTGAGCCAACAACAGAGTTGTGGGTTTTTTTGTGTTACACTGAAACTCCACACAACTACTGGGTGTACTTACCTTCCTTTAGAATGATAGTTGTGTGAAGGGATGTAATTTTTGATGAGGATAAGGCAATGAGATGCTCTCTTGAGAGGGAGCTACAAATCCCACCAGAAGAGGAGATTTTAGCTCTAAAGGAGGAGCCTCAGGAAGTTGTGGAGCAGCCACAAATGTAGGAGCAGAGAGGAGGCAATGTGGAGACATCCACTTAAGCATAACCATCTAGAGAAGGTAGAAAAAGAACCACAGAAGATGATATATTAGTGCCAGATGCAAGGGAGAGTGTGGGAGCTCCTTCAAATTTGCGCAGGCAAAGGAGGTAACCTGAGAGGTACACTAGCTACATGGATCTAGTGACTGAGCTTGTAAAGACTGAGCCAACCTCTTTTGAAGAACCAGTTGAGAAACCAGTTTGGGTTGAAGAAATGGTGGAAGAATACGAATCCATCATGAAGAAAAATCTTTGGGGAGTGGTCCCAAGACTAGCAGATAAATCAGTTGTGGGTTGGAGATGGATCTTCAAGGTTAATCATGTAGTAGACAGAAGCATAGAGAAGTATAAGGCCAAATTTGTGGCCAAAAGTTTCTCTCAAGTTAAGGGAATTGACTATGTGGAAACCTTTTCTCTCGTAGCAAGGTTTTCATCCATTAGATCAATTCTTTCACTAGATGTGCAGATGGGGTGGAAGATCCACCAGATGGATGTAAAAAAAAACATTTATTAATGATGTTATTGAGGAGGAAGTGTACATAGAGAAACTAGAAGGTTTTTAGACATTTGATCAGGAGTCTCATGTGTGCAGACTTAGGCAAGCATTATATGGTCTCAAACAATCACCCTGAGCTTGGTACACTCAGATTGATAGTTATCTCATTGGATTGGGCTTCACCAAAAGTGAAGTGGATGCGAACCTCTATCATATTTTGGTAGAAGGTAAATTGCTTATCATTGTTTTATATGTTGATGATTTAATATTGACAAGTGATGAGCAACTGATAAGCTCTCGCAAAGAGGACCTTGAAAGGGAATTTGAGATGAAAGACATGAGTCTCATGGACTACTTCCTTAGGTTGGAAGTATGGCAAGGTGATGGGGAATTTTTTGTGTCTCTTGAAAAGTATTCCTCTGAGATACTGCGGATATTTCACATGGAGAGTTGTAAGTCCATGGAGACACCTCTAGCGACCAACTAGAGGAAGGAGAATGCCACTTCAGGTGAAGAGGTTGATGCTACCATTTACCGACAACTAGTGGGTTCACTAATGTATATTGTGAACACATGACTAGATATGTTCTATGCAGTCAACCAACTAAGCCAAGCTATGGTTAGGCCGACCAAATTGTATTGGAAGGAAGCTAAGCATGTTTTATGATACCTCAGAGGCACTACCCAGTATCGATTATGGTATAGACAAACAAATGGAATAAAGTTGTGTGGCTTCACAGATGTAGATTAGGCAGGGACTCCATCTGACCGAAAGAGTACATTAGGTGGAATTTTCAGTGTTGGGTCCACAACAATTTCCTGGTACAACAGGAAGCAGAGGTTTATGGTGCTCAACTCAGCAGAAGCTAAATACATGGCTACAAGTCAAGCATCATGTGAGGTAATCCGGATGAGAAAGATACTTGTGGTACTGTTTGGTTAGGAGATGGATCCAACTATGATCTATTGTGATAATAAGAGTTGCATTAAGCTCTATGAGAATATGGTATTTCACTATTGATATAAGCATATAGATATCCGATATCATCATTTACGAGGCTATGTGCAAAGGAGGATAATGTTGCTATAATAAATTTCGACAGAGGAATAAGATGTTGACATCTTGACAAAGGCTTTGTCAAGAGGGAAGTTCGAATTCCAAAGGTGCAGGATAGGGGTGGTTGAAAATCCATTTCTTTCTAAGAGGGAGTGTTGAGAAGTGTAGAAAGAAAGTCTCAATTTGACTTAGCCTTGGTCAAATCGAGTAAATTTGAAATTTCCATGCTAGGAGACAACTTTGAGGTAGTTAACTGAGGTGACATGGATTTTTTCACTCAGTTAGCTCAGTAAATTTGAGTTAGTGGGCTTGGAGTTTAATTTGCATGAGTTGATTGTTAATTTGTAGTAATCCAGTTAAGTTATTTCTAGTTGTACTCAGTTAAACTAGTTCTAACAGTTAATAGAAGTAGTTGGAGGTTAGTTGTGCAGTGGGACAATAGTCTAACTTAGAGATTATCTAGTTAACTGATCAATCAACCAAAAATAGTTCATGCATGTAAGGAATTAAAATTGCTCAGTTGTGGTGGATATTCTAAGGCAATGTAACATCAATTGTAGACTAGTTTTGAGTGTACATGTGTTGCATGCAATCAATGATCAATCCTTGGGAATTTCACAATCAATTTGGAGGAAATTCCTAAAACATAGGGGCCAATTTCTTGAGGATTTGCACAAAGAAATAGGAGCTTAGATGGAGGTATAAATTGAATAAGTCTGGGTCAGAGCTTTTCATTAAGTAGAGAGAACAATTATTCACTTGCAGGTTGAGCTTAGAGTGAGCAAGAAATTGTAATACATTCTCTATTCATATGATTAATGCAAGAAGGCTTAAGGGGTTTTTACGAGTTAGTTTCGCCTGAATAAATATGTGTACTTGTGTATGTGATTGATGCATGTTTGTGAATGTTGTTCTAAATTGTGAATTAATTTCCGTAGAGTCGTCGAGTAGAATTTTGTCTCTTGATTTAGATTAAATTTCTTGAGCTGTTGCAAGATTAAAAAATAATGAAATCTATCTATTTCCATGTTTTTGTATATTTTCATTGAAAATGAAAGGAATAATGTGTGAAATCTTATCACCCACTTAGCAATGACACCAGAAAGTGGTGGGCCTTCGATTTGCAACAAGAATGTTGTCCTCCTTTAGCTACCTACTTTAATTATCATCCCAGGGTCATATAAAATTCCAGGGTGTTGTGCACTATCTGTGCAAGACACACTTTCCTACTTCCTTTATGAATCTACTTAATGCTTTCGAGAGCCTATTTAATGGTTGGGACTAGTGGCATTCTAGGTATTACTTCATATATTCTAATAAGGGGAAAACCATGCCATTAATGGAAGCATATGGCTATAAAGCATAAATATTGAAAGTCAATTGATTTTTCAAATGCTAAGAATCAAAGCAAATTTCTAAGAACTAAATTGCTTATTACATATTGCAAATTAAATGGCCCTATGGAAGTAAACTATTGAAGAAAGTGAAAATGGGTTAATACTATCTAGACTAATTGATGGAAACAAAATGCTAAGATAAATTGGAGAAAATAAAGTAAATGGAAGAACTGAAATCTAGGCTAACTTGCAAGAAGGTCAAAGCTCTATATAGCTCCTGTTCCCTTGTATGGACACCACAACGTGATATCATCATTATCACATGAAGGAAACATTCATTATTGAGTGAAAAATCTAATGAAAAAGACAATGATGTGTTGTTCTATAGGAATTATCATAGTTCTATAGGAAACCCACAACACTACAGGAAAAATGCACAAAATGCGAGCTACACGAAGGGACTAAATTCCTCCTTGTTCAAGCAAAATACTGAAGTAAATTAAACCAATTTGTGCACAAGATATTAATACTATAAAAGGAGTAATTAAGTCATAAAACTTTTTATACAGGAAATAGATAACACTAATTGTGAGTAATTTTTATGTAAGAAAAATACTTAAGAATGATAGGACAAAAATGAAAGAAAATGGAAATATAGAGGGTTCCTTAGAGTACCCTTGGGTGGACCCTACCCAAGGTGCTTAGGGAACTTGAAAAGACTAGTGAAAACCAACTAGACAAATAAATTCTTCATTAAGAGAACATCAAAATAAAATACATTTTTTTAGCTAGTAAATGACCAATACATTAGCTTGAGAGCTTTAAGAAGACTAAACTATTGCAAAAACTAACCAACTAAAGCTAAGCCTTGAGTTATACCTTTTTACATAATATTCATGGACCATCCCCTTGATTAGAGGATTCCATGTCCCCATGAATACCAAGATCTCGAGGAAGTTGTTTAGGAACCACTTTTCTCATCAAATATAGTCTACTAACTATTTGAAGTGTACCTAAGTGAATTGTTGATGCCTTAGATGGTGTGTGAGCTCCAAATGTATACAAAATCCTTGATTTATCTCATGACTATGGGCTAGATGTCCCTTATGCTTTCCTACCATATTAGTGTACCATTTTGAACCAAAAACCAAGTATAACCATGAGTGTAACCTTGTCAATTAAATAATTTCATTTAACTCGTGATTAACTACAAAACAACCATATATTATATTAAGTAACGTCAAGTTATATGTGTTAGAGGCAAAAAAATATTAAAAATTTGTTTGAAGGAATGGTTGGCCAACCAAGGTCATGAGAAATGGGGTCATTAGTCAACTTCATAAAATATAGAATATGAGGGGATGCCATATAAGGAAAAAGTGGGGTTGGCATTTGACTAGCCATTGTTTGTCTCTAATGAGTGCTAGCTTGATTTCAAGGAGTAGTACAAGGAAAGGTGTTTCCTAACAATCTTGCTCCTAAAATAGATGAGTCGAGTAATTTGGTGTTTAGTGGTGAACACAAGGGGGTAGTTCAAGTTAGCCAAGTTACGATACAAAAGGTTCAACATTGGTGGGAGATTGAGGAAGCATCGATAACATTTGGGTGCCAATGAGTCTACTATGGTTTCTCAACTTGATATGAGATGTGTAAGTTTTGAGTTAGGGGATAAGGCAATAACTTGTGCCTAATCAAAGTAAAGGACCCAAACTAAAAGTAATGAAGTTACAATGGCCAACATGATATGAATGTTCATTGTTTTTAAAGTAAAGTGTCTTGATGGGGTGAAATCAATTCCTATGCAATGGTGTAAAAACAAACAAGTAAAAGCTTTTGTCCTTATAGACCTAACATCCTTCCTCTCAAATGTAAGTGGCCCATCTAAAATATTTTGGTCATAAACCCACTAGAAGAAAACTAAAGAAGGTGAGAATGAATAAGTTATATCTCAAGGTACTAGGGACATGTTTATAAGAGACTAGAAACATTTTCCAATATCCACACAATATCTGATTTAGGTGTAATCACATACCATGATTTCTGGGGAGGGTTACCTATGAGTCAGTCACTAGGTTATCTTCATCCAGTGTGGGTAGGGAAATCTTAGCTTCTGGGTGTCAACCATTGGTCTAGAACATCTACCAAGAGTTGGAAGACTCAAGGAGGTTTATAGAACCTTTGGTCTATTCCTTACCACCTCCATGGGTTTCTCCCCACCTCTGGGATTTTTAACACTAGATGATGAACGATTTTAAATTATCCTAGAAGTAAACTTTCTAAGTCTCAAATGAAGAGTGATCAAGGGATCTATTTAGATACTTATCCTTAAGATCCTAATTTGAACTAAAAAAAATATTTATGACCTCATTGTAGAGGAATTTAGTTGGTTGTTTGTAGCTTTTTTTAGATAAGGTTTGAATTAGGATGATGGCCCTATTAGTTGGATTAAGGTGTTCTTTGAAAAATTTCTTTTGGAGCACCTTTCGTTTTCTAATTTCCCTAGATTGCATATGAGCTCAAGGAGAAGAGTATACTATCCTAAGGATGTGCATAGAAACTGAAAGTGTGTGTTTGTTGTGTGAAAATGAGTTGTGCCAATCACATGTATGTATAAAATTGAGATGTGTGAATATTGTGGGATCATTACTTGTCCTCTAATTAAATTATGTGAATTGTAACCATGCAGAAAAAAAAGCATATGCACATGTAACAATGCTTTACTTTTTTCCTAATTAATTCTATGTGTTGTTTCAATTTTTAATGAGGCAGATGGAGGAGCCTTTCTGCCTTTTTGATATACATTGTTCTGTCAAAGTGCAAGGTCGAGAGCATACTTGGGACATAAGGAATCACTTCTAGTCCTATAAATGACAAATAATAATATAAATAAGAAATTCAAATGCATTTTAGATATCCATCCACATGGCAAAGGAAGTAAGTATGATTCTTTTAATCCTTTTACCAATATATGTGAGTTACCTAAGTTGCAACCATGAATAAAACTGATAGGCATTGTAAGTGATGATGGGCGCAAAAAATGCCATGTTTTCTTACCTATCTTTTTCCCTTTGACTACTTTTTTCCATCCATCACAACCATATGTGGGCCACCATTGCCCATAATGATGTATTGTATTTTGTCTCAAGTATGTATTTTCACATCTAATGTAGATTTGTTGAATTATGATAGTGTTGATTTGTTGAATTATGCTTGTGTATTTGAGGGAAATGAGCCTTTTTACACTCACTCACAAAAATGGTTTATCAAGCTTCTACTCTAGGTTATTGTCATTCCCAAGGAAACTTTTAGGGGCTAAATTTAGCAAATGGGCTAATTTTCCACATTTTGCCCCAAAGAAATTCACCAATTTCTTTTTTTGCTAAAATTTATTAGCAACAACTTTATAGGATAAATTTATCTTACCTTAAAAGCCACCAAAATTTCATAGAGATTATATAAAATCATTGGAAATTTGAATATTTTTACATAAATATGACCAAATGTTTATATTTTGCATATTAACAACTAATAAAATTTTGGTAATATTTAATATAAACAAAAATGATACTTCTTAATTATTATTATTTTTAAAGAGAGATTCTCCAAAAGGTTTTATTTATGTAATTTGAGGAGTGGGAATGCGAGAATGATGTATGAGTTACAAGGACATCACTATTCTTCTTAACTCCGAATCTACCAAGTACAAAGAGATCCATCTTAACTTAAAATATACCAAATATAGAAAAAAATGAAATATTTTTCACTCTATCTTCTTATATAAAAATACCACTAACAAAACCTAAAACCAAAAAACAACTAACCATAAATTAATTATTTGATCTTAATTTTATTTTAATTTTAAAATAAATTAATTATTTGATCTCAATTTTATTTTAATTTTAAAATAAATTAATTATTTGATCTTAATTTTATTTAACCTTATTTTAATTTTAAAATAGATAAAAATATTTAAAGAACATTATAACCTATCTTCCATACTACAATTATAATATATATTAATAAAATAAGAGTGTCCTGTCGATACAATAGTGGTCACGATCACCCAACTATCTTTCGCCCCTGGGCTATTGCTGTCACGTGCACTTAATTCCATCCTCGCTTCCGGGTGCGCCCACTCAAATGAAGTCGCCACTTGCGACTCGTACGGTGCACTAAGTTCAATCAGCCGCCAATGTATTGACAAAATGTCGTTCAGATTTCCCATCAATTATCCCATAAAAATAAAAATAAAAATATATTATGATTGTTTCTTTATAATTATTAAAAAATATTAAAAAAATATTGTTCCAGATTTCCATGAATTATCCCACAAAAGTGTATTAGCCATATTTCTTTATAATTACTGGAAATAGACATTTTACCGGTCATTTAAATATTAATATCTCAGTTCTACCAATTATTTAATAAATATTACTTTGTCTTACAATATCTCTTTTGTGTCAAAATATCCCTGGTTTATCTGTATGAATGATTTTTTTAATGCCGTGCAACTTTATAAAACTTGGTGTTATTGGGTCTTTTTCTAAGCTTTGATAATTTTGACAAGGACGTTCCACCCATTTTAGCAATGGGTAAAGGACATTCCACTCACTCATTTTAGGAATGGGTGAAGTGTCTACTCTAAATATTAGATATGATTTTCTTACCGTTCACACAGTGACAGTTTTATAATATTTTAGGAATAGTAAAAGACATTCTATTCAATTTAGGAATGGGTGAAGTGTCTACTCTAAGTATTAGATATGATTTTCCTACTGCTCACACAGTGATATTTTTATAAATAATTATGGATTGTGGAAGTTTGCATGATGTTGTTGATTTAAGATTATTGTTTTTGAATTTGCAAATGTTTTTTTGGGTTGAAATTTGGCAAATATATCAAGTTTTTTAGAAATCAAATTTATATTATAAAAAACATTTAATTGGTTATAAGATTTACATATTTTGGGGAGGCTGGAGCCGATGGGGATGGTGGGGCCATTTATGATCTTGATGAAAAATTGGTATTGCAAGTTGCATGGGGCCAATAAATAATCATGTATAATTTATTTATCTTTGAAAAGGTGTGGAGTTTGCGAGAGATCTCAAAATTTCTAAAGTCAATGTCTTTGGGGACTCGGGTCATCTATGACCTTGATGAAAAATTGGTATCTCAAGTTGCATGGGGCCAACAAATAACCATGCAGAGTTTCTTGCTCTTTGAAAAGGTCTGGAGTTAGCTAGAGATCTCAAAATTGCTAAAGTCAATGTCTTTGGGGACTCTATGCTGCTCATACGCCAGTTCACTAAAGTCAAGATGACAATTAGTCCTAATTCTCCATCCTTTTGTCAAAAAATTCTTGCCCTAATTTCTTAGTTTGACGGGGTACATTTCTTCCATGTCTACATATAGCTAAATTCAATAGCTGATGAACTTGCCAAAACAGGCTCCTATATGAATCAAAGTGATATGGAGGTTAATCGGGTGTTGAGTTTCTCCACTATTCCCTGATCACGGTCAGAATCTCAATTTTTTAAATCCCCATTGGGATAATGCTTCATGCCCCCCTCCTTGGTCATACATGGTTTCACGCTTTTGGGAGGAGATCAAATATGAATTTTCCAACGTCTCTCCAAAAGCCGACTTTAATTGTTCAGTGGAGAGGGCCTCCCTTCCGGCCTTCTCCTATCATAATCGGTCCCAGGTGTCACACAATGATGAAAATCTGGCACCCTCTCCAGCTTCCTGCATCTTTGAGTGATCACATCCATTTATTCCACTTCAAGCTGGATTTTTAGTACCTTCTCTCGACTATAGTGACCACAACATATCGAGAGAGTATGAATTTAATTTAGTTGTCCTATTGTGATCTTGTCCCGCCATCTCCCAACTTAAGTGATTTCTATGTGGATTTTCAAGGATTTTTGTTGCAGGTTGGCTCGTGATGACATCCCCTCTCCTCTTATTTATCAAAGTCCCCGAAGACCATGCTCTCATCATGGTGTCTCTATGTGTTTGGTATTTGGGTTTTGTCTTCTTTCTGCGTCATGGACCAGGGTGATGGAAAATATTTTGCGCCTGTCTCAGGAGCTCAGGGATCTCTTCATAGGAATGAGGAAATCTTTGTTCCTTCAAAAATATTTATTCTTCTAACATTATCGACAGAATGTTGGATTCTTCTCAAGGTCTAATAGTCTCCATTCAAAAATTGGAAGATATGGTGGAACATCAAAAAAGCTCCTTCCAACTTTTCTTGGAAGATAAATTGCTCATTCATTATGCTGAAATGGAGTTCTCTCTCAATGAGATGAAGGAAGAAATTCGCCAGCTTAGCTCTCGTGTTGTTGCGTTGGAAGTTTCCTCCCCCTCTAGTAGTAGAACTCTCCCTGACAACAAAGGTCTTGGGGTTCCTACAATGCGTAAGAGGTTTCATTGTCCAAGAGGTTAAAACGAAAATGGCCCTAGCACCTAATGTGGTCGTTTCTCTCTCAGGGGGTCTTTTTTGGGTCTTGTAGCTTAGTCCTACTTTCTTAATTTGGTCTATAATGCATTTCTACAAGTGTATGCTTCTGTTGGGGTCTTACTGTGAGGTTTATAGCTACCATCTTTTATGTTATAGTTGGTCATATAATCCTGGTAACAATAAATCTTATGTTTAATTGGTTGAAGTGGTTTTGATATTTTCAAAAAAAGATGTAAGGGACAAGGGCCTCTCACTATTTTTTATTAATATAACCCCTACTACCAATTCTGTTGATTTTTTTTTACCTATTTTGATAATAGACTTGTGTATCTATAATATATCATTTTCTATTTGATAATTTGTTTGGTAATTTCATAATTGTTGCGCCAAGAGGTGTGGGAGAGATGTTGTCACGTAACGTTACCTATAAAAATAGTAAAATAATAATTTAAATTAACAAATTAATGTAGGCGATAAGTAAAATACTTCATTTTGCATCTTAATCTTTTATAACAATATATAGATTAAAAAAATAAAAAAATAACGTAATTTCTTCACTACTTAATATGGAGATGAGTAATTTCTTAATTTTATATGTGATATTTAAAAAAAAACATATTATTAACAAAAAAATATTTTACCGTCAACCATAAGTAAAATATTTGAATATCCATATTAAATGACATATTTTTATATCTACTTTATATAGAGAAAAAAAAATTAAATTAAATTTTTTTTCTTATATATTCACTTTCCATAACTAGGGAGATGCGTAATTTATTTTATTTATATTAGGCAGTTGATATATAAGATTTTAAAAATATCAATAACAAAGAAAAGTTGATATATAAGATTTTAAAAATATCAATAACAAAGAAAAGTTTAACGTAGGTTATAAATAAAATAAAGTTTAATGTAGGTTATAAATGTTGAGTTAAAGAAGTTAACATGAAACATATATAGAGAGAGAGATTGAGAATATTTCGATATGGAGGTTGAGTAAAAGATTTTAACATGAAAGATATATATAAGAGAAAGATTGAGAGAATTCTTATTCCATTAATAACTGCTTTCTAATTCAATGTATGAGGGATATTTGTAATTCTTTCAATGCTTAATAGATATTTGATATGTAATATTTTAGAAAGTATTAGTAATAAAAATAATTAAATGTATGCATGCACGAAAAAAAATATGAGGGAGAAATGTTTTAACATTTTAATGTGGAGAAGGTGAACTATAAATAAAATATTTCAATAGCAACTACACATATACTATACCAGCTTAGATCCATCTTAACTCTCGATCTACCAAGGGTCGAGAGGGGTCAAATCTCTTTTCACTCTAAAAGATGTTTGCATCTATTTAGATTTGATCCCTCTCAATGCTTGGTAGATCCAGAATTGAATCTAGGTGTGAAAATGTGAACATGTATTTAGAAATACCATAAGATCTAGATTAAAAGAAAAATTAATTTGGCAAAACAAACTTCACAATAATTATTTTAGTATATAAAATTTTCAATTTTCATATTTATTTTAGGGTAAGAAAAGTTATATTTATATTAACAAGTTAAAAAATATATGAAATTATTGTTTTATGTGGTTTGTAAAAAAAGAAATAAGCTATAGTGAGTTTCAGAATAACATCTAAAATTTGTAGAGTTATCACAATTATACCTAACCAACTTATAAAGGTCTAGAACCTTATAAAAAATAAAATAGCTTTCAAAAGATAGTGAAAGTGACAATCATACAATATAAAAAATATGACTATCTCATAGAATGATATTTTAAAATGATTGTAGAGGGAAAATATAAGAGACTTATCCATACTAGCTTGAAGGGTTTGGAAACCTAGACACCTAAACGTTTGGGGCTACTTGACTAATGCTTATTATACATCCTTCTTTATGATGATTTGATTAGAAAAGGTTCCTTATGAGTTTAAGGTCTCTTTCATTCTGTTGATCCATCCTTATCCTAAGCTTGCCCATTCACCATCTCAATTATAATACCAAAGACTAACCTTTAGATGATCTTGACATTGGCTTTAAACTACATGAATCTGTCTAGAAATCCCTAGTGTAGAGCTCCATGTTCCTCAAGGACTTGGGAAATGAGGTCCTTGATAAACCAATATGGTTTTGTGGCTTAGAAGACCTTGGTGTTTCTGGTCATTAATAAACTAGAGTTAGAGAACTACCCATCAATTTTTTTTTCAATCTACTCTTTTGTGATCTATTTTCATTTTTCGAGAACAATTTCCTCCATTTCTTTACCTCCTTTTTTATTATAGCAAAAAACTTCATTTAAAGGTTTATTTTGTCGTTTCAACTCTAGTCATGGAGGGTTTTGATGCTTTGTTGAGACCAAGCCAAGAGTATTCCTTCTCCTTCTCCTTTAACCCCTTGTATTGGATTCTAGAATGTCCACTCAAGTTTTTCTCCATGTCATGAAGAGCACCTAAGACAAGAGAGATAGGTGTCCAAAGCACCTTGGGCAGGGAACTCAAACAATCCTCACCTCTAAGAGATACCATTGAGACCTAGCAAGAGATAAAGCAAAGGTCCATGACCTAACCAGTGATATAAGGAACCAACACCAACCCCAAATGTGGAGAGAACTTAACCACCCAACAAATCACAAACCTAGGCTGAAGCCAACCTCTTGAAGATATCATCCCAGTTCCCTAACACCCTTAAAAGAAATTAGTTCTATTTTGTAGCCAAGAAAGAAGAGGGTATCTTCTCCTAACCACATGCTCGTTATAAGAACTCGGGTCATAGCCACATGAGGTTTAAGACAAACAACCCCAATAAATCTACAAGAAACCACAAAAATACTAAGAGTCAATTTCCACCATGTCAATAGGAGAACCCAACCCGAGGCTATCAAGCGAAGTAGTTCCTTCATTCCAAGGAGACACTCGTGCCCCCACTCGTAGTCATGGTACCCTACTCTTCCACAATTCCAACTTCATCACTGAAGTAAGTCCCCTCTAAAAGAGTCATCAATGCACTCCTAGTTTAGTCATTCTAACTATGTTGATCCACTTCCCTTCACACCAAGCACCATTACCTAGCTTCACCTTCATATGAAGCTTGTTTCTTTGCACATCCGCTCAAAGTACCACCTAGCACTCACGTGACACCCGATCCAAGTGAATTGTGGCATGTTAAAACTGATACTTGCTTTATGATTTATTTGTAATTATTTTGTTGGAAACTTTGAGAGACCAATTCTATCCATATCTTATTGATAGAGTTGACAACACATATCTTATAATGTGTTTAAAGGGGTCAGATTTATTGGTAAGAAGTGAAGAGATTTTCATTAGTAGATAAAGTTCAATTCCCCTAAGAGCTTTCATTGGGGACATACAGTCACTTTTAGGTAGTGGTTGAACATATGGCTGCACCCAAAAAAATGATATTAAATTATCTCAAGACTTGTGCACACATAATTGAATCAAAACTCGTCTGTATATCTTTTAAATTTAAAAGAGCTTTGAGGGTTAGCTCAAATAAATATGAGTTGAATGTGAAATACCTTTCAAATTGGGAGGTCACAAATTCAACTCTCTTAATTACTTTAATATTAAAGATTTGAAACCTAGAAAGTGACAATTACCCTTTTTCATTATTTATATAAAACATAAATATATATTCTAAAACAAATTAAAAAAAATATACAGTAATCTAAATTGTCTTCCTTTCTTATTTATTTATTTTTAATGTCAAATACCAAAATTATCTTACTCTATCTACCTTAATTGATACCTTATTTTTATTTTCTTTATAATGGGAATGGTTGGAAATGTTAACCATAAATAATAAGCTGGTGTTTTTTATTCTTTATGTGTGTGGAATGTTTAATGAATAGAATGTTTTTTTTTAAGGAATAGGATTATATATATATATATATATATAAGAAATAGGATGATAGATATGGAATATATATTTTTTTGCTTTATGATGAATAATAAGAATTTATATTATTTTATCTATTTTATTTGAGTAGGTAAGGGAAGTAAAATAATATTGTAATGTTAAGATGAAATTTATTTTTAAATCCGTTTGTATGTATATATATATATATAGTAAGTTTGACATTGGTGAGGTTACATCATGGTCATGTCTAAAAATAACATCCGAATAGGGTATTGAATTGAACCAATGACTTAACATCACACAAGGCACTTGATCTTAATCTATCCAAGACCCATGGACGTTTTAATATCTTTTTTAAATATATATATATATATATATATATATATATATATATATATATATATATATATATATATATATTTTATTATTATATTGAATTAAAACAAGATTATATATATTGGAAACCAAATCATTAGCATAATAGCAATTTCTTTGTTAAAAACTAGAGTTTCAAAAATGATATCATAATGAAGAGCCCATTGTTTTCTAATATTCTATTTTTTATTACTTATCTGTAGTACTAAAATATATTGGATAGAATTATTAGTGTTGAGAAAAAGCATTTCAAATGGGATAAAACTAAACATGATTATCGATATGGGGGAACCTCATTTGATGCCTATAAATTCTCCTCTTCATTTTTAGTCTCGGTGAACTAAAAATTGGACACCTTTTTAGCAAGTTGAGTGAATTTGTGGTCCAATTTATACACTTGAATCTGAAGGGCATCTATGCACAACAAGATTTCATGTTGTGATTCACTTCTATATACTAAAACCTTTCCCATGATTGCCTTCATTTTCCAATATAAGTCTATAGCTTGTACGTATGTGTTATACCTTCCCCTATTTGTTCATGTATTGGGGATCCACTAACCCAACTTTAATATGATTTTTCATCTTGTAGAACTCTCCTTTTGACGCTTGCTTCCTCCTATAATATGTTGACTTTAGTTCTCATAACTAGAGGCGTGTTTTCCTTGTATATAGCTACAATTTTTTTTTCATATAGTTAGGATTGAGTTCAGGGGTGACCCTTGTCTCCAACCCTACACCTACTATGGCAACCTGCCTTACATTGAGGCATATTTGATGAAAATAAGTTTGCAAGAGATCTAGAAAGAGGTAACTTGGTGATAGGTAACGAGGAAGTAGTGAGGAACAAAGTGGTAATTGGGTTGAAAAATGATAGAGATGGGAACAAAAGAGGTGATTTCAAGGACAATGTTACGATGAAACACAAAATAGCGAGTAACTAAAAGGTTGAGAGAGCAGGAGGACATTGGAAGGGAAAAAACAATGGATGTGAGCTACAAATGAACATGGAACCAAGTTAGAGGAGGAAGAAAACCATAGAGAGCCACCAATTTCATTGACCTCCCCAATCCACTATATTGATAAAAACATAATCCTGCAAAGAGTGTCAACTCTTTGGAATAGAAAGATGAAAAGGGTCCATAAACAAGGAAACTCACTATTACTTATGAACAAACCATATAAAATAGAAACAATAGAGCAAACATGAAATATACATAAATCTACGTGGAAGGTTACCCAATTGCATTGAAACCCAAAAACCAAATTCTAGGGAGCTATTGTCCTATGTGGCCCAAGGGTTTGTTGATATGTTCTTCATAATAAGTAGATGATGTAAGGAGAGTCTCATTAAATTATCATGTTGATCGAAGGGAATTTATTGCATCACTGCACTAAACCTGGTAAGGACTACCATGATCAATGGGCATGTTGCATGTTTAACCATAATCTTCCTGTTGCCATGTGTCCCGTTTATTCAAAGAGAGTTAAGGGAGGATGGTAGTGGTATTTCATTGATTTTGAAGTTGGCTAGATGGCACCCACACCCTTATGGGGGATTTCCAACATTATTTTCTAATTAAATATAGAATTTTTATATAAAATGAAATTAAAAACTCTAAAAAAACCAAAATTATCCATTTAAATTTGTAAATTTAAGTGACAAATATCATTAATATAGTGATATTATTTCACTTTTTCCTTAGAGAGAACTTGTGATTGATGTTGGTGATCCCATTACCCTTAACATTTCTCCAATGACAATTACATTGAAATAAATGTTACACCCTCTTCCTTATTATGGACCAAGTTTGAGGAGCATCTACAACTTCCCTAAAGATCATAATGAACCTCTAAATTAGCATATTTCAAAATAACTTTACCTTAAAAAGGATAACACATTAAAATCTAGGAGATCAACCCCTTTTTTTTCTTATAAGGGCTTTAAATATGTTGAGTTTCAAATCTATGTTGTTTGCACACATGAATAATGGCAAAGGCGAAGAGATTTTGTGGCTTCTTTAATCCTTTGTTGGCAGAGAGAATTCAAGTTGCATTGAGCAAGGTTGATCAAGTCATTCACACTTATTTCATCTCTTCAAGTAATCAAATAGAGATTTTTAATGCCCAATCCCTATCGCTAAACCATAGCTCAATGAATTCAAATAAATGCTTAATAAAAATGCTACACAAATTGTTTATATATATATATTCATTGTGCTATGTAAATTTGAAAACACACAATCATATATATGACATAAAGTTACAATAACAATTTTCATAATAATATGTTCTTTTTTAAGATTGTTGTACAAATTTAAACTTACAAAATATCTTTTAAAGTTTACACACCCCCAAAAAAATATACATATTGCTGATTTTATTCAATGTCTATGTTATTTTTTTTTGAATTAGAAGAATGCAAATAATACATCTCATCTATTTTAATTTTATGTTTTTTTTTGAATTACAAGAATGCAAATAATACATCTCATCTATTTTAATTTTATGATTTTTTGAATTACAAGAATGCAAATAATACATCTCATCTATTTTAATTTTATGTTTCTATGTTTCTCAAATATTGTATTGAATTGAAACATATACATTTTTTTCATACTCAAGTACATAATTCACCAAAGACTAAATCTCTCATACTCAACATATTGCACCAAACACGGGACATTGTTTGAACTATGTTCCAACTATTTAAATTATGAATAAGATAACACTAAAGACTTTTTGAAACTTGTTCTCTTAAATACTAATTATTTTTAAAACAAAACAAAGAAAACTTAAAATTCAAAACTATATTTCAAATATCATGACTAGAGATAAAATTTAAAACTATATTTCAGATATCATGAAAATTGACTCTATATTTAGGTGTCCATGAAGCTTTTTTCTTTCCAAAACAAGTTAAAATGAAAAAAAATAGTCATCTTGAAATGACCTTATTTAAACTAATGGATGTAAGTAGAAGAATCAATCATGTGTATTAAACTTCTATAACCCAATAAACATTATGCTCTCACTGTACAAACTTCCTCCAAAAACCTATCCACAACTTAATAATGATACAAGTGTCACTTGCATAGGGAGAACTTATGCCTATAAGATATAACATTACAATGAAGCACTTTTGAGACCATACCTGCCATGTGAGGAATATAGGAATCAATTAGTTGAAAATTTGGTAATAACAACTAAAAAAATTAAAACGTTTTCAAATGATTTACAATGTTTTATAATGTTTGAGTCAGCCTAAAGGTTAAGAGCATGTGTTTCCTTCTAAGAATTCATAGGTTGAAATTTAGAGGGGGTAGAATATTTATTCCTTTGTAGACTTTGTCGGAAATATTGTTTTCATTGATGTCAAATATAGGGAGAGGCTACAAATGTCCAAGAAAAATATTTCAATAGGGATATTGTTGGAAATATTTTTTTGGACGTTTCATGCCGAGTTTGGATACCCTATATTTGAATGCTTTTTACTTTAAATACCTAGGTGAAATGGGAGCAAAAGGATATATGGTTAAAAATCTTATTCCAATACCTTTCCAATAGAATATGAAACTCCCTCGAACTCCATAGGAATAAGGAGATATCAAATATTCTATCGGGTAGGCCCAGCTAGAAAGCATAGGTCGACTCAAGAAGTTTTTACTAGTTGGCCTCATAAGTGAACACAAAAACATTATAAATAAAGGAGAAATTAGTGCATTTGAAGTGTATATAAGCGAGAGATTTGAAGTGCACAAGAGGAGTTGATGAGTATTCTTTGGGTTTAAAGGTGCACAAGAGGAGTCTAAGCATATTTCTTGTAGTGTTAAGGGTGTGTTATGAAGGACTAAGGTCTGCGTTGTTGTGAAGTGCATTTTTTTGGGGTTTATTGTGCTATGACGTGCACTAGTTTGGGATTACATTCTAGGGGATGATACTATGTGGGTCATTAAGGTACGAAGGCTAAATCTGACTGGGGCCTGAAGATGTGTTTGGGGTATGAAGCAAGGAGAAGAACTGGAGCATGAAAGTTAAGGGTATGATGATGTTGCAAAATTGATTTGAATCTCTTTAGTTACCAGAATTAACCAAGATCTTTTACTTTGTGATGTTAGCAGAATTTCGTATGAAAGAGTTTGAAAAAAAACATGTGCATACTATAAAGAAGATGAAGCATAATGACAACCTTCAAATCAAGAACATAAACACGTTGATAATGGAGTTCACCTAGTGTGGGTTATGTCTCCGTGCCTAGTGTCAAGAGTGGGGAGGCCGCTTCATTAAATGCTTCAAGATGATGATGAGTACATAATACATCATTTGTCATTACAAGGATAAATACCCTCAACTAGAGTGGCATGTCTCTCGACGAGATGTTCTCCCTATAGGAAATCTCATTCAAATGGGCCCTCTAGCATGACAAGCAATAAATTCTCATATGATGTGGCATACAAGTATCCTTAAACATGATGGAATCAAGGATATCAAAAACAAAATCATCATCTCAACAAATCAAAAGAGAGACATGTCATAACTACATCATATACCTCCACTTTTGGGGATGGCCGAAAAATGCAAAGCTCGGTTGCTGAAATGGATCGCACCATTGAATTCATAGTCTGAAATAGTGTCAAACGACTAGAAACTTGGCCCCTTTCTAACACCGTCAAATTCTAGACCCTCGAGAATCTCGAAGATTCCCCCAAAGATTCCTTCCTGAAGATGGATGAAAAATCTGCTGCTTGGATGAAGATTCTAAGCACACCACTGCGCTCCCTGTGAAATTATATGAAAAATGACTATAAAGTTAGCATCATTCCACCTCTGTCAAAAATCAGCCTCCAAGGGAATCTTTTAGATTCCACAAGATTATGTAAAGATTCATTGCTGTTGGATGCCTGAATTTTTGCTGCTCAGATGAGGAAATGGACCACACCATCATGTTCCCTATGAAATTCTGGTTCTTTTGAGTATAAAGTTGACATGTTTCCATCACTTTGAAAAATCACCCTCTAGGGAATCTTTTAGATTCCTCCAAGACTTTGCATTGGAATATTCCTTGGCAGAATATTCCTTCCAAGAAAAATGTGCCCCACCTCGGTTGGGTTCCATTAGTCATTGTTCTTCTCGGCCTTCGTCTCCTCCTCCGCTGCCCGGTCGAATGACGAATTTTGGTTTTTATTTGAGAATTCCGATGGATATTTCAAGAAAAGGCCGTTGAAATAAGGACGAAGAGAACTAAGGATGACGAGAACTACGATCTGGTCCTAGTTACACTTCAATCTAAAGAATTTTATTTTTGAGTGTTCCATAGCCACTGCTTAATTCTGAGCGTGTCTGGAGCCACTTAGATCATTCCTCCCCATTGAGGATTTTTTGGTCCTCCAAAAGCATGAACATAATCTACAACTATTGTGTTACATTGTCTGCACCACAAGTGTCCTGACAGGTGACACTTCCTTCTCCTTCACACTTTTTCTTCGGACCCATAAGTGATGATCTGACACCTGCATTACTTGCAAACCTGTAGTACATCTTCGCAAATTACATGTTCAATTACATGACCAACCATGACCCAAGCGTCCCCATACTTGCCAAGAGTTTATAAGACACACTCTTTGGTCAATTTTACATCAGAATAGAAACCAATACCCCCACTATCAGTAAAAGGCCAAAAACATCATCATTGATTTAATAAGAGATGGAAAACACATCATCACTTTTACATTTATATCGCAACACATGATTTACAAAATGCGACCATGAAAGGAAACCATATCTAGTAAAACCATTTATCACTCATAAAAGTGAATGGGTCATTATCCTAGAGCTGATTCACTTGTTGAACAACTTTTCCAACTGGTTCTTGCATGGGCGCTTTGTCCTTGAGGCACTGCTCTGGATGGAGCCTCCAACATGTGGCTCTTTGATGACCAACTCTATTTCAATGTCTGTAAAAATAATTTTCCCTCTAGACATGCTTAACCTTCTTCCATCCTTGATGTGGAGAAGGCCTTTCATGCCTCATCCTCTTTCTTGTTGCCATTCTCTTCCAACACTCAACAACCACATGTTTATGCAAACCACAAAAACTACATGGTTTTCTACGCCATGCTTTTTTCTCATCATTAACAACATGCTTGTAATCAAAATGAACTTTAGAATATTGAGACTGTTTATACCTCTCTTGGCTATTTCTGGTGTGATCCTGGCGATGAGAGCTTGCCTTAACTCTTCCTATGTAATGTGAACTGTCATGGGAGGATTGTGATGTGTTCCAAAGATCCTCTTTCCTCGGTGGTTTCGACAATGTCTTGGAAGCTTATGAAACCTTTGAGAACTCTCCTTTAGTGTACCACAAACCTCCAAATCGAGGTCTTTGTACAACCTCTAATGGCTGAGTCATTCCTTGGCCATTAACACCAGGTCCTCCTCCTTTATACCTCATCTTGGTAAGGAGTCTCATGCGAGTTCCTGAAATGGGTCTCTCCATGTTTCCAACATAAATAGTGTCATGTGAAAATGAAATTGAAGAACAATCAACATTGTTTACCTTAGTTGTCGATTCTAATGCACATGATGATGGATTCACTACCCCTTTGTTGCACTTCAATTTTTCCAAGGCCTCTACTGTGGCTTGTAATTGAAGCTACAGTCTTTGCTTCTCCTCTTTTTCTTCTCGTAGAAGTCTCCTCAATTCAACATTCTTTGCTTGCAGGATCTGATTGATCTCCTCATCTAAATGATGATAAGACAATGAAGAAGGTGGATGTTTACTCAAGGGGGTAGATGGAGCATCATCCTTTGCTCTTTCTTTCTCTCGTTCCTCTCTTGCCCTCTTCTCCTCATAATCTGCATACATCATGTCCACCATGCGTGCCATCACGAGGAAGTCCTCATAGAGATCTCTGTTTTTATCCATTTCCCTTCTTGTTGCATGTCCAATCATTCACACTCACAATTCACATCAACAAGAAGACCGTTCTGATACCAAACTTGATCCAGATCTCTTCAGCTACCAGAATTAACCAAGATCTTTTACTTATGTGATGTTAGCAGAATTGCATATGAAAGAGTATGAAAAGCCACATATGCATACTGTAATGAAGATGAAACATAACGACAACCATGAAATCAAGAACACAAACACATTGATAATAGAGTTCACCCAATGTGGGTTACGTCTCCGGGTCCAGTGTCAAGAGTGGGGAGGTTGCTTCATTAAATGTTGTAAGATGATGATGAGTACATAGTACATTATTTGTCATTACAAGGATAAATACCCTCAACCAGAGTGACATGTATCTCCACGAGACATTCTCCCTATAGGAACTCTAACTCAAATGGGCCCTCCTTCAACATGACAAGCAATAAATTCTCATATGACGTGGCATACAAGTATCCTTAAACATGATGGAATGAAAGATCTCGACTACAAAATCATCATCTTAGCAAATAAAAAGAAAGACATGGCATAATTGCATCATATACCTCCACTTTCAGGGATGGTCAGAAAATGCAAAGCTTAGCTGCTAAAATGGATAGTACCATTGAATTCGTGGTACAAAATTGTGTCAAATGACTATAAACTTGACCCCTTTCTGATACCGCTAAATTATGGACCCTCAGGAATCTCGAAGATTCCCCCAAATATTCCTCCCTGAAGATGGTCGAGAAATATGCTGCTCAGATGAAGATTCTGAGCACACTACTGCGCTCTGTGTGAAATTCTATGAGAAATCACTGTAAAGTTGGCATCATTCCGCCTCTGTAAAAAATCAGCCTCCAAGGGAATCTTTTAGATTCCACAAGATTTTTAAAAGATTCTTTGCTGTTGGATGCCTGAATTTATGTTGCTCAGATGAGGAAACAAACCACATCATCATGTTCCCTGTGAAATTCTGGTTCTTTTGAGTATAAAGTTGACATTTTTTTGTCACTTTAAAAAATCACCCTCTAGAGAATCTTTTAGATTCCTCCAAGATTCTGCATAGGAATATTCCTTGACAGAATATTCCTTCCTCGAAAAATGTACCTCGCCTGGGCTGGGTTCTACCAGTCGTGGTTCCACTCGTCCTCCATCTCTTCTTCCGCTGCCCGGTCAAATGGCAAATTTGGGTTTTTATATGAAAGTTACGACGAATATTTCAAAACAAGGTCGTTGGCTTATTGGTAACAAGCTAAATTTGGAGTGCAGGTGGTCTAGGTTCAAAACTCGTCTGCTGTAACAATTTTGGTGTTAAGTGCTTTGTATGGCGATAAGTTGTATGCGGTTGGCGCAAACAGTGGGCGGTTGGTTATGTAACATTTGAATGACGATTGTATATAGTTACGATTATGGTGTTGTATTAACTGTTTATCGTAAATGGTCCGCGGCATAACTGTTGATTCATATGGTGTATTGTGGTTGGTTATATATAGTTGCGGTCGTATATGGGGCTACCACCAGTGGGCTAGCCCACCGGCCGACGTGGGTTCGACACCCATCGACTTCGAATTATATGGTGTCAAATGTTTGGTTGTCGTGCCGTTACACAACACACACACACACACACACACACACACACACACACATATGTTCGTCTGTTGGTGGGGGCGGGACTACCGGCGGGTGGCCCGTGCACCACACATTTTTTATTTTTTATATATGATAATGTCGTGTCATGGGGTGGCGGCCCGCCATGCCCCTATTATATATATATATATATATATATTTTGTTTTATAACAATAAATAGTCAAAATTTTCGAGTGGTTTTTTAAGGGTTATTGGCGAAATTAAGTAGGCAACAAATTTTCCCTTTCCGACCACCGGATTCCAGGCACCGACCCTTTGCCAAATTGTTGCTTTGTTAGTGACTGCCACTTGGCCTAGTTTGACCCGAACTTTGACTGCGAATATCTTGAGCATACAAACTTGGATTTCACTATTGTTCATGTCGTTGGAATCAGGACGACGAACACTACAATCTGAGCCTAGTTTCACTTTAATATGATGATTTTGATTTTTGAGCTTTTCCATAGTCACTGTTGAATTCTGAGCATGTTTGGAGCCACTTGGATCAGAAATGCATGAAGTAGGATGCATGCAAGTGAATTCAGACTCTAGTGGATTTGTGCTCACACAATATCTTGCTAAGTTGGCACTCAGTGAAGGAGATTGATGTATAGTGAAGCCAAAATTTTGCCCAAAATATATATATATATATATATATATATATATATATATATATATATATATATATATATATATATATATATTTGGCTAGAATTCGATAATTTGTCGTTTCTAGAATACATTTTTTAAACTATTTTATATTTAAATATTTGTAACTATTTAACTATTTTATATTTAATTACATTTAATTATATCTTCTATATTTTTTGTTAGAATCTGGTAATTTGTCATTTTTGGAATACATTTTTTAACTATTTTATATTTAACTATATATTTTCTTTTTTTAGCCAGAATTTTGTAATTTGTCATTTTTGGAATACGCTTTTTTTTTTTTATCTATTTTATATTTAACTGTTTTATATTTAACTATTTTATATTTAACTATATATTTTATATTTTTGACTGTAATTTGTCCTTTTTGGAATACATTTTTTGACCATTTAACTATAACTATATTTTATTTTTAATTATTTAACTATTTAATATTTAACTACCTTTTAAATATTTTATATTTAACTATAATTATATTTTATTTTTAACTATTTATATTTAACTATAACTCTCTATATTTAACTATTTTTTTGGTGTTTTTTTGGGCATGACTAATAAAGCCAAATGGACCCACATTTTTAATTTATATATTTTTCACTAATATTAAGATTTACATTGCATTAATAACTTTTTTGGTATTCTAATTCATATGGGTAAGGTAGGTAAATTACATTAATAAAATAGTTCATGAATACCCAAATTAATATTAAAATATTTCATCGATACCCCAATTAATAAAAAAAATATTTCACGGATACCCAGATTAAACAATTTAAAATTATTTAGGACATGTATCTCTTTTTAAATTTAAAAGATTTTGATTAGTTTACATATTATGACATGGAAATTACGTGAAAATTTCATGGGCACTTTTTCGCTGAAATTTCCTCTAATATGATTGTCAATTGATAAAAGAAACTTGGGACAAAAGTTAAAACATCCATGAAAGTGATGACAAGGTGAAGAAGGAAAAGTTCTAAGGCTCATAAAGACAATTCAAAACCTTGAAAATGAAAGATGAAACAAATATTTTAGCATATTTTCTTCGTGATCTGAAATTGATCAATGGATGATCAAGGATCCAGAAAAGGGAAAAAATTCAAAGTTGTTGGATTTGAGTGAAAGCAATGCTATCACATAGAGATTGGATAAATGATCCAAACGCAACTTGAACGGGTGAAAACTGACTTCGTATGAAGAAGTTATTCAAAGTCAAAGTTTTCAGGGAAACTCCAAAAAGTCAAAGTCAACAGGCAGTCAAAGGTCAAGGTTTGACCACCATGTGGCATCACGAGAAGGTGACAAGTGGTAGGTTATGATTGGTGCATATGGACCAATGTTGCATTGACAAGTGGCAAGCTGCGGTTGGGTGCATTGGGACCAATCCCAAGGTGACACGTGGCCCTATCAGAGGGCGACATGTGGCCTCATTGGATAAGTCAAAAGTTGTTAAAGGGTCCAATGGAGTGAATGGGATTTGATCCCATGACCTCCTCTCTACAAACCTCACGCCTTACTGACCAGGATACACATTGATCATTGTCATTGACATGCCGTCGTTTAATCTTAAAGGGTGTTTATTATAGTTTTGGCAGAAAAAAAAGGCGAGAACCGGCCATACCTCCGCCATATCAATTAAACAACTCCGCCATAATTTTTCCACACCAACAAAACTTCTGCCATAATTTCCATCCCCAACTCAATGATATAACATATTTATTAAATATCATGAGTTTTGTTCTCAATACATTGTATATGGTGACATATTTTATGCCATGTATGTTGGAAATAATATTGAGAGGGGGGGGGGGGGTGTGAATTAGTATTAGCAAATCACTAACTTTTTCATTTCCATACTTAGATTCATATATGCTACTTCAGTTCAGGGAACCCGCGTGTATACGCAACTGTGTTTAATGTAACTAGCGAATATCCAGTAAACTTATGATTCAGTTAATCCATTATATGTTGATCTTTAATTAGTGCATCAAAACTTCATTAACCATATAACCAGTAAATAGGTGCAGTAAAACATAATAGATCATCACACATAAGAGACACACATGAACACCATGATATAAGGTGGAAACCCAATGCGGGACAAAAACCACCTGCTGCTGTTTTCTTTAATATAAGAAAAACCTGTTTACAATCTTGTACTGGTGCAGACTCATACCAGTACGCAGGCACCCACCTGCAGAAGGCTACTACCTTCTCTCGTTCTCCAGCTTCTACTGGAAGGGAGCTCCAACCCCCTGGCTCTTGTACTAGCCGATATATTTACTAGTACGTAGGTGCCGGCCTACAGAAGGCTACAACCCTCTCTTTTCTTCCAGGGACCACGTTTCATAAATTTTCATTTGGGATCCATCAAAGCACAAAATCAATCACCACTGCAATACAACCATCAACCACATCTACATCATCAATCTTTGAATCACCCAATAACTAAATCATTGAAACCCTGTCATCAACACAGTCACCAGAACATAGAGCAGAACCCAAAACTCTTGCAACAATAGCCAGATCCAATCTGCAACTTCAAATATCATACTTCAAACAGTATACGCGACTTTGATGAGCCGAACCTGCATGTATACGCGCTTTTACCAAAGAGAACCCGCGTACACATCTGCAAATATTAACTCAGAACTTTGCAGCTATACCAGACATCAGTCATACCCAGATCATAACATTTATATAATAAAACATGCGTCAATAATTCAGATCTAGTCTATCCATGATCAAACCACATAATGATAATACATTCCAAGCCTTATGATCCCGATCCATCATCCATCTTCAACCGCATAGGTGCATCCTTGGTTCAGATCAAGCAAAGCATCACAAACACATAACCTGCATACTGGATCTCACACTTCATCAGATATTCATCACTTGCACACCTGCTTTTCTTGGCCTAATGATCTTCTCCTTATATAGGTTTAGGCTTCTCTCAATACCATGGTCCAAAACCACGTAGAACCAATACCTTGGACCCAATACCTGGGGTCAACACTTTGGACCAAATACCACGGACCAAAACTTAGATTCCCAACATGTACGCGCCTTTCCTTCTGTAAACATGCGTGTGTATGTATATGCGACTTGGTATATGGTTCACCCGCGTGTATATGCTTCTTTGTCACATCACACCTGCGTATACCTCTCTGATAATTAATTCTTTGCTATTTACTAGCTGTACTATGATCTATCATCTGAGTGAGTTGTCATCAAGGACAACACCTGTATCATACCTCTGAGTGAGTTGCCATCAAGGACAACACCTGTATCATAATGCCAACAATCTCCCCCTTTGGACTTAATGGAAACAACCACACCAAGTCACTCTCCCCCTTTGACATCAAGGGCAAAGGGCGGACCAAGATATTCTCTTCCTTGATATACCTTTTGCTGTCCATACTCCCCCTGAGTACATGCTGAAATCTCTGATTGAGCTCCCCCTTTGTACATACCAAGATGTACCAATCCGTCCATGCTCCCCCTGAGCACATGCCGATTCATGATAGTCATTAGCAACTATCGTACATCATATATGATCTGCACTATAAGCATCTGTCACTAGCATCCAGATCTGTAACCTACAATCCATTCTCTTGGCCAATCAATAATCAGTAGCAAGATGTGTCAATAAGCATTATCACCAAAGACTTCTAACCATAATGCCAACAATGCATTATTCGAAGCATATGCCCCCCCTGAGCCTGTACCAACCATCATATACCATGACCAAACCATTTCCTGAGAAGGTTCTGCTGCTTTTTCTTCAGAGCTCCATATACGCGACTTTGCAGCCTCTAACTCGCGTATATACGCGAATTTTCTTCATGAAACCTGCGTATGAGATTTAGAACACTGATGTTCCACACTTTCAGCTTCCTCTGAGTCTGTGATGTCTGTATATTCTGCTATGCCACATCTTTCTGGCTGTACTTCCTTTTTCTTCCATATCTTCAACTGTGATGATGTTTTCTCCTTTTGGTATGGTGCCCAAAATCTTCTCCTGCATTCCTTTGCTATATGTCCAAGCTTGTTACATGCATAACATCTTACATGTTTCATATTCCTCCTATAGCAGTCAATGGCTTTGTGACCAAACATATTGCAAGCAAAACAATATCCCTTGAAGTACTTGGAACGTGATGATCTTTCTGTGTGACGGTCTTGAACCATTCTACTTCTGCATCTGGCTACAACATGTCCAAGATTATGACATACATAACATTCAACATTATTCATCGGAGGAAATAATCGTCTATCACTTCCATAGTTAGGAGCAAAAGATTTTCTTTGAGGAATTTCTTTCCTTGGTTGTTGATGGGGTTGTCCTCTCATCTCCTTGTTGAGCATTTCAGATTTCTCATTAGAGTTCCTTGCCTCACCTTGTGAGCTAGATTCACCTTCAACAGATTCATAAAAACCAAGACCAGTTTTGATAGCAGGCGACCTTTGACTACTAAGAATATCATCCAAAATCTTAGTACTGTCTTGAAATCGTAATAGTTTATCCTTTTCTTCTAATTTACCTTTCAAGATATTTACCTCAACCTGATGTTGTTCTTCCTTTTCCAAACATTGCTTCTTCAAAATTTCTTCAGACTTTCTTCCTTCTTCCACTTGTTGCCTTAGTTTGAGAATCTCTTTTTCTTGTTCTTCATTTAGCTCCTGCAGCATTTGACAAACTCTGAAGGCACATTCTAGTTGAGCTTTTAAGCTGATAATTTCTTCTTTGAGGGCACTCTCCCTTTTTCTAAATAGATCTTGTTGATATATGATTTTATTTGATGCTTCATTTGCTTGTTCATCTTCAATCTGAGGTGAGTTAGAATCTGAATACTTGCTTCCACTTAACGGCAAGCTGTCCCTGTTCCTTTGAGCTGTCTTCTTCTTCTGATGTGCTTTCTTTCCCATTGTTCTATGGATCTCCTTCAAGCGATCAAGCTTCTACCAAAGGACCTGATCTGATACCAATTGTTGGAAATAACGCTAGGAGGGGGGGGGGGGGGGGGTGGTGAATCAGTATTAACAAATCACTAACTTTTTCATTTCCATACTTAGATTCATATACGCTACTTCAGTTAAGGGAATCCGCATGTACACGCAATTGTGTTTAATGAAACTAGCGTATATCCAGTAAACTTATGATTCAGTTAATCCATTATATGTTGATCTTTAATTAGTGCATAAAAAATTCATTAACCATTTAACCAATAAACAGGTGCAGTAAAACAGAATAGATCATCACACATAAGAGACACACCTGAACACCATGATATAAGGTGGAAACCCAATGCGGGACAAAAACCACCTGTTGCCGTTTTCTTTAATATAAGAAAAACCAGTTTACAATCTTGTACTGGTGCAGACTCATACCAGTGCACAGGCACCCACCTACGGAAGGCTACTACTTTCTCTCGTTCTCCAGCTTCTACTTGAAGGGAGCTCCAACCCCTTGGCTCTTGTACTAGTCGATATATTTACTAGTACGTAGGCACCGGCCTACAGAAGGCTACAACACTCTCTTTTCTTCCAGGGACCACGTTTCATAAATTTTCATACTGGATCCATCAAAGCACAAAATCAATCACCACTGTAATACAACCATCAACCATATCTACATCATCAATCTCTGAATCACCCAACAACTGAATCATTGAAACCCTGTCATCAACACAGTCACCAGAACATAGAGCAGAACCTAGAACTCTGCAACAACAACCAGATCCAATCTGCAACTTCAAATATCATACTTCAAACAATATATGCAACTCTGATGAGCCGAACCTACGTGTATACGCACTTTTACCAAAGAGAACCCACGTACACATCTGCAAATATTAACTTAGAACTTTGCAGCTATACCAGACATCAGTCATACCTAGATCATAACATTTATACAATAAAACATGCATCAATAATTCAGATCTAGTCTATCCATGATCAAACCACATAATGATAATACATTCCAAGCCTTATGATCCCGATCCATCATCCATCTTCAACCGCATAGGTGCATCCTTGGTTCAGATCAAGCAAAGCATCACAAACCCATAACCTGCATACTGGATCTCACACTTCATCAGATATTCATCACTTGCACACCTGCTTTTCTTGGCCTAATGATCTTCTCCTTATATAGGTTTAGGCTTCTCTCAATACCATGGTCCAAAACCACGTAGAACCAATACCTTGGACCCAATACCTGGGGTCAACACTTCAGACCAAATACCATGGACCAATACCAAAATACCATGGACCAAATACCATAGACCAAAACTTAGATTCCCAACATGTACGCGCCTTTCCTTCTGTAAACATGCGTGTGTACGTATATGCGACTTGGTATATGGTTCACTCGCGTGTATACGCTTCTTTGTCACATCAAACCTGCATATACCTCTCTGATCATTAATTCTTTGCTATTTACTAGCTGTACTATGATCTGTCATCTGAGTGAGTTGCCATCAAGGACAACACCTGTATCATACCTCTGAGTGAGTTTCCATCAAGGACAACACTTGTATTATACCTGTATCATAATGCCAACAATGTAATATGGTTAGTTAAAATCCATATTTTAATTATAATATGGGATTTGTGATTTAATGGAGTTACATGAGTGGAGGGATAAGGAGATAAGATATGGTTGTTATAACCAATTTCTATCACTATATTATCTATATGTGTAATGTTATGCCAAGGGAAAATAGAGAGGAGAGGTGAGATTTTGTGCAAGTACAAGCATCGAAACTTAAGACTTTGAAGGCACTTTTTGGGAGATCCGGGAAGCTTTTTTCAGAACCGAGAGTTGCTACAAGTTCCTAAGACAGAGCAGATTGCAACAAGATTGTTCAGGATTGTATTTGAAGCAATTTTATTTTATGTATTTATGGTTTTGAAGATTTAATATAAATGCCTCCCCACTGAAGACCAGGGCCCGAAGATGTAGGCTTGAAGATAGCCGAACTCCATTATCAAACTTTTGGTGTCATTGTGTTAATGTGCTTGCTGTTATATTCTCTGAATTATTGCAATTTCCATTTTCAAGTTCTTATTCTCAATTTCAAGTTTTAAAGCAATTTAAATGGTGTTTTAAAAAGTCATGCATTAACACTTTTTAAAAGATAATAAATCACATTTCAATAAAAGATCATATTTGGGATTACTTCGTGTGGATGAAATTGTCAACACCATTAGAGGACACGCTGAGAAGGTTAAAGAACCAATGATTGTGCAAAAGGTGCTAAGGTCACTTCCCTTAAAATTTGATGCCAAGTTATCTACCATTGAAGAAATGAAGGATTTGGAGAAATTGAAGATGGATGAGCTACATGGGATTCTTAGTGTATATAAAGTGAGGTAAAAAAAATAAAAACTAGAAAAGAAATAACTTTTAAAGCAATAAAGAAGACAAAAAGGACACAAAACCTATGATTGTTTAGCAATGAATAAGATAAAGAAGCACAATTTGTATGAAAGCTAAGAAGATGATCTAGCAAATACAAAGGTAAGCTACCCTTCAAATATTTTAATTGTGGTACAATGGGACATTTAATTGCTAGATTTCCATATGCGAAAAGGAAAGATAGTGAAGATGAAAAAGAACATAATAACAAAAGCAAACCTTATAGACATAAAAAACAAAAATATACTAATAAGAAGAATTTTTACTCTAGAGAGGACAATAGATCATCTAAAGAAAGTGATGGATATGTTTTTGATATTGAGAAAGAAGAATTCCTCTTCATAGCCATGGATACAAAGTATATTGATAAAGAAAATGAAGACAATCAGAAAGAAAAATTATATTTAGAATAATAAGACATTGATGGGGAAGTGAATCTTGAATAATAACTCATTATGGCTTTAGAAGAAATAGACAGTGTCAAGGGAAATAATAAAAATCAACATGCGTAATTGAAAAAATATGCAAAAAAGGATCGTAATCTTGATGAAATAGAAAAAATAGGTATCATTCTAAAGACTCAACTAGAACAGACAAAAATGATAGAAGTGGTGAGAAGCCAACTAAAAGAAAATGAATAAAATTTTAGGAAGCTAGAAGTTGATTGTTTCCTTAAGAAAGGAACTAGAGAAAAAAATTGATCAGTTGAGTAGAATCTTGGGGTTTGGAAAGAGTGCTGAAATATTAGATATTATTCTTAGTTTACAGAGGCTACTCATCAAGAGAGGTCTTGGCTATGACGAAAAACAAAATAACCCTAAGGGAGATTCAAGCACTAAGGTCACAAAGCCATTAGAAAAGGAAATTGAAGAAAAGCCTAAAATCCATTCTAATATTCTCAAAGGCTCGATCCACAATGAAAGAAACAACATGAAAGGAAATGAGGACTTGCATAAATCTACTTCTTCTCACAAAAACAACAAGAATGAGTTCAGAAGAGTTGTTCCACCATGAAGGCCTTTCATAAACCAATACCAAAATCTCTTCCTTGGCTATTGTTTTTCTTACAATAATTTTGGTCATAAAGCAATAGATTGTAGAGCTTATAATACCTCAAAGAATGATTATGTGAGCAACAAAACTATAAGTTCTCATGGGTTTGTTGATATAAAAAAGAATTCATTTGTTCCCCTATTTGATTACAATACTAAATTTTATAAGTGCAATAACTATGGGCATATAACACATGACTATAGAAGCAACATAATAAAATCTCCTAAACAAAACAAGGAAGAATATGTTCTTACTAGGCATAACGAAGAATACACAAAGGTGTGGAAAATGAAGCAACAAGAATGGAAGAAGGAAGAATGTGTACTTTCATTTTACGCTCAAAACAAAGGAAGAAAATGGTACATTGATAGTGGATGTTAAAAACACATGATAGGGGATCAAAACAAATTTCTAACCTGAAAGGAATAAAAAGGAGGTAGTGTTACGTTAAGGGAGAATGCTTCTGCAAGGATAGTTGGAAAATATACATTTAGTATTGATGATGGAAAGGCTAAAACACATAATGTCTTATATGTTGAAGGGTTAAAACACAATCTGCTAAGTGTCAGTAAAATATGTGATCAAGGATATAACCTCACATTTCATTTTAAAGGTTGTGAGATAAGGAAATAAGGTTAAGGAAGATTAGTGGAAAATGAAAATAGAACCCCAAGTAATGTATACATGCTCGATAAAGTTAAGGGAGAAAAATGGTGTATGGGAAAAGTAGCTGAAATTTGGTTGTGGCATAGAAGGATCGGTCATATAAACTTTGACAATCTAGTAAAACTCTACAAGACACAAGCAATCATAGATATGCCAAGAATCTTAAAACTTACGAAGACTATTTGCAAGCCATGTCAACGGGGGAAGAAAACGAGATTTAGTTTGAAAACAAATGGGTACTCAACATCAAAGCCATTGGGACTTATACACATAGATCTCTGTGGGCTAGCAAGAATACAAAATTTTAAAGGCGAGAGTTATTTTATGTTACTTATTGATGATTAAACAAGAATGACATGGGTTACATTTCTTAAATAAAAATATGAAGCATTTGAGAATTTTAAAGCTTTCAAATCCCTATTTGAAAATGATATTGATTTAAAAATCAAGTTCTTAATATTATACAAAGGAGATGAGTTTACCTCTAATGAATTTGATGAATTCTATGAGAATCATGGAATCAAAAGACATATTTTTGGCAACAAGGACTCCACAATAAAATGGAGTTGTAGAAAGGAAGAACATAACTATATAAGAAATGGCTAGAATAATGTTGAATGAAGCCAAACTACTAGACACCTTTTTTAGAAAAGCAACCAACACAACATTATGCATTTTGAATAGATCACAAATTAGAGTGAACAATAGCAATACACCTTATGAATTATGGAAAGGTATACCAACTATAGTCAAATAATTCAAAGTATTTGGGAGAAAGTGCTATATAAAGATAAATGAAGATAATTTAGGCAAGTTTGATTCCATAATATATGAAGGTATCTTTCTTGGCTATGTGTCTAGAAGCGAAGCCCATAAATACTACAACAAAAGACTATGCAATATTTTAGAAAGTATTGATGTAAGTGTGGATGAAGCAATACCTCAAAAATAAAAGTCACAAAAAAATAAATATTTGGAGGAGATAATCCATAGAGATTGTGAAAAGGAAGAAGAAAAGAAAGAACATGAAGAAATAGAACACCAATATCCAAAGACACAATCCAAATTTGTCCAAAAGTATCATTGAAAAAACCATAATTTTGGTGATCTAGATACAAGAGTTCATACTAGAAGAGGACTAGTATGTACACTAAAACAAGAAAAATCTTTACTATTCAAAATAGAGCCCAAGAACTTTAAAAAAGATAGTGAAGATAAGCATTAGGTTATTGCTATGGAATAAGTACTTAATCAAATTGAGAAGAATGAGATATGGGATCTTGTGCCCATACCAAAAGACAAGAATGTGATTGGCACGAAATGGGTCTTCAGAAACAAGTTGAATGAAGATGGATCAATAGTAAGAAATAAAGCAAGATTGGTATGTAAGGGGTATGTTCAAGTTGAGGGTATTGAATTTGAAGAAACCTTTGCTTCGATTACAAGATTAGAAGAAATAAAAATGTTTTTGACATTTGCATGTTTCAATAACTTCAAGGTATATCAAATGGAAGTCAAATCATCCTTTCCAAATGGAAATATAGAAGAAGAAGTATATATTGAATATCTATAAGTATTTCAATTGTTAGTAAATGAAGATCATGTATGCAAAATGAAGAAATCACTCTATGGACTAAAGAAAGCTCTTAGAGTTGTTGGGTTGTGTTATATTCTTTCCACGACTAGCCTATGTATTTAATCGAGGGGTTAGAGGGGGGGCGTAACCCCCTTTTGTTGCGCCGATTGCACAGCGGGGGGGTGGAAACCCCCTGTCCAAGGGGTTTGAGGGGGGCAGGTAGCCCCCCTCTACGGGGTCCGAGGCAACGCCCTAGGAATTTTTTTTTTGGACCCTATATTAGGTTGGGCGAACTTACCTATGGTTTTGTGCATGGTTTTCGCACATGGTTTTGGACGCAATGGTTTTCGGTCCATGGTTTTGGACGCAATGGTTTTTGTTCCATGGTATTGGATGCTTCAGCATGTATAAATATGTATTGTAACATTGAAAGGAACATAATGAAAAATCAATCTGGTAGTCCCGGTTTTGGGATCAAGGGGAAATCTCTGTGTATATGTGTTTTATGTGTTATGCTCTCACATTGTTTATTTTCTATGTTTTAGAATTCGTATGCATGTAATTTCTGTATGGGGTTAAAACCTACATTTGGTATCAGAGCTGTTTTGGCTTCAAGGGGACGCCTTTGTTGCTAAGGGGTTTTGCTCGGGCCTGTGGTAGACCTTGTTCAGTGGGAGATATGCCGGATCGATTCTGGTGGTGAAAGAAGATGGTGAGCAGTGGAAAGATAGAGATCGAGAAATTTAATGGTCAGAGTTTTAAGTTGTGCAAACTCAAGATGGAGGATTTGTTGGTGGATAAAGATCAGTGGATCGCGGTAGATCTGGGTACTAAACCAATAGGACTATCTGATGAAGAATGGAAGAAGTTGGATCGAAAGGCAAAGAGCACAATACGATTGTGTGTCTCAGATTCAGTATTGATGAATGTATCAGGGGAAGCTACGGTGGAGGCTTTTGGGACAAGTTAGGGACTTTGTACCAATCTAAGTCTCTGGTGAATAAACTGTTCCTACGGAAAAAGCTGTATAACCTGAGGATGAAAGATGGAAGCTCGGTGATAGAGCATATGAACACATTTAATACTGTGGTAAGTCAGTTATTATCTGTTGATATTAAAATTTCAAATGAAGATAAGTGCATCAATTTGTTGTGTTCTCTACCAAATTCGTGGGATAGTCTGGTTATTGCAATAGGTACCAATGCAACTGCCTTGCAGTTTGATGAAATAGTCTCATCCTTGCTGATGGAGGAGATGAGATGGAAAAATATGGAGAGAAAAAATGGTGATGCCTTGTCTGTACGAGGATGGTCCTAGAACAGAAACAAAAATAAGTCATCGAGTGGGAGATCTAAATCTAGAGGGAGATCTAAATCTCCAGGAAAACCTGTAAAAGTGGTTTGCTGGAAATGCGGAAAGGAAGGGAACTACAAAAGGGACTGCAAATCTAAAGCTCCTAACAAAGGAAAGGGATCTAATGAGGCTCCTTCTGCAGAGGCAAAAACCACCTCAAATGAAGGTGGGGATGTGTACTTGGCTTCTTCAAGTACACATGTAGATCATGAGGCATGGTTGATTGACTTAGGTGCATCATTTCACTTCACTCCCCATAGAGAGTGGTTTTGTGAGTATGAGAAATACGATGGTGGTGATGTCTTCTTAGGGGATGATAGGAAGGATAGAATCATTGGTCGCAGAAAAGTAAAGTTGGAGTTACAAGGTGGAAGGGTTAGAACACTTCCGGGTGCTCTGCATATTCCTGCGTTGGGCCAGAAATCTAATTTCTGTAAGCAAGCTGGATGATGCAGGTGTAAAAACGGTGTTCAAGAAGGATACCTGCAAGATGGTTCAGGGAGCATTGGTATTGATGCAGGGAATTCGGATTGGAAATTTGTACAAGCTGCAAGGTAGCACTGTTGTTGATGGGTGCAACAGTTCTGTGGTTCTTGAAAGTGGAGTAGAAATCCTAGTGGTCTCTGGAGAGAAGATCGTGCTGTGGCATCGAAGGCTTGGATATATTGGAGAGAATGGCCTTCGAATACTTCATGATAAAGGTATGGTAGAAGGTATGAGTAATAGCTCTCTGGATTTTTATTTTTGTGAAAATTGTGTATATGGGAAGTAGAATCGAGTGAGTTTCCCCTCTGGTGGTAAGAGGGAGAAACGAATATTAGAGCTTGTGCACAGTGATGTGTTTGGACCTGTGAAGGTTCCATCACTGGGTAAGTCTGTGTACTATGTATCATTTATAGATGACTTCTCAAGGAATACATGGATATATTTCCTTAAGAATAAATTTGAAGTCTTTGATAGGTTTAAAGAATTTAAGGCTCTAGTGGAAAACCAGACAGAGAAGAAGATAAAGGTGTTGAGGTCAGATAACAGTGGAGAGTTTTGCAGCAACAAATTTGAAGAATTCTGTAAGAAGTGTGGTATAGCACGATGGAAGACTACTCCATACACACCTGAGAAAAATGGAATTGCAGAAAGAATGAACAAGACATTGATGGAAAGGGCAAGAAGCATGCTCAGTGGTGTCGGGTTAGGACAAGAATTCTGGGCAGAGGTGGTGGAGACAGAATGTTACTTGGTCAACAGATCACCTTCATCAGCGTTGGAGGATAAGACTCCACAAGAGGTATGGACTGGTAAGAAACCCTCTCTTTCACATCTGAGGGTATTTGGATGTGATGCATATGTAGATGTTCCAAAGGTGAAAAGAACCAAGTTGGATAGTAAATTTGAAAAGTGCATCTTTATTGGGTATAAGGATGGTTTAAAGGGTTATAAGCTTTAGAACCCAGTAACAAGGAAGGTTGTGTACAACCGAGATGTGGTGTTCAGAGAGGTGAAAGATGTTATTAAACATGAAGTCCAACCAAAGGAACCTAAGAAGATAGAGTTTGAGCTTAAGGAGGAAGAATTAGACTCTACAGCAAAGGAGGAATTAGAAGATGAAGAGCCACAAACTCCAGGTGTGAGAAGATCAGTTCGAGAAAGAAGGCAACCAGAAAGGTATAGTCCATTTGCTTTCTGTCCAAATTTTGCTTTATCTATTACTAATGATGATCCCAGAACTATGAAGGAAGAAGTAGATTCAGAGGATGGCAAACTCTAGAAAGAGGCCATGGTTGATGAAATGGAATATTTGCACAAAAATGAGGCTTGGGATCTGGTGGAGTTGTTGGCTAGAAAGAAACCCATTGGCAGCAAATGGGTGTTCAAGAAGAAGACAAATGCAGAAGGAAAGGTGGAGAAATACAAAGCTCGGTTGGTAGCAAAAGGTTATTCCTAGGTGTCAGGAATTGATTTTGGTGATATTTTTTTTCCTGTTGCCAAGGTAGCTTCTATTAGATTACTTTTATCTGTTGTTGTTTCTTTTGATTTTGAGGTAGAATAGATGGATGCGAAGACAACATTTCTTCACGCGGATCTGGAAGAGGAGATCTACATGAAGCAACCTAAAGGCTTTGCGGTGAAGGGTAAGAAATAACTGGTATGCAAGTTAAAGAAGTCTCTGTATGGGTTAAAATAGTCACCAAGAATGTGGTATCAGAAATTTGATACATTTATATAGGGATTTGGCTTCACCAGATGCAAAGTAGATCACTGTGTGTATTTTAAATTAATTGGTGACCGTGTTATTTATCTGGTCTTGTATGTGGATGATATGTTGCTGGTTGGAAATGACAAACAAATTATCCAGGATTTGAAGACCCAACTGTCCTCCAAATTCGACATGAAAGATCTTGGTGCTGCAAACTATATTTTGGGCTTGGAAATTAAAAGATATTGGGCAAAGAGGAAGCTCTGGTTAAACCAGAGGAAGTATGTCGAGACAATATTACATAGGTTTAATACGCAGGATAGTAAACCGGTGAAGGTTCCTATTCCTGTAGGTGTAAAGTTATCTGCTGAACAGTGTCCCAAGACACAAGAAGAGGAAGAGGACATGTCCCGTGTTCCATATGCAAGTGCAGTCGGTAGCCTAATGTATACGATGGTCGGTACTAGACCAGAAATTGCACATGCAGTGGGAGTATTGAGCAGGTTTATGTCAAAACGAGGGAAGGAGAACTGGACGACAATGAAGCGGGTTTTCAGGTATTTGCATGGCACTAGTGATTATGGCTTGTGCTACCAAGGAAGACTAGGATTGGACAGAGTGTTGGATATTCGTGGCTTTGTTGATGTGGACTGGGCTGGATATCTGCATCAGAGAAGATCTACAAGTGGGTATGTGTTTAACCTATTTGGAGGTGCAATCAGTTAGATGAGTAAGAAAAAATTTGTAGTGGCACTATCAACTACAGAGGCAGAATACGTAGCAGCCACTCAGGCAAGCAAGGAAGCAATTTTGTTGCAGAGATTGTGTTCAAGTATGGGGTTAGTACAGGGAGCTATAAGGATAGACTGTGACAGCCAAAGTGCAATTTTCTTGGCAAAGAACCCTGCTTATCATTCAAAGACAAGGCACATTGATGTTCAGTATCACTTTGTGAGGGATCTGATAGAAGACAAAAAGGTGTTGTTGGTAAAGGTGAACACTTTGAAGAATACTGCAGATGCATTGACAAAATTTGTGAGCTTTGAGAAGTTCTCTTGGTGTAGAGAAACAATGGGCGTTCTAGGGCTGGATAAATGATTAAGCTCTCATGTGGCCCCCTGTGGAAAGAAAACAACAAGTGGGAGAATGTTCGGGGGGGGTCACAGGGGGTTTGAGGGGGGCGGGTAGCCCCCCTCTACGGGGTCCGGGGCAGTGCCCCGGGGAATTGCTTTTTGGACCCCATATTAGGTTGGGCAGACCTACTTATGGTTTTGTGCATGGTTTTCGCACATGTTTTTGGATGCAATGGTTTTCGGTCCATGGTTTTGGACGCGATGGTTTTCGGTCCATGGTATTGGACGTTTCGACATGTATAAATATGTATTGTAACATTGAAAGGAACATAATGAAAAATCAATCTAGTAGTCCTGGTTTTGGGATCCAGGGGAAAATCTCTGTGTATATGTGTTATGCTCTAGCATTGTTTATTTTCTGTGTTTTAGAATTCGTATGCAGGTAATTTCTGTACGGGGTTAAAACCTACAAGAGCTTGGTGTTCAAGGCGTGACAACACCTACAACAAATTTTTTTTAAAAGAGGAGCTACAAACATTAATCTTTACATGAAAACAAAAAAATGAAAATCTATTGTTCATTGTGGTTTATGTGGATGATATCATTTTTGAAGTGATGCTGTCAGAATGAGACAAAATTTTGTAGAAGAAATAGAAAAGGATTTTGAGATGTCCATGCTTGGAAAATTGTCATTCTTTTTAGGTTTGTATATTTCTCAATCTAGTAAAGGCATATTCATTTCTCAGACCAAATACATTAAGGAGATAATGAATAAATTTAGAATGGAAGACTGTTTGCCTGTTAGTACACCCATGATCACATGATGTAAATAAACAAAGATGTTGAATCCCAAAAGAAAATCAAACATTGTATAGGTAAATGATTGTCAATCTACTAAATATGACAACATTAAGGCCATGCATAATGTAAGCAATAGGATTGGTTGCAATATTTCAATTTGCACCAAAGGGGATACATGCACAAGCAACAAAAATGATATTCATGTATCTTAAATGCACATTGGACTTTGGCTTGTGATATTCAAGAAGTAAGGTCTTCACTCTAACAACATATACAGACACATATTGGGAATGAAATATCAACGACAAGAAAAGTAAAAATGGAGGAGAATTCTTTTTAGGAAACTATCTAGTATCATGATTGAGTAAGAAACAAACTTCAATCTCTCTATCCACAATAAAAGCCTAATATATTGTAACAGTAGCATGTTGCACACAAGTTCTCTAGATGAAGCAAACATCGAAGGATATCAAGGTAGAATATGATCAATCATTCTCAATCAACAACAACACCACAAGTACAATCAACATTTCAAATAATATTATTATACAGTTAAAGAAGAAACATATTCCCATCAAGTACCACTTCCTAAGAGAACAAGTAGCCAAACAAAGTGTCAAGTTGGAATGCATTACCACCAAGGAATAGGTTTCAGATATTTTTACCAAACCTATTCCCAAAGAAACATTTGAATGTCTCAAATAGAAGTTGGAAGTGATATCGCTCTCATCTTGTGAGTAAAGAGAAACACAAGCCCAAGGGGAGCATGCCTTTGTAATTGATTTCAAAGGGGGAGAATGTGCAGACATAAGAAGAATTGTAGATACAAGGAGAGTTGTAGACAAAAAGAGTACTCTCATATTGTTGTAGATTTGATTAAAGGTTGCATCAATGACAAAGAGAGAGATTACTGGAGATATTGTTGTCCTTAATATTAAAGATAAAGAAAGACTTTAGAAGTCCAAAATAAAGATAAACTTACGATGTTTCTTTATATTTAATTTAAAATATTATCATTAAATTTAATAATATTAATTAATTAAACACAATATTAATTAATTACATTGTATTGTTTAATTAGAAGTATTCAAACTATATTCAAGAGAAATTAAACAAATCCATGGTTTATTCTTTATATGTGGATACCACTAAAACAAAGGAACTTGATAATTTAAACAAATTGGTTTGAATTTTATTTTTATAATATAGTTATTGCAATTGTTATCATTATTATTTTGGAAGCAATTCTATTTATTAATTTAAAAACATAGTTTATATGTAGAGATAAATAAATTGGTGGTCTAATTTCTATATCTAAAATACAACAATAATAACGAGAATTTAATTAATTAAATAAATTGGTTTGATTACGTAAAATACAAATATAATAAGAACAACTTTACTTAAATAATATTAACAAGAACTTTACTTAATAAATTGGTTTTATTTTTATGCGTAGTTTTGTATTATAATTTTTTATTATTATTATTTTGAAAGTATGTTTTTTTAATTTAAAAATATAAAAAAAATATTAATTATGGTTAAAACAATAATAATTTTATATCATTTTTTATTAGCGTGTTTATAATTTGTGGGATTAATTTATAGTTTAAGAAAATGTAATTAATAGGTATTTAAGTCATCAAAATTTACCCAGAATTGCATCCTGTATGGGCCACACCAATTTTTAACATGGTTGAATTTTTTGTTTTTTCATCTTAGCTATCATAAATTTCAAACTTTAACTTTCTTATAAAACTAAACCCTCAAAATTCAATAACACTATTTCTTTTTGACAAAATAAATTATAATATAACACAACTTTAAAATTGTTTTCAAAATATTTTTATAACTATAATTAAGTTATAAACAATCAATTTTGATTTCAAATTGTACAATGAATGGTGTATTTCTAATTCCCTTCATTTATATAGCTTAGAATTAAGATTATCTATACTCTATGTTACGACTATATATGATGAATTTCATTCAAAGAATCATGTTATTGATTGAACCCAAACAAACAAACAAAAACTAATTTAATTAAAAATATATATATTATTCCCTCGATTGGGGTGTTAGGTGACGTGTCAATGGAGGTTTTGTGGCGTAGGGGGGTGGCGTGGCTAGCTCACCCCATGCATAACACATGTGAACTGTTCCTACCTAATTCATTACAATGTTAAGCCTTTGTCTGTTCAATTGTTCTATGAGGAGAGACCCTACTCTCCAGATTTTATGGTGTGCTTGGCTTCCTTCCTCATTATTGGTAGGAAAGTTCTCCTAGTTTTCTGGCAGTGACAGGCTCGTACATGGTGAGAAGATTGCAGAGCCATCGCATAATTCACATTCTTAGAGACAAGGTCCCTTTCCTCTAACAATGAAGTGGAAGTGACCAGTGTTTGAATGCAAGCTAATTTGGTCTTTGAGTAAAGAGGGACCTACTGCTCGCATGAGATGTTGGATATTGGACCAAAGTTATATCGTGGGTGCACAAAGACTTCATATTACGAGACTCTATGGATTCCACGAGAGTTGGATGTTGAAGTTGTTGGTGGCATCATCTTGCATTCAGTGCACATGAATTCATTGGCTTGGGAAAAGTGGGCAGGTTATATTAGGTTACAGTCTTATTTTTTTAGTTAAGTTTTTTTTCTATGGCTCCAAGTATCTGTGGTGTAAATCTTGGTTTTGGCTTAATTTCTGTAGCAGTGCACTATGAATTTCACTTTAGTGTTTCTTGGAAATTAGGTGACCTTGTCCTGAGTTTTTCATCTGCATCTTGGATTTACTGGTCTTCCTTTTCTTGTTTTCTTGGGCCATCTAAAGTCCTGTTGTAGCGTCTACAACCACCCTCCAAACTTTTTCCTTAGCTTCGTTTTGGAGCCTCCCTACCAACCGTCACTAGCACCATGTCTTACATTGTACAAGTACAAATGCTTCAGTTAAGTTTCAGTGGCTTACCAGCCTGTACTAGTCAGCTTGTTTGCCTCTCACTCGTAGGATGACACTCCAGGACTTAGTCATTTTCTGGTTGTGATGCTCACCTCAGAAATTGTGCAATTCTGGAGGAGAACAAATCTTCCCTCTGGAAATTGCGCAATCCATCTAGGCTGCCTGCTGGGCTCCATAAATGCATAATCCAGTCAGGAAACCTTCCCTCTGAAAATTGCGCAATGCAACCCAACACTGGGCTTCATCTCAAAAATTGCGCAATTCTGACTGACAACCAGGGCTTCAATCCAGAAATTGCGCAATGCATGAGGGACAACTAGACTTGCTCAACCCAGAAACTATGCAATTGTCATTCCCAGGCTTGCAGGTTATTGCATGTGCTCCCAGGTTGACCAGTTCCCTCCAGGACTGAGCAATCTTGATTTGCATGCATAGGCTGCTTTTTCCCGAAAAAGAAAAAAAGGAAAAAAATAAAAAAGCATCCCTAGATTTTAGGGATCCATTTTTAGCAGCTGGAGGTTACATGCAAAATCCGTTTTAGAAACCTCCCGCCAAGTGTCGCTTTTTCCTAGATTTGTGGCATGCACGTCATAAGCCTCAATCTTATCAAAAATTATTTATTCGATGCTTCAAAGCTCATTCCTCACATTGATCTTGGAGCTCTGACATCCCACATCACATCTAGGAGCATTCGGCACATTCAACTCAGATTTTTTCAAGTAAGTCCGCTCTTCATGTCTTTTGCTGCTTTTCTGTCGCTTTTTGTATTTCACTTTGTGTGAGTGTTGTTTGCTTGGTTTTGTTGAACGCTTGCTGTCGTTTTGATGCATGTTAACTTGTAGAAGCACTGTTTCAATTTTTCATTGCATCTCACTGTTGTCGCATGCATGACACTATTTCTACACTAACGGTCACCATTGCGGCGAATTGATTCACACACATGCTTGTTTTCCCATTTTCTGAATCATGCAATCACTGTTTGCATGTATGATCATTCACTCTTCTTTGCACTCATTTTTTCCATGCATTCAGAACTTTTCATGTTTTCAGTCACCCGTCGGCGGGTCTGGGATGCCTTGGCCCGGACCTTGCCTTGCCCAACTGGCAATTCACATTTTTGAAAGTGAAGGCTCTGCCTTTCCCCCATAAATTGTGCAAATTTGGCCCAACACTAGCCTCCAGGATTGCTTTGCACAATTCTGAGAGGCAGTGCCTTGCTGGCCTCAGAAACGACGCAAATGCAATTTGCTGGTTTGCATTCCTTGCTGACTGAAACTGTGCGTTGCACAATTTCAGTCCTCAGAAGGCTAAGATGGATTGTGCATTACACAGTTCCAGTTTTCAGTTAGCCTCCTGACAGCCCAGACTATGCCTTGCACAGTTTTCGCAGTCAGTCTCCCAACCTCTCGGTGAAAATTGCGCAATCTTCCCAGTCAGTCACCCAGGTATGTTGCATGTCAGTCCTCAAGTTGTTTTGGTTTTCAACTAACAGATTTCTTGCCATGAGTGTTGCTATGTCTCCAGGTATCACAGGTGTTCATCCGTCTCTCAGTAGTACAGGTACAATGGATTCCAAGAGAGCAGGGTTAAAGGACGTCGTTGAGAGTGCAAATGGAGATGTCATTGAGAAAGTGTCTATGAGTTTACCCATCTATGAAGACACCAAGATGTTCATAGATAAGGATATCAAGATGAAATGGTAGGACATCAATGATACATTCTTAGGCACATTTGAGGAAAAGTTGGAAGACTGCAGGGTCTATGTCAACATTCACAAGTCTGGCTTGTACGGATTGGATGCAGGTATCCTGCATTTCCATGTGCAGACATGATCCACTAGATTATCTTATATATCGATCCAGATACCATGGTGTTGAGTAGTGTCAGTGGAACACAAATTGTGACCTTTAGGATGAAGGACTTTCACGAGATGTATCACTTACCACAGCCGATGATCACGATTGAAAAACCCTTTAGCAGACCCAACAACAGTGCAAACTCAAGAGATATCTTGAAGAGCTGGGTGAAACAGCCAACCAAGTTTGGGACAACACCTAGCCAGGTTTACAAGATGAAGATACGAAGGAAGGCATACCATCTCTTGGTCATCTTTGCATGCCGCTTATACGACCAAGAGAGCACATAGACCTTCCCACAGAGTTGGGTGATTGTGTTGGATCAACTGGAAAGCGAAGGAAGACCTTGCAACTGGTCCGACATGTTGGCTCTCAGGTTGAAGGAACATGTAATAGAAGCCCAGCATCCGCCCAAGGGTCAGCAAGCGAAGATATACATGTCCGCTTACATACTGGATGCAGTCTATGCTCGTCAGTAGTTCCCAGGCTTGGGTTGGGCATGGACACCTTCAGAAACCTCTGTGCACACTTATTGCAGGTTGTTCTCTAAAGTTAGCTTCAGTGGAGTTATCATACAGTTATCAGACCACTTCATCACCCCGGTGTACATAATGATATTTGAGCAGGATCCACCTTGCATGTCGCAGGCAGCAATGGAGGCATTGATCGACATAACAGATTGGTATGCCTCACCCCTTGGCACCTTCATACGGATGTACAACACATAGAAGGCTCCGCATGTTTTATTGAAGTTTTCCATGGACAAGCTCGTCATGCAAGAAGTGTCGTATCACATCTCGACAGGGTTGTTAGCAAGACTGCACAGGAAGAATAAGGCACCTTGGCTCGCTCTTCCTTTGCGGATCGGGTTGTATGAGATTCAGAATCTCAAGCATGTTGAGGCCGAGACGGAGGAATTCAAGAGATTCACCTTCAGCACCAGAAGTTTTAATTCGTATGACCCGCATTGCTTAGTGAAGGACCATTGTGCAAGAGTGAAACATCCTTGGATCCACGGGGTGTGTCATTGGCCTGAGGAAGTCCCATGGAGATACTGTTATCACTTCTCCAAACTCAGTGAATCGGTTAGCATAACTGTAGAGTGGTTAGAAAAGCAGAGGGAATAAGCATTTCAGAGAGCAGCATCATCAGCAGCAGCAGAGGATAGCAGACATGTGCGTGACAAAGGCAAGAGGAAGGTTGTTGACACCGCAAAGGCAGAGCAAAGCTACAAGTTCAAAGTAGATCCACATGTGTTGAAAGCAACTTTGTATATTGAGGCTAAGAGGCGACATCACGACAGGAGGATCATGCCAAGGCAAAGAGAGAAACAAAGGATGGAGGAAATAGAAAAGGAGTTGCGAGAGTTGAAGGGGCAACTCAGGGAAGAACAGGAGCTGTGAGAAGAGAGAAGGAAGCGCAACAGGAATAGGTACAACAGGAGGCGCAACAGGAACAGGTACAGCAGGAGGCACAACATGCACAGATTGATGAAACTGCGCCCTTACAGGTTATAGACTCGTCCAAGCAGTTGGCACAAAGCATCCAGGGTGATCAGTCATAGAAGCAGGACTTGGCTCAAGAGATTGAACAGATGCTATAGAAGATGGACACGAATATAGTTAAGCCAGAGTTAGATCAGGATATTGACCTCATGCCTCAAGACCAAGAGGTCACCCCACCGGCTTCACCAGATCCGGAAGTAGAGCAAGTCCCAAGCGATCAAGGAGACACAGAAATCCTTGAAGACAATTCAGAGGTAGATATGCACAACATATCTTTCGACGAGTCACAACACAGAGTTGTGCAGTCACGCAGAGTGCCTACTCCAGATGTCCATGTATCTCCTGTGTAGTTTGAAGAACGAGTGATCATATCTGATGTGCACAAGCATCCAACAGCATTGGCCGATGCTACCAGAGCATATGCCGAAGCCACCATCTCGAGTGTTCGATTCTTGATAGTGGAGAACGAGCGCATGGCTAAGGAGTTACAAGTGGCCAAGCAAGGAGGAGAACAGGTTACAACATCCGCCAGAGCAGAGTTGAGGAGAGCGATACTGAATGAAGTATCGTCTCTCGAGACAGTCATGCGGACGTTGTATTCTAGATTCGTCACTGTGCATAAGTCAGTTGTCCATCTCAATGGTTGGCAGCAATGTTGTGCTAGGAGAGCACGCATCTTGTTAGATTACACACTGCTATCGATCACATGAAAACATGGACAATGAGGTACAAGGGAGCCCCATTGCATTTGCCAAAGATGATGAAACTAAAGGTAGTAGAGTTGAAGGCACAGATCCAAATTCTGATCCAAAACTACGAGGAACTCCCGTAGTTCACACCAGTTTGCAGGCTTCACATGCACGGGTGTTCAGGAGTATGGATTTTATTGTGTGCACACATGTGATCCCATCCATTGGCACACTCACTAAGGCAAAGACAAAGAACCAAGTCCGACTGGAGCTGGACATGTACTTTGATCAGTTGATGCGTGTAGCCACTGGAGCAAACTTGGAGATCAACACAGACACTATGCATCAGTATGATGCTGGTCCAACTGCACTCAAGACTATGATGCGCATGTTATCAAACGAGTTGGACAGAGGTGCAAAATCAGTGTACCCGGATGCAATGGAGGCAAGAGTTCACTTTTAGAAGGATGTCAACAGAGTACACAGACAACATCACGGACTACCAAGCTTGGCATTAGTTCGCTACCATCGATCATCACGAGGATGTCGAAGAGTTGGTCTTCCCACAACTGTCCGATTCTTAGTGATATCTTGCATGGCTTACTCAAGCCTATTTTTGTCTCACATGGGTACATTTGCAGATTGTAATGTAACATGTTGTAAAAGTGAAAGACCAAGTGTCAATAGTAGAATGTAACAATCATGTAGTAGTTGAAGAATCACAAAGGGGAATGTCAAGGGTCACCCCACCCTTTGCTATTTATAGAACCTCATAACTCATTTTAAAGGCTTTTAGGAGCCAAGCTTCCTATAGGTGTAACTTAGAGAAAGCTTGGAGTGTATTGTAACGAGCCTTGGCTTCCCCACAATGCAGAGCTATTACATCTCTTTGGAGGAGCAGACAACAATGACTGTAATGTTTCGCTATCGGGACTAGTGGTTGGTCATAGTTGTATGTATTATTGGATCTTTCACTCTTTTAATATAACAGAGCCAACATGTTTCATGCATATGTTGTTATTGTAGTTCAGTTATCTTGGTTACTCTAATGATATATGTAGTTGTTATTTACGCATGTATGTATGGACTATTATGTATATGTTTGTATGAATCTTATCGAAATGTGCTATTGGTATAACCATCACTTTGGATCGTTGGCTAACCTACTTTCCAGCTTGTGATGTCTTTCTGCTCGTGTGTTCCCTTTCAAGCTGCATGCTATCATAGGTTTCTAAGGGGTGCACTCATCCCCCCCGTTCTGTGTGTTAGAGCCTTTCATGCACCTTCCTTGACTTGCTGCAAAGGTCACACCCTTGCTACCAACAAGGACATCTTACTTACCTCTATGCGCAACCGCGATCAAGGCGATACCATACTACCCCATTGCTGGGACTCCTACCCCAAACGGTCTGAGGTCTAGTTGGGACTTTTTACCGGGGAAATCCCCTGACATGTTGGCGGGTCCAGCACCGTCAACAAGTCCCAAGTTTCTCCTATTATTTCCTCTATTTCGACCTTCTTAGTCTCAACCCTATCAGTCTTAGTCTATTATGGGGTAGTTGTCTTGACTGCTTTTTCCCATGTTGTTGCAACATGCCTCGACAATGTATGTGCAGTCACTGGGGAGATGGAGATAGTGGTCCCTAAGGCAGGTTGCATGCCCAAGTTGAGGCTTAAGAAATTGCAACTATCTTTCAATCTGCTACACCTCCTAACATTCGTGATAAAATTTTCCATCTTCAATCCCTCACCACTAATTACTTTTAAGCGTATTTCAACTCCAAAATCATGGAGGAAGTAGCCAATTGGGTTCTTGACACTAGTCATATGAGGGGAAGACAAAGGAAATACCTAAATTCCATCACCCTCCATTGGCAGATGATAAATATTTTGGGTAGGGTCTTGAAAGAGAAGCATGAAGACAATAATGATATCATTTTGTTAGGGTCCAACCCTAACCCCTTTATTTATGTAATAATCCCAATGGGTCGAGTCATAGTCATAGTTAGTTAGAGAGTAAATAAAGCCTGCATTAATAATTGTAAGTGGTTGACCCACATTAGAGAAATGGGACCATAGGTAGTTGTATAAAGTGGTTAACCCATGTTATGGAAGGGGCCACTAGTAGTTAGGGTTTTGGATGTCATTTAGCTATAAATAGTCTTATTTAGTAAAGGAAATATCATCGAGTCTTATTGTAATCAAGCTCTGCTCTGCTGGAGGTTGCCCCCTCGAAGAGGCAAGTGAACATTGAATCTATTTATGAATAATAAAATACTTGCTATTTTTCTCATTTTATTCTGTGTTCTGGGCTATATTTCTTTGCATTTCTGGTATTCTGGAATTTGTCACAGGTCAAGAGCATAACAAGTGGTATCAGAGCACTTTCCAGGGCCAGTTGTACCTCCATTTTTCACATATTTTTTTTAGGCTAGAGATGTGTTCCAACGTATTTAAACCACAAGATCTGTTGTTGAAGGCTTAAACCCGTGGATTTGGGGAGGCATGCATGCAGGAACTACAAGAGTTGGTCACGCTTGTTGGACTCCCTTGTAACCCCTATGGGTACCCCTTCGAGAAGTAGTGCATTAGACAAAACTACACACAAACTGCACTTCCACGTACCCTTCAATATATCAGAAGCCCCTCACCTGAAACCTAGCCTTAGATAAGCCGTTTTTCATCTCGCTGCTATAGTACACTGAGAACAATACTCGGGGAGATTACTTGCATGTGTGATAGGGTAGTCGGGTAGTATGGCTAAGGATACAGTGGATCCTCCTTAGTTAGCGCCCTAAAAGATTGGGCCGAGTATTATTGTTGGACCCCTATGTATATTGCGATCTATAGCACCTGGCACTCCTTTGTGACCATAGTTCCCTCTACTATCTGAAGATAACCCACTACCTTATCTTACATTTCAAATCTAGCAGCTGGGGTTCTGCCGCCGCAGTGAAAATCAAATCCAACAGTTGGGATTCTGCCGCCACTGTACAAATCAAATCCAATAGTTGGGGTTCTTCTACCATCGTGCAACTCACTTTCAGCAGTTGGGGTTTCATAGTGCCGATCAAACTCTTTGTGCAGTGAGGCTTGCTGCTACTACAGTTCAGGCCCTATTTTCATAGGACATTAGGTAGGATCAATTTTTCTGGAATTCGGACACTGTAGTATTGACTAGCTAGGAGTAAAACTCCTTTCGGAGTAAAAAAAAGAAAGTTTGAGACCATTCTGAGACGCTTGCAAGAGGCTTAGCCCATAAGCTTCAGGACGACGAGCTGATCGCAATGGTATCATTCACTTGTTAGCCTCAATTTTCCAACGGTCCCAAATTTTTTCGAAGTGACTTCAAGTGATCTCTGCCAATAGATTCCTGAGCTCACCCTCTTTCCAAGAAGACTACTCTTAAGTAATTGACCAGAGTTTGTGTATGGTAGGTACTAGATCTCAAGTCATGGCCTATGAGAAGAGATCCTTGAAAAAAGGTTGGATGAGTTCCAGGGCAATATGGACCAAATTACCTCATAGCTTTCACAACTCACCAATATGATGCAGAGGTCTCATCAGGAGGAGAATAGTGTTGATGAACACCTCTAAGGAGAATCTAGCCATCACATTTGCTTCCATGGAAATCACCAACATTCCCACCCTTGGTCACCCAAGCTGGACATGTACAAATTTGATGGGTCTAATCCTGCAGTATGGGTAGTAAAAATGGAACAATATTTATCCCTTAATGATATATGAGAAGATCAAACTAAACTACATGTGGGAGCCCTTTAGTTGGACCAAGAGAGATGGAAATGGTGGCAGTGGTATCATAAATGTTATCCCTGGAACATAACTTGGCACCTGTTCTCAAAAGCCCTATGTGACCGCTTTGACAGGAAATCTAATTTTTTTGGCTGTCTCACTACTCTCCGACAGACAGGCATAGTAAAAGAATACATTGCAGTCTTTGAGATATTGGCCATCAAAACTGACGGTCTAGGAGATGACTTCTACTTGGAGTGTTTCATTAGTGGTCTCAAAGAAGCCATCCAAGTCCATGTCTGGATGCACCACCCAGCGACATGGATGGACGTCTCCAAAAATGCTATCGAGGTGGAACTCGCCTTAGTTTCCCAGTTCACTCGTCCAAATTTCATAACCAAGGGGCATCCTACCCAGGATTAGGGCCCTACCCAAGCACTTAAGGTTCAAAAGGTGTCTCCAGTAGAAATGGCTCAAAGAAGAAAACAAATATTGTGCTACTACTATGATGACAAATACTCCCTGGGGCATAAATGCAAGGAACCAAAATTATTTCAAATTGATTCTATTGATAATAGCTCATCTGAGGAAGCCCCACCCCTTGGGGGGCCCGAGGATGAAGTTGAGGAAACCCAGCCTGACAATGATCTCACAGCTACGCCAGATGAACTAGTTATCTCACTACATGCTTTGGCGAGCATTTCTTCGCCTCAAACTCTCAAAATCTGAGGATTTCTTAAACATCGACCAGTAGTGGTATTGATTGATAGTGGCAACACTCATAACTTTATCCATAAGAGAGTCGTCGAAGTTGTTCATTTTTTTGTGCGGGAAATCTCTAATTTCCAAGTCCTTATCGCTGATGGGGGGACCATGAAATGTGAAGGCCGATGTGAAAATATTAAACTTCCGATGGGAGAATACCACCTAAAGACCCACATGTTTGCTATAGAAATGGGTGGTTGTGACATTTTCTTGGGTGCTAAATGGCTTCACACACTGGGCCTGATCACAATGGATTTCCAGGAGTTATATATGAGCTTTAAGCAGAACGACCACATTCATACATTATGTGGACTACAAGCAGGTGCTCCTACTATCATCAACTCGCATCGAATGGAAAATCTTTTGAAAAAGGGCCATCACGGAGTCATCGCCCAATTTAATGCCATCCAGGCCATTGAATCCACTACTCCTCATATTCATCATGAGATGCAATAGCTCTTAGGCCGCCACCAACAAGTATTTGACAAACCTAAAGAGCTTCCACCCTCTAGGGGTGAACATGATCATAACATCCCTTTGGTCCCGGGGGCCCAACCACCTAATGTGTGCCCATACCGATATCCTTTCACCCAAAAGAATGAAATTGAAAAAATCATCAAGGAACTCCTCGAAGCCAATGTTATTCATCCCAGCATCAGTCCTTATTCATCACCAGTGGTCATGGTGCTAAAGAAAGATGGAGAATGGCGCATGTGTCTGACTTTCGGGCCCTCAACAAGCTCACTGTCAAAGACAAATTGTTGTTGATGAGCTTCTTGATGAACTACATGGTGCTCAGTTCTTTACCAAGCTAGATCTTCGCTCTGGCTATCACCAAATACACATGAAGGAAGTAGACATTCCCAAGACTGCCTTCCAAACTCATGAAGGCCATTATGAATTCTTGGTCATGCCATTTGGTCTCTGTAATGCTCCATCTACTTTTCAAAGCCTCATGAACCACCTGCTAAAACCATATCTCTGAAAATTTGTCCTCGTCTTCTTTGATGACATTCTCATCTACAACCTAACCTAGGAAAAACATCTTCAACATGTAGACCTGATCTTGCAATTGCTCCAAAATCACAAATTATTTGTCAAATTGTCCAAGTGCTCTTTTGGCGTGGAAGAATTCGAGTATTTGGGACACATTGTGGGTCGTGAAGGAGTGAGGGTTGATCAAAAAAATATATAGGCAATGCAAGATTGGCCCCAACCAAAAACCTTGAAGAGTTTGAGGGGATTCTTGGGTCTCACTGGCTACTATCGCAAATTTGTCTGCAATTATGGTCGCATTTATAGACCCCTCACTAATCTTCTCAAGAAAAATTCATTTCTCTGGATTGATGTAGCTCAGCAGGCGTTTGTGGCTCTCAAACAGGCCATGTGCTCCACTCCTGTATTGGCCCTACCAAACTTCACCAAATATTTTGTGATTGAATGTGATGCTTCCAATACTGGTATTGGTGTTGTATTAATGCAGGAAGGTCTACCATTAGCCTTCATCAACCAACAACTGAGTGGAAAAAATCTGGGTCAATCTACCTATGAGAAGGAAATGATGGCCATCTTACATGCAGTAGACACTTGGCGACCATACTTGTTGGGGCGACATTTCCAAATCTGCATGGACCATCAAAGCCTAAAATATTTTTTGGAGCAATGTCTATCATCGGCACAACAAAATAAATCGCTGACTAAAATGATGGGATATGATTATGAGATAATTTACAAGAAAGGGCGTGACAATGTAGTAGCTAATGCTTTATTGTGCCAATTTGAGGATGAAAGAACCCTGTTATCAATCTCTCTTCCCATACCAGATTGGATTGAAGAGGCTCGCAAGGAATGGTTCTCACACCCCTCTCTCTCCCAACTTATTAATAACTTGAGAGAAGATCCTAATTCCTCATCCAACTACTCTTGGAAGGATGATATTCTTCGCTACAAGGATCGAGTAGTTATATCGCTGACATCCACCCTCAAAACTCGCATTTTGGAAGAGTTGCACTCATCTCCAACTGCAGGGCATTCAGGCTTTCATAAGACTTATGCTCGCACTTGTCGTTCTTTATTTTGGACTGGCATGAAAAATGACATTCTTACTTTTGTAGCTGAATGTGATGTGTGTCAACACAACAAAGGAGAAACAATCAAGTTACTGGGAACCTTACAACCATTGCCACTCCCTGCCTTTGTTTGGACGGATGTTTCCATGGATTTCATCACTGGTCTCCCAAATTCGGGCAACAAATCCGTCATCATGGTGGTTGTGGACAAAATTTCTAAATATGCTCATTTTTGTGCTCTACCCACCCATTTACCCCCACTTTGGTGGCTCAATATTTCATGGACCAGATCTTGAAACTGCATGGAATGATGACTTCCATTGTTGTCTGATCATGACCCCACTTTCACTAGAAAATTTTGGCAAGAACTTTTCAAGCTACAAGGCACACAACTCAAACTAAGTACCACCTATCATCCCCAAACCAATGGTCAAATAGAAGCAATCAACAAATGTTTGGAGACATATCTAAGGTGCTTCACTTCATAAAAGAAACATCAATGGGTACAATAGCTACCTTTAGCTGAATGGTGGTATAATACTAACTATCATGAAGCCACCAAGATGACTCCATACGAGGCAGTGTATGACCAACTCCGACCTTCACTTATTTCTTATGTCCCTAGATGTTCTAAGGTGTAGGCAGTTGATCAACTCCTACAGAATCATGCTGCCATGATAGCTCATCTCAACGATAATCTACATCAAGCTTAGAATCGAATGAAGCAATAGGTAGACCAACATCATTCTGAGCACACATTTCAAGAAGGGGATCAGGTATTCCTGTGACTGCAACCATATAAGAAAACATATCTCAAAGAAAAGGGCTGCCAAAAACTAGCACCAAAATTCTATGGGCCTTATTAGATACTTCAGCTCATTGGAGCAGTTGCCTACAAATTGGGCTTGCCACCAACTTCAAAAATCCATCTAGTCTTCCATGTATCATGCCTCAAGAAAGTAGTGGGGAATAATTGCAGAAGTCAAACCAGTCTACTCAAATTGGATGAGGAAGGCTCACTCTGGCTCCAACCAGAATAGGCCCTCGATACCTGTGAAAGACATCTCTGTGGCTGCACGATCAAGGAAGTCCTTGTCAAGTGGAAAGACACTTCTCTAGAAGATGCAACCTGGGAGCCAAACACTATTCTTCAGCAATTTCCACAGCTTTAGCCTTGAGGAAAAGGCTGCTTTTGATGGGGGAGGGCATGTTAGGGTCCAACCGTAACCCCCTTATTTATGTAATAAGCTCAATGGGCCAAGTCATAGTCATAGTTAGTTAGAGAGTAAATAAAGCCCACATTAATAATTGTAAGTGGTTGACCCGCATTAGAGAAAAGGGACCACAGTTAGTTGTAAACGGGCCATAGTTAATAAATAAAGTGGTTAACCTATGTTATGCAAGGGACTAGTAGTTAGAGTTTTGGATGTCATTTAGCTATAAATAGTCTTAGTTAGTAAAGGAAATATCATCGAGTCTTATTGTAATCGAGCTCTGCTCTGTTGGAGGTTGCCCCCTCGAAGAGGTAAGTGAACATTGAATCTATTTATGAATAATAAAATACTTGTTGTTTTTATCATTTTATTCTATGTTATGGGCTATATTTCTTCGCATTTATGGTCTTCTGGATTTTCTCGCAGGTCAAGAGCATAACACATTTCTTTTTTAAACAGAATCAAGTAGGTGCATTGTTATTAATGCTCTTGTTTGGCTAGCTTGGATGCTCGGTGTTAGTGTCCTATGTTATAGTAGTCAAAATCAAGCTTAGTCTTTTTATTATTTTGGTAAATGTGTAAATGTTTTGATATGATCTCACAGAGATTAAGCTATTAGCCTTTGTGAAGAATGTAAAATTACATTATTGGTGTAATTATGTTAGAATTGTAAAGATATCATCGATTCTCTAAAGGGTTGAGTTAAGTGAGTCTAGGGTTAATGTCTCATACAAAATCACGAGTGAGGTCATACTGAGTTTTTTTTTCTCATCATTGGGACAGTTAGTGGTGTCTTTTCAGTTAGTTGCAAGGTCAAATAATCAAATCATCATCATTACAAGTTGTTGTTGCACTTTCCCTTTGCATTGCGCTTCTGCAAATCAAAGGTTTTCTTGTGCCGTGATCGCTATCAGGTTCCAAATTTCTCTTCTCTAAGATAATTTGCGTTGTATGCCATTAGTTTCATCTTTAGTAATTGAGAAGAACTCCCTGAAAATCTCGCAACCCTCATAAAATTGAAAGTGTTGCACTTTCTTGTTGCGCTGCTGTCATAAGCATGAAGTTTAGTAGAAGATGAAGTTTTTTGTTCTATTTCAGTTCATGGAAGCTCAAGGAGGTTGTTACGATTGTCATAATCATCAAAAATCTATTTTATTTGTTCAGAGACCCTAGTGCTCAGCTGAACCTGTGCAGGTGGAATTGCGCTACGCTTCTACTGTAGATGATGATTTTCAAAGAAGGAAGGTTTGCGGTTTGGTTAAGTGTTTCTTAATAAGTAATTATTGACTTAGGAGTTATTTTCCACCTATTTGGCTCATTCATAGTCTCAACAAGTGATCATAATTATACAGATGGTGAATTCGTTGCATTTTTGAAGTAGCACAACGAATGCGCCGCACTTTCACATAGTCAACATTTTGACCTTTTAATTCGACTCCAAACCTCATGAAATTGATTCTCATGGTTATGAAAAATGTACTTGAGTGTATTTCAGGTTCAACATTCAAGTATTGATCATCTAATATGAAAAAGAATCTTGATGCGCTTTTGTTGCAGTGGATTTGCTGCGTTTTTAACTGTTTTAGCAGCTAACTTCAGACACAAACATATCAACTTATCACCATCATGCACTATGGCACTGACTAGATACATGACAACTATAGCCACTGCGATGCATGCATAACAAACACACTAAAAATGAACATGCATGCATAACAAATATATCTTGCCCATCCAGTCCAATTGTTTGAACCTAGAAGCTCTGATACCAATCTGTAATGATGCCACCCCACATTTACTTGATTTTACAAGCCCTATGGGTAAATGTGACGGGAAGTGCAATTATGACATGACCCAACCTCCAAACTCTAGTAATGGAAGTGCAGCCGACAAACTGAACACATATTGACATCCCTCAGGGGGCAAAGGACCACCCCAGGTGACCAAACCCTGAGCTGGGGCTGCTTTTATCACAAATTAACCCCCAAACTCATGCATGCCAAGTTCTGGGGGCGGTTATAGGCCTCCAACTGCATGCACAACACTACCTCCATGTGGTTATAGCCCAAAATCTCTAGTTCGGAAAGTGCGGTCTCGGGATCTAAGCCCCTTTTGCAAGCCAACGTTCAAACCACTGCCCAAAACTTCCTATAACTTCTCAAAATGATAAATTACATAATTACAAAGCTTTTCATACAAATCTTGAACAAGAACTGACCTAGGACATGCCTAGTCCATAACAAACATTTCGTCAAACACATAACAAACATGCAAGCTAAAGGTCATGAATGCATACTTGAGTGTAAACCTCTGTACTTTAGATGGAAATCACTGAGAAGGCCTAATGTCATCTCAGGTAGCTGCAACCACACTTGTTAGCCCATGCATTCATCAACTTATCAAGCACAACAAGAGCCATAACTAGAGCATATTATAAAACCATGCTTATAACCAACATATAACCAAAATATTAACCATGATAGAACAACCATCAAATCAACATAATAATAAGTATAAATGTTCATAAATCACAATAGGAAAATAGATCTTATTAACTTATGCAAAATCCAACCAAGTAAGGGACTCCCACATACCACTCGACCATAGATTGAGCTGAACCAAATTTTTCTTTCAGTCAATCACCCCTATACCATATTCCAGACATGGATGTGGGATCTCATGGATTAAACCAAGACATAAAAAATAAAGGGGATCCATATTCATTGCTTGTCCTTTTCCTTTCTTTGCTTTCTCCTCTTGGTGCTCTTCTCTCTCTAAAACTAATTCCAAAGCGAAACTGGTAAAAAAAAAAAAAGGAAGAAGAAGAAGAAGAAGAAGAGGTTGTGAGCTGATCCTCATAAGTCTTTTTATCATTAAGGCCTCTATTTTCTTCATTTTCCTTAATTTTCTTTCATTTTCCTTAATTTTATTTCTAATTTCCCTCTCATGGAAAGTTGTGTCTCTTCACCTTCCTTTTCTTCTATTTTCCTTTATTTTCATAAATAAATGCCAATTAATGTCTTTTTGCATTTGCTAATGCCTTTACCAATTTCCTTAGCCATTAATAAACCAAAATTGATTCCCACTATAGTGCTTTGCCCAACACTTAGCTTGGAATATGTGTCCCATGACCTTGGTCTTATTTTACCTTTATTGATTTTTATTACATGAACTTTTAACCCGAGGATGTTACAATTTTAGACATATTAAATATTCATATCTGGTTGAGTTAATGCTTCCATATTGTTCTCCATGATTTTAGCTTTCCAACGAGTTGTCATGGGCCTCATTTGGCCAAGTAGAACTCAAGATAGAACCCTCCAAAATTGATGTGTCAAAACTGCCAGTGTTTTAAAAATTAACATCCCTACGCAAAAGTCTGAATATTTTAATTAAAAATTCTAATTTAAACTATATATCTAAATTTTTAATAAATTTAACAACAAAATAATTTAAATTAAATAATTATTCAATAAAATTATTAATAAATACAAATTAAAATAAGAATTATAAATCAATTAAAATATTTAATTAAAGTAATTAACAAATAAAACATTATTTAATAAAATATTAAGATTTTATAGTTGCTCTTTAGGTTTCATTAAAGAGCCCGTGAGCATACTAAGAGGAGGGAGGGAGAGAGAGGAAGCCCGAGCTCCACGTGGAGTGAGTCCTCCCTCCTATATATAATAGAACAAAAAGACCCTTCGTATTGTACTACTTTGTGAGCCCGGAAGCCCGTGAGTTGTGTTATGGAGAATGCTCGGAGGCCCGTAGATTATTAGAATTTCCAATTACATTTTGTTCCGGGCTAACGTGAGAATGGGGCTTCCTTTCATTATGGGTTTTCAGTTTATCTGTATAGGAAATAAAGAAATTATTTTAATGTCTATGAAGTTAAAGATAGTTTATGGGACAGATTGTTTTTTCATTTGCTTAATATATTCGGTCTTTTTCTGTGAAGCTTCAAAATAAATGCTCTTATCTTCTCAACAAACCCCTCGCTATATATAAACTAATCTTTTTGCAATTTTCAAAAACTCACTCTTTTTAACCTATGATAACTTGGATACCCGAAAATTTTAGAAATGTAATTAAATTTTCTTCTAGACCCGTGTAGTGATTTTTTATTTTTTTAATACATATTTGTTAAAATATAAAATTTTGTTATATAGTTTATATATGTACATAAATTCTTGAATTTGGAGTTTTTTTTAATTAATAAAATTTAAATAATAACTAATTAAATTAAAAAATTAATATTTACAATTTAATTAATTAAATAAATTATCATTAATTTAATTAATCAAGGTTATTTAATTAAAGACTAATATTTACAAATTTAAAATTAATTAAATTTACAAAAATACATGTGAAATGCATTTTGTACATATTTAAGTTTAGGTGGTGAAAATTAACCGAACTTTGAAGAAGCACCATTTGCAAACCATAAGTCCAAACTCAACAAAATTAGAGTCATTAGGAAGCTGGCGAGAAACCACATTCAATGAAACAATCGAAGTGAAAAACCAAGGAAAATGAAAATCAACAAAAATAACAAAATAAAAGCATGAAGGAAGTGAAATGACCAAAATTTACATATAGGTCCCCATTATTATTATGAAGATAATAAAGTAAAAATGGAGAGTTGTTATTTTTCCACAACAAGAAGGAAGAAAGCACTGTGAAATACCTAAAGAAGAAGGAGAAAACCTAATCAAAGAAGAAGGCGACACTTGTCAAGCAAAATCAAGCCAAAATTCTCTCTCCTCTGTCACAGGTGTGAGTTTTTTGACTGTTGTAGGAGGGCCGAAGTTGCAGGTTTGCAGTAGGGCCGAAATTTTGAAGTTGGAAGGGCCAAAATCTGGGTTGTTGTAGGATTGAAGTAGTTTGACTAAGGGTTGACCATTAAAGTTTGGAAGCTGACTTGGTGGATAAAAGGAGATTCTTTGTCTAGGTCTAAGGTCTTGGATTGTCTTAGTTTAATTTGAATCTACTAGTGGAAGAGTTTGATTGGGTTTTCCCCTTCATAGGGGTTTTCCCATGGATGAGTGCCTATATCTGGTGTCGTTGATCTTCATTCTTTTGATTTGATAGTTGCTTGATGAAAATAAGATAAAAGAAGAACATAAAAGAAATTAATAAGAATACAATAATTTTCACAAGTAATTGTCAACATAAGAAGATCTTTCCGCCTTTCTGATTTTCTAACATGGTATCAGAGTTAAGGTGAAGGAAAATAAGGAAAAATACAACTTGAAGATCTATTGAAGAAAGGGTCAAGAAAAGGGTTTCAAAGAAGATCATAAGAAGAACGACCATATACGAGTTTTGAAGAGGAAGGCCTATTATCTACATCAAGTAAGGGAGACACTGTAAAATCTATGGCATCTTCAATGAAGACATAAAAAAAATTAGAAGGAACCACCAACTATAGAGCATGGAAGAAGAGGATATATCTCATCCTTGCAAAGCACAGAGTACTATGTTTTGTACTTGGAAAAGTCAAGGAACCCTCAGATGATGCGGGAAAGGAAAAATGTAGGGAAACAAATATTTTGGCCATGAATCTAATTGTATATGGTGTTAAGGATAACTTAGTTCCTTACATATCCAATATGGATACTACAAAAGGAATGTACGACGCTCTCGTTAAACTTTTTACCATCAAGAATATTGGACAAATAACTAGTCTAAAGAATGAACTAAGAACAGTGAAGATGACAACGCCGCTATGTCTTCTTATTTTGTATGGATCTCTCGAACAAGAGATGAGCTCCAAGCAAGTGATGAAGTCATACTAGATAAAGAGATTGTGATTGTTGCACTACTAGGTCTACCAAAATCATGGAGTTCCTTTCCATCAGGTGTCAACAATTGGAAATAAACGCCATCCTTTGAAGAAATGTGGAATGCATGTAGTCAAGAATAAGCTCGCATATCATTAGTAAATAATAAGAAGGAAGATGAAGAGAACAACACATCCAATGCATATTTTGCTCACTACAAGAAAAAGGGAGGAAAAAAGAAGTTTAAAGGACCAAAGAAGAAGATTGTCCTATCTAAAATTAAATATTTTAATTGTCATAAGATGGGACACTACAAGAATCAATGTCCTAAAAATCCTAAAAGTAAGAAGAGAGAAACAGGACATGCTATAGTTGTAGATGAAGCTCCACCTAAGAAGAACAAGGCTGAAGAATCCGAAGTCAAAGACTTATATCATTGAGTCTTTTAGGAATACTATCTCTTACATATCCTTCTATTTATAACATAGACTATTGTTTTAGGTTTTGTAAAGTTTTCTTTTATGCTTTGATTTCTATTATAACATAGACTTATATCATTGAGTCTTTTAAGAATGCTATCTCTTACATATCCTTCTATTTATAACATAGACTATTGTTTTAGGTTTTGTAAAGTTTTCTTTTATGTTTTGATTTCTAGAGTTTATAGACCTAATGTGTCTTGTTAGAAATTTTTGAGTTGTTTTGATAAGGTATATGAATCCCTCATAAATATTGAATTGATGAAATATTAAGAGGGAGCCTCCACCATTTTACAAAAGATAAGTATCATGTTCTTTATTTTCTCTTTCATGATTTATTTCCTCTATACATCTAGCTCAGTTTGTATTACATGCTTATAATTCTTTATTTGTATTTTCCTTGGTAGGAAAGATTGCATAAATACATAAAAATTATGGCTTAGGTTAAAAGGGAGACATAAAAAATGAAGTCTTAAATCAGTTTATTGCAAAGGAAACTCTACAAGGTTTGTTAGAGAACAACTCAAGGTATGTTTTAGACTATAAGATTTATTGAAAGAATGTATGATCATTCTTCATTTGAAATTTGCTTTATATTACTAACTCTTTGATTTCTAGGATTTGCTATAGAATCATTAAGATTCTATATTGAATCTACCCTCATCATATTATATATTGTTGTTTGTTCATTCTGGTAAAACCCTAAAACCTTTAGGGTTCTCTATAAAAACCCTACCCCTTTGATATTTGGGTTTATTGATGCTATAATGAAACCCTAACCTACTTAGGGTTTGTTGATAATGTCTAGAACATACGATGAAACCCTACAATCTTGATTTTTATGATTTATTGATATTATGAAACCCTAGCCTTTTAGAGTTTGTTTTTTATGTCTATGACTCCCTAGATTTTTAGGGTTTGGTGGGTTAGGGTTTATGGAAAAACCCTTACAATAGTTAATGTAAGAATTAAACCATAAGTGTATGTGATTTTATATGCCTAAAACCCTTGTTTGGCTGAGTTATTATATATCTAACATTAAAAGTTTTGTGTATCTAGAGTCTACGATAAAACCCTAGTAAAAATTGAAATTAGATTCTAGGGTATAATAATAATAATAAAAACCCTGAAAGTTTAATGATTTTCACTATGATTAAAATGCTAACTTAATTATTATTGTCTATGATTTATTTTTGATAATAAAATCTAGGGTTTATGACAAAACCCTAGTAGAGTTTGATATAAAATTCTAAAGGCATGATAATAAAACCCTAGATATAGAAATGCTTTCATTATGATTGAAATACTAACTCGATATAGTTGCTGACATCTAACGCTTTAGCCTTAGAGATGAAATATAGGGTTTGCGACAAAAACCCTAACATAGATGGATGTGAAAGTCTAGGGTATGAAAGATGTAACCCTTGTTGATTATGGGCCTAACTATGTTTAGCTTTTGGATATCTAAAGCTCTATTATTTTGATGACATGCTAACCCTATTTTGATAAACTTAACTTGATATTTGTACTTAGTTGTACTTTTTTTTGAATATTTGCAGGTACGTAATCTTCAAGATGTTCACCTACCTCATAATTGAAGATGACTTGATAATAATGATGAGCATGATGGAAAGAGGGAGTTGTAAGAATGATGATAATATTAAAAATGGATAGATGACCTTGTTTCCATAAAAAGAATGATGTTCTTGAAGGAATGAAGCTTTGAAAGGTTGAAGTTTCTTCGATGATATGATGATATAAATAAAAGAGCTTGTATGGTTGGAAGAAATAGATTTTTGTTATAAAGAAGAAGCTTGGATAAAGAAAGGATATATTTCTCCTAGTTAAGAGGGTAGACATATTGTGAAATATATAGTAAAATACCTTGAAGAAAGAATGAGATCAAATAATAACTAAAGCACTAACAGATGTTTGATTGATGGATTTATAAATAAAATTTAGATATTCTGGAAGAAGTGTTGAGGCTGAGTTTGGTGCTACTAGAAAAAATGAAGAAGGAAACTTCTGTCAAGATATGTTTGATGAGGATGACCTAAGAAGCATCAGAATGATTGAAGACCCCGAAGGTTTGTGTTGACACACACGTGCTCACACACACACATATTGAAAGTTTGTTACTAATTGGGGTTGTGATTATGCATGATCTTTCTATAAGAAGTTCGAAAATTTAGAAGCATGCCTAGACTGGTGGATATACTTGATTTAGTTAATAGGAGAGATGAAGCATCTTAGGTTGCGTCCCTGTATGATTCTTGGGAGGACATTTGGTCGGCCTATGATGATGTCTAAATCCCAAATAGTGAGGACATCGTTGGTCTTGTGGAGCTTCAACCTTGGATACGATACCTAAATCCCTATGGGTTGGTGCTACAGTTGAAGCCTGATGGTACCTATAGTGGCAGAAGCTTGGATAACACCTTATTCCCAACCGATTAGATACCTTGGTCAAGTATATAATATTTAGCATTGTGTATACAATGACTCTTCATAAAACATATCATTTTGAGTTCATATTTGTACCTATGTCTATGTATAAATTATGAATACCTCCCTCGTTAAGAGGGAGTGCTGAAGAATGTAACTACTTTTTGTCTTCATAATCGTATTTGAGTCATGTTGTAATATATTTGTCAAAAGAAAGAAAAAGGAAAATTGATTTATCAGAAAAAATTATTTATTAGCATGGGTTTCATGCTTTATTATTTTATTTTTAGGTAATAGCCTCCATTTAAGGCTTCTAGGGTTTGTGTCATGAGCCTTAGTCCTTGTCATCATGTAATAGACCATTACTGGGCTTTATATATCAAGAAAGAAATTTGTTTTTGTGTCAAAATTTTCATTTGTGCCTCCTCCACCAAGTCAGCCTCAAAGAAGACAACTCAAACTCATTAAGGACTTTCAACCACACAAAAGGACTATAAATAAGAAGCTACTCGACCTCATTTCAATATCAAGCAAGAAAATTTGATTTGTAGTTGCAGGAGTAACAAATAAGAGTGAAATACCTAAAGAACAAGGAGAAAACCATAGAAAAGAAGAAGGAGACACTTGTCAAGCAAAAGCAAGCCAAAATTCTCTTTATACCACATGTATGAGTTTCTAGATTGTTGCAGGAGGGATGAAGTTGCAGGTCTGTAGTAGGGCCGAAATTCTGAAGCTGGAAGGGCCAAAATCTAGGTTTTTACAGGATTCAAGTAGTTTGAATAAGGGTTGACAATTGAAGTTTGGATTCTGACTTGGTAGATTGAAAGAGGTTCTTTGTCTAGGTATAAGGTCTTGGAATGTCTCAGTTTTATTTGAATCTACAAGTGGGAGTGTTTGACTGGGTTTTCCCCTTCATAAGGGGTTTTCCCTAGCCGAGTGCCTATATCTGGTGTCACTGATCTTCATGCTTTTGATTTAATAGTTTCATGATGAAAATAAGATAAAAGAAGAACATAAAAGAAGTTAATAAGAATACAAGAATTTTCACAAGTAATTGTCAAAATAAGAAAATCTTTCTACCTTTCTAATTTTCTAACATATGCAACAACATTTTCTTCCCTTTTTTGAGGATTATTTCAAAGTCATAACCCAACATATTTTTGACCCATTTTTGTTAATATTTTGAAGATAATATTTTTTCCAAGAAGTATTTAATACTATCATGATATGCTTTTACCTTGAAGTGTCTTCCCATTAGGTAAGGGTGCCATTGCTTCAAGGAATGTAGTATTTCTATCATTTCCTTCTCATAAATAGGTTTATGTAAATTCTTTCCCTTGATTGGGTGAATTTAAAAGGAAATGGGTCTTCCTTCTTGCATTAAAACAACACCAATGCCATTTATTGAGGCATCCCATTCCACAATAAAGATTTTTGTGAAGTCTGGTGTTGCTATGAGTGAAGCTCGATTTTTTTTTTATATATTTAAGATGTTTAAAGGCCTTAGTTGCTTTCAGAGTCCGAGAAAATACATCTTTCTTTAGTAATGTTGTTATAGGTGCTGCTATTTTCCCATAATTCTTAGAAAACATGTAATAATACCCCGTCAACCCAAGAAATCATCAAATATGCCTGAATCTTGTGGCTACTTTCCATTCCTTGATGGATTTAATTTTTTTAGGGTCTACCTTAACAAGCTAATGAGATATAATATGACCCAAATATTCCACCTCCTATACACCTAAAGAGACATTTGGAGGGTTTTGCCTACAATTGTTTCTCCTCCAATAGTTTGAGCACCCTGTCAACATGTTGAACATGATCTTTCCAAGACTTGATGTAGATTAGTATATCATCAAAAAATACTAACACAAATTTTCTAAGGAATGGTTTGAAAGTGGAATTCATCAAACCTTGAAATGCAAAAGGTCAATTAGTAAGGCCAAAATGCATGACCAAAAATTCATAATGATCTTCATGAATTTTGAATGTTGTTTTTAGAATATATTTTGTCTTCATTCTAATTTAGTGATATCTTGAATGAAGATACAACTTAGTGAAGAAAATTGATAAATGAAATTCATCCAACAATTCATCTAACAATCCATCAATGACAAGAATTGGAAATTTATCTTTAATACTGAGCTTGTTGAGCTCTCTATAATCTGGACACATACACTAAGATCCATCCTTTTTGTGCACCAATATACTAGAGAAGATAAAGAACTTTGGCTAGGTTGAATTATACAATCCTCTAGCATTTCCACAACCATATGTTCAATTTCACTCTTTTGGGGATAGGGATATCTATAAGGTATGAGGTTTGGAGGAAAACTGCTTGGAATCAAGTTAATAGCATGATCATGATCGTGAATAGGTGTGATACCTTTGGGAGTCTAAAACACCTTGGAATGATTATCAAGGACTCTTTGGAGGTATAAATAAATGGATGACTTAGATGTTTGAATATCTAGTGAGCATAATTGTTCAATTACACCTTATTGTTCCTTCTTTAAAATATTTGTCATGCCATTATAGTTGGTTATCTTACTAGGTCTCCTTGCAATACCTTTTAATTCAAATTCCTTTCCTTCCCAAAAAAATTTCAAGAAAATTTCTTAAAAATTAAAAGCTATTATTCTCAAAGATTGTAACCATTGTACTCCTAACACAACATCAACACCATCCATTGGAATGGAAATCATTGGAATATTCAATACATATTCCCCCATTGTTATATTGATATTATGTCACTTCCCTATGCAATTTGTAGTTCCTCCATCTACAACCATCACTTGAAACTCTGGTGCTGGATATATAAAGAAATTCCAATCCTTAACTATCTTACAATGAATAATATTATGGGTACTACTCTAATAAATCAACACTATTACCTTTTTATTCTTGATATATCCTTCTATGTTGAGAGTTTGAGGAGTGGTAATTCCATCCAATGAATTATAAGATATGGTTGGATTGATTTCTTCTATTTCAATCCCTAGATCCGATTCCTGGTGTATATCTTCTTATTTTTATGTTTCTTGTTCCTTTTCTTCCTCCTCTTCACTATCTACGTAAAATAATTTCTTCTCAATGCACTTATGAACTTTATTGTATTTTCTATCACAACTGTAACAAATCCCTTTTGCTCTTTTTTTCCTCCATTTTTTGTGGTGTCAAACTTGTAGGTTATGGGAGGCTAGGAGTTGCAACACTTCCATCTTTATAGTTTGAGTGGTAGACCTCCTTGTTGCCATAATTTTTCTTTCAACATTTCTTGCCACCTTGAATGCATTCTCTAATGACTTAGGTTCCCAAAGGTGAACATCATGTTGGATATTATCCTTTAAATTTATGAATACATCATTCATATGATCCGCTATAATATCAATTACCTTGATATTCAATATTTGAAAGTTCTCAACGTGCTCCACAGCTAAACCCCTTTATTTGAGATTTATCAATTAGCTAAAGAAGGTGTTTCTCTTTGTATCCTCATAATGTGCTATCAATTCCTCCATAATTTTTTTCCAAACGACAAGTGATTATGAGAATAAAGCCATTGGTATGACACAAATAGATTGGGTTCTAAATATAAATATGCAATGCATACCTTTTGTGTAATTTGTACATCATGTAGATTAAATAACTGCTTCATCTGTAGTATCCATGTTACTGGATCCTTTCCATCAAACTTCCTCATATCGATCTTTGGAATGTGGTTTTCTTCCACCCAAAGTTGGAGTCTCTAAAATCACGATTCACATTCCTTTTGTTCTCATCATGCATTTCATCGAATACCTTGTCACCACTGGGAAGCATTGCTTCTAGCAACTTTGTCAAACCTTCCTTGAAACCTTCCATGTCCCATTTTATTTATGCTTTTAAACCATATATATTTACATTTATCATCGCTTCCAGCTCATCTTTGGCTATTCTTTGTGAGTACGAAATTTGCTGCATTTGGTCCTGTAATTTTGATATATCATGTTTAATTTCTTCCTCTTCTTCATGCATCATAGTAGAGCTTTCTGGGGGCTTAATGGGTGTAGCATTTTTTTGTTTGGGAGGAATTTTGGAACCAAATAATGATATATGTGCTTCATTATGCCCTTTGAATTGTTGAAATTTGGATAGATGATATAATTTCTTATCATGGTAATTAATTGTGACTAATATGCATTCTTTTCTTAGTATTTACTTATTTAGTTATGTCATCAAGAAATTACACATTAGCAAAATATAAAGAACACAATGCACAAGAGGAAAGAGACACAAAAAATTAGCCTCCAAGCCAGGGAAAAACCCCACAAGAAGGAAAACCTAACAACAATACTTCTCTTATAGAATCAGATTAAAATGAGATATCTAAGACCAAGACCAAGACCAAAACTACCATAAAAACACAAAGTCTAACCCTCCTCCAAGTCACATCCACATACAAAGTCAACATAATTCAAACTGGTCACTTTCCTAAAATTTTGGCCCCTGAAATTTCAGGTTTGCAACAAGCTTTGAAATTTGACCGTCTCTCACTAAAATGCTTTCAAATGTGTGAGCTCTTTCCTTCCTTCTTCTTGGTATATTAATCCTTCATTGGGTGTAGAAGATATATATGATAATGAGTGAATGTGTGTCCCTCATAGTGATTGAACTGTATTTTATATATATTATATATGTCTAGGAGGTCAAATAGGTGGTTCTTGGAGGCCCATGCCGACTTGTTCCCAAGGAGGGCTGACTTGACAATTTTTGGTGGATTTTGATTCAATAAAATTAAGATTCTTTTTTCTTACAAATGTCCAAATGGGACATGACTCAAGTACATTTTCTTTGACTTTTAATAAATCATTTTTGACTCTATAAGCATGAAGAACACACTTTAACCAAAAATAAATATAATAATGAATATAATTAATAAATCAATTATTGTTTTACATTACATTATGAAGACCGAAACTAGTTACGTTTTCAACACTCCCTCTTAACTAAGGAGGTATTCATAATGACTCAACAGGATATTCTCAATTTGAAATATCCATATAAGAAAGGATTCATATTGATCAGCATCAATGATAGTCCTTGACAAGTAAGCTCTATCTCTCCACTAGATCAGAGCATAATGTTGGGAGGCTTAAATTTGGACACCACTGCCTCTCAAGGCACATACCCCACACGGGTGTTCACCAAAGTGTGTCCTTACAGGACCATTTCCTAATCTAGTGTCACAATACTTGGCACTAGGGAATGTCAATCCTCAGGGCTATTCTTATCTTTGGTCAACGTACTTGACTTTTGACAGTTAGTCCTGGTCACAGTGCAGATATTCAAATAATATTGGTCCGAGATGCTTATCCAATCCACCACAATGTTCATGCACTAGGCTTATGGCTTTGCTAGTCCTGGCCATAGTACGTGACACATGGAGAACGCGGTGTCCACCCTTACTCAGTCTCAATCAGGGAGGAGATCCTCACTCCCTCTCAACTAGGGAGGAGATATCCACAAGCCTAAGCTTGTCTAAAAAATATTCATCCTCTTCCACGAAAAGGAAATTCATCAATACATTGGCTACATGTTCTTCTGTGGACATATATTGAAGCTTCTCAAAACCTATGTACATCATATTACTGAATCATAAAGCACTTCGACCTTCCTGGTTCTCTGAAAATATACATGAAACTTTGATCAATATCATAATCAGATCCAACATATCATCAAGTAGTTCATCAAACACCTTATGGAGCCAAACTTCTTCACAGATTCACATTTTCTTTTTTTGCATTGTAGCAAAATTCTACTTCATGCTCTTCCAAGAAATCATACCAGTTCCCAACCATTAGTAATATCTTTATAAATATCACTCCTATCTTAATTGATGTGTTCTTAAATTGAATAAATTAGGAATCCAATCATCTTGTATCCATACAAGATTTTACAAATCTCTCTTTCTGACTGAGGTAAGTGAACTTAAGTCTTGTTTCATCCGACCATCTAATGCTAAATGTTAACTTCTTTAATAAAACATTCAAACTGATTTCTCCTTCATCTAGGAAAGTCTTCATTCTTTGCTACATTCTTTCATCAGTTGTCAAATCTTAGGCAATTATTGACCCGCAATCTTTATTAGAAGACTATGAAAGAATAAAATTCAAAGTGAATAGACAAAATACCAACAATAGTAGTCAAAGAAAGGAGATGTAGGGTACCTATCTTTTTGAGGAAGGTCATCTCCCTCTTAATCTTGGACCTATTCACCAAGCTTGTTCTTACATCAACAATATGTCATTCTTATCATTCTCAAGAGTTAGGATTTTTTTTTTTCATAGTGGAAATGATTAGTTAGGGTTTTGTTCCAAGGGTTTTCTAACTCAAACCTTTACTAGGGTTTACAAACCCTATATTCTCCAAAGGATTCAAGACTTTCCATTCAAGGATTGAAAATTCTATAAGCATATTAATGAGTTAGTTTCAAACCCTAGAAATGTCATTATAAAGCTATCTATATGTGAGATGGAATTCATTTCATTCCTTGATTTCAGAATCCTAATCTATATATGCAAGGAAAGACTTCAAATTCTAACATATCAATAATCTCTAAAATATATCTACACAGGCCCTTTTAATGATGCATTTCTATCTTTCAAGAGATCATTAGATCATTATCTTAGCATTATATGCACTATAATTGACATAGGTCATTAACAAAGTTTATACACACCTTTTTCAACCTTACCTATCCATCCTTGCAGAGATATGGTCTTGTTTCTTTAGTTGACATGTGTCAACTTCCTTCAATAGAGGTACCTTAGAACTCCAGTTATTGAACTATGATGTTGATCATAAAGATTTCTTTGGGATTCTTTATAATGTTCTTTGCACATACATTGTATATAAAGGAGGCTTTAGTCTTTCCACCAATCTTCAATCCTTATCAGACTTTATTGTATTGGATAGGTCAACTTTGATGATGTGATTAGTCCTTCTTCTATGTAAAGGAGGGAAGTCTTGGTAGCATAGATATATCATATACTTGCGTCTTAGAGATATATTTCATAGTTATTCCATGAAGTTCACAAGGTATCGGTCTCTACGACAATACCATGGACAAAGTGATCTTCCAATGAATTAAAACAAAATGTTACACTGGTCCGTCCTCCACAAGGATTCTCAACCTTCTATTAAATAAATGATGAGCCTTATATCTTAATGAAAAACTTCCATTCTGTCCTTCACATCTATCACGAATTAACAACCTTCAAGAAAACTCATAAGAAAGCTTCCATAAGTGTTGGATCTCTAATGCAGCTGAAAGTCTAATCTCAAACCACTACTCTGGATCAAACCCACAAAGCTTGGATTTATGTCACTGAACTTGGATCAAACCTCAGGACTTCATATAAATGTATCTCGAATCACATAATGATTAACTTATACTGTCCTTCTAGCGCTCAACCTAGATTTTAACTTCAAAGTGCAAAGATCTAAAACAAACTCTTGGATCACTAACGGGATGATTGAATTATCCTTATAGGTCTTGGTCTAGAACTAGATCTCAGATGGAAATACAATTTCAGTAAGAGTACTAATTTCATATCTTCCGTAGATGTATAGAACATGGAAAAAGAGCATACTTAGGACCTTCGCATATAAGTTAAGTTCTTTGCATGTAACCGAGTAGCATCCTCAAAAAAATATATCTCATGGTTCTCATATAATCACATAAACACATGTATGTTTGCCAAAAAAATTTCATTGTACTTCATTCAGGGTGCCATAGAAATAAACTTCATGTACCTTAATATAATAAGCTTCAGCCTACTAATCCACTTGAGCAAGGGCTAATTATGACTTATGTGCTTTCGAAACTTGCGTCACCATAGGATAAGGTTCCTCTAAAATTCTCAGCATTATGTACCTTTGAAATTTGTATAGCACAATGAATTATGCCACAAGAACTCACATTAGATATGTCACAAGAAATGTGTCATAGAGACTTGCATTACAAAGAGAGAGATATGTCACAAATCTTGTATGAAGCCACCACAAAGATTCAAATTGCTTCACAATTTCAGTCTGTTCAGAAATGCTACCACAGGTTCAAACTGCTCATAGAGTATCACCACAGTTTCAGACTATTTAAAAGCGTCATCACATTTGGATCTACTTCTTTTCTTAGATTCAGGTGCATATAACTTTCTTTCCTATGCTCCGTCTTCTTCATTAGTGCTTCCGCTTCACCATAGCTCTGATACCATGTTGAAATTAAGATAAATGATAGAATTTCTTATCATGGTAATTACTTATGATTGATATGCATACTTTCCTTATTATTTACTTGTTTAGTTGTCTCATCAATAAATTACACATTAGAAAAATATAGAGAACATCATGCACAAGAGAAAAGAGACTAGAAATTAGGCTCCAAGCCAGGGAAAAACCCCACAAGAGGGAAATCCCAACAATAATCCTTCTCTTATATAATCAGATCAAAATGAGATATCCAAGACCAAGACCAAGACTAGAATTGCCACCACAAACACAAAGTCCATCCCTCCTCAAGTCACATGCATATGCAAAGTCAACATAAGTCAAACTAGTCACTTTCCTGAAATTTCGCTCCTAAAATTTCGGGCTAGCAACAAGCTCTAAAATTCGACCTTATCTCGTTGAATTTCTTTCACATGTGCATGCTCTTTCTTTCCTTCTTCTTGGTTTATTACTCCTTCGTTGGGTGCAGAAGATGTATATGTTGGCATTATGATTCTGGTATGGCTCTATGTTACAGATGTTGTACTTGATGGCAACACCCTCAAGTGGCAATGCTCTGATCAGGCTCTCAAAATGTTGGAAATTAAGAGGTACGCAGGTGAATGGTTCAAAAGGTGCGTACCCGCAGGTACGCCGGCCAGGAAGTGCGTTCATACCCGCAGGTTACCCGTTCATGAGGTGCATACCCCCAGTTCACTCACTTCAAGGCAGAGAAGCGTGCTCACGTGGGGTTTCTTATGTTTGGCACGTGGTATTTAGCCCGCCGTTCTTGATTCTATGGTTTTGGCCCGTGGTATAGGATCTAATTTAGCCCCGGTTTGGATCCCTTGTATTGGTTATTGATGGTTTTGCCCCATGGTGTGAATAAGGGCTTGACTATAAATAGGGAAGGAGATCACTTGGCTATAACATCTTTTGCAAATTGAATATCCTAAGATCTGAAATATTGGGTTATCGGTTTTAAAAGCTTGATCTATATAAAAGTAAAGTTGAAAGTGAATCTATGAAGTGTGATCTCTCGGGCACATGATCAGATCTGGGCATCTGACTATCTGTGGCACGCTGGGGGACTGCCAATTCAGCGCTAATCAGAGGTACGCAGGTGATTAACGGTGCAAGTGCGTGGGTACGCAGAGCAGAAGAAGGAGCAGTGCGTGGGTACACAGAGCAGAAGAAGGCGCAATGCGTGGGTACGCAACGCGATAGAGGTTCAGGTGCATAGGCTCAGTGAAAGTACGCGGCGCTTCAGAAGCCGCAGGTGCGTAGGTACGCAGCGCGATATCATCTGTGGGTGCGTGGCTACAGTAGCAGTACGCGGCGCAATAGCATCTGTGGGTGCGTGCCTGCAGTAATAGTACGCGGCGTGATTGAAGAAACAGTGCGTGGGTACGCGGTGCAACAGAAGGCTCTCTGCGGGTATACGCAGGGGAGCAGAAGGTGAAGTGCGGAGCCACGCAGGCCAGATAAAGAAAAACTGGGGATCTGTCTTAAGACCTTTTGTTGGCTGAATTTTTCTGTTGATAAAGTGTTCTGGGTTTAGTTTACTGTTATTATTGATCTGGTTACTGCAGTTGACTGGGTGATTTACTTGTACTTGATGATCTCTTGATGTTTATGGATCCAGTTTGAAAATTTATGAAAAGTGGTCCTTGAAAGAAAAAAGTAGGGGGTTGTAGCTCCCTTCCAGGAGAGACTGGAAAATGAGAGAGAGTTGTAGCTCTCTGCAAGTTGCAGCCTGCGTACTGGTAAAGGACTGCACCAGTACAAAACCATTGTAAAAGGAGTTTCTAATTTGAAAGAAGATAGAGACATATTGCAGTAGGTGGTTTTCACCCACATTGGGTTTCCACCTTACATCTGGTGTTCTTTGGTGTGACTATCTGTTTTCCTTGTTCATGCTCATTATTTTATGGTACTGACATGCAAAAATAATTCAAAGAATAAATAAGGAAGATTTATTAAAAGAACTTGATAATACTGATTCACCCCCCCTCTCAGTATTATTTCCAACAATTGGTATCAGAGCAGGTCCTTCAGAGAAGCTTGATCGCTTGAAGGAAGATCATTCATCATGAGCAACTACGAGAGGGAAGCATCAATCAGGCCACCAATCTTTGATGGGACAAACTTCAATTATTGGAAGGTAAGAGTTACTGCCTATCTTCAATCTCTTGGTACAGAAGTTTGGGATATCATAGATACAGGCTACACTTTTCCTTCAGCTACTCCTACAGATTCGGCCAAAAAGAAGAAATATGAAACAAATGCTAAAGCAGTCAATACTCTGCTAGGATGCTTATCTCAAACAGAATTCGTAAAGGTTATGCAATATAAATCCACAAAGGAAATATGGGACAAGATTGTCTTGAGCTACGAAGGAGATGAACAGGTAAAGCGTGCTAAACTTCAAACCCTCAGGATTCAGTATGAGAATCTCAGAATGTATAATGATGAAAGTGTGGCTAACTATTTTCTTCGGGTAGACGAGATTGTTAATTGCATGAAAAACTTGGGTGAAGAAATAAAAGAGGCTATTGTGGTTGAAAATGTTTTAAGATCATTGTCCCCCAAGTTTGAATCTAAAGTGTCTGCAATAGAAGAAAAGGAAAATCTACGAATTCTTACTATGTCTCAGCTACACGGAATTCTAACTACTTATGAAATGAGAAAGGGAGGTCCATCAGACAGGAGAGAAGCTGCTTTCAAGGCTTCAGGCAAAGGAGACTACTATGAAGCAAGTCACGTGCCAGAAGAAGAAGAAGAATCAAATTTTTTCAGAAATCTTCAACGGGGTACTGGAAGGTTCAGAGGTAAGATACCTTTTAAATGTTTTGCTTGTGGAAGAGTAGGTCATTATGCTGCGAAATGTCCTCATAAGGATAAGATTGACAAAGGAAAGGAACCTGTTAGATGGAGCAAGAAACATAATGCAAATAAGAAAAGCTACTACACTCATGAAGATAGTGATGGTCTATCAAATAGTGATGAAGATGAACGAGGTAATGACTATAAACTTTTAATGGCATTTGAAGATGATGATTACATGGATGCTATAGATGTGGATAGCTTTCATGAAGAAATTTCTAGACTCAAGACATGTATAGAAGAAAAGAATATGATCATTGATACTCTACAATTTCAGATTGATGAAAAAGAAAAATATCTTGAAAAGTTAGAAGGTGAAATTGTTGGTCTTAGAAAAGAGATTGAGAAAACAAAGGCTATTAATCTTAAGTTTGTCAAAGGATCTGAAACTCTAGATGAGATCATCAATGTACAGCGTTCTCCACTAAACAAGACAGGTCTGGGGTATAATGGAGAAACTTCTCAAGCATCCACCTCAAAGAGTTATCTTGATGCAGCAAGAAGGAATGAGCAAAAGCACAATGGAGATCACCAGGTAAAGCAGGGACCAATTACAAACAAATACTATCAGGTAAACCAGGGGCAATCCGTCTTAAGGATGAATAAAAGCTACAACCAGCCACAGGTAAAATCCTCTCAATTTGCTTCAAGAATGAATGACAATAGAAATTACAATCGTTTGGCCGGAAGATTTGATAACCGCAGAAGTTTCTTCAATGGACAATGCTTCTCTTGCCATAACTTTGGTCACAAAGCAGCTCAATGTGTTGCATATAAAACAATCATGACTAGAGAAGCTCAAAAACAAAGAAGTATGACCGGGATTACAAAAAGGACCTATAACAACTTTTCGGTTCTTGAAAATGAAGTTGAATGCTCTATTTGCAATAACTTTGGTCATGAAGATTCTGAATGCAGGAGCAGGTTTCAGCAGACAAAGGAACAAGCCTCAAGCACCAAAACATGGAGAATAAAGGAACCACAAACAAAAAGATGTGGGATAGCATTTTATGCAGAGGGACAGGAAAATCTATGGTACATTGACAGTGGATGTTCGAAGCATATGACAGGTGATAAAGAAAAACTTGAATCATATTCTGCTTTAGAAAAGGGAAAGAAAGTTTCTTTTGGAAATGATACTCCTGCAGCTATAAAAGGAAAAGGCACTGCTCAGTTAAAAGAAAAGGTCAAAGCTGGAAATGTTTTGTATGTTGATGGATTGAAGCATAATCTTCTGAGTGTCAGCCAGATGTGTGATCAAGGAACCGAGGTGATATTTAGATCAAATGGATGTCGTGTTTGTGATCTTGATACAGGTAAAACGGTGATCAAAGGTAAAAGAAATCCAAATAATCTATACATATTTGAAGAAGGACAACAACAATGCTATCTAAGCAAGGATGATGAACACTGGTTATGGCACCGGAGGTTGGGGCATCTAAGCTTTTCACAAAAAGGAAAGCATGCAAATATCAGACAGTTCGCGGTCTTCCAGATATCAAAATTCCAGACAACACCATATGCAAATCATGTCAGTTTGGAAAGAAAACCAGAACTAACTTTCCAGAGAAGGAAGGATCAGCTAGCATGCCTCTTGAGCTTGTACATACAGATGTATGTGGACCATTCAGGAAAAGGACACCTCGAGGAGAAGAATATTTGATATTATTCATTGACGATTTCTCTAGGTTTGTCTGGTTAGGACTTATGAAGCACAAAGATGAAGCATTCAAAGAATTCAAATCCTTTAAAGCCTTGGTTGAAAATGAATCAGGATACAAAATTAAGTGCCTCAGATCCGACAGAGGTGGGGAGTTTACCTCAAATGAATTTTTCGATTTCTGTGAAGAACATGGGATAAGAAGAGAATTCTCTACAGCTAGAACTCCTCAGCAAAATGGAGTGGTGGAAAGAATGAACAGAACAGTCCAACAAATGGCTCGTGCTATGCTTGATGAGTTTGGAACTCCCGCAACTTTCTGGGGTGAAGCTGCATATGCTGCGGTTGTTATTCTCAACAAAACAAATGTCCGGGTGAATAGCACTCAAACTCCTCATGAGCTCTGGTATGGTGAGACTCCTTCGGTAAAGCACTTCAAAATCTTTGGGAGCAAATGCTATATTAAGAATACTGATGAGCAACTTGGCAAACTTGAACCTAGAGCAGATGAAGGCATTCTTCTTGGTTATTCTCCACACAGCAAAGCATACAAGTGCTACAATAAAAGACTTGGAAGAATTGTTGACAGCATTGATGTAGTGGTTGATGAGAAGGGATACATTCCTAGGCAAGTAAATCATGACGATATCGAAGAAGATGAAGACTACCCTCAAAGACAGAATGATGAAGAAGAAGAACCTCAAGAAGAACCAGAGGAGCAGATAAGGATAGAAGAGAAGACTCCATCCATATATGTTCAGAAGAATCATCCAGAATCTCAGATTTTGGGGCAGAAAGAAGCAGGTGTACAAACAAGAAGAACAGTTGCAGAAGCTTCAAGCTATTTGGCATTACTCTCTTCCACTGAACCACAAAATGTGAAAGAGGCATGCAAAGATGAATGTTGGGTCAAAGCAATGGATGAAGAACTTGAGCAGATCGAAAAGAACAACACTTGGGAGCTGGTTCCTAGACCAAAGGATAAGAATGTTATAGGGACAAAATGGGTCTTCAAAAATAAATTGAATGAAAATGGAGAAGTAATTAGAAACAAGGCCAGACTTGTTTGTAAAGGGTATGCGCAACAAGAAGGAATAGATTTTGAAGAAACCTTTGCTCCTGTTGCAAGACTTGAGGCCATCCGAATGTTTCTTGCTCTCTCAAGCTTTCAAAACTTCAAAGTATTTCAAATGGATGTGAAATTATCCTTTCTGAATGGAGACTTGGAAGAAGAAGTATACATTGAGCAGCCAGATGGTTTCATTCTTGGAAATGATCCAACTCTTGTATGCAGATTGAAAAAGGCTCTCTATGGTCTCAAACAAGCTCCAAGGGCTTGGTACTATCGCTTGGACAAATATCTTCATCAACAAGGTTTTTCAAAAGGATCAGCAGATAGCAATCTTTATATAAAAGTTGAAAACGACAAATTGCTAATACTTGTTGTGTATGTAGATGACATTATCTTTGGGAGCAATGAAGAAGCTATGAGTCAAAGCTTTGCCTTGGTAATGCAGAAAGAATTCGAAATGTCCTTGCTGGGAGAACTGACATATTTTCTTGGTTTGCAAATCCAACAAAAAGAAGAAGGGATCTTTTTGTCTCAAACCAAGTATCTCAAGCAGATTTTGAAGAAATATGGCATGGAAGATGCAAAACCAGTATGTACACCCATGGTCACAGGATGTAGCCTCAATGCAAATGATGAATCAGCAGCAGTGCATCAACCAACCTACAGATCTATGATTGGAAGTCTACTTTATTTGACAGGTACCCGACCAGACATAATGCATGCAGTAGGAATAGTTGGAAGATTTCAGGCAAATCCAAAGGAAACTCATCTTCAGGCAGTAAAGAGAATCTTCAAATATCTTCAAGGAACTCAAAACTATGGCTTATGGTATCCTAGAGATACAGATCTCACACTTCATGCTTATACATATGTAGATTGGGCCGGAAGCGTGGATGACAGGAAGAGCACAAGTGGTGGTGCATTCTTTATGGGTTCCAGATTAGTATCTTGGTTCAGCAAGAAACAGAGTTCGATTGCCTTGTCTACAGCTGAAGCGGAATATGTTGTTGCCGCATCTTGCTGCACTCAACTCCTTTGGATGATGCAGACCTTGCATGATTTTCAAATCACTTGTATACCACCCATCTCCATCTTATGTGATAATACAAGTGCAATCAGCATTTCAAAGAACCCAGTCATGCATTCAAAGACCAAGCACATACCAATCAAGTATCACTTTCTCCAGGAACAAGTGCTTGAACAAAAGGTTAAGTTGGAGTATGTTCCTTCTAAGGAACAAGTTGCTGATATACTTACCAAACCATTGCCCAGGGAGACTTTTGAATACCTCAGGCAAAAGCTGGGGGTTGTTGATGCATCATCATGTTGTTGAATCTCTTCTGATTGTTGGTTGTACGCAAGGCTCATTTGGGGTTATGCGTACATGTGATCGAAGATCGAATGGCACAGGTTCAGGGGGAGCATATAATGCATTGTTGGCATTATGGAGAAGGAGATCATGGATGCTGGTCTGAATATTTCTGCAATATGCTTCTATCTCTTTCATGGTCATTTATGGTGTTTGGTGGATTATGGTTCTTCTTTGCAGATCTGATTTATAGTCAGGGGGAGCATGTTCTTAGGGGGAGCATAACCCTTTGCCCTTGATGTCAAAGGGGGAGAATGACGTTGAGGATCTTGAGGTTGCCATCAAGTCCAAAGGGGGAGATTGTTGGCATTATGATTTTGGTATGGCTCTATGTTACAGATGTTGTACTTGATGGCAACACCCTCAAGTGGCAATGCTCTGATCAGGCTCTCAAAATGTTGGAAATTAAGAGGTACGCAGGTGAATGGTTCAAAAGGTGCGTACCCGTAGGTACGCCGGCCAGGAAGTGCGTTCATACCCGCAGGTTACCCGTTCATGAGGTGCGTACCCCCAGTTCACTCACTTCAAGGCAGAGAAGCGCGCTCACGTGGGGTTTCTTATGTTTGGCACATGGTATTTAGCCCGCCGTTCTTGATTCTATGGTTTTGGCCCGTGGTATAGGATCTAATTTAGCCCCGGTTTGGATCCCTTGTATTGGTTATTGATGGTTTTGCCCCATGGTGTGAATAAGGGCTTGACTATAAATAGGGAAGGAGATCACTTGGCTATAGCATCTTTTGCAAATTGAATATCCTAAGATCTGAAATATTGGGTTATCGGTTTTAAAAGCTTGATCTATATAAAAGTAAAGTTGAAAGTGAATCTATGAAGTGTGATCTCTCGGGCGCATGATCAGATATGGGCATCTGATCAGCGCAGGTGCGTAGGTACGCAGCGCGATAGCATCTGTGGGTGCGTGGCTACAGTAGCAGTACGCGGCACAATAGCATCTGTGGGTGCGTGCCTGCAGTAATAGTACGCGGCGTGATTGAAGAAACAGTGCGTGGGTACGTGGTGCAACGGAAGGCTCTCTGCGGGTATACGCAGGGGAGCAGAAGGTGAAGTGCGGAGCCACGTAGGCCAGATAAAGAAAAACTGCGGATCTGTCTTAAGACCTTTTGTTGGCTGAATTTTTCTGTTGATAAAGTGTTCTGGGTTTAGTTTACTGTTATTATTGATCTGGTTACTGCAGTTGACTGGGTGATTTACTTGTACTTGATGATCTCTTGATGTTTATGGATCCAGTTTGAAAATTTATGAAAAGTGGTCCTTGAAAGAAAAAAGTAGGGGGTTGTAGCTCCCTTCCAGGAGAGACTGGAAAACGAGAGAGAGTTGTAGCTCTCTGCAGGTTGCAGCCTGCGTACTGGTAAAGGACTGCACCAGTACAAAACCATTGTAAAAGGAGTTTCTAATTTGAAAGAAGATAGAGACATATTGCAGCAGGTGGTTTTCACCCACATTGGGTTTCCACCTTACATCTGGTGTTCTTTGGTGTGACTATCTGTTTTCCTTGTTCATGCTCATTATTTTATGGTACTGACATGCAAAAATAATTCAAAGAATAAATAAGGAAGATTTATTAAAAGAACTTGATAATACTGATTCACCCCCCCTCTCAGTATTATTTCCAACAGTATATGATAATGAGTGAGTGTGTTCCCTCAAAGTGATCAAAATGTCTTCTATATATATCCGTCCAAGAGGTTGAATAAGTGGCTCTTGGAGGCCCAGGCTGACTTGTTCCCAAGGAGGGCCAACTTGACAATTTTTGGTGGACTTTGGCTCAATAAAATTCAAAATTCTCTTTTTTTTACAAATGTCCAAATGGGACATGAGTCAAACACATTTTCTTTGACTCATAATAAATTCTTTTTGACTCTATAAGCATGAAGAACATGCTTTGACCAAAAATAAATATAATAATGAATATAATAAATACATCAATGATTTTTTTTACAGTGCATTATGAAGGCCAACTTCTTTGACTCATAATAATTTGTTTTGACTCTTTTTGACTCTATAAGCATGAAGAATGTGCTTTGATTGAAAATAGATATAATAATGAATATAATAAATACATCAAATATTATTTTACATTACATTATGAAGACTGACACTAGTTACATTTTCAACATGAATCACTTCAAACTAAATTTTCAAACATAAGTTATGCAATTTTAAAAATACATAACCTTTTTTGTTTTTTAGAGCTTGATTTTGATCTTGTTGATCTTACCGACCTTAAATCTATTGTATAGTCTCCCAAGGGTTGAAAATTCACGCCGAGGTATCTTGTTGTGTCTTCTTTCCAACCCTAAGAGTTAGAGTAAGATTGAATTCTTCAAGATAAAGCTATGCCAAATCTCCCACGATGACCTAATTATGGACTGGTTCAGTACAATGAACTTGTATGGTTACCACATCTCATTTTTTTAGCCTTCAACCCTAAAGCTTGTACAAAAAAAAATACAATCCATACAATTTTATTTACTTTTTACATAATTCAAATCAGATGCATGAAGAGGAAGTTATGATGATTTTTCCCATAACACCTGTTTAAGACTAAATTCAGGGCATGTAAAAACCCCTAACTTTCACTGATCATAATATCTAAACCATTGAAAATATTTTGCTAAAAATTGAATCCAAAGTAATTCAACCTGTAATATTCATACTGTAAAAGTTTCATATCCTTATCCTGAGCCAAAAAGAGGTTATAAAAATTTCAAGACAACTAGTTTTGAGGAAGACAATCCCAAGATTCGCCTACTCTGATTCCAAATGTTATGTACCTAGATCAAAATAACGCAAAAAACATAAGAAAATATAGATAAACGGCTTGATAATAAGACACTTCGAGGGGGAAATCCTCCTTTTATATCACATAAACGAACAAATTCTTTAATGGTTCAAATAACAAGACTTGCTTAGTATATATAAGAGTCTAAAGGGTAAAACTATAATTAGGGCTTACATAACAATAATAATGTAAGGGCACAACAATAACAATAGTGGGATTATATGAGGCACACCAATAACAATATAGGTGATACACTAGTATTATAGGGACCTAACATAATCTCTTCTAGTTATAGATCTTGGGACAATTTGATTCCTTGATCTTCTTGATCTTCAAATTCTATGTAGAATTATTTCTTCTCACTTCATTTATGCCCCTTATTGTACTCGCTGTCACAGTTAAAACATAGTCTCTTTGCTCTTCTTTCATCCATTTGTTGAGGTGTCAACCTTATCAGTTTAGGAGAGGGATCATGATTTTATCTATAGTTATTAGTGACCAAATTTCTATTAGCCATATTTTTACTTTCAACTTTCCTTGCTAGACTGAAAGCATGCTCTAGATATTTAGGTTCAAATATATACACCTCATGTTGGCTGATTTTGTTTAAATTTCCTATAAATAGGTCTAACAAATTATCATATGATTTTTTTTAATCTAAGACTCAAATCATAAAATTTAGTTTGGAAGCAATTCTGGTATTCTAAATGTCTTTGTCCTGGATACCCAAAGGTATTCTGAATCTGATTCAAAAATGTTTTTACAATTTTTTAGGGAGAGGAAAAAAAGAAAGTAGGACCTTTACTTGGTTAAGATGGGAAAGGATTGTTCTTCCCCAAAAATGGGGAGGGTGGGGACTTAAAAATTTAAATTTCTTTTCACAGGCGCTTGCTGCAAAAGTTTTTTGGAGATTGTTAACAATAGTCAATTTATGGACAAAGGTTGTATCTAGAAAATATATATTCCATTTAACTCTTGAGGACTGGATCCGACATCAAAATAAGAGCAAACAAAACATATCAACTATATGGAAGGCAGTGATTGATTCTTTCAACATCATTGGGTTGAGATTAGCATGGAGAGTGGAATCAGGTGAGTAGGTGGGTTATAGGTTTGACTTGTCTCGATCCATGGTTGGGTAGTGGGGATAAACATATCCTTCCACCTAAAGTGGTGAATTATCTGGCTGTGCGAGGTAAAATAACTTTAAATCAAATTGTTGATCCAAATAGCACATCTATTTGGGGACAGGGACAGGGTTGGTTATTTGCACAATTTTTATATTTACCTATAGATTGGTATCATTCATGGAATGATTCTATCAGAGCCTTCAATAATACTCATGTTGGGATACTTGATAAGGAGGATGAACTTCTTTGGATTCATTCAACACACAGGAGATACACCTCGAAAGAAGGATATATATTCGTATATGATGGAAAAGAACATGAGGTACGATTATGGTGGTGGAAGCATATATGGAAACTAAAAAGTCCTGCTAAAGCTCAATTATTTTTATGGTGTCTCTTGGAAAATAAGGCCCCTAAGACGATAATTTAAAAATGAGATATTTCTAGGGCCCATCATGGAGTGTTTTATGCAAAGGCATGGAGGAATTGGTAGATCATATTTTTGTCTCTGTCCTATAATGGTTAAGATATGGAATATGTTCTATTTGGCTCTAGATTTTAGCATCATGTGGCAGGGAGATTCATTTAACGATGCTTGGAGATCATGGTGGAGCGAGTCCTCTCCAAACAAATTATGGAACCTCCCTCCACTTGTATGTTGGGGCATATAACCTGGGAGAAATTAAATTATCTTTCAAGACAAAGATATTTATCTAGAGCAAATTGTGGCATAGGTTGTGGTGATATATAATCTCCTTCCTAAAGAAGATCCTAGGTCTAGAACTTGATCAATCATTGCTAATCACATTGATCAATATACACCGTGGGATTATTTTGACGGTTCAACATAAAATCACAGATGTGGCAGGGACGAGGGGGGTGTACTATATTTAAATTGTGAACATTTTTTCAAGCTAAAATTTGGTTTAGGTTCTAGTACAAAAAATTATAGCCTCAAATTGCTCCTACTCTTTTCATTAGAAAAAGGATGCCGAAAACTACAAATTTTTGGTGACTTAAGAGTGATTCTTGATTGGTTTAACCAACAATCTAAATTTCACATACACACACTCAAAAACATATTGGATGAAGTATTAATAATTAAGGGACAATTTGATCTTATTACATGTCGTCACATTTGCAGGGAAAGGAACGTTATTTCCAATCGTTTATCCAAAGAAGGTGCACAACAGATTTGAGGGATATGGCTGTTATTAGAGTAGAATGGGAATGAACACTATCAGTACTATCACCGTCCTTTTGTTAAGCTCCTTTAGGAAAATGCATATCCTAAATGATACACATGTCATACATCATATTTTTCTCTTTTTTGCATAAACTTATATATGACAATTTTGATGATTATGCATAGCTGATACAATGACATTAATATAGGACAATAACTTATAGGTGCTTTTATTTTGAGATGTTGACAATTTTGTATATTTTATGTTTTTTGGATGATGCATGGACACTATTTAGATGGTTGTTGAGTGGTCAACAATCAATTTTTTGGATATGCTATATCAACATCTACAGTATGTAATTTTCACTTAAAATGTTAAATTGTTGAATGTGCTATGTAACTAAACCCTTTTATTGAAGATTTATCATATTGACTAAAGAATCTATTGGTCTTAATATCCCCATAATGTGCTATCAATTCCTTTGTAAAAAGGGACCACGATATAGCATAATCCTTTTTCTTTTTACAAATTCATTCATACCATACATGTTGATCTTGTTCTAAGAACATCGCTACAATATTTACCTTTTTTAAGGTTGCCACTTGGTGTAGATCAAAGTATTTCTCCCTATGGAATATCTAAGTTATAGGACCATTATTGTCAAACTTCCTCATATCGGTCTTCTAAATGTAGTAGTTCCTTGGTCCTAACTTTAAACCTTGATGATGAGGATCTTTGAGTGAAAAATCATGATTATGGTTTTGCGATTCAATATTTTTACTCTCTGATTGGGGTAAAACACCCCCCATAGGTGATTTCTCTCTAGCATAATTGTTCTAATTATTTCCATGATTCCGTTGGATTTCAATATCCTTTTTAGGAAGCCTCTCTGAGAGAAGATTTTCCACAATATTCATGGATTTTTGTATTTCTTCCTTCTTTTCATTCATTTATTTTTCCATTTCATCCATCATTTCTTTTTTAAAGTTTTCTTGAAAACCTAAGAAATCCATATTTGTTAACAAACTACTGATACATAAACTGTGAATATTCCACTTAACAGTTCGTCACAACAAGTCTATTAAGATTATACTTAAAAATCTGAAATTTATACTATCTGATTTTTTTTGCTTAGAATAGTAGATTTATTAAGTTACAATTTCATGCATGCAATATGTAAATGGTGAAAATATAGAAAAATACAAAAATACAATCAATCACTATAATAAGAACACAATATATACTATGGGGAACCTTTTAGGGGAAAACCCAGCTGGAAGGTGAGGCTGCTTTCCTCCCTTTCTCTTAATGGAAAATGGATGAAAGTACAAAGAAGTGAGGTGTGTGGCCCATGGGCTGCTACAATGTGGAAATCCTCTTTGTTTTCTATGTCACTATCCACTATTGGCTACGATTATCTATGGAAAACAAATGCACTCAAATAGAATGGAACTCTTTTCCTCCTAGTGGCCCAATTATAAGATAGCCTGATAACCTACTAGTGGTTAGGTCTGTGATCCATAAACTACCATGGATATTCCATTGGATAGTTTTTCACAATAGATCTGATAAAAGGATACTTAAAAACTCAAAATCTACATTATGAAAACTTATTTATCCTTTGATTTCTAGATATGTTAATCAATATTTATTATGTATGCATGAAAATTATAATTATGTAGAAAATAGAGAATTTCAAAATAAAAACTCACAAACCACAAATGACACAAGATATATCATGGGAAACCCTTTCAAGAGAAAAGTCTACTTGAAGGTGAGAATGATATGCTCTCTTTCTCTGAATGGAAAATGGATGCAACTATAAAGAAGTGAGGCCTATGGCTCATAGTCTGCTAAAGTGCACAAATCATACTCCCATATCCCTCTCAGATATTTTTCTCATCTATGGAACAAAATGCACTTGAAAAGAATAAAACCTTTTTCCTCTTAGTGGTCTTTATATGTAGAATAGCACAAAAAAGTGTTGCATTTAAGCATCAAATTTTTACCCGCAAAAAATATCATTTGATGCCTCAAACTACTCTCAAAAGGTTTCAAACCCCAATTTTCCAAACTGGGTCTTATCGATAAAAATGACCCTAGGAGTTGATTCCTCCACTTTTTCCACTCTAAAAGCATCAAGATGGCTGACAAAAAATATAACGATCCCATCCAAACCAATTTGACTCCTCCAATTCTTAACTAGAGATACAATATTGAGTCTTATAGAGTCTGCTTCATCATGATCACGTGGCTAGCCCATTTTCTATGAATAATGGGGGCCAACATGGCATCCTATTGAATTATGGTGGTCAAATAGGAAGGTTAACTTCCGAGTGGCATAAATTTTTCATACAAACTCAAATTGAAGTGATTATTGCACCTTTGGAAAGGTCTTTATGTGTAGAATAACACAAGAAGTATCCATATTTAGGAAACACATATTTATCCCCCCAAAACACCAATTTATGCCTCAAATTGCTCCTAGAAGGTTTTAGACCCCAATTTTCCAAACTGGGTCCCACCGGTAAAAATGGTCTTGTGAGTTGATTCCTCCACTTTTTCCTCTATAAAAGAATTGAAATGGATGAAAATAATATAATTATCTAGATCACACCTCCTAATGTTTTGAGGCTTTTGGTACCTAATGGATTCTATTGAATAAGGTAAGGATAATTTTCTTCCACCTTCTCTCAGGTGTACCATTTAGCCTTTCCTGGAAGATGCCCTTTCAACCCAATCTGCCAAAGGTCATGCTACCCCTATCTTGTAGTTTTAGACCTCTTTTTCAAAATTTTATCCTTCCTTAACTACGCCTATGAATTTTGAGCCAAATTATCTACATAAGGTAGGAGATGTTTTCCTTCATGATCTAGCATGGAAGGCTCATAAAGTTCAAATTCTCCACATTCACCACTAAGTAAATGTGCATGTATGTGGGTAGATTGAATCTGTAGGAATTATCTCCCACATTTTCTAGTATCTCAAAGGGACCATATCGCAGAGACTTAATTTTCTTACCCGAACCTCGTAGCCTTTCCCTGTTCAATTATAACCATACTGGGTCTCCAACCTTGAAGGACTTCTCTGTTTTGTGTTGATCACGCCCAACCTTATATTTTTCTTATGACTCATGTAATATCTCTTGTACCTGTATATGGATTTGTCTAATCTCCTCAATAAAGTTTTATGCCCTCAAGGCATCCCTTGTAAGATCCTCCTTCAATCCTCCTTGCTGCCCATATGCAATATCCAAAGGTGAAGGTGGGAAATATCCAAGAAAAATTTCAAATGGGGACTTACTAGTAGAAATGTGGATTCTTGTCATATGAGGGTCTTTTGATGCTTGTGGTTGTAACCCCTCAAAATCTACACCAAAGTCTTGTTAACTACTTATATATGGCCATCTATATGTGGATGTAATGTTGTAGACCTCTTTGACTTTGTGTCCATCTTCTCCTACAATGTAGTCCAAAATGCACTAAGAAATCTTGTGTCCTTGTCTAAAATGATGCTCTTAAGTATTCCAAAGTGCACCAAAATCTATCCAAAGAACAAGTTTGCTACTTCTTTCCCGCTGATGGTATTTTTATAGGGCATTAGAACACACATCTTGTTGAACTTATGAACTACCACAAATATGTTGCCATTGATGTTGTATTGTAGGTACACTGATGATGCAGTGTTGTTGGTTGACATTGATGTCAACCTAGGCATGTGTTGGCAGATGATCATGTTGCAGTTTGGCTTGCATATGATGTGTGTGTGTATGTGTTTGGATTTTTTTCCAGATAGTTGTGTTATTGGTAGTTTTATTGTTGCACATGATTCTATATGGTTTGATGAGTTTATGGTTGATGGTTACATTACCATGGTACAAGTATTCCTAACATTGGAATTTCCTTAGTATTGGATTGTGTGAGTGGTCCAAGTTGACGCTTGGTATTGACATTGCAGGTATTGGTTTTACCATGGTATCTGCCTATGGTATTGGCTTGGAGGTTACCATGGTATAGGGATTTGTGGTATTGGCATTACCATGGTTTTGACCCATGGTATTGACCTGGAGATTACCATGGTACAAGGGTGCATGGTATTGGCATAACCATGGTATTGACTCGTGGTATTGACCTGGTGTTTACCATGGTATGGGTGTCCTTGGTATCAACTTAACCATAGTATTTGCCCATGGTATTGATTGGAGATTATTGAGGATATTTTGACATATACTTTTGTGAGAATACTGAGTCATGTATTGGATGTATGGATTGAGTATGGATGTGAGCGTGTGAGTGGGTGCTACAGTGTATTGTTTAGCATGTTGCATATTTGTAGTTTTATTTTGAGTAGAGGTTGTTATTATTAGATTCATATCATAGTTGTCGCAGGGTTGCTCATGTTTAGCAAGTCTGAGAGCCTAGTGTGAAATATTCTGAAACGTGGAACACATGAATGTGTTGAGGGTATTGAGACTCGTGATAGACAATGCGTAGAGATGGTGGGTGATTTATAGCTAGAAATCAGAGCGAGTAGCATATTTCTCCAGAGTCCAATGGTATTGGGCAAGGCTTATTGGTCATGGTGGCTTCCAGCGAACATGCATTTGTAGAGTCGTGATAGAAGAGTCTCTCTATTTATTATTGCTAGAAAAATTGTCTGAGTATTCGAGTCTTCCAGCTAGTGGGTGCTAGCTCCTCTATGTACACAATTTGTTCAGCATAATAAAATATTTGAGCAACAGAGCAGTGGGTGGTTTTTTTCCTGGAGAGGGTTTTCCACCAAAAAAAATTGTTTCCTCTTATGTGCATGTTTTTCTTGTTGATTCTTTATGGAGTTTTGTATGGTGATTTTACATGCTTAGCTGATGGATTATTGAACCTAGTTTTTTTGGTAAAAATAATTAAAAATTAAAGAAATCATAGCACTACTGATTCACCCCCCTCCCAGATTTCTAACAATTGATATAAGAGCAAGTGCTCTTTAGTGAAGCTTCATCACTTGGAAGGTAGATTGTGGGATTAAGGAGAAGAAAAAGAGAAAACAATCACAGAAGAAGAAGTGCTGCAAACAAATCAAGAATGCTGCAAAATCTAGAGAACCTCTTATGCTGGTAAAAGGTATGGAAAACCGTATTTTCAGTTGTGGACATTTTCCTTGCCAATCTAGTGATGATGATTTTGGGATCATTGAAGAAAATGATAATCAGAGTTTTGAAGTTTCTTCCTTAAGAGACGAGGAACATGTTTTTCTAGTGCAAGAATCTGAGGATGATGAATTTAATAAATTAGTAACCCTTGAAGCTGAAAACAAAGCTCAAGCAATGCTAATTGAGAAGCTGACTATAGAGAATAAAGATTTGTAAAAATTGCTGCAAATTCTTGAAAAAAAAAACATGCATTCGAGGAGGAAATATCTAATCTGAAAAATCAGTTGGAGAAGAGAAGGAAGACTGGAGAAGAGATTGAACCAAAAGAAAACAAATGAGGCAGCAGTTGAAGAGACTAAAGAAAGTTCAAACAGAAATGAAGAAAATGACCATCAAAATCAAGTGCCAAGTCAAGGGCCCAAGAATGTGCAAAGGAAAAATGTTAAGTGTTTTAGCTGTCAAAAGTTTGGGCACTTCTCAACAAATTGGAGAAACAGCAAAATAAGTAGCTAAACAAGGAGCATCCTCCAGTGCTAAGGTATAAAGATTTGTTTTATGGTCACTGTTATTCTTGTAATGAATTCAGGCATAAATCTGTTGATTGTAGGACTTCCAACACAAATAGAAAAAGGAACACCAACAAAAGATTTGAGTCGTTTCCACCTTTTCTTTGGCACATAACATGTTTTATCTGCAATAATATTGGCCATAGAGCCAAATATTGCTAGTTGCATATAACCCTTAAGGGATCTAATCAACCAAAAAAGAATCGGTACATCAAGGTTTGGAGAAAGAAAGAGAAGGAAAATAGTTGAGGCCATCCCAGTCTCATGAGAAGCATGAAGCAAAATGTGTATAACTCCAGGGGAGCTTCTCATGGAAAATGAGTTTTGATCAGTTTTTTTTTATAGTAATTGTTTCAAAAACCGTTTTGTTAGATCATCTCTTATCTATAAATGGATCTACAAATCCTTCATCCATGGATAATATAGATCTGTGCATTTTGAATTCATGTTTGTACCTACACCAAACAACAAAATCAATGATTAGTTTAAAGACAAAGAAAAAAGACCCATCGTTTTGACCCGTGGTATTGACCTGGAGATTACCATGGTACATGGGTGAATGGTATTGGCTCGTGGTATTGACCTGGTGTTTACCATGATATGGGTGTCCTTGGTATAAACTTAACCATAGTATTTTCCCATGGTATTGATTGGAGATTATTGAGGATATTTTGATATATACTTTTGTGAGAATATTGAGTTATGTATTGGATGTATGGATTGAGTATGGTTGTGAGAGTGTGAGTGGGTGCTACAGTGTATTGTTTATCATATTGAATATTTGTAGTTGTGTTTTGAGTAGAGGTTGTTATGTTAGATTCAAATCAGAGTTGTTGCAGGGTTGCTCATGTTGAGCAGGTTTGAGAGCCTAGTGTGAAATATTCTGAAACTTGGTTCGCATGAAGGTGTTGAGGGTGTTGAGACTTGTGATAGACAATGCGTAGAGATGGTAGGTGCTTTATAGCTAGCAAATCAGAGCGAGTAGCAAATTTCTCTAGAGTCCAGTGGTATTGGGCGAGGCTCATTGGTTGTGGTGGCTTCCAGCGAACATGTGTTTGTAGAGTCGTGAGAGAAGAGTCTCTCTATCTAGTATTGATAGCAAAATTGTCGAGGTATTCAAGTCTTCCAGCTAGTGAGTGCTAGCTCCTCTATCTACAAAATTTGTTCATCATAATAAAAGATTTGAGCAGCAGGGCAGTGGGTGGTTTTTTTCCCTGGAGAGGGTTTTCCACCAAAATTTTTTTGTTTCCTCTTATGTGCATGCTTTTCTTGTTGATTCTTTATGGTGTTTTGTATGGTGATTTTACATGCTTAGCTGATGTATTATTGGATCTGGTTTTTTTGGTAAAAATAATTAAAAATAAACAAATCGTAGCACTACTGATTCACCGCCCCCCCTCGCCCTGCCCTCTCCAGCCCACCCTGCCCCCCAACTCAATAGTGAGCACATTTCTAATAATTGATATCAGAGCAAGTGCTCTTCAGTGAAGCTTGATCACTTGGAGGGTAGATTGTGGGATTAAAGCGAAGAACAAAAGAAAACAATCACAAAAGAAGAAGTGCTACAAAAAAATCAAGGATGTTGCAAAATATGGAGAATCTCTTATGCTAGTAAAAGGTATGGAAATCTGTATTTTCAATTGTGGACATTTTCCTTGCCATTCTAGTGATGATGATTTTGGGATCATTGAAGAAAATGATAATCAGAGTTTTGAAGTTGATTCCTTAAGAGATGAGGAAGGTGTTTTTCCATGTAGGAATCTGAGGATGATGAATTTAATAGATTAGTAATCCTTGAGGCTGAGAACAAAGCTCAAGCAATGCTAATTGAGAAGCTGACTATAGAGAATAGAGATTTGTAAAAATTGTTGCAAATTCTTGAAGAAAAAGAATATGCATTCAAGGAGGAAATATCTAATCTGAAAAATCAGTTGGAGAAGAGAAAGAACACTGGAGAAGAGATTGAAAACCAGCTAAAGGAACATATAAGAAGTTATAGGAAATTTGAAGCTAAAAAATCAAAAAGCAGATCAAGCCAAAAGAAAATAAATGAGGCAACAGTTGAAGAGACTAAAGTTCAAGCAGAAATGAAGAAAACGATCATCAAAATCAAGTGCCAAGTCAAGGGCCCAAGAATGTGCAAGGAAAAATGTTAAGTGTTTTAGGTGTCAAAAGTTTGGGCACTTCTCAGCAAATTGGAGAAACAACAAAATAAGCAGCCAAACAAGGAGCATCCTCGAGTGCTAAGGTATAAAGATTTGTTTTATGGTCACTGTTATTCTTGTAATGAATTCAGGCATAAATATGTTGATTGAAGGACTTCCAACACAAATAGAAAAAGGAACACCAACAAAAGATTTGAGTCGTTTCCACCTTTTCTTTGGCACATAACATGTTTTATCTACAATAATATTGGCCATAGAGCCAAATATTGCTTGTTGCATATAACCCTTAAGGGATCTAATCAACCAAAAAAGGATCGGCACATCAAGGTTTGGAATAAGAAAGAGAAGGAAAATAGTTGAGGCCAACCCAGTGTCATGAGGAGCATGAAGTAGAATGTGTGTAACTCCAGTGGAGCTTCTCATGGAAAATGAGTTTTGGTCAATTTTTTTTATAGTAACTGTTTCAAAAACCGTTTTGTTAAATCATCTCTGATCTATAAATGGATCTACAAATCCTTCATCCATGGATAATATAGATCTGTACATTTTGAATTCATGTTAGTACCTGCACCAAACAGCAAAATCAATGATTAGTTTAAAGACAAAGAAAAAAGAAAAAAGTAAAAATATGTGTGTAGATTGCAGCTGCTAATAAATTGCATGTTTTCAAAGATGACAATTTTTGGGGCATATATCATCGGCCATGAAATGAGTATGAAGAGGTTGATATATCAACGGCCATGGTCCAAGGGAGCGTTCAAGCGAATTGGCCTTATTTCGGTGGTTTGATATGTGTGAATACATTAACAGTTTGTTGGTCCTCTAAAAATGGTATGATTCGGTACCCAATGAGTTATAAAAAAATTAAAATAAAAAATCCTGTGAACAAGTTAGCTACAAGATATGCTCCACACATTGTTGTTCTGGTCATAATTATTTACTCAACTCCCAAAGGTGTAATAAAGTGAATGCATTACATGTGGAATGTAATTATTCAATTATTTAGTGGCTTGTGTATTGATCCCATCCAATCACTTTGCACGTTGATTTGGTCTATAACGCACCCATGGACCTAGTCACTGAACATAATTTGGCAGCTGACCCATCACAAAATCGTGTTGGAAGGAGACCAGATGGTAGATTCTGAGAGTGATAGATGCTGGGTTAGGTGTGTAAAGAGACAGCATGTCGAGCGTGCAACCAACACTGAGTATGGACCAGTGTGCACCAACCTTGTGTGAAGAGGACGTGCGTAGCCTATTCTTGGAGCAGAGCAGATCTGGAAAGAAAGCATCGAAATATGTACAATGTCTATGAAAAAAAAAATGGATTGTGCGTGAGGCATGACGAGACGAGCTGCATGATGTGGTTTTCCAGTAAAAAGTCAGGTTTGAATTATAGTTACCAAGTTTGAATTTGGATTGGAATTGGATACAATATCATAAAAATTTGGATGGAAAATTTTCAATTTTCCTTAAACATTTAAATATATATGTTATTTTTTTTAACAACAATGTCTTATTATTTATTTCCAATTCATTTTGAAATTTAAATAATTTTTAATAATTCTAATTAATTACACCGTAAGGCGTTCCCTCTGAAGCGAACTCCCCTCCATGCTACAGTGTCTCGATGTGGGCCGTTAGATGGATTGTTAGACGATTAAATCATCTCCCGCCATCGGATCACTGCAACATAGTCGTTCGCCCTGAAGTCTCAAGCGACACAGCGAAATTGGGTACTCAAGCGACACAGCGAAATTGGGTCGTTCGGCCTGAGGTCTCAAGCGACACAGCGAAATTTTATGGGTCAGCAGCGGTTTTTGATGTGCAAAGAAAACCTCTGAAGATGAAAATCAAGGCGTATATTTCTGATTTCAAGCTTGCATTTGAGCGTTTCTGTATACATGCTGGAGGGGGCAGTCTTGGATGGAGAAGAATATACCGTATCGGAATGATCTGCTTTGTATCTATTTCAATATGGAGGACCAGGCCCTGGATCTGTTAGGGGCATTTCCAGGGAAATTGTGGAAAAGAGTTTCATCCGGATTCGAACTCCAGACCTCCCAGATGATGCACATAATGTTTTTTTACTGCAGGAGCTGTTGTTCAACGGCTGGAAGACTCAATCATGCCTTGGTTACTCGCTTACCCTTCTTGCTGTATTGCTTTTTTCTGTATTTCATGACTATATTGTCAATCTGCGGTCTCGTTTCAAGGGGATTTTCTGAGTGGTAAAGCTGCCTTGGACCTCAATGCTCCTCTGATTGGAAGAAACCTTAGAGCACTTGGACTTAGGGTCATGGAATCCGCCCTTTTTGGCCTGAATGCAGGGCTGGGATATTTGCTCATGTTGACAGTGATGTCTTTCAATGGGTTTATTGTAACTTTGTCAATATTCCATGGTAATAGGAAGCATAGAGATCTAAAGGAAACAATCATGTATGCAGTAAGGTCTCTCAGAACACTGCAGGGGGTGGTTTGAAAACGGCTATGATGATTACCAGAACACTGCAACCAGGTTAAGATGGCAGCACAGAACACTGCAACCAGGTTAAGATGGCAGCACTGTAAGTCGATACATTGTTTGATTATATATTTAATTTATTATATCCAAACTTGTACCCGATTTACCAAAATATTTTCTGTGGCATCGTGTTGCTTGACTGCAGCTATGCAATTCCACCCGCTCTCACGTCCAAATCGGAGCCTCCTCCATTGTTTGATGGAACGACCAGGTGGGTAGCTAAATTTTTATCGTTACTGTATCTAAATCATCACTTTCTGTTCGAATGTGTATAGTATCATACTCTGTTTAGCGATTAAATACTGAAATTGATCTGGGGTTTGCAGATTGTATATCAGTGTGACATGCCCATATGCCCAGCGAGTTTGGAGTGCCAGGAACATCAAGGTTTTTATCATGTTGATCCCCTATTTTGTGTGGGTAGTTCTTCTACTGATATAAGATATCATTATGCAATGACTGAAACGATTGAAAAGAAAATGCAGGGTCTGAAACGATTGAAAATAAAATGCAGGGTCTTGGTGAGATTCAGATAGTTACGATTGATTTGCAAGACATGCCAGCATGGTACAAGGAGAAAGTTTATCCTCCGAACAAGGTTGGCACTTGTTTCTATGTTTATCTTTACGCCGTAAGGCGTTCCCTCTGAAGCGAACTCCCCTCCATGCTACAGTGTCTCGATGTGGGCCGTTAGATGGATTGTTAGACGATTAAATCATCTCCCGCCATCGGATCACTGCAACATAGTCGTTCGCCCTGAGGTCTCAAGCGACACAGCGAAATTGGGTACTCAAGCGACACAGCGAAATTGGGTCGTTCGGCCTGAGGTCTCAAGCGACACAGCGAAATTTTATGGGTCAGCAGCGGTTTTTGATGTGCAAAGAAAACCTCTGAAGATGAAAATCAAGGCGTATATTTCTGATTTCAAGCTTGCATTTGAGCGTTTCTGTATACATGCTGGAGGGGGCAGTCTTGGATGGAGAAGAATATACCGTATCGGAATGATCTGCTTTGTATCTATTTCAATATGGAGGACCAGGCCCTGGATCTGTTAGGGGCATTTCCAGGGAAATTGTGGAAAAGAGTTTCATCCGGATTCGAACTCCAGACCTCCCAGATGATGCACATAATGTTTTTTTACTGCAGGAGCTGTTGTTCAACGGCTGGAAGACTCAATCATGCCTTGGTTACTCGCTTACCCTTCTTGCTGTATTGCTTTTTTCTGTATTTCATGACTATATTGTCAATCTGCGGTCTCGTTTCAAGGGGATTTTCTGAGTGGTAAAGCTGCCTTGGACCTCAATGCTCCTCTGATTGGAAGAAACCTTAGAGCACTTGGATTTAGGGTCATGGAATCTGCCCTTTTTGGCCTGAATGCAGGGCTGGGATATTTGCTCATGTTGACAGTGATGTCTTTCAATGGGTTTATTGTAACTTTGTCAATATTCCATGGTAATAGGAAGCATAGAGATCTAAAGGAAACAATCATGTATGCAGTAAGGTCTCTCAGAACACTGCAGGGGGTGGTTTGAAAACGGCTATGATGATTACCAGAACACTGCAACCAGGTTAAGATGGCAGCACAGAACACTGCAACCAGGTTAAGATGGCAGCACTGTAAGTCGATACATTGTTTGATTATATATTTAATTTATTATATCCAAACTTGTACCCGATTTACCAAAATATTTTCTGTGGCATCGTGTTGCTTGACTGCAGCTATGCAATTCCACCCGCTCTCACGTCCAAATCGGAGCCTCCTCCATTGTTTGATGGAACGACCAGGTGGGTAGCTAAATTTTTATCGTTACTGTATCTAAATCATCACTTTCTGTTCGAATGTGTATAGTATCATACTCTGTTTAGCGATTAAATACTGAAATTGATCTGGGGTTTGCAGATTGTATATCAGTGTGACATGCCCATATGCCCAGCGAGTTTGGAGTGCCAGGAACATCAAGGTTTTTATCATGTTGATCCCCTATTTTGTGTGGGTAGTTCTTCTACTGATATAAGATACCATTATGCAATGACTGAAACGATTGAAAAGAAAATGCAGGGTCTGAAACGATTGAAAATAAAATGCAGGGTCTTGGTGAGATTCAGATAGTTACGATTGATTTGCAAGACATGCCAGCATGGTACAAGGAGAAAGTTTATCCTCCGAACAAGGTTGGCACTTGTTTCTATGTTTATCTAATTTTATTTTACTTTTAGTTACTCAAGGGCAGTTGGATCCGCTATTTGGGTCATGGTTTAATTGCTATGTAATTAGGGCCTGTAGTGTAAAAACTTTGCTATTAGTTTTCTTATCCTGATCCAAGTAGATGCAAAAGAGAAATTAGATGGGTTGGTCCTCGTTTTACCTTAGCTCAGGTAAAAGGGAACACGCTTGCACATTAACCAGCAGTCTAGCAACCTTTTGTTAATTGATAGAGTATTCTGTTTGGCTCAGTAGATTTGATCTATGACCAAGTAAATTGGGGTGGGGATCATAGGGTTATTGCATGAGCTGGATAAGGTTATTACCTTGCCAAATTTGGGGTCTGTCTTGCCACAAACCCAAATCTTTTATTATATGTGCATTGTGCTGGCTACAAATTAGTATGTTGTCAGATGTAACTTGAATTAATAAGTGATTTATGAGATAACACACTGTTGCTTAGGGTTTAGATGCAACTCCAAGCTTAAGATCCACACACTTCTCACTGTGTCCTGATAGGTTTGAAGCTTAGAGTTCAAATGCTACTCCAAGTTTATGAGCCATCCTCTCACTGTTGCTTGAGAGGCTGCAATGAGTTTTTGATCATCACGGTTTTATCCTTTTACAATTTGGGCACGGAATAAGAAAGACCAACACAGATTTGGGATTGCTTTTAACATTCCTAGTCAGCTAGGAAGACCTATTGCTTGTGTGTTTTTGTGTGATCATCACTAATCTTTCAAGCAAGGAATGTGCAGAAATAGAAGTGCCAAATGTCAAATGTTACAAAAGGGCCAAATGTCTGCAAGATATAGAGCGGAACTTGCAAATAACTCGCTATTTTCAATTTTTCAGGTTCCTTCTCTTGAGCACAATGGCAAGGCCACAGGAGAGAGTCTGGATTTACTTGAGTATCTCGAGAACAATTTTGAAGGACCTAAACTTTTTCCCACGGTTTTGCAAGTGATGGTTCAACTGACTGAGCTAACCCTTCAGGGTTGGACATGATGGTATGCACTCATCCAAATGCATGTAATCTAATAAAACAATCTACTTTAATGAATGGATATTCACTCTACTCTGCTGAAAACAATCAATAGGATCACAAAGATCCAAGTATGGCTCAAGCAAAACATTTGGAATTGGGTAACCAACACTGTCAATCCACATAGGTGTAAAATGACAAATGTGTTGCTGGTGACAACATTACCAATGGAGGTGATTCAAGGTAAAAAGTTAAAAACACTCTTTCACCACTTGCCCATGACCACCTTCAATGACTTTTGTTTCTTTTTCAAACAATACATGATGCTGATCAGAAAATTTATGATAAAAGGTGAGAATTCCATCAAAGAGAAGTTAAGAGATCTTCGTTACCTCTTCTAAATCCTATTCACATGGAGATTCATCATACAGAGGACTATATTCAGAACTAGAAGCTAAAAGTAATTATATTCACATAGATGATGTCTACATATCATTCTTCACAAACACTCCCAAATCCGACCATGCATCTATTTTCTCTTTCTATGCCAATTGAAATAATAAACCTGTCACATACATCCATCATTTTTTCCAAGGTTTCCATCATAGCCTTCCTTGAAAATGTGATTTTTTTTTCAACCAGAACCAGAAGCTAAAAGTAATTATGTTCACATGGTTGGATGATGTCTACATATCATTCTTCACAAGCCAGTCCCAAACCTGACCATGCATTTATTTTCTCTTTCTATGCCAATTGAAATAATAAACTTGTCACATGCATCCATCTTTTATTCCAACATTTCCATCCTAGCCTTGCTTGAATATGTGTTCGTTTTTTCAACATTTTTTCCAAGCTAGGATTTCATACAAAAAATAAAAGATCAGTTGCACTCACTAAATCTCCCTTAATAATACAAATGTGAGACTAAGAATGTGTATGCAAGTTGATTTGAGTTGTTTCATGAAACAGTAAAACACGGCACTTGATTTGCTTGCCCCAAATTGAAATTATGGTGGTTTTCCCATTTCCTCAGCGATCTTGAAGCTGAAAAAGAATGGCAGCCTTCAAAAAATGCAACTCGTTGAACATCTCTCAGAATTATAACAAATAATATAGCATATTGTCGTCGCAGAATTTAACTTTCAAGTCGTGTTGGATTGCCTTCAATTTCGATAGTCTATCAAAAGTTATGAGATATGCAATATATAAAAAATTTCATGTCCTGAAATTAAAAATGTGCTCATCCAATTTGAAATTATCAGTAACTTCTTTCATTATACATCCCAAATAAAACATATGATATTATCAAGATTCAATACGAAGCTAAGAATATGGACTTCCAATGGGTAATTCAAACCTAGAATTTTCTTATGAAAAACAGCCAAAATTTTGAAATAATAGTCACGGCCGTAGTAGAAACATGCTTTTGGTATGGCTTTTAAACTGCCATGTCTTGATCATCTGATCTCCTATTTGGATAGGTTCTCTTTTTAAGTTTTTAAAACCATCTACAGTTTGAACTTTGAAGTACTTTCTGGAACCCAATCTTCCATAGGCGGCAATAACAGCACAAAATGATGAACAATTAGGCACAAACCCAGCTGCCCGGATGAAACTATTCGATGCCAAATGAAACGCCCAAACCGTTTGGGCAACCCTTTTGAATCAACTATCAACGTCTAACATATAATCGTGTGGCTTACAAGACGACAGGTAGGCAGAGAGGGGAGTTGATCTCAAGCAAGCCTCTTCTAACTGTCCACTACACCTAACTAATCTGACCAGTTTTTATATTCTATTATAAATTCGTATTCTTATTAATAAAAAAAAAAGATATATAAAGTGCAAGATAAAACCGATTAATCCAAACAAACACATCAATCACGGTTGTGTTTAATATTTACTGCCAGAGAAGATTTCCTTTAGAGATCTAAGTTACCTGTGCCGATTTGATACTTGTAACAGAGAACTGATCAATCGGTTTTGAGTCCTGACAATTGCTCTCTGTTTCTTCTTCCTCTGTAGCTTTGCCCGATTTACTTGAGTATCTCGAGAACAATTTTGAAGGACCTAAACTTTTTCCCACGGTTTTGCAAGTGATCTTTCTCCAATTTAATGACGTCTCTATCATAACCTGAATGAATATTGAATCATCCTTATCAATCATGGTGTAAACATCTTCCAATGACACTGACTAGTTATGTCATGATTTGATTTTCTTGACATGTGAACATTGCTAAGGCCACAATAACCCTGTTGTGTTTTTCTTGTTCTTTGCTATTTTAATGATTTCCTGGTCCTTAATTGCTTGAGCACTTTGTGCCAATTTCGTTTTATTCACTTTGTAAGGACTGACTTCTTTTTCATTAGATGATGTGGAATTAGATATTTGATGGCAAGCTTTTGAACTTATCAAATCTGAAAATTAAGAGTATGGAAATACTGACTTGCTCTCGGGGGCTCAATAGAGGACATAGAAAGCAGGATGCATGGTTGGGGTCACGAATTTGGATTCGTCTCTCTTTTTTGAGGAGCTTCCATGTCTGATACCAAAGTAAGCCCAATGGCAAGGTAGAGTTTGATGGTTATTAGTTAGTAGGATGACCATCAATAATTTTCACCATTTTCTCATTCTTAGGGCTAGAAGTGAAAAGCAGCCACCTTACTCTAAGATCTTTTTCCATAGCATTAAGTTGTGAGTGTTTTAAAAGTTTCCTGAAATTGGAATTGGGATACCTTTCTTGATTTTCTTCAACTATTCACTAGTCTTTCTTTTCTTGTGAATTTGAGGATGAGTTTTATGAGGTTTCTACGATGGATTCTAATTCACTGGATATAGTATGTTTCTCTCCGTATTAAACCATCACTGGGTATAGCACACTAGGCTGGGATTTATAGATATATTTTAAGATGCATTACCTTGCTCAAATTACCATGTTTCTTGCTAAAGTTTCCCTATATTGAAAAAATTGGGTCAATGCACAATTTCCCATATAATCCAGCTTCTTCAAAAGAACTTGGGTCTTAAACTACAATATTTCTTGTAAGGTTACACATTGGCATATTGTAATAAGATATTGAAAAAAAGGTGCAAATCCTTCCTACTGACTCACTTTTTGGTGTACTATCTCATATGCTTGTTCAGCATCTTCGTCCTTATGTCTTGTGATCCTTATTACTTGGTCTGCAAGCTCGTTGAGATAGTTGTGCACATGGTTAGCGCTGCACTGTCCAAACTGCCATACTTTTCAAAGCCAGAATCTTCTTGGTGACTCCACCGGCTCCAGTCATTCTCGTTTTATCTCTTTCTGAAATTCGATGGTCCAATCCACCAAGCTTTAATCGATGACCGTCTGATGTACGTCACTTACCAGCTTGCATGAACCATAGTTATGAAAACTGTTCAGTTCTGATTCAGACCAATTTTGCCCCTAAACTGGTTTGGAGCTGTGTTTTCCAACTTTACTGGATGACGCTGATCCATGGGAATTTATGTATTTTTCGGTTGCCCAATGTTTTAATCTACTTTTTTGGTAAGTACAGTTTATTTTGTGATTTTGGAAATTTTGGTTCTTGACCTGTGTGGTTCTGATAACTTTGGCAATAATGTTTTGACATGCACATTAAATCCTTTCACTTCACAATCTGACCTTTTAAAATTCAGCGGTAAAGTTTTTCTAAAGAGCACATCTTAAGCATTTTGGAGAAGTCGTGTATCATATTTTGTCCCAATAAATTTTTATTGTTAAATAAACATAGGTTTGAAGTCTATTTTGCAAGTGCATTACTAATTAATAAAGGATCATAGTTCCAAACTTACACACATCAACTGGGAAATAGTGTGCAGCTCCATTTTAACAATAATCAATCTCTCGTATTTACACTATATAACCATGCCTTACCTTTCACTATCTAAGGATGGCTTGTCCAAACTATTAGATTATGTGGCCAATACTTTTCATTAACATTACATTTGTTTCTTAAATCTTTTTTAGATCTTCATTTCAAAATATAATTTAATGTCAATGTTATCACTTTAATGTGATGTATTAATCCTATAATTGCTTTTTGATAGGATAAGTCTCACCACGAAATTATGAATTTTTTTCAGGTGATATGGTTGTCTCACTAATATTTTAATAATTTATTTTTCATATATATATATATATATATATATATATATTGTCAAAATGGTGTCTTCTTAAATATAAAAAGGGTGAGTGATACTTAAATGTTTCCTTTCCTTTTCATTCAATGTTTTTTGGTAAGATAAGTCTCATCACAGAACTATCTTTTTTTCAGCTGATATGATTGTCTCACTAATATTTCAATAAATATTTTCTTATTACCTTTTTGTGGTCAAATAGTGTGTTCATAAATATAAGAAGGTTGAGTGATACTTAAATATTTCCTTCCCTTTTCATTTGATGCTTGGAATCAAACTTGTCTTGCACACTATTTAACCACCTTATATAGATGGTGCACTTGCGAAATACAACTTGTATTCACTTTCTAAAGGTCTGCATAAAATTCTTAAGTCATTCTCTTCTAATTTCTCTAAATATCAACTACGTGTCATAGACTAATGGAAAAATTACTTAATCCTTTTTATCATATAAAAAAAAATTCAAACACACTTTTAATCTTTCATCCAAGAAAAATATTTAGTGAGAAAGGGTTATCTACCACTTTTTTCATAGAGTCCTCTGCTATTATTAAACAAGGGTAGCTACAAAGTAGCAAGTACCTATTTAAAGTTCTTAAATTTTAAGTTTCGAGAATTCAAATTGCTAGAATTTAAGTTGTGAGAATTTAGTGTAATATTGGTTTTTTGTAAGAGAATTGTTCAAAGTTGCTAGAGTTTTAAGTTGTGAAAATTTTGTGTGGTTTTGGGTTTTCCATGTTATTAAATTTTGTCAAAAGGAATTAAATTTAAATTTGTGAGAATTATGTGTGGTATTGGGATTTTGTGTTTTTCAATTTTGTAAAAATGAAAATAAAGACTAGGTATATCAGTGATCAAGAAAGGTTATAATATCACAGACATTGAGTCTAGCAGCCACAAGGAACCTTCCATATTGTCTTTCTTTATGTGAACCTTCTATATAGGCATATTATGTGCAACAAATTTCAGACCAATTTCACTCATGCATAGGGGTGAGACACTATATTTCCATAGTCGTTGTTACAGAGGTCATGGGGAGATGTTATTACTTTAATTTCTTTAAAAACTATGTTGAGTAGCCTTCCAAGTTGCTAAGTAGATTCACAAGTGGTTTATGATGTAAAACATTTGTGGAAGATCTTATTAATTTAATTTCTTTAATAACTATGTTGAGTAGCCTTCCAAGTTGCTAAGCAAATTCACAAGTGGTTTATGATATAAAACCTAATTTCAAATGAAGAGCAACCCATCTCAAAGATACTTGTTCAAATCCTCAATGTAGCTTGTGTCAAACTCTTGTACTTGTTTCCATCTTCCAAATGGCTATTTGATTATTTAATTCCAAACAAAAGTATCTTATGAACTGCAATGTCCATCTTCACAAAAGCACATACAGTAAATTATAGCTGTAGGTTATGATATCTTTATTGTGTGCATATGGATCCCTAAGTATTTTCAGTTGAAAAGCAAATCTACATACTAATTCTCCATGGCTTAACAAAGATGTTTCTTCAAATGTATCTAGCTTAGGGAAACCTAGTATTTAAAAACTATTTAACTAAAATCTTTCCCTCGCCTCTGGTGAAACTGTCATTGAAATTTGTTGTTCAATACTGGAAAACTTAGAGGCATTGCTTGGTTATTTAAACCACAAGGAGAACTGACACATATGGTGGAAATGCGGATCAAAGTGGAAGAATGATACACTGCCTTGCAAATGCTTTCAGCGTTCACTACTTGTGTGCTGATTAATTCTTTAAAGTTTCTTCAGTTTTTCAGCTCAGAGTTCATATTTGCTCTGTTTTACCAATTTTTTTAGCTTTGGGCTTTTGAAAAGTTGCACCTCAGGATCCATGTTTACTCATTACCAATCCATTAGCTTTGTTACTGATTTCTGTAAGGAGATGCTAACTTTTGTCACCTGTTACTACCGAGATCTACCTCTAAGCCACAGGACAAAGTGGCCCATCATTTTCTTTTCTACGTTAATATAAGCTGGGGTTTTGATGATTGTAATAACTTTTGTTTCTTTTCTGTGGGACATTTTGTGCAGGAGTTCAAATGGTGTATATAAATAGAAAGATGCAGAAAGTGACAGTCATGGGATATGTGAAGCTGAACAATGTACTGAAGAAAGTGAAACGCACTGGGAAGCATGCACAACTGTGGCCATACGTGCCATACAGCTCGGTTACCCAACCTTTCTCTACTCAGAATTATGACAAGAAAGCCCCTGCCGGGTTTGTGAGGAAAGAGAGCTTCAACACCAGTTCTGTCTCCAACAACCAAGATGATCAGTACGCTACTAACATGTTTGGTGAAGAATTTCTGCTATTCTCTTGTAATCTATAGGCCCCCAAAGCTCCTCATAGATGAGAATATTTGCAGGATGTTAATATTGTTGTAAGTTTGAAGTAGATGTGGAATGACTAACTTTTGTGCTGCTTCTCATCTTCAACAACAAGAGTTTCTGTGGTGAATGAAGGGCTTACATCCTGTAAGTAGAATCCATGTCCTGCCTTGTGAAGCAGCTCTCCATTGTGATAGCGATCTTTGTAATGTTTCTGGTAAATCCTTTAGAATGCTATTTCATTCTGTAATATGATGGGATTCACTCTACAAGATTAGGGGATTCACTCTACAGAGTCCATGTCATGCCTTGTGAATCAGCTCTCCACTTATGTTTATTTTCTCTGTAATGACCCTAGTAAATCCTATAGAATGAGATTTCATTCTGTAATATGATGGGATTTCACTCTACAAGATTGGTTTCAGTTTTACTTGTATTGTGGTATATGAAATTTCTCAGTTTTACTTGTAATAGGATGGGATTTAATTCTGTAATATGATGGGATTTCCCTCTGCAATATTAGCTACTAAATTTTACTTGTATGGAAAGATTACTACTTTCTTTGTTCAATATTTTATTTTAATTTTAGTCATTTCAGTCTATTATATTATATTTTATTATAATTTTGTTCATTTCAGTCTATGATATTTTATTCATTCTATCACATTGTTTTTCGAAATTATAAAAGTAAAGGCAGCTTCTTGTCTGTCAAACTGACATCACACCTATTGAGGGCATTTCTGTGCATGCTGGCCTTCAGATAAGGATTTTGCAGCATAGGGTCAAAACTTTGTAGATGACAAGTATCGCCTTTTGCACATCATAGATCCTACTCTTCGACCAGATGTTGAAGGAAGGGAAGAAATCTCAGTGTCTGTGGGGATTGCATTGAATTGTGCTTCTGCTTCCCCTCAAAAGAGACCATCAATGATGAAGGTATTGCATTTTCTAGAAAAAATGCCATCATCCACAACCGATTAACCAATTCTTTCTTCCTATGTAGCATCCTTGCTTTGACATAAGTTGGACAGAGATGAGGACTTACACCCACATTCTATATTCAACAACTCTACTTAGACATTGACATAACTCATATAGACATCTCTATGATTGGGACTCAGCAACAGACAAACTCTACTGTCAACTCAGCTGCTTATGAAATGGCCAAAGTCTTCTTAAGAATTTCAATATTTCTACAGTTGAGAATTGTAGCAAAGCTCAGGGATCAAACTTAACTCCATGCTTATGAGGCATCCACATTCTCACAGTTTACTTGCAGCTCATTCTCAGTTTTAATGGGAAGGTGATATATGGTGTATTATTGTTGCAGTGGCAGGGGATGGATTTTATCCATTTACTGGAGGAAAAAAATACCTGGTCACAATGTGTCTGTTTGATTTAGACTGGTAATTTTTTGTTTCAATAGCTATCAAATGCTGGAGGAAGGCTTATCATTGCAACTGATGGTGTTTGGGATGCATTGAGCTCTGAGAAGGCTGCAAATTGCTGCCGAGGCTTGCCAGCATAACTTGCTGCAAAACAAATTGTTAAGGTACAAACACTGTTGACAAGGATAAGCGACCAATGTCACCATCTTTAAGTTTATATTCTATCATAGCCTAACCGTTTTAACTGTAGGAGGCTTTGAGGATAAGAGGACTTAGGGACGACACTACATGCATTGTAGTGGATTTGATCCCACCTAAGAAATCCGCACCACCAGCTCCAGTTAAGAAGGAAGGCAAATTTAAGAATTCTTTTCAGAAGGAAATCTACTGATTCATCGTCTAAGTCAGTTGAAAAGCAGCAAAATATAGACATTGTCCAGGAAATCTTTGAGGAAGGGTCAACAATGCTCGCTGAAAGGTAGATAGCCATTTCCAGCTTAGCATCCTTGCAGTAGATTATGTTTTGTAAACACAGACTTATCATTTAAAATTGCAAAGGGAGTAGCCAGAGGCCTGGCTTATTTACATGAAAGGAAGTTTGTTCATGGAAATATTAAGCCAAGCAACATCCTTCTAGGCTTTGACATGGAGCCATACATAGCAGGTTTTGGGCTAGAAAAGCTACTGGACACTGCCAATGTCAAGTATAGTAGCTCTGCTATCCACCTAAGGAACCTTGAAGGTATATTTTCAGGGAGCAAACGATGAGAGGTTGTATCCTCCATGGTCACTCTAGAAATCCTTATAAACCCATGTAAATATGGTCTTTGATTAATATAAAACCTTAAGTTACAAAATCTCTTTCTCTCTCTCTCTCTCTCTATATATATATATATATATATATGTATGTCTTATTGATAACCAAATATGTATATATTATTTAGACATATAAGGTATCATCTTCACATTGGATACTTTGGAGAAAGGCAATCTTGAGTACCATGATTAAATAAAGAAACACGGAAACACATAAGATATCATCTTCACATTGGATACTTTGGAGAAAGGCAATCTTGAGTACCACGATCAAATAAAGAAACACCGGACTACGGGAGAAGTGAGTGTTAATTTTTAAAATTTTGATATAAACATTGGTTTTCAAGAGAAATTGCAATTAACAATGTAAAAATTACTAAATAAATAATTACCAATTAAACTTTTAAGTCACGTTTTAAAGGTGCAATTAAGTTCAGCTTTCATCTTGTCATTCAATTGATGGACACTGAATATTAGATATAACATAAATATATAGGAGTAGCATGTGAGTGTCGGTTTTATAAAGAAGATTCTTTTTATTATTAATAAAAATATAGATAGTCAGTTTCATTTTACAGGGTTATAAATATGAGTTATAAATACAAGACTTAAAAGGTTATAAATATTTAAAGGGTTGTAAATATGAGTTATTAATTGTTTTTACTCAAAACCTGATAAATAGCAATTTAGCAATTTCTTTTTAATTGAGTGACTCAAATTCATGTTTCTTTAGGTTGAAGGTAAACCCACTAAAGTGGAAAAAACTGAGATGCCAATAATTAGAGGGATTGTCATCATGGGGTGATAAGAAATTTAATATTCCAAGAAGAGGAGGTGGTAGTAGATTCTAAATAAATTAGAAATGCAACAACATAAATGTTTGCAACGAATTTAGAGAGATCCACCTTGTTGAATAATGCACACACTACATGGATAATGGATTTCTGCACTTTATGCCTTACGGCGTTTTCTTTGCAACATCTGGTGCAAATGCTAGTATAAACAATTTTAAAATTACAATTTACCTACCAAAACAATAACCACATTCGTCTTATCTCCAAAATCTCTCTTTTCTCCAAAATTCAAAACTTCCCTCTTATTTTCAAATCTTATCTACAAATGTTTTATGATTAATATTTATTTAAAGATTAAATATTCAAAACTCAAAACCACGTCTCTTTAATTTCAAATTTTATCTAAAATCTTTTATAATTAATACATATTTAAAAATTAAATATTCAAAAAAATATTTTTATAAGATTCCTCTTAATATAAATATATTATATTTAAAAAATCAATTAATTACTATAAAATTTAGTCTTCAAAATTTTGTTCTTTTTTCCTTATTATCTCAGCGTTTTAAACCCTTTGAGGCAACACTGAAATTGAAAATTGGAAATTTTCTCCACTCATAGTTTGTTTCCATTTCCTCTCTGCCATCTTGCAGCTATCTATTTTGTGCTTAAGAATCACTGCACTTACTATTCTCAGAGACACAAATTAACAAATCCCTACAATAAACTATAAATGGTGCTTAGGGATCACTGCACTTACTATTCTCATAGACACAAATTAACAAATCCCTACAATAAACTATAAACGGTGAATTTTATGTCATCCAACCGAAGCTACCATGAACCGAATCGAATTTTCATCGAATTATTCCATGTTTGAATCGAATTGCTGAATTTCCGTATTTATTTCTTTGATATAGGCGTATCTGGTGTTGGAAATATTTTATGTCATCCAAGTGAAGCTACCATGAACCGAATCGAATTTTCATCGAATTATTCGATGTTTGAATCGAATTGCCGAATTTCGGTATTTATTTCTCCGATATAGGCGTATTTGGTGTTGGAAATATTAATCCCAACCACAGCCTTAAACACACTTACAAACACTATGCTTGCCCAATCAACTACTGCAGGTTTGCGATTTTCTTTGCAAGCAGAAGGACTAAAGTATGAGCAGAAGTACAACGTTGACCATTCCGCAACGCATCACAGAGTTAAAGCACTTAATGAGGGTTGGTAAATATGTATGGGTGAAACATTTATTGTGAAACTCTTAGTTGCAGTCCGTAACCTCCGCAAGTTCAGAAAATCCCTCATTTTGTATAATCGCCCATCCGGTGTCTTAAATATTTTCTATATCATGTATTAATGAGTAAAAATGTGTGTCTTGGATAAATATGAATGTAAAAGTCATTTGCAGAGAAGAGCAAGTAGAGAGGAGTGGAGTGTGTAAGTTTGAAAGGTAGTGAGGTGGAGTGTGTAAGTCTGCAAGGTAGTGAGGAGAAAATCCTAGAGGAAATATTGGTGGGCAAGTGTAAACAAGTTTTACGGAGTTTTACAGACAGTTACTCCCCAACCCCAGTGAAGCGTAAATCGCAGTAAGTTTTTTGTGTTTTTTTCTTGGAGCAGCAACCTCCAATTTATCATGGGAATGTATTTACATATGTTTTATAATATAATCCAGGGTTTGGTTTGTTGCGATATGGCCTTAAACCTTCATGAGTAGATTTACCGCAACCATTTGGTTTTTACTATGTTTTGTTGTGTGATTAATTTCTATTTCAATTAAGCCTTTGTGTAGTTGCAATTTCCTTGCCACAACAGAAGATTTGCCTTGTCGCAACCGATTTCTGAGCTAGACTCCTCTCCTCTGCCCTGTAAAATTAAGCACAAGCTTGACTAATCCTCAGATACCTCAATTTAATGGAAAAAATTATGATTATTGGGCTATCACAATGAAGGCCTTGTTTTCTTCTCAAGACATTTGGGATTTGGTGGAGATTGGTTTTCAAGAACAACAGATGCAGCAGCATACAATGCCTTATCTCAAGCAAAAAAAGATTTGTTAAGGGACATCACGAAGAAAGATGCAAAAGCCTTCTTCTACATTTTTCAAGCAGTTCATGAAAGTATTTTCCCAAGGGTTGCATCAACAACAAAGTCCAAACAAACATGGGACACCCTCCAGACAGCCTACCAAGGCCTGGCAAAAGTCAAGACAACAAAACTGCAAATGTTGAGGAGACATTTTGAAACACTTTGTATGAAAGAGTCTGAGAATGTAGACTCGTTTTTTACACATGTAATTGGACTAGTTACTCAAATCAGGTCTCATGGGGAGACACTTGAGGAAAGGAGATAAGTTGAGAAAGTTTTGAGAAGTTTTCGAGCAAGGTTTGATGCCATTGTTGTGGTGTTAGGGTCCCACCCTAACCCCCTTATTTATGTAGTGGGATTGAGTCATAGTAAAGAGTCAATAAAGCCCATATTAATAATTGTAAGTGGTTAAACCGCAATTAATGACGGGACCACAGTTAGTTGCAAATGGGCCATGGTATTAGATAGATGGTATTAATAAAACCCATGGTATTGATCCATGGTATTGCATGTATGAGTCATATATAAAGGATAGAGACTCCCTGCGAGGAGCATCATGTCTTATTTTTGTATCGAGCTCTGCTCTATTGGAGGTTGCCCCCTCGAAGAGGCCAGTGAACATTGCTTTCTGAATAATAAAATATTTGTTGTTGTCTCTCACTATTCTATGTTTTGGGTATCTTTCTTCGCATATTCTGTATTTGGGTATCTTTTTCAGGTTAAGAGCATAACAAGTGGTATCAGAGCACTTTCCAGGGCCGGTGGGATCTCCATTCCTTACCAAATTTTTTTTTTGGCTAGAGACGTATTCTGGCATCTTTAAACCACGGGATCTGTCGTTGAGCGCATAAACCTGCGGATTTGGGGAGGCATGCACGCAGGAAATACAAGAGGTGGTCACGCTTGTTGGACTCCCTTGTAACCCCTGTGGGTACCCCTTCGAGTAGTAGCGCATTAGAGAGAACCGCGTACGGACTGTCTTCCAAGTACCTTCTGGGTATATCGAAAGCCCCTTAGCTACTCTGCAACCTCGCCATAGATAAATCGTCGGCCGTCTTGCTGCTACAGTACACTGAGAACAGCACTCAAAGAGATTACTCGCCCGTACGATAGGGTAGTCGGGTTGTACGGCTAAGGGTATGGTTGATCCTCCTTAGTTAGAGCCCTGAAACATTGGGTTAAGTACTACTGTCAGACCCTTATGTATATTGCGATCTATAGCACCTGACACTCCTTGAGACTATAGTTCCCTTTTCTATCTGGGGATCACGCATCATCTCTGGTAGATCTGCTCGCGCAAAGGGGTGCAGCAACAACAGACATCAGTCCCGCAGTTCCGAGTTAGAAGACCAGCCATTCCGATCTATTAGATCCATCAAATCCGCAACAGCAATCTATTCTGCCGCTCAGAGCTATCCGATCCGCCATTCAGACCTCTCAGATCCACCTGATCTGAGTAGTTGTGTGGGGTTCCTATACTGGGGCGCTTATTAGTGATCTAGCCCATCAAAATCAGGACGACGAGCTGAGCACGGTGGTACCATTCAATTCTTAGTGAATTTTTTTTTTTTTGGGCGGTCCCAATTTTCAAGAACATCAGGTCGGTGCATGGTAGAAACTAGAGCTCAAGCTATGGCCAATGAGAGGATGGACAAACTTGAAGAATCCTTGCAATCCCTCCAAATTCAGCTTGACCGACTAACTAGCATAATCCCGAGCATAATCCCGAAGGGCAAGGAGGAAGCCCATGAGGAGGCGTATATTGGCAATGGACATAGTGAGGGTGAGTCTAGCGACTCTCTTCACCTCGGGGGCCCCCACCAACAATCCTGTCTACGACCTCCCAAGTTGGATATGCATAAATTTGATGGTTCTCACCCGGTAGCATGGATAGCACAAATAGAGTAGTATTTCAATCTGAATAACTTTTTAGATAATGAGACTCAGCTTATGGTGGGGAGCATGTACTTGGACAATGAAAGGTGGCAATGGTGGGAATGGCATCAACGTTGCAATGGACCTTTTATGACTTAGACCTCCTTCAAAAAAGCTCTTACAAAACGCTTTGACCAGGAATCTTCTTTTTTGGGTCGTCTTACGAAGCTCCGACAGACTGGCACAGTGGATGAATATATTACAGCCTTTGAAGCCTTAGCCTTCCGCACTAGGGGTCTCTCAGATGTGTTCTACACGGAATGTTTTATTAGCGGTCTTAAAGAAGCCATAAAAGCCCACGTCTTACTGCACCACCCTCCCACATGGACGGAGGCTTGTAAGGTAGCTTGTAACGTGGAATGTGCGTTAGCAGCCCAGTACAGTCGCCCAAATTTCACCGCTAAGGGTTGCCCCCCATAGGCTCACCGCACGACTCAAACACTTAAGGTTCAAAAGGTGTCACCTGCAAAAATGGCTGAAAGAAGAAAGCAAGGATTATGTTACTACTATGATGAAAAATACTCCCCAGGTCATAAATGCAAGGAGCCCAATTTTTTTCAAATTGATGTCACTGATTACAGCTCATCGGAGGAAGATCTACCACTGGAGGAACATGAGGCGGTAGAAGAGGACAACCAAAAGGACAATGTCCCCGACGAACCAGTTATTTCGCTGCATGCTTTGGTAGGGATTTCTTCACCTCAAACTCTCAAAATCAGAGGTTTTATTAAACATCGCCCAGTAGTAGTCTTGATTGATAGTGGAAGTACACATAATTTCATCCATCAAAAAGTCGCGGAAGCAGTGCATTGTTTTGTACGAGCAGTTTCTAACTTCCAAGTCCAAATTGCGGATGGGGGCACAATGAAATGTGAAGGCCACTGTGAAAATGTCAAACTTCAAATGGGGGATTATCAGTTGAAGACCCACATGTTTGCCATACACATGGGAGGGTGCGACATTGTCCTCGGTGCTGAATGGCTTCGCACTCTTGGGCCAATCACAATGGATTTCTAGGAGTTATATATGAGTTTTAAGCAGAACAACTCCACACATACCCTCCTTGGACTCCAGGCAGAAGCTCCCTCTATCATCAGCTCGCATAGGATGGAAAAATTGCTAAAAAAGGGCCATCATGGAGTTATAGCTCAATTTAATGCCATCCAGGCAGTCGAAACCAAGTCCCTGCCGATTCATCCTGAGATGCAACAGATTTTAAATAACCATCTGCCGGTCTTTGACAAGCCTCATGAGCTTCCACCCTCAAGAGGGGAACATGATCATAACATCACCTTGGTTCCAGGGGCCCAACCCCCAAATGTGCGCCCATACAAATATCTGTTCACCCAAAAGAATGAAATATAAAAAATAATCAATGAACTTTTGGAAGCAGGTGTCATTCGTCCCAGCATTAGTCCTTATTCATCACCAGTGGTCATGGTGCTCAAGAAAGATGGGGAGTGGCGGATGTGTCCAGACTTCAGGGCCCTCGATAAGTTGACAGTCAAAGATAAATTTCCCATACCGGTGGTTGACAATTTGCTGGATGAACTCAATGGGGCTCAATTCTTCACTAAGCTGGATCTTCGCTCAGGCTACCACCAAATTCGCATGAAGGAAGTCGACATTCCAAAGACTGCTTTCCGAACTCATGAAGGCCATTATGAGTTCCTGGTCATGCCATTCGGTCTTTGTAATGCCCCATCTACTTTTCAGAGCCTTATGAACCACCTTCTCAAACCATATCTCAGGAAATTTGTCCTTGTATTCTTCGATGACATCCTCATCTATAGTTGCACTTGGGCCGCACATCTTCAGCATGTAGATCTACTCTTGCAACTGCTCCGCAAGCATAAATTATTTGTCAAGATGTCCAAGTGTTCGTTTGGCATGGAAGAAGTTGATTATTTGGGCCACATTGTGGGGCGTGAAGGTGTCAAGGTGGACCCCAAAAAGATTCAGGCAATGCAGGATTGGCCTCAACCTAAGACCTTGAAGAGCTTGAGAGGATTTTTGGGTCTCACAGGCTATTATCGCAAATTTGTCCGCAATTATGGTCGCATAGCGAAGCCCCTCACTCAACTCCTGAAGAAAAATTCATTCTTCTGGAATGAGGACGCACAACAGGCATTTACAGCTCTAAAAAATGCCATGTGTTCCACTCCAGTCTTAGCACTACCTGACTTCACCAAATCTTTTGTCATTGAATGTGATGCTTCGGGTACGGGTATTGGGGCAGTCTTAATGCAGGAAGGGCGACCTTTGGCCTTCACAAGCCAACAACTAAGTGGGAAGAATCTGGGCCAATCTACCTATGAGAAGGAAATGATGGCCATTTTACATGCAGTAGAGACCTGGCGACCTTACTTATTGGGGCGACGTTTCCAAATCCGCACAGACCATCATAGTCTTAAATATTTTTTGGAGCAACGCCTATCCTCCCCACAACAAAATAAATGGCTCGCCAAAATGTTGGGATATGATTATGAGATCATTTACAAGAAAGGGCAAGAAAATAGTGTAGCAGATGCATTATCTCACCAATTTGAGGAGGGAAGTACCCTGCTAGCGATTTCCCTTCCCATTCCAGAATGGATTGAAGAAGCTCGCCGGGAATGGTTTTCACATCCTGGGCTCTCCCAACTCATTTCTCAATTGCAGGCGGATCCAAATTCCACCAAGGGCTACTCGTGGTAGGATGAGATTCTTCGCTACAGGGACAGAGTCGTAATATCACCAACATCCACCCTCAAAAGTCACATTTTGGCATAATTGCACTCATCCCCCATTGCAGGACATTCAGGCTTTCAGAAGACGTATGCTCGCACCCGAAGATCATTTTTTTGGATAGGCATGAAAAAGGACATCCTCACTTTTGTAGCAGAATGCGATGTCTGTCAATGCCACAAAGGGGATATTGTCAAAGCACCAGGCACATTACAACCGTTGCCCATCCCAACAGCAATATGGATGGAGGTTTCTATGGATTTCATTACAGGTCTTCCAAAGTCAGGAAACAAGTCAGTCATCATGGTGGTTGTGGATAGACTTTCGAAGTATGCTCATCTCTGCTCCCTACCCCACCCATTTACACCGACTTTGGTCGCTCAATCTTTCATGGATCAGATCTTCAAATTGCATGGCATTCCCACTTCTATTGTGTCCGATCGCGACCCGATCTTCACCAGTAATTTTTGGCAGGAAATCTTCAGGCTACAATGCACCCAACTAAAACTCAGTACTTCTTATCATCCACAAATGGATGGTCAAACGGAAGTCGTCAACAAATGTCTGGAAACCTACCTTAGGTGTTTCACTTCAGAAAATCAACATATTTGGGTACAATGGTTACCTCTCGCTGAATGGTGGTATAACACCAACTATCATGCCACCACCAAAATGACTCCCTATGAAGCAGTATATGGTCAACTCCCTCCTTCCCCTACTTCTTATATCAAGGGGGGCTCAAAGGTACAAGCAGTGGATCAACTCCTACAAAACCGCGCAACCATGCTCGCCCATCTTAGAGAGAATCTTCATCAAGCTCAAAACTGCATGAAGCAACAGGTAGACCAGCATCGCTCAGAGTGCCAATTTCAAGAAGGGGATCAGGTCTTTTTGAGGCTGCAACCATATAAGCAAACATCACTCAAAGACAAGGGTTGTCAAAAACTATCTCCAAAATTCTACGGACCATATCAAGTACTTCAGCACATTGGAGAAGTAGCCTACAAGCTGGCTTTGTCGCCTACTGCAAAAATCCTTCCAGTTTTCCATGTCTCATGCCTCAAGAAAGTGATTGGGAACAATTGCAGAATTCAAACCAGTCTACCTGAATTGGACGAGGAAGGGTCAATCTGGCTCCAACCTGCACAGGTCCTAGACACACGAGAAAGGCATCTGCGTGGCCGCATGATTAAGGAAGTTCTCGTCAAGTGGAAAGACACCTCTCCGGAAGATGCAACTTGGGAACCAACCACTATTCTTCAGCAGTTTCCGCAGCTTCAGCCTTGAGGACAAGGATATTCTTAAGGGGAGGGCATGTTAGGGTCCCACCCTAACCCCCTTATTTATGTAGTGGGATCAAGTCATAGTAAAGAGTCAATAAAGCCCATATTAATAATTGTAAGTGGTTAACCCGCAATTAATGACGGGACCACAGTTAGTTGCAAATGGGCCATGGTATTAGATAGATGGTATTAATAAAACCCATGGTATTGATCCATGGTATTGCATGTATGAGTCATATATAAAGGATAGAGACTCCCTGCGAGGAGCATCGTGTCTTATTTTTGTATCGAGCTCTGGTCTATTGGAGGTTGCCCCCTCGAAGAGGCCAGTGAACATTGCTTTCTGAATAATAAAATATTTGCTGTCGTCTCTCACTATTCTATGTTCTGGGTATCTTTCTTCGCATATTCTGTATTTGGGTATCTTTTGCAGGTTAAGAGCATAACATGTGGCCATAGAAGAGACAAAGGATCTCTCACAGTTCTCAGTGGATGAGCTTCATGCATCACTGATTTCTCATGAACATAGACTAAATAGAGCAACAAGCTCCTCATTGGAGCATGCCTTCAAGACACAAGTTTCATTTGGTCAAGGTCGAGGTAGAGGAAGATCATATGCTAGAGGAAGAGGAAGAAGCCCACACAAAGGTGGAAGAAGCAGCCCTTCAAGCTCAAGTGGAAGGGGCAACAATCAAAATCCAAGTCAAGGTCCAAGCCAAAATCAAGCACAAGGTCAGAGGTATGATAAATCTCAAGTTCAATGTCATTACTGTAAGAAGTATGGTCATTATGAAAATGAATATAGAAATAAGCAATATGACATTAGTAACAAACCAAGTGTAAATTTCACAAAATAAAATCAGAACCATGATAGCATGTTTTTAGCTTGTAATGTAGCACAAGAAAAACAAAGTGATATATGGTATCTAGATTCAAGGTGTAGCAACCACATGTCAGGGAACATAGAAATGTTTTCCAATCTAGATGAAAGTGTGAAATCTGAAGTGACATTAGGGACTGATAGCAAAGTATCTGTCATAGGCAAAGGAAGAGTTAATATCCCAACAAAGAAGGGGGATAAGAAGTACATCTCAGATGTCTACTTCTGAAGCATAACCTTATAAGCATTGGAAAACTCATGTAAAAGGGCTACAATGTCTTTTTCAAAAATGATGAGTGCACAATTTTGGATAGGCCCCCAAGCAAACGGTTGATTGCAAAATTCAGATGACAAGCAATAAAATGTTTCCCCTAAAGATAAGATCATATTTGAACGAAGACAGTGCACGAACAACTATCAATGAACTCACAAGAGAATGGAAGAAAATATGCAGTTGTCACACAAGTAAACTTTCAAGCAAAGGTCAAAGATGAAAATTGGTTATGGCACTTGAGATTTGGTCATCTCAACTTTGGAGGTTTGAATTTGCTGCATAGAAAAGGCATGGTGAAAAGATTGCCACTCATAGAAAAACCGAACAACCTATGTGAAGGATGTATCTTGGGCAAGCAACATAGAGAGAAATTTCCAGAGAGAAATTCAGTAAGAGCAAAGGCGCCCTTGGAGATTGTCCATTCAAATTTATGTGGACCAATGCAGACACCATCAATTGGCCGCAGCCACTATTTATTGACCTTCATAGATGACTACACAACATTAGGGGAATTTTGAGGTCTAAAATGGGCCTCCTAAGAAAAATGTACAACCAAAATAAACTTTATAAGAACCAATAGGATTCAAGATGATGATGTCAACCATGGGGGATGATTCACCATTTTTGGAGTAAAAAAGTAAAAAGATTAAAAAATAATAAAATAATGAAACTACTTTTTTAACTTGTATTTTCAACTTAGCTCCCTCAGGTTTTATTCAAATTTCAAGTGGGAGTACTCATTGGATGCAAAATTTAATTCCTCATCCAAGGAGTACCCATGTTGAATACTTTCGATTGTCCCTGCTACACGAAAAATGATAAATACATGAAAAAACATGATAACAATCACTTTTTTCATGTATTTCTCATTTTTCATATAGTAAGGTCCATCAAAAGTATGCAACATGGGTACTTGTTGGACGAAAAATCAAAATTTTCATCCAACAAGTGTTTCCACTCGAAATTTGAGTAAACCCATAAAGAGATAACTTCAAAATACGAGTTGAAAAAATAGTTTTCTTTTTTCCTCTAAAATTTGATGATGTAATCTAAACTTATTTTATTTTTTTCCAATGGGAAAATCGTGATCTTTCATTATGTGGAAAAATTATATGTAGTAGATGCCCAAGGCATATGCATGTCTGTTGGCCCATGACCATTTCAAAAAAACATTATCAGTAAATTTGTTGGCGTAAGCCATTCACTGTGGAAATGTTCAGTAAAAGTTTCCTGTACATATTATCCTCTGCAGAGGTATTCATTCTGTTGTGCCATATATCATCAAAAAATATACATAGTTCTTTGAGAAAATAAAAACAAAGATAAACAGCAAAAAATTAGGGCCTTTCCACCCTATGATATCACTGATCTATATAGGGGCGGTGATGGTATTGGTAATGTTCGGCTCCTATCTACTCCGAGATCATCCACAAGCCTCGGGCTAGTAGCGTGCCCTCCTTGGAAAGCCTGTCAGCACCTTCGTTATATTCCCTGTATATATGATGACAAGAAATTGAGTTATAAATTTCTTTGTAGGTGACGACTTCATCCAAAATATTTCGAAGTAAAATAGCATGACATTGATTTTTATTGTTGAACCAGTTGATAATGATTTTTTGAATCCCCGAGAATCTGAATGGTAGTGCAATCATGAGCTAAAGAAAAGTGCAGCAGATGTCTGAGGGTAATTAGCTCGGCATAGTTGTTTGTCCCCTCCCCCAATCCCATTTGAACTTTGTAAAAGTGCTGTTCAGAAAAATATAAGATGAAGCGCCCTCCACAACCATGTTTTTGAGCTACTCTGTGGCAGAAGGCCCATGGCCGAGATTTGTCAATCCGCCCGGGGGAGGTAATTTGGCGGTTGTGGGAGTTTTCAACTTCTGGGATGTCATGATAGGCTACCACAACCTTGGCTATGATGAGAGGCCATCGGGCAGTTGCTTCATTAAAAATGATGTGGTTCCGGGTGAGCCATATAGTCCAACAGAGGATGAGGGGGAGACATTGTTTTTTAGAGCCCTGGTGCATTGCGGTCCAAGTGTTCCAGGCTTGTAGAATTGAGGGTCCCTGCCATGTATTCTGAATGGAGAGTTGCTGAGTAATAGCTTGCCAGAGCTGGACGACTATAGGACAGAGCAGGAACAGATGCTCATTTGATTCAGAGTCTTGTTTGCACAAGACACACCAATTCGGACCATATATAGATCTGTGCAAGAGGGAGTCTCCTGTGGGTGTTTTATTGTTGAGGACACTCCACATGAATAGTCGAGCCCGCGGGGGTGTTTTCAGCTTCCAAATCTGTCGCCACCAATCTTTTGTGATCTCTGGTTTGCGGTCCGAGAGGAGGGTGATATAACCAAGTTTTGGGGTATATTTACCATGCTCAGCTGGTGTCCATACAAGTTCATCAGGGCCATCTTTTATACGCACATGCGCGTTGGTCAAAGCATTAAGGTACACTTCCTAGGTCTGTTGCCATTGTATAGGAATACCCACATCTTGAGCTGACCTCCATTTCTGGTTGAAAACAGTACTGTGTTCATGGTCAGTAATTTGTGTGATCACTTTAATGTTCCTTTGTTGTAAACATTGCGTTAGGTAAGGTGGAAGCTGGTAACTATTTCCCCCCAAATCCATGGGTCAATACCGATGCGCACTGAGTTACCATCATATATGCGCCAGGCCAGACTAGATCTGATGAAAGGCATTGTTTGTAGAATTGTTTTCCAGACTATAGAGATGCCCAATCGAGGCCAAACTGGTAGACGAACCCAGTCCAAGATTTGTTGTAGCCAGATGTATTTATGGTATGTAACAGTAGTCCAAAGATTCTGTGTAGTGAGAAGTGTCCAGCTCATCTTGGCTGCAAGGGCTTGTGCAAAAACAGACAGATCCTTTAGTCCCCATCCCCCCCATTTTTTTGGTAGGGCAATTTTCTTCCAGCTCACCCAAGCAAAAGTTTTTCCTTATTTTTGTTTGTGCCATAGATATCTGCAACATATCTTCTGGATATGGGCGAGTATTCCCCGAGGGATCCAGGCTAGTGACATCCAGTATACAAGTGTGGCTTCCAGCACCGATTTTATGAGGACAAGGCGCCCTGCTCTGGACAGAAATCTATGATTCCAAATTTTCAGTCTCTTCTCGATTTTGATCACTAACCAGATCCAGTCAGCAATCCGGTAGCTATGGGGTTTGATCCAGAAGCCCAAGTATTTCAGGCCATTTTTGAGATTATGCATTTGATAATGGAAGAAATGGAGGGCAGTTTTGTCTTCCTGAGGGGAGGTGTGAGTCAGAGTGATAGTTGACTTGGACTGATTTGCGACCATACCAGTGACTTTTTCAAAGAGAGTAAGGATGGCATGTAAGGTAGTAGAGTGCCTGATGATGCCATCTAGGAAGATCGGGACATCATCAACAAAAATGAGGTGGGTAAGGTGACAAAGGTCACTCATTTTCAGTCCCTTGAATCTGCCTTCCATTTTTGCGGATTCGATGAGCCTGCTGAGTTCCTCCATCACAAATAGGAACAGAAGGGGAGAGAGAGGGCATCCTTGTCGAAGACCCCGTTCTGCATGGAAAAATTTGGAAGCAAATCCATTTATGAGGACACTTAAGGATGCCGAATTGATGCAGCACATGATCCATTTTGTGAAACCGACAGGGAAGCCTAGATGGATCAGAATCATCTTTATGTACAACTAGCTAACACGATCGAAAGCCTTTGCAAGGTCAATCTTGAGGATGATGCTTTTCATATTTTTTACTTTGATAGAGTGAATGGCTTCCTAAGAAGTTCTTATGGCCTCATGGATCTGGCGATCTTGTAGGAAGGCAAATTGATCTGGTGAGATGTGGTGGGAGAGTATGGCAATGTAAAGGGTATTGTAGAGAGAGATTGGTTGAAAGTCATTGAAGGATGAAGGGGAGTCAAATTTAGGAATAATGGCAATGAAGGTAGAATTGATGGCCTCATACATTTTTCCTGAGAGACTGCATTCTTCAACTACATTGAGGAGGTCATTCCCGATAAGATCATAAAAGGCTATATAGAATTCGATAGTCCATCCATCTGGTCCAGGGCTTTTATCTTTGTTGAACCATTTTAGTGTCCCTTCAAGTTCATATGCAGTGACAGGTGTAGTCAACTCTTTTGCGGATTCCAGGTCTACAAAGCTTGGAAAATGCCCTGCTAATTGAATAATATCAGCAAGGTTTGTAGCTGGGGGCTCCTTATAAAGTTGTTGAAAGTGTGATATGCCCAGCTGGGAGAGTTGATTAAAAGTATAAGCTATGCCTCCATCATGTGTGGGCATCTTATAGATGATGTTGGAGGCTTTCCTCCCCTTGGAAAAGTTCTGAAAGTAACTCATGTTCTCATCTCCTGCTTTGAGCCAGTGCGCTCTGCTCTTGAGTCGCCAAGTTTCCTCTCTTTCCTTCAGTATTTTGGCCCTTTGATTTTCTAATTCGATAAGATGTAACTTGGCTTCTGCAGATAAGAATCCCCTGCTCCGCTTGTCCATAAGGTGGGCCAAATAAGACTCAACAGTGGCGAGGGTATGGTCATCCTTTTGAGCTTTTTCCTTTGCCCATTTGATAGTTAATTTCTTAAGTTGTAGAAGATTATAACAAAATCCTTTAGCTCGGGTGTGACCTCAAGTGGGGGGGTTTTCCAGCCAGAAATCTGAGACCAGTTTGGAGTAGGAGGGGTCCTAAAGCCAAGATGAGTTGAATTTGAACGTAGCCTTGGGATTTATAGATGGGCCGGTGATTTCTAGGTAGATAGGTGAGTGGTCAGAGATACCTCTAGAGCCGACCCATTGCCTATAGTGGGATAAGCATTATATCAATGGGGTCTTTAATATGAATCTGTCCAACCTTCTGGCTAGTGTCGCCTCCCCAACTCTCCTGTTCCTCCAAGTGGGCAAAGGTCTGTTCATGGGGATATCAGTCAGATGTGCCTGATCCAGAAGGTTTTCCATGGTATCAGAGAGTGGATCGATCTGAGCCGATGAACCCCAAGACTCGCTAAATCCAATGGAAAAGTTTAGGTCACCACCCATAATGAGGTTATTAGTCGAGGTGATGGAGATGTTTAGGAGTTGATTCCAGAAAACCTCCCGCCCTTGGCAAGGCCCATAAACATTTATGACACGGAGATCCATTCCTAGCTCAGCAGAGAAGATGTCTATCCCAATGAATCCCTTTCCTCCCCAAGCCGAAATTAGGTTGATGGAATGAGGATTGTAACCCAGAGCCAGTCCTCCAGACCTCCCGTCTGCATCTAGGGAGAAAAATTCCCATCCTGGGTTCAGGCTCCCCAGGATATTGTTAATGTGCTTAGCTTCACTGAGGGTTTCTTGAAGAAAAATAATGTCAATAGGCTCGGATTCGAAGAGCCTTCGAAGGGCTAGCTTTTTGGGCGAGCTAGCCATGCCCCTGCAATTAAATGAGAGGCACTTCATGGGGGTAACATATCATGGGTGTTCGCTGCTCTAAGAACCCGATCTAAAGAAGATTGCCTTCCAGAGGCCACCTTAGCCCCTACCCGAAGTATAGCACATGAGAGATAGGATTTGCGACCACGGAGAGGTTTAATGGGGATCGAGGAAAAGGATAGGCCAAGGCCTGTGAGATTGGATGGAGAGTCAACTGTGAGGGAGCGGGGGCGCAGGTTGTAGGAGTGGGGAGGGGCCGAATATGTAGGGGATGGATTTGTGGTTGCCTTCGGAGGAAGGGACAGGAAAGTAGTAGAATAAACCGATTGATGGGAGTACAGAGGGTAGGGGATGTGGGGGGGAAAGGTGGTTTGATCTAATACAGATGCATTATGCAGATGGTGTGCAGAATATGCATAAGTAGAAGATAAAACAGGTAGGGGAGGAAGAGAAATACCCGAGGTACGCACCGCTTCAGCTGCGGCCCTAGCTCGAGGCAGCGGTGGAGATGGAGGTCGCGAGGAGCTGCCTAGAGATGGTTGAGTTTGTTGTGCTGAGGTCGCTTTCCCTAAAGGTGAGGGTGCTGTTGATGGAGCCTTCCTGGGGATGTCTACGGAGGCCCTTCCAATCCTGCCCTCTTTTTCCATAGTCGCTTCCGGGAGTTTTTGGACCAGAGGGCATTCCTTATACAGATGCCCGACCTTGTGGCAACGACGACATCTGAATGGAACTCCCTCATAGTCAAGAATTTGAACCCTAATAAAATTCCGCCATTGCAGAGTAATCTTTTCCTCCAAGCCCTCCCGAGTATCCAGGTGCACTAGGATTCGGGCTAGGGTGTGATTCTTCCACTGAATAAAGGATTTGTCATAATCCAGAAAAGTGCCCAGGGTGTTCCCAATTCGCACAAATACTTCTTCTGACCAGTACTTAAGGGGTAACCTGGGTAATTGCACCCATAAGAGTCTGACACTGATCTGTTCTCTTTCTGGGTCGAAAAGAGGGCTCCATCTTTTGAGCAACACAGGGGCCATTTCAATATGCCAATACCGGGTGAGCGCCATGTTTGTGTATTCTTCAAGGGCGAAGTGGAGCGCAAACCATCCTTGTGGAAGGATCTGTAATTCTGGGAGCTGTATGAAGATCTTCCCCCAGATTTATTTTACCCATAACCCTAGTTGATCCGCCGAGTAGGTTCTTCCTCGAACCCTACCCACCAAGACTTTCCCTGCCTTGTCTACAACTTCTTCCATGGTGAGTCCTTCCCCAAATTTGATGGTGTAGTCCTTTCCAGAGGCCTTTATGCACTTTGCTTTTATTTTTCTTGTTCTCGAAGTAGTAGGATGATCCAACAATGGGTCCGAGGGGCTTAGAGTTTCAGGCTGAGATTGATGAGCCGTTGATCTTACCCTGATTATAGGGGTTTCAAAGCATCTTGAAGAAGGGGCCGAGGCACGTGTCGTCGCGCATCTATTGGGGATGCCGAGTTTTGTCGTCTGTGTCTCGGCTACCACAGGAATCTCACAACCTGGGAGAGTGGAAGGGTTTGTTGAGAAAAGATGATCCACAGGGGGCGAGGGATCAAAGGGAGGGGATGAGCAGGTGGCCAGGAGGTTGAGGGTTCCGGGAGATAGCAGGGGACAATCTAAGGCAAGAGAGTCAAGGGAGAGGGTCTCGATGTGGAGAGAGGACGCTGTGGGCCCGAGGAGGGAGACAACTAGCGACAGGTTTGAGTACGACGATGTTGTGGAAGGAACGGGTGCCGACCTATGATTTAGGTGGTAGAAAATGAGTTGCTTCGGGTAAGGGTTCGGCGAATAATCCACCACGTCCAAGTCCATTCCCTCCATGCTGAGCTTGGGAAAGGTAGACCGTAACCGTCGACAGTCAGGAGCAGGTGCAGACGAGGGCAACAGGTTGCAGAGAGAGCCCGGGAGGTTTACAACATTTGCACTTAGCCGTAATCCGAGTTACGACTAGGGTAAAACCAGAGGAGCGCCATCCGTAAAATCCATCTAAACTTATTTTATTATTTCCACTGTTATTTTATAATTTCCCTAGGAGGCCCATTTTAGACCTCAAAATTCCCTTAATGGGAAGACATGGGTTTATCTCCTAAAACAGAAAAGTGAAGTGTTTGAGCGCTTTTGCCAATACAAGGCTCTTGTTGAGAAGCAAAGTGGACACTACATCAAAGTCCTTAGGACTGACAGAGGTGGCGAATACATCTCAATGACTTCCTTCATTTTTGTAGGGAGCATGGAATTCACAAGCAATTTATAACAAGGTATACACCTCAAAAAAATGGTGTAGCGGAAAGGAAGAATAAGACCATTATGGAAATGGCAAGGAGTATGTTGAAGGCAAAGAATTTGCCAAATGATTATTGGGCTGAAGCTGTTGCTTGTGCAACATATATCTTGAATAGATGTCCAACCAAAAGTGTCAAGAATGTGGTTCCTGAAGAGGCATGGAGTGGAAGAAAGCATAGTGTCACTCACATGAGAGTCTTTGGATGTGTGGCGTATGCACATGTCCTGGATGAGTTGAGGAAGAAGTTGGACAACAAGGGGGAGAAATGCATATTTTTTGGATATAGTGATGAATCCAAGGCATACAAGCTCTACAATCCATCAACCAAGAAGGTCATAATCAACAGAGATGTGCAGTTCATAGAAGAGGAAGCATGGGATGGAAGTTTAGAGAAGACAGTGAATGTCAAAGCATGTATACCACATGAGGACAAAGAGGAATTGACAGCAACAAGCAATTCCTCAACAATGACTCCCTCTACTCCTATTCAAGTGCAACAAAGCAGGCAGCAAGTAACACCATTAACAAATAATAGGACAACATCACACAGTCAAGCAAGTGCTTCTCCAAGCACGCTGCAAAGCGCAACACCAAGTGACATGTCAAGCTCATCTTCAACAAACATAAGAAGACCAAAATTCAGAAATTTAAATGAAATTTATGAGTAAGATGAAGTTGATAGTAGTGATGGTCTAAATTCCTTATTTGCATTATTTTGTCATGTAGATGGCCCAATCCATTTTGAGGATGAAGTCAAAAAAGAAAAATGGGTTGTGGCAATGGAGAAAAAAATAGAAGCAATAAAAAAGAACGACACATGGGAGTTAGTGAACCTTCTGCAAGGAAAAGAAGTTATTGGAGTGAAGTGGGTCTATAAGACCAAGAGAAATGTTGAGGGGAAGATTGAAAGGTATAAAGCAAGGCTAGTTGTCAAAGGATATAAGCAGCAACATGGAATGGATTATGCAGAGACGTTTGCGCCAGTCGCGAGGATGGAGACAATGCGTACAGTGTGGTGATTGTTGTGCAACATAAATGGAAAGTCTATCAAATGGACGTAAAATTAGCGTTCTTGAATGGAGTGCTGAAAGGGGAAGTGTATGTTGCGCAACCACCTATTTATGAGGTAGAAGGCCAAAAAGACAAGGTGTATCGGTTGAGGAAATCTCTTTTTGGGCTGAAGCAAGCACCGCGTGCATGGTATCGCAGGATAGATGCTTACTTGTTGGACAATGGTTTCGACAAATGTGATGGTGAGCCTACTCTCTACATCAAAAACAATGATGGTAAGTTTATTATTGTTGTCTTATATGTAGATGATTTTATTTTTACAGGCAGTGATGATTTCTTCATCATTGATTTAAAAAAATTCATGAAGAATGAATTTGAAATGACTGACTTGGGGTTGTTAAGATATTTTTTGGGCATAGAAGTGAAGCAAACAGAAAATGACATTTTTATATCTCAAGCAAAGTATGTAGCAAAGATTTTGGAGAGGTTTAATATGCATAACAAGAAGCCCGCACCAACTCCAACTGTCATGGGATTGAAATCAAGCAAAGAAGATTGTAGCAGCAATCTAAATCTGACATTATACAAAAGTATGATAGGCAACTTGATGTATTTGACTACGACTAGGCCAGATATAATGTATGCAGTGAGTGTGGTGTCAAGGTTCATGGAGACACCCAAGGAAACACATTAGCAAGCAGTGAAAATGATTCTAAGGTATGTCAATGGGACAAAATAGTATGGTATTTTGTACACTGCAACATATGATTTCAAGCTAGTTGGTTACACTGACGATGATTGGGAAGGAAGTGTCGATGACAGAAAGAGCACGTCAGGATATGTTTTTCATTTGGATTCTGGAGCCATTTCATGGGCCTCCAAGAAGCAGCCAATAGTGTCACTATCAACAACAAAAGTTGAATATGTTGCCGCAACAGTAGCAATGTGTCAAGTAGTTTGGATGAGAAGGATGTTGAGGGATCTTCACCATGACCAAGAGGGAATGACAACTATTTTCTGCGACAACACCTCAACAATTGCATTGTCAAAGAATTATTTTTTTCACAAGAGGACCAAGCATATTGATGCTAAATATCATTTTATTAGAGAGTTAATTAACAATGGTGAAATTGTGTTGCAGCACTGCAGGTCACAGGAACAATTTGTTGATATTTTCACAAAGCCATTGGCACATGAAAATTTTGTTTATCTCAGAGACTGTTTGGGAATTTTCAATGGCGGTAGTTGTGATTAAGGGGGAGTGTTGGAAATATTAATCCCAACCACCACTTTAAACACATTGACAAACACCATGCTTGCTCAGTCAACTACTGCAGGGTTGCGATTTTGTTTGCAGGCGGAAGGACTAAAGTCTAAGCAGAAGTACATCGCTGACCATTCCGCAACACATCACAAAGTTAAAGCACTTAATGAGAGTTGGTAAATATGTATGGGTGAAACATTTACTGCGTAACTCTTAGTTGCAGTCCGCAACCTCTGCAAGTTCAGAAAATCCCTCATTTTGTATAATCGCCCATCCTATGTCTTAAATATTTTCTCTATCATGTATTAATGAGTAAAAATGTGTGTCTTGGATAAATATGAATGGAAAAGTCATTTGCAAGGAAGATCAAGTAGAGACGAGTTGAATGTGTAAGTTTGAAAGGTAGTGAGGAGAAAATCGTGGAGGAAATATTGGTGGGCGAGTGAAAACAAGTTTTACGCAGTTACTCAGCAACCGCAGTGAAGCGTAAATTGCATTAAGTTTTGTGTGATTTTTTTCTTGGAGCAGAAGCCTCTAATTTATCATGCAAATGTATTTACATATGCTTTATAATATAATCCAAATTTTGGTTTGTTGCGATATGGCCTTAAACCTTCATGAGTAGATTTACCACAACCATTTGGTTTTTACTTTGTTTTGTTGTGCGTTTAATTTTTGTTTCAATTAAGCCTCTGTGTAGTTGTATTTTCCTTGCCGCAACAAAAGATTTGCCTTGCCGCAACTGATTTCTGAGCCAGACTCCTCTCCTATGCCCTTGTAAAATTTTCTAACATTTGGTAGCTATGGTTTTTTGTTTCAATTAAGCCTCTGTGTAGTTGTATTTTCCTTGCCGCAACAAAAGATTTGCCTTGCCGCAACTGATTTCTGAGCCAGAGTCCTCTTCTATGCCCTTGTAAAATTTTCTATAACATTTGGTAGCTATGGTTTGAGCTAGCCACTGTATTGTATGCACAAAATTTAGGTTCCGAGATCCACACGGTTTTGATCCCCAATTGAGAGACCATATCGTGATTTTATTTGGAGACCAAATGTTTAGCAATGATAACCACATTGGAAGAAGCTCAAATGGCGCAAGGGTTGGTGATTGATCCATAAGTAAGATTAACGGTGAATTTTTCGTGCAAAGTTTTTGTTGGAGGACTTCAGATAGGATCTGGAGCTATGGCATGGAATTGGAGGAACTTCAACACGTTTTGATGTAGTGCATATGAAACAATCAGTGTAATGGTGTTAGATGAAGTGACTTATGCAAATCGATATGACCCTGAATGATAAGGAGCATGAATCTAAAGGATCATGTTGCTATGTTTGGAAATTACGTACAGTGTATGGCCAAGTAGACGAAAAAAATGTGTTTTATTGTTTCCAGAATTTTAATGCTCGATCAGAGTAGTGCTCGTATTCTGCTCTGCGACAAAGATATCTAATGTATTGGAAACTTTATAGTTTGTATTGGTTGAGCCAAACAAATGGCAAGAATATTCTTCGCAGGTCTCCAATTGCTATAGAAATCACGTGCATGTCCAAGCTTGCTTCTGACACTTTACCCAGTCATCCATAACTTTTAAAGGCGTATTACTGAAGCACTTCTTGTGCAAATATGTTGTCATTTCCTGCAAGTGACTTTTCAACTTGGGTTGGAGGCTCTTCCTCAATTATCACTCGAGGTTGGCAACTGTATTGGTGGTTTGAGTAGAGAATCTAGAGAGTGGAAGACACAATGTTTTAATTCTACATATATCAACCATACGACTACACTGCTTTGACTATCGAGGCAGTAGTTAGAATTAGGAGTGTGTGCCTCGATCTTGTTGGGCTATAAAATTTTACAAACCATTATTGTTTATGGAATGGATTCTTAGGTTAGTTGTTTCTCGCTGCAGAAAAGGCTTACATTCTCGATGGTTCATTCCCACTTTGTGTTGGGAATTCCACCATGGAGTGAAGTTAAGGAATACAATGAACACACATAATGCATAAGCTGCAAGAAAGAATTGATTTAAGTGGGTGCCGATGAGAAGCAAGAAGAGTATTTTTCTCAAGTGGCAAAAGATGATGATAAGAACGTTCTTGTTTTTTGCGAGCATAAATACTCCATATGCTATGGATCAGGCTATCGGGCGATTGGAAAAAATTTAAATTCAACCTTTTGTCATGGACTTCTCATTTTCATGAGCATGGGAATTTTTTGTTGTTGTTGTTTGTTTCCTTTCTAATTACCAACACCAGTGTGATATATGTTTCTCTAGTCACTTTTAAGAAGATTTGAATTCATGCTGCCCAATAAAAAAAAATTAAGATGTGTATGGCAAGCAGTTTGCTATTGTATTGGCAATTGTCATTTAAATATGTAAGCACATGATGGTGAGTCGTCGGTTGTGATAGAGTCTCTAATGTTCACCATTGAGCTCATGGAGTCCTAGCAATAGTTTTTGATGTGAAAATAATTGTTTAGTTGTTTAAAATGCTTATGAAGACCTATAATAAATTGTTCAAATCTTCTGGTCATAGGCATGTAAGTAGAGTTATATGAGCTTCTTACAACCATAAATAAACTGTCACATGTATCAATCATGTTGTTTTTGGTCAAGTGTCGGTCTTCCAGTCTATGAAATGTCATTTTCAACAAAGAGATGATGATGCTCAGGGGGAGTATGTTTATTACTCGATTGCTACTATATGTGTTGGGTGGACAAAAGATGATGTTATTTCTCTTTGAGTTTAAGATCAAATATTTTTTTTGATGTTGATTCCCATCTCACGTTTGTTGCTACTATTGATGGTTATATGGTTGTAGTTAGTGTTTTGGCCAGGATTTTTCATTGTAGGATCATGATGATGATGAAGATACTCAGGGGGAGCATGCATGTTATGTTCTTGTTGATTTCATACAACCGTGATAATGAGAATGATGCTCAGGGGGAGCATGTTAGGCATGTGTTTTTTGATCAGATGGATACTTTATTGCTACATGAGGAGAGATGATTGATTATTGTTGCTATGTCTTTGTTGGAGGCTATTATATATTGTTGATTGTTATGATATGTTGATGGTGATGGCGAGAGTGTTGATGCTCATATTATATGGTTGATTTCCACTCATGCTGCTAATTAGTTTTTTTAATTCTGCTTATGTTGATTTGTTGTGTTATTGCTGCATGTTACTTTCTATTATAGTATATCTTGTTGAAAATGCAACAAGAAAATCCTAATTTAATTTTTTCCTTGAATTAAATTAGGAATAAAATTGGAATTCCACATCACAAGAAAACTTTTACGAGTTAACTAAGTTAAATTGACTTAATTGACTCAGTTAATTCAAGTTGAGGGTCTAACTTGAGTCATGTAGAGTGTCTCCTACATTATAGGAGCCTTGGTTGAGTTTATTTTGAGTTGTAATTAATTAATTTAGTTTAACTGAGTTAAAGTCAGTTAAACTAGTTCCAACTGATAGAGGAACTAGTAGGGGGTCAGACAGTGGGGTGTTGCTTCATGTGTTCAACCAGTTAACTAATAATTCACTCATAAATAACTCATGCACGTCAACTATTAGAGTTACCTAGTTGAGATTGGACTTTAGGGACAATGTACTATCAGTTGTATAATCATCTGAATTGTATAGATGGTGCATGTAGTTAGAGGAAGGCCTATGAGGATTGAGAAATTCATATTGAGAAATTTCCCTAATTAATAGGGGGCTAATTCCCAAGGAAACAACGCAAGGAAATAGAGACTTGGTTAAGGAAAACTTTGGTTAAGTATTGGCCTAGGCTTGTCTAAGAAGCACTAAGACAGATAGAGATAGTGCAGAGGTTTCTCGGGATTGAGCAAAGCATTGTAATCTTCTCATATCTTTTGACTAATGCAATATAAAGATAAAAGGAGTATTTTAGTTGTGGCTTTCCCCAGAAATCATTGTGTAATGTGTTAATTGAATTCTTTCTCTTGTATGCTTTGTGATTTCATGATTGTTTAATTGTTTCCACTAATGAGTAAGGTAGATTCAAGTCTATTGTTTCAGTAAATTCAAATTAGCAGTTTGAATCTACAAGAAATTTCTATATGGTATTGGAGTAGAAATCACTCTAGAAGAGGATAATAAGAGCTTGTATTTTGCAGGTGAAATCAAATTTGCAGTATCATTCTTTAGAGCCATCAGGATGTCATTCTATGGACTGAGACTCGAATATTCCCTTGAGGGTAGTTCGAACTATATTTCTTGGAAGGACATGATGGAGGTAATGTTGGAAGACAATGAGATTAAGGAATTCATAGACAAATACATTCCTAAGCCTCCAACAACAGATGCTCAAGATCTGGCAGAGTGGAGGAAATGTATTTCAAAGGCGAGAAGGATCATACTAGAAGGAGTTTGAGATCATATTGTCTTAAACCTCCACGAGAATGAGGCTTCATATGCAATGTGGAAGACCTTGAAAGACCTGTTTCAAAACAATAGTGACCATAGGAAGCTAGAATTGAAGGAAAAGCTTTGGAAAATCAAGATGGAGAAGGGCGACACAATACCATAGTAATTGACCAAGTTCACTCAATGTCGGGATGAGCTTGGGAGTTTTGGTATTACAGTTACTGAAGATGATCTGGTCAACCTAGCACTTCTAGGCCTTCCCAAGAGTTGGCATAGCTACGAGATTTTGTAAACGGGAGGGAGAAGCTACCTGAATGTGAGTGTTTGTGGTCTGACTTTCTGCAAGAAGAGATAAGGCAGAGCACTAAAGATGGAACCTCATCCAAGAATGATGATGAGGAGAACAATGCCTTAGATGGAAAGGAAAAGAAAGGGAAAGGAAAGAAATTCCAATCCAAAGGAGATTCCAGTTAGGGTGGCAAGAAGGACTTGTCGAAGATTAAATTTTTTCCTTTTCATGAGTTGGGACACTATGCCATGAAGTGTCCACACAAGAAGGCCGACAAGAAGCCCTTAGGAGGAGCGGCAGGTGAAGCTCTTGCTTCACAATTTGAGTTGGATTTCACCCTCATTGCTTGCATGGTGACATCAATGATGGGTAGTGTGTGGTATCTGGATAGTGGAGCCTCATTCCATATGACCGACAACAAATAATTCTTCAGTGACTTGGAGGAGAAGGACCTCCAGATGCGCATCGAAATGGGAGATAATGGAAGGTATAGTGCGGCTGGCATTGGTACTGTTACTTTTCAGAGGGAGTATAGTTCTCCTTTCACATTAAAAGTTGTCATGTATGTCTTAGGTCTGAAGAAGATTTTGATTTTAGTTGCTATGTTGGAGGACCATGACTACAATGTGATATTTAGAAAATGAAAGGCTTTCTTTCGTCACATAGCCTCAAGAAAAGTGAAGCGGATCGGGGTTCGGGTGAATAACCTCTACAATTTGGATGTAGAAGATTAGCATTGAGCACAAAATCAATGAAGGTGGAGAGCCAAGACATCAGTGAATTCTGACATAAAAGATTAGGTCACTTGCACCACGAAGCTTTGAAGATCATGCAACAAATTTCTACAAGAATTCCCAAGGGTACACTAGAGCAGAGAGATACATGCAAAGGGTGTACATTTGGGAAGTATATCAAATCCACCTTTTATGATAGTGACCGTCGAGCACAAGAGATCCTTGAAAGAGTTCACTCAGATGTGTGTGGACCGTTCTCGACAACCTCGATGGCGAAGCACAAGTATTATGTAATATTTGTAGATGATTTATCACGTAAGTGATGGATTTTATTCATGCAGAAGAAAGATTAATTGTTCTCTAAATTTTGTGAATTTGAAGCACTTGTTGAGAAAGACATTGGCAGGAAAGTGAGGCTCTCAAGAGAAATAACTATTGAGAATATGTGTCGAATGAATTCAAGAACTTCTATGCATCAGAAGGCATTCGAAAGGACATAATATCAACCCATAACCAACAATAGAATGGGGTGGTTGAAAGGAAGAACAAAAGTATTGTGGGAGTTGCACGAGTGATGTTACATGATTAGGGCCTACCATTGTACTTTTGGACTGAAGCGTGCAACACAAGTGTATATGTGAAAAATAGAAGTCCTCATTGGATGCTTGGGGTGACTACACCAGAAGAAGCTTTTTCAATTAAGAAACCATATATTGCACACTTCAAGATATTTGGTTCATAAGTGTACAGTCATGTTACCAAGGATGCAAGTAAAAATTTAGAGCCAACAACTGAGTTGGGCATATTTGTGGGGTACAGTGACACACCTCAAAACTATCGTGTGTACCTACCATCTCACAGGATGATAGTGGTCCATAGAGATGTGAAGTTCGATGAAGAGAAGTCCATGAGATGTTCCCTTGAGAGGCAGCTTCAGTTACATGCAGACGAGGAGATTTTAGCTCCAAAGGAAGAACCTCAGGATGAGGTGGAGCAACCACGTGCAGAGGAGCAAAGAGTGGAAGCACCCACTCATGCAGAGACTTCCATAGATGGAAGGAAGAACACTAGAGAGGTTGACAGATTGATGCATGACGCTAGAGAGAATGTGGGAGCACCCACATCATAGCGCAAGCAGAGGAGGTCACCAGGTCAATACACTGGCTACATAGCTCTGATGAGCGAGAGTGTAGAGATTGAGCCATCCTCACTCAAGGAAGCAGTGAAACAACTAGTATGGGTTGATGCCATGGTATGGGAGTATGACGACATTATCAGAAAAGTGTTTGGTAAGTGGTCCCAAGACCAACATGCAAGTCAGTTGTGAGTTCCATATGGCCTTACAAAGTAAAGCAAGCAGCAGGTGGGAGTGTGGAGAAACACAAGGCCAGATGTTTTACCAAAGGGTTCTCTCAGGTGGAGGGAATTGATTATAAGGAGACCTTTGCTCCAGTAGCAAGGTACTCTTCAATTAGATCTATTCTAGCACTTTCAGTGCAAATGGGATGGAAGATACTTTAGATGGATGTGAAGACATAATTCCTCAACAGAGTGACTGAGGAAGAGGTGTACATTGAGTAGCCGGAAGGATTTGAGACCTTCAACAAAGAGTGGCATGTGTGCAGACTCAAACGATCACTGTATGAACTAAAACAAGCACCCAATGCTTGGTACACCAGGATTGACAACTATTTCACCAGGTTGGGCTTCACCAAAAGTGAAGCAGATGCAAACCTTTACCATATTATGGTTGAAGGTAAATTTTTTATTATAGTATTGTATGTTGATGATTTAATTCTAACAAGTGATGAGAAGCTGGTAAAATATTGCAAGATAAGTCGAGATGAAGGACGTGGGGCTCATGCATTATTTCTTGTTGGGTGTGGAGCCTGATTATCTTCTTTATTTAGAGGTATCGCCGCATTGGACCTCATTTCTTTGCCGCCCGTTTATGCATGTCACCAAGGGGGTGATGGCGATTCTTTAGAGCCCCCCCCCCCCCCCCCCCCCGGGGGGGGATCGGGGGCAGCGCCCCCAAAGCTAAAAATAGATGTAAAATTGCCTTGTAAAATGTTTTAATTTCATAGTCAATCTCGATTGTTCATTAGGTGGAAATATGACGGTAGAAATTATGTTTAGTTTAGGATTTTTTGCCCTAGAAGGCAACCCCTCGCTATATATGAGGGAATTGTATTGCGGCTATGTAGAATGTATTCTGAGTGAGAAAGAGAGAGGAGATTGTGTGAGAGTGAAGAGGAAATTACAACGGATCTAATGTAGGTTTTATCTCTTCATTTTGCAGGATAATATAAAAGGAAGCACTGGTTTTTTCTCCCTGGACGTAGCCCAAATTGGGTGAACCACGTATATCTGTGTCTCTCTTTTTTTATGCATTTTCTGTGTTTATATTTCTACAATAGTTTATGTGTTCCATTTCTCTGTAATATATAATTTTCTAACATTTCCTTGGTATGGAAGTATGGCAAGGAGATGAGGAACTGTTTATCTCTCAGGGCAAGTATGCCAACGTGATACTGAAGAACTTCCACATGGAGAGCAACAAACCCATGGAGACTCCTCTATCTGGGAATTTGAGGAAGGAAGATGCTACTTCAGGTGAACTAGTGGAGGCTACTCTTTACAGGAAGCTTGTGGGTTCACTTATGTATTTGGTGAACACATGACCAAACATATGTTTTGCAATTAACCAACTGAGTCAAGCAATAGTTAAGCCAACCAAACTTTATTGGAAGGAAACTAAAAATGTGTTGAGATACCTTAGAGGCATCACTCAGTTTGGTCTTCGGTACAGATGGACATAAGGAGTGAAACTGCAATGCTTCACAGATGCAGATTGGGCAGGGAGTCCATCTGAAAGGAAGAGCACATCAGAGGGAATCTTCAGTATTGGTTCAACAACAATTTCTTAGTACAACGGGAAGCAAAGATCAATTGCACCCAGTTCAACAGAAGTAGAGTACATGGCTACTACTCAAGCAACTTGTGAGGATATCTGGATGAGGAAGATCCTTGTTGGGTTATTTGGTCAGCAGATGGATCCTACACTGATTTACTGTGACAATCGGAGTTGGATCAAACTCTCTGAGAATCCAGTTTTTCATGATCGATCCAAGCATATCGACATTCAGTATCACCATCTACGAGATTGCGTGCATAGGAGAATCGTGTTGTTGGAGTACATTCCTACAGAGGAACATGATGCAAACATCTTGACTAAGGCACTATTAAGAGGAAAATTCGAGTTTCATAGAGGTAGGATTGAGATATATAATAATCCCTTTCTTGTTGAAAGGGAGTGTTGAAAATGCAATAAGAAAATCCTAATTTAATTTTGTCCTTGAATTAAATTAGGAATAGAATTGTATTTCCACATCACAATACAACTTGTACAAGTTAACTAAGTTAAATTGACTTAATTGGCTTATTTAATTTGATTTGAGGGTATAACTTGAGTCATGTAGAGTGTCTCCTACATTATAGGATCCTTGGTTGAGTTTATTTTGCGTTGTAATTAATTAATTCAGTTTAACTGAGTTAAAGTCAACTAAACTAGTTCCAACTAATGAAGGAACTAATAGGAGGTCAGATAGTGGGGTGTTGCTTCATGTGTTCAACTAGTTAACTGATGATTCACTCATAAATAACTCATGCATGTTAGATCTAAGAGTTACCCAGTTGAGATTGGATTTTAGGGACAGTGTACTATCAGTTTTATAATCATCCAAATTGTACAGGTGGTGCATGTAGTCAGAGGAAGGCCTAGGAGGATTGCACAATTCATATTGAGGAATTTCCTTAATTAATAGCGGGCTAATTCCCAAGGAAATAGGGACTTACGTAAGCCAAAATTTGGTTAAGTATTGGCCTAGGTTTGTCTAGGAAGCAATGAGATAGATATAGATAGTGCAAAGGTTTCTCGGGCTTGAGCAAATCATTGTAATCTTCTCATATTTTCTTACTAATGCAATATACAGATAGCAGGGGTTTTTAGTTGTGGCTTTCCCCAAGAAATCATTGTACAGTGTGTTGATTGAATTCTTTCTCTTGTATGCTTCGTGAGTTCGTGATCGTTTAATTGTTTCCATGATGAGTAGAGTAGATTCCAGTCTATTGTTTTAGTAAATTACAATTAGCAGTTTGAATCTACAAGGAATTTCTACATATCTATTTGATGTTGTTGCATTAAGCGTTGGTGTTTCTATTGATATTTATGATGTATTGTTGTTGCTTAGTTGAGTGTTGTTGCTATTGCTGATACATGTGATGTTATTGTTGATACTGTCTATGATGCATCGTTGTTCATATTATACTGATGTTGATGATTATGCTATGTTGTTGGTGATACTGATCGAGATGTTGTTGTTCATATGCTGCTATTTTTCCACATTATGTTGATATGGTCTGTTGCCGGTGATGTTGATGGAGAGAGTGTTGTTGCTCATGGAAATAGGAATATTTCTACCAATTTATTTGATCCGAATTGGATCCTTGAAAATTATCCGGGTTTCTATGACTCTTTCAAACTATGTCCGACTCCAAAATCTTGTAAACAATGAGCTATCAGGAAGGACCTCTGGACAGTGGCAGTTGCAGCCAGCACAAAACAACGAGGACCCTCGGTCAAAGCGCACTGACCGTTGGCCCATGGAGACCGCGCAATGGCGCAAACTAGCAAATAGGGAGTCCAGATCAGAAAACAGAGGCCATTTCTGATGCGCGATGCTAATCACACATCGCAAGATAAAAACCTCAAAGAAGGAAAAGCCCCGGCACCCGGTCATGTGAAAAATAGGGAAAACCATGGGAAAAGCGCTAAAACCGATAGGCGGGTCCCGCGCTCCAAAACCGGCGGAATATCGGAGGCATTTCGGGCAGTAAGCGGGTTTGTCAGAGGACCGAGTGATGCCATACATTGAATGACGCGTGTCCGGCGGATGAGAGAGAAAACCGCTCTCATCACGGGCTAACGGTCGAGCAAGTCAACCGCGTGATAAAAGCGATGACCATAGGATCTGGAGGCCCCAGATCAAACGGCGGAGATTGCACCCGATGGAGGACCAGATTTGACGGAAGAATAGGCTGAGGCATATGAAATTTGGGGTCCGACGTGACCGATGAGCTGGCGGATGAATCATTTCACGGCATAACCGAAATAACGACCGTTTGAGGAAGAGTTGGTGCTCAGTTCGTAAGGAGACAAGTGGCCACCTCCTATGAAATGTTACATAGTGGCGATGACACAGAAGTAGGGAATTCCAAGCGGATAGAGGCAGGTGATCTGAAGAGCCGGAAGAGGAAGCGAACAGTCAAGGGACGGATTGGCTTTAAGCCATGAACAGACAGAGAACAAAGAGGAGATAGTGAGATAGAAGAGCAAGAAGCAGAGAACAGAGAAGTTGAGCTGACCTGCAGAGCTAAGGCAACATCGAGCAGACAGAACCGAGAAGGCTTGAGAGGTTCAAGCAATCCCTGTGAGGATATCTGTCGGGAACTGAGTACCAAATTGGACTCATCCCATTAAGACCAGTTGAGGTCGAGACTTGGTAAGGGGGAGTCTGTGTACTCTAGTGGCTTGGGGAATCCAAGTGCCACCCTACTAAGCATCATCTGTTACAGGAGACTCAAATTGAGCTCCTCATTGTAAAAACTCTGCTTAAAGACACAATAAAAAAGGCCACCATTGAAAGCTAGACCAGGAGACGTAGCCCAGGAGGATTAGGTGAACTCCTTATTAAATTGTTGTGTTTTTACATTTGCTTGTTGTGTTTCTCTTACTGTTTTCCAATGCCTGTGTATTTTGCAATCTTATCGATCTGTTGCTTAAAATAACATAGGCACACCAGCACATGAGTCTGTAATACCTACATTAATTAACTGAGATCATACATAAGTGATTTTCAGATCAAGTGGTATCAAAGCTATAGGTTGTTAAGGTTAGACAAGCTTGTGTTGGATTTAGCTGTTGAATGCTAACTAGATCAAAGCTCAAATTAGGAGAAGGAGAGTTGGTCGAAACTAATCCTGAGATTGGAAGAGTCTATCCTCAGAAGACAATGTCAGAGGAAGGTTCTGTGGGGCCAGACCCTCAATTTATAGATAGTTTCCTGGCCATAAGGTCCATGGTAGAGGAAATGTATAAGGATTTTAGAAAACATAAAGATGAAGACTCATCAGGCTCTAAACAAGATAAAGGAGAAGAAGAGTCTCTCCTCCATGACCACTCGAAAGGCAAGGGGAAAGAAGAAAGCTTTCTCACACCTCCTAATAGCCCTGAACATAAAAAGAAGACATCTTTGATTAAACTAGATGTTAAATTTGATTTACCAATATATGATGGAGAGTTGAATGCAGAAAAGTTGGACAATTGGATCAGACAAATTGATGTTTATTGCAGAGTGCAGAGTATCGATTCAGATAAGAGCAAGATTCAGCTGGCCAGCCTACGCCTTGGAGGCACTGCCTTGGTTTGGTGGGAAGGCAAGACCCAAGCTGACATGAAGAGACATGGTAAGACTCTTTCTGTCTGGAGTGAATTTGTTTCTGCAATCAAAAAGCAGTTCTATCCACTAGCCTACATGCAGCAAGCCATGATGAGCTGGAAAACTCTTCGTCAGTTGAAAGGGCAAAGTGTACAAGGTTACACCCAAGAATTTAGGAAGAGAGCTTTGATTCTAGGAATCTCATTAGACTCACCTGAGACTCTATTGAAGTACATCAGTGGTCTACACAACTACATGAGGCACACTATCCTCATGTTTAATCCCACTAGTATAGATGAGGTATCTGTTCAAGCTACGCATCTAGAAGCTAGAGGAAAGAATGGAAACCCAGAAGTTGGGGGATCATCCCAACCCACTGCAAGCAAGAATAAGGAGAAAAGAAAACAGAAATGGAAAGCAAGGAAGGCCAATACTGCACAGAAAAGCAAGTCTTCATGCACTCACTATAAGAAGGATGGGCATGATGATGAGCACTGTTGGATTCTGCATCCGGAACTGAGACCTAAGAAGTTCAAGGGCAAGAAGAAGAAGACTGTTGCAGCTATTCAGAAAGATTTGGGGTCGAACTCAGGAGATGAAACAACCATTGCAGCCACAGGTATAAAAGGTAAGAATTCTGAAGCATCTACTAGTAATTCTGTACAATCTACTATTGATGAAGAAAATGAGAGAAAAAGACATGAGCTTTTCCATATTCGAGTTATTTCCAAACATCAAAATATTGATACTTTGTTTGATAGTGGCTCACAAGTAAATTTAATTTCTGAAGCAATTGTAAAGAAGTTGGGATTACTGACTACACCTCACAAGAAACCATACCCATTAGGATGGTTAAATGATAAAGCACAACTACAAGTGACTAGACAATGCAAACTCAAGTTTTCTTTTGGGTCAGCATTTGTAGATGAGGTTGAGTTAGACATAATTCCTTTGGATATGTGGAATTGTTTTAGGAAGTCCCTACTTTTATGACAGAAAAGCTATTTTCTATAGAGCTGAGAACAAGTATCTACTCGTTAAAGATGGAATCGAATACTTTGTAAGAGCTCATAAGCTCAAGAATAATTACACTCTCATAAACTCAGGGCAGATGAAACGAATGATAAATTCATGCAAACAATTTTTATTGATGGTTGTAAAGGAAAATAAACTTGATAAAACCAATGTATTTGAGGGTTGTGATGCTAAACAGCAAGTTGCTTTAGAAAAAGTTGTTTCAGAGTATGATATCTTATTTCAAGAACCTAAAGGTCAGCCACCCAAAAAGGAAATAGTGCATGAAATTAATTTACAGCGAGATGCTCCATTGCCTAACATTGGAATGTACAGGTTGTCCGCTTTAGAGAATGTAGAAATCAAGAAGCAGGTGCAGGAGTTGCTTGAGAAGGGGTTCATCATACCTAGCACATCACCATGTGGATCTCCAATCGTTTTGGTGAGAAAGAAAGATGGCTCGTGGAGAATGTGCATTGACTATCGAGCACTGAATAAGATAACAATCAAAAATCATTATCCCCTTCCTCGCATAGATGATCTATTAGATCAATTGAAAGAAGCTGTTTATTTTTCCAAGTTAGACTTGCATAGTGGATATCATCAGGTTAGAGTTGCAGAACAAGATGCATGGAAGACTGCTTTCAAAACAAAGCAGGGATTGTATGAATGGCTGGTTATGCCTTTTGGCTTAACTAATGCTCCTGCTACTTTCATGAGAATAATGAATGATGTACTCATACCTTTTCTTGATGATTTTGTTATTGTATATCTGGATGACATTCTGATATTTAGCAAAACATGGGAAGAACATTTAAATCATGTTAAGTAGACACTAGATGTTTTGAAAAGAGAAAAACTTTATGTTAAACTCTCAAAATGTGAATTTGGCAAAACATCCTTGAATTATTTGGGACATATAGTAGGGGGTGGTGAATTGAAGATAGATTCCTCTAAGGTGGCAGTGATTGTAAACTGGCCTAAACCCAAATCTGCTACAGAAGTTAGGAGATTCTTAGGAGCAGCACAATATTGGAGAAAGTTCATTTCTAATTTTTCCTTAATTGCAGCTCCCTTACATGCTTTAACAGGATTGAACAAGGTGTTTCAGTGGGGAGGCAAACAACAGAAAGCCTTCGACACCTTGAAGGAAAAGATTAGTATAGCACTAGTACTAGCACTGCCTGATCTTCAAAGACCCTTTGAGATCCAAACAGATGCCAGTGACTATGCCATGGGAGCAATGTTGATACAACACGGTAAACCCATATGTTATCATTCTGAGACATTTAATTCTGCAGTAGTTAACTATCCCACATATGATAAAGAATTGTATGCATTAGTACAAAGTGTGAAAAAGTGGAAACATTACTTAATGGGAAAAGAGACAGTAATACATACTGATCATAGACCACTTCAATATCTACACTCCCAAACTAAGTTGCAGCAATCAAGACACTATAGATGGATGGGTTTTCTACAACAGTTTCATTTAGTCATCAGATATAAAAAGGGCATACACAATAAAGTTGCAGATATGTTATCTAGACCCATTATAAATGCATCTACTATACTTAAGCATAATTATGTGTTACATGAGAGCTACATTGAACAATATGCTCAAGATATAGACTTTAAAGATGTATATGCAACTTTAAGTCAAGGCAAATGAGTAGAAGAATTGGATTATCATATTAAGGACCGACTCCTATATCATTGTGGGAAGCTATGCATTCCACAAACTGAAAGAGTAAAGATAATTCGAGAAGCACACACTTCTCTAATATCAGGTCACTTTGGGGTAAGTAAAACAGTTTCACAGCTACAAAGGTTTTGTTATTGGCCAAAAATGAACGAGACAGTTTCTAGATATGTAAGAGGGTGTACTATGTGTGCTAAAAGCAAGCCCAGCAATAGAAAACTAGGCTTGTACACTCCATTACCAGTTCCTTCTCATCCTTGGGAAAGTGTTTCCATGGACTTTGTTGGAGGACTGCCCAAATCTAGGAAAGGTCATGATTATCTGTATGTTGTTGTGGATAGGTTCAGTAAAATGTGTATTTTGATACCTTGTAATAAATAGATTACAGCTGAACAAACTGCAAAACTGTTCTTTCAACATGTATGGGTTCATTTTGGATTACCCACTTCCATTATATCTGATCGAGACACCCGATTTGTGGGAAAGTTTTGGTCAAGTCTATGGGAACTGATGGACACCAAACTGAAGAAAAGCACAGCTTTCCATCCACAAACCGATGGCCAGACATAAGTAGTCAACAGGACAGTAATCCAGTTACTCAGAGGATATTGCAGCAAGCATCCTAAGCTTTGGGATGAACATTTGTGTTATGTGCAGCATGCTTACAACCAAGCCAAACATTCTTCCACACAGAGATCTCCTTTTGAGACTTGTTTTGGTTTTACACCCAGGTCACCCTTGGATTTTGTCTTTGGTAAGGACACAACAGTTGAGGGACACAGCGATGTGGACAAGGCAACTAGGTTCATCAAACAAATCCAAGAGATCCACCAGGTAGTACAGGAACAGCTGGAAAAGAGCCAGGCCAAACACAAGGCAAGGCATGACAAGCATTGGATGGAGCATAGTTTCTAAGTTGGTGATCAAGTCTCGCTGTATATCAGCAAGGACAGGATGCAAGGTGAAGGTAAAAAGCTAAAGCCTATCAGGTATGGACCTTTCAAAATACTTGAGAAAATTGACGAGAATTCTTTTTGCCTTGACCTACCAGCTTAAATGCACATCTACTCAGTCGTAAATGCAGATAGCTTGAGATTGTTTGAACCTTCACTAATTGAGGATCCCGAAGAGCAGAGTCAATTACCTTCTATTGATGACCTGCTACCTGAATATCTTAATGAATTGCAGGAAGACACAATTCTGGACAGGAAGGTGAGAACGACACGCATGGGAGATGTTGAGTACCTCAGAATTGGGCTCAAGGGTTCAAAGCCAAGCAGTGCAAAATGGATAGAGATTGGACAAGTGAGACAATTGTACCCTCACTTAGTCGATGCTTGAAAACCAACTTTTGGTGGTCCAAAATCTTTTTCAGTGGGAAGGCCGTGATCCGAATTGGATCCTTGAAAATTATCAGAGTTTTTATGACTGTTTCAAACTATGTCAGACTCCAAAATATTGTAAACAATGAGCTATTAGGAAGGACCTCTGGACAGTGGCAGTTGCAACCAGCACGGAACAACGAGGACCCTCGGTCAAAGCGCACTGACCGTTGGCCCATGGAGACTGCGTAGTGGCGCAAACTAGCAAATAGGGAGTCCAGATAAGTAAACAGAAACCTCAGAGAACGAAAAGCCCCAACACCCGGTCTAGTGGAAAAACAGGGAAAACCGTGGGAAAAGCGCTAAAATCGACAAGCGGGTCCCGCGCTCCAAAACCGGCAGAATATCAGAGGAATTTCGGGCGGTAAGCGGGTTTGTTATAGGACCGAGCAATGCCATACATTGAATGACTCGTGTTTGGCAGATGAGAGAGAAAACCGCTCTCATCGCGGGCTAATGGTCGAGCAAGTCAACCGCGCGATAAAAGCGATGACCGTAGGATCTGGAGGCCCCAGATCAAACGGCGGAGATTGCACCCGATGGGAGACCGGATTTGACGGAAGAATAGGCTGAGGCATATGAAATTTGGGGTCCTACGTGACCGATGAGCTAGCAAATGAATCATTTCACGGCATAACCGAAATAATGGCTGTTCGAGGAAGAGCTGGCGCTGAGTTCATAAGGAGAAAAGTGGCCACCTCCTGTGAAATGTTACACAGTGGCGATGACACAGAAGTAGGGAATTCCAAGCGGACAGAGGCAGGCGATCTGAAGAGCTGGAAGAGGAAGTGAACAGTCAAGGGACGGATTGGCTTTAAGCCATGAACAGACAGAGAACAGAGAGGAGACAGTGAGATAGAAGAGCAAGAAGCAGAGAACAGAGAAGTCGAGCTGACCGACAGAGCTAAGGCAGCATCGAGCAGACAGAACCAAGAAGGCTTGAGAGGTTCAAGCAATCCCTGTGAGGATATCTGTCGGGAACTGAGTACCAAATTGGACTCATCCCATTAAGACCAGTTGAGGTCGAGACTTGGTAAGGGGGAGTCTGTGTACTCTAGTGGCTTGGGGAATCCAAGTGCCACCCTACTAAGCATCATCTATTACAGGAGACTCAAATTGAGCTCCTCATTGTAAAAACTCTGCTTAAAGACACAATAGAAAAGGCCACCACTGAAAGCTGGACCAGGAGACGTAGCCCAGGAGGATTGGGTGAACTCCTTATTAAATTGTTGTGTTTTTGCATTTGCTTGCTATGTTTCTCTTACTGTTTTCCAATGCCTGTGTATTTCACAATCTTATCGATCTGTTGCTTAAAATAACATAGGCACACCAGCACATGAGTCTATAATACCTACATTAATTAACTGAGATCATACATAAGTGATTTTCATATCATTATTGTTGCTACCACATGTTGTGTGTTGCCATGATGAGTGTTATTGTTTATTGTTGGATTGTGATTTGACCTAGATAGTGTTCAGAGGGAGTTGTTGTTGACCCAGTAGATAATCAGTGGAGTGATGATATCATTGGTATTTGTTGGCCATTTTCTATTAATGTCAAAGGGCGAGTGTTTACAAGATTTATTTTAAGAGATTAGTGTCAGATGGATGGTTCAGCAGGGGTTGCCATTAATTCCAAAGGGGGAGATTGTTGGCATTGATGTTGTATTGCAGGTACATTGATGATGTAGTTGATGTTGCAGGTGTTGGATGCAGTCTTGTTGGTTGGAATTGATGTCAACCTAGGCATGTGTTGGTAGATGATCATGTTGCAGTTTGGCTTGCATATGATGTGCGTGTGTGTGTCTGTTTGGCTTTTGTCCAAATGGTTGTGTTATTGGTAGTTTTATTGTTGCACATGATTCTATATGGTTTTATGAGTTTATGGTTGATGGTTACATTACCATGGTACATGTATTCCTAACATTGACATTTCCTTGGTATTGGATTGTGTGAGTGGTCCAAGTTGACTCTTGGTATTGACATTGTAGGTCTTGGTTTTACCATGGTATCTACCTATGATATGGCTTGGAGGTTACCATGGTATAGGGATTTGTGGTATTGGCATTGCCATGGTTTAACCGTGGTATTAACCAGGAGATTACCATGGTACAGAGGTGCATGTTATTGGCATAACCATGCTATTGACTCGTGGTATTGACCTGACATTTACCATGGTATGGGTGTCCTTGGTATCATCTTAACCATAGTATTTTCCCATGGTATTGTTTGGATATTATTGAGGATATTTTGATATATACTTTTTTTAGAATATTGAGTCATGTATTGGATGTATGGATTGAGTATGGGTGTGAGAGTGTGAGTAGGTGCTATAATGTATTGTTTAGAATATTGCATATATGTAGCTAAGTTTTGAGAAGAGGTTATTATTTTTATATTCAGATAAGAGTTGTTGTAGGGTTACTCATTTGAGCAGGTTTGAGAGCTAAGTGTGAAATATTATGAAACATGGTTTGCATGGAAGTGTTGAGGGTATTGATACTCATGATAGACACTGTGTGGAGATGGTGGGTGCTTTCTAGCTAGCAAATCAGAGTGAGTAGCATATTTCTCTAGAGTTCAGTGGAATTGGGCGAGGCTCGTTGATTGTGGTGGATTCCAATGAACAAGTGTTCGTAGAGTTGTAAGAGAAGATTCTCTCTATCTGGTATTGCTAGAAAAATTGTTCGAGTAGTCAAGTCTTCCAGCTAGTGGGTGCTAGCTCCTCTATGTACAAAATTTGTTCAACATAATAAAAGATTTGAGCAGCAGAGTAGAGGGTGGTTTTTTTCCCTAGAGAGGGTTTTCCACAAGAACATTTTTGTGTCCTATTATGTGCATGTTTTTCTTGTTGATGTGTTTTGTATGGTGATTTTACGTGCTTAGTTGATGGATTAATGAATCTAGTGTTTTTGGTAAAAAGATTTAAAAATTAAAGAAAGCATAACACTATTGATTCAACCCCACCCCTCTCATTAGTGAGAACATTTCTAACAAAATAGGTAGTCATGTCCCTTCCTATTTGTTGGTAAAGCTCCCACAAAGTCCATGGAAATGATTTTCCATGGAAAAATGGGTATAGGTAATGGATGATATAGACCTAATGTTGTGTTATAGGATTTCTAGTAAAACACAGATGCATCCTCTTATGAACCCAATTACCTATTCTTGCATCTTGGCCAATATATATACCTGTGCAAGTTGGCCATTATCTTCCCTGCACCAAAGTGCCCTACAACCATGGAGGTGTGAGCCTCTCTAATCAATTGCAATCATTCACCTTTAGGAACACATAACTTATCTAGCCTAAAGAGTAACTCGTCCTAAATATATTATTCAATTGCATTATCACCACTGTGTACATGAATTTGGCTCTGCAACTATTAAAACAACTTGAAGTCCTCATCCTCTAAATATGCCTCTTTGTATACATCATGGGTGAACATATCTGATTTTTCTTCTTCAGAGATAGTTCTGGGATGTAGGGGAACCAATGCCCGAGACATTTAAAGATTGATGAGAAAATTTTAAAATTTGTGCCCAAAGGGATAGGCCACGACAGCTGCAACGAATGATCTAATTATAAAACTTACCTTTAAAACTAGATTGACCAAGATAACTAAGGTTTGTAGTGTTTTATATTAGAAAGTGGATTGGAATAAAGGTAAAAAGGATAGAGCTTTATGGCTTATGTAGTTAAGAATCTCAGCTTAAGCTCTGTAGACTGAATAACGAAAAGGAAAAGAATTGTGGGTGAATTTCCAGCATGGTGGAGCACTTTATTAAGAATTATTTAAGTAAGATTTGCAGGTACTCTTTGCTATGATCACAACATTAGTAAATACGTTAATAAAAAAAGCCCACCAACTTCATTACACTCATGATAACATAAGAAAAACACAATGAAAATAATGAAAACATAACAAATACACATTAATATTTTTATTTTCCTAAGTTTAGACTTAGGAACTCATTAAAAATATTAATTATTTTAATACTCCTCATCTGGGTGGAATTTCTCCAAATGATTCCTAGGTCTTGGAGATCTCATGTGCCTTAGACTCTCCACCAATGTTCAAGGCTATAGAACATCCGATGCTACCCAAAATCAACACTCCCTCTTAGCGAGGAATGTGCTCTAGCAATGCTTCACCATAGAATCATCACATTGATCCTTCGCATCGGTCCTCTGTGCTGATGCTTGGCCTGCTGCCCTACATCCACTGCACTATTGCTTCTTATACTGCTTCCCACGACACTTCCACTGCCACTGCTACATTTGTATTGCAACTTCCTCTAAAAATAATTCCCATGCTGCCCATAGCACTACCACTGCTAACTGCTACACTGCAACTCAACTACCGAGAAGTAAGTAACTGACTTCACCCAAACATTGACACCCTGGTCAGTCTGGAAGCCTCGTGATGCTGAAGCTACCACTGTTGCTATCCTATGCTCCCTCTGCTGCCACTGCATTGCTGCAACCTCTTTTATGCCTCTCGCAATACTTCAACCTCCACTGCGTTGCTACAGATGTTTGCACTCTAGCACTACCTTGTCGCTCCATCACACCTTGCTCCACTCGACACCTGTCATCATGCTATTGTCTTTAAGGGCGCCCGTAGCCATATGTGATCCAAGAGTTTGGGCACCTCAAGGATCCTGCCCCTACTTTTTTAGTCCTCTTGCTACAACTCCAAGTCTCCCCACCTCTTCTCTAGAGGCGCATGAGCACTCATGGCACAATCGTCATTAGTCTCGACATCCTTATCCAACTTTGTTGGAGCAACCTTTGAGTCAGAATCTTCTCCCTTTCCTTTCTTCCTAGGGCACTGAGAGGCATAATGTCCCAGCTCCCCATAGTTGAAGCACTTAACCTTGGACATGCCTTTCTTCTTCCTCTTCTGATGTCTCGCTGATGCAAGAGTTGTATCCTCCTCCTCCTCCTTCTTGGTTCGAATTCCCTTACCACTACTCCCCGCCTTTGTCAATCTCTTGAGATCTTCCTGTCGAAGAGCTACCCACATCTCCTCCCAACTGGGGAGAGTTTCTCTGCCCAAAATGCTTTGGACAAATGTCTCCCACTCCTCTAAGAGTACATTCAGGGCAGTCTTGACCATGAACTCTGGATCTGGTGTAGACCCCACGGAAGTAAGCTGGTCGTGAATCCCCTGCAACTTATGAAGGAAGGGATCTATCTCCTCTCCTTTCTGCTTCTGATATGACCTTAGATGATTCTCCAGTAACATATTTTACTGCATGGAAGAGCCTTGGTATAAGGTGATCAGGGTGTCCCACATCTCCTTTGTTGTTTTCTTCTCAGAAATATGTGGTATGACATGATCCTTGACCCTGTCTAGGATCATGCATTTCGGCTTTGCCTGTGCTTCCTCATACTTCTCAGTTGCATCAGGGTCAACTAGGATAGCTATTGTTTTCAAGGCATAGTCCTTGATGCGATGTTTATCCAAGATTGCTAGGATCTTGGCCTTCCAAATGAAAAAATTGGAAGCCACGTCCAATCTGTCTTAATCCCTCAATCCATTCACTACTATCTCTGCTCCTCTTCTCTAGACTCCCTCTAAGTCATGATTTCCCTCTCAGAAATCCTTCGGCCAACTGTCAAATCACTCCTCTCCAATCCTGCTTTTCTGCTGCAACCTGGATCTAGATTTCTTGGCTAGAAATATATTGAGGTAGTTCTTCCCTCTACCTTGATTAAGTCTCCTTAGACATTGTTCTGCACTGACAAAAACAACGTCCCACCAGCTCCACAAATAAAAATATTCACACCTCCCTTAGCCCTGGAAACTCGAAGAATCTGAGCCCTTTGGGCTCTGCACAATGTTTGTGTGGGCTCAATCTTCTCCTCTTGGACAACTGCGTTAATCCTTCTTGGTTCAAAAGGATGACATGGCTCTGCGTGAGCCTGATCTTCCCTTCTCTGCCTCTGTGCTAGCCTTGATGGTTGATGCAGCTACTGCGTGGGATCCTCCCAGCAACTATGTCTTCCTCTCCCGGCTCAGAATGCTGATGCAAGCACTGCGTGAGTCTCTGTGTCACACTCTCTGCACTACGTCACTCCTCCTCTTGCCTCTTCAACTCTGGAACAATGCTGTCTCTCAGGAGAGTTGCTTCTCTGCTGCAAATTCTTAGATTTCTCGGCTGGTGTCTTCAGTCGCCTATGATCTACAATCCCTCTGATACCATGTGAAAATTCCTTAATCTAACACATCATAAACCCCTACTTCTATTACTGGATTACAATCTCCTACTTGTTCTTTACATTAACAAGTTATTTAATTGCATAAACATCAAATTAAACACTATTGCAGCCTTCAAAAATATACATATCATGCACTGAAATAAAAAAGAGACAATAACACAAGGGACACTGTTATTTTTGGACAATCGTCCCTGGAAAAACCCAATTCGAGAAAACCGATGCAACATATAGAGGGTGTGTATTATTAAGCAGATTCGTGAATACAACTAAGGTGCCAGAAATGGCTCACCCAACAAAGAATATCCTCGGCAGTAGTGCCTCTATCTGGAGACAGATATTCCAGCAAATCAGCAAATAGATGATCAAACCCCATAGCAGCTCCAATTATTCCTTATGCTAGACAGGGAACACTGCTCCAAGCACCGCTCTAGAATTGTGTCACTCCTCTAGGAGCTGCGTCACCCTATCCCGACTTAGGCTCTACTAATATGCTCCTAGTCTGTCCCCCCAAAATCTCCCCAACGCTGCCTATGAGGCCCAACGTCAGCCTCTACGGCTTTTGTGTCACCTTCGTCAACCTTTTGCGTCCTCTGCGTCAGCCCTTCTAGGGCCTGCGTTGTCTCTCCCAGCACTGCACTGCCTCTCTGCTATGTATTCTTTAGCCTCAGATGAAAATACCTTGATCAACTGCCCCTCACTGCAACTTTGATCACTAACTCGATTTCCTCATCAAACCTCGCCCCAGAAAATCAAATTCTTTGATCACTTGGTGTGTCCCCAATTAACCCTCAAGCCTCCTCTTATACTTTTCATGTTGAAAAATCAATGACCGAGATTAAGTCCCTAATCAATGGCTAAGATTAGAACTAGCTTGATCCACGTCACTTACAACTTTCTCACCCATATTTTATTAATACACATTAATATATTTATTTTCCTAAGTTTAGACTTAGGAACTCATTAAAAATATTAATTATTTTAATAACTCCTCATCCGGGTGGAATTTCTCCAAACTATTTATGGGTCTTGGAGATGTCATGTGCCTTAGCCTCTCCACCAATTTTCAAGGCTAGATCACATCTGATGCTACCCAAAATCAACATGTATCTCGCACCCTTCGACGTCACATGACTTTTGAAAAATTACAGTCATGAGTTTAAAGAGGCAATTCATTATTTCCCACCAAACTTCACAATATTTTCCTAGGTTTTCACATTCCAAATTCCCATTAGGAATTCCATCATCTCAATTCCTAAAATGAGGCTATCAAGATGAAAATATGTCAATGTGTATCAATCCTCTATACCTAGATCATTGACCTAGAAATTAGACCTTCAGAAGCCGCGATTGAGTATCCGACATATCTAACTTTTGTTGCCCATTTTATTTATGAATATGGCATGAGGATGCATTTGATTTCCTTCCTTTATTGTCAAACATGTGATATATTTTGACCACTAGTCTTTGGATTCATCCCCAAGATCTTCTCCATAATCATATATTAATTTTCATCTTTATCCACATAAAATATTATTAGGGCATGCATTTGTGCTTATTCCTTCCATAATTAACATTATTCTTGATGTAATATTATCCAGTCAACTTTTAATTATCATTCAACCACTGATTAAAATTTTGTGGACAATTTTATGATTCCCAAGTCGCTTAGATTCACAATCCATTCATGGAAAATAAAGTGTGGGAAGACAATGTGAAAGGTCTCTTATTAGTGACATGATTCTCAGGCTCACGAGATAACCATCTGTTATTGATGCGTTGCGTGAGACAAAGATAAAGAAGAAAGGGCATCCAAATGCCAATTAGTGGGAACCTATTTCTTTTGTGCCAAAATCATGTCATTTTAGCCAAGAAAGAAATTTGTTGATAATGGGACCACCTTCAACTAAGATGACTAACACATAAAATCATAAAAATATCTCATTCAACCTGCCTTTTTAAATAATGTAGAAAATAAAAGATAGGAATTCCAGTTCAACAAATTTGTTTGTCTTTCAAAAGATTAGAAGGGTGAGGAAAATTGGGACTGAGACCCATGTCTCTCTTATTTCAAGAGTGGCGATTGGGCTCCAAACTAGTAACCATCATTCGGTAGAAGGTTACCCATACTTTCTGTTGACGGTGCTAGAAGCCACCAATAAGGGAGGGGGTCTCCCCGATGTGAAGTACCAATTAGACCCCACAACGTTTGGAGTAGGAGCCCCAACCGAAATACAACTGGTTACCAAAGTGGTGGCTTTAATGATGTGCCTTGGCTGCGATAAACACATAGAATGATATATACATGACTTTGGTGGAAACAAGTGTATGAACTTTGTGAAGTGTCAAGAGTAATGCATGAGAGGTTCCATCACATCAAAGGGAGAAAAGTCAGCCCCTTAGAAGCATGTAATAGTACTTAGCTTAAAATAGATGCACAAGAAATAAAAGAGAATCATTAGTTAGCCTACAAAATACTTCAAAATATAAAAATGATTGAAATAACATAACAACACACATTCAACATTATTCATATTAAATCAAAATAATTAGTTCATAATAATTAGCGTAAATAAAATAACAAATATCGCAAATATCTCAATAATAATCTTACTACATCCATGACATATGCATGAAGACATACCGACTCAGAGCTTTTATTAAAGAGTGAAAGTTCCAGACATACATTTACAATTGACAACACACTAGTCTCAATAGTGGAACATGAAGCCAACACTTGCTTCTCCAAAGAAAGATAATCCTCCTATGCTAAAAAGGAGAATCCAAGGCTCCAAACAAAGTTCGTTGATCGTCTCATTCAAGAAGTGCGTACCACGATCACTCATCAAGATCCTTGGACATCCAAATCACATAAGTACATGCTCAAATAAGAACTTCGCGGCTATCATGCCCATGCAATCCTTCATCGGCTGCGCTTCTTCCCCACGAGTCAAATACTTCGTCGCAGTGATAATGTACCTTGCTCCTGTCTTTCCTTTTAGCTGAATGGGTCCTACAAAATCTATTGCCCGCTTCTCGAAGGGTTGCAACGTCATTTGTGGATTCAAAGGCATTTCAACCCTCCGCGATGGCCTGCCTGTTATTTGACATACATCACATGCCTTGCAATATGCTTTTGAATCCTGATGAAGGGTTGACCACCACAACCCTGTGCATAGAATCTTTTGCGCAGTTTCTCTCCATGCATAGTGTCCTCCCGCAGCAGCCCCATTAGCGTCTGCAAGGATGCTGCATCGTTCGAACTCAGGTACATACCGTTGCAATATCTCGTCAGTCCCCATCTTGTATAGATGCCCAGCAATGACAGAGAAATCTACTACGCACACCACTAATTCCTTCTTTTGTTGGACAGAGTATCCTTCCGGTGTAGTTCCTATTGTTAGGAAGTGTATTATATCCTCGAAATGACCATCCGCGACACGCACTGCAAATAGTTGCGCGTCAGGCAATCCTTCTTCCAAGTTAGTAGGTTCCTCCCCTGTTTCAATGCGCGACAGATGGTCTGGTCCTGCGTTCAATCATCCAGGCTTCACAACAACTTCAAAATCATACTCTTGGAACAATAAGAGCCATCTGTAGATTTGCCCCCCCAACACAGGCTTATTGACTAGGTACTTCAACGCAGAGTGATCTGTATACATCTTAAAATGGCCTCCTAGCAAGTAGTGTCGGTACTTCTGGAGCGCATACACCATAGCTAGCCCCTCGCGTTCAGTGGTAGAATAGTTCTTCTCTGCTTTGGATAATATGCGGCTTGTGAACACGATAGGATGGTCCAAGCCTTCTCTACCATCCTGTGTTAGTACTGCCCCCAATGCTATACATGACACGTCGACATGTACATGAAACTCTTTTTTCTAGTCTGGGAAGACTAGAATTGGCGCAGTAACCATATTTTCTTTCAATATATCCAAGCTTTTCTTACAGTCATCATTCCAGTAGAACGTGACATCCTTCTTCAACAATTTTTCCATCGGCGCGGTGATTTGGGCATAGCTTTTGATAAACTTTCTGTAATATCCCGTATGTCCCAGAGTAGCGCGCAGTTGTTTCACGCTCCTCGGCGCTTCCAAGTTCAGTATCACCGCGATCTTCGTGGGGTCTACCATCAGTCCTTGTCTGCAAACCACATGCCCCAATAGATTCCCAAAAGGAACGCAGAACAGACACTTCTTGAGGTTGAGCGTGAGGAAAGGTCCAAACACACAAAAGGAGAAGTTATTGTTCAATGGATTCTCATTGAATCCATTAAAGATCATCTTATTCCATTTATTGCAGATTTGGGTAGATCTAAAGAAATATATGACAAGTTGGTAAAACTATATTTAGTTAGTACCTTGGATCAGAAGATATGTTTAATAAATTGGCTATACAAGACAAGGTTATCGAAGGATAAAAACTTGGCATCGTATCTTATGAAGGTTTCACAATTTAGGGATCAACTACAAAGACTTGGAGAAGTTGTTTCAGATTCTGAATTGACTACTTGTATACTCAATTATTTACCTTTAGAATGGAGCAATTTTGTGTCAAGCATATATTCTAGAAAGGACACTCCAAGATTCGATGAGTTTTGGCACAGAAGAAACAACATTGAAGGCCAATGATGACATCGAACCTAATGAAAGGTATCAATATTTTATTACTAGATCGTAGAATAGGAATGGAATACTTGGAAGGTTTGAACCTCGTCAAAGGAAAAATTGAAACAACAACAATAAGACATGTGGAAGAAAATATATGTCCAAAGTAAAATTATTTGGATGCAATGAATATGGGAAATTTAAAAGAGATTGTCCTAAGGATCCTCAAAAAACAAGAATAATAAGAGGAAGGAAAGGTGTGAAGCTCACATTACCAAAGAAAATGAAGAACCATAAAACAGGATGAAGAATGAAGATCATAAAGATCTATATTGTTGAAGATATCCACTCTATCGGGTTTATTAGCAATTTTTTCCTATATTTTTATTATAAGATGGGATTTAGACTAGCTTGTACAATTTATTTTGTAGAAGATTTATGACATCATGGAAAGAATCATATAGCTTTGGGAGGATTAGAGTCAACATATTCAAATGCATCTCATTGGAAGCAATCATCTAGAAAAGAAAGGATAGAAGGATTTGGACCATATAGTACTTCACAGTTCATGCAACTACTGCTTGGCATCATGTTACAGAAATAGTAATTTAGCAAGAAGGGATTACCAAGATCCATGACAATAGTTGTTAGAAGAAGGTTCTTCATCATATGAAGAACTATTGTGACATAAATAAAGTACATTCCACTAGAATAAATCAAGCATTGAAGAAGCTAGAAGATATTCAAGTTACAAAATGAAGGTAAGGTATAATTAAGGCACCTCTCATCTTAAGAAAGGAGTCTCATCATAAAAATTATATTCAAGATGAAGACATAGTTTAGTAAAAAATGATCCATATATATGGTTATATGAAAAAAAAATAAGCATGATCAATAAGTATGATATTGATAAACATCTGATATGGTCTCTTGAAGACCATAAGATAGGAATGATAGTTTTAGAGGGAGCTGTGAAGACTTCGTTGGATTCAATATTGAAGAATTCAGGAAACACATTGACTTATAAACAACATGAAGAAGAACCCTGTTATTATGTGAATACATGACATGCAAAGGGATATCAGAGGGAGCAAGAAGAAGAATTTTGACATCTTGACAAAAAGGACATCATGATTTGGTAACTCTAATATTGATGATTTTGTTTGAAGATATGATTGGGCTACCTGGAAGAACATATTACAGAAGTATGGGCTAGAAATATAGGAGTTGAATGTACAACTGTTTGATTGAAAACAATTGAAAATCATATGGATTGGATGAACAACATTGGTAGTGGATTAGAAGTTTATATGGAAGAAATATGTAAACTAAAAAGGAAGAAAAGGTATAAAATACATGATAACTTGTTGGTCATGATGGATTCAATGTTGATCTAGAAAAAGTTCACTTTCCTAGTTGAAGAAAAGAAGGTACAATTAAAATACACATTTATTAGTTTGACAAAATACTTCTTATGTCGAATATACTACAAGTGATCGTTGATGGAAAGTGATAAGTAAGGTTGATGGCGAGAACCATGTCATGAAGGTAGATTATGAAGAAGTTTGGATCCACAACAACGAGGAAGGTCGAAGCTCAAAAATGATATGATACAAGAAGAAGGAGCCCTGTAACTACTACAAATATCTCCACAACAAAATTTGTAGCCGATGAAAGAGATAAAATGAAGCATATGGTTAGGTCTCTCTAGTTGAGAGGAAATGAGGATTACCTCCTTGATTAAGAGGGAGTGATGAGGGACATTTTATTCTCCATGCATCATGCACTAGACTAGGATTAACAACCATAAGTCTTAGCGAAGGCATTGGTAGGGATAATGGAGGATTGGATAAGCATTTGAGACCGATAGTCCTTGAGGATTGGGAATCCAAGATAGGAAGTCTCATGGTCCAACATTCTTTGAGGATTATACAAGGCATCAAAGATAAGAGTGCTTGAAGAGGACCTATATTATTTGAGGATTGAAAATCCAAGATAAGAATAGCCCTAAAAGGACATATGTGATGAACTTCCAGATGGGGTATGTTCTTTAAGAGGCTATGGTGGTGTCCATTTGTATGCCTCCCATATGTGTGCTCTAATCTAGTGGAGAGATAGAGCTTGTTAGTCAAGGCCTTGCTATATTGCTATGTTGACAATGTTTGTCATGATGTTGATGCTTAAGATGACTTATCAATTTGACTCCTCTTAAGAGAATATTTCAATTTAAGAGTAATATCCTTGTATCTTGTTATGTAGTTATGAATACCTCCCTATTTAAGAGGGAGAGTTGAAAATTGTAACTAGTTTCGGTCTTCATAATTTTCATTGTTATAATGTAATTATATATTTTATAGCAAAAAAAAAGAAAAATAAATTTGTTTTTCAAGCAAGGGTTTCATTCTCAAGTCAATTTGTTAATTAGGTTGTGCATGTTATTCATGCTTTTAGGGTCATTTGAGTCAAAATAATATTTTTTGTGAGTCAAATTATTGTACTAGAGTCAAGTCCCATTTGGACTTTGAAAATAAAGTCGAAAAATATTTTTATTTGAGTCAAGAATGTCAATTTTGTCCCCACAAGACCAATTCGGCCCTATCTGGACAAGTCATCCCTGAAAGTGACCCATTCAACCTCTTGGATGTGTATACATATCGCGTAACTCGTCCTCATTTGGAGCATCACAAGAAATTTTGATTTTTGTGCCAACAAGAGAAAGGAAACCAATGAAAAAGTCAAGAAGAAGAGAAAAATTCAAAGGAGAGAGAATGAAGGTAAAAGGATGAGGGAATCTACCCTAATTCTCTCACATGTGCAAATTTTTGAAGCTGTTATAGGGGCTAAAATTGCAAACCTAGCTATACGGGCTGAAATTCTAATGCAAGGATTGAAAATAAACAGTTTGACCGAGTTTTCAAGGCATTGACTATCGTTGATTAGAGTTGACTTTGACTCGTTGGAGAAGCTTTAAAGAGGGTTGAATTTAGTCTTGTCTTGGTCTTGGATTGTGGGTCTTGGAATACTCTCTTTGATATGATTCTATAAGAAGAGAAAAATTTACTCGATTTGACCCTTGGAGGGGTTTTTCCCTGACTTGCAACCTATATCTTTGTTCATTATCCATTGTGATATTCATGGTTTATGGTCTTGGTAATTGTTTGATGAACAAAACATAATAAAATTAATAATAATCCAACACATAATCACAAGAAATTATCAAGGAAAGAGAAATCAATCCTAATTTCTTCCCTCATGATTTCTCAACATGCTATCAGAGCTAAGGTGAGGAGAAGGCAACTTGAAGATCACTCTTATTGGCATAAGTGGAAGAATTTCATCATAAATACTTTGAAGGATATAAGGAAAGAAATAAGGAATGGCTTGAGGAAGAAGATTCATTATTCAGCTTGAAGGAACACCACTACGTCAACTATTCATCTCTCTCCCTTTCATTGAAGGTTCTTGGTTACTCATCATCTTTTAAAGAAAAACCATTATCTTATCAATTTCACTCTTGGAAGATTTTTTATCATCGCTCATTTTGGAAGACATCTCTACAAGAAGATATCACTTATTAAGCATCAAGAATCCTGGGAACATCATCTACATTATTGGAAGCATCATCATTTTCATCTTTGAAGTAGACATCCTAGAAGTCATCATTCTAGGACATCTTTGACGTCTTTTTGAAGGTCTTGGGAGCAACTAGATATTTGAAGACATCATCAAGAAGGAAACCCTTTTGACAAGAAAATATTATACTATTATCTATGTCTCAATCTCCAAATCAAATGGATTCATTTTATAAACAAGGCAACAGGCTCGATGGATCATCAAACTTTCAAGCATGGAGGAAAAAAACAGATTTGTTGCTTATAGAGAATGAAGTCATGGACCATGTTCTTGGAAAATTTACAAAATCATAGAAGGATAAGACTCAGGAATGGGCCAAGCACACAAAAGGAGAAGTTAGGGCTTAATGGATTCTCATTGAATCCATCAAATATCATCTTATTCCATTTATTGCAGATTTGGGTACATCTAAAGGAACTTATGACAAGTTAGTAAGACTATATTCGGTCAATTCCTTGGGTCATAATATATCTTTAAGAAATCGACTATACAAGACAAGGTTGTTGAAGGGTGAAGACTTGGCCTCATATCTTATGAAGTTTTTACAATTGAGGGATCAACTACAAGGACTTGGAGAAGTTTTTTCAGATTCTAAATTGACTACTTGTATACTCAATGCTTTACCTTCATAATGGAGTAGTTTTTTGTCAAGCATATATCCTAGAAAGGAAACTCCAAGCTTTGATGAGCCATGGTATTTATGTGTTATAAAAGAAACAATATTGAAGGACAAGGATGACACCTAACCCAATGAAAGGTCTCAATCTTTTATTACTAGATCAAAGGAGAAGAATGGAATATTTGGAAGGTTTGAACCTCATCAAAGGAAAAAAACACACAACAACAATCATACATGTAGAAGACAAGATATGTCCAAAGTACAATGCTTTGGATGCAATGAATATGTGCACTTTAAAAGATATTTACCGAAGGATCCTCAATACAAGAAGAACAATAAAAGGGAAGAAAGGGGTGAAGCTCACATTACTGAAGAAAATGATGAGCCGGAAAAGAAGATGAAGAATGAAGATCATAAAGATCTCTACTATTGAAGATCTCCACTCTACCATGTTTATTAGCAGTTTTTTCTTTTATTTTTATTAAAAGATGGTAGTTAGAGTAGACTGTGCAGTTACTTTTGTAGAAGATTTATGGCATCATGGAAAGAAGCATATAACATTGGACGGATTAGAGTCTACATAGTCAGTTGCATCTCATTGGAAGAAGTCATCTAGAAAAGAAAGTATAGAAGGATTTGGACCATATAACACTTCAAAGTTCATGCAACTACTACATGGAATAATGTTATAGAAGTAGTCATTTAGCAGGAAAGGATCTCTAGGATCCATGAAAATAATTGTTAGAAGAAATTTATTCATCATATGAAGAACTATTGTGACATGGATAAAGTAAATTCCACTAGAATAAAGAAAGAATCGAAGAAGGTAGAAGATAGTCGAGTTACAACATGAAGGTAAGGTATAGTTAAGGAACTTATCATCTTAAGAAAAGTGTCTCATGATAGACATTATCTTCAGGATAAAGAAGCAGTTTGTTTAGAATGGAGTCATCTAGATGGGTATATGAAAAAAAAACATGATAGATAAGCATGATATTGATCAACATCTGATATGTCCCCTTGAAGAATGTAAGATAGGAGTGAAATTTTTAGAGGGAACTGTGAAGACTCTGCTAGATTCAATATTGAAGCATTCAAGAAACACATTGATTGATAAGCAACATGAAGAAGAACCCTGGTATTATATGAAGACATGACATGTAGAGGGATCAAGAAGCATAATTTTGACATCTTAACAATAGGGCCATCATGATTTGGTAACTCTAATATTGATGATTCTGTTTGAAGATATGAATGGGCTACTTAGAAGAACATATTGCGGAAGTATGGACTAGAAATATAGTAGTTGAATATACAATTGTTTGATCTAACTCAATTCAAAGAACATATGGATTGGATGAACAACACTAGCAATGGCTTAAAAGATTATAAGGAAGAAATATGTACACTACAAAGGAATAAAAGGTAGTAGATACGAGATAACTGGTTGGTCATGATGGATTCTATGTTGATATAGAAGAAGTTCATTTTCCTAGTTGAAGAAAAGAGCTACAATTAAACTCTACATTGATTGGTTTGAAAAAACATATCTGATGACGAAGATACTACAAATGATCATTGATGGAAAATGATAAGTAAGGTTGATGGCGAGAACCCTATCACAAATATAGATTATGAAGAATTTTGGCTCCACAACATCCAGGAAGGCCGAAGCTCATAAACAATATGATACAAGAAGAAGGATCCATGTAACTACTACAAATATATCCACAATAAAAGATGTAGCTGATGAACAAGAAAAAAATGAAGCTTATGGTTAAGTCACCCTAGTTAAGAGTAAATGAGGATTACCTCCCTAATTAAGAGGGAGTGATGAGGGACAATGTATTCTCCATGTGTCATCCATTAGACTAGGACTAATGACCGTAAGTATAAGTGAAGGCATTGTAGGGAGAATGGAGGATTGGATAAGAATTTGGGACTGATACTCCTTTAGGATTGGGAATCAAGGATAGGAAGTCTTGTGGATTGACACTCTTTGAGGATTACATATGGTATCCAAGATAAGAGTGGTTGAAGAGGATCGATATTTTTTGAGGATTAAAAATCCAAGATAAGAATAGTCATAAAAGGACATACCTGGTGAACATTCGAATGGGGCATGTGCCTTAAGAGGCTATGTTGGTTTCCATTTGTATGTGAAAAATCAGTTACCTAATTCCTACTGTAGCAAACTGATTATATTTCACCTAATTGTTAAACTAATTTAACAAGTTACTTGCAGTTTTCTACAGCAAATACTGAAATACATACACTGCAGCCTACACCAAAATAAATACTTCAGAAACTAAATATTTCACAAGAGAGAAATAAACATCACACACATATACACAGTTATTTTTGGACAAAAGTCTCGGGAAAAACCCAATGTGGAAAACCAATGCAGCACCTGAGGGTTTTATTATTATGCAGTAGTTTTTATGAATACAACCTCTAGATGCCCTACTGGCTATCCAGTATAGAGAATATTACTGACATAGAGATGAGTGAGATTACCACACACTATCATTGGAGGTCCTGGTTGATCTAGCCACTGAATGGCCAGCCCCTGGCTACCTCTGCGCAGTCTCTACACAATCACTGTGTAGGCCCTGCATCACAGCTACTGGGGTCTGCGTCACTCCTCCCGGCTGATCGATTTTATTCTAAGACTTCGACTTCTACCCTCCCGGTCTCACACCCTGGCTTCTGGATTTCGAAATTGATTCTCCAACAAATTTATGGATTCCCTCTAAGCTTATGCATTGCCTCTGCGTGGCCATGTGTCAACCTCTCTGGCTTTGTACTACCTCTACTAGATCTCTCTTTTCCTTCTCTACTAAGTATTCGCGGATCAAGAGAAATCTCCAAACGAAACTATCCCCTCCCCTCACTTCAAAATATCACTTCGAATTTCTCTCTCGACAATTGTTGTGCTTCAAAAATTCAATCTTTTGATCTCCACTCGATGTATTTTCCAAATTCCCCTCAAGCCTCCTCTTACAATATTTTTGTTGAGAACCAACGGCCCAGATCAGATCCTAATCAATGGCTCAGCTCATTTTGTCTTGATCCTCCTCTTCTTCTAGAAGTTTCACCCACAGTTAGATTAATATCCTTTAATTATTTTAATTCCCTAAGTTTAGACTAAGGCCTCCATTAAAAATAATTAATTATTTTAATAAAACTGTCTCCACGTGGAATTTCCCAAAACAATTTCTGGGTATTGTGGAATGCATGTGTCCAAGCCTCCCTGTAAATTTTGAGACTTAGATAACCTCTGATGCTACTATAAATAAACACTCCCTCTTAGCGAGGAATGTGCTCTAGTAATGTAACTTGCTGAAGCATCACTCTGATTCTGAGACATCTCCCTTTGCACTACTGATGTCTGACATCATTTTCCACCAACTAATGCACAAAATTTTGCATCTATACTGATATTGAAACTTCCACTGCCAACGTTGCAACTCCCTCTCAAATTCTGCAGCCATGCTACTGTTGGCCCTGCCACTACCAACACTACATCTGCACTGCATCCTTCTCCAATTGTTGCTGCTACTACATCAGCAATGGAAAATCATCCAAAATTACTAAAATGTTGTTCATCATGATGCATCTGTTGTTGGAGTTCTGACTGTTGCTAATCTCTACATTGACCCTTTGAATCCTCTGCATTGTTGTTGACCTCTGCTCTGTGCCAACTGCAATGCTGCCAACTCTAGCTCTACACTACTTAGTCTCTAGCACTCTTAGCCACTACAACTATCACTCTGACACTACTCTACATCAGCTGACATTGGTCCATCCTGCTACTTTTGATCCGGGGTCCTGTAGCAAGGCATTGATCTAAGAGGTGGACTTCCTCAAGGATCCCACCCAATTATAGTTATTTCGAACTAAAACTCTCTATCACTCCACCTTTAGGTGATCATGGAAAACTCCTCCTCCTCGATCTGTGTAGACGCAGCCTTTGGATCATGCTTCTCATCCTTGTCCTTCTTCTTGAGAGGATAGTGTGTAGTGTAATGACCAAGTTTTCCACACATAAGCACTTGATCTTCTAAATATATTTCTTCTTCTTTCGCTGCTCCTGCTGCCCCTTAGATGCGAGGGATGCATTATCATCCTCCTCCTTGGACTTCAACCCACTACTGCTACCATCAAGTTTACACTTGACCAAATTCCTCCTCATCTCTTCTTGATTAATAGTGGCCTACATTCCTTCCCAATCTGGAAATTTCTCCCTGCCCATGATGCTTTGGACAAATACTTACCGCTCTTCTGAAACTGAATTTAGAGCTAGCCTTATCATCTCGGTAGGCTAAGGTGTTGACCCCACAACTGCCAACTCGTCAAGGGTCTCGTGAAGCTTTGCAAGGAACGAATCAATTCATTCCCCCTTCTACATCTGTGTGGATCTCATCTTCTTCTCCAAGTACATCTGTTGTTGCTCGGAAGATCCCTGATATAGTGTGGACAAGGCAATTCTCATCTCCTTGGTAGTCCCTTTGCCTGAGATGTGACAGACTACATGATCCTTTACTCCATCAAGGATCATCCTCTTTGCCTTCACGATCTCTCCATTGTACGTTTTGAGTGGATCTGGATTTGCGAGTTTAGCTACCACACTATCGACGTAGATCTTGAGAAAATGTTCATCCAGAAGGAACAACATCCTCACCTTCCAAATCATATAGTTGGATGCACCATCCAACCGATCCTAATCTCTTAATCCACTAGCTACCATCTCTTCCAATCGAAAAAGTAAAATGACCTCCTCTCTCCTTTGCACTGTTACTAGGCTAGCCTACGCACTCCCTGTTGGAGTTAGTAAATTTGCAACCCCTTGTTTTTGCACAAAAAATGAGAATTTGAATTCCCTGGCTAGGAATTCTCTGAGGAAGAAATTCCATCAAGTGTCTCTCTCTCCCCCATTGAAGTTATTCTACCAGCAACTATTGCAAAATAACTTCGTCCCAACTGAAGATCTCCTCTGCAAGGAAAAATATGTTTCTCCCTTCTGCCTTTGGAAAGCTTTGATTTGTAGATCAAATTTCTCTGTTGACTCACTCAGAGAAATCGATTTCTCCTCAAAACTTTGTCCTCTTTGGCCTTTGAACTGCGCTGCCTCAAGGGTTTCAAATTACTACCTCTGTGGTAATTTCGAACCCTCTTCCTTCCTTCTTTTGATCTCTTGTGCTCACGATCTGTGCTCTGATACCATGTGAAAAATTTGTTACTCGATTCCTACTGCAACAAACTGATTATATTTCACCAGCTACTTGTAAAATTAATTGAACAAGTTACTTGCAATTTCCTATAGAAAATATTGAAATACATACACTGCAACCTACACCAAAATAAATATTATGGAAACTAAATACTTCACAAGAGATAAATAAACATCACACACATCTACACAGTTATTTTTGGACAAAAGACCCCAGAAAAAACCCAATGTGGGAAAATCAGTGCAGCAGTTGAGGGTTTTATTATTATGCAATAATTTTTCTGAATACAATCTCTGGATGCCCTCTTGGCTATCCAATATAGAGAATATTACTGACAGAGAGATGAATGATATTACCTCACACTATCACTAGAGATCCTGGCTGATCCCGCCACTGATTGGTCAGGCCCTTGGCTGCCTCTACGCAGTCTCTAAGAAATCACTACAGAGGCCTTGCATCACAATTATTGAGGTCTGCATCACTCCTCTCGGCTAATCGATTTGATTTTGAGACTTCGACTTCCTCTCTCCTAATCTCACACCTCAACTTCTGGCTCTAGAAATTGATTCTCCAGCAAATTTACAGATTCCCTTTGAGCTTATGCACTTCCTCTGCGTGGCCCTGTGTAAAACTCTCTGGCTATGCGCTGCCTCTGTTGGATCTCTCTCTACCTTCTCTGTTGAGTATTCCCATATCAAGAGAAATATCCAACCAGAAATATCCCTGCCCCTCACTGCAAAAGATCACTACGAATTTCTCTCCTGGCAATTGTCGTGCTTCAGAAATTTGATCCTTTGATCTCCACTCGATGTATTTTCCAAATTCCTCCCAAGCCTCTTTTTATAATCGTTCTGTTGAGAACCAGTGGCCCATATTAGATCTAAATCAATGGCTTAGATCATTTTGTCTTGATCCTCATCATATTCTAGAATTTTACCCACAATTAGATTAATACCCTTTAATTATTTTAGTTCCCTAAGTTTTAGACTTACGCCCCCATTAAAAATAATTAATTATTTTAATAAAACTGTCTCTAGGTGGAATTTCCCAAAAGCATTTCTGGGTATTGTGGAATGCATGTGTCCAAGCCTCCTTATAATTTTTTAGGCTTAGATCGCATCCAATGCTACCAAAAATCAACACTCCCTCTTAGCGAGGAATGTGCTCTAGTAATGCAACCTACTGAAGCATCACTCTAACTCTGAGACATCAACCTCTACACTGCTAATGTCTAACATCGCTACCCACCAAAAATTGTGTAAAACATTGCATTTGTATTTTTGTTGACACTGCCACTGCCAACACTGCATCCATACTGCAACTCCGTGCTGTTACTAGCCTTGCCACTGCCAACACTGCATCAGTAATGGAAAAGCATCCAAAATTACTGAACTAGTGTTTAGCATGATGCATCTTTTGTTGGAGTTTGGATTGCTTATAATCTCTATGTTGACCCTCTCAAGCCTTTGTGCTGCTCCTGACGTCTGCTCTGTGCCCACTGCATTGTTTCCAACTCTAGCTCTGTGTTGCTCAGTCTCTAGTGCTTCTAGTCACTACAATTGTCACTCTGATAGTCCTCTACATCACATGATAGTGGTCCATCCTGCTACTTCTAATATGGTCTCTCGTAGCAAAGTATTGATCCAAGAGATGGAATTCCTCAAGGATCCTGCCAAACTATAGTTCTTTCGAACTATAGTTCAATATCACCCCACCTTTGGGCGATCATGGCAAACTCCTCCTCCTTGATCTGTGTGGATCCAGCCTTTAGATCATGCTTCTCGTCCTTGTCCTTCTTGAGAGGACACTGTGTAGCGTAATGACCAAGTTCGCCACACCGGAAGCACTTGATCTTAAAAATATATTCTTCTTCTTCCACTACTCCTGCTGCCCCTTAGATGCGAGGGCTACATTCTCGTCCTCCTCCTTTGGCTTCAACCCACTGCTATTGTTGCCATCAAGTTTACACTTGACCAAGTCCCTCCTCATCTCTTCTTGTTGAAGAGCGGTCCACATTCCTTCCCAGTCTGGCAATTTCTCCTTGCCTAGGATGCTCTAGACAAATACTTGCCACTCTTTTGAAACTAAATTTAGAGCCAGCCTCACCATCTCGATAGGCTGAGGTATTGACCCCACAGCTGCCAACTCATCACGGGTCTCTTGAAGCTTTGCAAGGAATGGACCAATGTGTTCCCCCTTCTGCATCTGCATGGATCTCATCTTCTACTCCAAGTACATTGTCCGCTGCTCGGAAGATCCCTGATATAGCGCGGACAAGGCATCCCACATCTCCTTGGGAGTCCATTTTCCTGAGATTTGATAGACTACATGATCCTTTACTCCATTGAGGATCATCCGCTTGGCCTTTTCCATCTCTCCCTTGTACTTTTTGAGTGGATTTGGATCTTTAGGTCCAGCTACCAAACTATCGACATAGATCTTGAGAAAATGTTCATCCAGAAGGCATGACATCCTCGCCTTCTAGATCATATAGTTGGATGCACCATCCAACCGATCCTGATTTCTCAATCAACTAGTTGCCATATCTACCAATCAAAAATGTTGAATGACCTCCTCTCTCATCTATGTTGTTGTTGGGGTAGCCTATGCACTCCCTGCTGGAGTCAGTAGATCTGCTGCCCCTTGCTACTACATAACAAATGAGAATTCGTATTCCCTAGCTAGGAATTCTCTGAGGAATAAATTCCCTCAAGTGTCTCTCTCTCTCCCACTAATGCTATTAAGCCAGCAACTACTGCAAACTTACTATGTCCCAACTGAAGATCTGCTCTGCAAGGAAAAATGCGTTGCTCCCTTCTGCCTCTGGAAAGATTCGATCTGGAGATCAAATTTCTTTTTTGACTCACTTAGAGAAATCGATTTCTCCTCAAAACTTCATCCTCTTTATACTTTGAACTGTGTTGCCTCAAGGGTTTCGAATTGTTGCCTCTGCAGTAATTTCGAACCCTCTTCCTTCCTACTTCTAACCTCTTTTGCTTATGATCTATGCTTTGATACCATGTGAAAAATCAGTTATTCGATTCCTACTGCAACAAACTAATTATATTTCACCTACTTGTTAAATTAATTGAACAAGTTACTTGCAGTTTTCTACAAGATATCACTTCGAATTTCTCTCCCGTAACTATTGTGCTTTAGAGATTCGATCTTCTGGTCTCCACTCAATGTATTTTCCAAATGCCCCACAATCCTGCTCTTATAATATTTTTGTTGAGAACCAATAGCCCAGATTAGATCCTAATCAATGGCTTAGATCATTTTGGCTTGATCCTCGTCTTCTTCTAGAAGTTTCACCCACAGTTAGGTTAATACCCTTTAATTATTTTAGTTCCTTAAGTTTAGACTTATGCCTCCATTAAAAATAATTAATTTTAATAAAACTATCACGAGGTGGAATTTCCCAAAACGATTTCTAGGTATTGTGGAACACATGTGTCCAAGCCTCCCTGTAAATTTTGAGGCTTAGAGCACATCCGATGCTACCAGAAATAAACATTGTATGCATCCCAACATTGTTCTCTAATCTAGTAGAGAGATAGAGCTTGTTAGTCAAGGCCATTCTATATTGCTATGTTTACAATGTTGCTCATGATGATGATGCTTAAGATGACTTATCAATCCAACTCTTCTTATGATCATATTTCAATTTGAAAGTATCCTTGTACCTTGTTGTGTAATTATGAATACCTCCCTAGTTAAGAGGGAGTGTTGAAAATTGTTGCTAGGTTTTTTCTTCATAATTGTCATTGTAGTTATGTAATTATATGTTTTATACCAAAAGAAAAGAAAAAAAAATTATTTTTCAAGCATGGGTTTCATGCTAAAAGTCATTTTGTTAATCCAGTCAAGAATGTTCTTCATGGTTCTAGGGTTTATTCAGTCACAAGATTATTTGTCATGAGTTAAATTATTATACTAGAGTCAAGTCCCATTTGGACTTCGAAAAGAAAGTGGATTTTTTTTTTTAATTTTAGTCAAGAATGTCAATTTTGTCCACACAATACCTAGTCAACCCTACCTGGACAAGTCAGCCCTAAAAGTGACCCATTTGACCCCTTGGATGTGTATAAACACAGTTTAACTTTTCCTCGTTTGGAGAATCACAAGAAATTTCAATTTTTGTTCCAAGAAGAGAGAAAACAAGTGAAAAAAGTCAAGAAGAAGAGAAAAAGTCAAAGGAGAGAGAGCGAAGGTCAAAGGAGGAAAAAAATATGCCCTAATTCTATCATGCGTGAAATTTCTCAAGTTGTTGCATGGGCTAAAATTGCAGGCCTAGTTGTAGGGGCCAAAATTCTGTTGCAAGGACCTAAAATATGAAGTTTGACTGAGTTTTGAAGGTGTTGACTATCATGGACTAGAGTTGACTTTGACTTGTTGGAGAAGCTTGAAAGGAGGGATGACTTGAGTCTTATGGGAGGTCTTGGTCTTGGAGTTTGGGTCTTAGAATTCTCATTTTTATCTGATTCTATAAGAAGAGAAGAATTTACTAGGTTTTCCCCTTGGAGGGGTTTTGTCCTAGATTGGAACCTAAATCTTGTGTTCATTGTCTTTTTGTGATCTTCATGGTTTATGGTTTTGGTAATTGTTTGATGAAAAAAATTGGTAATTGTGTGATGAAAAAAACTTAATAAAAGTAATAAGAAGCCAACACATAATCACAAGAAATTATCAAGTAAAGAGAAATCAACCCTTACTTCTACCTTAATGATTTCTCAACACTATGGGCCTAGCCCTTTAAGCCATGTGACATGATCCTTAGGGTCATGTTCATCTACGTGATGATGTTAGCATGGCATCATCATGCCACGTGGTGACCTCCGATTTGTGCCACATGTAAAACATATTCAATTGTTTAACCAATAAAAGAATGTCATATGGCAGTCATCCATATTACCACATAACTTTGTTGACATGTCAAGCCACATCATTTGTTTCATCCTACAACCAATTTCCACATGTCATTGTATTGGCATGTCATCACCACTTACATGTCATCATTTTTGGGTAACCACAAATTGGCACATGTCATTGTATTTCCACGTCATTAGACTTGTCCATACTTGATCTGCCACATCATTTCCCTTATTATGACACATATCGATACTTCATAATTCCATCGGGATCGTTAAACATAATGAATCTCTGTGAATCATCCAATTTCAATATTTTGACCATGATTAGATCAAATGAAAGGTGCACATTGTTTAATTGCATTAAATAGTGCACATGTTTATGCACCTGAAGTTGTTGATTAATTTGCAATATTTGGTTCCACCATAAACATGTGTGATCTTTAACAATTTTGCTGATTTCCAAATAAATTTGATGTTTATGGTCCTCAATATAGCTTCCAACTTCAAATGATCATTACTTCTCATCCAAGAGGACTTTTCCAAGTGTAATATATAGTTGGTGTTAATGTCCTATCGGTCAGTAGTCAAAGAAAAGCTTAGTATTTTTTATTATTTTGATCAATTTGTAAAGTGCTACTATGATCTCATTGAGATCAAATCTTAGTGTCAATAGGATGTACTAAAGTTTGAGTGGTAAATAGGATATATTGAGACAAGCCCCAGGTTAAGGAAAGGGTCAGTGCCTAGGACATATTAGAGGAGTGCTTTGAGGATTTGCTGAGATTTGTGTTGCACTCCGTATTTAAAATAATTGGAATTATATTGATTCAGAACTTGGTTCAATCACCCTTCACTAAGGTAGAATTAAACATACACATATATAAATGTAGGTAGATATCGCTCATCCTAAGGATAAATGTCCTGATATGGTGGCCAACACACAGTAAAATACAGCTTAGTATTTGTTGTTGTAGTAAAAAACATGGAGAGAGAGAAAATAAGGAAAGGAATTCAATGCAAAGGGTTGGATAACACAGAATCATAAGCAACAAATCCCAACAGAAATATGGAAGAATAAGGAGATGAAAATGCAGAAATTGTGGAGTGCATTTAAGGTTTCTAGCTCTATATTTTCATGGGTACATTCTGTCACAAAATAACATTGTAAATATTTGATCTCATAGGTACTGTTGGCTACAATGAAACATAAGTAAATCCATAATTTGAGAGTTAAACCAACAACTTGTTTACACAGTTTCAGAGGAAGATAACATACATGAAATGACAAACATAGAGGAACACATACTACAAATTACTCCACTTGGAATCACCATATCTGCTTCATTAATATTTGGAAATGGAGTCCATATCATAGGTCCAACACAGTTGAAATTTGTACAAGCATTATCACCTCATGAACAAGCGATTGAACCAAGAGTTGGAACCTCTTTCTGTATACAAAACTCGAAATACATGCAAAGACAAATTTCAAACCTTTGGGAAAAATATTTGGGAACCTCTCAAATGATTTTCTTCCCCCTATTTATGGGTAGAGGGGGCAATTTGAATCAACAATTACAAAATATCTTCGAATGTTATAATTGTCTGATCGACTAGTTGTGTTGGCATGTTCATATTCAAATGATTACAGAACAAATTGATTCCTTCTTTAAAACACAGAAATTACAAAATAACAAAACATGGGAAAACTAAATGATGGCTACAACAAAAAATATCCATGCCAATTTTTGTTGTCACCTTTGATTAGGCCACGTCTCTGCCATGGTGCTCCTTCACAGTTACTGTCCAATATGCCTATCGCTTTCTCACCCTAACTCTTTAATATCCCCTCCTGGAACTGTCCATGATCAGGTGTTGTGGTGTTGAAACTACTGACCCATCCACCTGCAAACATCCTAGGCTATACTATCAGAACCAATACATCTCATAACTCTCATAAAATATCATTACGAAAACACATAACTTTGATCGCCCTTGGCCCCTCTTGCTTAAGCTCCTCGATCACATATCAACCATGGGACCACTACCTGTGACCAAAGGCTTAATGCATAGGCGCTACAATATCGAAGCCTTTTATCCTTGTAACTTCATTTGAAATAAAATTTTGAAAACATAAAGTTTCGATGCCTTCAAGCTCCTCTTCCATTGGCCCTCTTATTTTTTATCCCAACGGACCAGATTTCGTGACCTCAAGTTCAGCACTTGGGTGCTAAAGCCTTTGGGCTCCTTTCGAGGGCCTATCTCCCTTTGTAATTCATGATTCACCCTTGGTTCTTTGGATGGTCATGACCAAGTGCCACCACATATCGGAGCCCCTTCACCATCAGAAATTTTCAAAATTAGAATTTACACAGGAGTTACAATATTCACATTCCCAATATGGCCCATAACACTTAGGTGCTAAATCTTCCCTTGGCTCTAGGTTCTGTCGATCTTTCACGACCATGTTTCAGTCTGCATTGAAAGCTTTAAAATTAGGAATTAACATTGGAGTTACGAAAAATCCCACTTCCGATGAGATCATAGCTCTTGGTGCTCAACCCCAGCTCTGCACCCTTGGTACTCTAGAGTTCCCATGACCAAGCGCCATATAATATCAAAGCCCTTTTCATCGAAATTTTTCAGATTAATAATTAACACTAGAGTTACAAAAACTCCCACTTCTAATGAGATCATAGCTCTTGGTGCTCGACCCCAGCTCTGTGCCCTTGGTTCTTTGGGTTCCCGTGACCAGGCGCCATATAATATCGAAGCCCTTTTCATCGGAATTTCTCTAGAGTTCCTTGGTTTTGCATTGGTTTCCTTTGTATTTTCATGACCAAGCACTAGTTTATATCATATCCCCTCTTCATTGAACGTTTTTCAAAAAGGAATTAAAAATAGTTCTGACACCTTCAACCTCTAATATTCCTTCTTGGCACTTAGGTGCTCTTCCTAATCTACACCCTCGATTCTTTTGAGTCTTCATGACCAGCTGCTGCATAACACCGAATATCTTCTCATTGGAAGATTTTCAATTAATAATTAAAGCAAAATTCAAGTTCCACCATCCTCCAAAATCCGTCTTAGCACTTAGGTGCTCTTCCCAGACACTGTGCCCTTGGTCCTTTGGTTTTCCATGACTGGGTGCCATATAATATAGGAGCCCCTCTCATCAGAAAATTTTCAAAAATGAATTTAAAAGGGTTCAGATGTGATCAAGTGCCAAATTTTGGCACTCCTCTTTAGATCCTAGCCTCCCTTTAGATTTCGGCTTTCCTTTTGGCTTCGAGACTTGGGATTTTTATTTTTGATTTCTCCTCATGATTTTGACCTCTGATGTTTTCTCTCCTCTTTTGCCTTTTTTCACTTCAGCTCCCCTTTTTTGTGACCATTTGAAATCATTTGACACAATTACAAAAAGGTGTAGTAGGTGACAACATCGACTCCAATTGGGGACAATGTATTTCAACCAATACATTGATAACCTACAGATTAATGACTTCTATCCATTGGGCATGGAGCTATTTTATTCAAGTATACGAAAAGCAAAAAAAATAGAAACAGTAAGAACTTAAAGCATTACTGGTATATACAATGGCTCACCGGTATGTACAGTGGATGAAAATGGTTTAGTTCTTGAAGTAAAGCTTGAGAAACTTCCCATTCACAAGAAGCTAAAGCACTTCACCATCCAATTTTTCCAACAAGAGATTATTGTTCCTCTTTGCCTCAGCAATCTGGAAAGGTCTAAACCATAAGGGACCAAACTTTCCATGTTTTCCTTTATCTTATCATCTAACATCCAACCTAACCACCAAATCCCCTAGTTGCCTTTTTGTCAAACAAAACCTTCATCTTTTCTTGATATTGAATCAGATTCTGAGTCACCTCCCCCCAGGTTTCTTGAAGTTCTACCAACTAATTGATCCTCCTAGTTAGAGAATTTTTCTCTTCATCAACATCCTATAGAATTTTGGCCACTAACATTGTTAGTTGTATAGGGAAAATTGCAGATTTCCCATACACTAATTCAAAAGGAGATTTCCCAGTTGACCTCTTGGTAGTAACTTTATTGGCCCATAAAGAAAACTTCAATTGTGAGTCCTAGTTTTCTGATTTTCTAATATTGTCTGCTTTAGAATCCTTACAAAGGTTTTATTCGATGATTTGGCCAATCCATTTCCCTGTGGATAATAGCTAGTGGAGTTACCGACAATGATGTTATAATTTTAGAAGAAGCTCAAATACTTGGCAGATTTAAAAACTTGAGTATTATCAGTGATAATCTTCCTTGGGAAACTGAACCTGGCAAGCATATTCTCCTCCATGAATTTGATAACCACAACATCAATTTCATTTCTAGCTAGGAATGCTTCCACCCACTTAGTGAAGTAATCGGTGGCCGTAAGAATCCATTTGTGTTGACCGCTGGAGGGTGGGTGTATTTCCCTAATGAAGTCTAACCCCCACTATCTGAAAGGTTCTTCAACAAAAACAAGGATTAAAGGAAAAGGTGTTAATTTATTCTTTTTAGCAAACATTTGGCACTTCTCATAGGCCTAAACATATGCATGTACCTCACCAAACAACTTGGTCAAATAGAAACCTGCTTTGAGAATTTTATGGGTTGTATTTCTCCAACTATAATCCCCCCCCCCCCCCCCCCCCCCCTCCACACACACACAATTATGGAACTCATCCATCACTTTATGGATCTCTTCTTCAACCAGGCATAAAAGAAAAATCCCCACTGGGTCTTTCCAATACAGTTGGCCATTTGAAATGACAAACTTATGGGCTTGTAGCATCAAAGATCTATATTTAACTTTATCAAAATTGACTAGACAACTCAAGAAAAGTAAATAGTAGATTATATGTTTATACCAGTGAGACACGAGGTACTTCATTTGGATTTTCTGTGTTGCGGTCTTGACCTTATTCTGCTCCTCTTCTCTTCGGCTTTCTCCTTCCTTTGTCAACAAATTTATACCCAAGGCTTGGAAGTTTGATTCAGACAAGATTTTAGCTAATCCCTTCCCCTTGATCAACTTCGTGGGTTTTATCTCCAGGTCGTATTCTTGAATTTTAGAAATCCATTTACCTCTTTTTCTCTCATTGTCCCCTTGTACCAAAATGTCTTTCACAACAACTGTAGGAACATAAGTTGTTATGCTTGATTGCCATAAATATATTCTGAAGTTATTCAAGGCGTTAACCAAGGCATAGGCCTACTCCATAATGTTATACTTTAGCTCAACATCTAGTAGCACTTGACTAAAAAATGCTATTGGTTTCTCACGTCCTTCATTGTTTTTCTGTGATAACACAACAACCACTATATGAGGAGAAGCAAAAGAGAAAATGAAAAATGGATTTAGATAGTCAGGGTTGACTAATACAGGAGCTTATATAAAGGCCCTTTTTATCCTGGAGAATGAATACCGAGCTTATTCAGTCCATTTTACCTCCCTATTCTTCTTCAACAACTCAGTAATTTCTTTAATTATCTCAACATAATTAGGTATGAACCTCCTTAAAAAGTTGATTTTTCCCAAGAAAGTATGGATTTCTTTATTATTTCTTAGTAATGGGATGTTTTTGATGCCTTCCACCCTATTGGGATCTATATTCACCCCTTCTTTTGCCACGATGTGTCCTAGAAACTTTCCCTCACTTAGAGAAAACTGAGACTTCTTAGGATTTAAAGACAGACCATATTTTCTACATTTCTCAAATGTGATTCATATATGTTCAATATGTTCTTGATCTGTTTTTTTTTAAGCAGTGATGTCATCTAGGTAAATTACCACAAAATTAACTTGTTCTCCCACAAACGCTATATCCATTTCTCTTTGAAAAGTGTCTCTTGCATTAATGACGCCAAAGGGCATTCTGGCATACATAAACATTCCCCAAGGCGTGGTGAAAGAAATTTTATTTTATCGTCAAGATGCACAACTCCTTGATTGTATCCAAGAAAACCATCCATCATAGACATACGAGCAGAGCTCACCACCTTTTGCAGAATGTACTCCATTTTAGGTAGAGGGTAATTATCCTTTAATGAAGCCTTGTTAAGATTCCTAAAGTCAATACAAAACCTTATTTCCCCATTCTTCTTCCTAACAGAAACTAGATTTTCCACCCAATATGAATACCTGAGAGGTATGATAATTTTAGCCAAGAGAAAGTTTCCCACCTCTTTCTCAATTGATGGAAGTAACAAAGGGTTAATCTTCCTAAGCTTTTGTTTGTATGGTTTCACCCCACTCTTCAAAGGAATTTTATGTTGGATGATATTAGTATCAAATGTTTTTAAATCATCATAATACCAAGAAAACACATCCATATACTACTTAAAAAGGTCCAGGTACCTTTGTTTGTATTCCTTAGGAACTCCTTTGGCCAACTTAATTATCTGGGGATCTTGATCTAAACCAATATTGCAGTCTTCCACCTGTTCTTCAAATTCTTGCTCAGTTGGCTTGGCAGCCATATCATTTGAGTTGAACAATATTTCCAAGGGAACCAAACCTCTGGGGATAGTATTACCTTTCAATTGTAAAATCTTGTGCCCTGCAATGGTTTCTTCCCACTTAGCCTGTTGTTCATCTATCACTTTCTCTTCCTCCTTATCAATCTCCGAGCTTGAGAATTCTCCAATGACCTCCATGAAGCGTTTGATATGTTCCTCATCTTCAAACACCTGTCGATACTTAATATTGACTAGTATTGAAATCTGGTGTCTGACTTCAATTTCATATCTGAGCAAGGGATTTTGAGGAGGCTTGAAGTTACTAGAAACTATAGTTAAGGAATCAACCATCCAATTTCCATCTCTAGGCAAAAATGGATGTTAAAAGCTAAGAAAAAGTTCTCAATCAGATCCCATACCTCATTTCGGTAGGCCTTTAGTATTGGATGTTTGGTTTGGCATTGACTTCAGATTTGTTTCACCACCATCTATGAATCCCCAAACACTGCCAAGCACTCAATGTTGATATTCCTGATAGCTTGCAAACCTCGTAGAAAAGCTTCATATTCAACAACATTATTTGTGGCTTCAAACTCCAGCTTGCAAACCTAGTAGAAAAGCTTCGTATTAAACAACATTATTTGTGGCTTCAAACTCTAGCTTGAAAGAGATAGGTATCAAACTTCCTTTTGGGGATACCAACAACACCCCTGCCCCATTTCCTTCCCTAGAATAAGCACCATAAAAGTATAACTTGTTGAAAATAGCAACAAGAAATGCTAAAAATAGAAGTGCTAAAAATAGCACTGCTATAAATATCATTTTGGGATACATTCCAATTTTAGTTAGTCCCTAAACTAAAATTGAGAATTAAAATTCGAATTTGATCTTAGCAATTGTTTGTAAAATAATTAATTAATTCATCTTGAGTTAATTAATTGTAGGAAATCAAACATGAAGTCTATGTGAAGACATGCAACAGTTTCTCCATTGATTGAGGAAGTTATCCCTTGATTAAAGGAGATCAGGATGAGTTGTACTTTGAGTTGTAATTAGCTAGCTCAGTTAACTGAGTTAAGTCTAGTTAGATTAGTTCAAATAGTTTTTTGAACTAATTGTGAGTTCCGTTAGTTAATGCATGCATGCATGTAACTGCTGCACTTCAAATAACTGAATATTCTCTCATAAATAACTCATGCATGTCAGTTCAGTCAAAGACCCAGTTGAGATCAGATGATGGGACAGTGTACTATCAGTTGTAGGAATATTCCATGGAGGATATCTCTTGCATGCAGAAGGAATTCATTCCTTAGAGATTGCGCAGTTACTTTTGAGTTTGATGAGTGTGTGATGAGGCCAATTCACACAGGTGGCAGCATTGGACCCCAAGAGAAACTACGCAAGGAAATAGGAGGCTTGGAGGGCTGAGGGAAGGCATATCTTGTGTCTATTCAGTCTGTGAGTTGTATTGTTGGATTGTACTGAGAGTTGGATAGCTTGTGAGCTAAAGCTTTGTGTAATATAGACATATTTACACTTGTATGATAATACAAATATTGGGGTTTTTAGCTGAGACTTTCCCTAGAGTATTCTTCTGTGATCATGTGTGATTTCTTTCTCATTCTCAGTTATATGTGTTCTATTTGATCTTGCTCATAACCGATTAAGCTTCGGCAAGTTTGTTGTAGAAGTAGATCTGGTATTTTGCTTTAGTATATTACATAATTTGTTGATCTACAGTGGGAAATTCTACATGGTATCAAAGCAAATGTGACCAAAGCGAAGAACAGTATACAAAGAAGGGAGAAGTTCAAAGTTTCAAGTTCTTGATTATAGAATTCGAATTCTTATCACATCTTAAATTTCACCAATGGCGTTCAACGGTTTAAGACTCGAGTATGCCCTTGATGGCAACTCAAATTATATATCCTGGAAGGATGGCATGGAAGCAGTATTAGAGGACAATAGTCTAAAGGACTTCATTGATCAAGAAGTCCCCAAGCCAGCAGCAGCTAATGCTATAGAATTGGCAGAATGGAAGAAATGTGTGGCTAGAGCAAGGAGAATCCTTCTGGAGGGAGTTCGAGACCACATAGTCTCGAGTCCCCATGGGAAGGAGACACTGTTTTCAATGTGGAAAACATTGAAAGATCTATATCAGAACAACAACGATCAGAGGAAGTTGGCACTGAAAGACAAGCTTTGGAAAATCAAGTTGAAAAGGACAACATGATCTCTACATATCTGAACAAGCTCACCACCTACAGGGATGACATTGGAAGTGTAGGGATCACGATAGCCGATGATGACATGGTGAGTCTTTCTCTCCTCGGTCTTCCTAAGAGTTGGTATAGCTACCAAGACTCGGTAAATGGAAGAGAGAAACTGTCAGATTGGGAACGACTTTGGTTGGATCTGATGCAGGAGGAAGAAGCACAAGAGATGGATCTTCATCAAAGCAATATGATGAAGAAAATATAGCCTTAGTGAGTAAGGCGAGGAAAGGGAAAGGGAAGGCATCCCATTCCAAATCCAGTTCTTCCCATGGTGGGGAGAAGTTTGACAAATCGAAAGTGCGATGCTTTCCTTTTCATGAGGTGGGCCATTATGCTATGAATTGTCCACAGAAGAAATTCAAGAAGGGATCCTCAAAGGGATCAGACGGTGAGGCACTGGCCTCACAGTTCGAGTTGGATTTCTCTCTCATCGCATGCATGGTTTCATCCATGGTGGGATGTGTTTGGTACCTGGACAGTGGAGACCCTTTCGACATGTTTGGCGACAAGAATCTTTTAAGTACCTTGGAGGAGAAGGATCTACAGATGTGGATCAAGATGGGCGATGGTGGAAATTACCATGTTTCAGGTGAAGGTACGGTTGTGTTTCAGAGGGAGCATGGAGCTCCTCTCACCCTAACTGATGTAAAGTATGTACCAGGTCTGAAGAAGAATCATATGTCTGTCGCTATGCTAGAAGACAAAGGCTATGATGTAGTCTTTAGTAAAGGAAAGGTATTCCTGAGGCATATCGGTACTAGACAGACCAAGAGGATTGGGATTCGAGTAAAGAATCTCTACAAGCTGGAGGTAGACGACTGTGCTGCATTGAGTTCCAAAGTAGAGTTGGTGCAGAGCCAAGTTGTTAGTGAGCTATGGCATATAAGATTGGGCCACTTGCACGATGGAGCCTTGAAGATCATGTAGCATATTTCTACCAAACTTCCCAAGGGAAAACTGGAGCATACAGATACATGCAAAGGTTGTACCTTGGGTAAGTATGCGAAATATTCCTTTCAGGATCGAGATAGTAGAGCTGGAGCAATCTTGGAGTGAGTTCACACAGATGTTTGTGGACCATTCTCTACAGCCTCCACCGCTAAACAAAGGTACTATGTTATTTTTATTGATGATTTTTCTCGTAGATGTTGGATCTAATTTATGCAAAAGAAGGATTAGACCTTCTAAAGGTTGTGAGTTTAAAGCCTTGGCAAAGAAAGAATCTGGAAAGAAAATAAAAGCCTTGCGTAGCGATAATGGTGGAGAGTATGTCTCCCAATAGTTTAAGGACTTCTATGCAGCAAAAGGAATTAAATGGGAGTTGACAACACCCCATAACCCATAGTAGAATGGGGTGGTCGAAAGGAAGAACAGATCGATTGTGGGAGCAGCTCGAGCGATGTTGCATGATGAAAGCCTACCACTTCATTTGTGGGATGAGGCATGCAATACAACAATATACTTTTGGAACAGAAGCCGCACCGTATATTGGGAATGAAGACACCTATGGAGGCCTTTTCGGGGAAGCGACTAGATGTGAGTCACTTCAGGATCTTTGGATCATCGGTTTATTGCCATGTGACCAAAGATGCCCGGAAGAAACTAGATCCAACGACTGATTTGTGGATACTTGTGGGGTACACTGATACACCCCACGACTATCGAGTGTTCCTGCCTACCAGTCAGAGGACAGTGGTATGCAAAGATCTGATGTTATACAAGCAGAAATCCATGCGAGTATCACTTGAGAGGGAGCTCAAGTTGCATGCAGAGGAGGAACTTTTAGTTCCTAAGGAGGAGGAGCCTCAGATTTATGCAAAGCAGCCGCATGCAGAGAATCCGGGAGTGGAGACATCCGCTCATGCTGAGTCTTCTAGAGATGGGCGCAAACGCTCAAGGGAAGCTGACAGGTTGATGATGGATGCGCGATATAATGTGGGACAACCATATTCTCAACGCAAACAGAGGAGATCACCCAAGTGGTACACTGGTTACATGGCCCTGGTTGGGGAGTGTGTAGAGACCGAACCTTCTTCTTTTGAGGAAGCAGTGTAGGAACCAATCTGGGTTGATGCTATGGTAGAGGAGTATGACTCTATAATTTGGAACAGTGTGTGGGATGTTGTCCCAAGACATCAGGACAAGTTAGTGGTGAGTTCCCAATGGCTTTACAAGGTAAAGCAGGCAGCTGATGGCAGTGTTGAGAAAAATAAGGCAAGTTTTGTTGCCCGTGGTTTCTCACAGGTCGAGGGGATCAACTACGATGAAACCTTTGCTCTTGTAGCAACGTACTCATATATCATATCGACGTTGGCACTATCAACTCAGATGGGTTGGAAGATCCATCAGATGGATGTGAAGACAACGTTCCTCAATGGGAAGATTGAGGAAGAGGTGTACATTGAGCAGCCGGAAGGTTTTGAGACCTTCGATCGTGAGTCGCATGTGTGCCGACTCAAGAGGGCTTTGTATGGGCTGAAGCAAGCACCTCGTGCTTGGTACACCAGGATCGACAGCTATTTCACCGGGTTGGGCTTCACCAAGAGTGAAGCAGATGCGAACCTTTACCACATCATGGTAGAAGGTAAGCCATTGATCATTGTTCTTTATGTGGATGATCTGATTTTGACAAGTGATCATCAGTTGATCAAGTCTTGCGAGGAGGACCTTGCAAGAGAGTTAGAGATGAAATACATGGGTCTTATGCACTACTTTGTAAGAATGGAAGTGTGGCAAAAAGATGGGGAAGTATTTGTGTCTCAAGGAAAGTATGCCAATGAGATACTCAGGCGATTCCACATGGAGAAGTGCAAGCCCATGTAGACTCCTCTAGCTGGTAACTGGAGGAAGGAGGATGCTACTTCAGGTGAGGTAGTAGCTGCTACTGTTTATTGGCAGCTTATGGGTTCACTAATGTATCTAGTGAACACATGACCAGACTTATGTTTTGCGGTGAACCAGCTAAGTCAAGCTATGGTTCAGCCTACCAAGCTATTTTGGAAGGCAGTGAAGCATGTGCTGAGATACCTCAGAGGCACATCTCAGTATGGATTGTGGTACAGACGAATAGAGGGAGTGAAGCTTCAGGGCTTCATAGATGCAGATTGGGCAGGGAGTCCATCAGACCGGAAGAGCACTTCTGGAGGAATCTTCAACCTTGGTTCAGCTGTAGTTTCCTGGTACAGCAGGAAACAAAGGTCAGTTGCACTTAGCTCAGTAGAGGCTAAATACATGGCTGCCAGTCAGGCAGCATGTGAGGCCATTTGGATGCAGAAGATTCTAGTGGGATTGTTTGGTCAGAGGATGGATCCAACTGTGATCTACTGTGATAATCAGAGTTGTATCAAACTCTTTGAGAATCCAGTATTTCATGACAAGTCTAAGCACATTGATATCCAGTATCATCATCTTCGAGACTGTGTGGTGAAGAGGATCATGTTGTTGCTGTATGTTTCGACCAAGGAACAGGATGCAGATATTTGGACTAAGGCATTGTCAAAATGCAAGTTCGAGTTCCACAGAGACAGGATTAGGGTGACTGATAATCTCTTTCTTGTTGAGAGGAAGTGTTGAAAATAGCAACAAGAAATGCTAGAAATAGAAGTGCTAAAAATAGCATTTCGGGATACATTCCAATTTTAGTTAGTCCCTAAACTAAAATTGAGAATTAAAATTCGAATTTGATCTTAGTAACTGTTTGTAAAATAATTAATTAACTCATCTTGAGTTAATTAGTTGTAGGAAATCAAACATGAATACTATGTGAAGACATGCAACAGTTTCTCCATTGATTGAGGAAGTTATCCCTTGATTAAAGTAGATCAGGATGAGTTGTACTTTGATTTGTAATTAGTTAGCTTAGTTAACTAAGTTAAGTCCAGTTAGATTAGTTCAAATAGTTTGTTGAACTAATTTTGAGTTCAGTTAGTTAATGGATGCATGCATATAACTGCTGCACTTCAGATAACTGAATATTCTCTCATAAATAACTCATGCATGTCAGTTCAGTCAGAGACCTAGTTGAGATCAGATGATGGGATAGTGTACTATCAGTTGCAGGAATGTTCCATGGAGGATATCTCTTGCATGCAGAAGGAATTCATTCCTTAGAGATTGCATAGTTACTTTTGAGTTTGATGAGTGTGTGATGAGGCCAATTCACACAAGTGGCAGCATTGGACCCCAAGAGAAACTGTGCAAGAAAATAGGAGGCTTGGAGGGCTGAGGTAAGGCATATCTTGTGTCTATTCAGTCTGTGAGTTGTATTGTTTGATTGCACTGAGAGCTGGATAGCTTGTGAGCTAAAGCTTTGTGTAATTCGGACATATTTCCACTTGTATGATAATACAAAGATCAGGGTTTTTAGCTGAGGGTTTCGCTAGAGTATTATTCTGTGTTCATGTGTAATTTCTTTCTCATTCTCAGTTATATGTGTTCTATTTGATCTTGCTCATAATCGATTAAGCTTCCGCAAGTTTGTTGTGGAAGTAGATCTGGTATTTTGCTTTAGTATATTGCATAATTTGTTGATCTACAGTGGGAAATTCTACATAACTTCCATACTTTTTCACACTCTAGTGATTGGTGGTATAGTCAGAAAAAACATTCCACCTATGTCTCATCCATGATTTGATCATCTTCCTCTAACAACAAACAAGAGAAATCTTTCTCTTTACCATACATAGGGGAATTATTCGAATAGTCAGTCCTTGTAATTGTCTTCACAAATCTCACTTCTCTATATAATTGACACTCTTCTCCACCAAAAACAGGAATGGTAGCATATGTTAAATCCATTTTAATGGATCCTCCAATTTTTGATCCCCATGATTTGGACAAGAGAATACCAAACCTTGCAGGGATATCAACCACTACAATATCCATTACAACACTCTTCACAGGGATCTTAGCCAAATTGACCACTAGTTCTTTAATCAACCATAAACATTTTACTCTCTTGGAGTTAAAAGAATACAAATATTTATATGGTCTTGTTATTTGCAGCCCCAATTGCTCGATAACATAAAATGGAATCATATTGTGAGAATATCCTGAGTCAAGCATGCAGTTATGTAAGAGAAGTTCATGAATCACCAAAGTGACATATAAAGGGGGAGTAGAAGGGTCTTTTTCCTCAACATGAGGTCCAAATACAACCATGGGTCTTTCTTCTTGGAGGTTCAGGTTGTCTTGCAGAGGGGCCATGGTGGGAGGACACATGAACTCAGATACTTGAACTTTGTAATTTGGATGTTTCAACAATTCGATTAAGAGAACATATATTTTTACCTTTTGTGGCTCTTTTTTAAGACTAAATGTAGGGGGATTCCTATCAATTGTGACCATGCCAGCAGGCTCTTTTTCTTTATCACGGATTAGTCTATATTTTAAGGGAATTTTTTCTATTTTAGAAACATCGAGATTGTGGAGAATGGAATCTGAAGAGTCTTTATTTTTTAGTGAGGCTTGGTCTAGTGGCTTCTTTCCTTTCTCTGTTGATTTGGGAGGATTGGTGGGAGAGGACTCCTCATTTTGATCCTGCATTCTAGATATTTTCCTAGAAGATCTAAGATCATATTTCCTATGTAGTTGGGCCTGCATGAAGTAAAAAAACTATCTACAATAGTTGTTGATCTCACCATCATCCAGTGGGGCCTCCCAATCATCCCCTTCTACTTCATTGGCCTCTATTTCATTTTCTCCCTTTGAAAGAGAAGAAAACTGATTTTCTTGGACTTCTATTGTTTCTTCGGCATTTTCCTCTGGATCATCTTCCAAATACAATGGAGGTTGAATGTGATCTTGTTGCTCCCTTCTCTCCCTTTGCAAGAGATGCAAAGGAGGTCTCCTATACTAAGGATTGAAACTTCGGTTAGGAGCTGGTTGGTTTTGTCGAGGATGGTTTTTGTTTTCTAACTCCAATTTCACAAGCTTGTTAGACAGGTTTCTTATCATCTTGTTCATTTCCTCGAGTTTCTTCTCTTGAGTTTCCTTTCCCTGGTTTGAGGAACTAGCTTCCTCTTTTCCCCTTCTCCTATCTCCATGATCAATTCTCCCTCTCCACTTCCCAGTAGAGGTGAAATTTGCTTCAACTTCTAAATCATCTATTTGAATCTGGTCTAAGGAGAAAGACTTCCTTTCTCTAAGAGTGAAACCAAATTTTGGTTCAAAGGCCCCAACAAAAACCACTTTAGCAACAACCTGTGGAGGTTTGATTTTAGCAGGGAGACTATTGTACAATTTGTTAAACCTTTTTATGAATTCTAACACATCTTCATTATGTTTTTTCTTCATAGCATTGAATTCAGTGAGGATATACCCATGGTCCCTTTTCTCTCCCCATTTTTGCATGAAATAATTCTCCATCTCCTCCCAGGTATTGATTGAAGCATTTGGTATGGCTTTAAACCATTTCCTGGCTTCCCCATCAAGAGACTGGACAAAAATTCTTAACACCAAATCTAGGTGTTCTACATTGATATTTTCTGCAAATGCACAAAAAGTTTATACATGCCTCTTGTGAATATTTCTGAATCTACACATTAGAAATCCTACTGCAATCATTGGTTTATCATCTCCTACTTTTTTTTACATTCAACAAGTTATTTAATTATTTAAACAACGATGAAAACATTATTGCAGACTACACATACATACTGGTACGAAACCAGCTCACAAAAAGATAGAAAAGATAGTTGAACGACTTAGAATTCAGCCTCTTCAAGGGGGCAACCTCCTTTACATTACACAAATGAAAAATTCTTGAATGATTCAAATGACAAAACCTCCTTTCTATATATAGGAGTCTAAGGGATCACAATATAACCAAGCCGACCTAACAATAATAATATAAAGGCACGAAAATAACAATAGAGGGATTCTATGGGGCACAGTAATAACAATATGGGGACAATAGGGGCACAAAAATATTAATAAGGGATACAACTACAATAGTAATGGGGGCATCACTAGTATTATAGGGACCTAACATTCTCCTCTCCTTCCAAAAAGTGTTGTCCTCAATGCTTGAGTAGTTCTGGATGCTTCTGTATAAAATTCTCATCCTCCCATCTGGAATATTCAGCGGATAAGTTCTTCCACTTGATGAGATACTCCGAAATGGATCGATTTCATAGCTTTCGAGTTCTTGTTTCTATGACTGCTTCCGTTTCCAATATAATTTTTCCTTCCTCGTCAAGTTCTGGCAATATTGTTTGAACTGGGAGCTTGTTGCCTATAACCTTCTTTAAACATGAAACATGGAAAACTGGGTGCACTCGAGATGCTGCAGGAAGCTCCAATTTGTATGCCATAGTACCAATCTTTTGCAACACCTTGTACAAACCATAATACTTTGGTGATAATTTATTATCCTTCTTAGCTTGCTTAAGGGACATTTGTTTATATGGTTGTAGCCGTAGGAATACCCAGTCACCTACATCAAAACTTCTTTCACTGCGATGTTGATCTGCTTGTTGTTTCATTCTATTTTGCGCCAACACGAGGTTATCCTTTAAGAGTTGGAGAACTTGTTGTTGATGCTTGATGTGATGTTCCACTACTTGAACCTTAGAATTTTCTCTTAAATATGATATGATGGATGGTGGGTGATATCCATAAAGTGCCATAAATGGGGTCACTTTTGTTGCAGTATGGAAGGAAGTGTTATACCACCATTCAGCCAGATGCAGCCATTTCACCCATTGTGTCTGTTTATCAGATACAAAGCAACAAAGATATCCTTCCAAACATTTGTTTACTATCTCAGTTTGCCCATCAGATTGAGGATGATAATATGAGCTATGAGTTAACTGAGTACCAAGACAAGAAAATAATTATGTCCAAAAATTTCCAGTGAAAATGGGATCTCTGTCACTTACAATAATCTTTGGGTTTCCATGTAGCTTTTGAATTGTTTCCATAAATGCAGTAGAAATTGTATTAGCTTTAAATGGATGTGATAATGCACAAAAGTGTGCATACTTGGTAAGTCTGTCAACTACCACCATAATGACACTCTTTCCCTCAGACTTGGGTAAACCTGTGATAAAATCCATTGAAACCTCCTCCCAATGTTGGCTTGGAATGGATAAAGGTTGTAATAGACCCGTGTCTTAATTGTTTCAGCTTTATTTTGTTGGAAAACCAAACATTCCGCCATAAACTTTTGAATATTTGATTTAAGGCCATCCCAAAAAAATTCCTTCTTAACCTTGTGGTAAGTTTTTAAAAATCCTGAGTGCCCTCCTAAGGGAGAAGCATGCAATTCCAGAAGAATCTTTTGTTTGAGTTGGGAATTCTTACAGAGGTATAAGCGATCTTTGTACCATAATGAATCATTTTTCCAGCTAAATGTACCAGATGTACTAGAATCGTGTTGTAACTTTCCAATAAGTGCCCACACTTCTTCGTCATTCTTCCATTCCTCCCTTGCTTCGTTTATCCAATCTGGTTGGATAATAGAAATGGCACACAACAATGCTTCCACATCCTCATCCTTTCTTGAGAGTGCGTCTGCCACAAAATTTTGCTTCCCTTTTTTGTAGATGATTTCAAAGTCATAACCCAACATCTTTGTGACCCATTTTTGTTGTTCTTCAGAGGATAATCTTTTTTCTAAAAAGTATTTAAGGCTATCATGATCTGTTTTTACCTTGAAGTGTCTTCCCATTAGGTAGGGTCACCATTTCTTAAGTGCATGTAGTATTGCCAACATTTCCTTCTCATAAATAGATTTGTGTAAATACTTTCCCTTGATTGGACGACTTTTGAAAGAAATGGGTCTTTCATCTTGCATTAAAACAACACCAATTCCATTTCCTGAAGCATCACATTCCACAATAAAGGTTTTTGTGAAGTCTGGTGTAGCTAAGACCGGTGCTTGGCACATTCCCTCTTTAAGATGTTCAAAGGCCTTTGTTGCTTCTGGAGTCCCTGAAAATGCATCTTTCTTCAATAATGTTGTTAGAGGTGCTGCTATTTTCCCATAATTCTTAACAAACTTGCAATAATACCCTGTCAACCCGATAAATCCTCGCAAATGCTTTATGGATGTGGGGATTTTCCATTCCTTAATGGCTTTAATTTTCCTAGGGTCTACCTTAACTCCTTCATGAGATACAATATGACCCAGATATTCCACCTCTTGTACTCCAAAGAAACATTTGGATCTTTTTGCATATAATTGTTTCTCCTCCAATAGTTGTAGCACCCTATCAACATGTTCAACATGATCCTTCCAAGACTTGCTAAAGATTAGTATATCATCAAAAAATACTAACACAAATTTTCTAAGGAAGGGTTTGAAAATGGAATTCATCAAACCTTGAAATGTAGAAGGTGCATTGGTAAGGCCAAAAGGCATGACCAAAAATTCATAGTGACCCTCATGAGTTCTAAATGTTGTTTTCGGAATGTCTTCAGTCTTCATTCTGATTTGATGATATCTTAAACTAAGATCCAACTTGGTGAAGTAAATTGATCCATGCAATTCATCCAATAATTCGTCAATGACAGGAATGGGAAACTTATCTTTAATAGTGAGCTTGTTGAGCTCCCTATAATCCAGACACATGCACCATGATCCATCCTTCTTGTGCACCAATACTACTGGAGCAGAAAAAGAACTTTGGCTAGGTTGAATTATACCAGCCTCTAGCATTTCTGCAACCATACATTCAATTTCACTCTTTTGGGAATAGGGATATCTGTATGGCCTGATGTTTGGAGGAACACTTCCTGGAATCAAATGAATAGCATGATCATGATCACGAATAGGTGGGAGACCTTTGGGAGTATCAAATACCTTGGAATGATTGTCCAAGACTTTTTGGAGATCTGGAGAAATAGATGATTTTGATGTGGAAACATCTAGCGAACATAATTGTGCAATTACACCTCGTTGTTCCTTTTTTAGAAGCTTTGTCATACCATTAAAGCTGATTATCTTTCTTGATTTCCCTGCAATACCCCTTAATTCAACTTCCTTTCCTTCCACATAAAATTTCATGAAAAGTTCTTGAAAGTTAAAAGCTATTGTACCCAAGGATTGTAGCCATTGAACTCCTAGTACAACATCAACACCTCCCATTGGAATGGAAAGCATTGGGCTATTCAATACATATTCTCCCATGGATAGCTTGATATTATGGCACTTTCTAGAGCAATTTATCATTCCTCCATTTGCAACCATCACTTGACACTCTGGTGCTGGATATAGGAAGCAATTCAATTCTTTTGCTATCTTACAATGAATAAAATTGTGGGTACTTCCTGAATCAATCAACACTATTACCTTTTTCTTCTTGATATGTCCTTCTATCTTGATGGTTTGAGGAGTGGTAATTCTAGCCAATGCATTACAAGATATGGTCGGATTCATTTCTTCTTTATCTAGGCTTTTTTCCTGGAGTATATCCTCTTCTTTTGACCTTTCTTGTTCCTTTTCTTCTTCCTCTTCACAATCTATGTAGAATAATTTCTTCTCAGCACACTTATGACCTTTAGTGTATTTGCTATCACAACTGTAACAAAGCCCTTTTGCTCTTTTTTCTTCCAATTGTTGTGGTGTCAACCTTATAGGTTGTGGAAGGCTAGGGGCAACAACACTTCCATCTTTATAGTTGTGAGTGGTGGGCTTCCTGGTTGCCATAATTTTGCTTTCCATTTTTCTTGCTAACCTGAATGCCTTCTCCAATGAATCAGGTTCCCAAAGGCAAACATCATGTTGGATATTCTCTTTTAGATTCCCTATGAACACATCAATCCTATGCTCTTCTGTAATATTTTTTACCCTTATGTTCAATTTTTGGAACTCCTCAATGTGCTCCATCATTGAACCCTTTTGTTTGAGACTTATCAATTGGCTAAAAAAGGTGTTGCTTTTTGTATCCTCATAATGTGTTGTCATTTCTTCCATAAAAATTTCCCAAGTGACAATTTTTTACGAGAGCAAAGCCATTGATACCATACAAACTGATTTGGTTCCAATACATACCTTTTGTGTGTTTTGCACATTATGGAGATCGAAAAATTGCTCCATCTGTAGTATCCATGTTGCGGGATCCTTGCCATCAAACTTCCTCATATCGATTTTTGGAATATGGTGGATCTTCAATCCAACATTAGAGTCTATGAAATCATGATTAACATTTTTTTTTTCTCATCATGAGTTTCCTTTACTACCTTTTCACCATTAGTGACCATTTTTTGTAGCAACTTATTCAAATTTATCTTCAATTCTTCCATCTTATCATCCATGCCATCCATCTTAGCGTCCATGCCATTCATCTTAACTTCCACGAAATTCTTTAAACCATCCATCTTAGCTTCCACGCCATACATCTTAGCTTCTACATCTTTCTTTAAACCATCCATCTTAAATTTTGTTACTTTTTGTGCGAGTGACATTTGTTGCACTTGGTCTCGTAATTTTGATATATCATGTTGCATTTCTTCCTCTTTTTCATGAGTCATGCTAGAGCTTTCAGGTTGCTTACTAGGTGTTTGCATTTTCTTTCCTCGGGGCATCAATTACTGATAATAATTCTTTACTATGCCCTTTGAATTCCTTCAAACTAATTTTTCAAACCAAGCTTATGCAAAATAAAAAAAAACCTACACCTTTTTTCACTTTGTAGGAGCTCAATATTGAATCTGATGTATCTCTGTAATTTCAGATCATCCAGTTCTGAAATTGCGACTTGCAGTAGCCCTCTGTGTCCTCTTTCCAATGCCACCAGTCTGATCGAATTTAGATTCTCCAAGGTAGAGTTATGCACAATCTCCTAAGATGACCTGATTATAGACCTTTCCAGAAGAGAGAACTTGTATGAAGTGCCACGTGTCACATTTTTGACCTTAGTATCTGAAAAATATACACAGGAAACTATAGTCCGTCCTCTTTCTGTAACTTCTTACGAAATTTCAATCTGATGCTGAAAACAAAAGTTATGATGATTTTCCCCAGGTCACCTGTTTGGAATGAAATTCGGGAGTCTGCAAAAAGGCCAACTTCCTCAGATCATATCTCCGCAAATATAGTGCGAAACGCTCTGAAATTCGGACCCGAGGTTCATAAAAATTTCAACCCAAATGGTTTTTTTTTAGCTTCTAAAACGTCGTGGAAAAAATGTTATAGTGCAAATTCCACGATGACTTATTTGGAGCAGTGAAACCCTAGAATTCAAAGTTCTGATACCAAATGTTATGAAACTAGCTCACAAAAAGATAGAAAAGATAGTTGAACGACTTAGAATTCAGCCTCTTCGAGAGGGCAACCTCCTTATATTACACAAATGAACAATTCTTGGATGATTCAAATGACAAAACCTCCTTTCTATATATAGGAGTCTAAGGGGTCACAATATAACCAAGCCGACCTAACAATAATAATATAAAGGCACAAAAACAACAATAGAGGGATTTTATGGGGCACAGTAATAACAATATGGGGACAATAGGGGCACAACAATATTAATAAAGGATACAACAACAATAGTAATGGGGGCATAACTAGTATTATAGGGACCTAACACATACATATCATGAGCTGAAAATAGAACGAGACAAATACACAAGGGACATCGTTATTCTTGGACAATCGTCCCTGGAAAAACCCAATGCAGGAAAACCAGTGCAGCAGCTTTGAGGGTTTTCTATTATTAAGCAGTAGTTCTGAATACAACTCTAGATGCCCTCTCAACAATCCAGTTACAGAGATAAAAATATACTGGCAGAAACCTAAGTGATATTACCTCACTTCACCAGGAAAAATCTCTCCGTTCTAGCATTTGGAATGGTTATCCCCAGCTACAACTACACTGCCCCTTTGCATTAGCTGCGTGGGCCTACGTGGAGCACACCGGGACACTGCGTCAGCACTGATCTGCCTCCTCTGCCTCCTGGAGCTCTAACGTCAGCGTTCTCTATTGATCATGTTTCTCCCCGACTAAATTCGGATTTCTACTGGAGGGTGGCTCTACCCTAGCATTGGAAATGCATGGGTCCTTCCTAGCCCAACGTCAGTCTCGCTGGGTATGTGCTGCCTCCTCTAGCGTTTCTCTACCTCTCTCTGATGTGTATTCGAGGTCCCGGAGAAGATCCTCCAACCTCAACTATCCCTGCCCCTCTGCTGCAACATATCACTTGTTCGATTTTCTCAACAAACCTCGCCCTAGAAAAATCAAACTGACTGATCTTTCAAGTGTATCTCCAACTTACCCTCAAGCCTCCTCTTATATTTTTCCTGTTGATGAATCAATGGTTGAGATTAAGTCCCTAATCAATGGCTAAGATTAAAACAGACTTGATCCTCGTCACTTAGAAGTTTCTCACCCATATTATTATTAATACCCATTAATATTTTTATTTTCCTAAGTTTAGACTTAAGAACCCATTAAAAATATTAATTATTTTAATAATTCCTCATTCGGTGGAATTTCTCCAAATTATTTCTGGGTTCTGGAGATCTCATGTATTCTAGCCCCTCCACAAAATTTCGGAGCTAGAACACATCCGATGCTGCCCAAAATCAACACTCCCTATTAGCGAGGAATGTCCTCTAACAATACTTCTCAAGAAAATTATTACACTGATCCACTGCATCGGTCCTCTATGTTGTTGATGCCTTGCCTAATGCTCTTCATTCACTGCACTGTTGCTTCCTTTACTATTTTCCATGACTCTTCCATTGCCACTGCTACATCTGTACTACAGCTCCCTCTCAAAATGTTGCCTCATGTTGCCCATAACACTGCCACTGCTAACTGTTGCACTACAACATAGTTGCTGAGAAGTAAGAAATTGATCAGTCTAGATGCCTCGTGATGTTGAAGATACCTCTGCTACTAATCTGTGTTAAGTCTCTGCTGCCACTGCGTTGTTGCAGTCTACTTTGTGCCTCTCACACTGCTACAACATCCACTGCACTACTTCATACTTTGGCACTCTAACTTTGCCATTGTTGCTCCATCACACCTCGCACCAACTGAGACCCGTCATTTTTCTACGGTCGTTAAGGGCTCCCGTAGCCGTATGTGATCCAAGAGTTTGGGCACCACAAGGATCCTGCCCATCATGTAGTCCTCTCGGCTACAACTCCATGTCGCCCCACCTCTTCTCTAGAGGTGCATGAGCACTCATGGCACAATTGTCATCCTCACCTTCCCTGTCAGCTTTCGCTGGAGTAGCCTTCGAGTCAGAAGCCACCTCCTTGTTGTTATAGCACCATTTACCACTCTTGGTAGATCTGATGCTCTGGTTATGGCTTAGGGCAACCCTTCCTTTCCAGACTTGGTCCAAAATCTAAAAAATTGTGTTTTATTTCCTATACACTATTTTTCCTTGTGTTAAAAGTGTGTACACGCGTGTTAAAACACTTAAAAATAATAAATTTTCTTAGTTTCGGGCAGAGTTTATGATTTTTACATGTTACTCACCTACTATAACCCATGGCCCAACTGTTTCCCAACTGAGAAAACTAATTTGGAGAAATATAAATAAACCGCCACGGGAAGGCCTAAGGAAAAAAGAGATGAGTTATTGATATTATAGTTGATTTATCCCTGATCAAGTCTGAAGAAATCTCTGTGCCTCCTGCACTCTCCAAGCTTTAGGAAACTCTTGTTTCCTCTTTTGAGATATCCTTCACCCCTCTTGTAGTTTTCCACCTTTCATATAGCATACATCAATAAAGAAATGATGTTCTGTTCCTGATATTTATCGTGTTTATGCATTGATCCATGTTGTGATTTGTTCATAAATCTTATATTAATACGTAATCGTTCATTTGCTTATATGATCTAACGTATATCTCATGAATATGCTTTCTGTTACTGTTGTTGTATATGATTTTCTTGAATAATTTACAAGTTTCAAAGGCATCAAAAGAAGCAGAGGGTTTGAACCCTGCGGGATCTACCCAAACGTAGGACCTCCAGGTAAGGACACTTCTTCCTAGTTCAATAGTTAAATCATTTAGATTGTTTTTCTGTGCATTTCTTGTTGCTGTATGCCCTCCGCTCTGTTGGGGTTTTCAACCCAAGACCCTAGGGTGTTCCCACACACAATAGAATTGGCGACTCCACTAGGGAAAACATTCTTGTTTTTCCTAGTTTGGGTTGTTTGTTCTCGATCAGGGTTTGTTTTCTTGATTGCTTGCTTTTACAGTGTTATTTGACTTATTAACTTCCCAGGCATCAAGTTTGATCTTCTGGATCAGGCCTTGATTTTTTGTTTTTCTTAATTGAGCCTTGTATATGCTTTTTTCTTGGGATATAGTCACGTATACATGCAAGTTTCCTCAAATAGACTCATGTATACGCGAGTTTCCTATGTTTGAAACGCGTGTGCACGCCTTTGTGTCTTTACACAGTTGCGTATACATAATTTTGAATTGTGTTTTCAAAACATTTTGCCTAGTTAGGTCTGTTGCTTGGTGACTTATGCTATTTTTAGGTCATCCACTGTCTGTAGAACTTTGTTCTCTTGTAAGTTTTCATTTTCAAATCTCCTTCTCAGTGAAAATCCTAGTTGGCCTAGGATTGCTTCTGGGGCAAGTTTTTGGTTTGTGTCTTGGGTTCAAGGCTTTTGCCTGAAATTATTGGATGTTCTAGTTTTCCATAACAAGAAATTCGTTTTGATTTCATTTATAACCTAGATTTCAAATTACTTTGATTTTCTTTCCCTTTTAGTTGGCCTTGTTTATTTTTGTGCTTTTTGAAGGTCTCTTTGACAATCTTGAGAGTTTTTCTTTCTTGACATTTTGTCGGTTTTCTGAAGTCTCTTACTACTGTTCGGATCAGTTTGTGTGAGTTTTTAGTCCTTCTTGTTTCAAGTTTCATTTGTTAATGAATTTTATAACTTACAAGGTATAAGGACCCATTGTGTTTGTTTCTTGATCTTTGAAATTTATTAGTTCTTTTATTGACCTCGAAAATTTCTTTAGTTGTCTAAAAAGAAAAAGACAAAAACATAGCTTTTGCTTTTCCTTTTTCCAAGCTTTTGGTTTTTTGTTTTCATTTGTTTTGTTTTTGAGAAATTGTGATCTTTTTCAATTTGTTTTTGCTTGCTTTTGAGGGGAATTGGTTTTTAAAATTTTACCCTCTTCATTGTCAAGTTGGCTTATTGACCTTATAAACAAGCACATTTTATTATGGTATGAGTATTCATAAGATCTTGCATCGTCATTTAAACTTGCATTAGGTTAGTTTGCATCATAAGCATTCTTCGTATTTTTAGATTTTGAGTGTGTGAGGAGCGTTTCTGAAAAGAAAAAGAAAAAATATATTTTTCTCATATATGTTTTTCGTAGAACCAAATAGAGATCCCTCTTCATCGAAAGAAAATAACTGCATGCATATAGTCAAGTTTATATTAGTTTCTTTTGCGTCGAAAACATCATCAGTTTCACTCTCGTTATACCCTTGACTTAAAGAAGAGCCCTCTAAAATCAAGCGATTTAATAAAAAGAACTAGAAAATTTTAATTTGTCATTAACAAACACCAATAAGTTTAAGTTCTTTGAGGCCTTGGAATAGGTGAGTGGAGAGTTAAATCTTCAAGGCCGCCTAAATTATCAAACATAGAAGTTGAATAACGAGTGAAATCCAGTGTCTTTAGAAAGATCGAGAAAGCTTCGTGACTGGGAGTTAAGCACGAAGGAGAGTGAAGACAAGGAAGAGAGATACCCCCTCTCCTACTTGTTGGATCCTACCCCACGACTATTCCTCCAGGATTTTGATATGAACTGGTACTCATAGCTGTTTTTCCTAGGGATCACATAGGTGGCTACAGAGGGGAATCCTGTGGCACCTGAGGCATACGTTGCATCACATTCATCAGTACTTCTGAAGGGTACCCTTGTGAAGATTGGGTGCTTGCACCGGCAAAGGCTATTGTCTAGAGGTCAGCATAACTATTTTTGTTACCTTCGCTAGTAGGCCTGGGCCATCATTACCTCAGACTATTTTCGGAAGGTCCTTGATTTTTTCTTTCTTGTATTTTGGTGTCTGGTCCTTGTTAGGTCTTGAAAATGTCATCCATTTCCATTACACTTTCACTATTATGTCCATTATATCACCTCCATTTCACTACTATGTCACTACACTCATCCCACTTTCATTATCACTGGGTCACATTTATGTTTTTCCAAACTTTATTAATTCTAAGCCTTTTTAAGTGAATTTGTGGTTAAAAATTAGAAAATAATGTGCATATGCTTATACCTAACAAGTGGGTTGAGATTGTTGACATGTGTAGGTCAGGAAACTTCTAGAAAACCCTTATGTGGCACTCTAAGGCCAAATTCGAATTTGAGCGGAAAGAATCATGGGATCATGAGGATATGTGTCACATCTCCTAATTGTATTGAAACTCTAAGAAGACATGTGTCTTATCAGTTCCTATTTTGATTAGGACTCTAGAGGTAGAGGGAGAGATTCATGGACTCTCATTAATGAGATGGCTTCTCATATTTTTGTATAAATAGAAGATCTCCATGGAAAATTTTAGGGGCTAATGTTTGCCCAATGGGCTAATTTTCCATGATTTTTCCACAAAAAAGATTCGCCAATTTCCAATTTTATAAAAGACGATTCGCCCAAATTTTAGAATATAAAATTATTTTACCTTAAAAATCGCCAAAATTATATAGAAACTATATATAAAATAATTATAAATTTGAATAATTTTACAAATATATCAATAAACATTTATAATTTGCATATTAGGGATTAGTGAGATTCGCCAATGTTTTAAACTTCAAGAAAATTTTCCATCCTTAAAATTTTCCTTGAAGATCTCTCTCCTTCATTTGTTAACTTGTTAGTTTGGAGCTTGTTAGCTTGTTAGTCTTAGCTTAGCTTGGCTTTTAGTTCTTTAGCTTGGAGCTTGTAGTTCTTCTTTGATGGCTTTGGAAAGCTTTGGAGAGCTTTGTTGTACTGCTAGGCCCCTATACTACTAGTGTAACCCCTTATTGTTATTAGTACAACCCACTTATTATATTGATGTACCCATGTAGTGCCCATATTATTACTATTGTGCCCCATAGAAGCTCACTATTGTTATTATTGTGCCTTTACATTATTATTTTTATGTCGGCTCTGATTATGTTATGACCCCTTAGACTCCTATATATATAGAGGAGATCTTTTCATTTGTATCATCCAAGAATTGTTCATTTATGTAATGTAAAGGAGGTTTCCCCCTCGAAGAGGCTGAATTCTAAGGCGTTGATCTATCTTTTCTATCTTTTCTTGAGCTGGTTTCATAACATTTGGTATCAGAGCTTTGGATTCTAGGGTTTCGCTGCTCCAAACAGGTCATCGTGGAATTTTCGCTATAACTTTTTTTCTCTGATGTTTCAGAAGTCGAAAAAAAAACCCATTTGAGAAGAAATCGCGCTGAACCTTGGGTCCGAATTTCAGAAATTTTCACGCGATATTTGCGGAGATATGATCTGAGGAAGTTGGTCTTTTTGCAGACTCCTGAATTACATTCAAAACAGGTGACCTGGGGAAAATCGTCATAACTTTCTCTCTGGGGATCGGATTTAAATTTCGTAAGAAGGTACAGAAAGAGGACAGACTGTAGTTTCTTGTATGCATTGTTCAGATCCAAAGGTTGAAACAGTGATTCGTGGCACGTCGTACAAGTTCGCTCTACTGAACTAGTCTATAATCAAGTCACTGTGGGAGATTTCGCATAACTCTTCCTTGGAGAATCCAATTTGGGTCAGACTTGTGGCATTGGAAAGAGGACACAGAAGGCTACTGCAGGTCACAAATTCAGAACTAGATGATCGAAAAGTACAGAGATACATCAGAGGCAATATTGAGCTCCTAAAATCAAGAAAAAGCATGATGAGGAAGTTTGATGGCAAGGATCCGGTAAATTGGATACTTCAAATGGAGCAATATTTTGATCTACATGGTGTACAACTGTTACAAAAGGTATGTATTGCATCTTCATATTTAGAACCAGATCAATTTTTATGGTACAAAGGGCTTGGTTCTCCTAAACAACTTGTTACGTGGTCAATTTTCACAGAGGAAATGATAGCACATTATGAGGATACAAAGAGCAACACCTTCTTTAGAGCAACACCACAACAATTGGGAAGAGTAAAAGGGCTTTGTGACATAGTGGAAAGAAAAATTATGGAAACTAGGAAGCATACCCCTCACAACTATAAAGATGGAAGTATTGTTTCTCCTAGCCTTCCACAACCTACAAGGGTTACACCACAACAATTGGAAGAAAAAAGAGAAAAAGGGCTTTGTTACAATTGTGATAGAAAATGCATTAAAGGTCATAAGTGTGCCGAGAAGAAATTATTTTACATAGAATATGAAGAGGAGGAAGAAAAGGATTAAGAAAGGTCAAAAGAAGAGGATATACTCCAGGAACAAAGCCTAGATGAAGAACAAATAAATCCGACCATATCTTGTAATGCATTGGCGGGAATTACCACTCCTCAAACCATCAAGATAGAAGGACATATCAAGAAGAAAAAGGTGCAAGAAGTGAAAGATCACATTGAGAAAGAAGAAATGAATCCAACCATATCTTGTAATTCATTGGTCGAAATTACCACTCCTCAAGCTATCAAGATAGAAGTACATATCAAGAAGAAAAATGTTCAAGAAGTGAAAGATCACATCGAGCATCAAGAAATGAATCCGACCATATCTTGTAAAGGATTGGAAGAAATTACCACTCCTCAAACTCTAGAGATAGAAGGACATATCAAGAAGAAAAAGGTTCAAGCAGAGAAAGATCACATCGAGCATCAACAACAAGTTCTCCAACTTTTAAAGGATAATGCCACTTCGGTGCAAAATCAAATGAAACAAAAGGTAGATCAACATCGTAGTGAAAAGTGTTTTCATGTAGGTGATTGGGTATTTTTACTGCTACATCTCAAGCAAACTATTTATGAGAAGGAAATGTTGGCAATACTACATGCACTTAAAAAATGGCGACCTTATCGAATGGGAAGACTCTTCAAGGATGAGGATGTGGAAGCATTGTTTTGTGCCATTTCTATTATCCAACCAGATTGGATAGACAAAGCAAGGGATGAATGGAAGAAGGATGAAGAAGTATGACCACTTATTCAAAAGTTGCAAAAGATCCAAATTCAAACAATATTGCCAGAAATTAAAGAGGAAGGAAAAATCATATTGGAACCTGGAGCAGTCACAGAAACAAGAACCCGACAGCTACGAAATCGATCAATTTCAGAGTATCTCATCAAGTGGAAGAACTTACCCGCTGAAGATTCCACATGGGAGGACAAGAATTTTATACAGAAGCATCAAGAACTACTCAAGCGTTGAGGACAACGCTTTTTGAAGGAGAGGGGCATGCTAGGCCCCTATACTACTAGTGTAACCCCTTATTGTTATTAGTACAACCCACTTATTATATTGATGTACCCATGTGGTGCCCATATTATTACTATTGTGCCCCATAGAAGCCCACTATTGTTATTATTGTGCCCTTACATTATTATTGTTATGTCGGCTCTGATTATGTTATGACCCCTTAGACTCCTATATATAGAGAGGAGGTCTTTTCATTTGTATCATCCAAGAATTGTTCATTTATGTAATGTAAAGGAGGTTTCCCCCTCGAAGAGGCTGAATTCTAAGGCGTTGATCCATCTTTTCTATCTTTTCTTGAGCTGGTTTCATAACATGTACTTTGTAATTTTGAAGAATTTGAATAAAGCTTTGATGTTCTCAACATGGAAGGAGATGTGAAGTAGATGTTATGGAGCATATTAGAATGTAAGGTAGAGTAGATTTTATTTTGTAATTTTGCTTTGATTTCATTGTGTCATTTAATTGCTTTCAAATTTTATAGATTAGAGTTTCCATTGATGCAATTTTAATTTATGCAAGTGTGTTCAACCGGTTAATTGTAGATTAGTTTTTCTTTACATGTTTTTGCATCAAATAGTGACATGAGATTTGCCTCTCTGCTGAACTTTTTCTTAAGCTTTTCAATTTCAGTTATGCTTTGATTTCAGTCTTATTTATTTGCTGTTGTTAGTTAGTTTAGATATCAAATTCTTCATGTCATTTAACGTTATCTCCAGAGCCATGGCTTAACCCCGAAAAGCTACTTGGCGAGCTATCAGATTATGAGTGAAGTGATTTGATTTTACTTTCATCTCTGCAATTAGATATTAGGTTCTTCATGTTATTGACGTTATCTCCAGAGCCATGGCTTAACCCTGAAAAGCTACTTGGCGAGCTATCGGATTATAAGTGAAGTGACTTGATTTTACTTTCATTTGCAAGTAGGTAATTTAGATATCAGGTTCTTCATGTTATTGACGTTATCTCTAGAGCCATGGCTTAACCCCAAAAAGCTACTTGGCGAGCTATCGGATTATAAGTGAAGTGACTTGATTTTACTTTCATTTGCAAGTAGGTAATTTAGATATCAATTCTTCATGTTATTGACATTTCTCCGAAACCATGGCTTAACCTGGAAAAGCTACTTGGCAAGCTATCGGATTATAAGTGAAGTAAATTGATCTTGCTTTCGTTAGTCTGCAATTTTTGGTTTGTTTGAGTGCAATAGTTTAGATTTTATTTCTGTAATTAGATGGGCAGCAAAGACAGTGATTTCATGATCAGTATTTCATCTTTTGTTTGATTTAAGTAGCTGCATATTTACACTTTTGTTCAAGTACTGATTTGATCAATAACATGTTTTGAGATCTTTTGAAGTGTTAAGTTTTGGAAGTTACCATAAGGGACATAAACCTTGTCTTGAAATCTACATCCATACTTGACCTTTAAAAGTATTCTTAAGACCTTAAAATAGGATTTCCATTTGCATTAAACACTTTAGGAAACCAACAAGAATAAAACCCCAAAAACAACATAAACTATAAAACAACGAAGTAAGAAAAATGTTAACTAAGCACATATGGTGCACCACACTTCATCAGTTTACGATACCCGAATTGATAATTTATGTAAATCAATTTAAGACGTTAAATTGACTAGACATTTTTGGCGCCCTTGCCGGGGAAGTGTAATTAGGAGACCTTATTTCTTACATCTAAAAAAATAATTAATAATTCTTGAGTATGCTCTCCTCCTGCACTTTGTGTGATCTGGAGGATCAGAAAAAGAATTGTTATAAAAAATAATAATTAATAATTCTTGAGTATGCTCTCTTCCTGCACTTTGTGTGATCTAGAAGATCAGAAAAAGAATTGTTATATTAAAAGAAAAAGGAGACAAAATAAACTTCATCATTTCAATTGATTCAAAAAAAAAAAAAAATCATTGTTTTGTTTAATGAAATATATATGTATATTTTTAATTTTTTTTGAAAATATAACATATCATTTATTAACAAATCAATTTAAAATACATTAAAAATAAATAAATAAATTAATTAATTATTATTTTGTTTAGTAAAATATATATGTATATTTTTAATTTTTTTAAATATAACATATGTAATTTTATTAACTAAAAAAAAAAAATCCCACATAATAAAACAATCTCTGCATTTCTTGACATTATGGTAGACGTAGTAAATCTTTGCATTCTTTGTCTGGAGGTCATTCACCGGCCCATATTCCTTCCAGTCACACACTCAATTTTTTTTAGCCACTGCTCGGCCCTACAACAGCAATCAAAATCCATAAAATATTTGACATAAAATAAAATAAAATAAATTGTATACAGACAGCAACCAAGGATGTGTTTAATCTGAAGAGTGAATTTAAAACATTTAGCTAGGATGTGTTTAATCTGAAGAGTGAATTTAAAACATTCAGCTATAGATGCTTCATTCTTGAACTAGCACAGGTTGGCTTAATTTTCTTTGACAGATAAATATGAATACTTAATGGATCATGGCAAAGGAGAGAGAGTTGCAATCTTAATTTGAGTACTGCAATTAGACTCGGAATCGTCACTGCAATTAGGCTTTAGGAACTGTAATTTGGCTCATTAAAAAGTCATGGATAGAATGGCAATAACAATCATTCATTGACATTGTTGGAAATAGGTCTTATATGTGCCGAGATCAATCTATACAATTGTGTCAAGACTCATACATAACAGTGCCAATGATAGTGCCGAAACTATAGTGCTAATGAACTACTTGCATATGTCGAGACTACTGTGTTGTTATAGCAATAAGAGTAGCATGCAGAGCATATAGATCAGATGACTTTCCAATGCGATGCGAGCCAGAAAGCGAGAACATATGACCGAGAGCAAAATACCTGTTCAGGGTGTCCTTGAAAAGTTCCAGCGTTTAGATTACCATTCATTTGCTGTGTTGAAATTGCAAATCAAACCCAAAAAACCGAATGCAAGCCAAATGCAGTAATTCAGGAAAACGCAAAACAGTAAAAAAAATGTCAAACTTTGAATGCACGATCTAGCCAAACGGAGGCGAATTTGGAAAAAATAAAACATGGGTTTTTTCGCCAATAGGGTCAAATAAATAACCCAGAAACTGTATTAAGGAATTTGAAGCGGTTTGGGAGATCTCCGCGGTTATTTGAAGCCCATTTTTGCATGCTGCGAGAGAGAAAAACAGAAATTAAATTGATAAACAGACTGTTGTTATGTCACGCCTCAATCTGGTGTGTTGGCATTTCATTTTTGTTTTAGCCACGCCTCAGTCTTGTCTGCTGGAATTCAATATTGACTTTAATGACTAATTGTTTCTCCCCGTGACCTGTACATTAGTTACGACTGATCACATGACTTTTCTCTTGAATTATTTCCATGTTGCAGATTGGATCAGGTCTGGCTATGTTGTTCCATTTTTAACTCAGACTCCACCACGTCTCCCGCCATGCCTCACGCCTTGCATTTTTATTTTCTGTTGTTCCGTTTTTTTTTTTTTCTGTTGTTCCTTTTTTGTTGTTCCGTCTTTTCTGCTGTTCCTTTTCTGTTGTTCCTTTTTTGCTGTTCCTTTGGGAAAAAATGGGTTGTCAAGGTTTGTGATTTTGTCTTATCACACTTGAAGCACCATACATTTCTGTCTTCAAAGCCAATTGCAGGAACGCCGGAATTGGACTTTAACTTCAGGCATTCAGAGGAGATATATGATACAATTTCTATTGTCTGGTAATCTATAAAGTTGCAGAAAATGATGATAATTTGTGTTTCAGTATTTGGTCTTCAGAATAATCCTCTATACATAAAAAATAAAATTAATAAATAAATAAATAAAAAACGGATGGTTTACTGTCTTTTAGCTGCGGAATGCAGCCTGATTCCGCAGCTAACTGGCAATTCTGTAGCCATTTTATTACTTCTATAGGCTATAGGTGTCAAGAGACAAAATAAACCACATGGGTAGCTGGGAAAATGTCAGTACATGGATGGTGTCCTATTCATTTGATCCAAGTCAATGAAAAAGACCTCGGTCAAAGGGAAGTCAAGATGTATGTTATCACTAAGTCGCCACACTAAGTCGCCGCATGTCAAAAAAAAAAAAAAAAAAAATTGAATCAATGAAATGAATAAGTTATTTGCTCACTTTTATGAAGATATTGATTAATTTTGGACTGATGATAAAAGATAAATGGCTAACTTTTTATTCAATATTTTTAGCTACAGAAACTGTGCACATTCCGCAGCTAAAGTCCAATTCCGCAGCTGTTCTCTAATTCCGCTATTGAAAAACCTCATTGTTCAAATCAGCCTATCTTTCTCATACAAAATCAGATTTTGATGATTCAAGTACCGTTGGAAAGATCTCAACAAGATCTACACAATGAGAAATCCATCATTAGAGTTTGAAATGGCAAATAATGAAATAAATTGCTGAAAAGAAGCAACATTCAACTTGGGGCACCAATTCCAAAGTAGGTATAAATTCTTTTGATTTTTCCTTTGAGAACTTGTTTCATTAATACAAATTCTTAGTTTTGTGTGTAAATATCATAACTAGAGAGATTGATCACCTCTCTCCTTTGATAATCTTACATTCCATTGCAGAAGAAGTATTAGTTTTTTTTGCAGGTTTCAGGAGGAAGGACAAATGACTACAAGAGAATGGTGTCTCTCTAAGAGACCAATTTGTTTCATAAGAGGATGATCAACAACAAAGAGGAAATATGTTGATACAAAATCAGATCCAAACATTTTAAAAACTTTCAGATACTATTGTCTCTATCACATCCATACCTCATAATAAACCATTCACCTCATTTCACTTCATATTTTCCATTTACATTCACATACTTTCCATCTCTTTTTGTCCCTTCATAACCCACAAATAAAAGCAAGAGGCTCATTCACATGATTATTGCTCATTGCCATTTCTACTCTCCATTGCCAGCTTCCATTTTCATCTTTCATTTCCTGTCATTTTAATTTCGCAAATAAGCCCTACTTCAATGCAAATTATTGAGTCCATAGTCCTTTAAGTCTAAGTTCCTTGTAAAGACACCTTGGGGCTTGCATGCCTTAATGTCAAGTTCTCATGCTGAAAAACAATAGAAATACATTAATGTCCATTTTTCATCAGATCTTCTAGGTGACTCGATATCGGCAAAACTATTCGTACCTAGCAAAATGTGTTTGGGCATCTCGACTCTCATTGTCATCAATGGTGAGAGTTCTTGTGTTGATTAATGGCATCCATTAATGGCCACTAAGTCAACAATTTCCTACTATGTTCGACATCAGAACATCTTTTCACATAGTAGGAATTGTGCCAATGAGTTTTGAAGACATGAAGACTATTATTTTCAGCATTTTGGAGCAGATTCAGCAAGTTTTAGTAGAAGCAATAAAAATTCATCTTAACTCTTTATCCATGACTCCTCTTATTCAGCCACTTGAAGAAGAATATGATCAGAATTTTGCAGCCACCACACATACAACTCATCCATTCCAAAGGGTAAGTTAAGGTACGTCATTTTCTAACTTTTGACCATAGAATTCCATAAAAAGCTAGAATGATAATTGTTAGAAAAACATTTCTCTTCCTCATTTCATAAAATTGTCAATACCATCAGTGGGGGGGGGAATACATTCATATTCATATCTTGCCATGTCCATATCATATTCAGGAGCCCACATACTTCCAACATATATTAACTATTACATTGTTATTATGAGCATACAATGGCTTTTCAAAAAACGTGTTTAAAGGAGAAATTGGATACAAACAAAATCATGGTTGTCACACAAAAACCAACAATTATGCAATCCAATAAAGATATACTTTGCAACAATAATCAAAATATCATCATGCAAAGTTCACAGATCAAAATATAATGCAACAAAAAAAATGGTTGTAACACAAGAACCAACCATGTTGTAATTCAAGTAAAACACTTTGCAGAAATATGAAGTTATCAAATGGTATCATGCAAAGTTAAGCCAAAACTCAAGGATCAAAATAGAATGTAATATATATTGCATGAGGACATGCAATAATTTCAGTTGGGGGGTATGTTGGGTCTTGAAAATGTCATCCATTTCCATTACACTTTCACTATTATGTCCATTATATCACCTCCCTTTCACCTCCATTTCACTACTATGTCACTACATTCATCCTACTTTCATTATCATTGGGCCACATGTATGTTTTTCCAAACTTTATTGATTCTAACCCTTTTTAAGTGAATTTGGGGTTAAAAATTAGAAAATAATGTGCATATTTTTATACCTAACAAGTGGGTTGATATTGTTGACATGTGTAGGTCAAAAGGAATCTTCTAGAAGACCCTTATGTGGCACTCTAAGGCCAAATTCGAATTTGAGTGGAAAGAATCATGGGATCATGAGGATATGTGTCACATCTCATAATTGTATTGAAACTCTAAGAAGACGTGTGTCTTATCAGTTCCTATTTTGATTAGGACTCTAGAGGTAGAGGGAGAGATTCATGGACTCTCATTAATGAGATGGCTTCTCATCTTTTTGTATAAATAGGAGATCTCTCTCCTTCATTTGTTAGCTTGTTAGTTTGGAGCTTGTTAGTCTTAGCTTAGCTTGGCTTTTAGTTCTTTAGCTTGGAGCTTGTAGTTCTTCTTTGATGGCTTTGGAAAACTTTGGAGAGCTTTGTTGTACTTTGTAATTTTGAAGAATTTGAATAAAGCTTTGATGTTCTCAACATAGAAGGAGATATGAAGTAGATGTCATGGAGCATATTAGAATGTAAGGTAGAGTGGATTTTATTTTGTAATTTGCTTTGATTTCATTATGTCATTTGATTGATTTCAAGTTTTATAGATTAGAGTTTCTATTGATGTAATTTTAATTCATGCAAGTGTGTTCAACCTGTTGATTGTAGATTAGTTTTTCTTTACATGTTTTTGCATCAAATAGTGACATGAGATTTGCCTCTCTGCTGAACTTTTTCTTAAGCTTTTCAATTTCAGTTATGCTTTGATTTCAGTCTTATTTATTTGTTGTTGTTAGTTAGTTTAAATATCAAATTCTTCATGTCATTTGACATTATCTCCAAAGCCATGGCTTAACCCCGAAAAGCTACTTGGAGAGCTATCGGATTATGAGTGAAGTGATTTGATTTTACTTTCATCTCTGCAATTAAATATCAGGTTCTTCATGTTATTGACGTTATTTCCATAGCCATGGCTTAACCCCGAAAAGCTACTTGGCGAGCTATCGGATTATAAGTGAAGTGACTTGATTTTACTTTCATTTGCAAGTAGGTAATTTAGATATCAGGTTCTTCATGTTATTAACGTTATCTCCAGAGCCATGGCTTAACCCCAAAAAGCTACTTGGCGAGCTATTGGATTATAAGTGAAGTGACGTAATTTTACTTTCATTTGCAAGTAGGTAATTTAGATATCAATTCTTCATGTTATTGACGTTATCTCTAGAGCCATGGCTTAACCCGGAAAAGCTACTTGGCGAGCTATCGGATTATAAGTGAAGTAAATTGATCTTGTTTTCGTTAGTCTGCAATTTTTGGTTTGTTTGAGTGCAATAGTTTAGATTTTATTTCTGTAATTAGATGGGCAGCAGATACAGTGATTTCATTATCAATATTTCATCTTTTGTTTGATTTAAGTAGCTACATATTTACACTTTTGTTCAAGTATTGATTTGATCAATAACATGTTTTGAGATCTTTTGAAGTGTTAAGTTTTGGAAGTTACCATAAGGGACATAAACCTTGTCTTGAAATCTACATCCATACTTGACTTTTAAAATTATTCTTAAGACCTTAGAATAGGATTTCCATTTGCATTAAACACTTTAGGAAACCAACAAGAACAAAACCCCAAAAACAACATAAACTATAAAACAACAAAGTAAGAAAAAGGTTAACTAAGCACATATGGTGCACCACACTTCATCAGTTTACGATACCCGGATTGATAATTTATGTAGAGCAATTTAAGACGTTAAATTGACTAGACATTTTTGGCACCGTTGTCGAGGAAGTGTAATTAGGAGACCTTATTTCTTACATCTAAAAAAAAAATTAATAATTCTTGAGTATGCTCTCCTCCTGCACTTTGTGTGATCTGGAGGATCAAAAAAAGAATTGTTATAAAAAATAATAATTAATAATTCTTGAGTATGCTCTCCTCCTGCACTTTGTGTGATCTAGAGGATCAGAAAAAGAATTGTTATGTTAAAAGAAAAAGGAGACAAAATAAACTTCATCATTTCATTTTTAATTTTTTTTGAAAATATAACATATCATTTTATTAACAAATCAATTTAAAATACATTAAAAAAAAATTATTATTTTTTTTAGTAAAATATATATGTATATTTTTAATTTTTGAAAATATAACATATGTAATTTTATTAAAAAAAAAAAAAAATTCCCACATAATAAAACAATCTCTGCATTTCTTGACATTATGGTGGACGTAGTAAATCTTTGCATTCCTTGTCTGGAGGTCATTCACCGGCCCGTATTCCTTCCAGTCACGCACTGCATTTTTTTTTAGCCACTGCTCGGCCCTGCAACAGCAATCAAAATCCATAAAATATTTGACATAAAATAAAATAAAATAAATTGCATACAGACAACAACCAAGGATGTGTTTAATCTGAAGAGTGAATTTAAAACATTCAGCTATAGATGCTTCATTCTTGAACTAGCACAGGTTGGCTTAATTTTCTTTGACAGATAAATATGAATACTTAATGGATCATGGCAAAGGAGAGAGAGTTGCAATCTTAATTTGAGTACTGCAATTAGACTCGGAATCGTCGCTGCAATTAGGCTTTAGGAACTGTAATTTGGCTCATTAAAAAGTCATGGATAGAATGGCAATAACAATCATTCATTGACATTGTTGAGAATAGGTCTTATATGTGCCGAGATCAATCTATACAATTGTGTCAAGACTCATACATAATAGTGCCAACGATAGTGCCGAAACTACAGTGCTAATGAACTACTTGCATATGTCGAGACTACTGTGTTGTTATAGCAATAAGAGTAGCATGCAAAGTATATAGATCAGATGACTTTCCAATGCGATGTGAGCCAGAAAGTGAGAACATATGACCGAGAGCAAAATACTTGTTTGGGGTGTCCTTGAAAAGTTCCAGCGTTTAGATTACCGTTCATTTGTTGTGTTGAAACTGCAAATCAAACTCAGAAAACTGAATGCAAGCCAAATGCAGTAATTCAGGAAAACGCAAAACAGAGAAAAACATCAAACTTTGAATGCACGATCTGGCCAAACGGAGGCGAATTTGGAAAAAATAAAACATGGGTTTTTTCGCCAATAGGGTCAATTAAATAACGCAAAAACCGTTTTAAGAAATTTGAAGCGGTTTGAGAGATCTCCTCGGTTCTTTGAAGCCCATTTTTACATGTTGCGAGAGAGAAAAACGGAAATTAAATTGATAAACAGACTGTTGTTGTGCCACGCCTCAATCTGGTGTGTTGGCATTTCATTTTTGTTTTAGCCACGCCTCAGTCTTGTCTGCTGGCATTCAATATTGACTTAATTGACTAACTGTTTCTCCCCGTGACCTGTACATTAGTTACGGCTAATCACACGACTCTTCTCTTGAATTATTTCCATGTTGTAGATTGGATCAGGTCCGGCTATGTTGTTACATTTTTAACTCAGACTCCACCACGTCTCTCGCCATGCCTCATGCCTTGCGTTTTTTCTTTTCTGTTGTTCCTTTTTTTCTGCTGTATTTTCTGCTGTTCCGTTTTTTTTGCTATTCCTTCGGGAAAAATTGGGTCGTCAAGGTTTGTGATTTTGTCTTGTCATGCTTGAAGCACCATACATTTCTGTCTTCAAATTCAATTACAGGAACGCCGGAATTGGACTTTAACTTCAGGCATTCAGAGGAGATATATGATGCAATTTCTATTGTCTGGTAATCTATAAAGTTGCAGGAAAGGATGATAATTTGTGTTTCAGTATTTGGTCTGCAGAATAATCCTTTGTACATAATAAAAAACTGATGGTTTACTGTCTTTTAGCTGCGGAATGTAGCCTGATTCCGCAGCTAACTAGCAATTCCGCAACCATTTTATTACTTCTATAGGTTATAGGTGTCAAGAGACGAAACAAACCACATGGGTAGCTGGGAAGATGTCAGTACATGGATGGTGTCCTATTCATTTGATCCAAGTCGATGAAAAAGACCCCGGTCAAAGGGAAGTCAAGGTGTGTGTTATCACTAAGTCGCCACACTAAGTCGCCGCATGTCAAGAAAAAAATTAATAATTTCGAATCAATGAAATATATAAGTTATTTGCTCACTTTTCCCCTTTGGGAGTGGTCATATACCACATTCCAACCCATCTTTAGGATTAGTGCCTTTTCCCTCTAGAGGTCAAAGTTATAATCCTTTTCAAGGTTGCAAAAACCCCATGGTTATTGGACTTGCAGCCGGGAATCAATCTTACTTCGGCCAACGGGGGAATATGACGTATTCTTTTGTCAGTTCATTCTAGAACGTTTCTTCCTACACTCATGCATGGAACCCTTACCAAGGGCTCTCTGCTCCTTTTAACACCTCTCTAGGGGGCAATTTCACTAGCTACAAAAATTTTTCAGCAGGAGTTGGTCAAACTCTGGTTTTTTCTGGACCACCAGGAGCTCCTTATGGTTCAGGTGGGTTTACAAATTAATTTAGGAAACTTGGTGCCTTCACAAATCCAGGGCAGTCTTTTCAGAACGTTTGGAATTCCGCCAACACTGGGTGGAATCCTCAGGGTCCTCTGCGACTACCTTTTCTGGCAATGTTAAACTTTCCAGATATTTCTAAATTGACTAATGATTCAATTAGATATAACCCGGTTTGGCCTCCGGTCCCAACCAAACTTCCCTCAAATATACCTAAATTTGAAGGGAATACTAGTGAAGATCCAGGTGAACATGTAACCACTTTCCACTTATGGTGTTCGTAAAACTCCCTGATAGATGATTCAATCAGGTTGAGATTGTTCCAACGTACCCTAACTAGAAATGAGGCTAAGTGGTGCATTGAACCCCCGGGGGAAACCTTCGCTTCTTTCAGCGATTTGGCTACAATATTTTTTAACCATTTCCAGTTGCCTGTCTGCTATGATGTTGGAACTGAGCTATTGGCTAATTTTCACCAGGATCAGGCAACCCACATTTTGGATCACATCTAGGAATGAAGGAGAAGGAAGAGGCTCATTAAAGCTGATATTCCACAAGAATTCCTTCTTGAATGGTTTCTTAAATCTTTACAACCCGAGATCTCTAAGGATGTGTCACTCTCTGGTGTGTTCACCGAAGAACAAGTTATTTTTAGGGCCCAGCAGTTAGAACTTATATATTCTCAATATGGGATTCTTAAAAAAATTATGTCTGATGCTCCTAGGTCCAAGGTTGTTATAGCCAAGCCGAAACCAAGTCCCCATGCCAACAGTCTAGTTGGATCGATCAATGCTAACACTGCTAACCTGCTCAATCAATTGCAGTAGTTATCTTTACAAACTGCTTCTTCTATGTAGGAATCACTATCAGCTTCTATGCCTTCTCAACCTACGTCTATAAATGTCATCCAAAATTCTAACCCCAAAGGAAACCAACAATCTAATGGGAAGAAGAAAGGACGAGGTAGGAAAAAGAACCAGGATGGGAAGGGTAATGCAAACAAACCAGGCAATGATGTTGGAGGGGGTAGAAAAGAGTCTAAGAAAAAAGTAAAATTTCCATGCAAGTTGTGTAATGGAGATCATTTGACTCATCTTTGCCCTAAGATCCAATATGCTCAGCACTTATTGGTTCAACAAGGGTCTTCTAGCTCCCAAGTTGTCCTAACTAACCCTTTTCCCCAAGGGCAACAGTTACTTGCTAGCGCGAACTCTAGTATTGGTACCCCTACAGGGGGCAACCAGGAAGGGGATAATACATCAAATGTCTACATGATGAGTTCACATATTGACGTTGCTACACGATCACGTGATTATGGTGAATCAGAATCATCTAAGTCTAATTCTGCTTTTGATGCTTCAGAGCCGCTCCATATCAAGGGGCCCTTTGTTGAGTCTATACCTCGAATGCGGAAAGGCTCCGCAAAACACTCGAACTAATGCTAAGGCAGCCTAGAACTACTCGATTGTAGAAGATCTAGCTCAGAATCCTTTTTCTATGTCGGTGTTAAAGGTACTCCAATCGTGCCTTGTGTAAAGGAGTGCATTACTCACTGCAATCAGAGCAGTGGATCCAAAAAATTATCTTGTGCTTACATTCGATATGTCAAACATCAAGAAGAGACTCCCGCATCATATGGATTTCCAAATAAAGTCTACATATCGAAAGACCAATATCTTTCGAACTGTTATCGATGAGGGAGCTTCCACATGTGTAATGTCCATATCATGTTGGAAATCTATTGGATCACCTCAAGTTGTTCCTTCACCTACTCTATTGACAGCATTTGATGGTCATTCTCATAGGCCGCACAGGATTATTCCAGCCTTTCCCATCTGTGTTGGGGGAAAGGTGGTGAATATTGAAGTAGAAATAGTCGATGCGAATCTGGATTACAACCTCCTTTTAGGCAGGAATTGGATTTATGAGATGGATGCTATTGTATCATCGTTATTTCGCATCCTTTGTTTTCCTCATGAAGGGAGAATTGTAAAGGTTGATCAAATGGATTATTCTCCGGGTGACTCCCACACATCTTCTGAGTCTATTGTTCCATTAGTGGATAATCCCAAGCAGCCTATAGAGAATTTAGGAGTTGGAATGTACTCTTCCTTAATGGGTACCTTTGATCTTCCTACTCCTTCAGCTAGAATTAATGTTATTTCATCCTCCAAGGCACCTTCTCGAAGAGAGTTCTTTAGAACTCATTATTTTTTGGACCCTTGGCCCTTACCCTCATCTACCACCACATTAGATGAGGGGTAGGTAGGTGGAATGGCATGTCCTATGTCTGCAGCAGAAATTGCTTATCAATCTATTGTTAACTCTGTAGACTCTGACCCTACTCCTTTTTCACCAGAGGAGCTGGATGGAGATGTGGCTCTGGCTTGGACTCTCGATTCAACTTCTGCTCAGGATTTCTTAGATACTGTCTTGCCATCTGAAGAAGCAATTCTTGAAGCAATGATGGGTGTTGAAAGACCATGGAATGATTCGCATCATCGTTCTTATTTTCTCCCTCATTTGCAAGAAGTAGAATCAAGTTTGTCCAGTCCTTCTACTAGTTATGTTCATGCAGTTTTAAACCCTTTGGCCCCAGCACGGTTTTCTATTGAAGGTAACATTTCTGTTATCTCACAAACTGTACTAGTGAACATCTCTAGGAATCCCAACATTATTGAAAATGTCTTCATTGGAGCTGACTGTTCCCCTACAAAAATTCAAACTTATACCAATCTCTTTAAAGATTTTTGTGATGTGTTCGCTTGGTATTATGAGGAAATGCCTGGAATAGATCCATCTATAGCCCAGCATGAGATCAAGACATACGAAAATTCCAAACCTATTCATCATAAAATTCAACCGGTAAACCTTAGAAAAGTAGCAACTATCAAAGTTGAAGTCAAGAAGTTTCTTAAGGCGAGTTTCATATACCATGTTCCTTTAACTAAGTGGGTCTCTAATCCAGTCCCCGTAGACAAAAAGCAATTAACGATTCACATATGCATTGAATTTAGGGACCTAAATAAGGCTTGTCCTAAGGATAATTACCCCATGCCCTTTATTGATCAGATTATTGATGAATGTGCGGGTAATGAGATTTTTTTGTTTATGGACAGATTCTCTGGTTATAATCAAATTACTATCCATCCAGAAGATCAGCACAAGACAACTTTTATTTGTCCCTGGGGTACATTTGCGTACAAAAAGATGCCTTTTGGCCTCAAAAATGTTGGAGCTACTTTTCAGTGGGCCATGTCATATGCTTTTCACGACATCAAGCACATTATCGAAGCATATCTGGATGATTTAGCTGCTCATTCTTGAAAGAGAATTGATCATCCTAAACATCTTTGATTTATTTTTGAACGATGTCGTTTTTATAAAATCTGGTTGAATATGAATAGCTGTGTTTTCTCCGTCACATCTGGTTGGTTGTTGGGATTCATCATGTTAAAAGAGGGGATTCGTGTATATCCCTTCAAGGTTGAGGCAATACTTCAGTTGCCTCCCCCGTCTTCTATACATCAACTTCAAAGTCTACAAGGAAAAGAAAATTTCTTGAGGAGATTTATAGCCAATTATGCCGAGATCACAAAAGGATTTATGCAATTACTTAAGAAAGGGGTCCCATTTTTATGGGATGATTTCGCACAACGATATTTTGATGCTTTAAAAAAAGCATTAACCTCTGCTCCTTTGTTGAGTCCACCTGATTATAGCAAAAATTTCCTCTTGTATCTCGCTGCACCAGAATCAACTATCGGTATGGTTCTGGTTCAGGAAGATGATGCCTTGTATGAGCATGTAATCTATTATCTAAGTTGAGGCTTGGTTGGTCCTGAAATGCACTATTCTCCCATCGAGAAATTAGCTTTGGTAGCTGTTCATGCTGTCCACCGACTTAGACATTATATTCTGCTCCGAAAAACTTTCATCTTAGTAGTCGTCAATCCATTTTAGTTCTCAGTAGGCGAGTAATTGGGGGAAAATATAATAGATGGATTGTCATTTTACAAGAATTCGACCTCAAATTCATGTCAGCTAAATCTAAGAAATCTTTAGTATTTGCAGAGTTGATCTCGGAGTTGCCTTGTGAGGAAGAAATCATTTGCGAAGAAAATTTTCCTGATGAACATCCATTTCTTGTTTCCTCGCAACATCCTTGGTATGGAGATATCATTATATATCTCCAGACTTCAAAGTTTCCGCCCGCTTTCTCCAAGGAAGAGTGTAGAAAATTGTGTCACCTCGCTAAAAATTATATCATTATAGGAGACACTTTATATCATCGTGGGATTGATTCAATCCTTAGACATTATTTAACCTTGGAAGAAGTTGAGTCAGTGCTTAATGATTGACACAGTTGAGCGTGTGGTTGTCATCTATCTTGGCTTGCTACAGGTAGAAAATTTTTGTGAGCAGGCTACTTTTGGCCTTCGATCTTCAAAGATTATATTGAAGAAGTCAAGAGATGCCATCCTTGTCATATTTATACTCAGAAAATGCATGCACTTCCAGCGCTGCTTTTCCCTGTGATCATCGTCGGTCCTTTCACAAACTAGGGCATTTATTTTACAACTTGTAATCCGCCTTCAACAGGAAATCACAATTATATCATTGTGGTCGTAGATTACTTTACTAAGTGGGTTGAGGCCATGCCTACTTTCAAAAATGACAGTGAAACAATGGCCTTATTTCTCTTCAATCAAGTGATTTCCCCATTTGGTATTCCTAAAGAGATTGTCACTGACCATGGAAGTCATTTCCATAATCCACTGATGTTTGAATTGGCTCTCAAGTTGGGTTTCCAACAGGAGCATTCATCTCCGTATTATCCTCAGGCCAATGGGCAGGTCGAAGCCGTGAACAAATCCCTTAAAATCATCCTGCAAAGGATGATTAACAAAGCTAGATCCAATTGGCACATCATGTTATATCTGGCACTTTGGGCATAGCGAATGCTAGTTAAGGCTGCCAGTGGTTTTACTCCCTTTTAACTAGTTTACGGGTTGGAATCTATTTTTCCTGTACAATGTGAAATTCCTTCCCTTAAACTGGTTGTTGAACTTCTTCCTGAGACTTTTAGTCTTGAATAATGTCTCGTTCATTTGGAACATCTTGATGAGCAGCATCGAGATGCTACCACAATAAACAAAGCTCATAAAAAGAGGGTAAAAACTCAATATGATAAAGTTGTCCGTCCTAGAAATTTTTCTGAAGGTGACCTTGTCTTGGTCTACGATCAAGACAAAGATGCCTTGGGGGCAGGCAAGTTTAAGTCTATGTGGTACAGTCCCTTCATTGTCAAGCGAGTTTTGAAAAAGGGAGCTTATGAATTGTTGGGTTGTGTTATATCCTTTCCACAACTAACCTACGTAGTGAACCGGGGGGTTAGAGGGGGGGTGGAGCCCCCCCTTCATTGCGTCGATTGTGCAGTGGGGGGGTCACAGGGGGGGCGTTAGCCTCCCCTGTCCGGGGGGTTTGAGGAGGGCGGGTAGCCCCCCTCTACGGGGTTCGGGAAAGCGCCCCGAGAAAAAAAATTTGGACCCTATATTAGGTTGGGCGAACGTACCTATGGTTTTCGGTCCATGGTTTTGGACACGATGGTTTTCGGTCCATGGTATTGGATGCTTCGGCATGTATAAATATGTATTGTAACATTGAGAGGAACATAATGAGAAAACAAGCTGGTAGTCCAGATTTTGGGATCCAAGGGAAAATCTCTGTGTATATGTGTTTTATGTGTTATGCTCTCGCATTGTTTATTTTTTGTGTTCAAGAATTCATATGCAGGTAATTTCTGTACGGGGTTAAAACCTACATTTAGTATCAAAGTTGTTTTGGCTTCAAGGGGACACTTTTGTTGCTGAGGGGTTTCGCTCGGGCGTGTGGTAGACCCTATTCAGTGGGAGATCTGCGAGATCAATTCTGGTGGTGAAAGAAGATGGCGAGCAGTGGAAAGATAGAGATGGAAAAATTTAATGTTCAGAGTTTTGATTTGTGGAAACTCAAAACGGAGGATCTGTTGGTGGATAAAGATCAATGGATCACGGTAGATATGGGTACTAAACCAACGGGAGTTTCCGATGAAGAATGGAATAAGTTGGATTGGAAGACAAAGAGCACAATACAATTGTGTGTCTCAGATTCAGTATTGCTAAATGTATCAGGGGAGGCTATGGTGATGGCTTTCTGGGACAAGTTAGGGACTTTGTACCAATCTAAGTCTCTGGTGAATAAATTGTTCCTGCGAAAAAAGCTGTATAACCTGAGGATGAAAGATGGAGACTCGGTAACAGAGCATCTGAACACATTTAATACTGTGGTAAGTCAGTTAGCGTCTGTTGATATTAAAATTTCAGATGAAGATAAGTGCATCAGTTTGTTGCGTTCTCTACCAGATTCGTGGGATAGTCTGGTTATTGCAATAGGTAGCAATGCAACTTCCTTGCAGTTTGATGAAATAGTCTCATCCTTTCTGACGAAGGAGATGAGACAGAAAAATATGGAGAGCCAAAATGGTGATGCCTTGTCTGTACGAGGATAGTCCCAGAACAGAAACAAAGATATGTCATTGAGTGGGAGATCTAAATCGAGAGGGAGATCTAAATCTCCAGGAAAACTTGTAAAGGTGGTGTGTTGGAAATGTGGAAAGGAAGGGCACTACAAAAGGGACTATAAATCTAAAGCTCCTGACAAAGGAAAGGGATCTGATGATGCTTCTTCTGCAGAGGCGAAAACCACCTCAGATGAAGGTGGGGATGTGTACTTGGCTTCTTCAAGTACACATGTAGATCATGAGGCATGGTTGATTGACTCAGGTGCATCCTTTCACTTCACTCCCCATAGAGAGTGGTTCTACGAGTATGATAAATACAATGGTGGTGATGTCTTCTTAGGGGATGATAGGAAGGCTAGAATCATTGGTCGCGGAAAAGTAAAGTTGAACTTGCAAGGTGGAAGGGTTAGAACACTTCTGGGTGTTCTGCATATTCCTGCATTAGCCAGAAATCTTATTTCTGTAAGCAAGTTGGATGATGCAGGTGTAAAAACAGTGTTCGAGAAGGATACCTACAAGATGGTTCAAGGAGCACTGGTATTGATGCAGGGAGTTCAGACTGGAACTCTGTACAAGCTGCAAGGTAGCACTATTGTTGATGGGTGCAACAGTTCTGTGGTTCCTGAAAGTGGAGTAGAAAATCTAGTGGTCTCTGGAGAGAAGACCATGCTGTGGCATCAAAGGCTTGGACATATTGGAGAGAAGGGCCTTCGAATACTTCATGGTAAAGGTATGGTAGAGGGTATGAGTAATAGCTCTCTGGATTTTGATTTCTGTAAAAATTGTGTATATGGGAAGCAAAATCGAGTGAGTTTTACCTCTGGTGGTAAGAGGGCGAAACAGATATTAGAGCTTGTGAAAAATGATATGTTTAGACCTATGAAGGTTCCGTCACTGAGTAAGTTTGTGTACTATGTATCATTTATAGATGACTTCTCAAAGAATACATGGATATATTTCCTTAAGAAGAAATATGAAGTCTTTGACAGGTTTAAAGAATTTAAGTCTCTGGTGGAAAACCAAACAAGGAAGAAGATAAAGGTGCTGAGGACAGATAACAGTGGAGAGTTTTGTAGTAAGGAATTTGAAGAATTCTGTAAGAAGTGTGCTATAGCACAGCAGAAGACTACTCCATATACACCTCAGCAAAATGGAGTTGCAGAAAGAATGAACAAGACGTTGATGGAAAGGGCAAGAAGCATTCTCAGTGGTGCTAGGTTAGGACAAGAATTTTGGGTAGAGGCGATGGAGATAGCATGTTACCTGGTCAACAGATTACCTTCATCAACGTTGGAGGATAAAACTCCACAAGAGGTATGGACTGGTAAGAAACCCTCTCTTTCACATCTGAGAGTATTTGGATGTGATGCATATGTACATGTTCCAAAGGAGAAACGAACCAAGTTGGATAGTAAATCTAAAAAGTGCATCTTTATTGGGTATAAGGATGGTTTAAAGGGTTATAAGCTTTGCAACCTAGCAACAAGGAAGGTTGTGTACAGCTGAAATGTGGTGTTCAGAGAGGTGAAAGAAGTTATTAAACATGAAGTCCAACCAAAGGAACCTGAGAAGATAGAGTTTGAGCTAAAGGAGGAAGAATCAGACTCTACAGCAGAGGAGGAATCAGAAGATGAAAAGCCACAAACTCCAGGTGTGAGAAGATCAGTTCGAGAAAGAAGGCAACTAGAAAGGTATAGTCCATTTTCTTTCTGTTCAAATTTTGCTTTATCTATTACTGATGATGATCCCAGAACCATGAAGGAAGCAGTAGAGTCAGAGGATGAAAAACTCTGGAAAGAGGCCATGGTTGATGAAATGGCATCTTTGCACAAAAATGAGGCTTGGGATCTGGTGGAGTTGTTGGCTGGAAGGAAGCCCATTGGCAGCAAATGGGTGTTCAAGAAGAAGACAAACGCAGAAGAAAAGGTGGAGAAATACAAAGCTCGATTGGTAGAAAAAGGTTATTCCCAGGTGCCGGGAATTGATTTTGGTGATATTTTTTCTCCTATTGCAAAGGTAACTTCTATTAGATTACTTTTATTTGTTGCTGCTACTTTTGATTTTGAGGTAGAACAGATGGATATGAAGACAACATTTCTTCACGAGGATCTGGAAGAGGAGATATACATGAAGCAACCTGAATGCGGTGAAGGGTAAGAAATAACTGGTATGCAAGTTAAAGAAGTCTCTGTATGGGTTAAAATAGTCACCAAGGATGTGGTATCAGAAATTTGATACATTTATACGAGGACTTGGCTTCTCTAGAAGCAAACCAGATCACTGTTTGTATTTTAAATTAATTGGTGACCATATTATTTATCTAGTATTGTATGTGGATGATATGTTGCTGGTTGGAAATGACAAAGAAACTATCCAGGATTTGAAGACCCAATTGTCCTCCAAATTCGACATGAAAGATCTTGGTGCTGCAAACTATATTTTGGGCATGGAAATTAAAATAGATTGGGCAAAGAGGAAGCTCTGGTTAAACCAGAGGAAGTATGTCGAGACAATATTGCAAAGGTTTAATATGTAGGATAGTAAACCGGTGAAGGTTCCTATTCTTGTAGGTGTAAAGTTATATGCTGAACAGTGTCCCAAGACACAAGAAGAGGAAGAGGATATGTCCCGTGTTCCATATGCAAGTGCAGTCGGTAGCCTAATGTATGCAATAGTCTATACTAGACCAAACATTTCACATGCAGTGGGAGTATTGAGCAGGTTTATGTCAAAACTAGGGAAGGAGCATTCAATAGTAGTGAAGCGGGTTTTCAGGTATTTGCGTGGCATTAGAGATTATGGTTTGTGCTACCAAGGAAGACCAGGATTGGACAGAGTTTTAGATATCCATGGCTTTGTTGATGCAAATTGGGCTGGAGATTTGGATCAGAGAAGATCTACAAGTGGGTATGTGTTTAACCTATTTGGAGGTGCAGTCAGTTGGATGAGTAAGAAACAATCTATAGTGGCACTATCAACTACAGAGGCAGAATACATGGCAACCACTCATGCAAGCAAGAAAGCAGTTTGTTTGCAGAGATTTTGTTCAAGTATGGGGTTAGTACAGGGAGCTAAAAGGATATACGTGACAGCCAAAGTGCAATTTTCTTGGCAAAGAACCCTGCTTATCATTCAAAGACAAAGCACATTGATGTTCAGTATCACTTTGTGAGGGATATGATAGAAGACAAAAAGGTGTTTCTGGTGAAGGTGGACACTTTGAAGAATATTGCAGATGCATTGACAAAATCTGTGAGCTTTGAGAAGTTCTCTTGGTGTAGAGAAACAATGAGCGTTTCAGGGCTGGAAAAATGACTAAGCTCTCCTGCGGCCCCCTGTGGAAAGAAAACAACAAGTGGGAGAATGTTGGGTTGTGTTATATTCTTTCCACGACTAACCTACATAGTGAACCGGGGGTTAGGGGGGGCGAAGCCCCCCCTTCGTTGTGCCGATTGCGCAGTGAGGGGGGTCACAAGGGGGGCGGTAGCCCCCCCTATCCGGGGGGTTTGAGGGGGGCGGGTAGCCCCCCTCTACGGGGTCCGAGGCAGTGCCCCGGGAAATTTTTTTTGGACCCTATATTAGGTTGGGCGAACCTACCTATGGTTTTCGGTCCATGGTTTTGGACGCGATGGTTTTCGATCCATGGTATTGGATGCTTCAGCACGTATAAATATGTATTGTAACATTGAAAGGAACATAATGAAAAATCAAGCTGGTAGTCCCGGTTTTGGGATCTAGGGGAAAATCTCTGTGTATATGTGTTTTATGTGTTATGCTCTTGCATTGTTTATTTTTTGTGTTTAAGAATTCGTATGCAGGTAATTTCTGTATGGGGTTAAAACCTACATGAATTGATTGATTTTGAAGGAAACAAGTTGGTGGAGCCCAGAAATGGGCTCTACCTTAAGAAGTACTTTTCTTAGGTTTTGGCCGAGTAGTTACTTGTTTTTATATATTGTATGATTGTACATATCTATCTATCGGTTTTAGTGATGTCGATATTTTTGATCTGCTTTAGCAGGTATTGATGGATGATTTGATATATCTAGGGTTTGCCAATGGTGCAAATAGACACACCCAGAACCTTGCTTCTGCAGCTTGGGTGATTTATTATCCATCTAGCTAGTTGATGGTTTCATGAAAAGTATGATTCAGTCCCACTTCAAATAATATTGCCGAATATACTGTTGTTATTAATTTACTATCTGAGGCGATATCTCTTGATATTGATTCGTTAGTAGTTTATTTGGATTCACAACTGGTGGTATCTCAACTGAATAACATCTATCGGGTACGAGATCCTTATTTATATCGCCAATTTTTGAGAGTGTGTTTATTGCAAATATCATTTGCTTACATCACATTTGTTCACATTCCACGATCAGAAAATTCCTTAGCAGATTCTATTGCTAATGAAGCATTAGATTGGCATATAAATCATTCGTCACATTAAAACATCAAAAATAATCAAAGTATCATCTGTATATATGATCATCATAAAATCATTTGTATATAGATAGAGTTTTTGTGTCCAAAATAATATACAAAATCAGGACAAAATGCCCTACAAAATTTGGGCTTATGCCCATCATCATGTCTAATCACAAAAATATTTGATCATCTATCTAACGATCCTGCTCAGGATGAGCAGCTAGAAATAAAATGACGACATTAGCCACCCACTGAAATACTCGCACCCAGTCTCGTGGAACTCCCACCACACGTCGTTGCATCTCCTCTGGTAAGTCCTCTATGGCCACCATGGATACTTGGTGAGTCAATCTCACAAAGTTTCTCTAGATTGCATCAATGACTCTCTCAGTCTCAGCTGAAGCCCCTTTAGCATCCCTTCCACGATGCCTATGTCGAGGAATTCCATTAGGTCTCACTGGTCCCACATATGAAACATGATCAATAATTTTGGAAGTGTCGTGTCTCATCAAAAAGATATTTAATTAATTTATATTGAAAATCCAAAAAATCTTAAAATTAAAAAATTAAAAAATCATTTATACCTATGGCACCCCATGTTGCGTCTGGTGGCAATACCACGGGGGCTTCAGGCATTAGCCACCCGTTGAAATACTCGCACCCAGTCCTGTGGTACTCCCACCACGCACCGTTGCATCTCCTCTGGTAAGTCCTCTATGGCCACCATGGATACTTGGTGAGTCAATCTCACAAAGTTTCTCTGGATTGCATGAAGGACTCTCTCAGTCTCAGCTGCAGGCCCTTCAGCATCCCTTCCACGATGCCTATGTCGAGGAATTCCATTAGGTCTCACTGGTCCCACATATGAAACATGATCAATAATTTTGTAAGTTTCGTGTCTCATCAAAAAGATCTTTAATTCATTTATATTGAAAATCCAAATCTTAAAATTAAAAAATTATTTATACCTATGGCACCCCATGTTACGTCTGGTGGCAATACCACGGGGGCTTCACTGGCGGAGCAATACCATACCACGTGGGTTCATACTAGGGGATATTTATTGAGGAAAAAATGACATAATGTACTGGGGGATTTCTAGGGGGTAGAGGGATTTTATATTGGTAGATATAAAAGATGGAGCCCAAAGTTAATGAAAAAATATAAAGGGGTATAAAAAGTGTTAATGAAAAAATGGATACCTACAATATCTAGTGAAATTAGGGGTTAAATAATGTGATTTTTAGAGGTATTTTCCAATATGTAGACAAATTAAGGGTATTGTTTAATATGCCAAGAACGCACGTGATATGTCAAAGATTCATTGAGTGAGGCCCCTGTGGGCAATACTAGATCCGGATCTCCTCGGAAATCCATTCCGGCATAAGGGTAGTCTTCGACTGCAATGACATGTTGTTCCCACCAAAGGAAAAACTCGTCATCAAAAGTCATCCTAGGGACCTCACCGCCCCCTAGGAGTTTCATCAAGTCAACCCACCTACCCATCCATGGATCTCTCGGGCTACTGATGGTGGATAGTACCTTGGGACGAAGCCCAGGTACTCTCTCAAAAAAGAAATAACATAAGATAGTTTTGTATCCAAAATTCTTCGTCTGACCCTTCTGGATGGAAGTGAGTTGTTTCTTCATGTTGGTTAGTAGAGGTGTACACCAATTGAAGACTGTAGTGAGACAATCCACTGCAAGGCTCATAGAAACATGTGAAGCCTGATGTAGAGTAGCAGAACCATTTACCCTAGCTATGGTAAATAGTAGGATTCTCAATGATAAACTCTCTACATACTTGATTGGAATCTGACTTCCAACCTTTTTGGGTTTCTAGGACAATATATGCGGACGTAGTCTTCTACACTGAGACTACCTCTTGTCCTTCTAGTTGAGTGCACTCTCTCTCCCCTTCAGGAAAGACTTGTAATGAAATAAATGTCTTCTATCTCGATCCTCAGGGGCATCTGATCAATCACGAATGCATCTTCTTCTGCACTCCAGTAGTGAATTAGCAGCTCAAGCAATCGAGTATTCGCCTTCATGTTTGGAATTTTGAAGAATTTTAACAAACCGCATCCTCTCAAGGCATCTAATGCGTTTTGATCCTCCATCACTTGGTTATCAATGGCACTGTGCTCTCTTTCACGCCAGGTAATTGTCATCCTGCAAAAAAATATGTTTCATATCATTAAATCCATGTTTAAAATTTTAAACTCGCGCACACGCGGGTTCGTTTTTTACACAGTCGCGTATAGGGCCTTCGTATACGCGGGTCACCTGTATCCAACCCATGTGTACACAAAGTAAAAATTTTAAAAATAATTTCTTACGATCAAATTTATGAAAAAACATCTAAAAAGCATAAAAAATGATCAAAAGTATGATTAGAGGGTTACCTGGAAGATTTGAAGCAATTTGAATGGTTGAATTTGACGGAGGAAGCTTGCTTGAGTTTTTCTCCACAACTCCTTGCTCAAAACACAAATGAGAAAACTGTGAGTCCAAAAGTCCTTATATAGGTTGGAAAATGAAAATTATTTTTTCTAAAGCTGGTTTTTATTTTATGGAATTTTTTACCTTTTGGCTTGGAGTGTTGGGATGGGTTGTTTTTACAGGATATTTTGGAGACTTTTTTGAGAAATTGCTTCGGTCCCATGACTGCAGATCCGTCATGGCAAGTATCACTTTCTTACTGGCATATAGGTTAGGGAATATCACTTTCTGCTGCATTTTTCATACTAGCCTCCATACTGCGATATTTTTTGCCATAGGGTCGACCCCATCATGTCTTGATTCACAAACCATTTTCACTCGCCGACTTATATAATCATGATGTGATGGTAGAGCCAACCTTTACATGGGAATCTTAGTTAGATCCTCGCTGACATATGTTTCCCATGCTGCTATATTGAGTAGGCTCGGGAGTCCTCTTTAGTCCCGCCATGACTTGTGTGTTGGAGACTCATTCTCTTTCTTCTTCACTATTTTTTGGCTTTATACCCTAGAGGCTCCTTTGTGTTGAGTTGTACTGTTGCATTGCATGTTGACCATTTTCACCTTTTGGCCTTGAGCCGACTTCACTTGGACTCATGTTTAAGCCACCTTTTGACCATGTCTTCTGCAAAATCAACCTTGCAATCACTTAGCCTCTACAACTTTACATACCCTTTTACCTATGGAAATCACTTAGCCTCTACAACTTTACATACCCTTTTACATGTGGAAAGAGCATTACTTTGAGTGTCATTGACCAGTTTCGCCACCTTGCATTTAGCATAGGAATGTTCCCCTCCTAAGAACTAGAGCATCTGTTTTTTCGACACTCGTTCTTTCCACCCTACTATAGCATTATTTTATTCTTTTTCAGGCTTCATAAATATGAAAAAGACAAAAAAATATATATATCCCAAAAAAAGAGAGGGAACGAGAAATTATTTACATATTTGATGGAAACTAGAGTCAGTTGTGTTGCCCTTGAACAAAGCACTCAAAAAATAAGTCTTCCCTCCATTGGGATGGGCTTTAGTTTGACTTAGGAGAGCCTTAACATTGTTATCGAGTTAGTACTCCTCCAATTAGTTATCTCTTCCAATCATATGGAGAGTTTGCTTATGCCTCCTGCATGACAAACTTATACAAAGTTATCATATGTTGCCATGTAGTCACAGTTGAGTCACGCTTTTGTTCAAGGGAAGTAAATCTGAGTCGGCCTCTCTACGATGTCTCTTGACCTATTTTTCAATCTGACATCCTTAGTCAAAGTCATGTTCATTATCACATCAGCTATTTAGTCCTTTGCTCGTGCTGGTTCGAGAAGGTCTCCATTGACTTCTTGTTGGCGGGTCTTGCACTTATCGACTATGAGAAATTGCTCTAAGAGCAAATCTAGAGCCGCACCCTAGCCCTATTTTCATTATTGATAGGTCACCTTGTGCTCAACATCGATTAGTATCATGGGTCTTTGACTGAATGGTTTCCCTTGTGTTCGACATCAGCTTTCATTATCACACATTGGGATTTGTGCAATGTCTTGGTTCCCATTTGACCCTATTAGTGGATTCCTCGCCTCTGTGTCATCTTTCATTATTGGTTGGCTCAAAGGGTTTCTATCATGCGCTAGCTACATCTGACGTACGCCGGAAACGTGCTTCAGTTGGGTTACTACATCTTTATTCGTTTGATTCCTTCCACATTATTGGCCTACGGGTTACACTCACGCTAGATTGATGAAGGATGCCTTAATGCCTTCCTTCTGGCATATATTTTCCCATCAACTTCAGCTCATTGCTCTGGGAACGAGATCTAGAGTCCATTTAGCATTACCGTAGGGTTTGTAGTCATGAGTGGCAGACTCCTTCGCTATCGACACTGGGAAAACATCATTGTCTCCTGATTGATAGATTCTTCTAAGTGTTCAACTACAACTCATTTATTCGCACTTGTTAGATTGTACTAGGTACCTTGGCTCTCATCATCATTATCGGTGATTAGTCTCGCGTTTGTTAATGGTATACATCAATGACCGATAATCACACGATTTCTCACATGGTCGACTTCATATCATTTATTCCCATTTTGTAGAAATGTACCACGGCAGTCAGTGAAGACCTCGGGTTTGCATCAGCGTTTCTTGGTGCACTTGTTAGTTTCTCCTATTTCTAATAGTTGACACCATCCACCCTATATGTTGCAATTCCTTACAGCGACATCCTATATGTTGGCACCCGAGTTGCAGTGTAGTACCATTTATTCCACCATTTGACTTGGTACTTTTTGGATCAGCTTTATGACTTCAGTGATTAGCTTCATACTTCAGCATCATTGATCAATTCTTTATATGTGATATTCAGACATGTACTTACTTGGATATGATCGGATGATCCATTATGTATTTTTAGTTCCTTTATACTTGTATGCATATTGGATCCACTTTTGCACTTGACACACGGACATGATTTACTATCTCTGAGCATGGGTATGCTCGCCTCAGACAACAATTTCCTTCTGATCTCTTTCACTGGCTTGGCAGGCTGAATTCTAGTGAACTCCTCCTCGGTCTCGGCATGATTCCTTTTATACACTTAATACATTTCGGCCATCATGTACCCCTTCTGACCTCATATATTAGGGGGCATCTGTTATAGCACCATTTACCACTCTTGGTAGATTTGATGCTCTGGTTATGGCCTAGGGAAACCCTTCCTTTCCAGACTTGGTCCAAAATCTAAAAAACAGTGTTTTATTTCCTATACGCTACTTTTCCCTATGTTAAAAGCGTGTACACACAGGTCAACATATACCCAACCCACGTATATGTGTTAAAACACTTAAAAATAATAAATCTCCTTAATTTTGGGCAGAGTTTATGGGTTTTACCTGTTACTCACCTACTATAGCCTGTGGCCCAACTGTTTCCCAACTGAAAAAACTAATTTGGAGAAGTATAAATAAACCTCCATGGGAAGGCCTAAGGAAAGAAGAGATGAGATATTGATATTATAGTTGATTGATCCCTAATCGAGTCTGAAGAAATCCATATGCCTCCTACACTCCCCAAGATTTAGGAAACTCTTGTTTCCTCTTTTGATATATCCTTCACCCCTCTTGTGATATCCATGTGTATGTTGGAGGAAGATTGTTGAGGTCGGGACAGGACGGATCCATAGGACAGTTCCGCTTGGAGCTGGAGGAAGACTTAGGTTGTAGTTTTCCACCTTTCATTTACCTTACATAAATAAAGAAATGTTGTTATGTTCCTGATATTTATCGTGTTTATGCATTGATCCATGTTGTGATTTGTTCATAAATCTTATATTAATGTGTAATCGTTCATTTTCTTATATGATCTAACATATATATCATGAATATGCTTTCTGTTACTACTATTGTATATGCTTTTCTTGAATAATTTAAAGGTTTCAAAGGCATCAGAAGAAGCAGAGGGTTTGAACCCTACAGGATCTACCCAAATGTAGGACCTCTGAGTAAGGACACTTCTTCCCAGTTCAGTAGTTAAAGCATTTAGATTGTTTGTCTGTGCATTTCTTGCTACTGTATGCCCTCCGCTTTGTTGGGGTTTTCAACCCAAGACCCTAGGGTGTTCCCACCCGCAACACTTGCCCTTCTTCCGGGGGCACTGAGTGGTGAAATGTCCAAGTTCCCCACACTTGAAGCATCTGACTTTGGAAATGTCCTTCTTCTTTCTCTTTTGTTGCCCTTGTTGTCCCTATGATGCAAGAGCTACATTCTCCTCCTCTTCCTTCTTGACTCGGGCTCCTTTATCGCTACTCCCTTCCTTGGTCAACCTCATGAACTCTTCTTGTTAAAGAGATGCCCACATCTCCTCCCAACTGGAGAGATTCGATCTTCCCAAGATACTTTGGACAAATGTATCCCAATCCTCGGTGACTGCATTCAGGGAAGTCCTGACCATGAACTCAAGATCTGGTGTAGACCCCATAAAATTCAACTAGTCACGAATCCCTTGCAACCTAAGGAGGAAGGGATCGATATCTTCTCCCTTCTGCATCTGGTATTGTCTCAGCTGATTTTCTAATAGAATCTTTCATTGGATGGAAGTTCCCTGGTACAAGGTGGTCAATGCCTCCCACATCTCCCTTGTTGTTTCTTTCTCAACAATGTGTGATACTACATGATCTTTGACCTCGTCTAGGATCATGCACTTGGCCTTTGCCTGGGCCTCCTCGTACTTCTTTAATGTATCAACGTTGATCGAAAAAACAACTACTTTCAAGGCATAGTCCTTGATGTGATTTTTGTCTAGGACTGCTAGGATCCTGGCCTTCCTGGTGACAAAATTGGAAGCTGCATCCAATCTATCATGATCCCTCAGTCCGTTGACTGCCATCTCTGCTTAACAAATATAGGACAGGTTCTCTTCTCCCTCTCTTGCTGCTAATCCAGCAAGACTTGGATCTGGATTTCTTTGGCGCAAGAAACCCTCTAAGGAACAAGCTCCTATAGACTCTCTCTGAGTCCTGATTTCCTTCACAGAAATCCTTAGGCCAAATTTCGAATCACTCCTCTCTAATCCTCCTTTGCCGCTACAACCCAGATCTAGATTTCTTTGGCTAGAAATCTGTCAAGGTAGTGACTCCCTCTACTGCGGTTATGTCTCCTCATATACTATTTTGCACAAACAACAACAATGTCCCACCAGCACCTAAGATTCGATATGCACTGCTCCCTTTCCCCCAACAATTTAAGAATCTAAGCTCCTCAACCTCTATGCAATCACTACATGAGCTAGATCAGCTCCTCCTAGCCACTACATCACTCCTTCCAGGCTCAGAAAGATGACATGGCTCTGCGTGAGCCTGATCTGCCCCTCTATGCTTCTGCGTTGGCCTAGATAGCTAATGCATTTTCTGTGTGGGCTTCTCCCAGCTACTGCGTCACGCTCACTTGGCTCAGAACGCTGATGTAGGAACTGCGTGAGCCTCTACGTCACCTCTTCTACACTGCGTCACTCTCCCTCTACGTCTCTGGCTCTGGAACAACATTGTCACTCAGGAAAATTCCCTCTCTGCAGCAAATTCTTTGGATCTCCTGGCTAGTGTCTTCAATCTCCTATGATCTGCAATGCTCTGATACCATGTGAAAATTTCTAAATCTACACATCATAAATCCTACTGCAATCACTGGTTTATCATCTCCTACTTGTTTTTACATTCAACAAGTTATTTAATTATTTAAACAACAATGAAAACACTATTGCAGACTACACATACATACAGATCATGAACTGAAAATAGAACGAGACAAATACACAAGGGACACCGTTATTTTTGGACAATCATCCCCGGAAAAACCCAATGCAGGAAAACTGGTGCAGCAGCTCTGAGGGTTTTCTATTATTAAACAGTAGTTCTGAATACAACTCTGGGTTCCCTCTCAGTAATCCAGTTACAGAGATGAAAATATACTGGCAGAAACCTAAGTGAGATTACCTCACTTCACTCGGAAAAATCTCTCCGTTCCAGCAACTAGACTGGTTGTCCCCGGATACAATTACACTGCCCCTTGGCAGTAGTTGCGTGGGCCTGCGTGGAGCACACTGTGACACTGCGTCAGCACTGATCTACCTCCTCTGCCTCCTGGAGTTCTAACTTCAGCCTTCTCTTCTGATCCTACTGCTCCCCGGCTGAATTCAGATTACTTCTGGAGGGTGGCTCTACCTCAGCGTTGGAAACGCGTGGGCCCTTCCTAACCCAACGTCAGTCTCCTTGCGTCTGCGCTACCTCCTCTAGATTTTCTTTGCCTCTCTCTGCTATGTATTTGAGGTCCCGGAGAAGATCCTCCAACCTCAACTATCCCTTCCCCTCTGCTGCAACAGATCACTTATTCGATTTTATCGGCAAACCTCGCCCCAGAAAAATCGAACTGACTGATCTCTCAAGTGTATCTCCAACTGACCCTCAAGCCTCCTCTTATACTTTTCTTGTTGATGAATCAATGACCGAGATTAAGTCCCTAATAAACAACTAATATTAAAATAGACTTGATCCTCGTCACTTAGAAGTTTCTCACCCATATTCTTATTAATACCCATTTATATTTATATCTTCCTAAGTTTAGACTTAGGAACCCATTAAAAATATTAATTATTTTAATAACTCCTCATGCTGGTGGAATTTCTCCAAACGATTTTTGGGTTCTGGAGATCTCATGTATTCTAGACTCTCCACAAAATTTTTGAGCTAGAGCACATCCGATGCTACCCAAAATCAACACCTTTGTGCTAAAATGTCATCTTCCCCTGTGAATCTTGGAAAGAGCTTGAGATAGTCTTGGGGCATATCATTCAAGGTTTTGTCAAGTCCAATGAGGCATATTTGTTGAGGAGAAAGCCTAGGAAAACCATATTGACCAAGGGAGGTGGTAGAATATTTATTACAAGTCCTACCTGAGGGGTTATCTAAGTTGCAGATGACTGGATCTGGGTTGGGAAGCTATTCACACTCTACATGGGACTATTTATAAGGATGTATTTAACTTCTTTAGTTTCAGGGGAGGGATTAAATGGGAAAGAGGGTGAACTAAAAGAAGCTTCTTTGGTTTTTAATCTAGAAGGAAATGAGCCAAATAATGCACAATGTTCTTCAGGATATTCCAAGTCTTTAGAGGCAGACTCAAGGTAGTTTATCACAACTTTTTGAGAGCTAGTTGATGATATTTCTGGAAAATATCTTGTGGAATCTAGAGTTACATGGGTTCGCTCTTTCCAAATCCTCTGGGATATGATTTTCTTAGGGTTGGATACAGGAGGAGTTTCCTGTTGGCTTGTATCAAAGCGAGTATGAGGTCACCGGAAAGTCGAGATGCTCAAAATAAGATTCAGATAGTGGAGTTGCCAATGTGAGAGATCTTCAACCCACACTTCCCTTGCTCACCTAACAAAGGTAATATGAAAATTATCGTATCCAGGGAAAAATTTTCTGATTCTTTCCCTGACAACGATGCCAAAATATGTTGTAGCTCCTAGAGACAACCCCTAGGTTGAGGAAAAGGCCAGTGCCTTGGACATCTTAGAGGAGTGCTTTGAGGATTTGTTGAGATTTGTGTTGCACTTCATATTTAATATAATTGGAATTAGATTGATCCAAAACATGGTTCAATCACCCTTTACCAAGGTAGACTTAAACACACACACAAAGATATATATATATATAGGAAGATATTGCTCATCCCAAGGATAAATGTCATGATATGGTGGCTGGCACACAATAAAATTCAGCTTAATATTTGTCATTATAGTAAAAAAAATGGAGAGAGAGAAAATAAGGGAAGGAATTCAAATGCAGAGAGTTGGATAACACAGAATCCTAAGCAATGAATCCCAACGGAACTATGGAAGAATAAGGAGATGAAAGTGCAGAAATTTTGGAACGCATTTAGGGTTTATAGATCTATATTTTCATGGGTACATTCTGTCACAAAATAACATTGGTAATATGTGATCTCACAGGTACTGTTGGCTACAATATAACATAAGTAAATCCATAATTTGAGAGTGAAACTAGCATCTTCTTTACACAATTTCAGAGGAAGATAAACAGACATGAAATGACAACAAAGGGGTACACATACTACAAATTACTCCACTTGGAATCACCATATCTGCTTCATTAATATTTGAAAATGGAGTCCATATCATAGTTACAACACAATTGACATTTGTATAAGCATTAACACCTCATGAACAAGCCATTGAACCAAGAGTTGGAACCTCTTTTTGTATGCAGAACTCGGAATACCTGCAAAGACAAATTTTGGACCTTTGGGAACAGGATTTGGGAACCTCTCAAATGATTTTCAACCCTTATATATGGGCAGAGGGGGAGATTTGGATAAACAGTTACAAAATATCTTCCATTGTTATAGTTGTCTAATCAACTAGTTGTATCGGCTGTGCATATTCAAATGATTACATAACAAATTGATTCATTCTTTAAAATGCAGAAATTACAAAATAAAAATAAAAAACATGGGAAAATTGAATGATGGCTATAGAAAAAAATCTCCATTCCAATTCCTGTGATCACCTCTGATTAGGCCACATCTTTTCCACAGTGTTCCTTCATGGTTACCGGACAATATGCATGTCACTTTCTCACCCTAATTGTTTAATCTCCCTCTTGGAACTGGCTATGATCAGGTGTGGAGGTGTTGAAATTGTTGACCCATCCACCTGCATACACTCTAGGCTATACTATCGAAACCCAATACATCTCGTAACTCTTATAAAAGATCGTTATGAAAACACAGAACTTCGATCGCCCTTTGCTCCTCTTTCTTAAGCTCCTTTATCACATATCAACCATGGGACCACTTCCTATAACCAAAGGCTTAATGCATAGGCACTACAATATTGGAGCCTTCTATCCTCATAACTTCATTTGAAATAAAATTCTGAAAATATAAAGTTATGATGCATCCAAGCTCCTCTTCCATTGGCCTCTTCTTGTTTTTCGCATGGGATTGGGTGCCATGACCTCAGGCTCAATGCTTGGGTGCTAAAACCATTTGTGTCATGTCGGGGGCCTATCTCCCTTTGTAATTCTTCCTTCACTCTTGGTTCTTTGGATGGTCATGACCAAGTGCCACCACATATCGAGGCCCCTTCACCATCGAAACTTTTCCAAATTATAGTTTACACAGGAGTTAAGATATTTGCATCACCGATATGGCCCATAACACTTAGGTGCTAAATCTTCCCTTAGCTCTGGGTTCTGTGGATCTCTCACGACCATGTGCCAGTCTGCATTAGAAGCCCTCTTCATTGGAAATTTTCAAATCAGGAATTAACTTTGGAGTTACAAAAACTCCCACTTCTGATGAGCTCATAGCTCTTGGTGCTCATCCCCATATCTACGCCCTTCGTTCTATGGGGTTCTCGTGGCCGGGCACCATATAATATAAAATCCCTCTTCATCGGAAGTTTAAATTAAGAATTAACATTAGAGTTATGAAAATTCCCACTCCTGATGTTCTCATAGCTCTTGGTGCTCGGCTCCAACTCTACACCCTTGGTTCTTTGGAGTTCCCGTGGCCGGGCGCCATACAATATTGATGCCCTCTTCATCAGAAGTTTTCAAAATCTAATTATAAAAGAAATTCAATTTCTCTCACCTCTGAAATAAAGACCTTCGAAATAATGTTATGTTGGCATCATCATCTCCACGTGGTGCCTCCTAAGTGGTGACACATGTCACCCAGATTTGTCCCTTTAGGCCCTCCAAAATGTCAAAATTTCCTGCCACATGTCCTTGTCAAGCCATGTCATGCTGACGTAATCTAGCATGTCAGCTTCTTGGAACCAACTATCTGCTGCCATGTGTCCATTTTTTAGGAGAGAGAAAGGGTCCCTAGGGTCCTTGGTTTTGCACTGGTTTCCTTTGTATTTTCTGTTGAAGTTTCTAATTTTACTTAGTTTAGAAACCCTTCATGCACTTTTTCTGATTTATTCCTACCTAATTGTTATTTTGCTTTAACAAGTTATTTACAAAGTAAATACTGAAAATAAACACCAGTGCATGCTCAACATATTACAGATCAACAACTAACAGAAACAAGAACAAACACACCACATGACACCATTATTTTTGGACCAATGTCCCCGAAAAAACCCAATGCAGGAAAACCGGTGCAACTATCTGACGGTTTTCTTATTAAGCAGTATCAGAGTACAATTTGGGTGCCGAAACTGGCCTACCCAATAGAAAATTTCCTTAGCAGTAATACCTCTCGGTTTTTGACAAATCTAGTGGCTGGAACCCCGGATAATCCTTCCAGCAGCTACTCAGCACCAATCTGCCCCAGAAACCCCAGTGTCTGCCCAATCTGGACTGCGTCAACCTCTCCTAGCCCAGCGCTGGCACTGCATTAACCTATCTTGGCCTGCGTCAACCTCTCCTCAGCTGCTCTCCCAATCACTTATTCTATCTCTCTTAGCAAACCCCACTCTAGAGAATAGAATGATTGATCACTCTGGTGTCCTTCTCCTAGTGACCCTCAAGCCTCCTCTTATACTTTTCCTATTGACATCTCAACGGCAGAGATTAAGTCCCTAATCAATGGCTAAGATTAGATCTGGCTTGATCCATGTCTTTTGGACCATTCTAACATAGATTCGTATTAATACACATTAATATTTTATTTTCCCTAAGTTTAGACTTAGGGACTCCATTAAAAATATTAATTATTTTAATATCTCCTGATCTGTTTAGAATCTGCCCAAACCCTTTCTGGGCATTGGAGATCTCATGTGCCCCAACCTCTCCACCAAATTTCATGGCTAGAGCACATCTAATGCTACCCCAAATCAACACTCCCTCTTAGCGAGGACTGTGCTCTGGCAATACTCCTCACTCAGTATTACTCTGATCATCTGGCATCGGTACTTGTGTTGATGCTAGGACTTCTTGCCCACCATCCTCTGCACCGCTGCCTCCTGTATTGCTACTCATGGTTCTTCTACTGCCACTGTTGCATCTGTACGACAGCTCCCTCTGCATCCGTGCTATTGCTAGTCCTTTCTCCCAACACTTCATCTACACTGCACCTCCTCTCATCATGTTGCATCGTGTTGCCCACTGCTACACTGCAACTCAGTTACTGAGAAGTAAGTAACTGATCCTCCAACTGACCTCCCTGTTGGGCTAGAGACCCTCCTGATGCTAAAGCTACCTCTACCATTGACAAGTGCTCCCTCTCTGACCTCTGCGCTACTACAACAACTCCCTGCATCTCGCATCGTTCCACACCTCTCTGTGCCTTCCTACACTGGTGCAACACTCTTGTGCCTCTCGCATTGCTGCAGCCTGCTAGCCTCGTGCCGTCTCGGGACTCCTGCACTGTAGCTCTCTCTACCGCTCCATCTGCATCTGTCTCTACCCACTCAGTTAGTCTTGCTACTCCTCGTCGGGGCTCCCGTAGCAAGGTCTAATCCAAGAGGTTGGGTACCTCAAGGATCCTGCCCCTCATCGCCTATAGTCCGCCTGACTATAGCTCGATGTCTCCCCACTTCCTCTCAAGTGGCGTGTGTGCACTCATAGCACAATCATCGTCTGTCAAAACTTCCTTCTTTGCCCGTGCTGGTGCTGCCTTAGTCTGAGAAGACTCTCCCTTACTCTTCTTCCTTGGGCACAGGGTCGCATAATGACCCATCTCCCCACAGTGGAAGCACTTGTTCTTGGAGAGATCTTTCTTCTTCCGCTTCTCCTGCTTTCCCTCAGATGCTAGGGCCACATCCTCCTCCTCTTGTTGAACTTTGATCCCTTTGCTGCTGCTACCTGTCTTCGAGAGCCATCTGATCTCTTCCTGGCAAAGATTTTCCCACATCTCATCCCAAGGTAGGAGAGTCCCTCTACCTAGGATACTCTGGACAAACACTTCCCAATATTCTGAGACATCATTCAGGGTTGTCCTCACCATAAGCTCCTGATCTGGTGTCGCTCCTATAGCAGTCAACTGGTCTCAGATCTCATTCAGTCCTCTGAGGAAGGTGTCAATCGATTGACCCTTATTCATATGATACGACCTAATCTAGTTCTCAAGCAGCATTCTTCTCTGTATAGAAGTATGTTGGTACAGGTTCTTGAGAGCCTCCCACATCTCAACTGCCATTTCCTTCTCGGCTATAAGTGGTACCACATGATCCTTGACCCCATCAAGGATAATGCACTTGGCCCTCGCCATCACCTCTTCATACTTGTCGTTATCATTTGGGTCGAATGGGATAGCTATAACCTTCAAGGCGAAGTTCTTAACATGGTTCTTGTCAAGCACTGATAAGATTATGGCCTTCCAAACTACAAAGTTCGATGCTCCATCCAGTCTATCCTGGTCTCTTACCCCGTGTAGTGCCATGACGCTCCTCTACTTCCCTCCTAGAAGTTCTCTATTCGACTCCTCTGAGTCTCTACTTCCCGTCTAGAAGTTCTCTTCTGGACTCCCTCTAACTCCTTATTTCCCTCCTAGAAATCCTTCTTCCACTTGTCGAGATGCCCCCTACTCTAATCGTCTTGTGCAACTACACTACTGATCTAGGTTCCTTGGCTAGAAACCCTCGGTAACAACTCCTATAGCCCTACTTTGTTAGGTACTATTCTGACTACAGTACATCACCAGCTCCACTCTACAATATTTCTGCAGCCTTCTAGACTCCAACAACTGCCTCTCTATGAACTGCGTTAGCCCCTCTCTGCCTCACGTTGGCTCTGCGTCACCCCAGATGGGTTTGCGTCAGCCCTGGGATGCCCTGTGTCAGCCCTCTGGACCTCTACATCAGCAACGCTAGCCTCTCTAAGGCTATGCGCAGCGTTCAACTTCTTCTGCGTGGCTCTGGCTAGCTCTGCGTCTCACTTCTTGGCTTCTGCGCTACTAGAAACAACTTCTGTCACCTCGGAACAGTTTTTTTTTGTTGCTATTGCTCCGCTCAACTGATGTCTTTTAGTCCTCCTGTGATCTACAATCACCCTCTAATACCATGTTGAAATTTCTAAGTTTACTTAGTTTAGAAACCCTTCATGCACTTTTTATGATTTATTCCTACCTACTTGTTATTTTTCTTTAACAAGTTATTTACAAAGTAAATACTGAAAATAAACACCAGTGCATGCTCAACATATTACAGATTAGCAACTAAAAGAAATAAGAACAAACACACCACATGACACCATTATTTTTGGACCAATGTCCCTGGAAAAACCTAATGCGGGAAAATCTGTGCAGCTATCTAAGGGTTTTCTTATTAAGAAATATCAGAGTACAATATGGGTGCCGAAACTGGCCTACCCAACAAAGAATTTACTTAGCAGTAATACCTCTCAATTTCTGAAAAATCTACTGGCTGAAACCCTGGATAATTCTTCCAGCAACGACTCAACACTAATCTTCCCCAAAAACCCCAACATCTACCCAATATGGACTGCGTCAGCCTCTCCTAGCCCAGCGCTAGCATTGCGTCAACCTATCTTGGCATGCGTCAGCCCCAAGAGGCCCTGTGCCAGCTCTCTGAGCCTCTATGTCAGCTACGATGGCCCCTCTGGTGCTCTGCGCAGCACTTAGCTGCCTCTACGTGGCCTTGCGTGAGCACTGGCTACTCCTGCGCCTCTCTCTCTAGCTACTCTGCTGCTATCCCAGCACTATCTCTGCCTCTCTATCTCTCTGTACTCAATGCCCCTCAGCTGCTCTCCCGATCACTGATTCTATCTCTCTTAGCAAACCCCACTCTAGAGAATAGAATGACTGATCACTCTGGTGTCCTTCTCCAAGCGACCCTCAAGAGTCCTCTTATACTTTTCCTGTTGACATCTCAACGGCCGAGATTAAGTCCCTAATGAATGGCTAAGATTAGATCTGGCCTTATCCATGTCTTTTGGACCATTCTAACACAGATTCATATTAATACACATTAATTTTCCCTAAGTTTATACTTAGGGACTCCATTAAAAATATTAATTATTTTAATATATCCTAATCTATTTAGAATCTGCCCAAACCCTTTTTGGGTATTAGAGATCTCATGTGCCCCAACCTCTCTACCAAATTTCGTGGCTAGATCACATCCGATGCTACCCCAAATCAACATTTTCGTGACCAAGTGTCAGTATGTATCGGAGCCCCTATTCATCGTAATTATTTCAAAAAGGAATTAAAAAGAGTTTTGATGCCTTCAACCTCCGATATTCCTTCTTGGCACTTAGGTTCTCTGCCCACTCTATGCCCTCGATTCTTTTGAGTCTTCGTGACCAGTTGTTGCATGATATCGAAGCTCCTCTCATCAGAAGCTTTTAAATTAAGAATTAAACCAAATTTCAGTTTCCACCATCCTCCGAAATTCCATCTTAGCACTTAGGTGCTCCACCCAGTTCTGCGCCCTTGGTCCCTTTGGTTTTCCATGACTGGGTGCCATATAATATCAGAGCCCCTCTCATCGGAAATTTTTTGGAAAGGAATTTAAAAGGGTTCTGATGTGATTGGGTTCCAAATTTTGGCACTCCTCTTCAGATTTTAGCCTCCAAAATTTCAGCCTCCCATTGGATTTCGCCTTTCCTTTTGGCTTCGAGACTTAGGCTTTTGATTTTGGCTTTCTCCTCGTGATTTTGACCTCTGATATTTTCTCTCCTCTTTGGCCTTTTTTCACTTCGGCTCCCCTTTTTGGAAACCATTTTACATCATTTGAAACAATTGAAAAAAGATGTATTAGGTGAAAATAGTATGAAAAGGAAGCTCATTGCGCTTTTGCGGCAAGGGATTTGTTGTGTTTTATACTATTTTAGAAGTTAGCTTCAAAATATGTCTATGAATAAATGGAGATGAATTTTTAAAAAGTGAAAGACTTTTTTTTCAAAGACGAGCTAAGTTACAATAACCACCTTCATTTTTTTAACAGGGGTCATATATTGGAAAATTTGAATGAATATTTACAACATTTTGTTTTCAGATTTCGTCATTTCCTGTTTTAGTCATGATATTTGGCTGCAGATTCCGAGAATATGGAGAATAATTTTTTATAACCGAGCGAGGTTTCTCTCAAACACAATCTCATGAACAAAAAAAATCCTTTGGTTTTGTAACAACTATCATTATTCGAGAGATATGATCTAATATTTGACCCCTATTTTCCATAAATTCGGTCTCTATTTCCTAGCAGGCAGTTTCTAAATCTAATGTAACTAAGTCTAATGAAAATATTGTGAAAGATATTGAGGTTTTAGAGGCCCAAATACAATCTTATAATTTCCAATATCAAATTCAGTCCTTTAGAAACCTTATTCATCCAAAACGAAAGGAGGTGGTGCTACCCTTTGATATCGAGATTTAAGAAAGTTTTTTGGGAATGGGTTTGATGACTCACAACTGAAACCATATATATGAACTCTCCAACCATAACAATCAAATTGTAGAATGCCTTGAGGATCAATAATCAAACTATGACATCCATGCCTTTTATGATCCAATAGTTATCTATATGGAAGGAATTTTCAGCATTAATTTTCAATTATGTTTCCATTGTGAGGATCAAATGTATTATCAGTTGCCTTTGCTCTTATATTGTTTAGTTTTGATTATGTTCAATCATGGTCAAAAATCCATACTATATGAGCAACTACTTGATTGGCTTCACTGGCATTTTTGTATCGCTTGATTTCATCAATTCTTCAGTAGGTTAGAGTAGGAAATGGTGTGTCAGTAAGCTTAGCACTCTGAGCATGTTTTCCAGCAGTTCTTCAGGAGGTTAGAGTAGGAAATGGTGTGCCAATAAGCTCAACACTTTGAGCATGTTTTTCGATAGTTTCAAATTTCAGTTAGCAACACATATAGTTCTAATGTATAGCTTAGTTTGGATTTCAGTTTTGGTTCTCAGGCTTGCAGAGCAGGGACATGTCGCAGGATTGGGAACATCCTAATGGATCATGCTACTAGTCTACAATGTTCTTTGGCACCTCACAGGGAGGATTAAATCCCCATTGGAATCAATTTTAGTGTCCTATGTTATAGTATTCGAAGCCAAGCTTAGAATTTTTTATTATTTTGGTCAATTTGTAAAGTTTTTTTATGATCTCATTGAGATCAAGTCTTAGTGTCAATAGGATATACTAAAGTTTGAGTGGTAAGTAGGGATCAAGCTATCAAAGTCTTAAAAGCTCTAGGTTTAGTAAGTCTAAGGTAATGTGTTATCTAAATCATGAGTGAAGATAGTAGTGGGTCTGTTTTTCTCATCATTGGAACAATTAAGTGGTGTCTTTTCAAGTCAGTTGCAAAGTCACATGAAATACTTCATCTTATTATTATCATCGCAAGTTGTTGTTGTGCTTCTCCTTTGCGTTGTGCTTCCGTTGTTGGTGATATTTTTCAAGGATGGGAGTTTAAATTATGAACAGATGTTATCCAATAGGCATCTGATGACATTCATGTTTTTTTTCACATGTGTGACACATTCAGAAGTCTGGGAGGTGATCAAAAGCATGCAAATCATGAATTCGTTGTGCTTTTGAAGTAGCACAGCGAATGCACTGCGCTTCCACACAATCAACAATTTGACCTTGAAATTTGAATCCAAATCTCATGAAATTGATTCTAATGGTTATGAAAAGTATCCTTAAGTGTCTTGCAGATTCAACATTCAAGCATTGATTATATAGTATGAAAAGGAAGCTTGTTGCACTTTTACTTCAGGGGATTTTGTTGTGTTTTTTACTGTTTTAGAAGTTAACTTCAAAATAAGTTTCTGACCAAATGGAGATGGATTTTGAAAAAGTGAAAGATGTTTTTTCAAACACGAGCTAAATTACAATAACCTCCTTTAGTTTTGTAACAAGTTTCATATATTATAATATTCGAATGAATATTTACAACCTATTTTTCTAATTTCGTCATTTCCTGTTTTAGTCATGATATTTCGAGGATCTGAAGAAGACTTTTCGAAAAATGAGAGAGGTTTCTCTCAATAACAAGCTCGTAAACAAATAAATACTTCAGTTTTGTGACAATGGTCATGATTCGAGAGATATGATCTAATATTTGACCCCTTTTTCCATAAATTTGGTCCCTATTTCCTAGTAGGTAGTTTCTAAATCTAATGTAATTGACTCTATCTTTGAGGAAATGGCTGAGATCGACATCCTAAGTCCAAGGATGAGATATTTTTATATATTTCATGAATTTCAGTGTGCAAAAGGTTGGTTCGTCGGGGTTAGAGAGAGCAAACGCTTGCATTGTACTTTTCCATTTTAAAACGTTTTCAGTGAATGATGAAGACCGAGGTCTGTTTTCTCAGGGATTCATGTGTCAATTTATGATGGTGATGTTTTCTCTTATGTATGTGAGTTTTTATCTTGTTACAATCATGCTTGAAATGTTATGTCTTCATGTTTAATTAAGAATAATTTTTTTCAGAATTCACTTTTTAAGTGCTCTGTTATGGATTATTGAACAATTTAGTGTTTTTATTCTATTGAGATATCTAGAATTCATCCTCAGCTAGATTCTTTAGATGTTAATAATTCCACTATTCCTCTTCTCACCCCTCTATAATGAAATTTGATAATAAAAAAACACCAGAAGGATTGCCTACCTTGCCCCTATCTAAAGATTCCTCAATTTTTCATCCTCTCACTGAAAATCATTAGCTTAATATGACTCCATGCCCAATGGATTTTCCCTCTTCCCTGTCATCAAAACGTTAAATCTATTCCTCTTTGATATTAATACCTAGCGTAGGACCTATGTGACTGAAGAATCAGGTAGAGAGAGCCCTCTCTGAAGCCGGAAGGCCTAGATTCTAGTTTTAAAGTGGTTTGTGGTTACCTTTGGGTTCCTCTCCTCATCTTGGAGGAATTACAAAGTGATAACAGTTGGAAAGGTATCTGAGAGGACCATCAAACCATACCATCCATAGACTCATTAGGAAATCATAACTTTGACAAAATATCAGTAAACTTCAAACAACTTTGATTTCATTTGATAATATCATGCAAAAGACATCATACTACGTCCTTTGATTCATGAATGATGTTGTTGCTTCTTTATACATCTCGTTTGACATCAATGACACTAGTTCTCATCAATGAGAACACTAAGTCCAACATAGGGTTGAAAGCCTTAGCAAAGCGAATGAAAGAATCCCAACATATAAGCCTAGAAATACATGCAATAAAGACAATCTAAGATTTACAAGTTGAATGACCTACTTGGTAGTTCATCAGTTGGAGTATGTTTCCTCCTGTCTTGCCCCTAATCTTTAGACCTGTAATCAAAATTGAAAGAATACAACAACTGGAAGAGAGATCAAAGAATACATGTATATAAAATGTTAGTATAATAAAATTTCAATGCATAAGAAAATACTTTACATGAAAAACTGAAATAAGAACAAGAAAATGAATTATTTATTAATATGAAAGCAACAATGAAATAGATATGGGGAAGACAAGGAAACTAGAGTTTATTGATGGGGGGGTAATCTTAAAAGCACATGGATACATACTTGGATCTAAGGGAATTTCACCGAATTTTCACTGTAATAATAGAAAATGTATTTTCCTACACCCAAGGCATCATCATATAGTACCAAATATTGGTTGGGGTGGTTATCACACTTGCTATAGCAAGTGGATTTTGGTCTATCCCGTAAACCTCGTTTGAAGAAGTGTGAAGATGCACACATTTCTATTTTTTTGGTGCACTTTGTAGGCATAGGAAAGTTTCTTTTAGGAGACTAGAAGACATATGTGAATCGCTTTGAGGAAAGTCACATGCATATGTAGGATGCTAGATTGAAAAGAGCATATGGAAACTGAAAAACTATTTTATAAGAACTTTTTGTGTAACATCAAGTTTTCCATAGAAAAAAGGAATGATAACGAGGCTAGAAAATGCATCTCAAGATTAGTTGTGGCAAAATATGCTATAATAATTAGTGGAATAGTCAAGGTAGAATGAAAACTACTAATAGAAGACTAGATTATTATGCAGTGGATAAATGAAAGTATTACTTAGTATAAATGATTACAACTTGGAGGTCAGACATAGAGGTATAGCATGCAACATATTTAATTCATGGGAGATAATGGGCCTCATAATTTTCATATTTTCATCATCCTTTACATATATTTTTACTTGCCCATAATCCCATATTTATCCTTCTTGATGCTTAAAATGGAAATTTTGACATGAGATGTTTTCCATTACATTTCTTTAATATTTCATTTTAATATATGATTAACATTAAGAAATATGCATATTTTGTATTTACTAATGAACGATGGCTTATTTATGAACAAGTTTTGATATGATATTAATTCAAAATGTTATGCTGCAAGTTGGAGGAAACTTGAATAATGGTGCAAACCATTTATAAATCCATGTGTCATAAATTTAATATGTTACAATTGAGAAAATTGACCATCACCAATCATGCAACCGCTTGGGGAAGATAATAGAACATACATTTTATTTTTTTAATCATTGTTAGACATATTTTTAGGTGCCCACATGTGCATATCCATATTTATTGTAGAATTAAATATCTCCAGTGTATATGCTACAAAAATAACAAATGTATGAATATAGATCCACTTGAGAGTCAATAATTTTCAAGTAGTTACAACCATTTTACAAATTTACAAAATATAGAAAATGATTTCAATTATTCTTGTTAATTAGCAACTAATTTTGGAATGACTTTGATTGTCAAATTCATATAAGCTATGTGGGCTATGAAAACATGCTAAAAAATGCTCAACTTAATTATAAATGGTCGATATCAATTGATGAAGTAGTACCATGGCTCAAACTCTACCCAATGTGCTTTGTTGCCAATGATACAAGTTCTCTTTAACACAAGTACAAAATATTCTGATGTTGTATAAATTTAGTAGATTGTACCATTGTACCAATATGTTAACATACCAATGACTCTGCCAAGTGCTAAATCTCTCCCCCTAATTGTATATAACATGCTATTGATTTTAATGGATTCCACTACTTAAACTAATTATACCAATTGAAAGAAGACAAAAAAAAAAACTTATAAGACATGCAAACTTTCCATTTCATCATTCTTATAGTGCAATATACTCTCCCTAAACTCATACTACTCCTACCTATCTTGAATCTCCCCCTGACATCACTGTCTTTTCTTCTCTCTGACATCCTAACTGGTAACTATCCTTTACATATTTAGATAGTTTCCCTCTTTCCTTGTGAAGGAGACTAGTGAAGAGATGAGGGAGACATCCCAATATTTTCCTCAAATACTCAAAATGCTATTGGGTAAGAGGCTTGGTGAATACATCGATTATTTTTTCCTTTGTTGATATATATTCCAAATTTACAATTTGATCAACCACCTGTTCTTTAAGAAAGTGATACTTTATGGGTATATGTTTCGACTTTAAATGAAGAACATTATTCTTTATTATACTTATGTCTCTTGTTTTATCACATACAATGGGAATCAATTCATCGTAAGTTACCATCATGTCTTGCAATGTATGCTTCATCCACAAAATTTAAGTGAAACACATTGCAACTGCTATTTACTCAACATCAATTGTGGATAGTAAGATGGATGTCTGCTTTTTTTTAACTATGCCACCAAGAAATTTCCTAGAAAGAAATCACTGCCACTCGCCCTCTTTCTATCATCTACATTGCTATCCTAATCAACATTTGTGTATGCAGTCAATGAGAAATTATAACCCTTTGGATATGACAATCCATAATCGATTGTGCCTTTTAGAGACCTGAAAAAATTCCGTTGTGTGTAAAAAATGGCTATTCTTGGAATTTATTGGTATCTTTCTACCAAACCAATAACTTGCATTATATCTAGCCTTGAGGATGTTAGGTACAACAAGCTGCCAACCATTTATCTAGCTTCTTTTTCGATTTAGCTCTGGTAACTCATCATCTTTGCTTAGCTTACATCCAGTGACCATAGGATTACTAATAGGTGAACACTCTTGCATTCCAAACTCCTTCAACATTTCTTTGAGATATTTTCCTTGGAAAATGAACATGCCTTTTGTTGATTGTGTAAGTCGTAAACTAAGGAAAAATAAGAGTTCCCTAAGGCATCTCAAATTCAACTTGCATTTCAACTACAAACTTTTGGCTTAGTAAATCTACATTACTACCAAAGATTATGTTATTAACATAAACAATAATGACTAAAATATTTTCATTTTCATAATTGATTTACAGATTACTATCAATTTCCCCTCTTTTTCAACCTTGTTGGTGTAGATGTTTGTGTCTAATATGGAATAAAATGCCCTTTATGCTTTCTTTAGTCCATACAATGCCTTTTTCATCCTACACACATCCTGAGGATTGTCTGATAGTTGAAAACCTTAAGTTTGTTCTATATAAACTTCTTCTTCTAGTTCTTCATTCAAGAAAATTGATTTCATGTCCACCTGATACAATTTGAAATTCTTCTGACAGGAAAATTCTAAGAACATTATTATTGCCTCTAATCTGGCTACATGAGAAAAAAATTCCTCAAAGTATATTAATTCAACCTGGGCATATCCTTTACATACTAATATGGCCTTGATCCTTTTAACTTGTCCATCCTCATTTAACTTGTTCCTGAATACCCATTTTGTGCCTATGAACTTTTTATATATTAGTCTTGGAGCTAATTCCGAAGTCTAATTTTTCTTAGTTTGATCTAATTCCTCATTCATGGCACTCATCCAATGGTTATCTTGACTTTCCTGAGAAAAATCTTTTGGTTCAATCATGAACAACATGGCAATATATGTGTGACTAGGGGTTCCTATTAGTTTGTTTCTAGTTTGAACTCCTACTTCCCTATCACCAAGAATTTGATTATCAAGGCGATTCTTTTGCACATACCTTGAATGATGTTTTGGATAAGAGCATGCTACTTCTACGTCTTCTTCCTCTTTTGATTCCTCACATTGTTCTTCTTCACACTCATTTTTTATTTGATTAATTGGGCTGACACATCTTGTCTGCTTCTCCTTGAGATGTAAATATTTATCCACTTTTACATCAATTTTCTCTACACTCTTGCATAATATTTTATTATAGCATATAAAACATTTTCTTTAGTTTAATATCCTAAAAATATCCCTTCATTGGCTCTAACAACAAACTTATCAATATTTTCCTCATTAATTTTGATGAAGCACTTACTGCCAAATATTTTCAGGCTAGTTTTCCATAACATTACTCATAAGGAGTCTTGTCATTGTTTTTCCTAAGGTGTTCTTTATTTAAAATATGAACTGTTATATGAACAATTTCAACCCAAAAGGTGTTTGAAACATTTTGTAGGAAATATGTTGTCATTCATAGCAAAGGCAAAGAATGGCAACTGCAAAGCATTGATGATGGTGTTGTTATTATTGTCAAATACAAAGGATGGAAAATATGTCAAAGGATGGAAAAGGATGACACAGGTATTCAAGATGAGTCACAAGATGATCAACATGGATGAAGAAGGTACAAATATTTTGAGGTCAATTCATAGAGAGTAAATCATCTCCACTGTAGGTGAAACCCACTCAAATGGATAAAGCTCTAAAAGAGCTTTCCAGTGGTGCATGGACATCCGAAAATGGCCTCCTGGATAAAACATTAGAGCCATTCAAAGTTAAGGACTCGTTGCAACATTCAACAAACCCCCCCCCCCCCCCATTTTTATACTTAGTTGTCAATCAATAATGGGGACCCTTTACCTTTCATATTTTATTTTCTTTTAATCAAGTTTTTGGATTTAATAAATTTGGAGCATATTCAAAATAGTTACAAAGTTTAAGCTTGAGGCCTTTTCCTTATCAGAACTTCTCATATCGGAGTTACAATTTAAAACATATTACGAGAATCCAAATCTCCGATAGGACCTACTCTCGAAGTTAAATCTATATCAGAAGGTTTCATATCAGAGTTTTATTATATCGTAACGTTCTTTTAAATATTGTTACAATAAACCTCCTCCCTAATGCTTGTTTTATTGAAAGAGCCATATAAAAGGTTTTTATTTATAAAAGGCTTGTGCACTTTTACATAAAGTACTTATTATTTATTATATCGACACTTATCATATCAAGGATCTATTTTAATTGCATCTCTGATATCCTCATCCTTCGATATCCTTTTAAAACCTTTTATATTTCCATCGAGACTTTTCTATAAGAATTGTTCCATTGGAAGAATTTTATTAAAACCCCCAATATAATTCTCCCGATACACCTCGCGCTTCTTTCATCGAAACTTTTTCACTAGATAATCCCTCATGACTGTTGTTATATTGGAACTTTTTCACATCAGAGTTTTAGTTTATCGTAACTCTTTAACATAATCTGCAGATATGCTTTTCCCGATTTAATTCCTCTGATGAGCTAACAGGGCAAGCCCACATGATTCCTCACTCGCACACTTAATGATTGATAATGTGGATTTATAGTTCATGAAATTCTAAATTATTTCATTCATTTCGCCTCGATATTGTGAATATTTGCTTAAAAGAAAAAATTACCATTGTAAATTGCATTGTTTGCGCTAAGTCTCGGCTAAAGAGAGTCTTCCACTAATCTCTGTGTTTTCTATACAAGAAAACTCTTATTACCGTAATAACGAGGAAATGTCGAAGGCAGGAAAGGGCAAGAAGAAATATTATCATTGATAACGCTCAAGTTTTTAAATCGACCAAATTTCTGAGTTTTTGCTAGAAGTACAACATCATTGTGGGTCACTCCACTAGCTACTATCCACAGGGAAATGGATTGGTTGAATCATCAAATAAAAATTCGGTAAGGATTCTTAAGAAGTCAATATCAGAGAACCAAAAGAACTAGGACTCACAATTGAAGTTTTCTTTGTGGGAAAATAGAGTTACTACCAAGAGATCAAGTGGAAAATATCCTTTTGAATTAGTGTATGGGAAAGCTACAATTTTCCCCATACAACTGGCAATGCCTGTGGACAAAATTCTACAGGATGTTGATGAAGTTCCAAACTCTCTAACTAGGAGGATCCATCAGCTGGTAGAACTTCAAGAAGCCAGAGGGGGAGGTGACTCAAAATATGATTTAGCATTAGGAAAAGATGAAAGCTTTGTTTGACTAAAATGAAAAGGAAGAAAACTTACAGCCGGGGGATTTGGTGCTCAGGTGGGATGTCCGACGAGAAGATAAAGGAAAACATGGAAAATTTGATCCTTTATGGTTCGGACCTTTCAAGGTTGCTGAGGCAAAGGGGAAAAACACTTTCTTACTGGAAAAATTGGATGGTGAAATGCTTGAGATGCATGTGAATGGGCAATTTCTCAAGCTTTACTTCCAGCAATGAACAGATCCACTTTCACCCACTGTATATATTGGTGAGCCATTGTAGATACCAGTAATTCTGTAAGTGTTTGATGTTTTTGTTTTATTTTTATATACTTTAAGAAAATGACTCCATGCCCAATGGATAGAAGGCTACTAGTCTGCAAGTTCTCAACACCTTGCTAGCAAGGCATTATCCCCAATTGGAGCCAATTTTGTCACTCACTGCAAAATTGTTCGAATGGTACCAAATGATTTCAAAAGAGTGAAAAAGGGTCAAAGGGAGAACAAATCTCAAAGGCCGAAAGTCCAAAGAGGAGGCCACAAGCCAAAAATCCCAAGTTTCAAAGCCAAGAAGGAAGCCAAGTTTTACAGAAGAGTTTCGAATTCCAGGAGCTGATCATATCAGAACCCGATATCAGAGGGACGGAAGAGAAATAGATCAAATTAAGTCATATCATAGGGAAGTTGGGGTTGAAAACATTGTAACTTCAATTTAAATCCTTTTCCAAAAGTCTTGATGAAGAGGAGCTCTGAAATCAGGTGGCACTTGGTCACAAGGACTTCAAAAGACCAAGTGCATAAGGCTAAGGGCCGAACATTGAGAATTTAGAGCCCATCAAATGCAGAGTATACCGTAATTCCCTTTTAATTCTTATTTGAAAAAAATCTGATGAAGAAGGGGGCTTCTGATACAGGTCAACACTTGGTCATTAGAGATCCACAGGACTCGGATCCAAGGGAAGATTTAACACCCAAGAGCTAGGAGCCCATTGGAGGCAGAGATGATGACATTAGCATGAGTTCGCATCGAAGGTCTGCATTTTAGAGGATATTGGGCATCGTAACTTTGTTTTATTTCCTCTTTGAAAACCTTCCGATGGAGGGAGCTCTGAAATCCGGTGGCAGTTGGTCGCTAAGGCTTAAAGGGACCAAGGGCGACGGGTTGGGGGCTAAGTATTGAGAGTTTTGAGCCCATTGGAAGTGGGAGTCATCGTAACTCCAAAGTAATTCAAAATTTGAAAAGTTCTGATGGAAGGGGCTCTGAAATCTACCAACACCTGGTAATGAGTATCCAAAGGGACCAAGGGCGCAGGGCTGGCTGGAGTGCCTAAGCGCTAATATGAGATTTCGAAGGACGGTGAGATCAGAGCATTTTACAATACCTTTTCGAAATTCTTATGATGAAGAGGAGCTTCGATGTATGATGGTGCTTGGTCAGGAGAGACCATATTAGTCTAGGAGGTAACTCCTCAAACAGAATTGTGATTTTGCGTTAAGGTTGATCGTAGATATATACATGGAGGGAGAGACTCTTGGGCTTCAACTCCTAGTGTCTCTTCATATTCCAGCTCTCCTTATTTTCTATTTACACTATTTTACATATTCACCCAATCCCAATTATCAGGTGTCAACATTCCTCCCCTTAATCTGAAGGGATATTGGTGAGTCCAAGCATCATTCTAAATCTTTTGAATTTTTCTCTTCCAAGCGCTTTGGTGAAGATGTCTATAATCTACTCATTTATGGAAAAATGGCATAGATTGATTGTCTTGGCTTCAACATGATGTCAAATCAGATGGTATTTTGTATTGATGTGCTTCGTTCGATCATGGGACTTTGGGTTCTTGGCCAATTTTATTACAGAAGTGTTGTCAATCATGAGTGGAGTTGAATGCACTTGCTTCACTTGCAAATCATTCATAATTTTCCTGAGCCACACAATTTCCTTTGCTTCTTCAACTACTGCCACATATTCTGCATCTGTTGTGGAATCTGCTAGAACTGATTGTTTTTGTGACCTCTAGAAGACAACTCATGATCCAAGACTCATAACATAACTTGAAATAGATACCCTAGTTTCTTTATCTCCATCGAAGTCTGAATCAGAGTATCTAATCAAGTTGAAGTCATCCACCTGTGTATACTTAATTCCAAAGTCTTGAGTTACCTTCAAGCACTTTAGAACTCTTTTCCCAGCGAACCAATGCCCCTTACAAGGCTTTTGCATAAGGCTGGATAGGATTCCAACAACAAATGAAATGTCTGGTCTAGTAGTAGTCAGGTAGTTGAGACTTCCTACAAGATGTTTATACTTTGCTGCATCCTCAAATTCTTTTCCTTCAATGGATGCTAGCTTTAAGTTTTGCTCCATTGGAGTAGTCAAAGGATTGCACTCAGTCATGCCAAAGTTGTTCAACAAATCTCCAATGTACTTCTTCTTAGAGAGGAATATAAACTTCGGATGTTGAGTTAATTCAATACCAAGATAGTAGTGAACATACCCCAAGTCTGTCATTTCAAAACCTTTTCTCAATTCCTTCTTTATGGATGCAATATAACTCTCATTGTTCCCTGTCATTAAAAGATCATCTACATACACCACAAGATATACAATTGTTTTGCCAACTTTATTAACAAAAAAAGTTGCATCATCAAGATCATAATGTTTGAAGTTGAGTTTCAGAAGATGCTTCGTTAACTTCTCATACCAGCCTTGTGGTGCTTCCTTAAATCCATACAAGGATTTTACAAACTTGCATACTTTATGTTCTTGACCCTTCACAACAAATCCTTCTGGTTGAGACATTAAAACATTCTCTTTCAGATCTCCATTCAAGAAAGAAATTTTTACATCCATTTGATGGAATTTCCAACCGTTTGGAGTTGCTAAGGTAAAGAGTGTCTGGATGGTAGCCCATTTTATTATGGGGGGTAAAGTCTCGTCATAGTCGACCCCTTCCTTCTGTTCAAAACCTTTTGCCACAATCCTGCCTTTGTGCTCGTCAAGTGAGCCTTCAACTTTATACTTGTTCGTGTAGACCCACTTGCAGCTATTGGTTTGGTTCCCAATGGAGGATCAACTAGCTTCCAAGTGCCATTCTTTATGAAGGAAACATACTCCTTTTTCATCACTTCTTTCCATTCATCATGAGAAGCAGCTTCTCTAAAGGAAATTGGTTCAAAATATGAAGACAAATTTAGTTCACAATCATAAGAAACATCCATATCAACAAGCGAATCAGAATCGTCTACATCACCTCCATTTTGCCTCGTTGAATTTCTTGTTCCTGTCTTTCCAACCTCATTAGGATGAACACTTTCAAGTGTCTTTGTCAACCATTTTGGAGGACCTTTATGAAATGGCCCATGCTTCTCAATTGACTGAGTTGGGACTGAATCAAGATTGAGTCTCCCAATTATGTCAATCACATCACTCAAAGTGTCATTAGTGGTTGGAACTTCATATGGGGGAGAGAGTGCTTCAGAAGAAGATTCCACAGATTGATCCAGTATAGGAATCCCCCCTTCAAGATGTGGAATCTCATTATCAAATTCTTGAAAATACTTGGCATGTTTGAATCTATCCAAGCAATCAAGTTGCCGCTCAACAACATTGTCAGTCTTGGAAGATTCAAGAAAGATCACATCTCTAGACACTACAAACTTCTTATTAACTTCATCATAGAGACAGTATTCTTTGGAGGTATTTGAATACCCCAAGAAGATACACTTACGGCTCCTTGCACCAAGTTTGTTTCTTTGTTCCTTTGGTATCAAGGCATAATAAGTGGAACCAAAGACTCTAAGATGCTTTACCGAAGGAATGTGGCCATACCACGCTTCATAAGGAGTGTTGTTTATAATAGCATTAGATGGACACCTATTCTTTATATACACAACACATAGAACTTCATCAACCCAAAACATCAATTTTACATTCTTGAAAAACATCATGGAACATACCATATTTAAGATTGTCCTATTCATTATTTCAACTACTCTGTTCTGTTGGGGATTATAAAGCACATTTGTTTGACATTTGATCCCATGATGGCAAAGATAGTTTTCAAATTCATTTGAAGTGTATTCTTTTCCATTATTAGTGTGAATAGATCCAATATGAGATTGTGCATCATTTTCAATCCATGCATGAAAAGTCTTGAATGTTTAAAAAGCATCAGATTTGTTCTTCAATAAATAAACCCAACTCATTATGGTGTAGTCATCAATAAATATCATCATATATTTATTTCCATTTGCAGAAGGAACAGACATTGGGCCACATAAGTCTGAATGAATAATTTCAAGTTTTCTATGTGATCTAGAATGAAAATCATGAAAATATTGTTTGATATGCTTTCCTAGAATACAAACATCACATTGCTTCAGTTTCCTAGGAATTGTAGGCAAACCAGTAACACCACTTTTCTTCAACATACAAAGGTTGTAATAATTCAAGTGTCCAAATCTAGCATGCCATAAAAGACTTGATGGAAATGTACCTTCATCATAAGGAGAACTGTATGAAAAATTTTTTGCACGAGCAGAGATACCTTGCAGCTTCAGAAGTCTTTCTTCTTCTATCCCCATCATGACAAGTGAGCAATCTGATGCTTTTCTAACCTCAACCTTTCTATCAAACATATGAATGGAATGTCATTGCTGGAAAATGTGGACCAAAGACAACAAGTTTCTCCTCAGCTCCGGGAGATATAAAACATCATGCAGAGGAAATTCTGGAAGACCAGGAAGTTTCAACCTTATTATGCCAAGCTCTGATGGCTTGAGTTTTGATTTGTTTGCAAAGTATACTTCTCCATCAACATTGTTAGTAAATTCTTCAAAAAAATCTCTTCTAAAGGTGATGTGGAAAGTTGCTCCTGAATCAAGAAACCAATCATTTTTCCAAGAAGCAAGTGAAGCATTAAACAAGTCTTCGGTTACTCCAATATTACAATGTGCCACAACATAGTGAGTGGATTCGAGTGATTTACCTTTCCCTTTGTCATTGGTTTTACCTTTGGCTTCATTTCTTTCCTGCTCAACTCTGTCGCAAGGCAACTTACATGTAGATGCATCATGTCCATCTCTATTGCAATGTATGCAATGAAGATCAGACTTTTCTCCTTGGAACTGCATGCCCGCCCTACCTTTAAAATTCCTTTTTCCTCTACCTCTTTGTCCACCTCTTCTTCTAGAAGAATCTTGTCCATGATTCTTCTCTTTATGTGCAAGGCACACAACTTCTTCAAAAGATTGAGGAGTTGTCTTCTTCCCAAAATCCTTCTCTCTCGCAGTAAACTTCTTCTCAAGGGAGTCAAAGGTAATCTCCTTGAGGTTTCCACTTGCTTGCAATGAATCAAGATAATTTGAATAGTGGGATATAGTGCCTTGACATAAGATATGAGAGGAATGTCTATTTTAACACCAATGGTTTTAATATCATGCATAATAGATCTTACTTTTGATGCTAAAGCAAGAGAGTCATCATTTTTCAATTCAAGACTGAACAATTTAATCATAAATTGGATAACTTCAAGTTTAGAGTGTGAGTCATAGAGTTCCTACAACTTCTGTAAGGCTTCAAAAGAATTTGAAAATGGTGAAATATGGTGACTCACCTCTTCACTTACATATTTTGAGATGAAGGCATAGGCCTTGTTGTTCTTGTTTTCCCAAATGGAAATCTCCTTATCTGAGGTGGGGTTTGCAAGTTCATTATCACCTTCTCCTATACAAACTCATTTCCAAAACTCATTGAAAATAAGAGCATGTTTTATCTTCCTTGACCATTCAGGATAGTTCTCTTTTCCCAAGTGAACTACTCCAACAATAGATACCAATGAATGCATTTTAAATATGTATACTATGCTGCCAAAAAAAAAATTGCATTTGTGGTTGTAAAAACTACAATTCTGATATATATCGCAGACGTGTATATGGGGGAGGGAGTATATGAGGGAGGTTTATATGAGAGGAGGCTTTGTATGGGGGAGGGCTTATACGGTAAGGGTTATATGATCAACATAATATGTGACAGAGGCAGTGTGGGTAGGCGCGTTCAGCACCCACAGTTTGGATACATGTATTATTCAATGACACCATGGTAAGGCCACACAGTAATATATATGGTACGTTATATATTACTCAACGCAATGTATTAAAAAAAACCAGGAGTGGGATAGGAATACCATGATTGGGAGCGAACTGGTATGGGCAGCGTGATAGAGGGAGGTGGATTTGAGCCCCCGGAGGAACATATGTATATATTAAAAATGGAGCAACGTGGTATACAGTATGGAGATGCAGCAAACACAACTGATAAAACCCATTGGGTATGGTATTGAGGCATTGACCAACGTAAACCGAGACAAAGGTATGTGTGACTATGGTATCGGTGTGCGGGATATGAGGCCAGGCGTGGTATGCGTGAATGTGATACCAGTGTGCAGAATAAGGAGAGCATTCAATGTATGCAATGGATTGGGAGAGCATTAACGAGGGTCATAGGCATTAACCAAGAGTAACGTTCATATGGCATGGGCCAGAGCGTTGTTTTGGGAGAAGTGTTCAACATATAACATAGCAATGACACAACCAGGCAAGCGGTGGAGAGGTATTATTGCGTGAGGGTGTGATGACCAATGGAGGCAGCATGGTATTAACCCGGAATACGACGGAGAAGGTTACTGCGCACAACACAGTGAATATAACACAGAAAAAACTGCCAATATACCAAAATAAGATATATAAAATACCATAAAAACTTTGCATTAGATATACGAACCAACACACGAGGCCAAATTACATCCCATCATTCAACTAAAAACACAGGAGATAATCAACGTATAAGGAGGAGACATCAGCGGATAGAGGACAGAGGACAGAATACAAAAAAATTGACATAAGGGAGTTATAAGGGCATAGAGAGATGCCAAAAATGGAGCTGGCTCTGATACCATGTTAAGCCAAGAGGTAACCCCCTAAACTGAATAGTGATTTTGAATTAAGGTTGATCATAGATATATACATGGAGGGAGAGACTCTTGGGCTTTATCTCCCAGTGTCTCTTCACATTCCAACTCTCTTTATTTTCTATTTACACTATTTTACATATTCACCCAATCCCAATGATTAGGTGTCAACAGACCCAGTAGAACAAGAGGCTCGGACCAAGGCCAAGCACCTACGTGTTATAAATAATTTCGGAGAAGAGGCCATTGAAACTTTATTTGGAATAACCTCTGATGGAAGGGGCTCCAAAGTCTGTGACAGTCCGTCACGATAGATCCACAAAACCTAGAGTTGAAGGAATATTTAGCCTTTGAGTGTTATAGGCCCCATCAGAAGCGGCAGTTATCGTAACTCTTGGTAAATTCTTATTTGAAAAATATCTTATGGTGAAGGGGGCTTCAATATGTGTCAACACTTGGCTGCAAGCATTCAAAAGGACCATGGGAAAAGAATGAACTATAAAGGAAAACATGCCCCTGATAGAAACCCAAAGCCTTTAGCACCCAAGCACCAAGCTTTCAGTTACCACACTGGGTCCCATGGAGGAAAATGGAAAGCGGCTAAACAAGAGGAGATGGGGGGCATTGGAAGGTTATAATCTCGTAAAAATTATTTTGAAAGATTTCTGATAGAGAAAGGCTTTGATATCACATCCTCCTCAGTGTTAAGCCCCTGGTTAGGACGCCTGGTCTTATGGGATAGATAAGAAGAGGGCTAAACAAAGGGAGAGTAGAATGCATCAGAACGTTACGATTTCGTAATGGTTGTTTTATATGAAGGTAGGATAGATGAAGGCCTTGACACTGCAACCCCAAAAATTTGTAGCCTTCGGTCACAAGCAGTGGTTCTTTGGTGTATAAGAAATGAGGAGTTAAGCACAGAAGGGCCAAGGACATCGAAACTCAGTGTTTTCGTAATGTCTTTAAAAATAAAGTTTCCATGAGTTGCAGCTCTTAAGTGGCACTGTGGTGATGTTACAAGTATGTTGGGATCTGATAATGTAACGCATAAGTGATAAAGGGTGGATGAGTTGGAAGTTGTGATTACAAAGTGTTGAACCTCAGAATTGCTTCTTTTTTACACTCCTTTTTCCATCTTAATCCTTCCTTTTTTACCTCCATAAGTTACAATCTAGGTAACAATTTACAAGGTTGAAGCATAATAGGTATATAATCATCATATATTTCATAAGTGTCATTTGATTTTTTCCCGGAAAGAAAAATCGTAATTTTCATTATCAAAGAAAATTACTTGTTGTAAATGCCCTTGGCATATGCTGTAAAGTGACTATGGTCATCTGTGGAATGTTGCAGTATTGATAAGAAGCTTACAAAAATCCCCTGATCGAGTAAACTGATAAAGTTCATATACAGAAATATTTACATATCCAAAAAATTGTTCATAAATATTAACAAAAAAGTGTTGTAACTAGGGCCAGTCTGCCCTCTGTATATCTTGGTCTATATATGGTCTATGGTAGTACTGATAGACCTGTGCAGGGGTGTGTTCTCTGATCAACCATTCTCCTCAAGGATGATCCGTTTCCTCTTTCGATACCCTGTCCGCGACTACATTACATTCCCTATAGATATGAGTACAAGAAACAAGATCAAATTGTGATTTTAAAAATAAAACATCATCCACTATTGTTTCGAGCGAATATGCATGGCATGTAGTAGTGAAATTGAACCAGTGTATGACCATCTTAGAGTCCCCAAATATATTTCGCTATCTGCAATTTTTGGAGGTAGCGAAATGTAACAGATGGCAGAGGGTCATGAGTTCCGCAAAATTGTTAGTGTCATCTCCCAGCCCCAAGCTGATATGGTAATAATGTGCCGCAACCCTGTTCTTGGGCCGCACCATCGAAATAGGCCCAGGGTTTCCCTCTATCTATGACTTCAGGTGTAATGTGCCTTGTCCTGGTGACCTGTGTCTCCTCCGGGATTTCAAGGTAGCTCTTGCAAATCTTTGGAATAATTTGAGCCAAAACAATTTGTTTCCCTTGAAAAATGATATTGTTTCTACAAATCCAAATGTGCTGGGACACTATCAAAGGCAGGTTCCAAGCTTTCAAGGGCATTGCAATGTCCCACCAGTTGTTCCAGGCCATATTCATGTCATCCCCGGTCCATGAATAAGCTATCTTAAGAATCTGAAGGACTTGTGTCAGGGAGATATGATCTGATAGGATAGGTTTGATACGAATAGCTATGATCTTAGCTATGATTTTATAGTTGCAAAGGGATATAGGTTGGAAATCATTAAAGGATAGAGGAGAGTCCAATTTGGGGATGAGGTCTATGAAGGTGGAGTTTATTGGCTCATGTATTCTTCCCAGGATACGGCTTTCTTCGACTACAGCAAGAAGGTCAGGTCCAATGATGTCAAAGAAGGTCAGGTAGAACTCCACTGGCCATCCATCTGGCCCCAGACTTTTATCCCTTTTGAACCATTTTAGTGTGCTCTCCAGTTCTCCTAGAGATACAGGTTTATTGAGATCCTCCAGCTTTTCAGGTTCCACAAATCGGGAAAAGTACCCTGCGATGCAAATAATATCAGCTAGTATAGCACCTCAAGGGGCTATGAACAACTGATTGAAGTGAGCCGTGCCCAACTGAGACAGCTGAGAATGAGTATTTGTCGTCGATCCCTGATCTGAGGGCATCTGCCAAATCATGTTGTTGGATTTTCTTCCATTGGCAAATTTGTGGAAGAATTTAGTGTTTCCATCCCCAGCTTGTAACCAGATGGCCCGACTTCTGAGTCTCCAAGTTTCTTCCTGGGCCAGTAGGATCTTAGATCTCTGGGCTTCCAGCTCCACTAGTTGCAATTTTGACTCGATGGAGTTAAATCCCCTGTCGTGTTCATCCGTTAGTAAGGCTATCTGGGTTTCTAAGGCAGATATGGCAAGTTCCTCCCTGGCTTTTTTCTTTTTGGCCCAATCAATGGAAAGCCGCTTGAGATTGTACAAGTTATTGCAGAATCCTACAGCTTTCCTCTGCTCAATTGAAAGGGGATGGGATTTCCAGTAGTCAGAGACCATCTTGAGGTAGTCTGGTTCCTTTAACCAAGATGAATTGAACTTGAAGGGGGCTCTTGGTTTGGTTATGGATCCTGCCAATTCCAAATATATAGGTGAATGGTCAGATATGCCACCTGAGCCCACCCATTGTCTGTAGTTTGTGAGAGTAACCAGAAGGTCTTCATGGATGAGATATCAATCAAGTCTCATCCCTAGGGCTGCCTCACCAGTCCTTCTATTATGCCAAGTAGGCATCTTCTTATTCATAGGAACGTCAATGAGGCCATGCTAATCCAGCAAAGAACTCAACTGATCCGAGAGTGGATCAAGTTGCGAGTGATGACCCCAGGATTCTTCGTGTCCAATGGAAAAGTTAAGGTCACCCCCCAATATGGTTGAGGGAGTGATCATCGGGTTATCCAGAAATCGCTGCCAGAAGTCCAGTCTATTTTGATAGGGGGCATATATGTTTATTATACGAATCTGTTTGCCCAATGCAGCTGAAAAGAGATCCATACCAAGAAAACCGTGACCTCCCCATGAGGAAATCACCCTGATGGTTCGAGGGTTGATCCCAAGGGAAACTCCCCCAGACCACCCTGTGGCGTTCAGGGATTGAAAGTTCCACCCAGGCATGATGCCCAAGAGGACTTTAATGATCAGATCGGAAGATCCCAAGGTCTTCCTGTAGGAAACTAATATCACGGGGTTCGCTACTCAAGAGTCTCTTGAGGGCCAATTTTTTGGGGGGGTTGGCCAGGTCCCTGCAATTGAAGGATAGCCATTTCATTGGGGAACCTTGGCTAGGGTTTCTACTACTCTAAGAACCAAATCAATGGCGTTTTTTCGACCCTGGGAAACATCATCCCCTGCAATTTTAATGGCTTTAGCTAATTTGGATGATCACCCTCTTGTAGGCTTATGGTCAAAAAGGTAGGGTGTGATACCCAGGCCCAATGCATTGGGGGTGGTTTGCCTTTGGAGGCATAGATTGTAGGCATGGGAACCCGAGGGAGTGGGTGCAAATGGCAGTGGAGACCCGTCCAATCCAGATAAAATCAATGGGGTAGTGGAGTAAATTGGTAGCAGAGGCTTAATCGAACATGTAATGGGGGAAGTAATTAAACATGGGGAGGGTGCAGATGAATCCATAGAGACAGATAAATGATTAAAATGCAGAGCAGAGGAGCAGGGGGGAGAGTCAGTACCCGATGAAGGAGTTTCTTCCACCGCAGACCTGGATCTGGTCTTAGGAGGAGATGGAGGCGGCATCTGGGAGGCACTGGAAGTCTGAACAGTGTTCCCAACATCTTCCTTTGGGCGATCCGGATCTGAGGGTAGCACGTCCACCATCGGTTCTTTAGATTGTCTTTGCATCGAACCCTTAGTAGCCGATGGATTTGAAGGCATGAGCAGAGGACAATCTTTGTAGAGATGTCCGACCTTGTGGCAGCGTCTGCACCAGAATGGCACACCTTCATAGTCAAGGTTTTGCCTGCGCACGAAATGACGCCAGTGCAGGGTGATCTTCTCCTCCAGCCCTGCCCTAGTGTCCAGGTGTACCAAAATTCGAGCCATGGTCATGATCCCCGTCGATTCGAAAGATTGATCATGATCCAGATAGGTGCCCAGTGCGTTCCCAATTCACTTGAAGATGGTAGGGGTCCAGTATTGCAGTGGAAGGCCCGGCAGCCGAACCCAGATTGGTCCTGCCCCTAGTTGTTCCCTCTCAGGATCGAACAGTGGATCCCATCGCTTCAGTAGCATAGGCGCCAGTTCTATGTGCTAGAACCTAGATAGGATCCAATCTGTGTATTCCTCCCAGTGGAATCGTAGGGCAAACCATCCCCTCGCCAGAACACGGATAATGGGCAGATCTTTTAGTAAGGAACCCCAGATTTCCTCTGTCCAGAGCCGAAGCCACTCAATAGTGTAGTTCTGCCAACGAACACGGCCAACCAGGACCTTCTTGGTGGTGTCGTCCACTTCTCCCATCAAGAGATTTTCACCCATAGCAAGATTTATATCTATGTCTCCAACCCTAAGGCACTGGCCTTTTTTGAGTTTATCTGTACGTCGGGTTGTCAGGTAATCCTTAAGCAGTCCACGGATGCCTTGGTTCACTATTTTTGGGGTGGATGGAGTGGATTTAGGGGTAGGGATCGGGGAGCTGAAACATCCTGAGCGGATGGGCGTGCTAGGGTTAGGGTTAGAGCCACTAGGGTTCGAAGGGCCGCCAGGGAGATGAGGGTTTGTATAGGGTATGGTTCCAGGTAGAGGAGTACCAGAGATGGGCGAAAATCCAAGTGGGGCGGAGACGTGGGGGAGCCGGGGGAGAGGCACATCAAAGGAGGGTGAGGATTGCAAACAAGAGCCTAACAAGTTCAGGGTCGCAGGGGATAGAGGGGGGTAGTCCAGCCCAGGAACATCATCGATGTGCACGGTGGAGGGATGGGGCACAGATGTTGATGGTCGGCCCTGTGCGGAGGTAGAGGATGATAGAGGTCACCGAGGAGTAACGTAAAGTCCTAGTCCTGACATGGCGCGATGGAGAGGCCTGTTGACCTCGTGGGGATGAGGGTCCGCCGATATATCCGCCCCCTCCATGTCCTCGGAACCGATAGTAAAAGGAGTAACGACTGTCGGGGGAACAGGAGTCTCAGCAGTTGTGAACCTGGGTAAACCGCGAAGAAGGGAGGTAGTGACGGTGTCGTTCCGGTGAGCCTTGTGGGCTTAGTCCAAGCCGTCAGCTGTCAGGCGTCAGGGTGCAAAAACGCCATGGTAATCCGGCCACAGTTCAATTAGGGTTCTGCCATTGCCTGGAGCTCCCCTCATAAGTATCATTCGTATTTATTATTTGACTTAATATCTACCTAAGCTACTGAATTACAGTGACTCTGCAGTTGTTAAAAGTTTTTGCAACTAGATCCAAGGTTCAATAGGTTGCAGAGCTCCATCCGAGAAACAAGGCACATGGGTAGCTAGAAAATAAGGAGGAAAACGATTCATTCCTATTTGTAGAAGCTAGATCAATGAGAAAGGAACCTTATCAGTCTGGTCAAAGGATAAGTCAAACGACGTGGAAGGCGTGGATCAAGCGAGTGAGATGCGGATTTTTTGTTTCATGGTTTGCTACATTGTTAGCAAATCATAATAATATTATGATATATTATATCTTAGGATAATTATAGCTCATGTTGATTAGCATAGGTGTAAAGCTATGAAAACATTTATTGCATAAGGGTTTTATAAATATGACTCTCGACATAGCTAAACAGGACGGGAATTGTATTTGTGAAGTGCTATGTTTTGATATAAAAAATATGTTTCATCTCCATTGTCTGTGTGTTCCAATATGTGAATAATCATTTTGTGAAAGCTTTATAAGGTTACCTACTTCTCGTAGGAGGGCCCCCTCGATACAGTAAGGATTTTGTTTATTTACAACCAATATTTTCCATAGATTTCCTTTAGATTTTGTCGATTCATTCTAGTATTCAGGTTTTGAATTTTAGATATAGATTTGAAATTGTTTTACTAATCATTTTATTGATCAAGAAAGGAAAGATCTCAGATGCATATGGATAGAGATTGATTCAAAATAGCAGTAGGAATTTAAGTTTTATATTGCGATAGTTTTTAATCACAGTTTTCATAGTAATAGATTTATGAGTACAATTTGAAGAGTAACTTTATTTAAGTACAAGTGTGGGTTATGATTCTTATTCAAGCAAGTATGATTTCCATTTGAATGTAATTTTCAAGAGTGAATTTCATTTGAGAAAGTGTGTTTGATTTTCATTACAAGGTGTGTGATTTTATTTTAAGCAAGTGTGAGAGTGATTTTAATTCAAACGAGCATGAATATGATTCTATGAAGCAAGTTTGAAGTTTATTTTTAAGTAGGATGAAATTGTTATTTAAGCAAAGGAAACATAATTAATCTCATTTGATATAAGCAATTTGTTTACTTATATATCCATAGAGAAACATGTGCATCTTGATAACTCAAATTGATTTAGGCATTCAATAAGTGACAAAGACTTCTAGCACATACATTTCATCAGTTTACTAGCCCTGGTTGATAAATTTATGTAAGTAATTTAACATCAATTAAGTTACCAAACACAGAGCACCACTAAGGCGACCACCATTGATCGTTTCTAGCTCCAGCAAGTGGGAATTCAAGCGGTTAAGGCGAAAATGACAAGTGAACCGGCCGAGTAACTGAAGAGGAACACCATGGCAAAGATGTAGCCTGGTCAGAGGAAATCACAGGAATGGCATGGATATATTTTTCTTAACCTTCATTAAGTTTTTCTTATTTCTTTTATTCTATATTTTTTGCATTTTAAAGAAAGGAACGGAATCCGTTGTAATGATTTGGGCAGCAGAACCTTCGCATGCCAAGACAATGAGTCGAGATAGTTGGAGCTCGAATGAGATATTTGTAAATGTTTTTCAAGCTCCCCCTCTCCTTATAAAGAGAGGGAAGAAACACTTAATAAATGTTCCCAATAGCTACATTCTAGAGGCTCGAATTCTGTTTTAGAAAATTTTGAGTTATGTTTCCAGAGAAAACGGTTCTACTTTGGTTCAATTTCCCTGCTCATGAGGTGCTCAGGCTTATACGATTGTTAAATGTGATGGACTGGTGATTTGAACTCCATCTTCAAATATTAATGAAGTTGTTTAGTTGATTCCAATCAGAGCAATGTGCAATATGTTTTCCCCTTTGTATATCACTTCATGTATTTCTTTCCTCCTCTGAAATCGCGTAATGAAGTTGTTGGTTTCACTATCATTTATGGTTGTATGTTTGTTGCTAAGTAGTAAAAAGTACATGTGTTAACAACAAATTTAGTTGTGTTATTTTATAGCCTGCAGTACTTGTGTAAACACATATTTACTTATGCTAATTTGTGACAAGATGTATTCATGAATCATAGGGCTTGAGACCTTAATTCGCACTCCACTTTTTCTACATTTTCACCTCTTCACTCTTCCAAATTTCTACTGGAGTTTGTTGCTTAGGATTATGTATTTTCATATAGCCCTCTGTATCAATTCAGTCCTTTCCTTCCTCTTGTTCACTATATTACAACAAAGATTTTAAGCTGCATATTTTTATGTGTCAGCCACCATAATCAAGACATTTATGTTTGAGATAAGTCATATTTACCCATGTGTGTTTAGATCTATGTGTCTGCTTGAGTCTACTTTGGTGAAGGGCTATTGAACCAATCTCTAAATTATCCTATTTCCAATAGTGTGACATATGGAGTGCAACAGAAAGCCTCTGAAAATCTTCAAAATCACTCCTCTCGGATTCCCTAGGCACTAACCCTTTCCTTCAACCCCGAGGTTGTCTCTAGGAGGCTTCTACATCTCCTGAAGCATTTTGTGACAAGAGATAGAAAAAGCTACAACACAACCCATAGCACAATAGGGTTTCCAAGAGGAAGAAATGGTCATTGTGGGGGAAGCAAGAGCCATGTTACATGATCAAGATCTACCATTTTTCCTTTGGGATTAGGCATGCAACACAATTGTTTATAACCAGAACAAGAGTCCTCATAAGGTGTTGGTGAGTAAAACTCCTAAGGATGCTTTTACAAGGGTGAAGCTTGATGTTGGTCACCTGAATATTTTTGGGTGCTCGACTTACTCACATGTCCCTTCAGAGAAGAGAATAAAGCTAGAGCCCACAACAGAAAAGGGAATTCTTGTTAGGTGTAGTTAGACTTCAAAGGCTTACCATATATACATTTCTTCTTTAAGGAAAATAGTGGTTAGGCAAGATGTGAGATTTGAGGAGGATCGACTTTAGGAAGTCATATGATTTAGAAAAGGAGGAGAAACAACCTCCTAAGTCTTAATTGAATATACCACAGGTTACAGGGTCACAAAGCACACGTTCATAGGTTTCAAGAATTAGAGGTTCCCAAGAGATAGGTTCACAGACCATTGATGCACAATCTTTGAGTACATGGTCTTTAGATGAGAAGGATGAGCAGGAGGATTCCACTCCACAAGAGGTTACTTCAAGGAAGAGGAAGCCAAGATGGCTTCAACAGACTTTGAAGGAAGTCCACGAACCTGTGGGGAGTCCCAAGAGGGTTTTTAGGGAGAGTAAGGCACTAGAGAGGTTTTGCAGTCATATGGCATTAGTGAGCAGCATCACTTAATTTGAGCCTTCTACTTTTGAGGAGGAAACAGACTAGCAAATTTGGAGAGATTCCATCATGGAAGAGTACTATTCCATGAAGAATGGTGTGGGAGGTTGTATCGAGACCTGAGGGGAAGCCAGTGGCGACTTCCAAGTGGATCTACAAAATCAATTATGTTGCAGATGACAGCATTGAGAAGTACGAAGCACAGTTTATCGCACGGGGGTTCTGAAAAATAGAGGGAGTGGACTATGACGAGACTTTTGCACCAGTTGCAAGATACACTTCAATCAAGGCAATCATTTCCATTACAGCAAATATGGGTTGGAGGATACAATAAATGGATGTAAAGACAACTTTTCTTGATGGAATTATATAAGAGGAAGTGTACATCGAGTAGGAAAAGGGATTTGAGGTGCATGGGAGAGAGTTGCATGTGTGCAAACTGAAAAATGCTTTATATGGACCGAAGCAAGCTCCCAGAGTTTGGTACTCGATGATTGATACCTACTTGCAACAAATGGGTTTTAAGAAGAGTGAGGTGGATCCCAACCTATACTACATAGTGGGTGATGGAGATCCTCTTATTCTCGTGCAATATATGGTTGATCTCTTCATTAGAGGGTCAAAGTGGATCGTAGCTAATTGCAAGTGAGATCTTGCTTCAAAGTTCAAAATGAAATATATTGCGTTGATGCATTGTATTTTTGGATTAGAGATTTGGCAGTAAGCAGGACATATTTGTTTGGGATAGGTGAAGTATACAATTAACATCTTGAAAAGATTTCAGATGGAGAATTGCAGGCCTATGTCAACACTAATGATAACCAACTGGAATAAGTTGAATGCTTCTGAGGGTGAGTTGGTAGATCGCACTTTGTATCGTCAACTAATACGATCATTGATGTATCTAGTCAATACCAAGTGAGATTTGTGTTTTGTTGTCAATACTCTCAGTCAGTATATGCTTGCGCCGAGGAGAGTGAACTAAGTGGTAGCGAAACATGTGTTTAGGTACCTATGGGGTATAATGGATTTTGGACTGGACTATGTGAGAGGGGATGGATTCAATTTCAATGTTTACATAGACTCAAACTAGTCAAGAAATGGAGTGGACAGGAAAAGCACTTCAAGGTGTTGTTTCAATTCGGGCTCGACAATTGTGTCATGGCTCGACTAGGAGCAAAATTCAATGGCACTGAGCTCTGCAGAGGCAGAGTATATGGATACTAGTCAAGCAAGTTGCAAGGTCATATGGCTTCACAAATTATTGGTTGGGTTATTTCGTTAGTAGTTGTAGACTACAGTGATTTACTGTGACAATCAGAGTTGCATTTAAACTCTCTAAAAATTCAGTATTTCATGACAGGTCAAAACCTATAGAGATCATATACCACTTCATCTAGGATTATGTTCAGAGAGGGGCTGTTGAGCTTTGATATATATCCACAAATGAACAAGTTGCAGACATTTTCATGAAGTCATTGGTGAAAGAGAAGTTTGTGTTTTTTAGAGACAAGTTGGGGGTGGTGAAGAACACCTTCCTCACTAAGAGGGAGTGTTGAATTTTTTAGCTCAGACAAGTGCCTTCCACATTGTCTTGGTGTCTAGCATGTGGGGGAATGTCCAAAAGTAGTCCCTAGGACATTGACACTATTTTTTAAAGTTAAAGTGACTTGTGTGCATTATTAATGAATAAAATGTTTTTAAAATGATTTTTGATAATGACTAACTCTCCATGTGACCAACTCTATGGAAATGTTTCCATTTGTTTTTTAGATTGTGGACATCTGCAAGAAATCTTACGCTCACAAACTAACTGGTTTGGAGTAATCCAAAACATTCAAGTTTTTTCTTTTGTCATATCCCAATCCATGTCGATTTCAAAGTACCTTTTGGTTGTTCTTTTGCTTCTTTACATTTTCTTTTGTTATTGTTGTTGTTGTCATTCTATGATTCTTCTTGTGACTCATATTTGTTCAATGTTTCCTTCATCAATTCACTATATGATTCCATATCCATAAAGTATTTTGTATCACAGTAAGCATTAACCATATATACTATGTCTTGGGTGTCACACGCTGCATCAACCTTATGCAATATTTCATATGTTTTACATGTTGCATCAAACTTTTGGATAAGATCCATTGTATCATATGCTGCATCAATCTTCTCTAGTAGCTCCTCTATGTCGTGATTTACATCAACATTCTGGATGAGTTCCTTTGTATGACAAATTGAATTATATTTTTATAAGAGATCCTCTGAGTGAAAAAGTGTATCATTCTTGGATGTGGATGTTGCATCAAGCATGTCATCAGTTTGATCTTGTTGTCTTGTAATTTTATTTGAAGTGCATCAATCAATTGATCTTTCATATTTATTGGATCTTGAAGATCAAGAAGCCATTTGTTCAATTCATTTATGTTATCTTTTATTTCATTTATCTCTTGAGATGTATTTTATGAATGCTTTCCTCCTTTACCCATTTTTTTCACATTCACTTGTCACACTCAAATGTACTCACCCACTTGAATATATGTCTATTGGCCACGCTCACTTGATTTTATGTCACCTTAGGGTTTCGGGTTCCCATAGATCATGCACCCTAAAGTGCTTTTTACAAAGAAAGACTTTGGTGGATCACTTGACCTCCTTATTCAATTCCAGCAAAGCCTTTTTACTATTCACTTTCGTCTTGAAGACATCGTTTTACTTGAAAGAGTTTTAAGTGCACGCTCACAAGTATCTAGACCCCCTTATTCATTTCAGGGTGGTCTAGGAATTTCCTATTAACTTTTACCAAAAATGATTGTTCTAATAGAATGTTTCTCCCTTTTTAACTAAAAGAAGATTCCTACTAGAGGAAGTTTGAGGTCAAAATTGGGCCTCAAAGCAAAAAAGGTACTAACAAAATCAATTTTAAAAGACTCAATAAGATTCAAGATGATCATGTCATCTCCAGGGGTAAATATTTTTTAAGGAAAAAGAAGAAAACTATTTTTTTTAGTTGTATTTATGTCCAATGTTTGGAATTAGATTCTACATCCAACACGTACCCACTATGCATACTTTTGAATACACCCATACCAAAAAGAATTTAAAATACATGAAAAATGTATCTCTCGGCATACTTTTGAGTAGAGCCACACCAAAAAGGATTCAAAATACATGAAAAAATGCCTTTCTTTCAAGAAACACGTATTTTCATGTATTTTGAATTCTTTTCTATAACACATTTTTTCATGTATTCAAATTCTTTTCAATATGGGTTTACTCAAAAGTATGCAGAGTTAGTATTTCAGCATCCAACAGGTGCCTGCACTTAACAATTGAGTAAACCTATAAAGAGATAAGCCAAAGATACAATATAAAAGTAGTTTCTCTCCTTTCCTTTAAAAATTAATAACTTTTATTTTATTATTTTAACTATTATTTTATTATTTTAACTAGCAGACCCATTTTAGACCTCAAAATTCCCCTAAACAATGTAAACTTTGAAAATGGAACTATAAACTCAAAACAAGAACTCTGGCCAAAAAAACACAAAAAATAGTGCTAAAAACGAAAAGTGTGTATACTGGAACGATGGGTTTTTTTAGGGTCAATTTTGAACATGTTTTAAAAATGGCAGTGAAAACGATTTTTTTGTGCAAAAAACACCATAAAAATGAAAAGAGTTGATACGAGAATGATGGCTTTTTTTAGGGTCAATTTTCAACATTTTTAAAAAATGTCAATAAAACCGAATTTTTATGTGCAAAAAACACCCTCAAAATGAAAAGTGTTGATGGTGGAATAACACTTTTATTTTCTAGAGTAAATTTTCAACATTTTGAAATAATGGTGTAAAAGATTTTATCATGACTCCAAAAAACATTAAAATTTCAAAAGAATAATGAAAACATAAAATTAAAAATTAAAACAATGAAAAAAAAAATAAAAAAAATAAAAAATAGCAAAACGTAAATAAAAATATATATTAAAAACAAAACATAAAATAAAATAGAAAAAAATAAAAAATTCAAATATACAAAAAAGACAAAAAAAAGGAAAGCAAAATAAATAAATAAATAACAAAAAAAATCAATCGTAAAAATGTTAAAAAACAAAAAAAACAAAATTAACCTATAAAAGATAAGAAATAAAAAACTAAAAAAATAATTATAAAATATAAAGAATTAAATAACAAAAAAAACATATTTTAGAAAAAATAACATTTTTTTAATCTAGTAAACCATAATAAAAAAAAAAAAACACACACAAAATTTAAAAAAAAATCATAAAATTAAGTAAAAATAGAAAATTAAAAAAAATTAATAATAATAATAAAAACCGAAAAAAATAAAAAACTACTAAAATTAAGATTTAAAATATTTAAAAAAAACAAAAATATATTGAAAAAAAAAACAAAACAAAACAAAACCAAAAAAACAAAAAAACATTTAAATTTTTAAAAAATATGCATATTTAGAAAAAAAAAAAAAAACATTTAAACTTTTATATTACAAAATCTAAAATTTAAAATTTTGATTTATATTTTTTTTAACATTGTTAAAAAATATATATATATATATATATATATATATATATATAACACAAAAGAAACATTTAAAAATTTTAAAAAAATAAATGTTGTTTATTTAAAAAAATCATATACATTTTATTTTTTTATTTTTTATTTTTTTAATAAAATAATCAAATCATTTTTTTAATATAAATCTATATTTAAAAAAAAAAAAAAAAAAAAACGAGCCAATTCAGTTGTCGCCCAAACGCTTGTGTGGGCGCGGCCTTGGGCGGCACGGCTGCAAGCAGCTGCGCCGCCCAGGGCCGTGCCCCCACGGGCGGCAGAACGATGGCTAGGCGATTTCGGGAATCGCCCAGCGGCCATTCAGTCGACCGTGGGGGTGCGCGGAATCGTCCAGCTGCCATTCGATCATCCATGGGGGCATGGCCCTGGGCGGCGGAGGTCGAAGGCCAAGGGATCGACGAAGGTTACTAATCGAACTGGCTTAACCGATCTAACTGGTCAAGGTATAGTCCCATCCCTTCTTTGTCTTATAGCCGATAGGGAGTTATTAACTGATCGAACTGGCTTAACCCGCTGGCAATGGAGCCTAAAATCGCTAGTGTGATGGAATGAGTGAAAGGACCATTGCACTTCTCAAGTTCCTATCCCTCTTTAACACCGTGATGCATGAGGGGGAGTTATTTAGTGAGAGAACACGGGAAAGGGGATTGAGCCTTAAATACTTCAATCTAGCCCTCCTAGAATACTTCTGGAGGGAAGGAAGCGGGACGTAGTGGGAATCAATGAGGGCTTTGCCTGCCATTGAAAAGCCCGAGCTATGATCCTGATGGATGGGAGTCATTATTCCATAGAGAGAGCCGATCAGGCATCCAATCTTTTTCGAAGTGAGGACCGGCAGGGTGCGTAAGCACGCTCGACTAATAAGGCCGCCATCGGCTCGACTGATAAGGAGAGGAACTTTAGTTGCTCGACTGATAAGGAGAGGATTCGCACAAGGTAGAGAGAATGCGGGTCTTAGCAGGTCGCGCCCCAGAAGCGGCTGAACAGCGACTGAATTGGCCCGTTTTTTTTTTAAATATAGATTTATATTAAAAAAATTGAATTGATTATTTCATAAACAAAATAAAAATAAAAAATGAATATGTTTTTTTGCAACAAAAAATATTAATTTTTTAACAAATTTTAATATTTAAAATAATAAAATTATATTTAAAAAAAAATTGAAATGTTTCTTTTAAAAAAAATCAAAAAATGCTCATAATTTCTTTTGTTGTTGTTTTTTTAATAAAAAAAATTATTTGAAAAAAATAAATAAATAAAATTTAATGTATGTGGGTTTTTAAAAATAATATATATATATATTTTAATTTTAACATTTTTTTAATAGAAAATATATGGTTTTATAAAAAATTTAAATGTTTTTTTTTTAAATCGAAAATAGATAAAAAGAAATTAATTTTAAATTTTTATTTTATTTTTTTAATTTGAATATATATATATATATATATATATATGTATATTAAATTTTAATTGTTTTTTTCGTTTTTTTTAGTATATTTTTGCTTTTTTGGTTTTTTTTAAATGCTTTTTATCTTAATTTTAGTAGTTTTCTAAAAAACATATGGTTAATTTTCTAATTTTTTTTAAATCTAATTTGTTTTTATTTATTTTTTTTAGTTTTTGTTAATGTTTTTTAAAATTTTTCTATTTTTACTTACTTAATTTTATAGTTTTTTTAAATTTTGATTTTTTTTTCCAAATTCTTTTATGGTTTATGAGATAATTTTTTTTATATTTTTACATTTTTTATATTTTTTTCTTTTTTTATATATATTTTTATATTTGCTTTTTTTATGTAAAAAAAAATAAAATTGACATAAAAAAATTTAAAATGTAAAAAAATGTAACATTTTAAAAAAATATCCACACTTAATACATTAAAAAATTTGAAGTGTCAAAAATTGTTAAATTTAGAAAATAATTATTTACATTTCATACATTAGAAAATTTAAAGTCAAAAAATAGGTCTTTTAAAAAAAGGGCATGATGCAGAATCACCACTTTTTTAAATCAACATGCAAATCACTAACATTCTAAAACGTAATGTACATAAAAAAATTTGAAGTGCCAAAAACTATGCTCTAAAAAAATATGTGTTCTGCATCGCCTCTTTTCAAAATCAGGGCGCTCTTTTGTTACCTCTGTGAAACGGGTAACGATGTCAATTCCCATTTCAAAGTTTACATTGTTCCTAATGTATATGACAATTTAATTCAGAATTCTCTATTGAAAACCTGGCCAACCATTTTCCAAAAATATAAAAATTCCTTCTTTACATAAGCTCCTCCAATTTTTTTAACTTATCATACCTCATTAATCTATCTATCTGTCGAAGTAGATTTATATAAAGGGAAATAAAAAAATGATGATATCTCCATATCTTGTTTATAAGACAATGACAAAAAAACAAATAAAATTTGTGACACTTCCGACAACTACGACCATCATTTAGCATATTATCAATGTCGGTGACTTCAAACACTCGAACTATGGATTGTTATTGTGTATATCCTAGAAACCTATATATTCATTATTGCAAGGTAAGGATTGCTTTGGAATGTTATCATGCACAAGCCACCTGATCTAAAGCATTCACTCATGAGCTATATAGTACATCTACTCCCAAACAACAAAACTACTACGAAGAAAACAAGGTGATGGATATGGTTATGCCTAAGAAGCATGCCATAGTTAAACCATATATGGAGCCTAAAATGCTCCATGTATTATAAAACCAATCAAACAAAAATACCTTCAAGCCTTCCAATAATTTCATACCCATAACCTATAGGTGATTACGTAGCACCAGGGATACTCAAATAGTAAATCAAATCCAAAACAATAATTTGGATTTCAATTTTTCAAAGTCGAAAATGACCCTAAAAGGCTCAAAGATCTAGAATTGTAAACCATGAGAATTAAAAAATTGTTAAAATGTAGTTGTAACTTGTCACAAATAACTAAATTATCCCTCACACTCTAGGTGATAAATGCCTACTTCATTAAAAATAGGCAATAAGCACCAAATTCTATGATGCAGTGAAAATGGAAACAATCCAATAAGATTTTCCCTTATAGCATATCATGCTTCCAACCACCAACACGACTTATCCTTCGCTGCTCAAAACTCGATCTGTGGGTGTGTGTGTCAAACCCTAATAATTAGAGAAATACACGATGAGTAGAGGCACATGAACATGTTGGACACCTAATCCTCTATGGGTTAGTGTGGAAGCGGAATAGATTAAGGAAGTCCAAGAGACCTTGGGATGTGGAACCCAACGGTCAAACCATGTACTATAAATGTATATGTTTTGTTAATAAAAAATGTACTCTCATGTTTTATCTTTTTCTATTTGTCTTTGCCATGTGTGTGTTTAACATGGTATCAGAGCTGCAGGCAAATTTCTGCCCTGCTCATATTTGAGCCACTTGTATTGTGGCCTCTCTGTGCATATTTGGAAGAGCGTTTCTGAGCGAGTGGGCATAGTCTCAAACTGCGTTTTTGTGACTAATGGTTACAAATTTCTCCAGATGCGTTGAGCTTGTTTGTCTCTATTGGCATTCTCAATGTGCACTGGAATTGGCATACCACTGCTCCCATACTTCCTTTGTATCTTTGCTACGCCATATGACATATAGTGTTTAGTATGCATGACAGTTTTTATTACATGCGTTTTGGCCATTCATAATAATGTATACGTTTTTTCAGCTATATACCTGTGCCATGGCATAATTACCTCCCATTATCTGACCATCTCTCTCATAATTACCTGACCATTTCTCTCACAATGCTTTTTAATGACCATTTCACCTTTCCTTTCCTCTCTACACGCCGACCTTTACACTGCTCCTTCATTATTCCTAATTTCTGTTGAGTTATATCCTGCACAACGGAAGCTTGGTGGTATTTATTACATTCGTGGCATCATTGTTATGTCTCAAACCTGCATACATCAATTCTTCCTCCTATGAGGTTATGAAGTTGTCATAATATATAGCGTTGTATTACCAACCCACTTTCACCATTATATCACCTATTGAATCCTGGTTACATTGAATGCCATCGTTGCATATATATACCTCTCGGTTATTGTTGTATGACCCGACAGTCGTAGTTTACGTTGTACGCTGGTTATATCACCTCCCATACCACTTCCTCATACCCCATGGCTCTCTTTTGCGACATCGCACTGGCGCCATAACATAATGCCTTCCATAATACTCACAGTTACACTGTCATAACAATTACGCTGTCCAATGTTCGCTATCATAACAGTTACATTGTCCGCCTCTTCTAGTTGCAGAAAATGTCAGCGCATCATTCATGGAGGAGAACGTTCCTGCCATCAAAAGATCATTAAGAGAAGGAGAAGAGTTATCTTTGCATATATTGTAGTTTCTCTTTGTTCCAACATCGCTGCTGCGATTTCAACATTTCTTTGACTATGCTGCGATTCCAACATCGCTTGGACTAATTTTCCAACATTGCTTGGACTGTGCTGCAATTCCAGCTAGCAATCGAATGTGTTGTGATTCCAACATCGCTCCTTGTGTTGCAACTTTGAAAAGAATTCCGAGAAATGAGAAGCACTGAGCGCTGGTTTGGTGAGATATGGTTGTGTTTATCAGTCTGTAGAGGGTTCAACCTATTGCCTTCGATCAAATTGTCTTGATTCATATGGGTTTTATTTGTTTTCAATTTGTTGTGTTGGACGACCACTGGTTGCAAGACTTGTTGGATTTTATGTGATGCATGGAAACATTGTGATTGTGGATTGGGCTTGAAACCACTCGACAGAGAAACCATTCCTTCTCTTGTAGTTGTTCCTCACGGATTTGGGTTAATTCATCATATGAAGACTATGGATAATTACACTCTAGATACTTTCACTCTGTTATAATGTGAAGACTGGCATGATTTAAAGCTATGCGCACTCATGAAGTAGTACACCAAAAGCATTGTCCAATAGGCACACCTGTGAGCTGCATAGCAACAACACTACAAATTAGACAAGTGAGAGGGAACTGATGATGCCTTATGAACTACTGCGATGCAAGCTAGTGATGTATTAAAATGCTAGATATAATTTTACAGCGACCCAGGCAATCCTTTATGAAATTCATTCATTAGTCATTTATAGACTTACAAAATCATTTCAGAAGATAGTTGTGACAAATGAATGCAAGATGCTAATTAGAAGAAGCCGAGCCAAGGCTGCGTGGAGCTTGTATCAAATCCTTTGTCTGGATTCTGTAGGTGAGGAATTCAGATAACAGTGCAATTTTGAGGGATTACATTCCAAAAGGCCTATGATAACACTGACTCCAAATGAATGTCAGTCAATAGATTCGGTAATCTAGTTCAAGGTTGAATTTCTATCAAAGACTATTTTAAATTATTTAGAATGACCGAATTCAAACAAGTGTCTGTATAAGACCAAATTGCATTGATTTAAGAGATGCAAGTGAAAGGCATTTCTTCAAAAGCTTTCAGAATTAGTGTTTCAAGTGCCTCTAGTTCTTCAAGTCAAGGTTCTGGTCAAGATGTTTATGGTGAGGGAATCTATGCGTTGTTTTCATAGTTGTTGTTTTGATATGCGTTGCTTTTAAATACTGTTTTGGCATATATACGTTGTGTCTACGTTGTTTGACCTCTTAGATCTCGAGCAAGCTAATTCATTGCTCGCCGCTGAACTAAAGATAAATAGTTTCATTTCGTGGAGAAAAGATGATTATTTTCTATAAGGGCTGACAAAGACACCACAAGAGGCACTTATCAGTGATGGCCTCCTAAATGTGCTAAGTTTTTGCGTGTTTTTTGAGTGTTGCCATTCACTGCAGTCTTGATTATTTTATATGAAGAAATTGATGATGTTGTAAGCACTTGTTTTGGAAAAACTTGTAACAAAGTTTCACCCCATGGTTTCGAGGGTGAGCACTTCATCATCTGCCATTTCAAAATTAGCAAATGTAAGGGGCTTCTTATATTCTTTCAGCTTTGCAGTTTATGAGATTATGTACAGCTCTTTCTCTGGTGATCTGTTGTTCCACATGGTATCATCAATGGTTACAAGAATGCATTAGCAGTCACTATTGAACTTGACTATTCTTTTCCACTGGCCGAGAAAGTGAAGGAGTATTTGAAGGATCCAAGCAAGTTTGCAGTTGCTGCTGCCCCAGTGTGGCATTGTATTTAAAACTCATTATAGTTTTTGTCTACATATATATGCATTGATTCCTTGATTCAACTGTTGCATAAGAGTTTGGTGGGCTGTATAAAGGCAATGATTGTTTTGACAAATAAAAGTAATCTTTTGTGGAGAAAAGTTTAGTCGGTTGTATTGTCAGAACATAGTTTTGGTCATGAGTAAACTCTTATTTTTTATGTAATGGATTGTAATTGGTGCTTGCTGGTCGCACACTGATCATTTGTTGCACATTTATAAAGGATATTCCTAGTGGGTATTACTTTTCTGCATTGAGTAGTAGTTGTGATCAGTTTTTAAGGTGTAATTCTGACATTGAACAAAAATGACCAGAATCAATGAAGTATTAGAGTTTCTCAAAACTATGATATTGTCTACTACTCATGATACATTAAAAGTCTTCAAAGTTTCTCTCACAGACATTCAGGTCTGTCTACAAAATGAACAAGAGAAAATTGATTTTTTGGAGCTCGAATCTCAGCTACAGCAAGAAGAATTAAAACAGAGGAGTCATTCTGAGCCTGTTTCTGTTCAGAAGATTGAAACGGGATCCCATAAAGCAGCAAGGTTACATGCAGATGCAAAAGTTCAACTTGCACTTCCCAATCCCATCATCAGACCTTGGGAAGAGATTGTCCATAACGAGCACAGAACTGGTCTTGGATATGACAAGGATTTGTCCTTTCATATTCCAGACTACTCCAAACCAATCCAATTTCAAAGTGCTGGACTTCTTCAGGACGATTCATCTTCACCTGCTCCTCATGACAGTTCACCTCCAGCTGTTCTAGATTCTGCCCCTCTTCCGCAGCAACAACAACAGATTGTGAAATGCCAACACTGTGACCGAGTTGGCCATCTGAAAGATCATTGTTTTGATCTTCATCCATGTAAGCACTGTTATAAAACCAGTCGTTCTTCAAACAGATGCTTCAGAAACAAACCTCCTGCAAGAATAAAGATTCATCTTGGATGGATCGCTTCTTGGCAATGGGCATCAATAACCAAGAAGATATTCCAGTCACATGTCAGAACTTGTTTTAGAGTATTGAACAGTGTTGCAGTTGAGTTTTCTCCATCATCTCACCTTGTATCTAACAGGGGGGGGAAATGATGGTCATCTATAAGCTTCAAAGCCACATCAAGCGAGTCTGAGCCACAACCTGTCACACCAGATTCAGATTTGTAGCCAGAGACAAAGATGCCCCTGAGCATGCCTTCACTTGGCAATCTGGGACACTTCCTCTAGCAGAAGACTTTAACTTCTTGCCAGTTTCAAAGGAATTCCAGGAATAGAGTTGGGGACACTTCCTCTATCAGAAGACTTCATCTTCTTCCCAGACTTGGAAGAGTTGCAGGAATTGCATTAAGCATTCTAGAGTTGTTGGTCATCCTTAAACCATCACAGGTTGAGACCTCCCTTTTCAGGTTGAGGTTCTCCCTTTTATGCGGGGTGAGACCTCCCTTTCATGGTTGAAAGTTTTCCTCTTCAAAACAATAGGAGCACTTCCTCTAATAGAAGACTTTAGCTTCTTGCCAGTTTTGGAAGAATTCTGGGAACTACACTAAGTGTTCCAGTGTTGGTGGTCATCCTTAAACCACCGCCCTTTATACCAACATTTCAGAGAGCACATTCAATCTAGTGCTGCCATGAATTTTTTGCATATTTTGTATTACAGCTCTCTTCTTGGACTCATACATAACCCTTGTAATATACCTAGGGGGGATAATATGGGGTACAAAGGGAGGTACCCAAGGGAATAATGTAATAATGGGATGGGCCATAGTAATAAATAAGGTGGTTAACCCATATCATGTAAGGGACCACAAGTAGTTAACAATAATGTAATAAGCCCATGGTATTAGATAGATGGTATTGAGGGAACCATGGTAATGACCCATGGTATTGTATTTATGAGGCCTATATAGAGGCTAGAGACTCCCCGTTGAGAGGTGTCAAAGATTATTGTATCAGGCATATGGCTTGTGGAGTGGTCTTCTTCCTTAAGGAGTGAATGTATGGTGTTGCCCTACCTTAAGGGTTTGATATCAATAAAGAATCATTTCTATCTATATTCAGATCTTATTATTCTTGAGTTTATTTGCATTGTCTTATATTTTCATATCAGATCCATAACAAGTGGTATCATAGCACTTTCTTGGGCAAAATTGAAGATTTTTTTTTTAGCAGGAACTTTCTGGGGCGGTGAGTTTGCAGATCATATCTGTACGTTTTGGGGGAAAATCTGCAAAATATAATTGCATATCTGGATTCTTTGTGAAAAAATACCCAAGTTCCAAAAAAATATCGGCCAAATCGAAGTCCGGGTGAAGGAGATATCGCTGATCTAAAAATCAGTTGTGTTGCAGACATTTTTCTGGATGGCGAATTTGCAGATCAGATCTGTATGATTTGGGGCAAATATGCAAAATATAATTGCAGATATTGGTTGTTGATGAAAAAATACTCCATTAAAAAAAGAAAATCAGTCGACTCGGAGTTCGGATGAAGGAGATCTCGCTGATTTAAAAATCAGTGTTGTTGTAGACATTTTTTGGGGCAGCAAGTTTGCGGCGTAGATCTGTATGTTCTAGTGCAAAATCTGTAGAATCTAATTGCAGATCTGGATTATTTGTGAAAAATAACCCAATTTAAAAAAAAAACAGTCAAATCGAAGTCCGGATGAAGGAGATATCGCTGATTTAAAATCAGCTATTTTTTCAGCAATTTTTTGGGACGGCGGGACAATTGCAGCGCGAATAGGAAACCCAGTGCCTAGATCGGGATTTATATCACATGGGAAGATGCAGAATATTTGTTTCATTTCTAAAAACAAATCATAATAGGAATTCTGAGCAATATTGATTAAATTGTGACCATTTCAAATTTTCGCCAAGTAAGCGATTTGTTTTCAAAAACTCTCTTCATGGCTTATAACAGTAAGTTTTTTACAGGAAAAAATAATGGATCTTCTATTGAAAATTTTATAGCACATCTTAAGTTTGACTTCCCAAGGTGTTGGAAGGACAAAATAGGGTATTATTTGAAAGATGAGGCTGCTATATGGTGGAAATCACTTGACAGTGAAATTCTGAAGTTATGTCGTGCTAACGAAATTGAAGAACTACTTTTGGACAAATGGTCTCACACTAGAAAGGAGGAAACCAAAAAACCTAGCAAAGATTTTATTTTTGCAGGAAAGAAGGAAACCAAGAAACCTAAAGGGTTATTTTTTGTTGATATCTCCTTATTGCAGGTTCATGGATTGATTCAGAAAAAGAAGATCATTGTGTCTATAAATCCTAGTTGCAAACATAATTTTATCAATATTAATTTGGCAAAAAAATTGCAAGTTCCAACAAAACACATTGAAAACACAGGTTGATAATGGAGATGTTCAAGTTTATAAAGATTTGAAGCTTTCTATGGATAAGTATGTGTTGCATTGTGACTTTTATACTTCAGATATGGATAACATGGATGTTGTTTTGCGATATCCTTGGATGGAATCTGTGAATACTGTCAATATTAATGTGCAGAAGAAATTCCTGAAGCTCTAGTATAGAAAAAAATAAAAAATAAAAATTACATTGCAGGATATTTCCATTAAGACCCAAGCAGAAGATGTTCCAGGGACTGACACATCAGAGGATGAGCCCTTGATGGTCGAAAACCAAACACAAACATCAAACCAGGCATAGGGAGAGTCCAAGGACGCTGAACATAAAATGTTACAGGTACAAATACATTAGATGAGGAATCAGTGGTTGAAGTAATATTGGAAGATAAGCAACAACAAAAGACGCCACAACATGTACCAACTACCAATCAGGCTCCATTAGGTGGTGAATTAAAGAAAAAAAACATTGTGGGTTAAAACTTCAGCATATCACCACCCACATCATCCCGCAAGAAAACAACCAACAAGATGGCAAAAAATTAGCCACAAGGACAACAACCCCAGCATGACAGATAGAGAGGAGCGATGATCCACACAGAAGAGCCGCGACGGTCAGCTTCCATCTCAAGTGAGCAAGGCACCAGCTAGATCGATGGTTCACCTTTCTCTGGGATGGCTAGATGCACGTGCATGGTACCAATGGACTACTCTTTTGAGTAGATCTTATTATTTGTGTTCTTCCCATGTTTCAGAGACGAAACATGTTACGGGGGGTGGAATGTAATATACCTAGGGGGGATAATATGGGGTACAAAGGAGGTACCCAAGGAAATAATGTAATAATGGAATGGGCCATAGTAATAAATAAGATGGTTAACCCATATCATGTAAGGAACCACAAGTAGTTAACAATAATGTAATAAGCCCATGGTATGAGATAGATGGTATTGAGGAAACCATGGAAATGACCCATAGTATTATATGTATGAGGCCTATATAGAGGCTAGAGACTCCCCCTTGAGAGGTGTCAAGGATTATTGTATGAACAAGCATATGGCTTGTGGAGTTGTCTCCTTCCTTAAGAAATGAATGTATGGTATTGCCCTACCTTAAGGGTTTGATATCAATAAAGAATCATTTCTACCTATATTCAGATCTTATTATTCTTGGGTTTATTTGCATTGTCTTATATTTTCATATCAGATCCATAACAACCCTTGGGATTAAGGGGGGGAATGTTGGACACCTAATCCTCTATGGGTTAGTGTGGAAGCGGAATATACTAAGGATGTCCAAGAAACATTGGGATGTGGAACCCAACGATCAAACCATGTACTATAAATGTATATGTTTTGTTAATAAAAAATGTACTCTCATGTTTTATCTTTCCTATTTGTCTTTGCCATGTGTGTGTTTAACAGAACAAAGTTGAAATGTGCCAGAATGATGCCAAAACCATGTATAAAGGAGGAGGCATAGGTCAAGGTCCAAGCTCAAACAAATCTGATTTGAGGAACAAAACACTGAGTGTGCTAGTAAGAGCTTCAATTGTGAGCATTGAAAGTGTTGAACAATGCAAGGAACCACACCCAAAAGCCAATGGTTAAAGCCATGAACCACTACATGGTAAAACCCAAAAGGTTGAACCAAAGCAAACCAAAATACCATGAATGTTTAGATTTAAGAGCTAGTGGCAACAATCTAAACCAATTATGAAGCTATAACCTAAATCCATGTCCATGATTTCTCTAAGAGGTCATGTTTGTATATTATCTTCATCATGATTTTCAACACAAACAGATATGAGGTTGTGTCATTATTGGAATACTAGTGGCAACAATCTACTAATTGGAAGGAGTACCCATGGAATCTATAATAGATCGGTGAAATAAGCTCCACAGATCTTGCTTTCCTCCAAAATGTAGCTTTGTTTCTACCTTTTCCATGCACATCTCGGCACTATCATCCATGAACTACAAATATTGAACCTCCCATGAAAAAACTATCATGGAGAACATTCATCACCAACTCTTCAATGGCTTCCCATGGAACATTACCATGGAAAATCTATCGGGCCTTAACAATTATATCGCTATACCATGTTAATAATTAGAGCAGGAAAGACAAGACAAGCAAATTGTAGTGGAAAATGGTTTATGTCGTTCTTCTTACACATTGTATGGAACTCGCGATCTAAATCTAAGTACATCAATTGGACCATTCTAGATCTAGATCTCATGGACAACTCATCAATGGATCATGACAACACCTCATCAAGGATAAGGGTTCCAACTCATGACTATGTGGTCTCGAATTTGTGGTTGTCCAAGGACTCACAATATAACAAGGATGCATAATGGAACTCCCCTATCACTTGTAAAAAGTTATACTCAGAAAAAAAAAAATGTAGAATAAATAAAATACACAACTTTCAAAACTACAAACTAAAAGGTGTAAGAATTAAAAGGTCTTGCCCCAATTTGTAAGAATCACTTACCCTGCACAATTGCCAACATTCCTTGAGTCAAGGTAGAAAATTTCAAGTGCACTAAACTTTTCTCAATCTATCTAGTCCCCATTAAATCTCTTTTATCAATATTTCATACAAACTATACAAGCATTCCATGTTGACATCTCTTAAATTAGAAAAGTTCAAGTAAACTCGCCTCTTCTCCATCTATTTAGTCCCTCATAACTTTGTTTCACCAATATTTCAGACAGCTCTTAAGATCTATCAAATTTTATTAGTTGACCCTCAGTATTAAAGAGAACATTTCAGATGTAAGTAGCTCTGTTTATTATTCATGCTTACTCCGAAGTTCATATTTTCTTTGCTGAAAAACATGTGCGAAGGAACTCACTAAAACAACCATAAGCACAGACACTTGACAATTCCATACCAACAATAATCAAGAAAATAGAAAAAAGCATATAACGTTAACTTTTTCTACAAATGTATGGCCTTCACATTAACGATCCAAATTCCATTTTATTTAAAATATACGTGAAAGTATTTACAAACAAAAAAGTAAGTCTTGCCATATTGAAAGAAAATAAACTACAATTTTTTTCTTTTTTAACTGAAAATTATATCCACTTGTATAGTTCCATGTTTTAACAAAGAAAAATCAAAAGATAATCAAATACATAATAGCCTCTACCATACAATTTTTAGTTGTAACAAAAGATAAGATAAGATAATTTTATTAATATCCAACGAATGTGACGATAAATAGGTCAATAGGACTGAAGGATACAACTAGTATGAGTATTGTTACCAACCATTTTGTGGGTGATATCCCTAGGGGAAAAAAAAATCGCCAAGATGGTCCTCAGTCAGCAGCCCCTTGCAGCCACCAACTAGCCTGTTGTGCCACTTCTCTGCCACCTGATTCAACCATGTGGTCCCTCACCCATCTGTTATGATCATATGTTTGAAGATGGGCTTCCAAAACCTAAAGGTATGCATTGTCATTTGGTAAGTGAGCATTGCAGTTTACTTATCATGGAGACTTTGGGGCATGAATTAATGGGGGGATTCGGCGAAAAGAGTGGGCTAGGTTTGTGCTCTTGTCCCCTAGACCTCTTTTGGATGTTACCCTTGGAACCTAGTCCTATGGGATCTCTTTTACTAACCTTTGGGCTCTCGGGATGGTAGTTCATGGGAAACCCCAATTTTGGATGTGTGGTCCTACTCCTTCATCCACATACAACACTCCCCTCCACTCATTAGAACCCCATTCATCGTTTCTCCCACCTAGGTCCACATAGGGTTAGCCTCCCCTTCCCCTTTCTCACACCTTGGGTCGGCCTTAAAACAATGCCCCGGAAGTTAATGCAGTTGAAAAGAAAAATAAAATCATAATTGGCCACATTCAACAAAAAAATGTACCACAAAATGCAAAAGATGGTCGGGACAAACACATTTAGCTCATGGGAAAAAGCCAATGCATGAGCTCTACTCCATTCTCATGGCCATCACCATGGTTCCTATAAGCCCTAGATTAGCCTCTATTATCATTTAGAAACCCATGATTGTCCCAACTCCTAGTGGGAAATGAACGACCCCACCTCAAAGGAAATATCCACTACTATACTTTACATATCTTGCTCTTACCACTTGAGCCGCGAGCAATTAACCAAAGAAAAATCATAAAAGGAAAAAGACATATGAAGAATGGTGGAAAAATCAAGGTCAAGTAACTCATGTGCCACAATTTCTCTCTCCTATGCATTATATACCCAAGTATGGGCTTCCCCTTTATTAGCTACCCTTATACCTTAGCATGCAACCCAGGATTGCCCCCTCCATCCCCTACTCTATTCCATCACTTTATCACATGCCACCACCATTACATACCCAAGTATGGGCTTCCCCTTTATTAGCTACCCTTATACCTTAGCATGTAACCCAGGATTGCCCCCTCCATCCCCTACTCTATTCCATCACTTTATCACATGCCACCACCATTTGAAGGATGTACCTTGGACATATCATCTCCTTTAAAAGTAGAAACCACCTAATAGGGAACTTGGTTAAGCCCCCCTTGGAGCTTAGAGACATTAGAACACACCAAAGCCCACTATGGAAGTGTTGGAGAATCTAATTCCAACTACATGTTAGGTGTCAAAACCGTCCCTCCAAGTGTCCCAGTTCAATTTTAGTTAGTCTAGTTTAGTCGAGTCTCACTCAAGTCATTTACTACTGATGTTTCCAATGTAATCTTATTTAAGTGATTTCTAATACCGAGAAGAGAATTCCTCTACTCCATCATTTTGTTCTCTTCAAACTTTTGTCATGGTATCAGAGCTTAGCCTGCTTGAGACTCCTTGAGAGCTGCAGAAGAGAAGATAAGCTAGTTTGCATAAGACTCCTTGAGAGAGCAGCAACTTGAATGAAGTAAAAGCAGCTGAGAGAATAGGCGAGCTTACATAAGACTCTTTGAGAGAGCAACAGAGGTTTGAAGAAGCTCGAAGAAGCCTGCAACGAAGCAGCAGGAGAATGAAGAAGCCGCCTACAGCTAAGCCAGTGAAGGCGAAGGCAAAACATATTGAAGGAAGTTGAGCTCAAAGTTCTTTTTTTTTTTAAGTGTTGTGATAACTATTGAGTCTCCAAAATGTCATCCATTTTCAACTTCATTTCCATCATTTTACTCTCATTTCGTAACTTTATAACTCCATTACCTACATCAGTAACCATTTTCATAATCATATGGGTTTATTATTATTATTTTCCAAGTCATTGATTTTAAGTATTATAAGTGAATTTGTGATTAAATATTAGGAAATTAACATGCTTTTATATGTATCTAAAAGTGTGATGAGTTTTTTTATATTGTAGACCTATTTGGAGATTCTAGAAGGGTCCTACTTGGCCACCCAACCACAAATTCGAATTTCAAATTCCAACTCATGAAAATTTGTGGAATAATTGTAGGAGATTTAGATCATTAACTACGCACTTTCAAAAGAAAAGAATTATGGATGAGATGATTTGTATCTTACATTTTTAAGAGATTGGTTGTAACCACAAGAGATAAATGTGGATTTACGAGAGATCTAAAGATCTATATTTATTGTATAATTATCCTCAATTTTTGTATAAATAGGAGTGCACCCTTCATACAAAGGGTTGCTAGTTGTTAATTGTAAGTAGTAGCTAGTGGTTAAGTGTTAATGTTGGTGTTAGTTGCTAGTTGGAGGTTCCAAGTTCCATCCAAGATGTGATTTGTAAAGTGAGGAGAGAGAATTCTTGTAATATATTGTAACTTCATTTTATGAAATACATACTGCCACTTTGATCTCTAAGATGTGATAGTTGTTCAATGTGCTTGCTGAGGAATGGAGGGCCCCCATCAACCACAGTTTGCACACCTTTGTACATATTGGTAACATAGTACAATTGTTTTATTTCATTTATTTTCAGCGAGTGTGTTTTCATTTTATGTGTGTTTTTCTTTTCAACAAGTGTGATTTCATTTCAGCTGGTGTAAGTGTGATTTCAATTCAGTGTGTGTAATTTCAATTATGCAAGTGTGGTGTGATTTCATTTATGCAAGTGTGGTGTGATTTCATTTCTACAAGTGTGATTTAATTTATGCAAGTGTGGTGTGATTTCAATTTCCAGCAAGCGTGATTTCCTTTATGCAAGTGTGATTTCAATTTCTTTATGTTTGGTGTGGTTTAGTTTGGATTAGATTGATTTAATTCGCTTTGTAATTAGTTTTAATTGCATTAAATTAATCTATTCTGATAAATAACCATCTAGTAGATATAGTACAAGTATACTTCGTCATTTCTATGAATCTCGGGTTGACAACTAATGACGGAGATTTAACTCACAATTAAATCACCCAACATTTTGGCGTCGTTGCCACGGAGGTATACATAGGTGCTTATTTTGAAAATTTAAACAATCCATGATAGTTGCATTCATTTTTAAACGCATTGTTAAAAGCATATTAAAATAATTTAGGGTGCATATTAGACTTCAATAATTTTTCAAAACTTTGTACTAATCTATGTGCATGACAGGAATTATCAACCAGTGGGAGTAATTCACAAACAATTAAGAATTTGAAGAATTTTCTTCCAAGAACTTTCTTGAATCTTAGCAACAGCTGAGATAATTGTCTCCCAGGAAGAGTATATTTTAATTGCATGCAAAAACTTCTCTATTTCTCCACCTCCACAAGAGGATCTTCAAGTTTATTTTGATTCCTCTTTTCAATATGTTGAAGAAACTCAAGAATCATGCAAGACCTTTGATGAGGAAAAACCAGTAAAGTCTAAAGTCGAGAAATGCGTAACAAAGGAGGATATTCAATGTGATCTAAACCAAGAAAGGAATCAAGAATGTAATAACCTTATTGAAAAATGGTTCTAATCAAGAATAAAGTCACATCAATTTTCCATTCTCCCTTACTTGATTGTATTATCAAAACCACTGGTTTTTCATGCTTTGATGTGTTTTAATGCATATTTTTCAAAACTAAGCATGAATATATTTTTACTCCTATTATGCACATGGTTAAACTGGAAATATGCATACAATTTAAACAAATTTTATATTTCCAGTAAAGTAGAGTAGGATAGAATCACTGAATAAAAACCAAGTTTAGTGATATTATTTTTTTTAAGTTTTTAAGTTAGATTTCATTTCAGTTGCCATTGTATTTATTAGTGGTGCAGTAAGAGCCACCCAACTCACTAATTATTTGCAGGAGGATGTAGAAAGAGAGAATATTTGAGAATAAAGAGAACAAATACAGTTTTGAGAGCCACAATTTGAAGTTACAGATCAAATCCTTTCACCTTGTCTTTTTAGTTTCAAATTCCAAATGAATAAAGAGTTTCAATATTGTTGAGTATGCTCTCTTCTTGCGCTCTCTACGACCTAGAAGATCGGAAAAGACAATTGAACAAAGTTAGTTTTAAAAATTTGCAATAAAAATTAGATAAGAGATCTAAATTCATAATCAAAAGTATAATTATAGGATTTTAGAAACCTCAAACAGCAAAACTAATGCCTCCAATGGATCCAGCACTGTTGAAAACCCCTATTTTGACTCTTTTTGCACCTCATTTGGCCAAAAATTGAGTAAGATATCACTATTTTAAGTTTCTACCCAATTCTGTTGTTAATAATCCTACAATTCGGACTAAACTCGGCCTGTGCGGCCCAAACACGGAAACTGCGCGCAAACCTAGCTTATATTCTCGATCCGCAGTCGAAATTGTAGGGCAGTTAAAATTCACAATTAGCCCTTTTGTCTGATGGTGTGGTCATATGGATGGCCATACGACCCTAGGCTAGTCCCATTCTCCGTTGGCTCCTTTAATCTTAGCGCTAGTCACATGCGCGTTGCATGAGACAGTGGGGCGGGCTAACGCCTAGCCCTTAGCCCCCGCCTATGGTCCTATGGCGTTGGAGGGCCAGGGGCTAGGGCTTAGCCCCAGCCCCTTCCCCAAATGCGTGCAGGTTGAAATTTAAAAGGTATTTGGAAGGTTTATTTAACAAGAAATAATGATAGGTGAGTTGATAAAGGGCTTTGTTGTCACACACGAGGTCGCAAGTTCGATTCGTCGGGAGTTTGTTCACCCTCATAAAATTTTACTCCTCCACAAGGATGCCACATGGCAACCAATGGTTGGTCCACGTGGCACTTCCTCGTTGACCCACCACAGCGACCCTAGAAAAGCAGTGATGTGTCAACCAATAAAACAGTGCCAAGTGTCAATCGTATATTGGCCGATGAGAACTAATAAAAACTTTCCAAGTGTCATGACCTAGTCAGCATATGGACTGCTCACTGAACATTCCTACGACACAATTCATTTTTTTTAGTTTTTCATAAAATGATCAGAACGCGATTTCGGGAGCATCTGAAGTCGGATTTCAGTGAAACGAATTACGTTGGATTCAAAGCAATGAGATATAAGCTTTGTCATTGGTTTCAAGTTAATCCACAAATTTTGAAATTTGAGCGTTTTCTTCATCCATGGGATCATGAACAAGAGTGAAGCGCTAGAGAAAAAGAACAAACACAGTTACAGACTTAGAATTTCATAAAACTTGCAAATATTAAAAATTCAACCGCGATAATTGACAAACCACCATCCGAGTCTAATTGCAAGTTGTAAAGCAGCAAGGCAATGCAACGATCCATATTTTTGGTAGCTGCAAAATCGACACAATTCAATAATTTATGCAAATTTGGTTTATGGTCTATTTGATGAAGCATTAAGTGTGTGGAGAAGAGGTCTCAAGCTCAAAATTCGTTAGAAACACAATGAAAAAGTCACCAACAAAACAATAACAGGCGATACATGGCACTGATAAGGGAAAAGTGCATTTAATTTTTCGTTCTTGAATTTGTTTTATCAGTATTAATTTTGATTTTTTTGTGTATATATCAAATGAAGAGGGAGTAATCACCTTTTTCTTTTGATAGTCTTACATTTTATTGCAAAATTGCTATGTTTTTGCAGGTTCCAGGACGATGAAGGAAGATGAAACTATATGCATGACTATATTTTTAAAGACCAACTTTCTTGCAGAAGAGTATGATCATTCAATGTAAAATCAGATCCATTACACCATTGCTTCTAAAGACATATCAATGTTACCATTGCTACACATTTTAAGTCTATAGTCAATACATAATTGTCCACCTACCTACTACCAAAAACTCATTTCCCTTGCAATCTTCATACTTTTCTGCCTTATTTTCATTCACCCTTAACAAAAAAAAATGAACTCATTCAACTCCCTTACAAAGTTGAGTCACCCCATTTCCCTTTTCCTTCTTGTCAAATAAGCATTGCTTCAATGCAAATATTTCATATATAGTCCTTCAAATTATTATTTCATACTCGCATTAGATGATGGAGGATTCATTAAGGCCTCTCTTCTAACAAGTTTTGAACCATCGACTCTGACACATCATCTAGGATCAAGACTAGAGATCTTTCAAGTACCTTGAGGCTTGCATGTCTTAATGACAATCTCTCTCGCCAATAAACAGTGGGAATACATCAATGTCCCATGTTTTTTGGATCTTCTAGGTGACTCGATTACGACATATCTATTCGTACATAGTAAGATGTACTTAAGCATCTTGCCTCTCATTGACATCAATGGTGAGTAGTCTCATGTTAGTTAATGGCATTCATTAATGGCCAGTTATCCAACAATTTATTTTCTATGTTCGACATCGACACATCTATTCACATAGATAATAATTATGTCATCAAGTGGGAACGAATGAAGACTACATTATTTCAACAATTTGCGGCAAGACTCAATTCAGCAGCCATAGAAAGAAAGATTCCAATCTCATTTTCAATTCATCCAACCAAGAGAAAGAAGAAACAGGATCAGATTCTTTTACTTCATGATCCAGCGAAAACAACCACACTCTCCTATATACATAGCTTGTCCACTTTTCAGGTAGGTGACGGTATGTAATTTTCTAATTTTTTATCATGTAATTCATTAAATGCTAAAATTGTGATTTTAGAAAATTCTTCACTTCATTTATATTCCCTTTTTCATTTGCAAAAAACTGAATACACCTTAAGTTGGGGGGAAAGGATATCAATTCATATTCACATTTCATGCCACATCACATTTCATTTCATCTTAACCAACATATTTTTCCCAATCAACTATTATTGCATTTTGATTCCAAAAGTTTATATGTTTTGCAATGATCATTTAATGAGCACATTAAATGGCTAACAGTCACTATGGGACTTAAAAATGAGTTTTCAATGTTTTCAACTATTTTGATGCAACAAAAATAACAAAAATATTGTTATACAAAAACCAATACTCATAAAATTTTGGTTGTCACACAAGAACCAACCATAAAACAATATGTTGCAATCAAATACTTTTTAAGATACACTTTGCAAAAAGAATAAAATTGTTAAATGATATGATTATGCAAAATTAAAAGAGAATCAATACAAAGCCAAAACTCATATAGAAGCAGAATATTTCAAGAGGATTAACTTATGATTAAGGGAATAAATGCAATAGTTGCATGAGGACATGCAACATTTTCAGTTGGGGGGTATGTTGTGTCTCCAAAATGTCATCCATTTTCACCTTCATTTCCATCATTTTACCCTCATTCTATAACTCTATAACTCCATAACCCTACATTAGTAACCATATTTATAATCATATGGATTTATTATTATTACTTTTTCAAATCATTGATTTTAAATATTATAAGTGAATTTGTGATTAAATATTAAGAAATTAACATGTTTTCATATATATCTAAAAGTGTTACTTGGAGATTCTAAAAGAGTCCTACTTGGCCACCCAATCACGAATTCGAGTTTCAAATTCCAACTCATGAAGATTTGTGGAATAATTGTAGGAGATGTGGATCATTAACTATGCACATGCAAATGAGAATTATGGATGAGAGGATTTGTATCTTACATTTTTAGGAAATTGGTTGTAACCACAAGAAATAAATGTGGATTTAGGAGAGATCTAAGGATGTATATTTATTGTATAATTATCCTCAATTTTTGTATAAATAGGAGTGCACCCTTCATACAAAGGGTTGTTAGTTGTTAATTGCAAGTAGTAACTAGTGGTTAAGTGTTAGTTGCTAGTTGGAGGTTCCAATTTCCATCCAAGATGTGATTTGTAAAGTGGAAAGAGAATTCTTGTAATATCTTGTAACTTCATTTTATGAAATACACACTGCCACTTTGATCTCCAAGACGTGATAGTTGTTCAGTGTGCTTGCTGAAGAATGAAGGCCCCCCATCAACCACAGTTCGTACACATTTGTACATATTGGTAACAATGTAGTTGCTTTATTTCATTTATTTTCAGCAAGTGTGTTTTCATTTTATGCAACTGTGATTTTCCTTTCAGCGAATGTGATTTCATTTCAGCAGGTGTGAGTGTGATTTCAATTAAGCACGTGTGATTTCAATTAAGCACGTGTGGTATGATTTCATTTATGCAAGTGTAGTGTGATGTGATTTCTTTTATGCAAGTGTGATTTCAATTTCTTATGTTTGGTTTGATTTAGTTTGGATTAGATTTATTTAATTTTCTTTGCAATTAGTTTTAATTGCATTAGATTAATCTATTCTAATAAATAACCATCTAGTACATATAGTACAGGTATACTTCATTAGTTCTACAAACCTCGGGTTGACAATTAATGACAAGTATTTTACTCAATTAAATCACCCAACAATAACGCTCTGTGTTATTTGGATACACTATGTTACTAACGCAGTTGAGAAGTTTGAAGAGTCGTGTTAGTTTCAATGCCTCGCGCGCTTTTTTCCCACATGTAGCTCCTCTTCACCAAACCATCGTTAGCCGAATTTTGTTGATGCCACCACGAATTCCGTTGAAAAGCACAAAACCCTGAAGAGTGGTCTTCATACAAAGGAGCGAACATAGTCGTCGAAGTTGTTTTGAAAAGTCTGCAAGATCTACGTGTGGTAAGTCGTGAAGATTACAAAAAATTTGCACCAAAAGCCAAGGCACGAAAAATCAAAGCCCAAGAATGCTTTTAGAAGTTCCTTTTTTGAAGGTATGAAAAAAGAGTTTCATGAAAGTTCTTACGAAAATAACAATAGCTTATAAAAGGTTCTTAAAAGGTTCTTATGAAAGGTATTTTTTTTTCAAAGGTTTCATATGTTATAAAAGTTCTTATAAGACCGTGTCAATTGAATATTTTTATTTAAAATTTTCATGATAATATTTTTTTAGAAAAAGATAAAGTGAGGTGGTGCATTTGGGTTAAAGCAAAAGAATTGAATCACTACTTGAGATTTTTTTCTTGAAAGAGTGAAGAGTTTTTGTTTCTTATAAAAAATACGGAAGCCGCGACAGAGTAAAAAGTGTTGGAAAAGCAATGTTCAATCTGTATGTGAAACAAAGGCTAGATAGAAATGGGAAAAGCCAAGAGGCTAAGAAGGTCAAAGCAACAACAAGAGATCTTTGAGATATTTTTAGATTTGGAAGTGAAGAGGCAAAAGGATTCCTTTGCATTGACATGCATAACAGAATTTCTAAATGGCAACATTTTTCCCCTGATTTCATATGCCAAGACAACCAAGGAGGTCTGTGATACCCTTGAGAGGAGTTTTGTTGTAAGGGGGAGCATTGAAATTGAAGATGAAGGTGGATCTATAGCATCAAATCTACAACGAGATGAAAATTCTATTGAATCCCATTGTGCTCAACCACAAGTGGATGATGTTTGTGAAGAAGTCGCAGAAGCAAGAGAGAAGGAGCACGTAGATGCTCATGAACCCCACTGTGCACAGCCACAAGTGGATGAAGATTTGGTAAATCCAGCAACAGAGCTTGCTGATGAAATTTTGGTGAATCCAGCAACAGAGCTTGCTGATGAAAGTTTGGTGAATCCAGCAACAAAGCTTGTTGAGGACAATGAAGTTGCCATTGGAGCAGTCAATGCTATGGTGAATCCAACAATTAATATTGTTGATGTAAAATTTGATGAAGAATTGTTCGCTAATGATAAATGGTTGCAGGGGATGCAACAAAAATATCATATAGACATGATTATATTCAGTGAGAAAACCCCACTTGAGTCAGTGGAAGACAACCTGTTTGCAATAGCACATGTTAGTAAAAGTCGAAGAGAGAGAAAGAAACAGAAGAAGAGGCAAAGAAAGAAGCCCACAAAGAGAAAATAGAGACAAAGGCAAAAGCATATCTAGAAGTGCAACAAAAGGAAGCTCTCACTGCAGAGCAGAAGGAACATAACCAATGTGATTCTGCAAATATTTTTGATTCTAACATTGATTTCCAGAGCGCAGGTACACAAAACTATTATGAAGAAGAGCTAAATTTCCTTGAAGCATGTCTTGCAACACCATGCCTTGATGAACTCTACATAGAAATTACAGAAATGAATGTTGAAGACAACATCGATGATAAGAAAATCAATAAAATTTTCAGGTTTTGGAGTCCTGAAAAAAAATGTTTTTATATGTTGCAGCAGATAGATGATGAAAAGAACACTACATAAGATGATATGTGGAAGCATCCCACATACGAGTCGTTTTTTGAAGAAGTCCAAGACTTGCTTAGAGAACCTAAAATGATGGAAGACCTACTCCAACAACTGAAGAAAATTTTAATCCTACAACAACAAGAAAATGTTGAAACAATCTAGAGGCTATAGGACCCAGAAAAAGAGGAGAAGAAAAGTAAACTCAATTTTTTTAAATTGTAAGCCTAGCTGAGATATAGACCATCAAGTATCTTAATTAAATTTTATGTGGTTGTAATTGAGGGGGAGTGTTGGAGAATCTAATTCCAACCACCTTTTAGGTGTCAAAACCGTCCCTCCAAGTGTCCCAGTTTAGCTTCAGTTAGTCCAGTTTAGTCAAGTTTCACTCGAATCATTTATTACTGATGTTTCCAATGTAATCTTATTTAAGTGATTTGTAATACCGAAAAGAGCAGTCCTTTGCTCCATCTTTTTCTTCTCTTCATTTTTTGTCAGGAAGGGCATGCCATTATGAAGTGCCCACATGTTATCCATAGTTTGTAAGCTCTTTAACTCAATTTCTTTAATTGACTTGTTGTACTGGAAAGCAAAGGGACGCGTTGGATCTTATGCACGATTGCAAATGGTCTCCATTTTGGGTTTGGTATCCCTATACGGGGTCCTAACTCTGCAAAGGGCTACATTGGCACATGTAGGGTGTGTGTAGAGAGCCATGGGCCTCCACAACAGTAGACAACATTCCATGGATCCCTAAAGATGTTCAAAGGTTGCTCGAGTTTCATCTATTGGACTAAGAAGATGCACCTAGTTCACCATGCCCATCCAGCCCTACAGTTGAATCATGCACTTGGCAGATGACCCAGTACATGTATGATGATGTGGCATCACTTATACTATCATCTGAGACCTTGCAGATGGTCTACATGCATCTTCGATCTATTTGGAGACCCATGAAGACACTTGTGTGCCCCCACACCTATTGGGAGTACCGCAAGTTTATTATTTCAAGAACAAGGGTCCAACCCCTTATCCACTACTTCCAGGAGTCCTATGGATTTCATCAAGTCTCTTAGAAGGCCCAATGACATGTACTACTGATCATTCGACCTATTGAGAGGCTTATTCTTTTGTTTATGAGCTAGTTTGGTGGGCTTGTCACCAAAAGTTAGTTATTTTGCACATTATTTTATTCTAGGGGCTAATATAGGCCTAATTAGCTAAATCGAACTCATTAGAAGTGTATAAATACAAGTGATGTGAATTCATTTTAGCATCATCACTTGGTTTGGACTTGTATCTCTCTTGAGAATTTTTCTATCCTTCTTGGAGGACAAATATTGGAGCATGGAATAAATTTTGATGTTTGGATGATTTTCTCGTCTTGGAGCTTCTTGATTGGCAAATTCTTGATGGTTGGATATACTCTTAATACATGTAAGTGCAATTTAATGCTATTTTCTTTTTCTATTTTGTCACATACATTGTCGCTGAGATTTCGCTATACTAGGGCTCATTTACTGCATCCGTTTATGCGAAGTTGTGGAAATTCAGTTTCTAGATAGCAATGCTTCATGTATGGGCCATGTATTATGAGTGAATGTTCCTAGAGATGCTTCTTCATTGAAATTCATCTTGATAAGCCATCAATTTTGTAAAATGAAATATAAAGCTCTTGAAGTTGCTTTTGATGCTGCCCTAATGCTATGTGAAGTTGTCTTTGAGGCCTCCTTGACATAGAAAATTCAATATCCATAGTCACAATTACTCTTGACTCCAAATCTCCCCAAAGGATTAGGCACTCGTCCACCATAAATGTGATCACGTTAAACTTATTTCCTTCTCATACCCTTTCTCTTCTAAGTCTGGCCCTCTAGATATCCTAGGGCATCATTTATCTTGCAAACCACCCACAGAATAATTGAAAGAACCAACAAATATAAAGAAAAAACAAAAATGAACTAAAAATTATAACATACAACCAAATAACAAAAAAAAAAAAAACAATCTCTTGGCATCCTCTGCACTGGGGTTTCACCTAGGCACCCTCCAATTTTGAAGCAATTCCGATGGTGGGATTGTGAGATACCTCAAGCCCTAGCCTCAAGATCAATCTTGCCCTTGGTTCCCTTAGGCTAAAGACCTCATTAGGATCCTCACATTGTCTTGCAGTAAAAATTCTTCCTTTGATCCCTTTCACCCTCCAGAATAGGTCAAGCATATCCTTTGTTGGTAAACCCTATCCCTTTGACCTAACCCCGAGTCCCCCTGGTCCCGTGTGGTCCCATACACTATTAAGGATAAAATTTCAAGGATCACTTGGAATCCAAGCTTTCACAAGTATTTTGGGGCCTAGGGACTTCCATCATAAGATACATACCCTAAACTTAAACCTTGAAATTCACTTTAAGCCCTTCCTTGAGAGCTTACAACCTTGCCTCCCATAACAAACAAGCGGGATATTTGAGCCTCTCTTGTGAATAGGCTTCCATGATCACCCCTCACCCTATCACTGGTCCATCCATTTCGTGATCCTTACCATAAGGGTCTCCTCACATTGGTGACAATGGGTTATTGCTCCGTTATTGCCCTTAGCCTAGTAGTATTCCTTTAGGGATTCCCTTTTAGAACCCCTACTAGTTTGAGTGGTAACAAGTACAATATGGGAGTGCAAATGCAACTCCTAGAAAATGCCAATGCTACATCTAGGATAAAATGAAGTAAAGAAGGATACAATAATAGGACAGCCTCATAAAAATATATATCACTAGATCATGTAGAAAGCTAAGTGAATAAGTCCAAGGCTGGAGGTCAATGATGTCAAGAATGCCTAGTGTGATAGCCAACAACAAGGAATGCAACAGTGGCACTGGTTCGCAATCGAAGTGCTCTGGATCCAACAAGGAGTCTAAATGCATGATCCTAGAAGCAATGTAGGAGCAAGGGATACTCCTAACATTTGAGGCCAAAGGAAAGAAGCCCTGGATAAGTCTTTGGCTGCTCCGCTACCGCTGTGGAGGAACCCGTTGGGGGAGAGGGGGGCTGTTCAGGAACTGTCTGGTACTAAACCCTCTGATGCTCTAGGTGTGAGTGAACTGATGTGCTGTAAGAGAACTAACAAAATATACAATAGCCTCTAGCTTAAATTTCTGCCTCCAACAGAATCTGATATCTAAGTTTAGCCAGCATATAGGATGACTGTCAATGGGGCATCCATAGTGTATTCAGTGCATGTCTTGTAATGACAGTAAGTTTTAATAAAATACAGCAGTGGAAAAGTTATGTAAATCGCCAAAGGCCCTATGACAGGAAGAAAAAGAAGTTAAGAACTGGTGTGTCAAAAAGATAGGCTACGAGAAAAACAGCATGAGAGCCTGTCCATGATGACCTCTTTCTAACCTCAGAGAAAACTAAAGAACTGTCTTGGCCTCTCAAAACTAAGATTGGTACAACAATATGCCATTTAGCAAAACGTCCATGAGATTCATTCATGACTACCCCTCTTTTCTCTTCATCAACAAACGGAATGTTTTTCTGTTCTACTTTCCTTCTCAATCTCAATCTAGATGAGACTGTATCTGATGCAGGGAATCCAACACCTTCAATGGAGCACGTACTGATCAATGATGTAGCAATAGCATGACCATTAGTAGTTGCAACACATACTAATCCAGAATTAATAGCAACATTTGAATCCAGAATGCCCTTGGCAGGGTTCAAATTAGCATTGCACTCCGTTGCAGAACCTGGACATGAAGGAATGCAACTTAAAAACTTTGAGAGGCTTTTAGAGGGTTTGGGATCTTCAATATGCAATCCGAACACCACTGTTTCTGATGAGTTTAGTTCCAATTCCTGCTTCAGTGGTCCATGCTCCAAGGAAGTTCCTTAATTATGTAGAACCTAAGTTGCAGGAAACGTGGGCAGGGGGTCCGTTTCCCCAGGGGAAACGAAACGAAACTCGTTTCCCCGTACCGTACGGCCTGGAAACGCGTTTCCGGCCGTACGGCCACGTTTCCGGCCGTACGGCCACGTTTCCCAAAACGGAAACGTGGCCGTACGGCCGGAAACGCGTTTCCAGGCCGTACTTGCCACGTTTCCCCAAAAAAACACTTGTTTTTTAAAATTTTTTTTTTTTTTAATTTGTTTTTAAATTTTTTTAGGGTTTCCAGGTAGTTCTAGAAACCTATTCTAAAGTTATAAAAGAGCAACTTGGCTCATTCTCTCATCACATCATTCATGCTTTATGATTGCACATATATATAATAATAATTTTTAAATATTTTTAATATATATATATATATATATATATATATATATATATTATTATATATATTCGTGTTTCCCCGTTTCCAAAATTTGGGGAGGTCGCGTTTCGTTTCGCTTCCCGTTTCGGAAACTCGTTTCCGTTTCCCTGTTTCGTGCAACTTAGTGTAGAACCTTTTCAGGTAGTGGGTCCTTGCCTAAACATGCTGGTTATGTTAGTATTCCTATAGTATTTTTAGATGCGGAGTTTTCACTTTTATGAACGTGATCTATACTTGCTGGCTTATTGCAATCTAATAAATATAGTTCAGACAAAGTCTGATCACTTGTTTTAGGATTGGACATTTTATTTCTCATAGACATAGCTGGGCAAGAATTCCCAGGGCTTGATGATGGTGTCAAATCCAGAGACAGTGACTCGAAATCGTTCATCTTTCGTAGTTGTCTGAAAGATATTAGTGGGCCCCTCAATTATCTCTGAAGGTTCCTCGTTTACAAATAGCCCATAAGAAGACAAATATTGAGGCATTGATGTTAAGTTATGACTAACAGAAATGCTTTTAACATCTACAAAATTATAAATAAAAGCAGCAGAGTTTGCAGCATCTACAATTTGATCATGTTTTTGAAAAGACAGCCCTGCACCCAACAGACGTGACTCAAGTAGTTATATTTTCGAATTTAATTATTTATTTTTTTGCACCCGTAGTATCATACAGCAATCATCAAAGAACAATAAGTTTTGTCATTCTAACCTGAATTTTTTAGTGTTGAGAAAATCTTTAAAGTGCACATACCATCAATTTGACCAACCATACATGTTGGCAAAGCTTCAGACACAGAATATTCATTTTCCCTGATATTCTGCATCCAATACTTGGTGAGTGGGGAAAACTCCCATCCCTTTTGCTCCTCTTGTGCAACCAATGAACATCAAGACCTAATAAATTAATAATGTACATACATGCAAACAAACCTATTAATACATCCCACAATTCACCAATTTAATGAGAAAACAATGGCAACAATTACTGCTGCCTCCATCTTCACAGCAAAGCTGGTGATCTTTCCCAGCCACAAGAATGTGGATGTGGCAGGTGCCAAGTATGTCAGATAGAAAAATATCACGTGTTTGAAAATCAGAAGCATCTATTTTGAGCTATCTAAAACCTTCAGCAAACGACTGTTCATTGTCATCGTACTTTATTGACTCTTTTTCTCACCTCTGAGTCCCATTTCTGCCCAGTAAATCAATCGAAGTGCAGTTGCTGCATTTCTGGGCCACTGTCAGACCAATCATTTGGTGTATTCTGTGTGTGTCTTACAGTTACATCGTTTTCATTTCCTTCTGAGGAATCTTCCATTTTGTGTAGTTGCATACAAACTCCTCTTGCAGCTGTACCCTCAAATGAAAATCCTTGCTTATGACTCTCCAAAACTGGACTACGAGAGCATATCTGGATTCCAGTTCCCTCACGATCAAACGATGGATTAGGGACCTCCCATAAGCAAGAATCATGATTCTCCAGCTCCCCTATGGAAGGTATTAGATTCTTGACTTTTATATAACCTCCATTCAAAATATCAGCACAGCTATCTCCAAGGGAAGTATGATATGCTTTAGAATTAGTATAGTCCTGTGAGGCCACAGACAACATTTCCCCTAGCATTCTTTCTTCTTTAAAATATGCATCCATACGTTCATTTGGAACTCTGTACTGAGAAAAGCTTACATTAACTGGAAATTTTGGGAACTCACTTTCCACAGATGGAAGACATGCAGATTCACATTGCATCCTTGGAGTGTCTGGCATAGCATCAACCTGAAAAATATCAAGATGGTTCTCACAATCTGTAACATAAAAAGAGTTCATAATTTATTGGACATGGTATAACTAGTAGGCAGACAGGAAAGTAACAAGTAACCAATGTGAAATCTACAAGCCAATTGAAGGAAGAAATTGGAATGTAAGTTAATTCATGCTGTTCAAAAGTAAATTCAATAAGTCAAACGAGTAAAATTATACACCCTTGTTCAAACAGTAATGACGAAAGGGGCTGATGTGCATTTGATTAACCTGCCTAAAAATTCAGAAGACCTTAGGAAGTCGGAAGAAACTAGAATTCATTTGATGAGATATAACAATTTGAAACAATAAAGCAGGAAAGTAGCATGCAAGCAACACTAATGCCACTAAAGTATTTGCATGGAGATGAAATTGCAATATAAAAAAACTTTGCTGTTTAAAGGTGAAATCCAACAAGTAAAATGGGTAAAATAATACACACTGGTTCATACAGGAATAAACAAAATTGATGATGTGGGTGTTATAAACTTGCTTAAAAGTCAAAGACCTCATCCAGATTCCACATGGACGATAAAAATTATTTAGTATAGGTATGAAGAAGACTCTGACAAAACTACACTCTGGCTTGAAAATTCAATTTGCTTTAAAATCACAGACACAACAAAGACAGAAAAGGGATTCATCAATACTTTGGATGCAGCAAATAAATTTTCATGCTCCACAAAAACCTGAAAATAATCTAAACAAGACCTAAACATAAGCCATACAATAAACCTTCAGAGAAGAAAAGGAGACATACAGAACCAACAACAAACCTGTGTGTGAATTGTGTCCTCCTCAGCTAGTACACTTGAAGAGTTTGAACTAGTGTCATCCAGAAATATGTCTAACCATTTCGTAAGTGGCGCACTATCTCCAGTTGTATCAATTAAAATCTTCGATGATATTTTTGATGGTAAATGTAAATTTGCATCAATCCCCTCCACTGGCTTTGACGGATCTTCTGATTGCACTTCAATGTCACCAGAGTAACCCGGGGAGGGACTTTTCTTTGTAGGAGATAAATCACCCTTCTCAAGTGGTGCCATGTACTGTTCTCCACTTTTTGCACCAAGTCCACTCTTCTTGAAAACACGACATAAGACAAAAGCATTCTGCAAAACAATAGCAAATTATAATCAATAGCCACTTAATAGACTGCTGATAGTTATAATTCCACACTTAACTAATGAACAGTACTTACTTAAAGGACCTACATAACTTCTAGACTCTCAAAAAAAGGAGAGAAAATTATAGGCACTACATCAGTGCAGTCAGTTATTCCCTAAGTTGCATGATACAGGGAAATTGGTACAAGTTTCCAAAATCGAAATGTGTTGGAAACATTACCCCTTTAAGTTTCGGAAATGGGTAAACACACACACGATGTGCAATTTTTTAAATAGCACATTATTTTGAGACTTTGAAAGAAAGCATTATGAACAAATGAGCAAGAACATTTAAATGGAAAACATAAATGACAGGCAATGTTCCACCATCACTTTTATTGGGATCCTCGTCATTAGTATCACCCTTTGCCTCTTATCTGCCCTTTGCCTCTACCTCAATCCTACATTGCGATTTTGAACACATTGATGGAGTTTGATGTGGTACCTTGAAGCTGCTTGGATAGTTGTGAGTATGTAGTCTTTCCCTTCTTGGAGATGCTACTTATTGGTTCAGACTTCAGTTAGTGTTCTGGGTTGGGGAGGACTCAACTCTTTGGTTGATGGTCATGGTTGAAGGTCTTCTCATGGGTTGTAGATGCTACTTTCATGCATTTGGATCACTCTCTTGGCATGTGGACGTTTGCTATTTCATCTTTCATCCTCTTCTTGGAGCATCTTAATGACTTTGTATGGTGACGTTATGATGTCAATTTGTCACTAGGGGTAGGGGACATACTACATGGTTCTCGTGTCTTGGATTTTCATGTTTTGGATTTGTTATGGGGGCATACTTGATGATTGGATGGCATTAGAACTTTTTTATGTCCCCTTCTCTTATGTTGTTCATGTTGATAGGTGGTTGTCAATGTGTCATTGATGTCAACCCAAGCAGCACCACGAGCTACCCCAATCTTCATCGGAAAATTTGCCATGGAAATTCATGGTTTCTCGTCTCCTAATCACTCTAGTTAGATTCTCCTCGAAAAGATCTTTCTAGCAGTATGTGGCATGCCACGTAGTTCTTTACAGTTTGTAAGTTATTCATGTTTAAAGATGGAGACCCTCATCAGTGAGCTAAAACCCCATGAGATGATGACATGGCACACCTTTGCTTATAGTTGACCATTAAACTTATTGTAAGAAGGTTGTTTATTATCCTATAATCTAAGAAAGGGCATTATTAATACTTTTAATGCTTTCTGCCTAAGTATATTCAATCATTGGCATTAGAAACCTCCCATCTCTCAAAGCCAACGGTCTCCCTACCTTGGACTACAAGGCACTTTTGATATATTATTCTTTTCAAATTTCTTAATTCCTAACGTTGCCTCCTCTAATGGTTATCATTGAAACCCCTTCTAAATGGTTATAATTGCACAACGTTCATGTTAGAACCCCTTCAAAAACACATAAAAGGACACCTAAACTATGATCTAAACTATGTACCTAAATGAATGATCAATTGCCAAGTGTGTGGTGGAAGTGTGTAGCCAGTTGGGCAATGTGGTCCAAGTGCATCATCATCATCATCGAATAACCGGGACATGAGCAACTGATGGGTGGTTCTGAATGATCCCATGGTGTGGCTATCTTTGCTATGGTGGACGCCCATGGCTCTCAACGCGCACCCTACAAGTGTTGATTTTGGGTAGCATCGGATGTGCTCTAGCCTTGAAAATTGGTGGAGAGGCTAAGGCACATGAGATCTCCAAGACCCAGAAATTGTTTGGAGAAATTCCACCCGGATGAGGAGTTATTAAAATAATTAATATTTTTAATGAGTTACCAAGTCTAAAACTTATGAAAATAAAAATATTAATGTGTATTAATAAAATATGGGTGAGAAAGTTCTAAATGACGAGGATCAAGCTAGTTTTAATCTTAGCCATTGATTAGGGACTTAATCTCGGTCGTTGATTCATCAACAGGAAAAGTATAAGAGGAGGCTTGAGGGTTAGTTGGAGACACACCAAGTGATCAAAGAATTTGATTCTTTGGGACGAGGTTTGCTGAGGAAATTGAGTTAGTGATCAGAGTTGCAGTGAGAGGCAATTCAGCAAGGGATTTTCATTCGAGGTTGAAGAATACATAGCAGAGAGGCAGCGCAATGCCGGGAGAGACAATGCAGGCTCTAGAAGGGCTGACGCAGTGAGACGCAGAAGCCACAGAGGCTGACGCTGGGCCTCAGAGGCATCACTGGGGAGATTCTATGGGGCAGACTGGGAGAAGATCAGCAAATTCTAAGCTAGGGGAGGGTGTCCCAACTCCTAGAGGAGTGACGCAGTTCCAAAGCAGTGCTTGGAGCAACTTTCGCTCCCAGCATAGGGAACAGCTAAAGTCTTTGTGGGGTTTGATCATCCATTTGCTGGTTTGCCGGAATATCTGTCTCCGAATAGAGGTACTACTACCGAGGATATTCTCTGTTGGGTGAGCCATTTCTAGCACCCTAGTTGTATTCATGAAATCTGCTTAATAATACAAACCAGTGTTACTTGGGAGCGGGAGCCAATACGGGGGCGAGAGTGACATTTTCAAAAGCTCCCGGTTTGGGAGCGAATCCTGGAGCGTTTTTTATATATATATATATATATATATATATATATATATTATATTTTTATATTTTGATACATATATGTCAACAAAAACATGTAGAATTATGAATTAGATATAAAAAACATAAAAAAAAACATAGATTGAACCATATAACAACAATCATCTAAAAGTTATAATATTCATCAACCACGTCCACAAGTTAGTAACATACAACATATTGAGTCTCGTGATTCATCAATCTTAAAATTTCAAGCTTTCAAAATTCAATATATAACATTTATCATCATTGATCACCAAAGTTGTACTTGTAAGCTAAGTGTAACCATTACAACAAATAATATCTAACATGAAATGAAACAACTTTCAACTTTCATGAAGCATCATATTCATAATTCATTACTAATGAGTTATAATTGCCAACTTCAAACTTAAATCATCATATATTGTTTGAAAAAATATCATAATAAATATGAAAGAGTCAATAGTTATAAAAACTACTAGAAACTAGAAAAGATGAGTAAATCTGTCAGACCAGGCAGTAACTCCTCAACACAAATTGATTTGTATATTACATTCCTTCAGGTTGGTCTTTATTATATACCTGAGGGAGAGATTGTTCACTTCATCTCCCGATGACTGTTTATATTACTTATTATTTATTTACATTATATTCACCCAATCCTTATGATTAGGTGTCAACATTCCCCCCCTTAATCTGAAGGGATGTTGGTGAGTCCAAGCATCATTCTGAATCATTCAAGCTTTTCTCTTCCAAGCGCTTTGGTGAAGATGTCTGCAATTTGCTCATTAGTGGAACAATGACGGAGATGGATTGTTTTGGCCTCAACATGATGTCGAATCAGATGATATTTAGTATTGATATGCTTCGTTCGATCATGGAACTTTGGGTTCTTGGCCAACTTTATTGCAGAGGTATTTTCAATCATGAGTGGAGTTTATTGTACTTGTTTTACCTGCAAATTTTCAAGAATTTTCCTGAGCCACACAATTTCTTTTGTTGCTTCTGCTGCTGCCACGTATTCTGCTTCTGTTGTGGAATCTGCTGGAACTGATTGTTTGCGTGATCTCCAGGAGACAGCTCCTAATCCAAGACTCATAGCATATCCTGAAGTAGATACCCCAGTTTCTTTGTCTCCATCGAAATCTGAATCAGAGTATCCAATCAAGCTGAAGTCGTCCACCTGTGTATACTTGATTCCAAAGTCTTGAGTTCCCTTCAAGTACCTTAGAACTCTTTTTGCAGCAGACCAATGTCCTTCACAAGGCTTTTGCATAAACCTGGAGAGGATTCCAACAGAAAATGAAATGTCTGATTTGGTAGTAGTTAGGTAGTTGAGACTTCCTACAAGCTGTCTATACTTTGTTGCATCCTCAAATTCTTTTCCTTCAATAGATGTGAGCTTTAAGTTTTGTTCCATTGGAGTGGTAAGAGGATTACATTCTGTCATGCCAAACCTGTTCAACAAATCTCCAATGTGCTTCTTTTGAGAAAGAAATATGGACTTCAGAGGTTGGGTTACTTCAATACCAAGATAGTAATGAACATAGCCCAAATCAGTGATTTCAAAACCTTTCCCCAATTCCTTCTTTATGGATGCAATGTAGCGTTCATTGTTCCCTGTCATCAAAAGATCATCTACATATACCACAAGATATACAACTGTTTTGCCAACTTTCTTGACAAATAAAGTTGCATCATCAAGATCATAATGTTTGAAATTGAGTTTCAGAAGATGCTCAGTTAGTTTTTCATATCAGGCTCGCGGTGCTTGTTTGAGGCCATACAAGGACTTCACCAGTTTGCATACTTTATGTTCATGTCCTTTCACAGCAAATCCCTCAGGCTGGGACATAAAAACATTCTCTTTTAGATCTCCATTTAAGAAAGTTGTTTTTACATCCATTTGATGGACTTTCCAACTGTTCTGAGCTACTAGCGCAAAGAGTGTCTGGATGGTAGCCCATTTTGCTATGGGGGCAAAAGTCTCCTCATAATCGACCCCTTCCTTCTGTGCAAAACCTTTTGCCACAAGCCTAGCTTTGTGCTTGTCAAGTGAGCCATCAGCTTTATACTTGTTCTTGTAGACCCACTTGCAGCTAATTGGTTTGGTTCCTAATGGAGGATCAACCAGCTTCCAAGTGCCATTCTTTATGAGGGCAACATACTCCTTTTGCATTGCTTCTTTCCATTCATCATGAGAAGCAGCTTCTTTGAAGGAAGTTGGTTCAAAATCTGTAGACAAGTTCAATTCACAATCATAAGAAACATCTATATCAACAGATAAATTAGAATCATCTACATCACCTCCATTTTGTTGGTTTGAATTTCTAGTTCATGTCTTTCCAACCTCATCAGGATGAATACTTTCAAGTGTCTTTGTCAGCCACTTTGGGGGACCTTTTTCAGATGGTCCAGGCTGCTCCGCTAATTGAGTTGGGACTGAATCAATATTGAGTCTCCCAATTTTGTCAATCACATCACTTAAAGCATCATCCGTTGTTGGAGTTTCATGCAGGGGAGAGTGTTCTTCAGAAGAAGATTCCACATGTTGATCTAGTATAGGAATCCCCCCTTCAAGATGTGGAATCTAATTATCAAATTCTTGAAATGATTTTGCTTTTGCGAATCTATCCAAGCAATCAAGTTGCTGCTCAACAACATTGTCAGTTTTGGATGATTCAAGAAAAATTAAATCTCTAGATACAACAAACTTTTTATTTACTTCATCATAGAGACGGTATGCTTTGGAGGTGTTTGAATACCCCAGGAAGATACATTTACGACTTCTAGCACCAAGTTTGTTTCTATGTACCTTTGGTATCAAGGCATAACAGGTGGAACCAAAGACCCTGAGATGCTTTACCAAAGGAACATGTCCATACCACATTTCATATGGAGTCTTGTTTCTAATAGCATTAGATAGACATCTATTCTTTATATATGCAGCTCATAGAACAGCATCAGCCGAAAACATTATCTTTACATTTTTGAAGAAGAGCATGGATCGTACCATATTTAATACTGTCCTATTCATTCTTTCAGCTACACCATTCTGTTGGGGATTATAAGGCACAGTTGTTTGATGTTTGATCCCATGTTGGCGAAGATAGTTTTCAAATTCATTTGATGTGTATTCTTTTCCATTTTCAGTGCGAATAGACCCAATATGAGATTGTGCATCATTTTCAATCCATTTATGAAAGTTCCTGAATGTTTGAAAAGCATCAAATTTGTTCTTCAATAACTAAACCCAACACATTCTGGTGTAGTCATCAATAAATGTCATCATATATTTATTTCCATTTGCAGAAGGAACATGCATTGGACCACATAAATCTGAATGAATGAGTTCATGTTTTCTATGTGCTCTTGAATGTGAATCATGAAAAGATTGTTTGCTATGCTTTCCTAGAATGCAAGCATCACATTGCTTAAATTTCCTAGGAATTGTAAGCAAACCAGCAACACCATTTTTCTTCAACAAGCAGAGGTTGTCATAGTTCAAATGTCCAAGTCTAGCATGCCATAATAAACTTGATGGAAGTGTACCTTCTTCATGATGAGAATTGTATGAGAAATGTTGTGCACGAGCAGAGGTACCTTGCAGCTTGAGAAGCCTTTCTTCTTCTATTCCCCTCATGACAAGTGAGTGGTCAGATGCTTTTCTCACCTCAAGCTTGCCATCAAACATATGAATGGAGTGACCTTGCTAGCGGATGTGGACCAAGGACAACAAGTTTCTCTTCAGCTGTGGGAGATAGAGAACATGATGCAGAAGAAAGTCTGGAAGACCAAGCAATTGAAGCCTGATTGTGCCAAGCCCTGATGGCTTGATTTTTGATTGGTCTGCAAAGTATACTGCTCCATCAACATTGTCAGTAAATTCTTCAAAAAAAACTTTTCTATGAGTCATATGGCAGGTTGCCCCTGAATCAAGCAACCAATCATTTTTCCAAGAAGCAAGTGAAGCATTAAATAAATCTTCATTTACTCCAATATTACATTGTGCCACAACATAGTGAGTAGATTCAGGTGCTTTACCTTTGTCTGTATCATCAGTTTTACCTTTCTGTTGGTTTCTTTGCTGCTCAATTTTGTCCCATGGTAACTTGCATGTAGAGGCATCATGTGATCCATTTCTTTTGCAGTGTATGCAGTGCAAATCTGTCTTTTCTCCTTGAGAATGTCTGCCCCCCTGCCTCTGAAATATCTTCCTCTTGAAGAATCTTGAGCAGGATCCCTTTCTTTATGAGCAAGGCACACAGCCTCTTCAAAAGATTCAGGGGCTGTCTTCTTTCCAAAAGCTTTCTCTCTTTCAGCAAACTTTTTCACAAGAGAGTCAAAGGTGATATCTTTGAGATTTCCATTTGCTTGCAATGACTCAAGATAATTGGAGTAAGTAGGATAGATTGCCTTGAGAAAAGCAATAAGAGGAATATCCAATTCAACCTTAGTGGATTTAATATCATGCATTATAGAATTTACTTCAAATGCAAGAGCAAGAGGATCATTATTTTGCAGTTCAAGAGTGAAGAGTTTAATCATGAGTTGAACAACTTCAAGTGCAGAATGTAAGTCATAGAGTTCTTTCAGCTTTTTTAAGGCTTCAAAAGCAATTGAAAATGGCGAAATATGGCGACTCACCTCTTCATTTACAGATGCTACAATTAATGCATAAGCTTTGTTGTTCTTGTTTTCCCAAATGACGAGCTCTTTGTCTGAGGTAGGTTGTTCTGGTTCTTTGTCTCCGTCTCGAACACACACTCCTTTCCACAACTCATTGAAAATAAGGGTGTGTTTTATCATCCGGGACCACTCAGGATAGTTCTCCTCGCCAATGAGAACTATTCCCACAATGGATATGATTGAATGCATTGTAAAATCTTGTACTGTAAAAAAAACTGTGTACTGTAAAAAAAATATACTTCTGCTGGCAAAAATGTGCTTCAGAATAATACAGCCTTATTCTTCCTTCTTGATTAGCTAAGAATTTTATTTGATATACAAAGAGTAAAACTGTATTCTATATAGAATGTCAACTGCTCAAACGCCTATCATAACTTGAATTCTGATGTAATTGGAATTTGTCAAAAAAATGGACGGATGCTTTTCTCAAAAATGAATGGTATCAAAGCGTTCACTTTTCACCGCACGCAGGTGTGCTGATCATACTTTATAATCACGCTCTTAAATAAATCTTCATGAAATAAATCTTCAAAAAATAAATCTCTATTAAATAAATCTCTTCACCGCACGCATATATGAGAAATCTGGTAATACGGATTTGTCCAAGAACAAACCCAAGCCTCCGACGATGTCCAGGATACCAGCAACAATGCTCTCAATGCCGCAGCCACACCATGCTCTCAACGCAGCAACTACACCATGCTCTCAATGCAGCAGCTACACCATTCACGCAGTAATTCAGTAATGCTCTCAATGCAGCAGCGTGGAATGAGCAAAGGTTCAGCACTCCATCATCACACACGGCAGAGATGGCCTTCAATCTGCTCAGAACAGTTATGCAGCAATACAATTATGCAGTGGGCGCAGAACAGTTATGCAGCAATACAATTATGCAGTGGGTGCAGAACAATTATGCAGTGGTTATAAAAAATACCACATGGACAGTATGGCAGAAAGCCTAGGGAGCGCAGAGAATAGAGGGACAGAATATGGCAGAAAACCGATACAAGGAGTTACAACACAAAAGCTAATTTTGGAAGCTGGCACTAATACGATGTCAGACCAGGCAGTAACTCCTCAACACAAATTGATTTGTATATTACATTCCTTCAGGTTGGTCTTTATTATATACATGAGGGAGAGACTGTTCACTTCATCTCCCGATGACTGTTCATATTACTTATTATTTATTTACATTATATTCACCCAATCCTGATGAGTAGGTGTCAACAAAATCTATTATCTATTGCTTATGCTTGGGCCTCTTGCCACCATGAGAAATGTCTAGTTTTTTAGTCTTGCTGGAAAATCAAGATCTTTGTCATTAATATCACCCTCTAAGCATTAATATCCAGAGTTATCTTTGTCATTACCTCTGTATCTGTATAGGGATCTTTGTCATTAATATCACCCTCTACGCATTAACATAAGATAGAAAAAGCATAGCATGTCAAGTCAAGATTTTTTTGAGTGATGCGTACATTTTTAGGAGGGTTATGATAGAGGAGTTCGACAACCAATGTCACTAACATCAAGGTACATAGAGGGATTGGTGCTCTTGTTTAAATACGAGCTCCATACCCTAATACATGACAAAATTCAATGGAAATATTGCAATCCTGAAAAACTGATAAGTCTACTGGATTTTGAATGAAATCTAAAATTCCACTTTCTCCACATGAAACCCAGTGAGGTCAAAAACACTCTCAAACATCCCGAGTCATTTCATGGTAATATTAAAAATTTAAGTAAAAGGGCCATATGCTTGATCATTAAGTTGCCCCACTCAAAACTTATTTGTTTCTTTGAAAAAAATTGCATTTGGAACATTACTGCAAAAAAAAAAATTGCAAAAAAGGCTAAACGCTCCTGAAACACTCCTGAAAAGGCAGGGAGCATTTTTTTTTAGGGAGCACGCTCCCGACCCGCTCCCGAGTCGCTCCCACCCGGAGCGCGGATTGGGCGCGAGATCGAAGGGGGGGGGGACCTCCCCCGCAACACTGATACAAACCCTCTATATTCTGCATTGATTTTCCCGAATTGGGTTTTTTTGGGGACAATTGTCCAAAAACAACGGTGTCCCTTATGTTATTGTCTCAATTTATTTCAATGCATAAAATGTATATTTGTGAAGGCTGCAATAGAGTTTACTTCGATGTTTATGCAATTAAATAACTTGTTAATGAAAAGAACAAGTAGGAGATTATAAACCAGTAATTGCAGTAGGGGCTTCTGATGTGTTAGATTCAGGAATTTTCACATGGTATCAGAGCAATTGCAGATCATAGACAACTGAAGACACCAGCCGAGAAATTTGAGAATTTGCAGCAAAGAAGCAATTGTCCCGAGAGACAACATTGTTCCAAAGCCGGAGAGGCAGAAGGAGTAACGCAGTGCAGAAGAGGTGACACAGAGGCTCATGCAGTGCCTGTGTCAGCATTCTATGCCGGGAGAGAAAGACACAGTATCTGGGAGGAGCCCACGCAATAGCTGCGTCAGCCATTAGGGCCAGCGCAGAGGCAGAGGAGCGCAGATCAGGCTCACAAAGGGCCACGTCATCTTTCTAAGCCAGGAAGGATTGACACAGTTGGCCGGGAGGAGCAGATTCAGTGCACGCAAAGATTGCGCAGAACTTGAAGGGCTCAGATTCTTCGAGTTGTCGGGGCTAAGGGAGTTGTGCAGATTTTGATTTGTGGAGCTAGTGGGACATTGTTTCTGTCGGTGAAGAATAGTGTCTAAAGAGACTGAACCAAGGTAGAGGGAAGCATTACCTCGATAGATTTATAGCCAAGAAATCTAGATCTGAGTTGCAGTGGCAAAGGAGGATTGGAGAGGAGTGATTCGACAATTGGCCAGAGGATTTTCAAGAGGGAAATCAAGACTCAAAGGGAGTCTAAAAAAGAGGAGCAGAGATGGCAGTGAACGAATTGAGGGCTCAAGACAGATTGGACGAAGCTTCCAATTTTTTCATCTAGAGGGCCAGGATCCTGGCAATCCTAGATAAACATCGCATCAAGAACTATGCCTTAAAAGTAGTAGTTGTCCCAGTTGACGCTAATGCAGCTAAGAAATTTGAGGAGGCCCAGGCGAAGGCGAAATGCATGATCCTAGACGGGGGATCAAGGATCATGTCATACCACATATTGCTGAGAAGACGACTGCAAAGGAGATGTGGGACACCCTAACCACCTTATACTAGGGCTCTTCTGTGCAGCGGAAGATGTTATTGGAGAATCAACTGAGGTCATATCAAATGCAGAAAGGAGAGGAGATAGATCCCTTCCTTCTCAGGTTGCAAGGGATTCGCAACCAACTTACTTCCATGGGGTCTACTCCAGATCCAGAGTTCTTAGTCAAGACTGCCCTGAATGCAATATCCAAGGAGTGGGAGACGTTTGTCCAAAGCATTTTGGGCAGAGCAACTCTCCCCAATTGGGAGGAGATGTTGGCAGCTCTTCGACAGGAAGAGCTCAGGAGATTGACCAAGGCAGGGAGTAGCGGTAAGGGAGTGCGAATCAAGGAGGAGGAGGAGGATGTAGCTCTCGAATCAGCACGACAGCAGGGGCTACAGAAGAGGAAGAAGAAAGACATCTCCAAGGTCAAGTGCTTCAACTGTGGGAAGCTGGGACATTATGCCTCTCAATGCCCCAAGAAGAAAGGCAAGGGAGAAGCTTCCAACTCAAACGCTGCTCCAGCAAAGGCGGAGAAGGATATCGAGACTGATGACAATTGTGCCATGAGTGTTCATGCACTACTAGAGAAGAGGTGGGGACACTTGGAGCTGTAATCGAGAGGAATACAGAAGCAGGGGCAGAATCCTTGAGGTGCCCAAACTCTTGAATCACATACGGCTACGGGAGCCCTTAACGACAGTAGCATGATGACAGGTGTCAGGTGGAGCAAGGTGTGATGGAGCAACAATGGCAGAGCTAGAGTGTCGAAATCTGAGGTAGCACAGTGGAGGTTGCAGCAGTGCGAGAGGCACAGAGGTGTTTGCAGCAGCGCAGTGGCAGCAGAGGGAGCATAGGATAGAAGCTAATGTAGCTTCAGCATCACAAGGCTTCCAGACTGACCAGGTTGTCAGTGATTGGGTGAATTTAGTTACTTACTTCTCAGTAACTAAGTTGCAGTGCAACAGTTAGCAGTGGCAGTGCTATGGGCAGCATGGGCAACATTTTTTGAGAGGGAGTTGCAGTACAGATGTAGCAGTGGCAGTGGCAGTGTCATGGGCAGCAGTATAAGAAGCAGCAGTGTAGTGGATGTGGGGCAGCAGGCCAAGTATCAACACAAAGGACCGATGCGAAGGATCAATGTGATGCTTCTATGGTGAAGCATTGCTAGAACACATTCCTCGCTAAGAGGGAGTGTTAATTTTGGGTAGCTTCGGATGTGCTCTAGCCTTGAAAATTGATGGAGAGGCTAAGGCACATGATATCCCAAGACCCAGAAATCGTTTGGAGAAATTCCACCCGGATGAGGAGTTCTTAAATAATTAATATTTTTAATGAGTTCCTAAGTCTAAAACTTAGGAAACTAAAAAATATTAATGTGTATTAATAAAATATGGGTGAGAAAGTTCTAAGTGACGAGGATCAAACTAGTTCTAATCTTAGTCGTTGATTAGGGACTTAATCTTAGTCGTTGATTCATCAATAGGAAAAGTATAAGAGGAGGCTTGAGGGTCAGTTGGAGACACACCAAGTGATCAAAGAATTTGATTTTCTGGGGCGAGGTTTGCTGAGGAAATCGAGTTAGTGATCAGAGTTGCAGTGAGGGGCAATTCAGCAAGGGATTTTCATCTGAGGCTGAAGAATACATAGCAGAGAGGCAGCGCAGTGTTGGGAGAGATTGCGCAAGCTCTAGAAGCGCTGACGCATAGGGCTAACACAGTGAGATGCAGAAGCCGTAGAGGCTGACACTGGGCCTTAGAGGCAGCACTGGGGAGACTCTATGGGGCAGACTGGGAGCAAATCAGCAGATTCTGAGCCGGGAGAGAGCGACGCAACTCCTGGAGGAGTGATGCGGTTCCAGGGCAGTGCTTGGAGCAACTTTCGCTGTCCAGCATAGGGAATCGCTGGAGTCGTTGTGGGATTTGATCATCCGTTTGCTGATTTCTCGGAATATCTGTCTCTGGATAAAGGTGTTGTCGCGCAGATTGACACGACAACGCTCAGACCGGGGGCTGTCACTCTGATCCCCGATCCCTCCGTTTAAGCCTGTCTCCCGCTGCTAAGGGGGGTAGACCCTGTGAGATGATGAGACCAACTGTCGACCAGTTGGTTGGGAGACACGAGACACGATGAGATAAGCACTAAAAGGATTTAATTAATTTAGCAGACCAGTGCCTTAAGAGATTGTTGTTAAAACGATTACTTATTAGATGATATAGAAACATAAACCGTGAACAGCAATCATTTGTCATCAAAAGATATCAGCTAAATCACAATGCTTTAAGAATGACCAAAACGATATCCAGCAACTGAGAATTTTGAAAAGATGAATGCTTTAAACCACCAAGAGAATCGTAAATCATTAACCAGACATCATATTCGCATCTCGACTTGAAAATTTTAGATCTCAACATGAAAGATGATAATTCCCGAAAATAACTGGATCTGACGAAGAAAATTTTCCACAAATTTTTTATACTTTTTTCGAATTTTTTTTTTTTTTTTTTTTTTTTTTTTTAACAAAACAAAAGTTAAAAAAAATGAAATCTAAAAATTAATCTAAAACTAAAAAATAAAACTAAGCCTAAAATCTTTTTATTTTATTTTATTTTTTTTTTAAATGAAAAAAAATCTAAAAAAAAAAACTTATTAAACATTAAACTTAGAATCTAAATAAACTAATAAACAAAAGTTAATAAAAACCTAAGTCTAAAACATAAATATTTTTGATTTTTTATGAATTTAAAATTAACAAAAAGAAACTAAAAAGAATTAAAATCTAAAAGAATACGTAACTATGCAGAACCCTTTTACATACATATAAAAAATCAAAGTCTAAAATAAAACACGATTTGAAATCTAACATAAAATAAAAACAAAACTAAAACGATATGAAAACCCTAATCTAAAAACCACGCTATTAACATGAATCAAAACGCATCGAACAACTGTAAAAAATAACCATGTAAACCAAAATGTGAATTCACTTGCCCGCACACGCAAATAAAACTTCAGGCAGAAGGACGATGCAACAGTCTCACGCATACTCACCGCATACAATCCAAGGGAAAACGCTACGATACGCAGAGGCTACCTGTTCGAGAATGAAGCTGTGAATCATTGAAGCTGAGCGTGATCATGCCGACACGTTTCCTGGTCTTTCAATCGATGATGAGATCAAGGGAATACGCAGATGCTGAAAACCGCTGAGTGAACAGTTCTCTGTCGTGAGGGCCAATGACGGTGGCGCTTTCTAATTGATCTCTTGAGGGACGTGGATGCAATACAGTGATACGATGTGCAGGGTCGAAGGAAAAACTGAGCCGCAGATTGCCCCAGTCGATGGTAAATGCAAGATATCCAGCAACCTGAGATAACTCGTTCATGAAAATATGCGCTTCGATTCTGCTGGCTGACTGTGCTCGATGGCAGAGAGAAATCGTTTGCAGATCCACGTATTTTCTTCACCCACGCTGAAGATTCTCAATGAATATGCAGAAAGAAACTATGCTTGCAGATGGACAGCGTATTTGAATCGATTCTTTTGAAGCTGCCAACTGTTATTCCCACGTAAGATGCCCACATCGATAGATGTAACGCTTAACTCCAGATCCGCAGGGTTTGCAGGCGGCTTGATGCCCAGTATTACACCGATCTGACAACTGATTGACTGAAACCTCTCCTCGTTCTGCGATTGAGCACGTTGGAGCAATTTTGGTCTAGACGGATTTCTTACCTTATGCCTGCGTACACATGCGCCACTGTTTTAGACCGATGAGCTGCCTGTAGATACAAGAAAACTGAGAACCCTAATCAAAACTGTACAAAGCAAAATCTTGAAATTTGAAACCCTAGAACAGCTAATTAATTTACAGATTTGGCCCCTTAACAGCCAGATTCATCAATAAGCACGGAAATATCTTAAAGAAATAAAGATTTCAGATTTTCACTGTGAAGAACTTCAGAAAATCTCTCATGCAAATTAGAAAAATAAACCGAATGATAGACCCAGGATCAAATCCAACTGGGCTCAGCAAAAAATGCTTGCGGGAGTTGGCTGGTTCAGCCGAGAACTTCCCCGAATGCTCACAAATTTCCTTCAGAAAGGGTTTTCTGCACCGCTCAAAACAACCATCAGTAAAGAGGGCAAAAATGCTGCTAGATCTCAAAAAGTAATGGAGATACCTGCCATTACTTCAGAAACCCTAACAACACTCAAACCCTAGCAAGTGAGCAAGATACCTGTGCTCACAATACTCTACAATTAGCTATTATTAATGGCTGAAAATAAAATATGCAGAAAATTAAACAATCTCACAGCATTTCAAGAGAGTAACACCAGCAAGATATGGACCCCAAAGTCTTCTTTTATTAACCAGAAACAGATTTACAAGAGAGCTTTTTCAGTACCAGACTCACAGATCTTATCCTCTGAAATGACCCCTAGCACCCTATTTAAAGGAAATGATCCCAACGGCTAGTTCGAGTGATCCATGTCGAAATGATCTCGACCGTTGATGAGGATCAAGACATCTCTTAATCTCATCCGTCGAAATTGTTAACTTATTATAATATTTTGCATGCATTCACTTAAAATATTATTATTTTATTATTTAGGGTTTTTGCTTTATTTTATAATTTTTTTATTACTTTTTATTTATTTCATTTTTTAAATTTTTAACTTTTATTTATTTTATTATTTTATTTATTTTCTCAAATGGATCATCGAACTAAGCCTTTGGAAACATCACCTAGGACCTAGGACTTAGGACTCATGAGGGGATTTAAAACATTTTTCAACCCTCAAGACACATTACATCATGACTTTTACAATTTACATCTTAAGGGGACAAACCCACTTAACATAGACCCTCATAAATCACCCAGTTTTGCGACACGACTTATAATCTAGCAGATCAACACACTAGGATTCTCCTAAAATTCTAATGACAAAATCCATCCCGGCTTTGGAGTCAGGTTTGAAGGAAAACTCTGCCGATCATGGATCGGTGAGACGAAAAACCTTCTGGGACATAGATTACCATCAAAAAGTTAGGGCCACCTAGGCAATTTACATACATGACTCATGTCTACTAAGATTATTTACAATTCATACATGCAGACTGGGTTTACAATCAAAATGATGAAACTGTTGATGACTGCAGGATGGTTCGGACATGCTGATCAGGTGCTACCCCTTTCTGCCAAGAAAAGGGGGTGTACTGCATGGGTAGTTGACCGGTACTGGTCAACAAGAGGTACTACTGCCAAGGATATTCTCTGTTGGGTGAGCCATTTCTGGCACCCTAGTTATATTCATGAAATCTACTTAGTAATACAAACCCTCTATATGCTGCACCAGTGTTCCCAAATTGGGTTTTTCCGGGGACAATTGTCCAAAAATAACGGTGTCCCTTGTGTTATTGTCTCAATTTATTTCAGTGCATATCTGTATATTTGTGAAGGCTGCAATAGTGTTTACTTCGATGTTTATGCAATTAAATAACTTGTTAATGAAAAGAACAAGTAGGAGATTGTAAACCAATAATTGCAATAGGTGTTTCTAATGTGTTAGATTCAGGAATTTTCACGAGTGCCATTATGACCTCTAAAGGGCTTTGATCCCATATAGGGAGACCAAACCCCAAGATGAAGACCCACCTACAATCCTGTATAAGATCCAATACATTTCCTCACTTTCCAATAGAACAATTCATTAGTGCAATCGAGTAAATGAGCTTACGAGTCAGGGAACCAAGTGGACACTTCATAGTGGCATGCCCTTCCATAATGAGCTTTAGAATGTAGAGTTATCCTCAAGTTCAAGATGGAGGTTAATCAAGGACCCTATTAGGTGGTTTCAACATCGAAGGGAGTGACAAGTCCATGGTACATCCGTTAGATGGCAGGAAGGCTTCAAGCCACATGCCATGGTACAAGGGTAGCTATAACGAGGGAGGCCCACACTTGGGTGTATAGATGTAGGAGTAAGCGATCGTGGTACATGAGTTACCCTAACCTTTGTTTTTCCACCCATCTTCATATGCCTTTTTCCTTTTATTGATTTTTCTTTCTTTTAATTGCTCGGGGTTCCAGGGAATGAGAGCATGATGTGAATGATATAGCAATGGATACCCCATTAGGTTAGGGTAGTTCATTGCCTACCGGGGGTTGGGACAATCATGGGTTCATCAATAATGCAGAGGGCTCACATAGGGGCCCTAGGAACTAGATTGATAGCCATAATGATAGTGGTAGAGCTCATGTTTGGCTTTTGCCCACGTGCTAATTTTTATGTCCCGACCATCTTTTGCATTTTATGGTACATTTCCTATTGTAAATGGCCAAATTGTGCTTTTAACTTTCTTTTTAGCTGCATCAACCTCTGGGGCAGCGTTCCAAGCCCAATCCAAAGTGCGGACAAGTGGAAGGGGAGGCTAACTCCTTGTGGACCCAATGGACAAATATGGACCCGGATGGGAAATATGTGGAATGGGGTTATAATGAGTGGAGTGGAGTGATGTATGTGGTGTCAGGAAGCGAGACCACGCAATCAAAATTGGGGTTTCCCGTGTAGTTCCATTCCTAAAGCTAGTAGTCAATAAAGGAGATTCCACGAGACCATGATACAAGATTAACCACTAAATTGGACAAGGGGACAAGAGTACAAACCAAGCCCATTCTTTCCGTCAAATCCCCCCACTAATCCATGTCCAGATGTGTCCATGATAAGTCAGCAAAAATACCCAATTACAATATGAAAGGTCATATCTTCAAGGTTGGAAGGCCCACCTTCAAACATACGATCAAAACAAGTGGGCAAGGGTGCATAATGGTTAGGTGGTAGAGAATGGTGGCACATCGAGCTATCTAGTGGCTGCAAGGCGCTGTTGGTCGCTTGTTGGAGACAATCTAGGAGAAAAAATTCTCCTATGGGTGTCACCCATTGGTGGTGGGTAACAGGCTTCTCCAAGAAAACATGGATATTCTATTTAAAGCATAAGGACAAAGCATTTAACATGTTCAAGGACTTCAAGGCACTGATAGTAAATCAAACAGGAAAGAGAATAAAAGTTTTTACGTCCGAAAATGGTGGAGAATATACCTCAAATGAGTTCATTGACTTTTGCAACAAGGTTGGAATCAAGAAAGAGACTATTGTACCATATAATCCCAAGCAAAATGGTGTGGCTGAAAGAAAGAATAGGTCTATCATGGAAACTGCTCGAGTTATGTTGCATGATCAAAAGTTGTCGAAGTTCCTTTGGGGAGAAGCCACAAATACAACGGTCTATGTTCAAAACAAGGTTCCTCATCAAGTCCTGGGTAACAAATCTCCCAAAGAAGTGTTTACAAGAGTGAAGCTCGATGTTGGTCATCTAAGGATATTTCGCTGTGCCGTGTACTTTCATGTGTCGAAGCACAAGAGGAACAAGTTGGAAGACACCAGAAAGAAAGGTATGTTGTTGGATATTGTGAAAATTCTAAAGCCTTTAGAATATATTCGTCTGGTCAAAGAAAAATCGAGTTTAGCAGGGATGTAACTTTCGATGAAGACGCTACCCTTGGAAAAGCAAGGGACCTTTCTCCACCTCCTCCTGTTGAGAAGAAGAATGATGATATAGACCTACTGGAAGGTCCTTCTATGCTAGAATATTAGAATGATATTGTTGATGATCTGTTAAATTTCAGTATGTTCTATGCTTAGCGCAATTTACTTCAAATTTTCATATTAGCCCAATGTCAATATTCAGATTAGCAATCACATCAGCGTGATAGTAATGTTAAAATTTGGGTACCAGAAGACAAGTGGTTCCCTAAGGCTTTGATCTTTGGCCTAGGGAAAAGTGTCCAAATTTATTTTTCACTTTTTTCCTAAAGTGACTTTATAAGTGGTAAAATCAATTTAATTTAAAAGTGACTTTATAAGTGGTAAAGTTACATTCTAATTTAAAAGTGACTTTATAAGTGGTAAAGTTACATTCTAATTTAAAGGTGGCTTTATTAAAGTCAATGAAGAATTAGAAAGTGAAAAAGTAATTATGGAAATAAAACGCTAAGTGGGTCTTTATTTAAGTGGGTGAGTTAAAAAATAGAAAGTGAAAATTAAATGCATATTTATTCTCATCCCTAGATCTAAATGAATCTCAGCCATTAGATCTTCGGGTAACCCAAAAGGTCATTTAGAGAATAAAACAAGAAGAGAAGAGGAAAAGATCAATTCATTTTTTCATGAGCATTTGAGAGAAGAGAAGAGAGAGCAAAGAGAAAATTTCTTAGCAGTGAGGAAGTGAAGGAGACCAGCAAGAAGACATTTCAACAAATCTGGGTAGTAGCATTTATTGGCACACATCCTAAGGCAAAACCGCACAGCGGAAGAAAGAAACAGATATCCAGGAAGAGGGACAAAGGATTTGGGCATGAATTTCGAGGCAGACATACTGCTGAAATCTGTACGGTCTGTAAAGTTCGTACAGTAAGTTCTGGCACGTTTTTCGAGGCAAGTCGTACAACATTTAATGTTGTTTTATTCCTGGAAAATTTCGGTTTTGGCTGGTTGCTGATTGGCACGATTTTCGAGGCAGAATGCAGGCACGAAAATCGAGATAAGTTGTAATTTGTGGTTGCTGGAATTTTTACTGTGTATTTCAGTTTCTCTGTAAAAGCATTTTCAGAAATAAAGAAGAGCTCTCAAACTGGTTTTCCCCAAGAGTTGTAGGGGGGTTTTTCCAAGGTCACATTGACCAAAAATCACTGTGTTATTTTTCTATGTGTGGCTATCATAATTTTGTTGTGTTTTATTTCTACAATTTCAGCTATTGTGAAATCTTTAAATTTGTGTTTTCAGAAAAATATTGTCATTTCCAGATTTTAGAATTTTTATCATGCTTGGATTTAAAACTAAATGCATGGAGTGATAAGGAAAACTGATAACCGGAGTGGGGGTTGAAATTTCTTCAAGTAAAGTGCAGATAGAACATAAACATAAACAGCAAAAGACAAGCCAAGACAAGAGGACATAAGATGTGGCACCAGCCAGGGAAAAACCCCAATGTGGGGAAACCCTTGATCAATTCTGCTTATATTCTTCAATAGTTCAGCACAGAGAGAGAGATAGTACAAATATACAAATCTGAGATTTTGTGACAGCAATAGAAAACCCTTGACCAGACAAGTCAACGCTGGTCAAACTGAAAAGAATCTTTCATCCAAGTATCATCAACAGGAAACTCATCACACAGAGCCAAACATAGTCAAGCCTTGACTCAATATAATTACCAAAACGTTGTAGTCTTCTTGTTGCATAAGTTGTCCCCGTTTCATAAGATAGGACATCATCCTTCATTCTCCATATGGTCAATAAGGCAGACCTTCTAAGGCTATGATGAACCAAGGAGAGATTCCACCACTGCAACATTGTCCAGGTTTGATTGGCAACCCTGAGAACAACCTTTGTTGTTGGCTATGGCCTACGGCCTAGCCCAACAACAAGTTAGGCCTCCATTCTTTTATCAGACAGCATAAGCACCATCAACGCAACAATATTTTATATAAGAACTTGACTCTGTTGTCAACCCTTTCAAACATCCAACTGTTTACATAAGCTGATCTAGGGCAAATTTCTTCAACACATTCCTTCATTATGTAACAGTGACTTACCAACCTTGCACAAAATCCCTAAGGCATGTCTTAAATGTCTTTTATCATCATGTTGTCACCTATAGCAATCTGAATTTATAAGTTGTCCTTTCAGACCTCCTTATACTTGTGAATAAGAGCCATCTTTTGCTGCGGATAAGGAGTCTCTTTCTTTGTTGCGTATAGGGTTTCTTTGTTGCGGAATGAGTGACTCCTCTAATCATAGGATCACTCTTTAGTTGTGAATGAAGGCTCAAAGGACTGCGGATTTAGGGCACCTCTTGACCTGCAGTTAGGGTACTTTAGAACAGTGTATAGGGCTCTTTAGAACTACGGATGGGAGCCTCTTAAGGACATCAACTAGCTCCCTCCTTGACTGCATCAAACTGTGTGTAGAAGCCTTCCTCTTCTCTGCGGCTAGGGACCTTTAGGGCTTCCGTTAACAAAGTATAAGGATCCTCCTTCAATTGCAAATATAGGGCTTCATTAGTCCTTCTTTTCTCTGCGGCAAGGGCATGGGTTGACCCTCTTTTCTTTGCGGCTAGATGGCCTTACTTGGACAGCATATAAGTCTCCTTCATCACTGAAGCTTAATCTTCATTAGGGCAGTGTAGAGGTCTCTCCTTAGGTCTGCAATTAGGGCTCCTTCCTTCACTGCGTCTAGGGCTACTCCCTCTAGATCTCTCTAGCCACCAAACGAGATCTTAGGAGAAGTGTGAGTCTCAAATGACTAGCAAGCCACCTCTATTTATAGTGTAACGTTGGATTAAGTTGGGGTTAATTTGGTTGTTGGCCGACCTTGACAATTTGTCAAGTAATACAAATAAATTCATATCTCCATGAATACATGTCGAAATCAGATGATCTTTAGATCAATCCTACACCTCTCGACGAGAGAAATCCAAGAAAAATATCAGTTGTCATAAATAAGAAGACCCACATGGATTTTGGCCCTAGTTGCCAATTTTAACATGATCCCATGGACCCTATGGACCCCTTGGATTCTCCTCCAAGTGATCGCCTATCCAAGAAAAGACCCCTTTGGCTTCGTGATATGATACAGGATGTTGAGAGACATGTCACTTCCATAGGTATCTTTAGAGAAACCAAGAAGCCATGTCGATACCAGGGGTACGTTGTAGCTATGAGCTCCATCATACAAGTTGAACCTCCCACTTTTGAAGAAGTAGTGAAAGAGCAAGTTTGGAAGGATGCCATAGCCAAAGAATATGAGTCTATTATGAAGAATGATGTATGGGATGTTGTTCTGAGACCTAAACGAAAATTTGTTGTGACTTTGAAATGGTTCATGGCTAGAGGTTTCTACCAGAAAGAGGGCGAAGATTATGATGACTTCTTTCCACCAGTTGCCCGATACACTATTATCTATTCTATTGTTGCCCTTGCTACAAGTCAAGGATGGACCCTTCACTAGATGGATGTAAAGACTGCATTTCTTCCTGGCATACTCCAGGAAGAAGTCTATGTTGAGCAACCTCAAGGATTTGAAGTGAAGGACACGAAGACTCATGTTTGCAAGTTGATGAAAGCTCTATATGGTTTCAAGCAAGCCCCCAAATCCTGGTATGCCCGCATTGACAGTTACCTGGTGAAGCTTGGATTCACATGAAGCAGCGTTGCTTGAACCTCTATGTCAAAGTGATCCAAGGTATGCCTTTGCTTTTGGTTTTATATGTTAATGATTTATTCTTGACAAGTAGTGAGCCTCTGATGCTAGAGTGTAAGAAGGAGCTAGCCTCTAAGTTTGAAATGAAGGACCATGGTTTGATGCATTACTTCCTAGGATTAGAAGTGTAGAAAAGACCTAGGGAGATTTTCCTTTCTCAAGGAAAATATGTCGTGAAACTATTTGAAAAACTTGGAACGGTAGAATGCAAGTCCCTATGCACTCTGATGGAAATAAACTTCAAGAAGTTATGTGGAGATGTTGTTGGACGTGACTTGGCGAACCCCTCCAAGTATCGACAGTTGATTGAAGCATTGATGTTCCTAGTGAACACTCGTCCGAACATGTTTTGCAGTTAACACTTTGAGCCAACTCATGACAGAGCCTCTTCATGCACACTGGGTTGCTGCCAAGCATGTGCTGAGATATTTGCATGGGACAATCATTCTTGATCCGAGATATATTGTCAGAGATGTGAGGCTTCATGGATACACTGATGTTGACCAGGCTAGAAATGTTATAGACAGGAAGAGTACATCAAGATGCTACTTTAGTTTGGGTTTTGCCATCATATCTTGGATGAGTAGGAAGCAGAAGTTCGTATCTTTGATCATAGTTGAGGCAGAGTATATTGCTGCTAGCATGGATATCTGTGAGGCAGTATGGTTGAGGAAGCTCTTTGGAGAGTTGTTTGAGCAAGTCCTAGATATGACAGTGATATATTGTGACAAAAAGAGCGGGATCCCATTGGCAGAGAACCTCGTATTTCATGACAAGTCCAAGCGCATTGAGACCAAGTATCACTATATTCGACATATGGTATAGAGAGGGGCAGTGAGGCTTCATCACATTTCAACTAATGAGCAAATAGAAAATATACTCACCAAGGCTTTGCCGAAAGGGAAGTTCATGGTCTTCAGAGAGCAGCTTGGACTGATGGATGTGACCCTCCCAAGTAAGGGTCCTGGTTGATCGAGGACACTGAGTTATGCTCTTCTCCCCTATTTGATCTCACAGGGAAAGGAATTAAGCCTGAGAGCTCAGGGGGTTGAGGGAACTCCGGAAAATAGGATAGTCTGTGATCCTTACCATCCATGGTAAGTCGTATCTGCCTATTGTCGAGCAATAGGATATTCTGTGATCCTTACCTTCCATGGTAAGTCATAACCTTCATATTCTCTCTCTTTGTCTTGACCTATGTTGCGGGAAACACCCAAAAAGGTGGTGTACTGGTACTGGGGACAGCCCGAAACGTTGAAACGGGGCCAAAAAGTCGTTGGCCATACTGTACGACGTTTCGCGATTTAAAAACGTAGTACAGTATGGCCAGCGGCATTTCGGCCATATTTCCATTGCTACAGGCCGTGTTTCGGGGAGTAGAAAGGTGAAATTAACTTCTTCTTTTTTACCTTTTACAGCTAGTTCAAGGGGTGAAAGAAAGGCATGGGCCCCTTCTAACACCCAAATGTGCAGATTTAGAGCTCTCCCTTTCTACTCTTGATATTTGTGCCGGTGGTGGTGCATGTGCAACTGGAAGTACTAGTAGAGTTGTCTCTTCTATTGAACAACCATCTTGTTCTATCTTTGCTGATGAGGATGAATTTTATTAGTAATTATATGTTATTGTAGCCATAATTGTATTTATGCTCATGTTTTATTTCAGTTTTAGCACATATATGCTCACATATAAAGGTTGATTTTGGAGCCTTGTATGTAAAGCCTCATCTATAAAGGCTAATTTTGGATATTTGCATCATGTACTCATCTGTAGGAGTTAATATAAATTTGGATTTCCTTCAAAAATGTCATTTATATGTCTCATTCTTTCTTTTCCTGGAAAATAATGTGTGTGTGTGTGTGTGTGTGTGTATATGACGTTTCGATCGCGTTTCCATAAAGGCTAATTTTGGATATTTGCATCATGTAATCATATGTTGGAGTTAATATGAATTTGGATTTCCTTCTAAAATGTCATTTATATGTCTCATTCTTTCTTTTCTTGGAAAATAATGTGTTATTTAATATATATATATATATACATATATGTGTGTGTGTGTGTGTGTGACGTTTCGATCGTGTTTCCATTTTCCGCGGGTCACATTTCAAGTTGTCCCTGTTTCAAAAACTTTTAGACGTTTCGGCATTTCATGCAACTTAGGCCTTGACAGAGTATACCCCAATTGGCATCCTACCCACAAGTTGCACTTGTTGGGATTGTTTCTCCCCTTTGGACAATGGGTGAGCATACTTGAGACAGTCTATGATCCTTGCCATTAATGGTAAAATGTATCCTGCTCAAGTTATGGGATGCAGGTGTTCTACGACTAACTCTTGAGGGTCAAGTTGGGAAGATAAGTGGACTATAGGATAGTTTGTGTCCTTACCTTTACGGTAAGTGGTATCCTGTCTATTGTCACAGGTCAATAGGATAGAGTGTGATCCTTACCTCACAGTAAGTTGTATCCTACCTATTGTCCTTGGATAGAGGGTGGTAGCTTGAGCTCCCTATGATGTCAAATTCTTCTTCTTTTAGATTCAAGAGTGTTCAGCAGATGAAAATAGATGAGCAGAAACAACATTTGACTGGATGATGACAAGACATTTGACTTAGGACCTATGATGCAATCAAACTTTTCTCCCTAGCTGAGAGTGAGTGTTAATTTCGCAGCTCACAGACAAATTCCCTACTTTGGATAGTCTTCCTCATCTAGAGAAGACCCTCTTTTCCCTTGGAAGAATTGAATTTGGCCAAGGAAAAATTAATTTTTAATGTAAAACCCACATGTGCACAAAAGTTCAGATCGGCCTAGAAGACAAATTGGGTCTCCAAAATCACATATAAATACAAGTCAAGTCAACCTCATTTGGACACGCATCACACACAACTTCTATACAAGTCTAAAATTGCAGGTCTTCTTTTACGTGTGCGAGTAGAAGAGAGAGAATTTCAAATTGGACCGAAATTTGTCTTTGAATAGCCTTTGACTAGCATTGACTTTTTGGTGTTTGGCAATACTTTGACTTGACTTGACTTCAGTTTTGGATCTTGGAGGCCGCATTCTTTGGCATAGAGATTAAGGTTTTCGGGGCAATTTAACTTCTGTTGATCGCAGACTTTGACCACAGGGAAACTAAAGTTTGACCACAGACTTTCTCTTTCCTTTGACCGAATTCTTGCTACTATTTTTGATGGGTTTGATCGATTTTTGAAGGGCGATTTTAATGTTGCTTTGACCAAGCTAATTGGATGAGTTTATCCATTGACTTAAGGACTGGTTAGGGCATCTTTAACTATTGTTGATTATGGCGGAATTGCAGACTTTGACTTGTTGACCAGATTTGACTTTGAGGCTCATCTATTGGATATTGGTTGGTAGATCTCTTGGATAGTCAAAAAATTGACTTTGACTCTTTTGTTGATGAATTGAATCATTGTATCTCTCTGTTGAACATTTTATGACAATCTAATAAGAAGAAGAATTTGAAAGTGTTTTCCTTCTTGTGGGTTTTTCTCTGGTCATTGACCAAATTTGGTGTCTCTTATTATTGCTCTTGATTGTCTTCTACTGCACATTGCATTTATTGTTCTATCTACAATTGCTATTTATCATTGGAAGATTAAATTTGATTGTTATTTGAAGAAAAGATTTGGCTAAGTGATTGTAACGGCATAGAATAGTGGAAAATTAATAGTCCCATTATAAACCAGCTAATTTATGGTTGGTTAATGGAAACCCTAGCCGGCACAGATGAAAAAACCGATTTTTCAACTAGTTCAGTCCCTCTAGGCAATGAACTGGTCAGTTTGACTGGTTTTCGATTCGAACCGACCGGTTTTGAATACTCTAAGAGAATTCGTTAGATGGACTTCCTAATATTCAGCAAGAGATTCAAGGTGGGTGTAGAGCTTACCATGTAGAGAAGCAGCATAGGGCGCCATTTCATGAAGGATGAGCTTACAAAGTGAACAGAGTCCTTCCGTTGATTCATGCAAACATTTGTAGATCAATGAACATGTCGTTTGTCATCATAGCCAAAATCTTTTGGTGATGACTACTATGGAATGATGTGGGTGTAGTTTTTGAAAGTGAAGTCTAATGTGTTTAGTGAATTTCAAAAGTTCAAAGCATTAGTAGAAAAAGAGTCCAGTTGCCACATCAACACTCTTAGCTTTGATAATGGCGGGGAATTATGTTCCAAAGAATTCATCAACTTTTGTGCTAAACATGGGATTAAAAAACAGTTCACTAGACCCTACACTCCACAATAGATTGTAGCAGTTGAGAGACAAACTACACAATCAAATATATGGCCAAGTATATGCAACAAAGAAATTGTGTTCCAAATAGGTTTTCAATTGACGCAATGTTCACAATAATATAACTACTCAATAGATATCCAACAAGAGTGGTGAAGTAGAAGACTCTAAATGAAGCATGGCCTTCGAGGAAACCTAGAATTAGTGAACTTAAGGTCTTTGGTTCTATTGCTTATGTCTAGATTTTAGATGAGAAAAGAACCAATTCAAACCCAAAGAGCAACAAAATGATGATCACCAAGTACATCGGCAATCATAAGGCCTACAAATTGGTTGATGTTAAAACCAATCAATTAAGCTTTCGCAAAGATACCAGAGTTGATGAGGAAGTTGGACCTTTCCAAAATTCTTCAAAGATCAAACTCCCAAAACAACAACTTGTTGCAACTCAATATTTAGGTATCAAGCTTCAAGTAGCTCCACTTGAAATTGGGGAGGATTCTAAGCATGGGGAGTTTCATGATGACAACTTCAATAGGGAATATCCCAAGAAAAGACAAATTCGGTGGCACAACTACATTAGAGATGTTCGAACAAAGGCATTGATCGAAGAACGATCATCCAAAATCAAAATCAAGTAACCAAATACACTCAACTTTTGCTCCAATGACCAATGTTCAGGAGGTACATGAGCCACAACTATTTGATGAGGCAAACGGGAGGCCTAAATGGAAGGACATGGTAGTCGAACATGACAATTTGATGAAAAATCAGACTTTGGATCTCATAGCTCTTCCACCAAAGAAACCATATGGCTAGAAATGGGTGTACAAGGTCAAGGTAGACAATATGCTTGACAAGTACAAGTCACAATTGGTTGCAAAACGGTTCTCTCCGCGAGAGGCTATTGATTATAAGGAGGCATTTTCTCCTACAAAAAAGATGAGCACCCTCTTATTAGTGCTAGCCATGGCAACACAATATGCCTAGAAGGTCCATTAAATGGACATGAAGAAAGCCTTCCTCAACCGGGGTTTGGAGAAAGAGGTTTGCATGTATCTACCATAAGGATTTCAGGTACTAGTGATGGAGCATCTTGTTTGCAAACTTAAGAAGGTTTTATATGGCTTAAAGCACACTCCTTAAGCATGGTACATTAAGATTGACAGATAATCAAAAGAACAAAGGCTCCAACAGAATCCTTTGTATTCCAATCTATACATTAAAAGCATTGTTAATGATATCATTCTACTGCTGATTTATGTAGATGACATCAATATAACAATAGTGTGGCAAGTTCTATTGAACAAACCAAATCTAATATCAAGGAGGCTTTTGACATGACTAACCTAGGCCTCCTATATTATTGTCTACATGTAGAAGTTTGACAAACAAGTAGCAGTGTTTTTATCTCATTAACAAAATAGGCCAGTAGTTTGTTTCACACATTTAGAATGATAGATTGCAAAATCTTGTCTACACCAATAGAGAAAGGGTTGAAGCATTCACCGAAGACCAACTCTAAGACAGTTAATGAGTCAATCTACACGCAGCTAGTGGGGAGCTTGATATATCTTACAACATCGATGGAAAACCATTGAACTAGAGCAAAAAAATTGAGATACGTGAAAGGGACACCTAACTTTGGAATTTTGTATAGCAAAAGAAAAGACAATACGCTATGTCGATTTAAAGATTTAGACTAGGAATGTTTTGTGGGTAATAGAAAATCAACATTTCGACATGTTTTCAACCTTGGCACATGTGTAGTCACATGGACTGGCAAGAAGCAGTGTGTATATACTATATACCTTTCATCAACAAAAGAAAAATATCGAGTAGCAAAGAAACATGTGAAACAGTTTAGCACAAAAAGATGCTTTTAGATATGAAGAGGCAACAAATGTAGGCAAGACCCCTACTTTGTGACAATCAAGAAGTGCTCAAACTAGCCAAGAATCTAGTTTTCCATGAGCAACAAGCATATTAAGATACATTGTCACTTCATCAAATAACATGTAGAAGATGGATCTATTTGAGTTGCAATACTATCCCATAAAGAATCAAATTGCATCCTTTTCCCTAAGCATTTGGCTCCTAAAATATATGTAAAATTTTGGGATCAGCCTAGTGTAGTTAGTAAATTAACCATTAAGTGAGGGTGTTATATCATATTATAGTATTCAATTAAATATTAAACATAGGCATTATTTTATGATTTTATGCTTTATTTCATGTTAGTATGCTTTTTGGTCCATACCACAGTCATAAAGTGGATTGACCAAATAAAAAAGCTTTTGCTTTATCATTATTAATGCTATCTTGTTTCTCATTATGTGCTCATGTTATCATTATAAAAAAGAGCGAAGAGTTTGCAAACTCCATAATGGAGTCGCCAATTAAGTTGTTGTCAAAATGTTCCATCACAAAACCAAAAATGGTGACAAATGCCCCATGGCTCACCAAATGGGAAAACTCACACCTCAAAATGGGAGTTCAAATTAGCGAAATGTGAAACAACAGTTTTGCGGAAAACCCATTATGTTAAGAGTAAGAAGTTGTAAACAAGATTGCTTAGGTTTAAATACTTGGCTTAGTGAAACTATATGTTCCTTCTATGTGAGGGATCTTGATTATGTGCTAAACTCTACTATTTGGGAAAGAAAGTTGCTAGAGTTGTGCAAGAAAACCATGCTACATTGTTTTGTAAAGTACTCTATTTAAATAAATCAGGAATGAAGACAAAGTGATTATGTATTTATTTGTGTTTTGTTTTTACATGTTGGACATGTTACCCACCATTTTGTGGGTGATATCCGTAGGAGAAATTTTTTCTCCAAGATGATCCTCAATCAGTAGCTAGCAGCCTCTTGCAAGCCACCAACTAGCTCGTTGTGCCACTTCTCCGCCACCTGAGCCAGCCATGTGATCCCTCACCCATCTATCATGATCGTATGTTTGAAGGTGGGCCTCCCGAACCTAAAGGCATGCCTTGTCATTTGGTAATTCAGTATTGTAGTTTGCTTATCATGGACACTTTTGGGCATGCATTAATGGGGGAATTCGACGGAAAGAATGGGCTAGGCCTATGCTCTTGTCCCCTAGACCTCTTTTTGGATATTAACCTTGGATTCTAGCCCCGTGGGATCTCTTTTACTAACCACTTGGCTTAGGGATGGTACTTCATGGGAAACCCTAATTTTGATTGTGTGGTCCTGCTCCCTTATCCGCATATATTCCCCCATTTCCACTCATTATTACCCCATTTGTCATTTCTCCCACCTGGGTCCACATTCCTCCACTGGGTCCACATAGGGCTAGCTCAACCCTTCCCCTTGCCCACACCTTGGGTCAGGCCTAGAATGATTCCCCGGACGTTGATGCAGCGAAAAAGAAAAGTAAAAGCACAAATGGCCACATTCAACAGGAAAACGTACCACAAAATGCAAAAGATGGCCGAGGCAAATACATTTAGCATGTGGGCAAAAGCCAATACATGAGCTCTACCCCATCATCATGGCCATGACTCGGGTTCCTACAGGTTCTATGAGCCTTCTTCATCATATAAGAACTCATGATTGTCCCAACCCCTAGTGGGCAATGAACCACCCTACCTTAAACACGGGTATCCACTACTATACCTCACACATCATGCTCTTATCCCTTGAGCCCCGAGCAGTTAATTAAAGAAAAATCATAAAAAGGCAAAAGGCATATAAAAAAGGGTGGAAAAATCAAGGTTGGGGCACCTCATGTACCACGATTGCTCCCTCCTATACATTATATACCCAAGTGTGGGCTTCCCTTCTACTAGCTACCCTTGTACCCCAGCATGTGGCCCAGGGCTGCCCCTTCTCATTCCCTACTCCATTCACCTCTTTATCACATGCCACCACCTTTTAAAGGATGTACCTTGGACATATTATCCCCTTTAAAAGTAGAAACCACCTAATAGGATACTTGGTTAACCCCATTTGGAGTTTGAAGATATTAGCACATGCCAAAGCCCATTATGGAAGGGCAGGCCATTATGAAGTCTCCATTTGTGGTCCATGGTTTGTAAGCTCTTTTACTTGATTTCCTTGATGACTTGTTGTACTGGAAGGCTAGGGGATGTATTCGATCTTATGTAGGATTGCAGATGGTCTCAATCTTGGGTTTGGTCTCCCTATGCAAGGTCATAACCCTCCAGAGGGCTAGATTGGCACATGTAGTGTGTTTGTTGAGAGCCATGAGCCTCCACAACATTAGACAGCACTCCATTGGACGAGGAAGATGCACTTGGTTCACCTTTGCCCAGCCAGCCCCACAGATGTACCATGCACTTGGCAGCCTTGTAAGATGATGTGGCATCACCTGCACCATCATCTGAGCCCTTACAGATGCTCTACAGAGTCCATACACCTTCGACTTACTTGGAGACCCATGAGGTCACTTGTGTGCCCTCACAACCATTAGGAGCACCACAGGTTTATTATGTGGAGAACAAGGGGCAACCCCTTGTCCAATTACTTTTGGAAGTCCAACTCATCATTTTGGCACTTATGGACTTCATCAGGCCTCTTAGGGAGCCCAACGACATGCATTATTGATCATTCAATCTCTTGGGAGGCTTATTATTTTATTTGTGAGCGAGTTTGGTGGGCTTGTCACCGATAGATAATTATTTGCACATTATTTTAGTTGATGGTCTAATGTAGGCTCAAATTGGTTATTTTGAACTCCTAATGAGTGCATAGATAGGATCATTTTGGATTGGATCATTCTTCTCTTTAGAGAATTTCGCACTTTTTCTGGGATGATGAATTGGAGCATGGATGAATTTTGATGTTTGGATTCGAGTATTTTATCTTGGAGCTTCTTTATTGTCAAATTGTTGATCATTGGATATGTTCTATTACATGTAAGTACACACGTTTAATGTTATTCTTGTTTTACTTTTGTCATATGCATTGAATAGGATTTCGCTATATTAGGGCTAATTGTTGCATTGCATAATTGCAAAATTGTGGAATTATTGTTTCTATATAGCATCTCTCAATCTTTGGGCCATGTATGTGAATGAAATCTCCTAGGCAAAATTCCACTAGTGAATTTATCTTGATAAGCCATCTCCTTTTGCAAAGTGAAGTATAAAAGCTTTGAGGTCTCTTCGTCTTGCCTTAAAGGCTAAGTGAAGTAGCCCTTAAGGCCTCCTTGACTGAAATATGAGTTCCTTTCTCATCATTCTCCTAGACTCCATTCTCCCCAAGGGATTAGGCATTGGTCCACCAATAGGTGATCATTCAAAGAACATTTTTTCTCCACCTCTCCCTTTCTCTTCTAGGTCTAGCCAAGTTGGGTCACCTAGGGCATCACTTTCCTGACAAAATAGCCAAAGAAAAAGTTCGATCTCCTAGCCTCTACTGCGCTGGTGTGTCCTCAAAGCCTCCTCCAATTTTGAAGCCATTCCGACGGTGGAGTTGTGAGATAACCCAAGCCCTAGCTCTGAGATAAAACTTTTCCTTGTTATTCCCTAGGCTAGCACATCATAGGATCAATTTGACACCTTTAATTGGAAATTCTTGCTTTGATCCTTTCCCCTTCCTTGTATGGGTTAAGAACATCATTGGTTGCTAGATTCTCTCTCCTTAACCTAGGTTGGGTCCACTCGGTCCCGTGTGGTCCCATATCTTTGAAAGGTCAATTCTTCAAGAAGCATTCGAAAAGCCAAGTTCAATAAGGATTTTAGGAGTGGGAAACTCCTTTACAAGGCATATTCCTCTAACCTAACCCTCAAATCCTCCCCTCCTTATCCTAGAAATTTGTGTACCTTGCTTGAAAAGCAAGTAAGCTCCATTCTTTACCCCCTTCTAAGAAAAGGATCATCAGGGTCACTTCACATCCATTTGTTGATTCATCCTTCACAAGTGACTTCCATATACCAGGTCTCCTCCCATTGGTGAAAGTCCATAAAGAGTAGGGAGTCTTAGTTGAGGTGACAGTGGGCTAAGTCTCCATTGTTGCCCTTGGCCTAACAGTTGTCCCCTTTAGGAATCCCCTTTAGGCCCCCTGCTAGTTTGAGTGGTAACAGGACACATAGTCCGTAAGGGTTGGCATGTAAGAATTCCAGCAGCGACAGATTCCAAGAGACCTCTTGGAATATGAAACCAGGAGTTAGGACAATGTATTTATATGTACATTCTTGTCAATAACAAGCATTCCACGATTTATCAATTATGTCTATTACTTCATGTGAGTTTAACATGGTATCAGAACAGGCGGATACCTACCTTGTTTAATAATTTGACACACTAGTTTTGTGGCCTTTCAATTTTGCCATCAGATCTGCATTTTTGAATCTCTTCTAAGCTAAATTTGAGTTGAATTCTTTGCATATCTACCAGTGTCTTTTTGCTCAGGCCTAACTCTTGTTTGCCTATAACAACTGCTTTGTAGTGCACCAACAACCCAACCTAAGAAATGCCCTCCGCGTATGTTTTTTCTTCTCATTTCATGTTCTTATAACCCTTGGTTCCTCAACAAGACAGAAATCAACGACCATTTCAATCACTCTGATGGTTGTTAATATAGTCTCTGTTACCAAAAAATCTAGTAGGCCTTGGGGAAGGAAACCCTACAAGACAAAAAAGTTAGACTAAGTACTAACAATGAGGCAATGGCCCACTATCACCACAACCAAGGCCCCCTGCTCCTTACAGATTTTCACCAATGGGAGGAGTCTCAATAGGATAGGATCACCTATGAGAGGTATTCTAAGGTTATGGTATGAGGTGATCGGCTAGAATCCCTTAATAAAGATTCAAATTTCAGGTATAAGGCTTCACTAAGAATCAATGTGCTTTCTATGAGAGACCTAGGAAGAAAATGCACAAAAACTAGGGTTTGTTGATTTTTCTTGAGTATTGGAGTTCCTAAGGTCAAGGCAATGGAGAGAAAATGCTTCCTAAGATATACTTCAACAGATACAAAGTTCATACAACCTTCAAGGAATCCCTCAAGTTGAGAAAGAGAAAGCTAGGATTTTTGTTAAAAATGGCAACTAGGGCCAAATTCCACCTTGGGACAGCTCATATGATGGAGATGATTATTGCATTGGATTCCTCTTTTCAAGAGGTCCAAGTTTGATATAAAGATCATCTCATTTGGACAAGCATAAGTGTGATTTTGAATTTATTCTCTCACATGTACAAATTGTTAAGGTCAACCTCAGCTTAATGTAGGATCAAGAAGCCCAATAGATGTGTCTCCTCACCCACAACAAAGTGTATAAATAGAAGAGACCTCACACCTCATTTGGACATCATTCACTCAACAATTTTTCTCTCTCTTCAACAGATTGGTTCGTATAGCTTGGGGATCTTCTCTCTCGCTCTCACACGTGCAACTAGGAGCATTGTTTTTCTAGGCTGAAACAGAACAGAGTTTTTCAGATTGTTGACCAGCATTGACCCTTGCTTATTTGACCAAATTTTGACCGCATTTTGGAGGCATAATTTCGCTCTCTTGAGGCCGCATTAATTGGCACAAAAATCGAGGTGTTTGGGACTATTTGACTAGCATTGACCGCAGGGCTAACTGTTTTTTGACAGAGTTTGACCAGCATTTGTGGGACTATTTTGGGTAGAGACTTTGACCCTCGATGTAGGCCGAATTAATCTGCCTTTGACCGAGCTTCAAAGGAGGTGACTTGTTGATTTGACTAGCTTTGAATTTCTATTTAGGGCTTAAGTTTCACTACAGTTGACTGCAGAATTTGACACGGTTGATTTGACTTCATATTGAGTTAATCTATTTGAATTGTGTACTCCCTCTCTCTTTGTTGAACTACTGAATAATAATAAGAAGATTTGATTAAGGGTTTTCCCCACATTGGGGTTTTTCCCTGGCATCCTCCAAATCTAGTGTCCTCTTGTCTTGGCTTCTCTTCTGCATATGTTTTTATGTTCTATCTGCATTTACTGTCAATGTGATTAATGGTTAATGTGATTGCTACTGGAAATTATCGAAAATTATCATTGGGTTGCTAAAGGAACATTGAAGTAAATTGTGCTAACAATATAACATACCATTTGTTATCTAAAATTAACATGGTATCAAAGCTCAGGTGAAGACAAATTCCAAGCAAGAGTGAGGAAAAGCAATCACTAAGGAAAGTTGTTGGACAAGAACTTGGAAGTAATCTCAATGACGATTACATCTTACTTCAAATCCGACTATCATGCATGGAAGATGTCTTTGGATTTGACTTTGGAAGAGAATGATGCTATGGACTTTGGAAGAGTAGCGGAGCCTCCTTCAAGTGCACCCGCTGCTGCAAAAACAAAGTACAAGAAAGGTGAGGTCAAAGCTAAGAAAATTATTGTTGATTATATTCACAAGCCTTTGGTTGCCTATATTTCTAATTTGGAAACATTTAAGGAGATGCATGACAAGTTGGTTGGCATGTTCAAAGTAAATAATGCAAATCAAGTTCTCTTTCTCAAGAACAAGTTGAAATACCTCAAGATGGATAGAGTAGAATCCATTCAATCCTACTTCATGAGGATTACCAAAATAAAAAATGGTATCCTATCTATTGGAGAAGTTGGTGACAAGGAGCTCACTCTTATTGCACTTGGAGGCCTTACAAGAGAATGGGATGTATTTAACAATACCATCTTCAACAATAACAGAATTCTAGGGTTTGATGAATTATTGGCTAGATGCACTCAAGAAGAAATAAGGATGATGGAAAGAGATAAGCCCTCAAATGGAAACAATCCTACCGCCTTCTCCACTCATGCTAAAAGGATGAACAATGTTGGTCCTAGAAGACAAGGTCAAGGATTTAAGCCAAGATTCAAAGAAGGAATAAAAGGAAGATTCTTCAATTGCAACAGGGTTGGCCACTTTGCTAGAGAGTATCCTCACAAGAAGGATACTCCAAGGGATGATGACAACAACAACCACAACAACTATAAAGGCAATGGAAATCAAAGGAACAACTTCAACAACAAAGGAAAGAGGAATGCTCCCGCTGCTTGATATGGAAATGGTCGTCCTCCCAATAAGTCTAGGAACTCCAGGTATGAAGAAACTAATGTTGTAGATAAGCAAAAGAATTATATCTTATTTCTGCCCTCACCACTGCCTCTCCTCCAAATACATTAGATCATTGGTTGATTGATAGTGGTGCCTCAAGGCACTTCACTCGGTACAAGGAGGCCCTCTCAAACTTAGTTGAAAAGAAGACAAATATGGAGATCATAATTGTGGATAATGCCACTTATCCCATGAAAGGAATTGGGATTGTCTATCTTCACTTAAACCAAGGCCAAACCCTTCATCTACAAGAAGTGTTGTATGTACTTGATCTGAAAAAGAACCAGGTCTCTATTTCTGCAATGGAAGATAAAGGTTTCAAGGTGACATTCGTTGATGGGAAGGTATGTGTTTGAAACAGGAACCCGAAAGATGCATTTACGATTGAAGGTCTCTATCAAGTTGGAGGAAGTCCGTTGGGAGCAATGACTTGCGATATTTCTCTTCAGTATGAATTATGGCACTGAAGATTTGCTCACCTTCATTACAAATCCTTACCTAATGTAAGGAAGATGGTCACAGGTATACCCGAATTCAACATAGATCGTGAAGGAGTTTGTCGGGATTGTGCAACTCGGAAACATACAAGGGGACCATTCCCATCAAGTAAAAGTCAAACTACCGATATTCTTCAATCGATCCATTATAATGTATTAAGTATGTTGTTTGTAACATCTTTGGGAGGATATTTGTACTATGCAATTTTTGTGGATGACTACTCTCACAAAACATGGATTTATTTCTTAAAGAAGAAGGATGAAGTGTTCAAATGGTTCCGCTCTTTTAAAGCCTTGGCCGAGAATCAAACAGGGAAGAAGATCAAAATATTGATGACCAATAATAGAACAGAATATGAGTCAAATGAATTCAATGACTATTGTAGAGAAGCTGGCATTAAGAGGGAGACCACCACTGCATATACTCCTGAGCAAAATGGTGTTGCCGAAGGAAGAATCGAACAATCATAGAAGCTACCCATGCCATGCTTCATGACCAAGGCCTACCAAAGTTCTTATGGGGAGAAGTTGCCAACGTCGATGTGTATGTTCAAAATAGATGCTTGCATCAAGCTTTGGACTTCAAGACACCCGAAAAAGTCTTCACTAGTAAGAAATCTAATGTTTCTATAAAGCCTTAAATCTGAAATTTTTAACAAGATATAACTATTCAGAATATCAAAATTTATCAATTTGATGTTGAGTACCTACCTGGCTGAAGATGCTTCTAATTTGCTCCAGTTCCCACTCCCGTTACCAAAAGACCAAAAACCTCCCAGCCAAACTGGGTACAATCCCAGTACCCAGCGCCAAAATACTTCAAATTCGAAGTAATTTGGCCCCCATGCCCAAAAACCTCAAGAACAACTCCTCAATTCTTCATTGTGTCTTTCTCTTGTAAGTTCCTCCTCTGCCTCTCTCTGTATAAAAATGTCTCCCCCTTTCTACAGTACCTTTCCTCCTTTTATGACCCAGAGATTACCCATCGCTTCCCATTTCTCCATTGTTTTAATTTGATAAGTTCAAAAGTTGCAGAGGCGGTCACCGCCTTCTCCCTTCCCGATTTGCTAACAATGCCCTCTTATTTATACAGTATCTCCTTTATCATAATATTATGTTTCACTTTTGTTTAAATCAAATTATTTTCATAGTATTATGGTTTTAATATTCTTCTCTTTATTATATTCACAATTTAATATAGATACTTTCCTTTGATTTTATAGAATATGTTGTTTCTTTTGTAGAATAATATGTATATTATAACTCTTTTGTACATAATACCTTTGTGTATAGTTCCTTTGTATGTAGTAGGGTACATACTTCCTTTGTGGCGAATTCACTACATTGCATTTATATTTAATTTTATATAGCATAATTATATATGTATTATGGTGGTGGTACATATATCAAGTACCCTACTATATTCTTGTAAGTTAGGTATTCATTTCAATAGTTAATTCATTACCCTAAATACGGACGTTTTTTCAATATTAACTATATATACTAGTGCAGTGCAGGCAATGCATGCATATGTAGTTATCATATGCATGTCTCATGTGCATGGTAATATCTCTATGTCCCCTTCAATTCAAGATGGGTCCTTACATACACCCTTCCTTTGGAAAACTCCGTCCCGAAGTTAGGGTATATAAAGTATATTAGTAATTGTTTAGCGATTAGTATAATCATGTAAGGATTATGTTCCATAATTGGATTTTCGTTTAATGTGGGAACACTTTAAAATTTATGTTTTGAAAACTTATAGTTTTTTACAACTTTAATAGCCATGCCTTGTCCCAGTCAGGTTCCCAAGCTATTCTAGAATCATCCTATCCTTCATAATCTCTTCCACTCCCATCCTATCCTTCCTCTACTGGAGTATGCCATGGCTTCAGCGATACTGATCTACGTCGTCTTGAAATTTCTAAGTCTGACACGTCAAAAATTCCCACTGCATTATCTGGTTTATTTCACCTACTTGTTTATTCCTTAACAAGTTATTTATTCATATAAATATTGAAAATAAAAACAAATGAAGCCTTAACTCATATACAGATCAGCAACTGAAATACTAGACAAACACACAAGGGACACCGTTATTTTTGGACAATCGTTCCTGGAAAAACAAATGCGGGAAAACCGGTGCAGTAGTTCTGAGGGTTTTATTATTATGCGGATTTCTTGAGTACAACTAGGGTGCCAAACTGGCTCACCCAACAAAGATTTTTACACAGCAGTAATACCTCTTCTCGGAGACAGATATTCAACAAGTTTTCCCCATGAAAATCCTTCTAGCGCTTCTCCAAGGCTCTACATCAGCCCTGCTAGCCTCAGTGTCACTCCTGAACCCTCTGTGTCAGCCTTCTACCTCTCTACGTCAACTCTTTGGCCTTCTGCATCACCCATGCAAACCCTTCAACCTTTGTGTAGTCTCTAGCTGCCTCTGTGTGGCTCCTGTTGCCTCTGTGTGGCTCCTATTGCCTCTGCGTAGCCTCCTCAGTCACTGCGCTGACCCTCTGGCACTATCTCTGCTTCTCTGCTATGTACTCACTGCCCCTCACTGTAACAGATCACTTGTTCGAATTTTCTCAACAAGTCTCGCTCCAGAAAATCAAACTGACTAATCAATCTTGGTGTATCTCCAACTGACCCTCAAGCCTCCTCTTATACTTTTCCTGTTGAGTCTTCAACGGTCGAGATTAAGTCTCTAATCAACGACTAAGATTAGATTTGGCTTGATCCATGTCATTTAGAACATTCTCACCCAGTTTTATATTAATACCCATTAATATTTTAATTTTCCTAAGTTTAGACTTAGGAACTGCATTAAAAATATTAATTATTTTAATATCTCCCTAACCGGGTAGAATTTCCCCAAACCATTTCTGGGTTTTGGAGATCTCATGTGCTTTAGCCTCACCGCCAATTTTCATGGCTAGAGCACATCTGATGCTACCACAAATCAACACTCCCTCTTAGCGAGGAATGTGCTCTAATAATGCTCCACCACTGAGCATCACACTGATCCTTCTGCACCGATACCTGTGTTCATGCTTGGCCTCCTTCCTAACATCCACTGCACTGCTGCTTCCTATACTGCTGCCCATGGCTCTGCCACTTCCACTACTACATCTGTACTGCAGCTCCCTCTCAACAAACTGCATCATGCTGCCTATAACACTTCCACTGCTAACTGTTGCACTGCAACTCAGTTACTAAGAAGTGAGTAACTGATCTACCCAAACACTGACATCCTTGTCAGTCCGGAAACTTCCTAATGCTAAAGCTACCTCTGCTGCTATCCCGTGCTCCCTCTGTTGCCTCTGCACTACTATAAACACCTCTGTGCCTCTCGCACTGTTGCAACCACTTCTATGCCTCTTTGCACTGCTGCAACCATCTTTGTGCCTCTCGCACTGTCGCAACCTCCACTGTGTTGCTATAGACCTCTGCACTCTAGCACTACCTCGTCGCTCCATCGCATCTTGCTTCTACCGACATCCGTCATCCTGCTACTGTCATTCAGGGCTCCCGTAGTCGGATATGATCCAAGAGTTTGGGTACCTCAAGGATCTTGCCCCTCATCTTCTGTAGTCTTCCTGACTACATCTCGATGTCTTCCCACCTCTTCTCTAGAGGTGCATGAGCACTCATGGCACAGTCGTCATCCATCTCGACTTCTTTCTTTGCCTTAGCTGGAGTTGCCTTGGAGTCAGAAGCCTCTCCCTTATTCTTTTCCCTGGGACACTGGGTTGCATAATGACCCAGCTCCCCACAATAGAAGCACTTCACCTTGGAGATGTCATTCTTCTTCCTCTTTCCCTACTATCCTGCAAATGCTAGAGCTGCATCCTCCTCCTCTTTCTTGATTCGACCTCCTTTGCTGCTACTTCATGCGTTGGTCAACTGTCTGATCTCTTCTTGGCGAAGAGCTGCCCACATCTCTTCCCATCCTGGAAGAATAACTCTGCCCAAAATGCCTTGGACAAAGGTCTCCCACTCCTCAGAGGCTGCATTTAGGGCAGTCCTCACCATGAACTCTTGATCCGTTGTGGCCCCGATGGAAGTAAGTCAATCCCAAAGCACCTGTAATCTAACAAGGTATAGATATGTCTGCTCCCCCTTATGCATCTGATATGACCGCAACTGATTCTCTAATCTACTGCACGGAAATGCCTTGATACAATGTCGTCAAGGTATCCCACATCTCTCCTTTGTCGTGTTCTTCTCGACAATATGTGGTACGACATGATCCTTGACCCCATCAAGGATTATGCACTTTGCCTTCGCCATTGCATCCTCATACTTCTCATTATCAGTTGGGTCTATTGGGATAGCCATAGTTCTCAAGGCGAAGCCCTTGATGCGATGTATATCTAAAACAGACAGGATCCTAACCTTCCAGATGACAAAGTTGGAGGGCCCGTCCAACCTTGATCCCTCAGTCCGTTTATTGCCATCTTCGCTCCTCTTCTGGACTCCCTCTGAGTCTCGACTTCCCTCCTAGAAGTTCTCTCCTAGACTCCCTCTAAGTCTCGATTTTCCTACTAGAAATCTTCCCGCCAACTGTCGATCCACTCCTCTCCGATCCTCTTCGCAACTACAACTGGGGTCTGGATTTCTTGGCTAGAAATCCGTCAAGGCAACGACTCCCTCTACCTTGGTTCTATCCCGTTAGGTATTGTTCTGCTTCGACAACAACAGCACCCCACTAGCTTCCTAATCCACAATCTACCCACAGCTCCCTATGCCCCAGCAACTAAAAAAACTGAGTCTTCCAGCTCTGCGCAATCCCGACAATCCTCTAGCTAATTGCATCAAGCCTACCTAACTAAGTACGATGACGTGGCTCTTCGTGACCCTCTTCTGCCTCTCTTTGGCTCGAAATGATGACGCTAGCCCTCTGCGTCACTCCTTCTCTGCTACTTTCTGCTTAGGAACAGCTCTATCTCTCGGGACAGCTGCTACTACTTCAAATACTTATGATTATGTTGGTTCCTTCAGTCCTCCTGCGATCTGCAATGCTCTAACACCATGTTGAAATTTCTAAGTCTGACACGTTAGAAATTCCTACTGCATTATCTGGCTTATTTCACCTACTTGTTTATTCCTTAACAAGTTATTTATTCATATAAATATTGAAAATAAACACAAATGCAGCCTTAACTCATATATAGATCAGCAACTGAAATACTAGACAAACACGCAAGGGACATCGTTATTTTGGACAATCGTCCCCGGGAAAACCCAATGTGGGAAAACTGGTGCAGCAATTCTGACGGTTTTATTATTATGCAGATTTCTTGAAGAACTAGGGTGCCAAACTGGCTCACCCAACAGATATTTTTACACAGTAGTAATACCTCTTCTTGGAGACAGATATTCAACAAGTCTACCCCACGAAAATCCTTCCAGCGCTTCTCCAAGGCTCTGTGTTAGCCCTGCTAGCCATAGCGTCACTCCTCAACCCTCTGTGTCAACCTTCCGCCTCTCTGCGTCAGCGCTCTGGCCCTCTGCGTCACCCACGTCAACCCTTCAGCCTCTGCGCAATCTCTAGCTGCCTCTGTGTGTGGCTCCTGCTGTATCTGTGTAGCCTCCTCAATCACTGCGCTGACCCTCTAGCACTATCTCTGCCTCTCTGCTATGTACTCACTACCCCTCGCTGCAACAGATCAGTTGTTCGAATTTTCTCAACAAGCCTCGCTCCAGAAAATCAAATTGACTAATCAATCTTGGTGTATCTCCAACTGACCCTCAAGCCTCCTCTTATACTTTTTCTGTTGAGTCTTCAACAATCGAGATTAAGTCTTTAATCAATGACTAAGATTAAATTTCGCTTGATCCACGTCATTTAGAACACTCTCACCCAGTTTTATATTAATACCCATTAATATTTTAATTTTCCTAAGTTTAGACTTAGGAACTCCATTAAAAATATTAATTATTTTAATATCTCTCTAACCGGGTTGAGTTTCCCCAAACCATTTCTGGGTCTCGGAGATCTCATGTGCTTTAGCATTTCCACAAATTTTCATGGCTAGATCACATCCGATGCTACCATAAATCAACACGTCGACTATATCAACCTGATTTCTCAGTAGGCATCCAACAGTGATCATCACACATCTCAGGGAGCGTGATTCACACAGTTTTCCCATGACTCTAGGCTTTGAAGGATAAATGGTGGGTAATACTTCCACCCCTCCCAGTAGGACCAGGGATATCACCCTATTATGAAATCTTATTGAGCCTCAATTGTTCTTGAAGCTTTTGTCATCACGTGGTCATTTTGGTAACGATGCTATCTGCAACGTACACACTTGTACATACATTATAACATATGCATCAATATATTCAAAATAAACAGTTTCTGTATAATTCATACATGTTATCTACAATATAACATACTTGGCCATATCAAACTCATGTTATTAGCTTTCATATTATATAATCATTATTTTATTTCTATCTCATCAATCATATCGATATGCATAAATGAAACAAATTTATAGATATCTTAGTTCATAACATAATTCATGATTTAGATTTTATAGCAAGCTTCATATTGGTATTTATATCCCAGCAATGTTAATTAAATGTAGGTTGCAGAGCATTTGAAACAACATCACAAGATGGAAGACAACTGAAGTCGTGTACTGAGCAATGCATCATAATTTCAGATTCAGGTAATTGTAAAATTGGTCCTCATTGCCACTTGAAGTTGCATAGTTAACAGACATTAGAGTTCAGGTTTGATATGCCCAGTTGAGCAGACAGCTTGATCTTTGTGCTTACTTGGGCATGACTTTCCTCGGCATATATTTAGCATGCAAAACTTGGTAACAATAAGCGACTTGGATAAAGCTTAGTTGGATGGTTTGGTCAAAAGGTTGGATATGCCCAATTTTTCGGCACATAAATGTTTTTGTTATGTTCTAACCTCTCTGAAAACATTTGTTCAATTCGTATTTTACCTGTTCTAAAATAAAGAACAACCTTTAAATCTTTGCTTAATGACCTGGAAAGTATTAAGCAATACAATTTGAATATTTTTATTTTTTTTAGGGTATATTCATTGCAATTACTGATAAAAATATTTCTGAAGGAATGGCTATTCCTATATCTTGAAAATGGCATTGAGTTTAAGAGTTAATTATTAAAATAGTTTATTTAACACTTAATACCCTTGCAGGTGGTGTAGAGTAACCCATTGTGACTTTGCTTGGGCCGTTTTATTGTAAGGAGTCCGAGCACACAATGTGGAGGAAAACTCTGTCATTGAAAACCTTGGAAAGGACATCAAGGAAGCAACAGTAGTAGGGTCAGATGTGCCATGCGTGATGGGAAAAATCGCTGACAAAGATGAAGAAGAGATTGAGAAAGAAAAATTCAAGGTCAAGACTTCAGAGATGACTTCAGAGATTGGTGTTGAATCCGTTTCATTACAATTGGAAAATGTGAGCTCTCACTAGGTAGTGTGTTCCCAGATGATGGTAAAGAGTCTATGAAGGAGTGTGCCATTCCTTTGGTGCTTTGTTCACAGTAAGAATGCAATAACTGAGGCAGTTTGTTCAGAGTCCAATTTTATGCTGTTTTTGGATGTGCAAAATCCAGTGGACATTAACGTCAGTAGTCAATGCAATTGACATCGATAATGCAGTGAAGCATATCACAGGGGCATTATAGGAAAATGCTGCTTTGGTGGAAAAACAAGGAGTTTTAGATTTCTCACCCTGCAAAAGCATTGTGAAAAACATTGTGTTGGTGGGAGAGACAATAGTTTATATTTGTCACTGGATGAAACCAGTCAGAATGATGTAAGAATGCATGTTACATATGCTCTGGATGAAGTTTCCGCAACAGTGCATTTGCAAAGATTGCCATTGTATGTCTAATAATAAATAAATAAAAACTTTAGTGAAACTTTGAGAAGTTTCTGTGGAGGAAATGGGAGAAATGCCTGTTCGATTATCAGAGAAATGATAAATCCAAAGCATGGTAGAATTTGTAGGTGTTATCAACATGCTTGAGTCAGAGAGTTAGAGAGTTCAAATGCAAGGAATTTTCAGCTCATTTTTGGATGAAAGTTGTCAAGCTATTCCAGAGATGCATGCCATGGAGATTGCTGAACTAGACATCACAATGGTTGGATTGCAAGAGGTTTCAAAACCTCTGGTTCACATTAATGAGAATCCTCCTAAGCATGAATTTAATCAAGGGTTTAAAGGAGAGTCATCTGGATGGATTACAATTGTTAGGAAATGACAATGAACAAACAATAGTCAATTCGATGGATTTTAGAAATTTTTCAGACTGCTCACGTGCTTACCAAATGAAAATCTCTGACCAAAATTCAATTTAACAGGCACAATGAAATTAATGCGTTGTTGAAAGATTCAAAAATGTCATGGAAGAGGAGTTTGCAGTCATAGATGTGGAAATGGAGAATGATAATGAGTTTGTTTGGAAGAAAACACTCCTGAATATGCTCAGGTAAGTGTTATAAAGCTGTCATCAGCAAGATTGAGTCAGAGAGAAGAGGAGTCATCTTCTACGGTACCACAGACTAGTGAAAATATGGCACATACATATAATGATAAATTAGCTTCTATGGAGAAAGTTGAGATAATTTACACGGGCAGTGCAACAAGTCAATTTATGGCCTCTGAAGTTCAAGAACCAGAGGATAGTTCAAGGCTACATGATGGTGGTCCTACTGCTTTTGTTTCCCTCAAGACAACTTCACTGGCTACTGTGTTAAACAATAAAGACATTACTGAGCCAAGTAAAGCAATACAAGGAGATGATCATGCTTCTCCACATAATTAAAAACCATTATTTGAAAAGCACTCGCCTATTGGAAGTGCATTCTGTGTAATAACATGTACTTCTAATTCCATAGGTTGTGAAGAAGTGGCAAGGCAGACACTGTAGGTTTTTCCTTTTGCCACTTACAAGCTGAAAAGGTATGTGAACAAGCCACTCACTATCATAATATCGGATCACTAATTCTGAAAACACTTGGTACTGATATTATTATGCTCCAAAATGTTGAGGATCTAAAGGTTTCGTAATTGACAGAATCAAAGAAATTTGACAAATCTGTCAATGCTAATTTGAGTGAAAGTGATGTAGTGAAAACTCAGAGACTAAAAAATTTATAATTCTATAAAACCTTTCCCTTTCCAAAAGGTGAGTTATTACAAGTCTTAATAATTTGATCAGTAAATAGCCAATAAAAAATTTCTAATTCAATAGAATCTTTCCCTTTCCAAAAGGTGAGTTATTACAAGTCTTAATAATTTGAGCAGTAAATAGCCAATGTGTATAGTAGAACTCTGTTGGGAAATAAATTTTAGTTCTGCAATGTCTTTAGTTTCGTAATCAAGTCTAAATGTAAAATGAGGGAAAGCATTTCTCATTCTTCTTTTATTGTGCCCTTCACAGATTGACACAGATTAGAAGCCTCATCTTAAACAGCAGTCTAATGAATTAGCATTGAATGTGTGGGAAAGTGCAACTGATACTTGTAGACACACTATGCAGATAGTCAAAACGGGTATGGAAGCAGAGGATGGAGATATTGACAAGACTTATCCATTGGTAGAAGAACCTAAAAAATTTGAGAAATCAGCTTAGTTTACAACAGAAGCCACCTATCCTCAGAAACTTAATGACCTTACTTTTCCTATAAAAAAAATTGTGACTGATGGTTATCAGCAAGCAATGCAAATTGCTCAGTTTAGCATGAAGATAGTGGATAGGTGTGCAAAGCAAACTGAACATTCAACTTAGAATTTCAAAAGAGTGGTGAAGCTGTTGTCATTAGCATGGATATGGAGTGTGATTATACTAGGCAGACTGGTCTTATGAATGGGGAATTTGAAGAGGGGTAAATCGGTGAGGACAGAGTGCTCATATGAAGCCAGAATCTGGAGAGAGTGTTGAAATAACCAGAACTAGCATAGAAATAAAGAATGTATAGGATATTAAGACTTGAATTTATTAACATAATTTATGTAATCAACTTTATAAAGATTATTTATAAAATCATCATCTAAATAATTAATTTGGCCCATTTTAAAGGAATAAGGAACAATATCTATAAAGAATAATTTAAATTTACTAATTACATAAACTCCAATTAACACCTTAACTAACACTACATTTTTCATTCGTATCATTTAATTTATTTCATCCATACTCCTATATAATATATAGTTAATTATAAATTTCATATTTCTCTTTTATTGTAGTTAAAAGAAAAGAATACCATGCCAACTAATCTAACGCGACAGTGATATAATGAAAATGCCACGTTCTAATTAAATCTAGCAAGAAGCGACCCACATGGCATTGTTCAACGAAACTCTCTAACCGTTTCTGTCATTTCTGGAATCGATATCTGACCTATTTGATATGATCATTAAATCATTTATTTCTCTTGAAATTCGTTCAATTCTTATACACATCTATTTTGCAAGGTCTACATTCATTATGCGGAATAGGAGTTACATTACATACAAAATTTGATATATGCCACTTCTACAATTGTTTGTAATGTTGTATTTCTCCACCGGACAAGGTCGCTTATCATGACTCGAACTCATTCCATACCCTGATCCATTAAATGTAAAAATAACATTTTCTGCTGTTGTCTAAACAGCAATGGTGTACCTCTCCTGGTGTCTTTGCTTCCACACGCACTGGCAGAGGATTTAATATACCCAGTAAGTCAGGACTGGTGGTCACATACCCTTTTTATAATTGGTTAGTAATTGGCACTTCATCAAAGGAAGTTTATTCAAGTTTCCTATACTTGATGTATCTCACTGAATCTTCCCTATTTGCACCCTTGAGTGCAATATATATCAACAAATTTACATATTTTGTGTCTAATTATTTGTATTTACAGTGATATACATCAATATATATTTTTAAATTGAAATTTGAACATTTTTTTTATATATATATCGATTCTTTGGCAGAATCATCCATAAGCAGGAACATGGATAACAGGCCAAAATAGATTGTATTAACTACATACTAAGTATTTGACAAGGAACTTCTACCATTAAAAAAAATCGAAGAAGTTAGAACTCAGAAGCATCAAAACATATGATGCACACCAAAATTGTTTGGTTATTGTCCTGATTCCATATCAGTCTGACCTTTAGCCGGGAAATTTACCATAGACATGTCATGATTAAAATCTAGAAGAAATACAGTTCAGCAGTCTACCATACCATAAATGTAGGTTGGTGGTCAAACTGAAGGGTAAATTCAGATCAATAGTCAAATTGCACATAAAATGCAGGTCAGTGGTCTATACATTGCAATTGATCTAGGTAATAGTGGAATTTCTGCTATAAATGTAGCAGTCACAGTCCTTACTTGGGCAGCAAATGCAGGTAATAGGTATGAAACCCATGCCCGTATCATAAGTATGTATTGCATATTTAATTCAGGCTGCAATCGATAAATACCATATTTAATTCAGGGTGAATGTGTCCACACAAACGGCATTTCATATATCAAGTTTGACTGGTGGATTAAAGTTCGACCTTGAAAATTACTCTTACTTTTACCCTACGTATAAAGTATATATTTTAATTTAATATTATATTTTACATAATGCCTATAATCTACATTAAATTTCCATGTAAGCATGCATGGTCATTCTAATCCCAACGTGGATATTGTTGTTGTTAGGAAAACGAATTTTATGCTTTTCGTACAAGCATATTATCATTTAAAATAAAAAATAGCATAGAGCTTTTATGATGTATCCTAGGGCCCCAATGGCAAAAATGGCCTTATCATCGAGGTTTTATATCAATACCGGGTGTATAAAAAAAACATGTTGACATGGTAATGTTTAAGGAATCAATTCTTAAACAATTTCATCCTTTCTTAGTAGAAAAAGCAAAGCTTTCAACCACTCTTCTTGGTACTCATCCATGCATCCACGTGTTACATCATAATTCACGGCAAATCCATGTGTCACAAAGGACGTGCCATGTGCTTTGGTGTTTTAACCATTTCAACACTCTGTACGCCAGAGAGGTAGCAAACAAGTAGAGAAGCGATTTTTTATTTATTTATTTAATATTATATTTTACTTAAGTTTAAAGATATTTCCTCCTACCTCTACCAGACATTACCTTCTCATTATTTCTCATCGCGCGGCTCGGACCTTAGCTTCTCATTATTTCTCATCGCACGGGCTTTTGTGGGTTCCTCCTCTCGGTGCCTTTGGGCTACACTTGGTGACGCATTGTACATACTTTATGACCTCTTGTGGTTCCTCGTTGGTGCTGTGTTGTGCACTGGTTTCGGTGACTGTTGTTGTCAATTGGTGGACTCAGTGCTTGTGCTTCATTTGGTGTCATTCGAATAAGGAACCAAGCTTGTGTACCATGTGGCCATCACACCTCCAAACCATCATGTAATTCAAATCCCGCAGGAGCCATATGCCTTCACGTCTCCACCGGACTGTGCCTTTTCGACACAGGTCCAGCGCTTTGACCGAGACCAAGCGTCAAGTCACAAGGAAGGAGCCCATGAGGGCATGCGCAAAACGTGTCCAGTAATCTTCACAGTTTTATCATGGGTGCTCCAATATGAAGTTGAAACACAATTTGGGTAACAGTGGATTTGTTTCCGAACAACCCGAACAATAAGAAATCGTCGCGGTTCTCTGCCTCTCACAGTTTATATATCGTGAAATTGCGTTCCAGAAATTCGGTGAGATGAGAGAATCCTCAGCATAACACACGCAATCCATCCAATCTAATTAAACATATCATTACTTATGTCATCAGTCCAGCAATTGGCGGCTATTGTCCAGGATGTGTCTTTGAAATTTTGATTTTTAAGTATCGCATATCATCCAACGATCTTTCTGGTTCTTACCACCGCGACAGCGGGACAAAAAAAAATATTGAGACTCCAATTGCACATTCACGGGGTTTGTGTTGATTTTGGGTAGCATCGGATGTGCTCTAGCTCCAAACTTTTGTGGAGCTACTAAAATACATGAGATCTCCAAGACCCATAAATCGTTTGGAGAAATTCCACCTGAATGAGGAGTATTTAAAATAATTAATTTTTAATGGGTTCCCAAGTCTAAACTTAGGGAAATAAAAATATTAATGGGTATTAATAAAAATAAGGGTGAGAAGCTTCTAAAAGACGAGGATCAAGTCTGTTTTAATCTTAGTCGTTGATTAGAGACTTAATCTCGGCCGTTGATTCATCAACAGGAAAAGTATAAGAGAAGACTTGAGGATCATTTTGGGGACACACCAGTGAATACTCAGTATCCCAAGGAAGATCGATTCTCAAAGTGAAGGAGATCGATTTCAGAGGGAGAGTTACAAGGTGGAGGAATAGGAGGGCATCAGCAACAGTCAGTGACTGAGGAGGAGGTGACGCATGGGTATCAGAGACAGTGCAGAGGGAAGACGCAGTCCTCACACAGGCTGACGCAGAGGAACGCAGAACCACACAAAGTGATGCAGAAGTGGGAGAAGGGTCTCCAGGGTGTCAGAAAGTTTCCAGGAAAGGGATGAACCTTGTCTCAGGTGTTTTCTCTCAGTAGTGTCTCAGTTTCTCTGTAAAATCATTCCTTGTAAAGCGATTGTTGTTGAAGATTAATAAAACCCTAATCTCCTGCACCGGTTTTCCCACATTGGGTTTTTCTGGGGACAATTGTCCAAAAACAACTATGTTGATGTGATTGGTTCTTGTGCTTGTTATTTTTTCTATGTAATTATGTGATAACTGCAGTAGAATTTATTTTAATGTTTGTTGAAGGGATTTCGTAAATAACTTATTGTGAGAAATAAGTAGGTGAAATAAATCAGTTACAGTAGTAGAATTTCAGGTTAGAAAATTTCACAGTTTGCTCCTCCTAGATTTGAGGGGAAAAAGGGAGGGAATCCTTGGCGTATACAACACTTCCAACATCGACTGACCTAATTAATATGGCTAGTGAATATGACAGAAATCAATTTTAACATTCACTTGACCTTCAAGACTCAATTTAAGTGAGAATAGAGTTCTATTCAGGTCCTTTAAGAGACGATTACCGGTAATAAATTTAGATGATCTCGACATCGGTCTTTGCAGCAAGAAAGTACACAGAGAGCCATCAATATTAGACATACGTAGCTATTCAATTATATTAACCAAAATTGATTATTTACCATTAACCAAAACTGATTATTTACCCAGTAAATTTACAGGATATTAAGACAACCGAGATATTAACACCAACGCAAAGACTATTAGAAATATAGATTGACAAGGCCTAAGAAATTCATTCATGCATTCTCTCATAATTTAATTTCGTGAATACACAGAATTCAACCACAGACAGTATCTAACCACAGAATGTAACCCTAAATTACTTATTTGATAAAAATTTCACGCAGCAATCCAACAGGAAATTACACGATGCGTAGGGCTTATAAGGTCGAAAGGGTTTGAAGCCCCCTCTGATACCAGATGTAAAGCCTTAAATCTGAAATTTTTAACAGGATATAACTATTCAGAACATCAGAATTTATCAATTTGATGTTGAGTACCTACTTGGCTAAAGATGCTTCTGATTTGCTCCAGTTCCCGCTCTCGTTACCAAAAAACCAAAAACCTCCAGGCCAAATTGGGCACAATCTTGGTACCCAACTCCAAAATACTTCAAATTCGAAGTAATTTGGCCCCCGTGCCCAAAAGCCTCAAGAACAACTCCTTAATTCTTCTCTGTGTCTCTCTTGTAAGTTCCTCCTCTACCTCTCTCTGCATAAAAATTTCTCACCCTTTCTATAGTACCTTTCCTCCTTTTATGACCCAGAGATTACCCACCGCTTCCCATTTATCCATTGTTTTAATTTGATAAGTTCAAAAGTTGTCGAGGCAGTCATCGCCTTCTCCCTTCCCGATTCGCAGACAATGCCCTCTTATTTATACAGTATCTCCTTTATCATAATATCATGTTTCACTTTTGTTTAAATCGAAATATTTTCATAGTATTATGGTTTTATATATTCTTCTCTTTATTATATTCACAATCTAATATATATATATATATATATATAGATATATATATATACACTTTCCTTTGATTTCATAGAATATGTTGTTTCTTTTGTAGAATAATATGTATATTATAACTCTTTGTACATAATACCTTTGTGTATAGTTCCTTTGTATGTAGTAGGGTACATACTTCCTTTGTGGTGAGTTCACCACATTGCATTTATCTTTAATTTTATATAGTAGAATTATATATCTGTATTATGGTGGTGGTACATATCAAGTACCCTACTATATTCTTGTAAGTTAGGTATTCATTTCAATAGTTAATTCGTTACCCTAAATACGGACGTTTTTTCAATATTAACTACTATATATACTAGTCCAGTGTAGGTGATGCATGCATATGTAGCTATCATATGCATGTCTCGTGTGCATGCTAATATCTATATGTCCCCTTTATTTCAAGATGGGTCCTTATAGTTTCTCATTTTAGAATTTTTGGTTGTTCTGTATATTTTCATGTGTCGAAAAAGACAAGAAACAAGCTAGATGCATCTGCGAAGAAAGGAACATTCGTGGCCTATAATGAAACTTCGAAGGCATATAGAATCTATGTGTCTGGTCAAAGAGAAGTGGAAATAAGTCATGATGTCACTTTCGATGAAGACTCTGCCCTTGGGAAAGTCCGAGATCTTCATATCCCTAGGAAGGACAATGATGATGATGTAGGAAAGCAGGATGAATCTTCGACAGATGATCCAATGCCCAATGTTGAAGGTCTGATGGATCCCATTGATCCACCTCCTAGTGAGCCCTCTACTTCAAGAAAAAGACCTTTGTGGCTCAAAGATACTCTTGAAGATGCCGAGAGACATGTTGCACCAAGGGGGACATTTCGTGAAAGCAAGAAGCCGAACAGGTACCAAGGGTACTTAGCTGCCATGAGTACCATAGTACAATCTGAGCCATGTACATTCGAAGAAGCCGTGAAGCACCAAGTTTGGAAGGATGTGATGAACGAGGAATATGAGTCGATCATGAAGAATGATGTCTGGGATGTGGTTCCTAGACCCAAGGACAAGTCAGTGGTCACTTCAAAATGGCTTTACAAAATTAAACATGGAGTTGATGGGAGTGTTGAAAAGTTCAAGGCCAAGTTCATTGCTCGAGGCTTCTCTCAAAAGGAAGGAGTGGACTATGATGAGATATTTGCACCGGTTGCCCAATATACCACTATCTGTTCAATCATAGCCCTTGTCGCCTCTCAAGAATGGAGCCTACACCAAATGGATGTCAAAACTACTTTCTTGCATGGCTCGCTTAAGGAGGAAGTCTATGTAAAACAACACAAGGAGTTCAAAGTTCAAGATCGTAAGACACATGTATGCAGGTTGAAGGAAGCCTTCTATGGGTTGAAGCAAGCTCCTAGGACTTGGTATAAGAGGATAGATAGTTATCTTATGAAGTTGGTTTTACAAGGAGTGAAGTTGACCCTAACATAGACTTCAAAATTGAAAAGGACAAACCTCTCATTCTGGTCCTTTATGTGGATGATCTTTTTCTGACAGGTGCAAACCCTCTCATTCATCAATGCAAAAGAGAGTTGGCTTATGAATTCGAGATGAAGGACCTAGGACTGATGTACTACTTCCTAGGGTTGGAGGTCTCGCAAAAGTCGGGTGAGATTTTCCTTTCTCAAGGAAAATACATTGTGAAGCTACTTGAGAGATGTGGGATGGTGGATTGCAAGTCTGTGTCTACTCCGATGGAACTCAACTTCAAGAAGCAATGTGGAAGTGTTGTCGGGCCTGGATTAGTGAACCCTCCCGACTATTGACAACTTGTGGGGGGCTTGATGTTCTTGGTAAACTCTCGTCCTAACATATGCTTCATCGTGAACACGTTGAGTCAATTTATGGTCAAGCCTCATCACATTCATTGGATTGCTGCTAAGAATCTCTTGAGGTATCTTCGGGGCTCAATCCAATATGGACTGAGATACACTGTCGGGAATTTGAGGCTACATGGATATATAGATGTTGACTGGGCTAGCAGTGTGGTGGATCGTAATAGCACGTCTGGGTGTTGCGTCTCTTTGGGGTCTGCGTCAATATCTTGGATGAGCAAGAAGCTGAAATTGGTTGCTTTAAGAACTATCGAGGTCAAATACATTGTTGCGCGTATGGCCTGTTGTGAAGTTGTTTGGTTGAGGAAGCTCTTCAATGAGCTATTTTAGCACGTGTTGGATACCACTGTGATCTTGTGCGACAACCAGAGTGGGATTCGCCTTTCAGATAATCATGTGTTCCATGACCGCTCTAAGCACATTGATATCATGCAGTGTTGAAAATATCGGCGAGGAACCTGAAAACATCTTATCGGCAATATCAGCTAAAATATCGTCAAAATATCGAAAAATATTGGCAAACATAAAAAATCAATCTTTTTTTTTAGATTTTTAAACATAGCCAATATTTTCAAAATATGGCGATATTTAGCCGATATTTTCAAAATATCGCGATATTTTCCTTTACTAGCCGATATATCGATAATATTATCAACACTATCAAGTACCACTTTATCCGGGATATGGTATAACGGGGAGAAATAAGGCTCCAACACATCAAGACGGATGAACAGGTCGTAGATATTCTCACGAAGCCCTTAGGCAAGGTCAAATCCTTAACCTTCCGAGATAAACTTGGAGTCATGGAAAGACCCTCTTATGAGGGTACCGCATGAGTTAGACACTGAGCTTTGGGAGCTCCTGAGGGCTTGGAGTACTTCTTGGAGCTATGAGCGACCATAGGGTGAGTGGTTCACCTTCCCCTAGTGGTACGCTATGTACAGGGTGAGTGGTTCACTTTCCCCTAGTGGTGCGTTATGTACAAGGTGAGTGGTTCACCTTCCCCTTTGATACCCCATGATGGTTGACATGTATGTAGGGTGAGTGGTTCACCTTCCCCTACGATTGGCATATGCATAGGATGAGTGGTTCACCTTCTCCTATGGCATATGAGCAGGATGAGTGGTTCACCTTCTCCTGTCGATGCCCCAGCATACATCCTACCCATGGAATCCGGGACTCATGGGAAGTACCTCTCATTTGGCCAATGAGTTGGAAAAGTGGTTAGGGACCATAGCACTACCGATGGACGCATCATGTACTATCGTACTCCCTATGACTAGGATGCATGGTGTTCAACAACTTGATCTAGGATCAAGGACTAACTTGTGTCAGTGGAGAGTGGTAAGGTCTTGTGACTCACTCTCGATCACTTCTTCTTCATTACAACCTCATGGTTCAGCAGAGCAGAGCAGTGATGACAAAGATGACATGATGATGACAGATGGATTGACAAGTGGAATTCTCCCTAGTTGAGAGGGAGTGTTAAAATTGGAAACTAGGGCCAAATTCCACCTTGGGACAACTCATATGATGGAGATGATTATTCCATTGGATTTCTCTTTTCGAGAGGTCCAAGTTTGATATAAAGATCATCTCATTTGGACAAGCAGAAGTGTAATTTCGAATTTATTGCCTCACATGTACAAATTGTTAAGGTCGGCCTCAGCGTAATGTAGGCTCAAGAAGCCCAATAGATGTGTCTAATCACCCACATAAAAGTGTATAAATAGAAGAGACCTCACACCTCATTTGGATATCATTCCCTCAACAATTCTTCTCTCTCCTCAACAGATTGGATCGTACAGCTTGGGGATCTTCTCTCTCTCTCTCTCACATGTGCGGCTAGGAGGACTGTTTTTCTGGGCTGAAACAAAACTGAGTTTTTCAAATGGTTGACCAGCGTTGACCCTTGCTGATTTGACCAAATTTTGACTGCATTTTGGAGGCATGATTTTGCTCTCTTGAGGCCACATTAATTGGCATAGAAATCGAGGTGTTTGGGACTGTTTGACTAGCATTGACTGCAAGGTTGTTTGACCGCAGGGGTTGACTGTTGTTTGACCAGCGTTTGTGGGACTGTTTTGTGTAGACTTTGACCCTGGATGGAGGCCGAATTAATCTTCCTTTGACTGAGCTTCAAAGGAGGTGACTTGCTATTGATTTGACCAGCGTTGACTTTCTGGTTAGGGTTGAAGTTTGACTGTAGTTGACTACAAAATTTGACAGGGCTGATTTGACTTTGTATTGGCCTAATCTATTTGAATTTTGTACTTTCTCTTTGTTGAACTATTGAATAATATAATAAGAAAATTTGATCAAGGGTTTTCCCCTCATTGGGGTTTTTCCCTGGCATCCGCCAAATCTGGTGTCCTCTTGTCTTGGCTCGTCTTCTACATATGTTTTTATGTTCTATCTACATTTACTGTTAATGTTTTTAATGGTTAATATGATTGCTACTAGAAATTATCGGAAATTATCATTGGGCTACTAAAGGAACATTGAAGTAAATTGTGCTAAGCATAGAAGATACCAAAGTTATCTAAAATTAACAATTTCCCTCTTAGGGAAACACCTAGGCCAAGAGATTTTATGGAGGAAACTTAAGTGGATGCCCACCAAATTTATAGGTCAAGTAGCCAAGACCCTCCACTTGATGTTTAGGCTCTCAAGCCTCCACAAGACCTCTCCCCTAGAATTTTGCTCTAAGCCCTAGTTTTGTCATCCTAGCCTTAAAAGGGCCGAAATTTCAAGAGAAGAATTTATGGATGAGATGTGAGAATGATCACCAAGGACTTGGACAAGTGCCTTGTCCTTTGGGCATATGGAGTCAAGGATGTGTTAGATAGGCTAAATTTGTTTCCAAGGAGGCTGAAAATTGATGCCCTAGGGATCGATTTCCAGCAATTACCCACTTCTAAGGAAAATGGAGTTTGATGGAGAGTTATATGAATTCCTCCACTAGGAACACTCATTACATGTTATACAATGAGTAACATATGCAGTTCTCAACTAGATAGCCTTTAAAATTTATTTTCAACAAATTAGGGCACAAACAAGCATAATCTAGAAGCAGCAATTCCATACATTAGACAATACGAAATAATAATCTTCAACAATAGGCACTTACAAAATAACATGTAGTATATCCATCCATTCACCAAAGAAATAACTCCAAAGACAATCCAAGATAGCTTCCAAACATCAAAATGCATCCAAGATACTCCAATAGCCAAAGAAGCAGCAAATGTGAGATCCAAAAATCCCAAGTGTGATGATGATGAGAGATGAAATGACATCTCTCCAATATATACATGTCCTTCTAAGTCAAATTAGGCCTAAAGCTACCTAAAATCATAAAATAATGTGTAAAACATACTCTAGGTCACAGGCCGACCTAGTAACCAATGTGCAAACAAGATAAATCACCCACAAAGAGGTTGAAATGTTGATGTCATCCTTGCGTAGGCCTCTTAGAGGCAGGGGTTTGGCCCCTCTATTGCCAAACTAAGTGTAGAGGGCTCCAAAAATTATGGCATAAGGGTGGTGCCTAAATCTCCATGCAAATCATCATGTGGACCCCAGTTTTGTGTTTGGGGCACAAAACGGGTCTCATGGGTCTCCTGGTGATAGAAGAGCCTGATTCTTCTCCAACGTTGAGGGATTTGAAAATGGTGCTAGCCCTCCCATGTCTCAAGGGGTGAGACCTCGAATTAGCTGCCAAACCATGTGCACACTGCTAAGTTGGTTGGGTCACAGTGGTCCAAGTGCATCATCTCATGAATAATGTGGAGCAAAGTGCGAAGTGTTGGGGGTGTTGTAGGTGCCCATGGAATGCAATGGTGCTCTACAAGTGGTAGGAGTCCCATGTCTTTCAACACTTCCCTTGTAGGGTGTCATAATGCTCCTCTAGTGGACTTGGGCCCCAATTAAGTTGTCAGTCCCATGATAAAAACCATCTACCAATCACACACAACGTCTAGTGTTGCAGCTTCACCATTAGGTACAATAGTCATTAATGCACCTAAGTGGACCAAGCTTGCTAGTAAAGGGCAAATTGACACTTCATACAAGGCTTCCCTTCCAAATTTTTGGCTTTGATCACGTAATAGTGTTACCTCCCCCTAGGTAGGAGTGGCTAATTGACGATCCTATTAGGTGTTCCCAGCCCCTAAGGTGAAAGACATGTCCCTGCAACATACTTCAATCAATAGGTGTCATGTGAATAATGATGGAAGGGAAGGGGATGAAGGGGTCTCAAAGCCAAATGCCATGGTCAAAGCAGTAGCTATGATGAGGAATTTGACATATTGGATGTATAGATGTGAGGAGGGAGAAATTGTGGATATATGAGTTACCCCGACCTTTGTTTTTCCACCCGTCTCATTGACTTTTTCTTTTTCTTGATTTGTTTTTCATATTACTGCACGAAGCTCTAGGAAATGAGAACATGTTGTGATTCGTGAATGATATGTAGCAATGGATCACCCACTTAAAGGTGGGGCAGTTCATCGCTCACCGGGGGTTAGGACATGTAAGGGTTCCTTTTATAATGTAGTAGGGCAACATTGTCCCTAGGAACCGAGTGATGGCCATAATGGTAAGGGGTAGAGCTCATGCTTGGGTTTTGCACACGTGCTAATGTTAATGTCCCGACCATCTTTTGCATTTTATAATCTTCTCTTTCTTTTGTTTCTTGCTTGTGGACATGATATTGATTTTACTTTTCTTTTAGTTGATCAACCTCCCGGGGCAAAGTTTCTAGGCCCAACCCAGATATGTGAACAAGGGGAGGGGGGGTGCTAAAACCCAATGGACCCATGGTCAAGTGGACCTGGAGGTGGGAGGTGAAGTATAGAGCCCATAATGTAAGGAGGGAAGTGATAAGTATGGAATGGGGAAAACGAGACCATGTTATCTCAATCAAGGTTTCCCAAGTAATGCCCTTCCCAAAGCCATGGGCCATTAGGGGAGGTCCTACTAAACTAGGATTGAAGATTAACCCCCCCATTTAAGGTGAGGGAACAAAACCACGATCAAAACCCTTCCTTTTTCCAAGTCACCCAATAATCCATGCCAAATGTGCAAATCAAAAGCAAGCATAAGCACTTGATTGCACAATAAATAACATACCTTTTGGATCGAATTGTCCACCTAACATGTGCTCTTGACAAATGGGCGAGGAAACATATGGTTGATACAGGGGACGGAGATAAAATGGCATATCACATTGGCTATAAGGTGGCTATCAAGGGTTGAAGGCCGGTAGCTGGAAGAAGATGATTAGGGGAAAAAAATTCCTAGGGGTACCCACTTTTGGTGGGTTACATCTGGCTCCAACTAGGACATGAGCTCACCGTAGAGCGCATGATCCATGTACTCGAATGGGGAGTTCATGAGAACTCCAGCAATCTCCTGAAGTACAGACCTGTATCCTGCACATCACAATACAACTATTGGGAGCATGTGCACTAGGCGTACATTTATCACCCATGTTTTTCATCAAATAATAAATCCATACAGAAAAGTAAATCTATTTTAAGTGCAATACTAATCTACAATGCAATCTAGCATGAGAACATAATATGATGATAGTAGCTATGCAAAAAGAAACATGCAATGCATCCTACACTACCATGCATAACATGTAATGTCATGTATCTAGGAAAGGGGTGATGAGGTTAGCTTTGACCAATGAGGGCCAAAGTTCACCATCGAGATTAGCTATATAATAGTATCCAACACCAACCTTCCCATGGATTTTGACAGGAAGAGGATGATCACCAACCAAAACCATCTCTCCAACTTGGAGCTCCTTCTTAGATTTGAGCCACATTGCTTTTTAGGCTTGGTTGGCTTTGAGGAGGGCCTTTTCAAGAGACATATTTCCTGGGGAGGAGGAAGATCAATTGGCTTAGATGGGTTACCTAGGTGTCTTGTCTTAGGTTGTTGATTGGGATATGGAAAGGGATCCAAGTCCTCAACATCTTGAGCAAGTTGGGGTTCCCTATAAAGGATAAACCAAGTCCCATCAGATTGACCTATAAATGCACCCCACATTCTAGACAGTAACATGCCCCAAACATTGGGAATATCAATCACCACCACGTCTACTAACACAGAGATGTCTTTATTACGAGCTAAGGTAACTTTGAGATCTTTAATGAGCCCACACATAAGGATGGACCTAGAGCCAAAACCACAAACATTCTTGTAAGGTCTAGTGATGTCCAATTGTAATTGGTTCATGACTTTTAATGGCATGACATTTGCACCAGCCCTTGAGTCCAGCATGCAATTATGGAGAAGTAACTTGTTTAAAATCTAAAGTCTATAAGAACAGCTCATGCCCAGGATTGTTCTTAGACACATGAATATTTTGCAGTATGATGGGAGCATCTTCATTTTCATCATCAAACCCCAAATCCTTCTTGACCTACTTTCCTTGAGTAAGAAGCTTCACAATCTCTTTTAAGGGCACTTGCATGGTCATCTTTCCCGCATCACTACCAACATCAATATCTAACTCAACTTCTTTGCTCTTGGATTTGTGCTTGGTTTCCTTTTGGGAAAGGGCTTTCTCCTGGGAGGAGGCTTCCTTTGAGCTTGCCTAGGGTTGCTTATCATTCTTCCCTGAGTACTGCAACCCCTTAAACCTCTCGCTACTCTCTACTGTGAAATTTTTATTTATTGCAGCAACTGGAAATTATTCTTCTAACCGAAACTTTAATTATGTTGTTTATTTGCTACGGCAAACAACGAATAAAATAACAACTATAATTTTCACCATAAAAATACCGCGGAAAATAAAATACTAGAAACTGAGAAATTCTAGCACACACACAAGAATTTTGACACATTTTTTGACAATTGTCCCCGGAAAGACCCAATGCAAGAAAACCAGTGTAGCAAATGAGGGTTTTATTATTATTCTTTAGCAGCAATTCTAAGTACAATAATTTAGATGCCCAACTTGTGATCTAATTTGAGGAAATACTGGCAAAATCTAGTGAGGAATTTTCTCTCACCCCACAACTATTTTCTGCCTCTGAAATTACCTCCCCAGCCTCTTTGTTGAGCCTCCTGCGTCACCCTCTGTGCAGAGCTTATGCTACCCCTATGAGGATTTTGGCCTTCCTTCCTTTGCCTCTTCCGGGGACTGGAAACCTTCCTCCCGGAATGTTGTTGCCCTCCTCTTCCACCTACTACTCACCCTCTAGCTCTATCTTCTCTACTAAGCTACTGCTACTGAGAAAATCGAACTCCCTGGGCAACTGAGTATTTGCATTGGTGTGTTCTCCATCACCACATCAACCTCCTCTTATAGTCCACGCTTGGAGCACCAACAACCAATATCAAAACTTAATCAATGGCTAGGATCATCTCTGGATCGATCCGTGTGAGTTTTTAGATGATTCTCACCTTATCTCAATTAATGTTGATTAATTAACCATATTCCCTAAAAGTTTAGACTTGGGAAAAAATTAAAAAACGGTTAATAATCTAATTGAGACACTTCTAGGCGGAATTTCCAGAAACGATTTTTGGGTTTTGGAGATCTCGTGTATTCTAGCCTCTCCACCAAATTTCGTGGCTAGAACACATCCGATGTTACAAAACCTAACACTCCCTCTTAGCGAGGAATGACTTCTAGTCAGTGTTGCGGGGGAGCGCCCCCCCCCCCCCCTTCGAACCCGCTCCCGAAGCGCGCTCCGGGCGGGAGCGGCTCGGGAGCGCGCTCCCAAAATCGCTCCCGGACGGGAGCGATTTTCGGGAGCGCGCTCCCGTAAAAAAATTTGCGCTCCCTGGTCTGTTAGGGAGCGATTCAGGGAGCGATCGCTCCCGCGCTCCCGGAGCGTTTTTTAATGCCCGGGAGCGATCGCTCCCTGATCGCTCCCGGGCATTAAAAAACGCTCCAGGAGCGATTTTAGACGGGCCGGGAGCGGTTCGGCGGAAAAAAATCCGCCGGACCCGAAAATTCCAAAAATTTTAGAAATTTTTTTTTATTTTATAAGCCCAATGGGCCAAAAAAATTTCATTTCAACTTCATTGAGCAAGAGATTGAGAGCTAGAGCAAGAGCAAAGGAGCAAGGAGCAAGAGCTGAGGAGCAAGGAGCCAGAGCTGAGGAGCGAGGAGCAAGTGCCAAGGAGCGAGGAGCAAGCCTGCAGAGGTAAGTAACTTAATCATTTAGTTAGTTTAGCTGATTAGGTAGTTAATTTGGTTAGTTTAATTTAGCTGTTTGAGTTTAAAGATCATGTATTTAAATTAAATTAATAAATTAAATGAATTAATCCCAATAAACTAAATTAATTTGCAGATTCAAGACTCAAACCCTACAAACATCAAACACCATGGACCTGGGGATATTTATTGGCATTTTCCTCTTCCTGGTCCCTTTTATGGTTATTATGGTGGTGGAGAGTAGGAAACGGAGGGGGCCTGAAACTGAAGAGGTGGATGAAGAAGCCGGAGGAAGTCAAATGGGTGAAAACCCCAGTGAGGAGGAGGTGGAGGAGGGTGAACATGACCCTCAAAAAACTAAACAAGACCAAACTCCATTGTGGAAATATGTTCACAGGGCTGAAACAGGGAGAGGGGGTGGAACCACTAAATTTCATTGCCCCCATTGCAACACTGATTACACAGGCTCATACACCCGTGCTAGAAGACACCTCTGCGAGAAAAGGCCATGGGATGGAGAGAAACAAATAGGAATCAAAACTTGTGCAGCGGTGTCAACAGCAGATAGAGCCAAATACATAAAGGAAGAGGAGGACGCCCAATACAGAACAAAAAGATCAAGGGGTTTCTTTGAACCAATCTCACCATCACAAAGAACTCCTTCAGCATCCTCCCAAGGCAGTGGATATGGACATGGAGGCACAGGGTCATCATCTTTAAGGCGTAGAACCATATCAGATTTCCTTGATGAGGGGTGTAGGAATGATGTGGATTCAAAAGTTTACAGGGTCCTCTATGCATGTGGGATACCATTCAATGTTCTACGCTCACCTTATTGGCACGAAATGGTTTCTGCCATAAATGATGCCCCTAAAGGATACAAGAGCCCTGGGTATGACAAGGCAAGAACTGTTGGCCTTGATCATGAAAAAGCAAAAATATCACATTCTTTGAATAAAATGACAAGTTCTTGGACTGACAATGGGGTGTCCATTGTATCTGATGGATGGACAAATGTAAAAGGCAAGCCATTGATAAGTGTTCTTGCTATGTCCCGAAGTGGTCCCATCTTTCTAGCTGCACATGATTACTCAGACAAGTTCAAGACCGCTATCAACATTGCAGAAGCATTGCTTGAAACAATTGAGCGTATTGGCCCATACAATGTCATCCAAGTCATCACTGATAATGCTCCTAATTGTAAGGCAGCGGGAGCAATTATTGAGGATAAATACCCGAACATATTTTGGTCTGGATGTTTGGTTCACACATTGAACCTTCTGTTGCATGATATTGTCAAAAACAAAAATGAACAATACCAATGGATTGGTGATTTGTACAAGAAAGGAAAAAATATGATAAAATTTATTACAAATCATAGCAATACCCATGGCCTTTTCCGCAGTCACTCGAGATTGGAGTTGCTGAAGATTGCGAGGACTAGATTTGGTAGCTATTACCTCACCTTCAGGCGCCTTTTGAAGGTAAGAGAGGCATTAGCTAGCATGGTATCAAGTCCACATTGGCAGGTGTTAAAGGAAAGGGCTACAAATGTAGCTGACATGGCAGGTTTTGAAACGGTGGAGGAGGCCGCTCTTGATGGGCAGTTTTGGACAACTGTGAGACAGGTATTGGATTTCACCAAGCCAATTTATAACATGATTCGGTTTGCAGATACAGACAAACCAGTGATTGGCGAGGTGTATGAGCAAATGGATACCATGTTGGGGGAAATAAAAGACATTGTTCATAATAAAGATCCCAACTTGTACAAACTGATTCATGATTGTGTGTGTGAACGGTGGAATAGGCTTAACGTTCCACTACATTGCTTGGCATATATCCTTACGCCAAAATACTACTCAGAATCTTGGTTGGGCAAACCTGCAGCAGGGGGTGGTGTTAGGACCAAACCCCATTTAGATCAAGAGGTAACTAGAGGATATCTGGAAGCATTAGAAAAGTTGGTGCCTGACAGGGAGGAATGTGCAGCTGTGCGCCTTGAAATAGGCAGATACTTCAGTGGCAGTGGTTTGTATGGTAACTTCCATGCAATGGACGACAAAGATAAATTTGATTCTCTCACATGGTGGGAAACATATGGCGGCCACGGACTTTTGCCAAAATTGGCAAAAAAAGTTCTTTCACAGGTTGTAAATTCTTCTTCTGCAGAGAGGTGTTGGAGCACCTACAGTTATATACATAATGTGAAAAGAAACAGGCTCAACGAAAACCGAGCAGAAAGCTTGGTTTATGTGCACTACAACTTGAGGTTGTTGAGCCATTACTGTGATCGGGCTAATGAAGATCCCACATATAAAATTTGGGACAATCACCCTGAGGACGACAATTTGGAGGATGGCATTGTACATATGGAAGAACTAGAAGAGGAGCTTGTACGGGATGAAAATGAAGCAGCTGCAGCAGCCATGCCACCTCCACCTCCACCATCCAGTAGCAGTTCTCGGGGCCCGAGTCTTGTTCCATTACTGTCGCCACCTCCATCGACACCCTCGCGTGGAGGCTCTAGTTCTGGTCGTCGGTCTGTGCGGGAGACTCCTAGAAGACCACCACGACCTACTTATACTCCTGGAGACTCTCGTGGCAAGGGCCACTTGTAGATTTACAGTTTACTTGTCTTTTTTAGTTTCTATTAGACTTTAGTTTTCATAACTGTTGAGTTTTGAGTCCTTGACTCTTGACTCTTGACTCTTTCATATCATTATGACATTATGATATTTTTTGTAAACATTATATCACTGTGACAATGAAAATTTGAAGTTTGAAGTTGGGCCTTGGCAATTATAACTCATTGGTAATGATTGTGAATTATGAATATGATGCTTTGTGAAAGACTAAAGTTGTTCCATTTCATCTCATTATTCATGTTTCATTTTATAAATTTTTAACATTTCATATCATGTTAACAGTTAGAAGTTAGGACTTAGAAATATCTTCGATATTACTTCTTGTAATGGTTAAACTTGGCTTACAAGTACAACTTGTTACTTTGGTGATCAATGATGATAAATGTTATTGAATTTTCAATTCTGAAAGCTTGAAGTTGAAACTTTAATATTGAATTTGATGAATCATGATTTATAAGACTCAATATGTTGCAGTTGTAATATGTATTTTACTAACTTGTGGACATGGTTGATGACGATTATAATTTCTAGATGATTGATGTGATATGGTTCAATGATCAATTTATGTTTTTTTATGTTTTTTATGTCTATTTCATCATTCTACATGTTTTTGTTGACATATATGTATCAAAAATTAAAAAAATATAAAAAATATATATATTTTTAAAAAATCGCTCCCCGATTCGCTCCCAAACCGGGAGCTTCTGAAAATGGTCGCTCCCGCTCCCGCTCCCGCTCCCCGCTCCCGCTCCCGCTCCCAAGTAACATTGCTTCTAGTGTTGCACACCCTATTTCTGCATCATCTCCTGTCACGCTGCTGATGTTTGGCTGCTGCTACCCACCAACCACTCTTCAACTCTGATATACGCTACCTCTGTGATACTGCTGACCCTGTTGTACTATTGTCAACACTGCATCTACACTCCAACTCCCTCTCATTTGTTGTTACTGCAACTGAGAATCATCAAAGGTAATCTGCCTCTGCTACTAAAACGGGTTCTCCACCATGCCCATTTTTTCTCTGAAATAGACGAACTAAACTCTTCCTGCAGCTTTCGTGAGTATATATGCAACTTGCACTTCTATGGGAACATATTGTAGCTGGACTGCTCCACGTTGTACACAATCTCTGATGAAATGACATCAAATATCTATGTGTTTCGACCTGTCATGAAACACTAGATTCTTAGAGAGCTTTATGCAACTCTGATTATCACAGTAGACACTGGTCGCCTCCATCCTTTGCCTAAACAAGCTCACTAGCAGCTTCCGAAGCCATATAGCTTCACACATAGTTGTGCTTGCTGCCATATACTCTGCTTCTGCAGAGCTCAGTGCTACTGACTTCTGCTTCCTGCTACACCAAGAAACCATTCTTGATCCAACACTGAAGCAGTACCCAAAGGTACTTTTCCTGTCCACTGAATTGCCTGCCCAATCTACATCTGTGAATCCACATAATCTGACATCATCTCCTCTAGTATATCTCAACCCATACTCAACTGTGCCATGCACATACCTCAGAATGTGCCTTACTGCTGCTAGTGTTTTAAAAAACGGCCGACTCAGAACCGACTCAGCCGAGTTGGTCCAAGCCAAGCCTAAAATCTTTGACTCGGCCAAGTAACCGTTTCGGCCAACCAGGTTAATACCAAGCCGGCAGAGTTGTCTAACAACTCGGCCGGCTCGGTATTAACCTGGCCAGCTCGGCCGAGTCCGTATCAACCTGGCCAGGTTACGTACAGCGGCCCAGGCACTTAAAAAACTGCGATTTTTTTTTTAATTTTATTAATTGCTAAATGTGGGGGACTCCAAAGCACTTTAGTATTTGTTTTGTTGGTCTTTGGGGTCCATTCCCCTCTCCCAAACTCTATTTAACCCACTCAACCCCTCTCATTCTCTCACAACCATCTCATGCATTTGAGTGAGAATTTCAGTGAGTTTGTGAGGAGGTGTTGAGTTTGTTTTTGAAGCAGCAGTGAGGAGTCTTGGGCAAGCATTGTAGCTGGAGTGAGGAGCTTCTTGGGCAACCATTTGGAGCAGCATTGAGGAATTGGTTTCTTGGAGCAAGCTTTAGGAGGCAGTTTGTGCCTGGAGGTATTTTTTTCACTTGTACAAATATGTTTTTGCTTATTAAATTTTATATGCAAATCTAGAAATCCTAAAGAGTGTTTTTTGTGAAAGAAATGAACATTGAATCAATGTTTTTTTTTTCATTTTCAGATTGTTTGCTTTCATTTCCAAGTCAAAAAATGGCACCTAGAGTGAAAGATGTTGCTTGGGTTGAAATGGTTGAAAGTCAAATGCATTGCAAATTTTGCCACAGGAAAATTAAGGAAGGTCATGGGGTCGTTAATAGGCTGAAACAACACTTGGCGAGGATTAGAAGCCAAATTACTCCATGTACCTCACCAGAAACTAGGGAGATTAGGAAGGAATTGTTAACCAGCTTTTAGAAGTTTAAAGAAGATAAGCCTAGGCAAAAAGAGTTAAGAGGCTGAAATTGGGAGGAAGAGGGATATACAAAAAATGATGGCTACCAACCCCCATTTTGATTTTGAGGGTTTTTCTCTATCCCTTGTACTGATGCATCCAACCCCTTCCGATATGTTCCTCCCTCTTTTGAGTCTATTCAAGAAAAGGGAAAGGGTAGAATGAAAAAGGGTGATATGAATATCAAAAGTTATTTCACTCCCTCCTCTCCATTAGATGCACATGGTCCTCAAGCTAGTAAAAGTCAAATGCAGCCCACTTTAGATGACCATTGGAAGAAAGAATTGAGGGAGACTGCTTGTGATTACATAGCTAGATGGTGGTATGATGCTGATATCCCCTTCAATGCTTCCCGTCCACCATATTATGAGCCTATGTTTGCTGCCATACATGCTGCTGGAAAAGGCTTCAAAGGCCCTACTATGCATGAGCCAAGGGGGTATCGTTTGCAGAAAGAAATTTTATCCATTAATGACTATTTGAAAGATTTCAAGGACTCATGGGCAAGAACAGGATGTACCATCATGTCAGATGGATGGACTGATCAAAGAAATCGTACCATCATAAACTTTCTTATCTTCTGCCCACAGGGAACCATGTTTCTAAAATCAGTTAATGCATCTGATAAGGTAAAAGATGGGCAGTTGTTGTTTCAACTATTGGATCAGGTTGTTGAGGAGGTGGGGGTGACTAATGTTGTTCAAGTCATCATAGATAATGCCTCTAACTATGTTCTTGTTGGTAAACTGTTAGAGGAAAAAAAGTTAAAACAATACCATCTTTTGGACCCCATGTGTTGCACATTGCATAGACCTCGTGCTTGAGGATATTGGAAAATTAGATTGGGTCAAAAACACTGTAGATCATGCCAAAAGCATAACAAAATTTATCTACTATCATTCATGGAATTTGAGCCTCATGAGGAAACACACTGGGGGCAGGGATATTATTAGGCCTACCATCACTAGATTTGCTACTCATTTTTTGACATTGCAATCTATGCTTTCACAACATAGAAACTTGCAAAAGATGTTTTCCAGTGAAGAATGGAATCTAAGCTGGTGGTCTCACAAACTGGAAGGCAAAGAATTGAAAAATAAAGTTAATGAAGAAATATTTTGGAGAAAGGCAACAGAGATTGTGAAGCTTGCTGAGCCACTGGTTAAGGTGTTGCGATTGGTGGATGGGGAAAGATTGGCTATGCGCTTCATTTATGAGGCTATGGATCAAGCAAAGGAGCAAATAAAGAGGGCATACAAGGATAAAGTGGCTAAGTATGGGCCCATTTGGGCAATCATTGATGAAAGATGGAACAATCAACTCCATCGCCCTATACATGCAGCTGGGTATTTTTTGAACCCAAGATATCATTATAAAGCTACGGAGACAGGAGCTTTGAAGGGGGAGGTTAGAGATGGACTAATTGAATGCATTGATTGCATGATCCCATTGGAGTCTGATCAGCTGGAGATACACCGACAGGTCACGACCTTCACCAATGCCTCGGGTACATTTGGGAAGAACCTAGCAAAGATTGCAAGAGAAGCAGATGAGTCAGGTAAACAAAAATTTCAATTTTCAAATTCTTAATAGTTTTTTTGTTAAATCGTTTATAATTTGAAAGTTGGATATAATTTGTAATTTTGTTGAGCTAACTCATTACACTCCTATATTTTTTGCAACACAATGGTGGGAGGCTTTTGGTAGCCATTGTCCTAAATTACAGAAGTTTGCAATTTTTATTTTGAGTCAAACTTGCAGTGCTACTGGGTGTGAGCGCAATTGGTCCGTCTTTGAGAGGATTCACACAAAGAAAAGAAATTGTTTCGATCAAAAATGGTTAAATGATCTAGTCTATGTCCAATACAACCTCCGGCTCAGACGCAACCAATTGCTGAACAAAAGACCTGATTCAAATCCCATTGTGTTGGAAGACATTGATCCAACATTAGATTGGGTAGTGGAGAGTCATCCAACAGAATTTGCTTCTGATGAGGATATGGATTTTGAATTACAGATGATAGCATCACTCAAACATAATGTTTAGTTGAATGCAAATCCTGATCCACTTGTACCAGCCTCAGCCTCACAGCGAGCAAGTCCTCCAGTTGCAAGCGCTTCCTCTGCTCAGCCACGACAAAAGCGAATATCTTGTCTATCTCAGCTTGCATCTGTTGCACAGCGTGCTAGTGCTACCACTTCTACAGTTGCAATTGGAGATGATGATGAGGAGGAGCCATGGGGCCCCTTGTCTGACTCTGAAGATGATCCAGAGATTGATCCACATGATCTTGGCTCCTCTGGCAGTAGCTACTAGCCAATAGTACTAGTCACAGAGTACTTTTGTTGTAGAGGCCATTTCTAGCCTCCTTGGTTATGTGTTTTTGTTTTGATCTCTATATCATGATTCATGATCATGTATGTATTGGACAGTGCACTGGGTGCCATTTTGATATAATGGATATATTCATGAGCCTACTTTGATCATATGTCGTCTTCCATCTATATTTTAATGCTGGGCATTTAGAAACATAAATGAAAATCTTTAAAATTATGTTTTTTTATAATAAAAAAATAAATATTTAATGTATTTTTTACAACGACCGAGTCATTGAAATCGAGTCGGCCGAGTCGATACCGAGTCGGAGTCGGAGTCAAAGTCCACCCTCAGCCGAGTCGGTGTCTGTGTCGGAGTCGGAGTTTTAAAACATTGACTGCTGCCCAATGTACCCTCTTCAGCTCTACCATGAACTGACTAGGGGTATTGACTGCGAAGCAAATATTTGGCCTTATATTGACTAGATACATGAGAGATCGAGTAAGTTATCTATACAAGTTGGGGTCAACATCCTTGTCATCTGATGCATCTATCTTCTTCCAATTGGTGATCATGGGCGTAGACATGGGTCTGCAATCATGCATTCTAAACCTCTTCAGAATATCTGTAGCATATCCTTGTTGTCCAAGAAATATCTCCCCATTCTTCTGCCATACTTCCAATCCTAGGAAATAGTGCATCAACCCCATATCCTTCATGTCGAACTCTACTGTCAAGTTCCTCTTGCAATCCTTTATGATCCCTGATGATCCTTTCAAGAAGAGATCATCCACATACAAAACTAGAATGAGTGGCTCACCCTCTACCATCAAAGAGTAAAAGTTGGGATCTGCATCACTCTTGACGAATCCCATCTGCTACAAATATTTGTCAATCCTACCATACCATGCCTTGGGAGTCTGCCTGAATGCGTATAGAGATTTCTTTAGTCTGCACACGAGTGTGCCTCTCATGTGTCTCGAAGCCCTCTCGCTGTTCTATGTATACTTCTTCCTCTATCACCTCATTCAAGAAGGTTGTCTTGACATCCATCTAATTAATTTGCTATCCCATCTGAGTTGTAGGGATATAACTAACCAGATAGAAGTGTATCTAGCAACTCGGGTGAAGGTCTCCCCATAATCTATCCCTTCTTTCTGTGCATACCCCTTTGCCACGAACCTAGCCTTGTATTTCTCCACATTATCATCTACAACATATTTGATCTTGTAGATCCATCTAGAACCTACAATTGATCTGTGTTATGGCCTTGGCACTACCTCCCAAACATCATTCATCATCATAGAGCTATACTCTTCTACCATGGCATCTGCCCATACCTAATGTTGTGCGACCTCCTGAAAGTTGGAAGGTTCTGCAACCCGAGCTGCCAATGCTTGGTATCTGTCAGGTTGTTTGCGTTGTCTTTTGTTTGTCCTAGGAGTTCCAATAAACTCCTCTGCATCTCTCAATGTCTGATGAACCTTTCTCTTGGCTTGACCACTAGTCGTGGGAGGTTCAGCGATCTACTCATCCTGCCTCTGCTACTCCATCTACTAAGAACTCCCCAGATTTCCTGCACCTAAGGAAATAGTGGTATTGGTCACAGTACTTGATACTTGTGACTGTCCTCTTGCTTGTCCCACTGGTTGCCCCTGCTGTTGGACCAAAGGATCTTCTGCTCACTAATTCTAATCACCTACAGGGATCTCATGAGATCACCTGAAAGCTCGATCCTCCATGAACTTCACATCTCGCCTTACTACAATCTTCCTATTGTTAGGAGTGTAGATTTTGTAAGCCTTTAAGGTTTCATTGTACCCATCAAAGAACCCCTTCTCTGCAGTCTGGTCAAGTTTGGTAAGTTTATCATATGGCAGGTGGCAATAAGCAACGCTGCCAAAAATTCTGAAGTGGCTAACTTCTGGTTTCTACCCTGTGAAGACTCCTTCTGGTGTTTTCTTCCCCAATGCTCTATGAGGAGTCATGTTCTGAATATATATTGTCGTGTTACATGCCTCTTCCCATATAAATATGGTAGATCCTAGTCATATAACATAGCATTTGCAGCTCCAACAATGGTTTTGTTTTTCCACTCCACTACACAATTCCGTTGTGGATTATATGGAGTTGTCCATTCTCTCTTAATGCCTTCCTTCGCACAAAAAACTGTGAATTCTTTATCAATATATTCTCCACCATTATCTAAGCGAAGCACCTTTATCTTATTCCCTGTCGCATTCTCCTGGAGAACTTTAAACTCTCTAAAACAATCGAAGACCTCATCTTTCGTCTTCAAGAAGTAGATCCAAGTTTTCCTGGAATGGTCATCAATAAAGGTGATGTAATACTCCCAAGTACACGTCATCATGTTCTGTTCCAAGTTTTGGAACCCCTATTACTGTTTCTCTGAGCATCCTGAGTGCTCCATGGTGTAGATGTCCCATTCTTCTATGCCAAAACTCATTCAGCTCCTTCCCACTGCTACTTTCACTGCCTATTAGTGCCATTGGAGAATCAATCTGTAACCAGTACAATATGTTACTACGAACTCCAATGTCTTACCTTTCTCCAGCTCAGGTGTTTGGCATACATTTTCTTCCCTACGAAGTAAATATCATACCCCTTATCATGTAACTAGGATACTAAAATCAAGCGCATACCCAATCCTGGCACATGCAATACATCTGTAGCGTTGGTGCTAGCTCTTGACTCCCTCAAAAAATCTATGGTACCTCTCCCTACTAGAGTGTAAATTTCGTTCTGTTTCCAATAGTAATTTGGAAGTCCATCTGTTCCTCCTTGTAGCTAGAGAAATATTCTCTAACCCTTGTCATGTGAGTTGATGCCCCACTGTCTATATACCAGACACCTTGTGAAGTTGATCTTGATAAACAAGCAAATTCGTCCTCCAATCTGGAAGACAAATCTGAAGTCTCCTAAATATTACTTTTGTCCATGGTTATGCTGAAGAATTTATAGTGTGTTATTCCTCTTTTCCATCCCGACGTTAGCTCTGCTCTAGCAAACTGCTATAAAAACCCTATGCGTCTGGTTAGAGATCTGCTCAAGGAGAAAATTTGAGTTGCTCACTCTGCGTCTGGAATCACTTGCTCTGGAAGTCTCAAATTTTCCTCCCCCTCTCAGAAAAATCGGTCTTCCTCAAGCAATTCGGCCTCCTGGCAAAAACACTGTGCTACCCCTTGGGAATTTCGGCTTGATGCCCACACTGGGCAACGAAATTCCTTCTTTTCGCTTCTAAGCTCTCTAGTTGATCAAATGTGCTCTGCTACCATGTGAAATTTTTATCTATTGCAGCAACTGGAAATTATTCTTCTAACTGAAAATTTAATTATGCAATTTATTTACTGCGGCAAACAATGAATAAAATCACAACTATAATTTTCACCATAAAAATATTGCGGGAAATAAAATATTAGAAATTGAGAAATTCTAGCACACACACAAGAATTTTGACACAGTTCTTTTTGCACAATTGTCCCCAGAAAAGCTCAATGCGGGAAAGCCAGTGCGGCAAATGAAGGTTTTATTATTGTTCTTTATCAGCAATTCTGAGTACAATAATTTAGATGCCCAACTGGTGATCTAATCTGAGGAAAACACTAGAAAAATCTATTGAGGAAGTTTCTCTCACCCCACATCTATTTTATGCCTCTGAAATTACCTCCCCAGCTGCGTCGAGCCTGCTGCGTCACCCTCTACGCAGAGCTTACACTGGCCCTCTGAGAATTTTAACCTTCCTTCCTTTGCCTCCTACAGGAACTGGAAACCTTCCTCCAAGAATGTTGTTACCCTCCTCTTCCACCTGCTACTCACCCTTTGGCTCTATCTTCTCTGTTAAGCTACTGCTACTGAGAAAATCGCACTGCTTGGGCAACTGAGTATCTGCACTAGTGTGTTCTCCATCACCACATCGACCTCCTCTTATAATCCACAGTTGGAGCACCAACGGCCAAGTTAAAACTTAATCAATGGCTAGGATCATCTCTAGATCGATCAGTGTGAGTTTCTAAATGATTCTCAACTTATCTGAATTAACACTGATTAATTAACCATATGCCCTAAGTTTAAACTTAGGAAATATTTAAAAAACAGTTAATAATTGAGACATTTGTAGGCGGAATTTCCATAAATGATTTCTAGGTTTTGGGGATCTCATGTATTCTAACCTCTCCACCAAATTGTGTGGCTAGAACACATCCGATGCTATAAAAACTAACATCTTCTACTAAGACTTCCACCTTTGGCTCATCATGATGCTTGACTTGGTCTAATTTTGGATGAATGTATGTGTCAGCCAATAATATGTTGAATGGGCTAGCTTCATCTACATTATTCAATTGCTCAGCCTCCTCACCTTTACTTTCTGCTTGTGAATCCTCTTTTTCCTCAAAAATTTGACCATAGGATTCTCCTTGTCCTACCATGTTGGTTGGGGCAAGGGTGTTTGCAACATTTTGTTGAACAACACATTTTGCTTCGTCATCCTTATTGGGAAAAGATTTGTCTTTATTGAATTGATTCCTTGGAAGATAGCCATCCCTTCTTTCCTTCTCAAGGTTGGCTAGCTTGTTATGGAGACCTTTTGGCTAGTAGAGATATCATTGAGCTTCTTTGTTAAAGTAGTGACCACCTTTTTCATACCAAAGTTAGATCCGTTCTTAGCAGCTTAAAGCTTAGCCTTCCGATAACTGAATAAATCGATGAGAAGAATTAATGTTTTGCTCCACCTTTATGACAATGTTATTTGCTTCTTCCAAAGTGGTAGGCTCCTTATCCCTTATAAAACATATGTGAAATACTCGCGAACACCTTGGATAAACCTTTCTAAGACAATGCCATCAGATGGTTTAACGCTGTCAGGGATCCCTCGAAGTGTCTCTCAAATCTTTGGATATAATCTTTGATGTTTTCATTAGCTATCTTATCTGTTTGGAGAAACTTACCCAGAGCCATACCCCCATGGTTGGCCCATCTTTTCTTGAAGACATCTTCAAATTGACCAAATTTGGTGATGCTTCCTCGAGGTAAATTGGCATACCAATCTCAAACATTTTCCTCAAATGTCAAAAAGCAAACAACATCATAACGACATCTTCATCTTCATCAATATTCTTAGGACAAATTGCCCAAATAAAATTGTCCACATGCTTCTCGGCACTAATAATACCACTCCCATCAAACTTAGGCAGCCATTCATGATGTTTTTCAGGTAATTGGTGACGAGCACCAAGGAAGGCATCAAAGTTCAATGGTTTGAATGATGTAAGATGCCATTTCTTCGTCCCAAGGTTATTGGGATTAGAATTAGGGTTAGGATAGAGATTAGTGGTGTTATCCATGTCGGGAAATATGGTTTGTCTAATAGGTTACAATCACCCCTCCTTGTAGTAGCTCTTGTACTTGCAGCTATGTTGTCTTCAAAGGATTTGTAACCAAGCAATTTAGGAGTCACCAAAAGAGGATCTATCTTTTCATTAGAGAGAACACCTCTTCAAATGATTCAATCAAGGGAAGGTAGATTTTCCTCCTCCCTAACAACAGTGACAAAAATGTTACCACAAAATCTAGCAAGCCTTGGAGAGGGAAACCCTTTAAAACAAAAAGCTAGACTAAGTGCTAACAATGGGGCAATGGCCCACTGTCACCACAGCCAAGGCCCCCTACTCATTTCACCAATGGGAGTCATCCAAATAGGATAGGATCACCTATGAAAGTTATTCTAAGGTTAAGGTATAAGGTGATAGGCTAGAATCTCTTAATAAAGACTTAAATTTCATGTATAAGGCTTCACTAAGAAACAATGTGCTTTCTATGAGAGACCTAGGAAGGAAATGCAAAAACCTAGGGTTTGTTGATTTTGCTTGAGTATTAGAGTTCCCAAGGTCAAGACAATGGAGATAAAAGGCTTCTTAATACATACTTCAACAAGTACAAAGTTCATACAACCTTCAAGGAAGACCTCAAGTTAATGAAGACAAATCTAGGGTTTCTCTTAGGGCAACATCTAGTGCAAGAGGTCTTGTGAAGGATCTAGTGGAGGGTCTTGGCTACTTGACCTATAAATTTGGGGGGCATCCGCTTAAGTTTCCTCCATAAAATTTCTTTCCCCGGGTGTGGCCCTAAGAGAAACCCTAGCTTTCTCTTCCTCAACTTGAGGGCTTCCTTGAAGGTTGTATGAACTTTGTACTTGTTGAAGTATATCTTAAGAAGCCTTTTCTCTCCATTGCATGACCTTGGGAACTCTAATACTCAAAGCAAAATCAACAAACCCTAGGTTTTGTGCATTTTCTTCCTAGGTCTCTTATAGAAAGCACATTGCTTCTTAGTGAAGCCTTATACCTGAAATTTGAGTCTTTCTTAAGAGATTCTAGCCTATCACCTTATACCTTAACCCATGGTATTCAAAACTAGCCAGTTCGAACCGAAACTGGTGAAACCGATCGGTTCATTAGCAAACTCCACTTGATCGGTAGAAAAACTTCGTTAAACTGCCCTCCTCGCTCATTTTTGGGTCAAACTGAGCATAAACTAGCCAGTTTATGATGGAACAGGTCAGTTTTCCCATAAACTGGTCGGTTCCATCATAAACTGACTGGTTCACTGCCAGGCCAGCCACAGACCCACCGAACACGATTTTTGGGGCTTTGAGGTGGTTTTGAGGGAAACTAAGGGTTGTTTCCCCGAAAAAAATAACCCCTCCAAGCCAATAAAAGGTCTCCCCTCTCATTTGCCTCACACATCTCATTTGGAGTTTTTGTGAGCTTCATTGGGAGCTTGAAGATGTTGATTTCTGGTAGCATCAGATGTGCTCTAAGTCTCAAATTTAGCAGGGAAGCTTGGGCACATGTATTCCAAAGAACCCAGAAAGTGTTTTGGGAAATTCCACCCAAAAACAGTTTTATTAAAATAATTAATTATTTTTAATGGGACCCTAAATCTAAACTTAGGAAATTAAAATAATTAATAATAATGGGTATTAATCTAACTGTGGGTGTAACTTCTAGAAGAAAATGAAGATCAAGCAGAAATGATCTTAGCCATTGATTAGCTTCTAATTTGGGTCGTTGAATTGCAACGAGAAGAATATTTAAGGATGCTTGAGGGTCATTTGGAAGACAAACAGAGAGTTGATCAGTCAAATCGAATTGTTGAAGTTAGAGTAGCGCAGTGATTTCGTAGTGATCACGCAAAGAGGGGCAAAGAGAGTTTTGGTTGGAGTATCTTCTCTGGAGCCAAGAATACTCAGCAGAGAGGCAGAGAGACACACAAAGGAGGCAGCACAGTGCCCAAAGAGGGTGACGCAGAGCCCGAAAGGGCTCACACAGAGCAGTGTAGAGCCTTCACACAGAAGTCCGAGATTTGTTGGGGATTTGATGTTTTGAGCCGGGAGGGTTGGAGTCAGCTCCTAAGAGCAAATCGCTCCAGCAAAGAGGTGACGCGGGGCCTTAGAGGTTGTGACGCAGGCCCACACACTGACTGCGTAGGGCAGTGTTGTCGCACAGATTGACACGACAACGCTCATACCGGGGGCTGTCACTCTGATCCCCGATCTCTCCGTTTAAGCCTGTCTCCCGCGGCTAAGGGGGGTAGACCCTATGAGGTGATGAAGACCCACTGTCGACCCGCTAGGTTGGGAGACACGAAGAAACAAGCACTAGATTGATTTGCTGAATTAATAGACCAGTGCCTTGTGGGGTTATTGTTTAATCGATTAATTAGCAGACGCTGCAGAGATGTAAACCATGTACAGCAATCATCAAATAACTTTGAACGATGCAAGATATCCAGTAAAACCACAATGTTCTTATAATGATTAAAACTCAATAACGATATCCCGGTGATTAAAAAATTTCGAAAAGATAAATGCTTTAAATAACCATGCAAATTATGGACATTAACCAGATATCATATTCATGCAGCTAATCTTCCAAATATTCAAAGTGATTAACATTTATTCCACATCACAAGAATTTGAATCTCAGCAGGGAAAAATAAAATGCGATAAGTCTCCGAGACACAGATTAAATCTGGCAAAAATTTTCAAACTCTAAATTTTTTTTTTTCTTTTTTTTTCTTTTTATATATATATATTTTTTATGATTTTAAAATTTATATTTTTTATGGATTTAAATAAGAATAAAATCTAAAAAAAGTTGAAACGATTTAAAATATAACTAAAGCATAACAAATAAAATTTAATCTATTTAACTAAAAAAAAGAATTTAATTCCTAAATTAAAATCTAATGCTAACGTCTATTCTAAATCTAAAGAAAAACTAAAATTTAAATATACCTAACCCTAAAACTAGACTTCAAATTACAATGTAAAAAATTAAAATTAAATCTAAATAAAAAATCGAAACGTAAAACCTAAATAAAAAAAAAAAAAAAAACGATGAAGCTCTACCTTCGCATAATTCCTAGCCGTATCAAAAAATGAAGCTCGTTCTGACGCATACCACTCTAACAGCTCAAAACGTAAAAACGTGACTTACTGTTCTCTTACCCATGCACACAGGGTTTCGATTTTTTTCTTGTCTTTTGTTGCTCAGATTTGAAGACGGCTTGGTGACAGCGGCGTGTTTGGGCGTGTAGGTGAAACAGCGATACAATGATCCTGATACCAATGCGTGCAAAAGCATACAACGCGTATCTGCGTCCTCGTTGTCTTGTGCAAGCTTAATGGCGGAGTGCTGCACGATCTCTTGCTAGAGTTTAAATGGCGGATGAGCAGAGGCAAAAACAAAACGCTGCCCCTTTCGAAACGTTCAGCAGATCCCTCAATTTAGACGCAGGTCTGGAGAAAACTCCACGGCATATTTGATGTATCAAGGATAATCGATTAAATTTATGCAGTTGTGCTCCTCCTTTGACCAACGTTTCATTTCATTGCATTTCCCTTTGTTTTGTGCGTAGACTGGTGTAATCAGCGGGCAGAGGGGATCAATAGATGGTTGCAGCAAGATTTTATAGGAGCATAAGTAACAGCAGTGAGGGGACGTGTGGAAGCAAGGGAATACACAGAGATTCGGGAAAATAGCGTATGGTTGAGTGGAGACAGTCACTTGGATGGCTAGGATTGTTTGCTGACAAGAGAAAAAGAGCTGGCCTGAAGCAGTATTGCAGAGATGGCAGCAGGATGAGAGTAATAGTGTTTTGAAATCCAGTAGCTTGATCACAAAATTCTCGATCTTTCTTGCCCCAGAAACCCTGAAGAATTTCTCAAAAAACCTGTACCTACAATTAAAAGAAAATAAAACCCTAATGAAATCTGTGAATAAAGCAAAATTTGAAACCCCAGATCAGCTGAGTAATTTGAAGATTTTGACCCTTTAAAAGCCAGATTTAGCAATAACAGCGGTAATATTTTCAGAATATCAGATTCATTATGAAAAAGACATCAGAAAATCTCTCATGCAAACTTAAAAAAGAAACTAAATGATTAACCCAGGGCAAAAACTAGCTGGGCTCTGCAAGGAAAAGCTTGTGGGAGTTGGTTGGTTCAGCCGAGAACTTCCCCAAACGCCCACTGGTCTTCTTTAATAAGGGTTTCCTGCACAGCTCATTTCAACCGTCAATAAAGAGAGAAAAAACAATACTAGATCTCAACAGCAATGGAGATACCTGCCATTACTTCAGAAAACCTAATATCATTCAAACCCTAGCATGTGAGCAAGATACCTGTGCTCAACAATACTCTATAAGACGCTGTTACTAATGGCTGAAAATCAAAATATGCAGAAAATAAAATAGCTCACAGCACTTCCAGAGAGTAACACCAGCAAGATTTGAACCCCAAAGTCTTTCTTTATTAGCACCAGAAAAGTTTACAAGAGAGCTTCTTCAGCACAAGACTCCAAGATCAAAAATCTCATCTCAAATGACCCCTAGCACCCTATTTAAAGGAAATATTCCCAACAGCTAGTTCGAGTGATCCACGTCAAAATGATCTCGACCGTCGATGAGGATCAAGATATCTCTTAATCTCATCCGTCGAATTTTTAATGCATTAAAAAATTGAAATTCTGCATTTATTTACTCAAAATATTATTATTTTATTATTTTTTAAGTTTTTACTTTATTTTATTATTTTTATTTTTATTTTTTAATTTTTTAATTTATTTTTTTATTTTTAAATGGGTCCTCGAACTTAGCCTTTGGAAAAATCACCTAGGACCTAGGACTTAAGACTTATGAGGGGATTAAAACATTTTCTAACCCTCAAGACACCTTATATCATGACTTTTACAACTTTACATCTTAAGGGGGAAAACCCATTTGACATAGACCCTCATAAACCACCCAGTTCTGCGACACAACTATAATCTAGCAGATTAACACACTAGGATTCTCCTAAAATTCTAATGACAAAATCCATCCCGGCTTTGGGGTTAGGCTGAAGGAAAACTCTGCCGATCATGGATCGGTGAGACGAAAAACCTTCCGGGACGTAGATTATCACTTAGAAAATTAGGTCCACCTAGGCAATTTACAGACATGACTCATATCTGCTAAGATTATTTACAATTTATACATGCAGACTGGGTTTACAAATAAATTGATCAAGCTGCTGATGACTGCAGAATGGCACGAACATGTCGATCAAGCGCTACCCCTTTTTGCAAAGAAAAGGGGGTGTACTGCTATGGGGCAGTTGACCGGTAGTGGTCAACATCTGGCTCTACTTGGGGACACGTTGCTGCACTGTAGGAATGTGAGAATCCAGAATCTGCATCCACGCAACACACAGATAAAAATAAGTAGCGTCCATCCAACGACCATCATATAACGTTAAGCATAGGAAAGATATAAGCTCTTCATTTATTAACTATCTAGTAACATGAAAAGTAAATCTAATCCTAAAACAGAAATGAAAATGCTGAAAAAACAAGGAGTAAGGTTAAAAATACAATACAAAGGATGCCCCATGGCATCAGATGTGTTCAATATAGTGTATACTGAGCATTTGCCTGCTTTCAGGCAAATCTGTCGGCTGTTTGTCGGATGTGCAATGTCTAATACTACATATGGTAGGACTTTTTCCTATCCGACAATCAAGCTGCTCGCGGCCGTCTGATGCATCAAATCTTCTTCTCATTTTCTTTCTCTTACGCTTTTTCTTTGTGGCAGACTGTATTACTGATGATGTGGAACTTTCTGTTTCAAAGCTATCAGATGAAGTATGTAAGATATGAGTGACATGTCTTTCTTTATCCTGCATCTGATCTTTATCATTTTTAAGTCTATCTGGATCACCTTCAATTAACCATCTTTCAATCGAACCAATGACCTCTTCATAATAAGATGGAACTTGTTGCAACAAATGAGAAGACTCCTGATCTGTTGATGTCCCCTGGTTTCTCTCATCCTCTGACCATTGTTGAAACTTTTGAACCTGTATTTTAATGGCATCAATCTGACTAGAGTGTTCAACCTTTATAGCACTGATTTGCCTGGCATGGTCTTCTTCCATATCTTTTATTACTTTATCGTTCTTTTCCTTTATGTTCATCAAGCAATACCGCATAGAGTTTATTTCTTCTTTATGATTTGCTTGCATGGTAGCCAACTAATTATTATGATCGAACGTCATGATAGTCATTTCTTCATCCATAGTTAATAACTTGATTTGCATAGAATTAATTTCCCTATCATGATCAGCTTTCATGGTCATCATATTTTCCTCTAATCCTGACATTTTGCTTTGCATGAAACTAATTTTTGTGTCATGATTAGTCTTTATGGCCTCAATTTCCTTACTATGTTGATTTTGCATGATCTCCATCTCCCTATTACGCTTTTCCAGGTGAGTGCATAAAGTTCTCACATCATTGGCGTAATTAGTTTGATTTATCTCCATGTTTCTTACTAGTAGCAATAGATCTTGTATAATTTGCTTATGACCTTCCTTTTCATTGTCAACACTACTATGATCTGCAATGATACAAGTGGATGGCACATTCTGATATGAAGCATTGTCTTGAAATCTTTCTTTGACAGCTGAACCTTTTACAAGATTACTTTCATTCTGTTGCACAATTTTAGGGGCATAAGACGAGCTATTTGGATCACCATATCTATCTTTAAAAGCATCAACAATGTCTTGCAAAGAAATGAACGAATCTTCACGACAACTATTAAACCAGTGCAAAGCATCACCCTTTAAAGAATGGACAAATAGACGCATCTTGACATCTTCATGATTATATTGAGGAAGTCTACAATATATGATCATTACACAAGTAAACCTGTTTAAACGCTGTATAACAGCGACCGAATCACCACCTGAGAACTTAAATAATTTAGAAATGGCCTCTTTCGGAAAATCATGGAGATTATCAGTAAAATGACATGGTTTAAATGAATAATCCATGATGAACAATAAGGGATCACATGGATAATAGAAAGAGATTTCTGCTCAAGAAAATTAAGAGATGAAAGAAGTGGAGTTGCCACTTGAACAATGAATCTGATTCTAAGATCCAAAAAGCAACCAACAAACAGATATGAGAGAGGCTTCTTGCCTGCGAAAAATAAAAGAAATGGAGTCGCCACCCAAACAAGAAATGAACTGAAGAGAAGTTGTTGATATGTGATGAAAAGATCTGTTGACCACTACTGGTCAACTACCCATACAGTACCCCCCCTTTTCTTGGCAGAAAGGGGTAGCACTTGATCGACATGTCTGTGCCATCCCGCAGTCATCAACAGCTTGATCGATTTATGTTGTAAACCCAGTCTGCATGTATGAATTGTAAATAATCTTAGCAGATCTGAGTCATGTGTGTCAATTGCCTAGGTGGACCTAACTTTCTAATGATAATCTACGTCCCGGAAGGTTTTTCGTCTCACCGATCTACGATCGGCAGAGTTTTCCTTCAGTGTGACCCCAAAGCCGGGATGCATTTTGTCATTAGAATTTTAGGAGACTCCTAGTGTGTGTTAATCTGCTAGATTATAGTTGTGTCGCAGAACTGGGTGGTTTATGAGGGTCTATGATAAAGGGGTTTTCCCCCTTAAGATGTAAATTGTAAAAGTCATGATGTAAAGTGTCTTGAGGGTTAGAAAATGTTTTAATCCCCCTCATGAGTCCTAAGTCCTAGGTCCTAGGGAATTTTTTCCAAATGCTAAGTTCGAGGATCCATTTAGAAAATGATTTAAAAAATAAAAAAATAATAATAAATAAATAAATAACTGAAAAATAAAAAATAAAATAAAAATAAAAATAATAAAAAATTATAAAATTATAAAAAAATTATAAAATTAAGCAAAAACCCTAAAAAATAATAAAATAATAATATTTTGAGTAAATACATGCAAAATTTCATTTTTTTATGAATTAACAATTTCGACGGATGAGATTAAGAGATGTCTTGATCCTCATCGACGGTCGAGATCATTTCAACATGGATCACTTGAACTAGCCATTGGGATCATTTCCTTTAAATAGGGTGCTAGGGGTCATTTCAGATCAATTGGATCTGTGAGTCTGGTACTGAAGAAGCTCTCTTGTAATCTGTTTTCTGGTTAATAAAAGAAGACTTTGGGGTCCAAATCTTGCTGGTGTTACTCTCTGGAAGTGCTGTGAGCTAATTTAGTTTCTGCATATTTTATGTTTCAGCCATTAATAATAGCTTATTGTAGAGTATTGTGAGCACAGGTATCTTGTTCACTTGCTAAGGTTTGAGTGTTGTTAGGGTTTCTGAAGTAATGGCAGGTATCTCCATTACTTTTTGAGATCTAGCAGCATTTTTGCCCTCTTTACTGATGGTTGTTCTAAGCTGTACAGAAAACCCTTGCTGAAGAAGATTGGTGGGCGTTTGAGGAAGTTCTCGGCTGAACCAACCAACTCCCACAAGCATTTTTTTGCTGAGCCCAGTTGGATTTGATCCTGGGTCTATCATTCAGTTTATTTTTCTTAATTTGCATGAGAGATTTTCTGAAGTTCTTCACAGTGAAAACCTGAAATTTTTATTATTTAAAATATTTCTGTGCTTATTGGTGAATCTGGTTGTTAAGGGGCCAAAATTTGTGCATTAATCAGTTTTTCTAGGGTTTCGATTTTTGCTTTATACAGTTGTTATTAGAATTTAAGGTTTTTAGGTTAGTTTCTGGCATATATTATTTTAGGCTTTCTTTTCTTTTTTGCAGGTACAGAGTTAGCTTTTCAGTAGCAAGGGTTTTGCAAAGGCTGCAAAGTATACATTAGTCCTAGGCTAAAATTTTGGGGCGATCCATTCATATATCGGTGCATTCGCTGAGTAATCCCTGTCAACAGAAAAAGGTTCTCTCTGCGTATGCACAAGGAATCATTCCCATCTGCCATCAAACGAAACTGCTGAATGCATTAAGGAAAAAACTCGTGAGGGCATTGATCTATATTGATTAAATCTTTTGACGTTTCGAAATCATGTGAACCGTGGGCGTATCCCTTTTACTGTTTTGCCCTCAGAGATCAGCTGCCACATGCGTTTTCAAAAATCGCATATTTTTGTGAACTGAAGCACAGTCGCATTTCTAGGGTCTCATGCATGATCCTGCCCATAGTATCACTTCTATTTACCTCAGCGCGATCCTGTGTTGAATGTGTCGGCAAAATTTCATATACGATAGTATATTGCAGGAGACAGCGTGAGTGAAACACGCGGATGGGTCAAGCAATTCACGAGTGGTGAGGTAGCAGATCTAATCGTTCCAAGCCCTCAGATTTCTGGATGTGCGATGAACATTTTCCTCCATCGAAAGCAAAAGGTATAAATCGAATTTGTCAGGTAAGCATCAAAACCGTTTCAGATCTCTGTCCGCTGCCATCGACTGTGCATCAATTAGCGTTCATTACCTCCCACGATTTTAAAAGTTTCGACTTAGTCATTTTCTTATGCAATCGTTGAAAATCTAATATACGTTTATCATAAGCGTCGTTGAAAATCTAATATACGTTTATCATAAGCATAAGTCTCCAGGCTGCTCTGTCCACCATCCAAAATCGAACAGCAGGCCTCTCAAGCCACTGTCGTCACCTGTGCTCACGTCAAAATTTTTATTTTCTTCACGCGTTCAGTTTCCTTTTGGCTGTGCGTTGAATCAGGGTTAGGATCTTTTCTATCTTCATTGGCTGAGATATCATCGTTCAGCATTTTGTTGCTTAAAATTTAGTTTTATGATATACACGTATTTGCATTTTAGATTTTTGTTAGTCTAAAGTTTTATTTTTTAGTTTTCATAAAAAATCAAAAAATATATATGTATATAAAAGGATCAGTAGCATAGTTTAGAGTTAGGTTTTTTTTTTATTTCATTTTAAAATTTAGTTCTGTCTTATAATTTTGTTTTTGTTTCTTTTAAAAATATATATGAAAATAAAAAATGCGATTTTGTCTTTTTTATCATACATATTAAATCTCCTTTTTTTATTTTTGACTTAGGATTTAGATTTTAGATTTTTTAAATTTTGATTTTATGTATAGTCCTAACATTTTCATAGTTTTACTTTATATTTAGAATAGATCTTAATTTTAAAGTTTTTATAATTTTATTTTTTTTTTCTTCATTCAAAAAAAAAAAAAAGATTTATTTATAGAAATTTTTTAGAGCTTAGTTTAATTTTTATATAGTTAAGTTTTAGTTTTTTTTAGATCTTGTTCAAAAAAAAATTTTAAATAAAAAAAAAATTAGGAAATTTAATTTTCAATTTAGGAATTTAATTTTTGATTAAATAGTTAGATTTAAACAAAAAAAAAAATTTGAAAAGCATCGTGGATATTTTTGCCAGTTTCAATCTTGGCTCGGGAATTACCTTGGTCTCATCTTTATGCTGAGGTTGAAAATTTTAATGAGGGAATTAGTGTTTAATCTGATTAAATTTTCATCTGGTGATTAATTGCATGAATGTGGTTATTCAAGGTACTTTATCTCTCGAAATCTTAATTTGCTGGAGTATCACTAAGTCATTAAGCATTTTTCTCGTATTTGATAAAAGTTAATTTTCGCTTCAGGATTTGGTGATAAATGATTGCTCCTAATGAGATCATATTTCTGCAGCATCTGGTAATTAAACGATTAAACATTTGCCCCACAAGGCACTGGTCTTTTAACTTTTAAATCCATCTAGTGCTTATCATATCGTGTCTCCCAACCAACTGGTCGGCAGTTGGTCTCCATCTTTTCATAGGGTCTACCCCCCTTAGCCGCGGGAGACAGGCTTAAACAGAGGGATCGGGGATCAGAGTGACAGCCCCCGGTCTGAGGGTTGTCATGTCAATCCGCGCGACAACATTTTTTGGCGCCGTTGCCGGGGAAATTTTATTCTCGGTGTTTCAACGACTTTTTATCATTCATTGTTCATCCTTCTATCATTCGTTTGAGCCGGCAACGCCAACATTTTTTGGCGCCGTTGCCGGGGACATTTTATTCTCGGCGTTTCAACGACAATCATCCTTCTCATTTCTTATCTTTTCATCTGGCCCGGCAATGACAATATTTTTTAGCGCCGTTGCCGGGGACATTTTATTCTCGGCGTTTCAACGACAATCATCCTTCTCATTTCTTATCTTTTCATCTAGCCTGGCAACGACAACATTTTTTGGCACCGTTGCCGGGGACGGAGTTTTTCTGTTCCTGGAGTTTCATCGACATTCATCTTCTCATCTTTCTCATCTCTCATTTGAGCTGGCAGATTCGACCTTTGGGGTTATCATTTGGATCTTTCATTGCCTTATTTTTCGTCATATCATCAGTATCTCTTCGGTGTGTTTCTTGTTTGGGTGGCGACTCCATTTTCTCATTTTTCCCAGACAAGAAGCCTTCCTCATATCTGCTTGTGATTCCTTTTTGGATCTTAGAATCAGATTCATTGTTCAAGTGGCGACTCCACTGTTTTCATCTATTGATTTTCTTGAGCAGATATCTAGTTCTATCATCCTTTTAATCCCTTATCATTCATCATGGATTATTCATTTAAGCCATGTCGTTTTACTGAACGTCTCCATGATTTTCCGGAAGAGGCCATTCCTAAATTACCTATTTTCTCGGGTGGTGATTCAATCGCTGTTAGAAGGCATCTAGGCTTGTTTACTCGCATAATGGTCATATATTGTAGACCCCCTCAGTTTAATCATGAAGATATCAAAATGCGTCTATTTGTCCTTTCTTTAGAAGATGATGCTTTGAATTGGTTTAACAATTTTCCTAAGGATTCTTTCACTTCTTTAGAAGACATTATCAATGCTTTTAAAGATAGATATGGTTATCCAAACAGCTTGCCTTCTGCCCCTAAAATTGTGCAAAAGAAAGAAAGTAATCTTATAAAAGGACCAGCTGTTGAAGAAAGATTTCAAGATCAGAATGTGTCATCCACCAGTACTATTGCAGATCAAGACCATGATAGTGAAAAAGCAGGGACAAATGATAATGAAAAAGAAGAACAAAAGCAAATTATACGAGACCTAATGATGCTGGTAAAAAATATGGAAAGCAATCAAGCTAATTATGTCAATGATGTCAAAACTTTATGCACCCACCTGGAAAAACGTAATAGGGAGATGGAGATTGTGCAAAATCAGCATGCTAAAGAAATTGAGGCCATGAAGACTAATCATGAAACAGAAATTAGATTCATGCACAGCAAAATGTCAGGCTTAGAAGAAAATATGATGACCATGAAAGCTGATCATGATAGGGAAATTGATTCCATGCAAAACAAGTTATTAACTATGGATGAAGAAATGACTATCATGACGTTCAATCATAATAATCAGTTGGCTAACATGCAAGCAAATCATAGAGAAGAAATAAATTCCATGCAGCATTGCTTGATGAACATGAAGGAAAAGAACGATAAAGTAACAAAAGACATGGAAGAACATCATGCCAGACAAATCAGTGCTATAAAGGTTGAACACTCTAGTCAGATGGATGCCATTAAAATACAGGTTCAAAAGTTTCAACAATGGTCAGAGGATAAGAGAAACCAGGGGACACCAACAGATCAGGAGCCTTCTCATTTGTCACAACAAGTTCCATCTTATTATGAGGAGGTCATTGGTTCAATTGAAAGATGGTTAATTGAAGGTGATCCAGATAGACTTAAAAACGACAAAGATCAGATGCAGGATAAAGAAAGACATATCACGCATACTTCATCTGATAGTTTTGAAACAGAAAGTTCCAGGTCATCAGTAATTCAACCTGCCAGAAAGAAGAAGTGCAAAAGAAAGAAAATGAGACGAAGATTTGATGCATCAGACCGCCGCGAGCAGCTTGATTTTCGGATAGGAAAAAGTCCTACCATATGCAAAATTGGACATGGCACATTCGACAAGCAGCCGACAGATTTGCCTGAAAGCAGGCAAATGCTCAGTATACACTATATTGAACACATCTGATGTCATGGGGCATCATTTGTATCGTATTTCTAACCCTACTCCTTGTTTTTTCCGCATTTTTATTTCTGTTTTAGGATTAGATTTACTTCTCTAGATAGTTAATAAATGAAGAGCTTTTATTTATCCTGTGCTTAATGTATATGATGATTTTTTGATGGACGCTACTTATTTTTATGTTGTATGGATGCAGATTCTGGATTCTCACATTCCTACAAAGCAGCAACGTGTCCCCAAGTAGAGCCAGATGTTGACCACTACTGGTCAACTACCCATATAGTACCCCCCATTTTCTTGGCAGAAAGGGATAGCACCTGATCGGCATGTCTGTGCCATCCCGCAGTCATCAACAGCTTGATCGATTTATGTTGTAAACCCAGTCTGCATGTATGAATTGTAAATAATCTTAGCAGATCTGAGTCATGTGTGTCAATTGCCTAGGTGGACCTAACTTTCTAATGATAATCTACGTCCCGGAAGGTTTTTCGTCTCACCGATCTACGATCGGCAGAGTTTTCCTTCAGCCTGACCCCAAAGTCGGGATGCATTTTGTCATTAGAATTTTAGGAGACTCCTAGTGTGTGTTAATCTGCTAGATTATAGTTGTGTCGCAGAACTGGGTGGTTTATGAGGGTCTATGATAAAGGGGTTTTCCCCCTTGAGATGTAAATTGTAAAAGTCATGATGTAAAGTGTCTTGAGGGTTAGAAAATGTTTTAATCCCCCTCATGAGTCCTAAGTCCTAGGGAATTTTTTCCAAAGGCTAAGTTCGAGGATCCATTTAGAAAATGATTTAAAAAATAAAAAAATAATAATAAATAAATAAATAACTGAAAAATAAAAAATAAAATAAAAATAAAAATAATAAAAAATTATAAAATAATAAAAAAAAATTATAAAATAAAGCAAAAACCCTAAAAAATAATAAAATAATAATATTTTGAGTAAATACATGCAAAATTTCATTTTTTAATGAATTAACAATTTCGACGGATGAGATTAAGAGATGTCTTGATCCTCATCGACGGTCGAGATCATTTCAACATGGATCATTTGAACTAGCCGTTGGGATCATTTCCTTTAAATAGGGTGCTAGGGGTCATTTCAGATCAATTGGATCTGTGAGTCTGGCACTGAAGAAGCTCTCTTGTAATCTGTTTTCTGGTTAATAAAAGAAGACTTTGGGGTCCAAATCTTGCTGGTGTTACTCTCTGGAAGTGCTGTGAGCTAATTTAGTTTCTGCATATTTTATGTTTCAGCCATTAATAATAGCTTATTGTAGAGTATTGTGAGCACAGGTATCTTGTTCACTTGCTAGGGTTTGAGTGTTGTTAGGGTTTCTGAAGTAATGGCAGGTATCTCCATTACTTTTTGAGATCTAGCAGCATTTTTGCCCTCTTTACTGATGGTTGTTCTGAGCTGTGCAGAAAACCCTTGCTGAAGAAGATTGGTGGGCGTTTGGGGAAGTTCTCGGCTGAACCAACCAACTCCCGCAAGCATTTTTTTGCTGAGCCCAGTTGGATTTGATCCTGAGTCTATCATTCAGTTTATTTTTCTTAATTTGCATGAGAGATTTTCTGAAGTTCTTCACAGTGAAAACCTGAAATTTTTATTCTTTAAAATATTTCTGTGCTTATTGGTGAATCTGGTTGTTAAGGGGCCAAAATTTGTGCATTAATCAGTTTTTCTAGGGTTTTGATTTTTGCTTTATACAGTTGTTATTAGAATTTAGGGTTTTTAGGTTAGTTTCTGGAATATATTATTTTAGGCTTTCTTTTCTTTTTTGCAGGTACAGCGTTAGCTTTTCGGTAGCAAGGGTTTTGCAAAGGCTGCAAAGTATACATTAGTCCTGGGCTAAAATTTTGGGGCGATCCATTCATATATCGGTGCATTGGTTGAGTAATCCCTGTCAACAGAAAAAGGTTCTCTCTGCGTATGCACAAGGAATCATTCCCATCTGCCATCAAACGAAACTGCTGAATGCATTAAGGAAAAAACCCGTGAGGGCATTGATCTATATTGATTAAATCTTTTGACGTTTCGAAATCATGTGAACCGTGGGCGTATCCCTTTTACTGTTCTGCCCTCAGAGATCAGCTGCCACATGTGTTTTCAAAAATCGCATATTTTTGTGAACTGAAGCACAGTCGCATTTCTGGGGTCTCATGCATGATCCTGCCCATAGTATCACTTCTATTTACCTCAGCGCGATCCTGTGTTGAATGTGTCGGCAAAATTTCATATACGATAGTATATTGCAGGAGACAGCGTGAGTGAAACACGCGGATGGGTCAAGCAATTCACGAGTGGTGAGGTAGCAGATCTAATCGTTCCAAGCCCTCAGATTTCTGGATGTGCGATGAACATTTTCCTCCATCGAAAGCAAAAGGTATAAATCGAATTTGTCAGGTAAGCATCAAAACCGTTTCAGATCTCTGTCCGCTGCCATCGACTGTTGATCAATTAGCGTTCATTACCTCCCACGGTTTTAAAAGTTTCGACTTAGTCATTTTCTTATGCAATCGTTGAAAGTCTAATATACGTTTATCATAAGCGTAAGTCTCCAGGCTGCTCTGTCCGCCGTCCAAAATCGAACAGCAGGCCTCTCAAGCCACTGCCGTCACCTGTGCTCACGTCAAAATTTTTATTTTCTTCATGCGTTCAGTTTCCTTTTGGCTGTGCGTTGAATCAGGGTTAGGATCTTTTCTATCTTCATTGGCTGAGATATCATCGTTCAGCATTTTGTTGCTTAAAATTTAGTTTTATGATATATACGTATTTGCATTTTAGATTTTTGTTAGTCTAAAGTTTTATTTTTTAGTTTTCATAAAAAATCAAAAAATATATATGCATATAAAAGGATCAGTAGCATAGTTTAGAGTTAGGTTTTTTTTTTATTTCATTTTAAAATTTAGTTCTGTCTTACAATTTTGTTTTTGTTTCTTTTAAAAATATATATGAAAATAAAAAATGCGATTTTGTCTTTTTTATCATACATATTAAATCTCCTTTTTTTATTTTTGACTTAGGATTTAGATTTTAGATTTTTTAAATTTTGATTTTATGTATAGTCCTAACATTTTCATAGTTTTACTTTATATTTAGAATAGATCTTCATTTTAAAGTTTTTATAATTTATTTTTTTTTTCTTCATTCAAAAAAAAAAAAAGAGATTTATTTATAGAAATTTTTTAGAGCTTAGTTTAATTTTTATATAGTTAAGTTTTAGTTTTTTTTAGATCTTGTTCAAAAATTTTATGTAAATAAAAAAAAAAATATTAGGAAATTTTATTTTCAATTTAGGAATTTAATTTTTGATTAAATAGTTGGATTTAAAAATAAATAAATAAATAAATAAAATAAAATAAAATAAAAATTTGAAAAGCATCGTGGATATTTTTGCCAGTTTCAGTCTTGGCTCGGGAATTACCTTAGTCTCATCTTTATGCTGAGGTTGAAAATTTTAACGAGGGAATTACTGTTTAATTTGATTAAATTTTCATCTGGTGATTAATTGCATGAATGTGGTTATTCAAGGTACTTTATCTCTCGAAATCTTAATTTGCTGGAGTATCACTAAGTCATTAAGCATTTTTCTCGTATTTGATAAAAGTTAATTTTCGCTTCAGGCTTTGGTGATAAATGATTGCTCCTAATGAGATCATATTTCTGCAGCATCTGGTAATTAAACGATTAAACATTTGCCCCACAAGGCACTGGTCTTTTAACTTCTAAATCCATCTAGTGTTTATCATATCGTGTCTCCCAACCAACTGGTCGGCAGTTGGTCTCCATCTTTTCATAGGGTCTACCCCCCTTAGCCGCGGGAGACAAGCTTAAACAGAGGGATGGGGGATCAGAGTGACAGCCCCTGGTCTGAGGGTTGTCGTGTCAATCCGCGCGACAACAAGATCCAAATGATGCCAAAAAATGTTGAATCTGCCAGCTCAAATGAGAGATGAAAGAATGATGAGAAATGAGAAGATGAAAAGTCTTTGAAACACCGAGAATAAAGTATCCCCGGCAACGGCGCCAAAAAATGTTGTCGCACAGATTGACACGACAACGCTCAGACCGGGGGCTGTCACTCTGATCCCCGATCTCTCCATTTAAGCCTGTCTCCCGCAGCTAAGGGGGGTAGACCCTATGAGGTGATGAAGACCCACTGTTGACCAGCTGGGTTGGGAGAGACGAAGAAACAAGCACTAGATTGATTTGCTGAATTAATAGACCAGTGCCTTGTGGGGTTATTGTTTAATCGATTAATTAGCAGACGCTGCAGAGATGTAAACCATGTATAGCAATCATCAAATAACTTTGAACGATGCAAGATATCCAGTAAAACCACAATGTTCTTATAATGATTAAAGCTCAATAACGATATCCCGGTGATTAAAAAATTTCGAAAAGATAAATACTTTAAATAACCATGCAAATTATGGACATTAACCAGATATCATATTCATGCAGCTAATCTTCCAAATATTCAAAGTGATTAACATTTATTCCACATCACAAGAATTTGAATCTCAGCAGGGAAAAATAAAATGCGATAAGTCTCCGAGACACAGATTAAATCTGGCAAAAATTTTCAAACTTTAAATTTTTTTTTTTTCTTTTTTTTTTATATATATATTTTTTTATGATTTTAAAATTTATATTTTTTATGGATTTAAATAGAATAAAATCTAAAAAAAGTTGAAACGATTTAAAATATAACTAAAGCATAACAAATAAAATTTAATCTATTTAACTAAAAAAAAAAAATTAATTCCTAAATTAAAATCTAATGCTAACGTCTATTCTAAATCTAAAGAAAAACTAAAATTTAAATATACCTAACCCTAAAACTAGACTTCGAATTACAATGTAAAAAATTAAAATTAAATCTAAATAAAAAATCGAAACGTAAAAACTAAATTAATAAAGAAAAATAAATAAAAAAACGATGAAGCTCTACCTACGCATAATTCCTAGCCGTATCAAAAAATGAAGATCGTTCTGACGCATACCAATCTAACAGCTCAAAACGTAAAAACGTGATTTACTGTTCTCTTACCCACGCATACAGATTTTCGATTTTTTTTTCTTGTCTTTTGCTGCTCAGATTTGAAGACGGCTTGGTGACAGCGGCATGTTTGGGCGTGTAGGTGAAACAGCAATACGATGATCCTGATACCAATGCGTGCAAAAGCATACCAACGCGTATCTGCGTCCTCGCTGTCTTGTGCAGGCTCTAATGGCGGAGTGCTGCACGATCTCTTGCTAGAGTTTAATTGGCAGATGAGCAGAGGCAAAAACAAAACGCTGCCCCTTTCGAAACGTTCAGTAGATCCCTCAATTTAGACGCAGGTTTGGAGAAAACTCCACGGCAGATTTGATGTATCAAGGATAATCGATTAAATTTATGCAGCTGTGCTCCTCCTTTGACCAACGTTTCATTTCATTGCATTTCCCTTTGTTTTGTGCGTAGACTGGTGTAATCAGCGGGCAGAGGGGATCAATAGATGGTTGCAGCAAGATTTTATAGGAGCATAAGTAACAGCAGTGAGGGGACGTGTGGAAGCAAGGGTATACACAGAGATTCGGGAAAATAGCGTATGGTTGAGTGGAGACAGTCACTTGGACGGCTAGGATCGTTTGCTGACAAGAGAAAAAGAGCTGGCCTGAAGCAGTATTGCAGAGATGGCAGCAGGATGAGAGTAATAGTGTTTTGAAATACAGTAGCTTGATCACAAAATTCTCGATCTTTCCTGCCCCAAAAACCCTGAAGAATTTCTCAAAAACCTGTACCTGCAATTAAAAGAAAATAAAACCCTAATGAAATCTGTGAATAAAGCAAAATTTGAAACCCCAGATCAGCTGAGTAATTTACAGATTTTGACCCTTTAAAAGCCAGATTTAGCAATAACAACAGTAATATTTTCAAAATATTAGATTCATTATGAAAAAGACATCAGAAAATCTCTCATGCAAACTTAAAAAAGAAACTAAATGATTAACCCAGGGCAAAAACTAGCTAGGCTCTGCAAGGAAAAGCTTGTGGGAGTTGGCTGGTTCAGCCGAGAACTTCCCCAAACGCCCACTGGTCTTCTTTAATATGGGTTTCCTGCACAGCTCATTTCAACCGTCAATAAAGAGAGAAAAAACAATACTAGATCTCAACAGCAATGGAGATACCTGCCATTACTTCAGAAAACCTAATACCATTCAAACCCTAGCATGTGAGCAAGATACCTGTGCTCAACAATACTCTATAAGAAGCTGTTACTAATGGCTGAAAATCAAAATGTGCAGAAAATAAAATAGCTCACAGCACTTCCAGAGAGTAACACCAGCAAGATTTGAACCCCAAAGTCTTTCTTTATTAGCACCAGAAAAGTTTACAAGAGAGCTTCTTCAGCACAAGACTCCAAGATCAAAAATCTCATCTCAAATGACCCCTAGCACCCTATTTAAAGGAAATATTCCCAACAGCTAGTTCTAGTGATCCACGTCAAAATGATCTCGACTGTCGATGAGGATCAAGATATCTCTTAATCTCATCTGTCGAATTTTTAATGCATTAAAAAATTGAAATTCTGCATTTATTTACTCAAAATATTATTATTTTATTATTTTTTAAGTTTTTACTTTATTTTATTATTTTAATTTTAATTTTTTAATTTTATTTTTTTTATTTATTATTTTTCAATTTTTTAATTTATTTTTTTATTTTTAAATGGGTCCTCGAACTTAGCCTTTGGAAAAATCACCTAGGACCTAGGACTTAAGACTTATGAGGGGATTAAAATGTTTTCTAACCCTCAAGACACCTTATATCATGACTTTTACAACTTTACATCTTAAGGGGGAAAACCCATTTAACATAGACCCTCATAAACCACCCAGTTCTGCGACACAACTATAATCTAGTAGATTAACACACTAGGATTCTCCTAAAATTCTAATGACAAAATCCATCCCGGCTTTGGGGTTAGGCTGAAGGAAAACTCTGCCGATCATGGATCGGTGAGACGAAAAACCTTCCGGGATGTAGATTATCACTTAGAAAATTAGGTCCACCTAGGCAATTTACAGACATGACTCATATCTGCTAAGATTATTTACAATTTATACATGCAGACTGGGTTTACAAATAAATTGATCAAGCTGTTGATGACTGCAAAATGGCACGAACATATCGATTAAGCGCTACCCCTTTTTGCAAAGAAAAGGGGGTGTACTGCTATGGGACAGTTGACCGGTAGTGGTCAACAGGCAGCATAGAGGTAGTCGGGGACTCGTTGGTTCAGCGATCAGATCCGCCGGGATTTGCAGTGTAGAGAGTGAGGTAATCTCACTAACTTCTTCTGTCGAGTGATATTCTTTGTACTGGATTGCCAGCAAGGCATCCATAGGTTGTATTCAGAAATAACTTCTGCTTAATAATAAAATCCCTAAGATCTGTTGCACCGATTTTCCCGCATTGGGTTTTTACGGGGACATTTGTCCAAAAACAACTGTCACTTGTGTTGTATCTCTTTCTTATTCACTTTCTTGTTTCGGCGTATTATTTTAGATAGTGAATGTTGCAGTTGTATTTACTTCGATATTTACTGTAGAACATAGTAAATAACTTGTATGGATTAACAAGTAGGAGAAGCAACATCAGTTGCTGGAGTAGCGATTCCAGGTTTAGGAATTTTCACATGGTATCAGAGCTACATGTGAAGCAAGAAGAATAGAGCCGAGAGACCCAGCATTGAAGGAAGAAGGGAATTTGAAATTCCTGCAGAGCCAGCAATTCGAATCCCCAAAGGGTTTGTGCAGTTTAGGCCAGGAGGGCTAGATTTTCGAGGGAGGTCTCTCTCTAAGTGAGTCGACAGAGAGCTAAAGACTTCCAGATTGAAGTTTGCCAGTCTCAAAGGGAGCAGCGCAGCAGCTTCAACGAACAGGGGTTTTTTTGGTGAGAAGCAGTTTCTGCAGGTAGTCGCTAGGCAAAAAGACATCAAACGGAAGAGAGAGCCATGATTGAGGGAATTCTTCCTCATAGGACTTCCAGCCAAGGAGTCTGAATTCTTACTTGCTGAGCAACAGTGGAGGGGCAAATCTACAAGCTCCAAAAGGGAGTGCGTAGGCTAGTCCAGTGTTGTGCAGAGGAGAGAGGAGGTTATTCGACATTTTTCTATTTGGCAAAGATGGTAGCCAATGGACTGAGAGATCAGGACAAGTTGGATGGGGCATCCAACTATGTGATCTGGAAGGCAAGGATGTCATGCCTTCTGGATGAGCATTTTCTCAAAGTCTACGTCGACAACCTGGTAGCTGAGCCTGCGGATCCAGATCCAATCAAGAAGTACAAGGGAGGCATGGCGAAGACAAAAAGAATGATCCTCGACGGAGTGAAGGATCATATAATATGTCACATAGCTAGTAGAAACACTGCCAAGGAGATGTGGGATGCCTTGCAAATGTTGTATTAAGGATCTTCTAAGCAGCGGAAGAAGTACTTAGAGAAGAAACTGAGATTTTCACAGATGTAGAAGGGGGAGTGCATAGATTTGTTCCTCACAAAGCTTCAGGAGACCCGAGATGAGTTAGAAGATGTGGGGTCTACACCTTAAGGTTCTGAGATGGTGAGACTGGCCCTAAACTCAGTCTCAGAATAGTGGTAAGTCTTTGTCCAGAGCATCCTGGGCAGGGCAGCTTTGCCTGACTAGGATAGTATGTGGGCAGAGCTCAAGCAAGAAGAGATGAGAAGAGATCTAGTCAAGTGTAAGCTTGACAGAAGCAGCAGTAGTGGGTCGAAGCCCAAGGAGGAGGAAAAGAATGCAACCCTTGCATCCAAGGGGCAGCAGGAGCAGCAAAGGCGGAAGGACGTCTCGAAGATCAAATGCTTCAAGTGTGGTAAAATGGGGCACTACGCAACACAGTGTCCTCCCAAGAAGAAGGACAAAGATGAGAAGCACGATCTAAAGGTTGCACCCGCGAAGATCGAGGAGGAGGAGGAGTTTTCCATGACAGCCAAGATACCTCCAGGAGGGAGGTGGGCTGATTTGGAGCTGTAGTTTGAAAGAGCTACAAATGGGCAGGATCCTTGAGGAACCCACCTCTCGGATCAATTCTTTGCTACAGGAGCCACAGATGCAGTGGCTAGAACGCCAAGTCTGAGCAGCATAGTGCAAAGTTGTAGCAGTGCAGGAAGGCACAGTGCAGTAGCAGCAGCAGCGCAGTGGCTTCAGAGGAATGGCATGGGACTAGCAGCAGTCATATCTTCAACATCGAGATGCATCTATGCTGAACACTTGCTCAGATTTTGGGATGTTTTTCAGTTGCAGTGTAGATGAAGTGTTAGCAGTGGTTGTTGGTTCAGGTGCACAGAAAAATTTACATAAACACAGAATTAACACAGCAGAACAATCAAGTACATAGTAGACAATTTTTAACGTGGTTCACCCAACCAATCTGGGCTACGTCCACCAAACATAGGCATCAGGAGTTTATTAATCAAATCAGGGGATTACATCATGAAAGCCTCACAAAACTCTCACACTCTCTTGGCAAATCATCCGAATGATTGCCTGTTATATAGCATAGAGAATCTAACAGCCTCATAACTCCCTCACATCAAATATAGGAGGCATTAACTCCCTCCCAACAACCTGGAGCTAATCTAGGAACTGAATCCCTATTGTTGTCATCCTTCAGAGATTTTTGCCTATTTGACTCAAACAGAAAATCTCAACAATCTCCACCTTGACAACAATTCGCCTGATGCCCTGTTATTATTATTTTATCTTTTCTGCAAGCCAAGAGAAGCCAAACACCAGCGTAGCTTTTCCAACAAAACTGGTTTCGTGAACATGTCTGCACAGTTCTCCTTTGTATGCACCTTTTCAAGAAAAACTCCCCTTTCAGTGATAACCTGTCTTACAAAATGATATTTGATTGGAATATGCTTTGATTTACTATGATAGGCCGGATTCTTAGCCAAATGTATTACACTTTGACTATCACAAAGTAACCTGATGTTGTCCTGTAACCTACCAAACTCACCAAGCAAACCTTTCAACCAAACCGCCTCTTTGCAAGCATGCGAAGCAGCAATGTATTCTGCTTCAGTAGTGGATAAAGCAACAATATTCTGTAGCTTTGACATCCAGCTTATAGCTCCACCTGCAAGAGTAAAGACGTACCCTGAAGTTGATCTTCTCTTATCCAAATCACTTGCAAAATCGGAATCAACATATCCGCAAACAAATTCACTACTCTTATTGTAAGAAATACAATAACTACTTGTGCCTCTCAAGTACCGAAGCACCCATTTTACTGCTGACCAGTGCTCTTTCCCCGGATTTGCCATGTACCTGCTGACAACCCCAACTGCATGAGAAATATCTGGTCGCGTACACACCATCGCATACATCAAACATCCTACTACATTAGCATAAGGAATTCGAGACATATAATCCTTTTCTTCATCTGTATTAGGACATAAACTCGAAGAAAGCTTAAAATGGGAAGCTAAAGGGACTGACACAGGCTTCACATTATTCATACCAAACCTCAAAAGTATTTTCTCAACATACTTCTGTTGTGATAGCCACAGCTTACCATTGCCCCTGTCTCTGAAAATCTCCATGCCCAAAATCTGTCTTGCCGCTCCTAGATCTTTCATATCAAACGTCCTTGCCATCTGAGTCTTCAACCTGTTGATTTCTTCAATGCTTTTGCTTGCTAAAAGCATATCATCAACATATAATACTAAGATAATGAACATGCCATTATTTAACTGCTTAAAGTAAACACAATGATCATATTCACTTCTTACATATTTCTGACTCAACATGAAAGAATCAAACTTCTTATACCACTGCCGAGGCGACTGCTTCAGGCCATATAATGACTTCTTGAGCCTGCAGACAAATTTCTCATTGCGATGCTGAACAAACCCTTCCGGTTGTTCCATATATATTTCCTCATCTAAATCACCATGTAGAAATGCAGTCTTAACATCTAACTGCTGCAACTCCAAATCAAACAAAGCCACTAATGCTAACACAATTCTAATTGAAACAATTTTAACCACTGGTGAAAAAATCTCATGAAAGTCTATGCCAGCTTTCTGAGAAAACCCTTTTGCAACCAGCCGAGCTTTGTACCTGTCTTCCGTATCATTCACACCCCGTTTCAGCTTGAAGACCCACTTGCATCCCACAGTTTTCCTGCCTTTGGGAAGTTCAACCAGATCCCACGTGCCATTCTTACCTAAGGCCATCATTTCTTCCTTCATGGCTACTTTCCATTTGTCACTATTTGAACCTTCTACAGCTTCCTGATAACACAAAGGTTCATCATCATTAGCGATCAAAGCAACTGAAGTAACATGATCATCATACCTTCTCGGACGGCGTTTGATCCTTGTAGACCTCCTTAAGAATGTTTCTGGTGCTTCCACAATTGGCTGTCTATCAACTGTAGGAATTTCTTCATGATCGCCATCTGAGACCTGTTCATGTCCTCCATCTGAACCATGTTCATAATCTGATTCTGAAACCTGTTCATGACTAGAATCTGAACTATGGTCGTTATGACTATCATTAGAAATGTTGTCAAACTGAATATGCTGGAAATCAGATACATCATCCTGTTTCAATCTTCTATCTACATCTAACTGTACAAGAGAGGATTCATTAAACCTTACATCTCTGTTGATGATGATTTTGCGGGTAGTAGGATCCCACAATCTAAATCCCTTTGTTCCATCACCATACCCAACAAAGACATACCTTTTCGATTTCGGATCTAATTTAGTTCGCTGATGTTTAGGCACTAGAGCATATGCATCACAACCAAACACTCTGAGTTTAGAATAGTCACAAGGGTGTCCTGTCCATACCTCTTGCGGAACCTTGCAATCTATTGCCGTTGATGGAGATCGGTTTATCACATAACAAGCAGTTGCCACTGCTTCCGTCCACAACTCCTTTGGCAACCCAGTGTTACTCAGCATACACCTTGCTCTTTCTAGAAGAGTCCTGTTCATGCGTTCAGCAACTCCATTCTGCTGAGGAGTATAAACCGTGGTCTTATGTCTCTCGATCCCTGCATCCTTGCAATAGCTGTCAAACTCCTTGGAAGTAAACTCACCACCATTGTCAGTTCTTAAACATTTTATAGTTCTACCAGTGCTGTTTTCTACCAATGCTCTAAACTGCTTGAAAACTGTAAAAACATCAGACTTCTTTTTCAACATGTAGACCCACACTTTCCGAGAAAAGTCATCAATAAACGACACAAAATACGACGAGCCACCATACGACGCTGTAGGAGCTGGACCCCACACATCTGAATGGATATAATCAAGTATGCCTTTACTAGTATGTTTGCCTGTTTTAAACTTTTGTTTACTTTGTTTACCAAACAGACAATGTTTACAGAAATCCAATTTACCAGATCTTAGATTAGGAAGTAACTTTCGGTCAGCCAAAATTTTCAACCCTCTTTCACTCATATCCCCCAATCTTTGATGCCATAAGTGAATGGAACTACTGTCATGTTCAGACACAGACACATGATCTGACCCAGTTCTACCTTCTAACTGAAATAGATTTCCTACTTTCTTAGCTTTCATAACTAGTAAGATACCTTTGTAAATTTTCATTACTCCACCTTGAATTACAGTTTTATATCCATTTGAATCAAGTGCTCCTAATGAAATCAGATTTTTTCTTAGATCTGGTACATGCCTTACATCAGTTAATATTCTTGTTGTCCCATCAAACATTTGTAGTTGTATGCTCCCAATCCCAACAATATTACATGTTACATCATTACCCATGTACACAACACCATCATTAATTGATTTATAATCCTTAAACCATTCTTTATGGATACACATGTGGTTTGATGCCCCGGAATCTAACAACCAATGTTGACCATGATTTGACACATTAACTGATAATACTTCATCACTCATACCTGAACCAAATACTGAACCTGTATCTGTGGTGTTGGCTACCTTCTTTTCTGTCGAAGAGCCTTCTTTAGCAGCCTGCTTTCGCTTCCAGCAATCCTTTTTTAGATGTCCAGCCTTGCCACAATGCCAGCACTTCACCTTTGGCTTCTTTCCTTTGGACTTCGAACGAGAGTCGCTATGCTTTCCCCCGGAGTGTCTCTCTCGTGAGCGACCTCTGGCCATCATTACCTCTGATGTAGAGGTGTCTACATTCGACCTCTTCCTCGTCTCAATGTCAAACCGGGCACTTTGAGTTTTCGCCATTTGTATCAACAAAAAACACAATAATCTCCAATATCCAACCAGCAATTTAAAAACAAAATTGCCTATGCCTTAAAAAATATCTTCCGTTTGCACTTCACACAAAAAATTTCCTTGTTTGCTCTTCACAAAGAAAAATTGCTGCCTATGTCTATCTGTCGTTGTCTTTACAACAAAAAATGCCCTTTGCACTTTAAAAAAAAAAAAAATTTCCTTGTTTGCACTTCTCACAAAATTCCACCCTATAAAAAATACTTGCATAAGCACAATTCCGTGTCTATTTTTCTCTTAATCGGATGTATTTCGGCCGTCTATCTTATGGATGCAATAGTCCAGTCAAAGTATAACAAACCTCACACTACTGGGTATGTTCTAATTTCTGTCACATGTTTTAAAACAACAGCTGAGACCTGCACGATGAATCGGAGGACCCTACGAAACTTTTTGGTTTTTCATGACAGTCGGGCAATCATAAAAAAAACAAACAGCGCAGGAACAAGTTTACAAAACGCGCAGCAGCAATGTAAACAACATACCATTCGGTCAAACGTGCAAGGGCTATTAGCTAGAGGTCGCACCAGCACTTGAAAACATACCAGGTATTAATATATTCATCACAGCAGAAATACGACCTTCACCACCGTCCATTGCTTCCTCATACGCACCAGGTATATAAAAAACAAACGGTTTATAAAAAATACGCAGCACCAGCAATGTAAAGCATACCGGTATCAGCGCAGACCGCCAGCAACCCTCAGCAGCGTATTACAGCGCTACCGCCACCAGACAAAGGTTCTCCATACACCAGCGCCTTGGTCCACCAACGCTCCGGTCAACACAAGTCCGCGCTCCCAACAGCAAAGGTCTGCTCCCTTGCTACGCTCTCCTTCGATCGATTGACTCGATTCCGTCGACTATTGGGCAGAGTGCTCCACGAAACAGCGCTTCATTACACACACACTAACAGTCCGCCAGCAATCACTCTCTTCGCAGTCCGCACAGCAATCACTCTCTTCGCAGTCCGCCAGTGCTAACAATATTCATACGCAGGCTGTCTACGCCTTTCAGGCAGCACGCAGGCGGACAGACGTTCTCCAGGCAGTTTGAACAGTAAACTTCCACACGCAGCGCTCCACCTCTTGCAGTCAGACACACACCAGCACCTCCAACATGCTCTGATACCAATTGTTGGTTCAGGTGCACAGAAAAATTTACGTAAACACAGAATTAACACAGCAGAACAATCAAGTACATAGGAGACAATTTTTAACGTGGTTCACCCAACCAATCTGGGCTACGTCCACCAAACATAGGCATCAGGAGTTTATTAATCAAATCAGGAGATTACATCATGAAAGCCTCACAAAACTCTCACACTCTCTTGGCAAATCATCCGAATGATTGCCTGTTATATAGCATAGAGAATCTAACAGCCTCATAACTCCCTCACATCAAATATAGGAGGCATTAACTCCCTCCCAACAACCTGGAGCTAATCTAGGAACTGAATCCCTATTGTTGTCATCCTTCAGAGATTTTTGCCTATTTGACTCGAACAGAAAATCTCAACAATGGTAGCGCTAGTAACAACACAGATAAAACAAGGCTATAGTACGGATGTAGCATTGACAGTGGCAGTGTCAGTAGGAGTACAATTACAGCAGCAACGCAGTAGTTGGTGGACAACATGTCAGACATCAACAGCGCAGAGAACGATGTTATGAAGTCAGGGTGATGCTTTAGTGGGATGCATTGCTAGAGCACATTCCTCGCTAAGTGGGAGTGTTGATTTCTGGTAGCATCGGATGTGCTCTAAGTCTCAAATTTTGCAGGGAAGCTTAGACACATGTATTCCAAAGAACCAAGAAAGTGTTTTGGGAAATTCCACCTGGAGACAGTTTTATTAAAATAATTAATTATTTTTAATGGCACCATAAGTCTAAACTTAGGAAATTAAAATAATTAATGGGTATTAATCTAATTATGGGTGTAACTTCTAGAAGAAGACGAGGATCAAGCAGAAATGATCTTAGACATTGATTAGCTTCTAATCTAGGTCGTTGAATGTCAACGAGAAAATTATTTAAGTAGGCTTGAGGGTCATTTGGAAGACACACAGAGAGTTCATCAGTCAGATCGAATTGTTGAAGCTAGAGCAGCGCAGTGATTTCGTAGTGATCACGCAGAGAGGGGCAAGTAGAGTTTTTGCTGGAGTATCTTCTCCAAAGCCAAGAATACTCAGCAGAGAGGCAGACAGACACACAGAGGAGGCAGCGCAGTGCCCATAGAGGGTGACGCAGAGCCAGGAAGGGCTCACGCAGAGCAGCGTAGACCCTTCACGCAAAAGTCCAAGAGTTGTTGTGGGTTTGACGTTCTGAGCAGGGAGCGCTGGAGTCAACTCCTGAGAATAAATCAATCCAGCAAAGAGGTGACGCAGGGCCTTAGAGGTTGTGACACAGGCCCACACAATGACTACGTATGGGTAGCGTAGAGGTAGTCGGGGACTCGTTGGTTCAGCGGTCGAATCAGCCGAGACTTGCAGTGTAGAGTGAGGTAATCTTATTAATTTTTTCTGCCGAGTGATATTCTTTGTACTGGACTGTCAGCAAGGCATCCAGAGGTTGCATTCATAAATAACTTCTTAATAATAAAAACCCTCGAATCTGTTGCACAGGGTTTCCCGCATTGGGTTTTTTTGGGGATATTTGTCCAAAAAACAACTGTCACTTGTGTTGTATCTCTTTCTTGTTCAGTTTCTTGTTTCAACATATTATTTTAAATAGTGAATGCTGCAGTTGTATTTACTTCGATACTTACCGTAGAACACAGTAAATAACTTGTATGGATTAACAAGTAGGAGAAGTAACATCAATTGTTGTAGTAGGGATTCCGGGTTTAGGAATTTTCACAGAAGAGTGATGAGTTTTTGTTGGAGTAGTCATCTTGGAGGCTTGGAGTTGGACTTGGAGCTAGTTTGGAGTTGTTAGTGGAGTTGGCATCTTCAAGAAGAGGCTAAAGAAGCTAGTTTGCATTTCCAAGTAAGAATTTTCACTTGGAAAAATCTATATTTCATTGTTGTCCATGTATTTTTTTTGTGTTCTATGCTATCAAATTTCAAGTTCAAAGGTTAGTTTTCAAGTCTTAAATTTTATAGCTTAAATACCCCCCAATTTTTTCCCAAAAATATCTTAGGCTTTCCATTTTACTTCGTTGCAATTTTTTTTTAATTTGGAGATTTCTTTCATTTGCAAATTTCAAATATTTATAGCTACCATGCCTCCAAAAGCCAAGGAGATTGCATGGGCTCATTGTGATGTGATTGATGGAAAAATGTTATGCAAATTTTGCAACAAATCTATTGGAAGGGGTATTCTTAGGTTGAAACAACACTTGGTTGGGATAAGAGGCTAAGTAAAGCCATGTGATGCACCAAAGGAAGTGTTCAGTATTGTTACAATAAAATACCTTGCCAAGTTTGAGAAAAGGCTATCCAAGAAGAAATTGCAAGGAAGAAGGAAATTTTACAAGCCATGAGAGATCGTGGGTATGATGATTTTTAAATTCAAGACTCCATTTCTATCCCTTCCACAAATGACCCCTTTCACTATGTTCCTCCTGCTCTTGGGTCTTATCATCAAGGCTAACAATCTAAATGGAAAAAGAGGATGAACATCTTGAGTTATTTCTCAACCTTTACCACCATTGTCGTTGTTAATCCTAGTCTCCCCCAACCAAGTCTAACTCAACGTCAACCCACTTTGGATGACCATTGGAAAAAGCAATGCAAAGAATCTTCTTTTCAATACATTGTTAGATGGTTGTATGATGCAGATATCCCATTTAATGTTGCCCGCTCACCTTATTACCAAGCCATGTGGGACTTTCTTATAGATGCAGGAAAGGGCTTCAAAGGCCCTATAGTGTGCATGACTTGAGGGGAGCTCTTTTGCAAAAAGATATTTGTTCCATTTATGAGTATTTGGCCGAGTATAGAGAGTCATTGGTCAAAACAGGTTGTTCCATCATGTTAGATGGATGGACCGATGGAAAGAATCGCACGAACGTAAATTACCTTATTTCTTTCTCTCAAGGAACCATGTTTTTGAGATCAATGGATGCATTTGATAAGGTGAAGGATGCAAACCTTCTAATTGAGCTTTTGGATGAGATTATTCAAGCAGTGGGGGAGGAGAATGTGCTGCAACTTCAAGTCATCAAAGATAATGCCTCAAACTATGTTCTTGCTAGAAAGTTGCTAGAGTAAATATAAGACCATATTTTGGACTCCATGTGTTGCACATTGCATAGACCTCGTGCTTGAGGACATGTGCAAAGTGGAGTGGGTAAAAAACATTGTAAAGCATGCCAAGTGCATCACAAAATACATCTACAACCACTCATGGGTATTGAGCCTAATGAGGAAAAACATTGGTGGCAAAGAGCTTGTTACGCCTACAATTACGAGATTTGCAACTCACTTCCTTATGTTGCAATGCCTCAATTCTCAACAAAAAAACTTGCAAAAAATGTTTTTTTTGGATGAATGGACTTCATCTCAGTGGGCTCATAGACAAGATGGCAAAGACACCAAAATGAAATTCTTTGACAATTATTTTCGGAAAAATTTTGCAGAGATTTTGAAGATTATCGAGCCCCTTGTTAAAGTGTTATGTATGGTGGATGGGGAAAAATTGGCCATGGGATACATCTATGAGGCTATGGATCAGGAAAAGGAGCAGATACGCGCAACTTACAAGGATAAATTAGTTAAATATGGTCGTATTTGGGAGATCATTGATAACAGATGGAACAATCAACCCCATCGTCCTATACATGCAGTTGGGTATTTTTTGAACCCAAAGTACCATTATAAAGCTCAGTTAGGAGATGTGTAGGTTGGGGAGGTTAGAGATGGGTTGTATGATTGCTTGGAGTGCATGGACCCTAACCATTTCGACCAGTTGGAAATACATAAACAACTTTCTCTTTTCAGTATGGTAGCAGGTACCTTTGGCAAAGATGGCAAGAGATGTGGATCAACCAAGTAAGCAATTCCAATTTGTTTTTCTTTTAAAGTTCAATTGTTTACAAATTTACAATTCAAATTGTCTGTAAATACTTGTAAATAAGTAATGAAATGAACAAAGACACTAATTAATGTCTTTTTCCTTGCAACACATTGGTGGGAGTCATTTGGCAGCCAATGTCCTCAATTGCAAAAGTTTGCAATTAGTGTCCTTAGCCAAACTTGCAGTGCTTCAGGTTGTGAGCGCATACACACAAAGAAAAACCGTTTGGAACAAAAACGAATAAATAATCTTGTCTTTGTCCAGTACAACCTTCGACTAAGGCGCAACCAATTGATGAATAAAAGACTTGATCTAGATCCCATTGTGTTGGACGATATTGATCCAACATCAAAATGGGTGTACGAAACTGAAGAAGTTGAGGTTGATCTTGATTTTTATATTGACATGGAATTAGGGGGGTTGATCCCAATGCAGATCCAGTAGTGTCATTGGAACCAAAACTAGTAGTCAGATCAAGCAACCAATGGAAGGCACTAGTCATGCAACTCGACCAACTCATGCTTCCATTAGGTCTAGTTCTATTGCTATTGGTGCTACTACTGAGGTTGCAAATGAGGTTGAGGCATCCTCAGACTCTGATCCAGATGATGTTTATGTAGCTTATGTTGATGATCCGGTGTCTAACAGTGGTGATGAGTTTGATCATGATGAGGAATGATCATGTTGATCACTGATATGTACCTAGAGACTTGTAGTCTTGTAGTAGGCCAATGGCCCCATAGCTTGTAGCATTGTTTTTGGACTTTATAGGCCATTTAGAGCCTCATTACTTATGTATTTTGTCGATGATATGTATTGCACTCAGTGCCATTTTGATATATTCACCTTTACATCGTATGTAGATGAGCAAAATTTGCCTATTTTGTCTCTATTGGTTTGGAATCATGGTTTTAAATCTTAAAAATAGTTTTCTTCATTAAAAAACAATTATTTCATGTATTTTTTTAAAAATCAATTCCTTGAGATCTGACCAACCCTGGTTAAAATGGTTCTAGTTTGAAACCCAGTTTATTAGGTGGACCAATCTGATCACGAATTCTGGTTTTGAATACTATGCCTTAACCTTAGAATACCTTTCATAAGTGATCCTATCCTAATGGGACTCCTCCCATCGATGAAAATTTGTAAAGAGTAGGGGACCTTGGTTGTAGTGACAGTGAACCATTGCCCCATTGTTAGCACTTAGTCTAGCTTTTTGTCTTAAAGGGTTTCACTCTCCAAGGTTTGCTAGATTCTGTTGTAACAGTCTCCCCAAACAATGTAAGCATTTTGACCTCTTTGAGCCCTAGTTGATCCCCATTCTAACTTTACAACTTATACTAGTCATCTTGCAGGTGGCACTAACAACCAAATAGATCCTTATCAGCAGTGAAGACCGGCCTCATATGTAGTGAAATGCTTATTCACGAGGGAGCATATTCAAATTGTTGCACTTTTTGTACAAGGTTAAAAGAACGGAGATTTCAAGTGATAGTTGTTGAAGAAGTAAAATTGGGAGAAGGCTTTTAGTGTCAAGTTCGAGTTTTGAATGTCACGGGCACACTGACATGAAAACCTAGAATTTTGATGCAACAACCACAGTGTGAACGACATGTGTGAGCTTTGTTGAGCAGCGCATGTCCCTTCGGAGCAACATGTGTGATCTTTGTTGAGCAACGTATGTCCCTTTCAGAGTGGTGCAGTGTATGAGCTTTGGAGCAGCATGGTTGACTTAGGTGGTCGACTTTGGTGAGCAACGTGTGAAGCTTTGGCATTGTTGGACTATTTTGAATCAGGCATATTTATAATTGTGTTGTATATTGGCCCTATATGTTTGATGTTTCGGCGTTTTGGCATCATCCTCGCAAGTCAATAATGCGGGTACACAAGATAAATTGTTGACCTTGAGCCACTTTGTATTGTTTATAAAGTTGTGCACTTCAGCCATTGATAAATGTTTGGATTTTATGGGTTTAAGTCTATTTGGGTTTAGTCTTCTTGCATTACCAACTTGCAGGAGTGGTCTTATTCGAGATTGATATTAGCATTGGATCACAGGGGTTTTTGACTCTGTTATTGAAAGTTGGTCTAAATGAAAAGGTAACTTTGAAATAATGAGAGGAAGGCTATACTTGAACTAGTTTGTTGGCTAGCATTGGATTTCTCAGCATCTATCACAATTGAAAGAATTGTGCTCAATATATGCAACCTTGAGAAGTTGACACCTCTCCATTTGTTGAGCTTGAGTTGTTTGAAAAATGTCTAGACTTATTGGAGTAATAGAGTTACTGAATACTTTGATACTATCTATTGTTGATGACACAGTGAAAATTAGCAAAACCACTCTTGTTGATATTCAGATGTCTACAAGATGCACACAAAAAGAACAAGTTTCTGCAACTTGAATCTCAATTCCAGCGAGATGAGCTACAACAAAAGAGTCATCATTATGAACTAGTTAATTTCCAGAAAAAATCTCTGTTTGAGTTTAAGACAGACTCTTATCAACGGCCAACACCTAATAAAATTAGTAAGGTTGAGGTTGATTCATTGTTATTGAAAATGAAATTTATTGAAAGTTGGTCTAAATGAAAAGGTAACTTTGAAAGAACGAGAGGAAGGTTGTGCTTGAATTAGTTTGAGCTAGTTCTATGGCTAGCATTGGATTTCTCATCATTAGCGCTATCACATCGTAATGAATTGTGCTCAATAAATGCAACCTTAAGAAGCCAATACATCTCCATTTGTTGAGCTTGAGCTGTTTGAAAAATGGCTAGACTTATTGGAGTATTAGAGTTGTTGAATACTCTGATACTATCTATTGTTGATGACACAGTGAAAATTAGCAAAACCAATCTTGCTGATATTCAGATATGTCTATAAGATGCATACCAAAAGATTGAGTTTTTGCAACTCGAATCTCAATTCCAACGAGATGAGCTACAACAAACGATTCATCATTATGAACAAGTTATTGTTAAAAAAATTCTATGTTTGAGGCAAAGTCTTATCAGTAGCAACCGCCTAACAAAATCATTAAGGGTGAGGTTGATTCACATCAAGTGCCAATTTCAGGAGCGGATTTGTATGAAGATGCAGAAGTTCAGGCTGCTCTTCCCAAGCCCATCATTAGACCTTAGGAAGAAGTTGTTAAAAACAAGAACGAAACCAGTGATTGATATGACAAGGATGTGTCCTTTCATATTCCAACCTATTCTAAACCCATCAAGTTTCAAAGTGTTAGGTTTCTTCAAAATGGTTCATCTTCACCTATTCAACATCCCGCTCCTCTTCCGCAACCACAACAGATTTGCAAATGCCAACATTGTGATCGGGTTGGCCATGTGCAAGATCAGTGTTTTAATCTTCACCCGTGTGAGCATTGTGGTAAAATAATCATCATTCAAACATATGTTCCAGAAACAAGTCTCATGCAAGAACAAAGATTCACCTTGGAGGAATCACTTCTTGGCAATGGGCTTCAACAGCCAAGAAGATATTTCGGTCATACTTTAGAATTCATTCTCGAGTTTTGACATGTCTTGCAATTGAAATTTCTTCATCTTCTCACCTTGTATCAGATAGGGGAGGATTAAGGGTCAATTACCAGATTCAAAGCCAAATTAGACGAGCCTAAGCCACAAGCCTAAACCAGAGCCAATTGTCAGGGACTAGAACCAAAGTCAGCCATAGCCAAATTCATAGTTGTATCCAGAGACAAATTCATGCTTCATGAGCATGCCCTTTGGTTGGTGGTCGGCCTTAAACCACCACCTGTAGAAGACTTCAGTTTCTACTCAACTTTAAATGAACATCAATGAGCACTTCCACTAGCAGAAGACTTCGTCTTCTAGCAAGATTCGGAGTTGTTATAGGAATTACATCAAGCTTTAGTTCCAGAGTTGGTGGTCAACCTTAAACCACCACTAGTTGAGACCTCAAGTCTCCCACCTCAATGGGTTTGTGGTCTTCCTTAAAAACCACCTTTTAAGAGAGCACGTTCAGCGATTGGTTGCCATGCATTTTTGTGTTACAGCTCTCTTCTTGGACTCATATACACCCCTTTGGATTAATGGGGGGAATGTTGGACACCTAATCCGTAAGGGTTAGTTTGTAAGAATTCCAACAACCACGAAAGTCCAACAGACCTCTTGAAATATGAAACAAAGAGTCTAGCCTATGTACTTATATGTACATTCTTGTGAATAATAAGCATTCCACAATTTATCAATTTTGTCTATTATTTCATGTGAGTTTAACATACACGACATAAAACATAGTGATACCCAACCTACAAGAAAACCTCCAAGTAGAGCAAGAAGAACTTGCTCAAACCAAAGGACCAAAGCAAGAAACTAACTTAAAACTATGCACATGTTTTTGCAACTTTGGGTAAGCAAACATTCATCCTAAAGGTAGGAATCACGTTGAGATTAGTTCATGAAACTTGACATAGAAGCCATTTTTTTAAATTTTAATTAAGGGAACCAACAATTGCAACTTGTTTTTGAACCAAGTTCTCAAAGGATAAATGACTGAAAGAGGATATGTATACAAATAATTCAAGATTGATGGATAAACTTAGTGGTTCCTTTTATTAACTAATACAAATCTATTCTATCATTCCTTTTTAATGAAGGAAACCAACAATTGCAACTTGTGTTTGAATGGAGTTTCAAAAGAATCAATGATTGAAAGACGATATGTATGCAAATAGTTCAAGATTGAAAGTTAAACTTAGTGATTTTTTTATAAATAATACACAAACCTATTCTATCATTCCTTTTATTAGTGAATTTATATTGTTATCTAAGTGAACCGATGAAATGAATCCTTGATAGCCCTATTGGGGGCTACAAGAGTCAATTCAAATGGTCGAAATGAGATCAAGGGCCCAGAGGAACAATGGTCATGCAGATCCAAACTGTCGTAAAGCCTTGAAAACCAAAAAACTCATTTCGTAACTCTACCAAAACTTATCTAAGAACTTGAAAGATAATGAAAAGTACAATTGTTGCAATTAATCTACTAATATAGAGACAACTAACAAAGTAAAATAAATTTGCTTTAGGTTGTTTCTTTAAAAGATTGTGAGGAAAGAGGAAAATTAGCTTCTTTCAAACCCACAACTAATTGTAAGGTGCAAATTCTTTTTCTGAAATTGAAATGAAATTTAAGCTTACCAAAATCAACCAAAAGTTTTTCAACATAATAAATGAAAACTAAGGTAGTAAATGCATGTAAGCATCTAGTTGATAGATTTCACAACTTACTAATCTTGCACTCCTAGCAAAGATGCACAAACTTGAACTTTTAAACAACTTGAGAATGTATAGAAAACCTTGCTTCACATATCAACTTTTTCATTGCCACCACTAAAATATGAGTAAGATAGTGATATTGAGTATTCAATTTTGGAAATCTAAAATAAGCTAATAAATTGACCTATCTATAAATCATGTCTTCTGACCAAAAAATGCACAAACTCAAGCTATGAACAACATGACAGCAAGAAAGAAACATTCAAACAACCAAAAAGAGAAAGAGAATCTAACCGAAATCCTACATTGCTCTAACTTCATGAAAATGTCCTTATTACAAGAATTACCTTCTATTTATAAGATTTAAAAAAGGTAGTTCAAACCTCTAGCTAAGGTTTAAAAAACTATCCTTGGGTTGAATTCATCTCTACCCTTTTCCAAAAATCAAATCTTTTCAAAAGAATTCATCATATGTCAGCATAGAAAATAAGCTTTCCCCCATTTTAGATTATAGAACAATAAAAGACTCACCCACTAAGTAGGCTTTGAAAAGTCTCCCCTTACATTATTGCTCATCAACTGAACTTCCCCAAACACATAAATCTGTTAACAAAATCATCTCTATTACAAAACCATATAAGGAGGCACGCAACCTTCTATAAAACAGATAGCTAATTGTTTACCAAGGCTACAAGATAAAGGCCTCTTTGCAACAACTGAATTCATGCATGGCCATGATTCTAATAAAATATAGAATCACCCTTATGTTTGCGAAAATATAACCCCCTACCATGAAATAAGGGTATTGTTACCCCTCATGTCAACCGGGTTACATACTAAATTTTGTAATAAATATCATCACCATGGTAAGCCCAAGGTCACAAGTCAAAAGCATTGTCACAACCAGTGTATTAGGCATCCTAGCCCTGGTGTCTTGTTCTTATTGTTTGTATCTTGTTGTTTTGGTCGAACCATGGTCGGTTCCTTGTAGTTCATCTCAAGTTCATCATGTATAGGATTGGAGGGCATTAGGTGGGCTTACTTAAGGACTCATGGTTTTATGGGAGCTCGCTTTTGTAGGGGTGATCCTTGATGTATGGGTTGGGCTAGCCCGTGTCAAGGTGCACCTATGCCATACCACACAGTTAGAGTCTACAGAGTCTGTAAGTGGCCTTGGCTTTGGAGCAATATCTCTTAGACAACTTTCACACATGAAAGTCTCATATTAACAACTTTCACAATTCATGAGGCATGGTTCCCAATGCAAAGTGGTCTCAGTGGTAAAAAATTCAAGTTGGTCTCAATTTGTTCAACTTGATGAGAGGATTCCATGACACAGATTTTTTCCAAACAGTAAAGGTAGTGACCAGTGACAGTAGGGTCAAAGTTCGTTAAACAAGTCAAACAGGTTTCCATGTTGCAAAATAGGGTCAATGTTGAGCAGTATGGTACATTCATTATGTCAGAAGTTGTCTACAGAGCGAGAGGTACAAAAACCAACTGTTAAATTTTCATATCCCTCAAGGCATTAGAGAACTAGCACAATGGGTAGATGACATGGAAGGGGCAGTGATGATGTGGCAACTCTAGGAAATAAATGAACATTTGAAGGCATAGCCAGTTCAGATCAGGGCCAATTTCAACATACTCATGTGCCAGATTACTTAAATTCCTTAAGGCGTTGGAGATCGTGAGGTCCATAGGCTAAGTCGAGTTTACTAAAGGGAAGATTCAAAGAAAACTAGTTGTAATGAAGTCAACTGCCCGTTGGGAAGTCTAAATAGTCATTGGGGATGCCTTCGACCAATAAGTCGAGAGATGGACCTATAAAATAGACATTAAGAAGTCAAATAACCATCTCAAAAACCAAGTCAGGCTCTCCTAACCAAGTTGAATTGCTCTTGGAGAAAGTTGAGTTTCATAAAGGACCAAAGAGTGGAATGTTGGGCAACTAAGATGACCGTTCCGGGCCATTAGCAAATGGAACCTTCGACCTACTTGTGCATTGTGAACCAAATTGTCCCCTTAGTGGGCAAAGTATTCTTTGTAATGTAAATATTTTATGAAAAATAATGTCTCCAACATGTGGATGACTAGTAAGAAAAAAATTTATTAGAGTCCAAACAGCGGCACAGCCATTATCTAGCCATTAGAAATATTTTATAAAATGCTAGCTTACCCTCTTGTAATAGTTGTTGTTGACTTATGAAATAAGTGCCATCAATAAAGAGTTCATTCTGTAAACCATTGTCCAATTTATTTTTATTTTGTTCATTGTGTGGGGTGGATTTTGCTTCTTCGTTTTTTCTCAATTTATTGTCATATCCAGGCTACAATCTAATAAGTTTTTTAATAAATAGGATCACACAAAAACTAATAGTTTGAGCCAATGAGGGGCTACACAGTCACATGGAGAAAACAAACTAGGGGGCAACCCCACTTTGATTTCTTGTTTGTAAGTAGATCGATTCAACACATGTGGGACTATTCTGTGAGAAAGCTTCAACCAGAATGAAGATCATATTTCACCTCTCACTCAAGTCAAAGGTCGAAAAATGCCACATATAGTGGTTTCTCCTAGCTGGATCCAAAAGGTACAAAGCTTGTTAAGTCACAAGTGTGGGCGAATTCTCTAAGGGACCAAGCCCACTTCCCTGACCAATTGCAAGATCAACTTAAGAAGGCACCAGTTTCACATCCCAGTAACTGAGGTAAGCATTGCTTGGTACAATGTATAATCTTCAATAACCATTTACCTCTAAAAAAACTCCAAAGAGTTTTATTTTCCGCATTAGATTAGGAATTATACTTGTTGCTTTTTACATTGTTTTCTCTTAATAGTAAGTTTTACATTGGAGAAAATTGATAAATAACAATAGATTTGAAGCCAAGGTTAGATACATACTTTTGGATATTATTGGGCATAGATTACACTTTGTATATAGTAAATTGAATGCAGATATGAACACTTTATTGTCTGTACCATAAAAAATCTGCACCAAACTCCAAGATTTCAAATTCAAGCTCCCAACAAATAGATATTAAATCACCTTCAGAAATCTTGTTTAGTGACTCTATACTCTTCTTACTTGCTGATTTTACTATTTTAGAGTCAAAATATTTAATTTCCAGCAATAATTAAAGAATATCTTAGATCTAGAAACTTCTTGGGCAATTTGCCTAGAGGCATTTAATCCCACTCTTCAGAAAAAATCAATTTCCAACTTGCTGGAAATTCCCTCTTTCTGTTGTTACAAGTTGGCAAGTAAGCTTAAAGGATTCATTTAACATCCACCAACCTCCCCACCTCTAGATTAAACTCTAGATCTGTAATCTAGGAGTGTTTTGGCACTTGTTGGGTGGATAAATTAGCCAAAATAGTTTATTGTTCTTGTCATTTACTGCAAATTTTGCAGTCTCAACCAACAATCTAAACTGAGATAAACGACCATATTTTGTTAGGATTTTCCTATACATCAAATTTGAGTTAACACACTATATTTAAAATCATTTGGTGTTATCTTTATTATTGTTTTATGTTGATTTTCGGTAGCTACAGTCAGTATTCAAGTCAGCCCTTGAAAAATAAATCAAAAGAACAAATTTAAAAATTTAATTTGCCTCCAAAAGGCAAGTCAACGCACTATAAGTATAGGTCGGTCCACTACAATCTTCTGTCACAGCCGAGTTTATCTTCTATTTGACCAGTGTTGACGAGCAGACTAGCTCGCATGTGTGGCCACAGAGTTTGACTGTTTGACTGAGATTTTCTGGGCAGTTGACCACAGGACAACCAAATTTCAGAGGAGCTGTAGGAGGCCGATATTAGGCCCTGTTGACCAGGGTTGACCAAATTTCTAAGGCAACAGCAGGAAGGCCGAAATTGGTCTCTGTGACCAGATTTGACTTGTTGCGTTATTGTGGTCAGTTTAACCAAATTTTGACTGAAATATCATATTGTACTTTTACTTAACTGAACTATTTCTCCTAGAAAAGATTGTTGGGTTTTCTCCCAAATTTGGGTTTCCCACATGAAAATTTGTGTTTGTTTGTCTCTTTATCATCCTATGTTATTATTGCATTACTGTTGAGATTTTCTATGTATAATTGCTTAATGATGAATGTGACATAAAAGTAAAATTGGCTTAATAAATCATTGGAAAGTAATTATCAGATTAGATCAGATTCTCCTCAAAAAACCAACGTTTAGACTTCTGCTACATAATCATACACAGAACAACATGACAGCCCCAAGAATTAACTCCACCTCTCCTTGACCCCATTTAAGGCACTAGCCATATTTGGTGTTGGTTGGAATATCAATTGGGACTCCTCCCTCGACCTTTTAGGAGGTAGTTGGGTCTAAATATCAAGGGCTTGGGCTGAGGAAACAGTGGATCCCTACCCTCTGTGTGTCAATCCTATCAGGATGCCAAGACACTAACAACTCTATTAATCGGATTGGTAACAAGTCCCTCTCCACTTGAAATTTGTTTCACTCAATTTATCCATATAGATAAATATACAACATTAAACCTAGCCCAAAGGGTTAGCTCAATTTGTAGATGCTCTTCTACTAAGTCTATAGAGGTCACAGGGTCAAATTTCATCCAATCCTATTTGCTTTTACCAGTGGCCTATGCAACTCGCAGTCAATCTACCTTCCTCCAAAAATTCCAATCAAGAACATAGAGAGGTCTACATGCTCTAGCATAATATTGTTACCCCTCATTTCAACTAGGGAGCCTTCCTTCTTTCGGTGAGGCCCCAAGGGAACTACTAAAGTCGATCCATCCCATCCTTTGATCTAGTCAACTTTATGGGGGATCGCTCCCTAGCGAGCAGCACCCACATGTAGAAGTACTCCAGCGCGAAGAAAAGGAAATGCACACATCATCGGGAACATAACTCACAGCACGAGCATCAAGCGCATCCCTAGGCCCATCGAACGGATCTCATCATGTACATACAAAGATTTTCTCACTACGCATAACACCATTGTAAGGCCATGAATGTAAGTTAAAGCCTTATAAGCCATGTAAGTCTTTGTACTGAAATGTCCTAGGCCTATTATGGTCAATCACCAATTTCTTTGGTTCCCACCCTTAGCTTCTTTCATCCTGGATAGGATTAGAGGATTTGGAGTGGATCACATTGGGACTCATGGTTTATGGCAGCATCTGGTTATGTAGGGGTAATTTCAGTTGTAGGGCCTAGTCTAGCCCATGTCGTGCACACCTATATGTTACCACATGTTCATGTGTCATAAGGACTCTATATGCATCCTTGGCCATGTTGCAGTATTTATCAACTAGTTCTCAACACGACAGCCTCACAGTTTCAATGGATCATGTTTCCTGAGGCAGTGCACATTTCCCAATACATTTTGTCCTAGAAGTCAAAAATTCAACTTGGGCTCAAAATGCTCAAAACAAAATGTAGACAACGACATGCCACCCAGAATTTTTGCAAAAGGTGAAGGCATCAGTCAGAAAATGACAATCAAAGGTGGCACGGTAAAATAAGTGAACTAAGTGGCAAAACTAGGTGAAGACTTGGAATGAAGGGGCAAACATAAAGTCAAAAGTTAGGTAAAAAATTAGCTGGGCAAAACCCATGTGGCAAATCCTCAAATTCTCAAGGGCATTGGAGATCTAGCATCTATGGAAGGTGATGTTCTCCTTTTGTAACATGTGAGGTCAAACTAGCCATTTAATGTCAAAAGGTGGAACGGTGGACAATTTGTGAACAAAAAGTAAGCATTGCAAAGTGGAGTAACTCATGCCCTTAGCAAAGCGGGTTTCTCTTGAACCAAGACAAGCTAAGACAAACAACACGACTTCCTCAAACTAGCTATTAGGTCGAGTCAAGTTAGACATTGAACAATGAAAATCTTTTGGCTTCATTATTTTATGCCTTTTTGAGGTCAAATGCAAGGCAACATCGACTCCTCAAGTGAATTTCATAGTCAAATCAAGCCGAGTCAAACTCCTCATGTGGAAATTATCTAATAAAATTATTTCTCTTGAATTTACTTAGTTTCCAGGTTGTAGATGACAAGTAAAAAATTATTATTTTGGAAAGAGAGTCAAACTAGCCATTACAAAAAAGATTATAAAAACTAGATCATCCACCCATTTACTTGTCATTGAACTATGAGATCATTCTATGCCATAATAGAACTCTTATTTACAAGCATCTTGTGTACAATTTGTGGGTTTGTTTTTTCTATCTTGCTTTTTCTCGACTCCTGTCATAATAGTTGCAAATAAGATAATTGCAAATACATCCAGATTACATAAAAGTTGGAGGGATGATCCATTGAGGGGCTACATAGCCACATTGTAATGTTGTAAAATAGGAAAAACAATGATATGCAAGCAAATAACAAGTTTTCACCACAGAAATTTCAAAACAATTAGAACACACCCATAACAATCAGAAATACGGAAGCAACTGAGCCATTTCATTTTAAACTGGTGCGTACAAAATATGGAAGGAATGCACTTGGACTTGCCTCAAAGGCAAGCGAAGCAAAGTCAAGGTGAAGCAATGACAATCCGAAGCTACAATCAGTTATCCAACTGTTGTATTGCGCTGTCCCTAGCAATTTTGCACTGTCTACTGCAAAGATATGGCTGAAAATCCCACCCCCAATGTTCAGAAAATTCTGCAAAATTATTTCTAAGCTCCTCAGGGAAAACCCACAAAAACCCATAAATGGTTTGGCCTGGTTTTGACCTTCTAAAATCGACCCCGAAAAGGCCCTACGTCCTCCAAAACTGCTGAAGCACACTAACTGTCAATACACCAGCAGAATCCTCCTCAAACACTCTGGAAAAGTAGCAATCACCTCCACCAACACTTCCCTTACTTCTCCCGGCAAGGGATAGCTCCAATGGCTCAGTCTCCACTACCCACGTGTGCCCAATCTCTCCTTTCTACGCTAGCCCCAGGAACTGTGAAATCCCCATTGAAGAAGGCTATCTCCTCCAGACAAAAAACTCACACAAATGGCAGCAAATCACCAGAGCTTCTCTCCGAGAATTTCTCTCGTCAATAGCTCCTTGGAAGAGTGCAAAATATCTCAACTCGGTTTCCCCCACTACGTCCTCCAGAAATACACACCACTTGGAGACTCTGAATATAACTACTGCAAATCACCTCCGAAATATTGTGAATGAACCTCTCTAGGGTGGCACTCGAAGTCTCTCAAAGAAAGGGTGAGTTCTCTATTTAGAAAACTCGTGCTAAACAGCAAGTGACCCGGCTAAGCAGCTCGAGCAACTAAGAAGAAATTCAATATGCCAAATATGTCCAAATGAAGAGTGTTGCCTCCCTTTTATAGATTTCGTGGAGCCTTTGCCTTCCTTTTTCCCTCCTTCGTGGGTCCCTCAGCAAGCCTGCAATTTTCCCTCTCATGCATTTCGAACCATAGGCTTACGGAGTGCATATTTTCTTATGTGGGTGGCCCCCACATGCTACTAACAAAAACCCAAAATAACTTACTTGTAACTCCTAAGTCTTCTAATAAAAATTGAATGGTCTCCTCCAAAATGTAGAAATTAATTATGTTCCAAAATAATTTAAGAAGGGACATTACAGTCCTCCCCTCCCAAATGTTGCTTGTCCCCAAGCAACTTTAGTGTTGGATGCTCAAGTATGTGCTCACCCTCCCAAGTAGCATCCTCATCTGGAAAGCTCTTCCAATGCACCAAATATTCTCTGATTGTCATGCTTCTGAACTTCCTTTCCCTAGTCTCCAAGATGGCTTCCGGTTCCAAAACCAAATGCCCCTCATCATCTAGCGGAGGCAACTCCACAGTGGTTGTAACCTGTTGTCCCAACACCCTTTTGAGGCATGAAACATGGAAAATATTGTGGATCTTGTTCCCTGGTGGTAGCTCCAACTCATAAGCCACCTCTCCAACCCTCCTGATTACCCTGTAGGACCCATAAAATTGTGGTTGCAGCTTTTCGGCCCCCTTTTATTTCAAAGTGGACTGTCGGTACTATGAAAAATCGGTGACCCGATTCCCTACTGCAACAACTGATTAAATTTATCCTACTTGTTAATTTATGAATCAAGTTATTTACAGTGTTACACAGTAAACATCGAAAGAAAATCTACTGTAGCCTTCACAACATAAAATACTGTGGAAACAAAATATTGCACCGGAGAGAAATAAACACAAACAAATACACCGTTGTTTTTGGACAAACGTCCCCGAAGAAACCCAACATGGGAAAACCGGTGCAACAGCTGAGGGTTTTAATTATTATGCAATAGTTTATGAGTACAAATCTCTAGATGCCCAAACTAGCAATCTGATACAGAGAATAAACTGGTAAAGAGGTAGTGAGAAATATTCTCACACTGTCACAGGCGATCTGAATCTAATCCAGGCTCTGGATGGCTAGCCCCACACTGCCTCTGTGTGGGCTCATGTTGTCACTGCGTCACAGCTTCTAGGAGCTGTGTCACCCTCCCAGCTGATCGATTGCTGACTGCAACTAGACTCTTTGGCCCTCCGGTCTCCCACCCCAGCTTCTAGCACTAGATCTTGACTATCGCAACAAAATTACGGACTCCCTCTGAAGCACTACGCTGCCTCTCTAAACCTCTCGTTGCCTTCTCTGCCTTGCACTCTCCGGAACTAGAAAAATCCCCTCTAGTCTACTATCCCTACCCCTCACTGCAAGAAGATCACTCGATATCTCTCTCCAGCAACTCAGCGCTACTAGTCTTGAGAAATTCGATCTCTAGATCTCACCATCTCGGTGTGTTCTCCAAGTGCCCATCAAGCTCCTTATAATCTCTCATTGGAGCACCAACGACCAAGATTAAAACATAATCAAGGGCTAAGATTAATTAGGAGTTGATCCTCGTCTCTATCTAGAAGATTCACACCAGATTTAATTAATACCCTTCAATTAATCAAATTTCCTAGTTTAGACTTGGGAATACATTAAAAATGATTAATTATTTTAATTAAACCATCTCTAGGTGGAATTTTCCCAAATGATTTCTAGGTCTTGGAGAATGCATGTGTCTTAGCCTCTCTGCAAAATTTTGAGGCTAGAGCACATCTGATGCTACAGAAAACCACACTCCCTCATAGCGAGGAATGTGCTCTAATACTGCAACCCACAGAAGCATCACTCTGTCTTTACACCATCTCTTGTTGCGTTGCTGATGTTTGGTTTTGTTGCCCATCAACTATTGCGCAACTCTGATCGTTGCATCCATGTTGTTGTTGGCCCTGCTGAATTACTGCCAACACTACATCTGCACCGCAACCCTCTCCAACTATTGTTGTTGCAACTGCAATGGAAAAGCATCCAAAATATTAAACCAATTGTGGTCAGTATGATGCATTTGTCACCCAAGTCTTGACTGTTGCTAGACTCTGCGTTGTCACTGAAGCCTCTGCGCTGCTGCTGACTCTACACTGCTGCCAACTCTATTCTACATTGCTTAGAATCTGAGAGCTACTAGCTACTGCATTTGTCACTCTAGCACCTGACTGCAGCAACTGCCACTGGTCCATCCTGCTACTGTATGTTATGGGTTCCCGTAGCAAGGTATTGATTCAAGAGGTGGACCTCCTCAAGAATCCTGCCCATCCTGTAGCTCTTTGGGGCTACAAAACCAAATTACCCCACCTCTCTCCTGGAGGTATGGCTGTCAACATGGAGAAATATGATCTACTCATATTGCAGTTGTTACTACTCTGTTGATGCTTCTGCACTGTTGCCGCAACTATTGCAATAATGTATCTGATCTCCCCAGATTCAGAAGTACTAGCTTCCATAGGATTGCTCCCTTTGAAACTAGACTCCCTCTGAGTCTCGATCTCCCTATGGGAAATATCTCTACTCCCTCCTGGCAACTCACACAATATTCCTGCACTGGAAACTAGACTACAAAGCTCTACGCTGGGAATCTCCTGGTTGGAACTGCACCTGCATACTGCAACTGGACAATTCACACTCTCTGTGTCACTGCAACTAGTTCTGCAACCATCTTCCAAAAACTGACTGCAACTAGCTATGCAACTGTCATTTGAATGACTAATTGGGTCTGTTGACACTGTGATCCTCCTGCTATTGATTTTGTTGGGCTCTCGTAGCAAGGACACTGATCCATGTAAGAAATCTGCAGCGATTGGATCTAATTTGTTGCTCTTCCATGGATCCTGCCCATTTGTGGCCATCTTAGCAAAGAGTCGAATTCCTCCTCTTCTCCCCTGCGCAGCTCTTGCCCATCTATTTGCACCCCCATCTAGAGTGAGAATATATGCACACAACTATTGTTGCTCTGCTAGGAAAATCCAAACTTCTAGGCTAGAAGTCCCCTAAGGTAAGAATTCCCTCAGTGTATGCTCTCTCTTCCTCCTGCCGCTATTCTGCACTAGCAAACTGCTGCAAAATCTGCGTCCCAGTTGAAGATCTGCTCTGCAAGGAAAAATACAGCGTCTCCCTCTTCCTCTGATCTGGTAAATCTAATTTTTTTGTCGACTCTCTCAGAGAAATAGATCTTTCCTCAAAAACTCGACCCTCCTGGCCCAAGGACTGCGCTACCTCTAGGGTTACGAATTGTTGCCTATGCAGAAATTTGAACCTCCTCCTCCTCTTCTGCTACCGAGCTCTCTGGCTTACGATCTATGCTCTGATACCATATGAAAAATCGGTGACCCGATTCCCTACTGCAGCAACTGATTAAATTTTTTAATCAAGTTATTTACAGTGTTACACAGTAAACATTGAAATAAAATCTACTACAGACTTCACAACATAAAATACTGCAGAAACAAAACACTGCACAAGAGAGAAATAAACACAACACACAAATACACCATTGTTTTTGGACAAACGTCTCCGAAAAAACCCAATGTGGGAAAATTGGTGCAACAGCTGAGGATTTTAATTATTATGCAGTAGTTTCTGAGTACAAATCTCTAGATGCCCAAACTAGCAATCTAATACAAAGAATAAATTGGCAAAGGGGCAGTGAGAAATATTCTCACACTGTCACTAGCGATCTGAATCTGATCCAAGCTTTGGATGGCTAGCCCCACACTGCCTCCACGCAGTCTCTGCGTGGGTTCATGCTGTCACAGCTTTTAGGAGTTGTGTCATCCTCCCAGCTGATCGATTTGCTGACTGGAACTAGACTCTCTAGCCTTCCGGTCTCACAACCTGGCTTCTGGCACTAGATCTTAACTACTCCCAGCAAAATTACGAACTCCCTCTGAAGCACTGCGCTGCCTCTCTAAACCTCTCGTTGCCTTTTGTGCCTTGCACTCTCCAGAACTGGAAAAATCCCCTCCAATCTACTATCCCTGCCCCTCACTGCAAGAAGATCACTCGATCTCTCTTCAGCAACTCAGCGCTACTACTCTTGAGAAATTCGATCTCTACATCTCACTATCTCGGTGTGTTCTCCAAGTGCCCATCAAGCTCCTCCTTGTAATCTCTGGTTGGAGCACCAACGACCAAGATTAAAACATAATCAAGGGCTAAGATTAACTGGGAGTTGATCCTCGTCTTTATCTAGAAGATTCACACCAGATTTAACTAATGCCCTTTAATTAATCACATTTCCCAAGTTTAGACTTAGGAATACATTAAAAATGATTAATTATTTTAATTAAACCATCTCTAGGTGGAATTTTCCCAAACAATTTATGGTTCTTGGAGAATGCATGTCTTAACCTCTTTGTAAAATTTCAAGGCTAGAGCACATCCGATGCTACAGAAATCAACAGGTACGGCTGCAATCGAAGGTACACCAAGTCCCCCTCCTCAAAATGCCTCTCAACACTGTGTCTATCAGCATATATCTTTTGTTCATTCTAAGTTGTCTGCAAATTATCCTTAAGATCCTTGAGGATGTCTTGGCTCTCTAGGATCTAATCTTTGGCCTTTGGGGCCCAACTGTCTCCAAAAACGACATTAGCAAAAGATAAAGCATCATAACCATATAGAGCACAGAAAGGAGTCATACCAATGGGTATGTGATGTGTGGTGTTGTAGCAGTGCTCTCCCAAGTGCAACCATCGAATACATGCCCTTTGCTACCTTGTCACATAGTTCCTAAGATAACCCTCTAGCCATTTGTTTACCCTCTATGTCTAGTCGTCGGTCTGTGGATGGTAGCTGGTGCTCGGGGTGAGATTTGTGCCCACTAACCTGAAAAGCTCCTTCCATAATCCCCCCATAAATCGGTTGTCTCGATCACTGACTATAGTCTTAGGGAGTTCGTGCAAGCGGAAGACCTCCCTAAAGAATAGCTATGCTACCTAAGAAGTTGAATACCATGTCAAAATGGCAAAGAAATGTGCGTACTTGGTCAGTCGATTGACCACCACATAAATGCAATCCTTTCCCTGCACCGAGGGAAGCCCCGTGATGAAATCCATAGAGATACTCTCCCATTTCCCCTCAAGAATGGGGAGAGGCTACAACAATCCTATTGGGTGGGTCAACTCCCCCTTGATCCTCTAACAAACCTCACACTCATGCCCATATGTCAATACATCTGCCTTGAGGCCCTTCCAAGTTAAGCACTCTCTCACTGCCATGTAGGTCTTCTTGAATCCCTGGTGCCTAGACAAAGGGGAATCATGAGCTGCACAAAGGATACGCTCTCTCAATTGTGACCACGGAACCAAAAATATGCGCCCCTTGTAATATATAACCTCGTCCATCACCCAGACTGCCACTCCCTGAAATGCTCCCCCATAGGCGATTAATCATCAATTCCTCCATGTTCACCTGGTGCCAAAGGTAGGAAAGAAGGTAACATGGCTTTAGTTGGCCCACTAGAGGATGGTGGTCGTGCAGTAGGTGGAGGGTGATTAGACTATTGGGAAGCTCCTGAAGTTTCTCCAAATAGAAAATCTCAGTGAGTGCTTCGTTCTCGATTCTATGTTTTGATCTCATAACATCTCCTTTTGCCCCTTTACCAAATCACTCAGGGCCTTCAAGAGACTGTCAAAGGCCACCTCCGCTCTTCTCTTCGGCTCCCCCATGTCTTCTACTATCAATGCCTTCCCACAATCCTCAGTGTCTGGAGTGATCTCTAGCTCCCTCTCCCTGCTCCAGTACCTTTGCCTCCTGTAGGTAATATTTTGTCTGTCCTCCTCACTCATAGGAAAATTCCCCACGACTGAGCCAAGATCTAAGCTCTGATACCACTGTAATGTTCCAAAATAGGAAAAATAGTGATATGCCAACAAATAACAATTTTTCACCACAAAAATTTCAAAACAATTAGAACACATCCATAACAATCAAAAATATGGAAGCAGTTGAGCCATTTTATTATAAACTGGTGCAAGAGTACAAAATATGGAAGGAATGCACCTAGGCTTGCCTCAAAGGCAAGCGGAGCAAAGCCCAGGTGAAGCAATGACAATCCGGAGCTACAATCAGCTGTCCAACTACTATACTACATAGTCCCCAGCAATTATGCATTGTCTGATGCAAAGATATGGCTGAAAACCCACCTCTGGTGCTCAAAAAATTCTGTAAAATTATTTCTAGGCTCCTCAGGCAAAACCCACAAAAACCCAGAAATGGTTTGGCCTGATTTTGACCTTCCAAAATCGACCCCCAAAAGGCCCTACGCCCTCCAAAACTGCTGAGGCACATTGACTGTAAATACACCAGCAGAATCCTCCTCAAACACTCTGGAAATGTAGCAAGCACCTCCACCAACACTTCCTTTATTTCTCTCGGCAAAGAATAGCTCAATGGCTGAGTCTCCACTACCAACGTGTGCCCAATCTCTCCCTTTTGCACTGGCCCCAAGAACTGTGAAATCCCCACTGAAGAAGGTTTTCTCCTCCAACCCAAAAACTCACCCAAATGGCAGCGAATCACCAAAGCTTCTCTCCGAGAATTTCTCCCGACAATAGCTCCTTGGAAGAGTGCAAAATATCTCAACTCGGCTTCCCCCACTGCGTCCTCCAGAAATACGCACCACCTAGAGAATCTGAATACAACTGCTAGAAATCACACAGCAAATCACCTCCGAAAGATTGTGAATGAACCTCTCTAGGGTAGCACTCGAAGTCGCCCAAAGAAAGGGTGAGTTCTCCGCTTGAAAAACTTGTGCTAAACAACAAGTGACTTGGCTAAGCAGCTCAAGCAACTAAGAAGAAATTTGATATGCCAAAGATTTCCAAATGAAGAGTGTTGCCCCCCTTTTATAGATTCTGTGGAGCCTTTTCCTTCCTTTTTCCCTCATTCGTGGGTCTCTCACCAAGCCTACAATTTTCCCTCTCATGCATTTCGAACCATAGGCTTAGGGAGTGTGTATTTCCTTGTGTGGGTTTCCCCCACATGCTACTAACAAAAACCCAAAATAACATACTTCTAACTCCTAAGTCTTCTATTAAAAATTGAATGGGCTCCATTCCCTCCAAAATTGGCCCCAAAATGTAGAAATTAATTATGTTCGAAAATAATTTAGGAAGGGACATTACACACACAGAGGGAATAACCAAGGCACTAGTCTTTGTTATTTCTCTTGTTGGAGGTTGAAGATCTCTTCTACCCCACAATTGACCCGAAAATTGGAGACACTTTGCTAGAAGTTGCTCCTAATTGGATCTAAAAGCTTGTGAAGTATCTTAGAAAAAAGTGGGGGCTACACAATCTTCCGAATCTAAACCCATCTACTATATCCAAATTGCAAGATTCACTTCAAAGTTAATGTAATTAACAACCCAAAACTTGAGAGGCGAAATTGTAGCCAAGGTAAGCATATCTCAACAACCATCTTTCTTCAAGAAAACCCAAATCTTTTAATTTTCTATTTATTAAACAAAATAGAAAAATATTTAGTAGCTTGCAATTTCAGATTTTCATCTTAAAATTAGCTATTCAATTATTCAACCCTTGGAGTTTTAAGCCAGAAAATTAGATTTTATCCAAGGCAAAAATATACCTCATTTTGGGCTTTTAAACATGTGCATTTCACAAGGTATTTTCAGTTATTTTTACAAATCTGTGTTATTTACGGTCATACATTCTTCAAATTTTGTTGAATTCAAGTCACAAGGGCTTTTCCAAGTAAATATTAACTATCCACACCCTTGTCAAAATTTCCATACTTGTTTTTCCAGGTTTCATCATTATTCTGGGAACATTTAGAGCTTATTCCAACCACTTGAAACTAAAATCAATCACTGAAATAAATTCCAGCCACAAGAAATCAATTGTTGCAATAATTTTATTGGTTTTCACCAGTGGGGATTTAACCGCCAGACCTCTGCAACAAGTTCCCAGCTTGGTTGAAACATAGAATTGTTGTAGATCTGAAGTTTTCCTAACTTCCTCCACCCCTAATTATCAATCTAGATTATAAAGTCTATATACACTTTTGGGTGGCCTTGAAAACGGATTTTCTTTGTATATATTGTGTTTTTTTCAGATCTGCAGTCATAAGACAGCAAGGCAGAATAGCACAAGACAACCCCTTACCAAACGTACACTTCAGGGATAACTTTTATATTTGGTAAGTTATATTGTTGGTATGCACTATTTTTCTACGTAGATATCATTTCTAGATCAGCATAATTAGAAAGAATTAACCCTTATCTTCACCCTACACCCCATTTAATGCACTAGTCTACTGATCGTTGGGTGAAGCACCTATTACAGTGAATCCACCCAGAACCATTCAAGTAGGGAGTTGGGTTTAATGAGTCCCCTGTGTCGAGGTGACGATGGACACTTGCCCTATATGTGCCATCTTAGTAGCTTGCATGGACCTTGGAAAGCCTGCTAGTTTGTGTGGCAACAAATACCAACACCCCCATTCTTCACTTAAGTGTACAAGGTGTCGAAAAGTGTAACTAGGTTCGATTTTCATAATGACATATAATTGTGACTTTTGTAAATGATGTAAAGAAGAAAATAAAATTATTATTGTAAGCCTTGCTTCATGGGTTTCATGAGTAAAAAGATTTTATTTCTTGGTGGCTCCCATTGAGAGCCTTAGGATTTGTCATTAGAGTCAAAGAGTCCGTGTCATGTATGAAGAACTCTTCTTGAGAATATGTCAAATACATATATGTCTATAAAGCCCTCCAACAACAAGCACAAGTCTCTCTTGAAGTCGGCCTCCAAACAAAGTGAAGATCAAGTCGGCTTACCTATTTAAGAGACACATCGGTTCACATGGCTCATGTCGGCTTATTTATGAAGACTAACCAATATATATAGGGTGAAGACACTTCGCATAAATCACAGTTCAGAAGTTCGGATTCTTCTGTAGTTTCGATGGGCAGTTACAGTGAAGAATTTGAATGTCTAATCACAGTGCAGAATTCGGATAATTAAGGACAGCAAGGAGATCTATGGACAGGACCTCATATATCTCTGTGGTTTTCGGATGGGTAGCAGCAGAGTCAAGTTCTGACATATATCCTTGAGATTTCGGTGAACAATGGCAGCAAAGGAATTCAAATCACCTGTTTCGGATATCCTACTCAGTGAAGGCAACAGGCTGAAGGCAACAGTTTGAAGGCTACAATTCTGTGATGAAGGGAATCAGATCACTCTTGGGTAGAGATCACAGTGATAGCGAGAAAGAGATTGGTCTTTTTATAAGACCACAGTTCGGTGTCTTGGAAGGAGTCACAGTTCCATATCATGAAGATCATGAAGAACCTACAGTTCAGTAATATGCCACAGTGATTCGGTATATCTCACAGCGAAGAAGCATTCAGGAAGAGGATCACTACTATGTGACTAGCCCTTAGTAATATTGTGTTGAAGAAGTTCTCGGTACTATCTCAGACATAAGGATTCGGTTCTACTGCTAGAGGAAGAGGAGTATTACAGTGAACTCAGTTTGATATAACTACATGACAACAGTCATCTCATATGATGAAAGTAGAAGGAACCAAGAAAGGGTGAACGAGAAGTTGGAAGAGGACTTGTGTCCTTGTCTTGGAGAGGCTACTAGGTCAAGGGTCTTCGTCTTCGTCTTCGTCAATTGGAATCTCTATAAGAAGAATTTGTGCGGGTTTTCCTCTCAAAGGGTGAGAGGTTTTGGCCCTGGCTCATAGCCTACACGCTGTGTCTCTTGTGTATTTATGTTCATGCATTAGTCACTGTTTGATGAAGAAGAACACTGATAATCTAACGTGAAGAAGATCCTCTAAACAAGTAAAAAGCATTCACAAGCAGTCACTAATAGAAAAGAAATCACCTAATGCTAATGCCCTAGATTTCTAAACATGGTATCAGAGCTAAGGTGTCAAAGTCAAGGAAGGGCATCTCATCAAGGGACACTCAAGAATCGAATCTCAAGAATGGCATCAAAGCAAGTCAAAGAATATCAAAGCGAAAGTTCAAAGATCTACATTGAAGAATCAAACCCTAGATCAAAGAAGAAGGTCTACTTCAGAAGAAGTCTAGGGATATTATCAATCAAGGCCAAAGACTTATTGCCACTGAAGGTAAATAGATCTACACATCAAAGCAGCTAGAAGTCTACACCAGCAAAAGTGTTGGATCCTATAGTCATCATCAAAAGACCACAAAGACCCTCATCAAAAGCAAGGTAGCTCGAAGTACTTTAAAGACAAAGATCACGTCATCTTGGAGAAAGTCAAAACCCTAGAAGCATTTCAGATCTGCACTCATCCACTTCCAAAGAAATCGAAGTATCTTGAAGGCAAGAAGGCATTATCATCATCTTAAAAAGCTACAAGGCAAGCTCCCTATCATTGCAGCAATGATCCCCTCCATATCCTTGAAGAAGATCATCCGAAGAAGCATCACTCACCATTAACAAAGGAAGTTGGATCTAAAGGTGTTGACATCATAAAAGAAGCAATCTCCTTATTGAAGAAAGGCTTTTCAGTTGGAAGAAGATCATCCAAAAGGGGAAATACATCTTCTTCAACCACTATCAAAGAAATCAAGTTGAAGATTTCATCTTCACTTGTCAAGTAAGCATCTTTCATTCTATAATCAAATTTGGTAAAATAACTTCATTTTGCAAGGAGATCTATAAGCTGGTTAGGTCTGTTGACTTGGGGTAGCATCGGATGTGCTCTAGCCATGAAAAATTGGTGGAGAGGCTAAAGCACATGAGATCTCCAAGACCCAGAAATGGTTTGGGTAAATTCCACCTGGATAAAGAGATATTAAAATAATTAATATTTTTAATGGAGTTCCTAAGTCTAAACTTAGGAAAATTAAAATATTAATTGGTATTAATATAAAACTGGGTGAGAATGTTCTAAAAGACATGGATCAAGCCAAATCTAATCTTATCCGTTGATTAGAGATTTAACCTCAGTCGTTGAAGACTCAACAGGAAAAGTATAAGAGGAGCTTGAGGGTCAGTTGGAGATAGACCAAGACTAACCAATCAGTTCGATTTTTTGGAGCTGGGCTTGCTGAGAAAATTTGATCAAGTGATCTAAGTTGCAGCGAGGCGCAGTGAGTGCATAGCAGAGAGGCAGAGATAGTGTCGGAGGGCCAGCGCAGTGATTGAAGAGGCTACGCAGAGCTAGCAGGGCCTGTGAGGGTGACACATAAGACCAGGGCGCTGACACAGAGCAGCAGAGAGCTGACGCAGAGCAGTAGAGCTACGCAAAGGCCAGTAGGGCTAACACAGAGCCGTAAATAAGCATTGGAAGGATTTTCGTGGAGCAGACTTGCTGAATATCTGCTTCCGAAGAGAGGTATCACTGCCAGAGAGAAATCTCTGTTTGGTAAGCCATTCTGGCACCCTAGTTGTACTCAAGAAAGATGCTTAATAATAAAACCCTCAGAACTGCTGCACCGGTTTTCCCAAGTTGGGTTTTTCCGGGGACGATTGTCCAAAAATAACGATGTCCCTTGTGTGTTTGTCTGTTATTTCAATTGATGATCTGTAGATAAGTTGAGATAGAATTTGTGTTTATTTTCAGTATTTCTATGGTTAAATAACTTATTAACAAATAAACAAGTAGGTGAAATACACCAGATAATGCAAGAAGAATTTTGACATGTTAAACTTAGAAATTTCAACATGGTATCAGAGCGTTGCAGATCATAGGAGAATTGAACGCACCAAGCTAAATCAGAAAATTTGCAGCAGAAACAGCTATCCCGAGAAACAGAGTTGTTCCTAAGCAGAAGGCAGGAGAGACGGAGTGACGCGGAGGGCATGCGTCATCATTTCGAGCCAAAGAGAGGGCCAGCGCAGAGGCAGAGAGAAACAGGAGAGGCTCACAAAGAGCCACGTCATCCTACTCAGTGAGGTAAGCTTGACCAATGTTGCAGGAAACGTCCCCCCCGGATCTAATCCCCGAAACGCGGTCCGTACAGATGCGTCCAGGAAGCACCTCCTGAAACGCGATTCCGAAATTCCGAAACGCATTTCGGACTGATAATGACGCTTCCTGGAAATTCTGGAAGCGTCCTTCTGAAACGCATTTCGGAATCTCCGAAGCGCGTTTCGTACGACGCTTCGGCCATACGAAGCGCGGCGCTTTGGAGGTCGAATCGTACGATTCCGTACGCGCTTCGAAAAAGTGCATCGCGCGGCCTAAAAAAATCAGTTTTTTTTTTTATTTTTTGGTGAGTTTGCTTGTTGGGGTGGATCCACCTTGGGTTAGGGTTGAGGAATGAAGGGAATAAAGCCCCCATTCATCCCTCGTGCTAATGTTAAATTCTTAAGGTAAAAGTGACATTCTCCTTTATTTTTCATTTTCATCCTTTTACTTAAATTTTTAACATTAACATGAAATGACTCAGGATGTTTGAGACTGGTTCCAGCCTCATTGGACTTCATATGGAGAAAATAGAATTTCATATCCTATTCAAAATTCAGCAGACTTAACAGTTTTCAAGAATCCAGGATCAATGGGATTGTGGCATTTCATTAGATTATATCAAGTATGAAGGTATGCGATTAGCATTTAATCAAGAGCACCAAGCCCTATATGTACCCTAGTGTTGGTGGTGTTAATTGTTGAACTCCTTTGTCACGCCCTTAGAAAAAAAATACCTTTCAATCAAGTCAAAATCATCGATCAAGCATGTTAAGCTTTTTCTACCATATTTGAAGTCTTGGATTAGGTAGTTTGATCAAAATTGGGCAATGTTGACTAATATCCCTAGACAATCGAGGTAGAGGCAAAGGGTAGACAAGAGGAGAAGAATCTAGATTCTAGATGGTTGATGCATCTAAATGGTTGATGCTCGAATAATTAATCATTAATGTACAATAGATGCTATATCTATCCTGATTTATGCAAAAATATGCATGTTTTCATGTCTTCTACAACTAATGTGGTATTTGGGATGTTTGTCTTGATGCATCTAAATGGTTGATGCTCGAATAATTAATCATTAATGTACAATGGATGCTATATCTATCTTGATTTATGCAAAAATATGCATGTTTTCATGTCTTCTACAACTAATTTGGTATTTGGGATGTTTGTTTTGATGCATCTAAATGGTTGATGCTTGAATAATTAATCATTAATGTACAATGGATGCTATATCTATCTTGATTTATGCAAAAATATGCATGTTTTCATGTCTTCTGCAACTAATTTGGTGTTTGGGATGTTTGTTTTGAGCAATGTTGCACGAAGCGCCCCCCCCCCCCGGTTCCAAGCCCCGAAGCGCGTCCCGTACGGAAGCGCCTAGGAAGCTTGGCCGGAAGCGCACTTCCGAATTTTTTGCCGCTTCCTGGAAATTTGGAAGCGTGGCACGGAAGCGCCGCTTCCGAAGCGCGCTTCGTACGGCGCTTCGGGCGTCGGAAGCGTGGCGCTTCGGAGGAGGAAGCTTATGCTTCCCGTACGCTTCTGTACGCTTCCGGAAAAGCTTCCGGAAAAGCGTTTAGAAAATCGTTTTTTTTTTTTAATTTTAGGTGAGTTTGCTTGTTGGGGGTGGGTCCACCTTAGGTTAGGGTGACGAATGAAGGCAAAAAAAAATATAAATATAGCAGATGCTCCCTCATGGTAATGTTAAATTCTTAAAGTAAAAGTGACATTCTCCTTTATTTTTCATTTTCATCCTTTTACTCAAATTTTTAACATTACCATGAAATGACTCAGGATGTTTGAGAGTGGTTCCAGCCTCATTGGACTCCATATGGAGAAAATAGAATTTCATATCCTATTCAAAATTCAGCAGACTTAACGGTTTTCAGGAATTCAGGATCAATGGGATTGTGGCATTACATTAGATTATATCAAGTATGAAGGTATGCGATTAGCATTTAATCAAGAGCACCAAGCCCTATATGTACCCTAGTGTTGGTGGTGTTAATTGTTGAACTCCTTTGTCACGCGGCACGCCCTTAACGAAAAATTACCTTTCAATCAAGTCAAAATCATCGATCAAGCATGTTAAGCTTTTTCTACCATATTTTAAGTCTTGAATTAGGTAGTTTGATCAAAATTGGGCAATGTTGACTAATATCCCTAGACAATCGAGGTAGAGGCAAAGGCTAGACAAGAGGAGAAGAATCTAGATTCTAGATGGTTGATGCTCGAATAATTAATCATTAATGTACAATGGATGTTATATCTATCTTGATCTATGCAAAAATATGCATGTTTTCATGTCTTCTACAATTAATTTGCTATTTGGGATGTTTGTTTTGAGTATAAATGCAAAAAATATAAAAATATATATATATATAGCAAACGCTTCGCTCCCTAGATTTTTGGAAAATGACGCTTCCACGTCCCCGCTTCCAAAAAACGCTTCCGTTTCGCCCCCACTTCGTGCAACATTGGTTTTGAGTATAAATGCAAAAAAATATATATATATATATATATATATAGCAGACACTTCGCTTCCTAGATTTGTGGAAAATGACGCTTCCGCATCCCCGCTTCCAAAAAACGTCCACATTTCGTCCCCGCTTTGTGCAACATTGGGCTTGACGCAGTTGGCTAGAGGAGCGATTCAGCCTTGCCAGGATTGCGCAAAGCTAAGAGGCTCAGTTTCTTCAGCAGCTAGGGCCTAGGGCGCTGTGGGCAGATTGTGGATTGGGAAGCTGGTGGGGTGATGTTGTTGTCGAAGCAAAACAGTACCTAACGGGATAGAACCAAGGTAGAGGGAGTCGCTGCCTTGAGGGATTTCTAGCCAAGAAATCCAGATCCGAGTTGCAGTTGCAAAGAGGATTGGAGAGGAGCGGATCGACAGTTGGCAGGAAGATTTCCAGCAGGGAAATCGAGACTCAGAGGGAGTCTAGGAGAGAACTTCCAGGAGGGAAGTCGAGACTTAGAGGGAGTCCAGTAGAAGAGCGGAGATGGAAATGAACGGATTGAGGGATTAGGACAGGTTGGACGGGGCCTCCAACTTTGTCATCTGGAAGGCCAGGATCCTGTCTGTTCTGGATAGACATCGCATCAAGGGCTTCGCCTTGAGAACCGTGGCTATCCCAGTCGACCCAGCTGATAATGAAAGGTATGAGGATGCAATGGTCAAGGCAAAGTGCATAATCCTTGATGGGGTCAAGCATCATGTAGTACAGCATATTGTTGATAAGAACATGGCAAAGGAGATGTGGAATACCTTGACGACGTTGTATCAAGGCACTTCAGTTAAGAGGAAGATGCAATTGGAGAATCAGCGGAGGTCATATCAGATGTAGAAGGGGAAGCAGATAGAATTAGTGAGAGAACTGATCGGAGCAATAGGTGGATAACTATGCCATAATCCTATCTGAAGACCATCATAGGGTTGTTGGTTTACTGGCTATCAAATGAAGAGAAATAGTTTATCTTATGGGCTACCCACTTTTGCTGGGTAACAATTATCAAATCCCAACTTGGGTTGATATTCAATGGGATCACCTATTGACTTAAAGTCAAATCTTCTTCTGCAAGAACAAATTTGTGGCCAAAACACATTTTGCATTCATCATTGCAAGCATGTAGCCATTTTGTTATCAAAAACACTATCACAAAAAATTATTCTACAAATTTGAAGAGAAAACTACAAATCCTTACAAATACAATTGAAACATTGCCTACAAATAGATAAGCCTTGTAAACTCTTGTCAAAGATTCTAATCAAAAAGAAAAATATATAAGATAGACACAGACACCAACCAAGCTTAATTGTCTCGATTCAATAGAAGTAGATAAGACCAACAACACACCGAAGAGAGATGACATCATTTATGTTGACATTTTCCATCGTTTAACAATTCAAGACAATGTGTCTAAGCTACCAAATTAACATCTATGACCAATCACCTAGCTACACATCAAGTGATAAATACAACTAGGGGTGACTCACATGAAAATTGTTGTCTAGCCTTGAAAATCATTTATGTCCTAAGGTTACCACGAAAGGCCCTACACCAAACAATGAAATCCAGTAGATCGTCACCAAAATTAGTAATTCAAATCACAATCAACCATATTGCACACATGACATATAAAAAATAATCACAAAAGGATGAGATTAGCCATTCCTCTTTTTGCAATAGATGGAATTCATCAAGTCATTATGGAAGGTGGGTCATTCCAAATTAAAAAATTATTAAGGTCAAAGGACATGTCTCACTATTCAAAAAAAATTTGGTTGTTGATTAACAAAATAAAAGATAATTAAGAAAACATGAAGGTGATAATATAGCATCCATTATATAAGTTAGTGTATAAGCTAATATTGATTCTAAATAGTTTAAAAACAATATATTAAAAGTACCCTTCTTCTGCTTCACAATCTATTAAGAAAATAGTTCTAAGAAAAGTCCAAAAAATACTACCAAGGTGTGAAAAATATAATAACGATAAGGTTACTGCCTAGGTGTGAAAGAGATAATAACAATAAGGTACACTTCAAAACTGACTAATCCAAGAAATTAATATTATCAAATATGAGTGAGCCCTGTCTTATCAAAAGTAATCATGGCATACTCATATCGAAATGAATAGGTCGAAAAAATCCAACCAAGATATGAAAATTATTCTCCAAATTTGAAGAGAAAACTACAAATCGTTGCAAATACAATTGAAACATTGCCTACAAATAGATCAAGCTTTGTGAATTCTTGTCAAAGGTTCTAATCAAAAAGAAAAATAAATAAGACAGATACAGACACCAAGCAAGCTTAATTGTCTCAATTAAATAGAAGTAGATAAGACTAGCAGCACACCTAAGACAGATGACATCATTATTGTTGACATTTTTCCATCGTTTAACAATTCAAGCCAATGTGTCTAAGCTACCAAATTGACATCTATGATCAATCACCTAGCTACACATCCAATGATAAATACAACTAGAGGTGACTCGCATGAAAATTGTTTTCTAGCCTAAGGTTACCACGAAAGGCCCTACACCAAACATTGAAATCCAAAATTAGTAACTCAAATTACAATCAACGTTATTGCACATGTGACATATAAAAAATAATCACAAAAGGATGAGATTAGCCATTTCTCTTTTTCAATATATGGAATTCATCATGACATTATGGAAGGTGAGTCATGCCAAATTAAAAAAAATATTAAGGTCAAACGACGTGTCTCACCATTGGGAAAATATTTTGGTTGTTGATTAACAAAATAAAAGATAATTAAGAAAACATGAAGGTGATAATATAACATCTATTATGTAAGTTAGTATATAAGCTAATATTGATTCTAAATAGTTTAAAAACAATATATTAAAAGTACCCTTCTTTTGCTCCAAAATTCTATTAAGAAAAAGGTACTAAGAAAAGTCCAAAAAATACTACCAAGGTGTGAAAAAGATAATAACAATAAGGTTACAACCATGGTGTGAAAGATATAATAACGATAAGGTACACTTCAAAACTTAATAACCCAAGAAATGAATATTATCAAATATGAGTGAGACCTGTCTTATCAAAAGTAATCACAGCATACTCATATCAAAATGAATAGGTCAAAAAAATACTACCAAGGTGTGAAAGAGAAAATAACGATAACTTATAAGGTTACTTAAGTTAATATTGATTCTAAATAGTTTTAAAACAATATATTAAAAGTACCATTCTTTACTCCAAAATTCTATTAAGAAAAGGGTACTTAGAAAAGTCCAAAAATACTACCAAGGTGTGAAAAAGATAATAACGATAAGATTACTACCAAGGTGTGAAAGAGATAATAATTATAAGGTACACTTCAAAACTGCCTAACCCAAGAAGTGAATATTATCAAATATGAGTGAGACCCGTCTTATCAAAAGTAATCATGGCATACTCATATTGAAATGAATAGGTCGAAAAAATACTACCAAGGTGTGTGAAGGAGATAATAACGATAAGGTCACTACAAAGGTGTGAAAGAGATAATAATGATAAGGTACACTTCAAAGTTGGCTAACCCAAGAAATGAATATAATATGAGTGAGACTCATCTTATCAAAAGTAATCATGGCCTACTCATGTCGAAATGAATAGGTATCAATGAACAAAAAATTAAAGAAACTCCTAATACAACTAATTAAAGGATATGTAGAAAAGATGAAACTAATGGGGGAAATAAGATCACTTGCTACAAAAGTTGACTCCGTAAAATGTGAAATAGAAAAATATCAACAAAATTAACAAAACTCATGACATGGAATGCAAGAGCTCAAGAGAAATTTTCCCAAGGACAAGAAAATCAATCATCTAAAAGGTCATACTCAAAATTTGATTAATAGGTTAGGTTTCTTTTGGATGTAGTCCACTTTACTATTGTTGACCTCCCTCACCTATTTTATAAAAAGGGAGGACAGAGTCTTTTGTGTTAGATTTTCAAGTTACTTTGAAAGTATTTACGCCATGTTTGGGGACACTCCATGAGATTTGGCGTACATAGTGTATGTTCAACCCCTAGATGGTCCAAGATGAAATGTAGCATAAGAGATGGTCCATGACGGATATGCACAATTGAGACAACTTGCTCAACGAAGTCTTTTAAGCATAAAGCAATAGAGGAACACAGCGATTAATTAGGTAAGAATGTTATAGGGCGGGAAAGTGAGTTTTTATGGCTGAAACAAGGATAACACAGTGATAAAAGAGATGATGTTAGCCCTAGTAGGGTTTTACCATGCAATTAATGCTAGATTTCATCTTTCTCAAGTTATTAAATGCAATCCCTATCAATGGGGCAATAACACATCAAACAAAATTACTAATAAATACAATTTCAAGAAGAAACACTAACCCTAGAAACATAGGAATTAGAGAGGAGAGATAAAATATGTAATATGGAAGGGTTGATCAACACCTACTAGACACTTGCATTGATCTAATTAAGCAATAGAGTCTTTTATGGCAAACTCCATGAAGACAGCCTTGACGAAGAGAGTGGGAGAGTAAGAATCTCTACTTAGAAACCCTAGCTACTTCTTTAGATGGGAGATTCAAAGTTCGAGAAATGAATATATCAAAGTTCTCTTGAACAATTCAAGGAAAACAATTTCACATACCATAAAAAATCAAGATTTTAGGAAAAAAATTATAATTTTGACATGGCAAACATAGAAACCCTAATTCACATGTTATAGCGTGAAAAAATTGAACGTCAACATTAAACTTAAAATATTCCACAAGAATCTCTTCAATCAATACCAAAGAAGTTTCCCCATGCAAAATTCCTTCCCAAAAGACAATTCGCTCCATAAAACTACATTGCGACCAAGTATAAAAGTCAACAGTAACTAGTGCACACTTGCAAAGTGAGAGAAGCGTGATGAATGATGATCATGAATGAGTGAGTGAGACCCCCTCTATTTATATGAGGGCAACCAAGTCTCATTTCACTAATTTTACAAGCAAAATCCCTAAAACAAGTTAATCTGAGCATTCAATTAGGTCAAAGGTCACAAGCCAACCTTGAGATAGTTCTAAAACATAATAATATGCCAAAAATAACCCCCAAGTGTGGGAAAAATGATAACCATGACGTCATCCTATAAGAATGGTCAATAATGCACCAAGTCAGGCAATGGTCCAAGAATGATCCTCACTCCAAGGAAACCTCAAAGTGCATGTGTGCATCTCCAAAAGGCACCTCCTCCACATGATATCATCCAAAAAGAGGGCTACGTTACTCTTCCAAGGCATGTAGGAGTGATGTGGCACCATCTAGGGTAAGTGTTGGCATTAAGGAAGAATGCGCTAGCCCCCCCAAGTCATATCAATGACAACCACCCTCATCTGGGCTTCAAAACAAGGCATCACCACCAAACAGGGTCAACGCCAACCTAAGGGTGTGTTCGTTCCATCTGGGCACATCATCAAATAATCCAATGCCCGAGCTTTCAAGCTCTGAATCTCAGCATCTAGAGGCACATCAATAGGTGTGGAATCATGTAGAACTTGTTCAAGTCCCTAACGCTCATCTTTTGGGGGGCAACATTGGGGCCACAAGGTCATATATGGTCTCACAACAGGGCAAAGTATCTAGAAGGTGTTGGGAAGGAGTCAAGCTATCCCTCAAGGGATCTTTCCTACATGTGATACCATCTAAACAAAACCTCTCAAGATCAAGTGATATCAAGTATCAACATCATTAGGGACATAAAACCATTAAAGCATCATAATGGACCATATCTAATGCTAAGGACACAAAAATACTTCACGCAAAACTGACCTTCAAATGTCTAACTAACTCAAGGCATGTAAACAAGTTACCTCACTTATGTTATGGATGATTAGGTTAAAACCTATTAGACGTTTCTAGCCCCCAAGGGGAGTGACATTTGCGAAGTAGACTCATCAATCCATAGGTGTGTGTGATAAGGTGGTCATGGAATGGGAAAGACTTCATGGAAGATGCCACAACGATGAGACCAACTAATGGGGATCCAACATCCTATGTGTAATGATGTAAGGAGGGAGAAATCATGGTGGCATGATTTACCCCTTTACTCGGCTTGCTTTTTCCACTCCTCAAGTGTGCCTTTTGCTTTAATGAATTATCTTTCTTTGGCACATAGCTTAGTAGCCCAAGCTTGCTTTGTGATTTTTCAATATCCCTTGAAGATATAGCACTTTTTCACTCATCCGAGTTGGTACATTCAAGAGTTCCTTTCTTTTAGATGAAGCATTAAATGCTTAAGGAACTGAGTGATGGCTAATGAGTGGGGTAGAGCTCATAATAGGCTTTTGCCCACATGCTAAATAAGTCACAACCATCTTCTCCATTTTACATTTTCTTTCTATTTTCGCTATATGCTTTTATCATTATTTCAGCTGCATCAACCTCCAAGGCAAAGTTTTTGGGTCATGACTGAAGGATGTGGATATAGGGTGCCAATCCAATGACCAATGTCTCTCAACCCAAAGATTGGAGATGATAAATCAGGAGAGATGGAAAGAGGTAATTATGGATCACCCTAACACGCTTTATCAAATCAATGCCTCCCCAGTAGTGCCCTTCCTGAACTATAAGTCCTCAGAGTGGGTCCCACTGCACTACAGTCAAGGACTAACCTCCCAGGTGAAGTGTGGGAACAAGAATATAATCAAGAGCAATAAATCATCCAGTTTACCCCATGATTCATATTAATATGCCCATAACATTAAATGAAATCACATGATTGTTAAAATGGTTAGAGTACCTACTAATAGTTGACCCAACTTTCTTCAAGAAGAATGCTAGACAGGTGAGAGCATTGAACCGAGCAATAGGTTGCTTGTTCGTTGGCTATCAAATAAGGAGAATATTTTCTCCTTTGGGTTACCCACTTTTGGTGGGTAAAAGTTATCATATCCCAACTTGCGTTGATATTCATGGATCAATTGTTGACTTAATGTTAAATCTTCTTGTGCAAGAACAAAGATGTGGCCAGAACACATTTTGCATGCATCATTGCAAGCCTTGGCCATATTGTTTCCAAAAACACTATCACAAAAAATTATGATGCGAATTTGAAGAGAAAACTAGAAATCATTGCAAATACAATTCAAACATCACCTACAAATAGATCTAGCTTGCGAATTATTTTCAAAGATTATAATCAAAAAGAAAATAAATAAGACAGACAAACACCAAGCAAGCTTAATTGTCTCAATTCAATAAAAGTAGATAAGGCTAGCCGCACACCTAAGAGAGGAGACATCATTTTTTTTTTACATTCGTCATCACTTAACAATTCATCACAGTGTATCTAAGCTACCAAATTAGCATCTATGACCAATCACTTGGCTGCAAATTAGGTGATAAATACAACTAGGGGTGACTCACATGAGAATTGTTGTCTGGTCTTGAAAATCATCTATGTCCTAAGGTTACCACAAAAGGCCCTACACCAAACAATGATTTCAAACAAGTGACATAAGGAATAATCACAAAAGGATGAGATTAGCCATTTCTCCTTTTGCAATAGATGGAATTCATCATGCCATCATGGAAGGTGGGTCATGCCAAATCAAAATATTATTAGGGTCAAATGACATGTTTCACCATTTTGAAAATATTTTGGTTATTGATTAACAAAACAAAAGATAATTAAAAAAACATGAGGGTCATAACATAACGTCAAATATATAAGTTAGTATATAAGCCATAGTTTGATTCTAAATGGTTTAAAAACAATATATTAAAAGTATCCTTCTTCTACTCCAAAATTATATTAAGAAAAAGGTACAAAGCAATGTCCAAAAAATACTACCAAGGTGTGAAAGAGATAATAATGATAAGGTTATTACCAAGGTGTGAAAGAGATAATATCGATAAGGTACATTTCAAAATTGACTAACCCAACAAATGAATATTATCAAATATGAGTGAGATTCATTTGATCAAATGTAAAAAAGGCATACTCATATCGAAATGAATAGGTATAAATGAACAAAGGATTAAGGAAACTCCTAATATAGCCAATTAAAGAATATGTAAAAAAGATGAAATTAACAAGGGAAATAAGATTCCTTGCTACAAAAGTTGACTAGGTAAAATGTGAAATAGAAAAATATCAACAAAATTAGCAAAACTCGCAACATGGAATGCAAGAGCCCAAGAGAAATTTTCCCAAGGACAAGAAAATCAATAGTCTAAAAAGTCATATTCAAAATTTGATTAATAGGTTAGGGTTAATTTTGGATGTAGTCCACTTTACTATTGTTGACCTCCCTCACCTATTCCATAAAAAGGGAGGAAAGAGTCCTTTTTGTTAGATTTTCAAGTTACTTCGAAAGTATTTACACCATGAGAATTCGGGTACATAGTGTATGTTCAATCCCTGGATGGTTCAAGATGGGATGTAGCATAAGAGATGGTCCATTATGGATATGCAAAATTGGGACAGCTTGCTCAATGAGCATGAACTTGGTTGATTACAAGCTTAGTGTTCTTCCATTGGCCATTGGACATCTCTTTATAGTTTGCTAGACGCCCTTCATTGAGCCCTCATGGAGGAACCACTTCGTTTAGAGCGCACCTTGCAAGGGATGTGGAGATTTGTGCATCCTATAGGAGGGCTTCAAGCCCTATGTGACATGTGGCAACTTGCTTTACTATTTGAGGGATTGGAGAGATGGCCTCAAGATGCCTAGAAATTCCACAATGTTTTTGCAGGGTGGTAGTTGACCCACTGGAGGTCACTTCCAAAGATGTTGCCCACAACAAGTACAAAATCAATTAAGTAACAGTGTGCAGTCATGAACAATTCGAGGGCAAGCCACATATGAAACCACAAACGAAGTAGGCAAAGTAGGATTATGTTCTTATTAATGAACAACCAGTGATTCATCATTCTTCAAGTGTGATTTCACCACAATATCAAGTGGCCTAATTGTGCCACACCTAACCTTCAACCCTAGTTAGGGAAGCTCTAAAAAATAAAGTGAGAGACCTAATCAAGAAATTGCAACACCAAATATTCTTCACTAAACACAATGATTACAACAAAACAATGTGAGAGTTTCACCTCAACCCTAACATTTAATTATTGGAACAAACCCACCCTTTAGATTATACCAACATGTTTATATTAGTGATTTCCAACAATCGAATCAACCCAAGAAAAATAAAAATAAAAAAAAAGATGAATAACCTCACATTGAAATGCCCCTTAACTTCTTCCTCCCAAATATATTCAACTAAGGTTGGAAGGGATCTCCCACACTTCCAACCATGCCTCTAGAAAATGAATCTTCCAAACCAAGATTTGAATTTTGATCCCTTTTAGCATTTAAAAAGGGAAAATGATATTTTTATCCATAGATGTTGTCGTTCCACCGAAGGTGTATCCCTAGGCCTTCTTCATGTATGAATAATGCATTTTGTTAGCTTTCAAGTTACTCTAAAAGTGTTTACACCATGTTTGAGGGTGTTTCATGAGACTTGAGGTACATGGTGTATGTTTATCCCTCAGATGATTCAAGATGGATTGGCAAATGAGAGATGGCTCGTGATGGATTTGCATATTAGAGACAACTAGCTTAGTAGTTTCTTGACATCAGCTAGGTGCTTGCTTGGTATTCTGCACTAGGGCATTGGAGTTCTCTTAATAGATTGGGAGACATCCTTTATGATGGTCACATGGGGAGGTTTAGTTTCTTTGAGAATGCCCTATTGAGGAGGAGGAGTGTTGTGCATCTTAGAGGGCATCAAGCACTAGATAGCATGAGCTAGCTTGGATTCCTATATGGAGGCTTAGAGTTACCTCTGAGATGCCCTAGGTTGCAACAAAGTTTATGCAAGGGAAGTGGACCAAGAAGAGTACACAACATAGAAGGAGCAATGGAGTTCATGTGAGCTTTGGTCGGAGGAGCATGGACACACCGTAGCTACATCATCTCAGAGCCCTCAGTGTGTATGATATCACCTTGGTGCTTTACATGTGTACCCTCAAAGTGAAGCACTTCACATGTGTGAATATACATGTGATTATTGTACGTTGCTTGAAAGGAATTTGGCCCACATTGTATTGTTGGTCTCCCTTACCTCTCATATATATAGGTAAAGGAGAGATTCCTTCACTCACTCATGTCATACCCATCACTCTTCCTCACTCTTATGTGGAGAGACGATTTGGAGCGCACTCCTAAAAAAATTCAGAAGTCTTTTGATTCGCTTAAGAATCGAATTCAAAGCCAAATCATTTGAGGAGGAGCCAACATAGTGTGGCCAAGAATGATTTTTCAATCCCCCACTATGACTAATTTCCAGATGTAGTTAGAAAGATCTAAACTCAAGCCTTGGATCAATGCATATCCTTCTGCCATATTGTTTGACGCCTTACCAAGGCTCCAAGAATAGGATATTTCTATACTTCTTCCGAGATGAAATAATGCGCTCCCCCTCCCCCCCACTCCCCACTAGAGAAAGATTATTATTCATACAATACTTACATATTCTAATTCAATTTCACCTTTCCTCCTGACATAATGATGCGAACTTTAAATTTCTTAGAGCTTTCCATATACCCCTCAACACTCTCAAGATCACCCATCTTGAGATTGGAAAGTCTGATGTCAAGTTTGTTGACCAAAGCGCTATTCAATGTGCCACTATAGCATACATAAATACATCTTTAATAATAAACAATATTAAATAACCAAAGGTCACATGTCTAAAATGCATGTATATTCAAATAATGTGACCATTCAATATATACTCCACACACAATGTCAAATGCTAATGTAACTATCTCTCATTATATATTCAACACATTATATTTATCCATATGAATTGTTTTATGTTGTTACATTTATTTTGGATACTTCCATGATGAACTAGTTGATTTATTACATGGTTATTGCTACCATAAAATCTAGTAGGCCTACTGCAAATCCCTTTTGCAAATCTAGACCTTATGGAAACAATAGATTGGCCACCACAGTCACCCCGACAGCTTTTCTCTAGTTGTTTAGTGGTGAATTAAATCCCACAAGGGAGGCTTCCTTATAAAGATCACCTAAAGATATTCAACAAGGGAGGATTTAAGGTTATGCAAGGTCTTATGATTGGAGGAAACATACTAGCAAAGGATAGAAAGGCAAATAAGAATTACAAAATTTCAATACTCTTTCCTAAGACCTCTTAGATAGATTAGCGCATTGTTGTAAGATAGGGTATGAGTGTTATTAAATGATATGGCATGCAATGCAACGTCATATAACAACTAGATGAATAAGTCTTTTGAACATAGATTATTAAATATACCATACTTACATTTCTTCAAACCCTAATACCTCCTATTTACCCCATACTTATTTCAGATTTTATGGCAACTATATAAGAGCATTTCCGTAACTGCATGCCATATTTAATTGTCACTCACAATCCAATTACACATATCATACTATTCAACCATTTAATTTTCTTAATTCCAGTTCCATGGAACTCAAATGGGACTTTTCTAGCTCATTCATTATATTTTAGCCTTGAAGTAAATATCTTCAAAACAAAAGAGTTTATGAATGTGCACGTGTCTCTATCTATGCATATGAATATTGATGGTGTTTTCGATATGATGGTATCCAAACAAATACATTTCACTTAAAAACAGCATCCGAAAGAATGAATAATTCATTAATAATACCTGCAAACAAGGCCCTGCCTCACATCCATTTTCCTCAAGACGATATTCATGCATTACCCAATCAGTTCGTTCACCTTGTGGAGCCCGGCCTCTATAGAAAACTAAAGTCTTTTTTATTCCTATTGTGCTTGCTCGAGAGTAAACTTTACGATCCCTTCCTGTGGCCTTCCAATACCCAGCTTCAGTAGCCCTATTAGTGCGTGAACCATTCGGATACTTCCTATCACGAGGACTAAAGAAATACCACTCCATATCAACACTGGGCAGGAAGGATTTCTCTGCAAAATTGCAAAAGATTCAAGCATGAACCATTGTACTCATTGCTGAATTTTACCTATCATATAATCAGGTCCAGGAACATGTGCAACATCATGTTTCTTAACACCAAATTTAATTTACAAGAAAGATTCGTATGCAAAACACACAAGGTCATTTCAAATATGAAACGTTATGTATATTTAGTTCAAAGAAAAGAGGTGTCAACGGTCAACCTATGCAAAGGCAATTTTTTAACACCAAAATTTACTTGTCAGGAATAATCCGTGCAGAATTGCACGAGGTTCATTTTGATCATGAGTCCTTGTCTACTAATTACTGAATAGCAGTTACATGAAAATAGTGTAGTTAAAATCTTTGGGAAACTATGCAACAGTAAATCATCATACGTCTTCTTACCAGAATTTTACACTTCTGCAGACCCAACTGAGAAAATCCAGGTTATCCCGTTAACTACTGTTACCGAAAAAACTGAAAATAAGCTGCATCAGTCCACTGTCATTATTATCGATATTACATATTCTAAGCTAGGAAGCTGTCACAATAATAGTTATTCAATTGTATGCTAGAACATTTCAACCGTCAGTGGGACTAAACGAATATTTCTTTGGAGTAATACAACCGACATCTATTTTAATGTGCCTAACTGTAAATACTAAAATGAAGAGCCATTGTGGTGGAATGTTCAAGTTTATTTAATTACGTTAACACAAGCTACGATAATCAAAAAGTTGCTACGATAACCAAAAAGTTACTGTGTCTATATTTACCAGAATTTACTATTGGAAGGACTAGGAATCTGTAAGCCCTTGCATTTACTATTTAACAAAATTGACTTTAAAACTTCCGTTGTATCTCTAATTGAAATTTTCAGTACTTCAGTAACATCGATTCTGTTCACACGACCTTTATATCCTACGTTACTATAACCTGCAGTTACATTCTATGTTCCTAAAACCTGGAGTTACAACGGTTCAAGTTAGTGAGTGAAATTCATTAACAGGTAGGCTATTACAGAAATCTACTTTAACATGACCTGCGAACAGGAACCAGAATGGCAACCCATGGACCATCATTTTACAAAATACCGCAGTTGCCGTCATCATGTCAGCTCGCAATTCCACTTAAAGTCTACCACATGCTAACCCCCAATTAATGGGTCAAAATGTAAGTCTAAAATTTCGTTACAGCCGCCGTGAGAACTAATCCCTAAGAGAAATTACTTCAAAAGCATAATCAGATTACTACTACTTAGCGACATCCCATAAATTTGTCGATCAGGAAAATAAGATTGAAGTTACCAGGCAAATCCCAGGGCTCGTTTCTGTAAAGGTCGACCTCGCTAATAACCTCGAGCTCTGCTTCTTTGAGGCCATGATTGAGTTTGCCCTTGAGATAGCAGGAGATAAGTTCTTCGTCCGTGGGATGGAACCTGAACCCTGCAGGTAAAGCTAATGTTCCCATGCGCAAAGAAAGGGCTATCGAATCCCCTCTGCTAATTCTTAAACTCGCGATGAAGACTTGCAGGTGAAACCAAATTCCACTCCCTCATATTCACACAGACAAAACTCTCCAGTCGTCTCTCTTCTCCCTTTTCTTTTGGTGTTGATAAATTATCTGCTGTCTTTCTATTCTGTTCTAGTGGCTTATAATGCCTTCGCGCGCCTATTATTTGTGTCTCTCAGCCAACCCCAACCGACTTATGATATAGGGCGTCCATATTTGCATAATACAAAGCCAATGAAAATTGGGCCAGATATTTTGCAAACACGTGTCGCTCTTCAGTAATTACCGGGAACAGTAACAAGGTCCTTATTTCGGATTGATCGATGTACCCTAACGGATACCTAGGCGTCCACATTTTCAGAATAAAGTCAAATGAAAGTTGGGCCACATATTTTGTGCACACGTGTCGGTCTTAGTTGTTTACCAGGAGTGTCCGTATTTGGGCTTAATAGTTTGATCCATGTCAGCGCGCGACTTGCTCTGCTGTGGAACCCAAACTTACCATTTTTTCTTATAAGCTATTTTTAGCCTTTTTTCTTATAAGCTATTTTTAGCCTGGTGGATTTTTTTTTTTCTGTATTTCTTTATCTAACTAAATTTCTAACAGAATTTTCAGTCATGTAAAATTGCCATGTGAGATAAATGGTAATTGCTTCAATTTATCTAAAAATTAACTAATTAAATAATGTAAATTTAGATTTTATTAATTTTTTATGAAAAGATATTTTTATTTTGGAATTGGGTTTTTATGAATATTTTTAATAGTGTATACACATCAAATACTAAGATTTATTTTTAGAGTAGCTGTTATTTTTATTAAATTTATTAATTAAAAAATATTATGTGAATTAATGAATTGTGATTTTTTTGTGTAAATGGTATAAATAAGTCATAGTATTGGTTTATAGTTTAACAAAGTTTATATACAAATTAAGAAATTTCCATAATAAAATGGGGTAAATCTTTATGGTTAAAAATTTTGTTATATGTTTTTTTTAAATGTGTATATGTTTAACTTATTATTATTATTATTATTTTAAATAAATTTATAATTTAGTTAATTTTTATGATTTTTAAAATTTTAGCCAATTGAGATATAGGATGAAATAAATGTTTTGAAACTTATTATGGACTTACCAGTGATTCGATTTATATGGTTGCACTAGTTTTAGTAAAATGTAAAAGTTTCAATAAATATAAAATTCAAATGGTAAACAAAGAGCAATTTTAAAACTTTGAATTTATTAAAAATTAAAATTTCAATATTGATTGGAAAAATAAAACAATTTAAATATTTTATATAAAATGTTTTTCATGATAGTATAAATTTTATCAATATTTTTATCTATATTTAACATAATATGATATAATTCTAAAACTTACATAAAATTTAACAATTAATCTAATATAGTAATTAGCATACCATTTAAATTGTTAAAAACATCAAATAAGAGGTTCCAACTTTTTTTTATTTTTTAAATCCAACCACATAAACAAGAATAGTCATTCTAGCACTAACTTGAATTGCCATTTTTTTCTCTCTTCTAAGTGGTTGAGCGGAGAGGATCATTTTGCAATCTAGTACGATGATTATCTGTAAGTTTGTTTGTGCTCAATGTGGAGTTGATACATGTCCTTTTTAGATTAAAAACAAAATATTCTCTGAATAGAAAGCAATGTATAGAAAACAAAAATAAATATCGCATAATATAATTTCATGTAAAGTAATTAGAAGTAAAAAAATGTGTGAATAAAATGTTTAAACCTTATATTTTTCAAAAATATTTCAACACGAGATTTAAATAAACTATTTGAAGATCTATGTTAACTATTTTATGTCGATATTAACTTTATATATATCTATAGCAAAAAAATTGTTAAAATAAAGTATTTTTATGTTGTATATAATAAAATATTCAATGTGGGTTATCAATAAAATATTTTAATAAGAATTAATATTGACATATACTTAAAAATAGATTAATAACAAAAAATTATTTTTGTGTGTGCTCATAAAATGTCTATATATATATATATATATTAGTGTGCAAATATTATGCAAAATATTTGAATGTCAACTATGTATATATTATAGGCTAGCCTAACTTATGGAAGAAATGGTTTTTTTCACAATATTTTTTTTCTGAGTAATTTTAACCAAAATCTCTCAAAGATTTTTAAAAACTTGAATTTAAATTGTTTAATCTATAGAATTTAAGTGAAGGGTGCTAAATTGATTTATGCATTCAAAAATGTATTTTAAATTACAAAAATTACATTCTTGCATGAAAATTTATGGTCAGATTGGGTAAAACAGATTATTTCATCTATAAGTTAGACAACGCCTATATTATACATTTTTTAAAATAATTAGTATATATCAAATAAAGCTATTGAAAAAAAAATATGGGTAAAACGTTTGAAGTGTTTTCAAAGTTTAAGTTATGTACTCTAAAATACAATTTGAATAACTAAAAATTACACATTGTATTTTGTACTCTAAAAAAGAAATTTGATCTGTACTTTAGATAAATCTATACTAATAAATATCTCAAATCTTAATCATTATTTTAATTTATATCTAGATATTTTAGACATTTTACATACTTATATTTTAAAAATATTAACTAGTAAATAGAATAAGTGAATAAAAAGTATAAGTGAAGTAAAGTCATGACCCGTGAGAACAAATGAATTACTGATTAGGAGTCATTATCACATGGAATAAAGTACATTTCTATTGTTTTACTTCACTTAATCATGAGTTTTCACGCAACTAATTTGTTTTTACAAAAATGGAATTAAAATTTATAAATATTATTTTGTATAGCTATATACATAAACACATATATAAATATATAGAGATATATATTGGGTTTGGAGTATGTTTTAAAATTGATTTTGTTTGGCTAAGAGCTTATCTAATTGCTCAAGACCCAAAGTATCTAGCAGTAGTGAAAATTTGTCCCTTTACGAATCACCACTAAGGTCATTCCAGGTGACGTGGTTTTCCTTGAATAACAGTAATGAATCAGTTTGCATTATAACAAAGAAATAATATAGCAGATAAAAATAATCATCTTCATGGTTGATTTGACAACTAATTATGATAAATTTTCTATATATATATATATATTAACAATTTTAAAATTTAAATGCATACTAATAATAATTTATGGTTTTTTAAATCATTTAAATATTTAAATATAATAAATAGAGAAAAATTTACAATAATGTTCTTACTTTTATATATATATATATAACATCACCTCTATAATGCCATGAATGCTCAGATATCAAGTGTTTCCAAAAATATTTTAATTACATTTTATAATAATAATAAAATATAATTAAACAACTTTCTAATAATTATAATATTTTTTTATTTTTAAAATCATATATATATAATAAAATTTTATTAATATATAAAACCTCCACTCCCACTCCTCCTGCTCCTCACCCTCCCCGGCTTCTGAGCCCTCCGACCTGGATGACGCCTTTTCTTTTCTTTTTAAATCATGTATATAAAATAAAATTTTATTTAATATATAAAACCTCCATCAAGCTCGCCCTCCCGGGCTTCTGAGCCCTCCTACCTCGATGGCACCCCTCAAGTGGCCTACTCCATTTCTTTCTTCAAGCAGGTACAACAGAGAGCGGACCTACCAAAAGTCTATTCCTTCGTCTACTCTTATCTAGCAGTTGGTCAGTCTCAGGGGTCCTTTACCGACTTGTTTTTCTCTCTTTCTCCACACAGCTCTCGCTCGCTTAAATGCAGGGATTATTGTTTAGTCTTGTTTTATTATATTGTTGTGTAGTATGAGTCATATGTATTAAATTTTAAATATCTTTCGAATTTAATAAATATTTTGATGCATTAGTTTGAGTGCTCAGTGTTTTGACTTTTATGCATCAGGTTTATGGTCTATCCTCAAGTTGATTACCATTGGGGTGTGTTTTATTTAATATTCTTAGTGATTTGGAAATTGTAATTAGTATTGACAAATTTGTACAAATGTAAAAAAATAATATATATCTATATATATATCACGTTTATGGTGTATCCTCAAGTTGTGTGGTGTGTTTTATTTAATATTTTTAGTGAATTGGAAGTCGTAATTAGTATTAACAAATTTGTATAAATGTAAAAAAATTATATATATATATTATTTGAATGTGATGATTTGGGAGATGATGGTATGGCGTGGCCTGAGAAGAATGGTGGTCACAGGTACGGGGAACTGCAGGCCGGCATCGGTCCTGTAGCTACCCCTGACACTCTTCGGTACCTGAGCCTCTGGCCAGCAGATGCCATTTAATTTTACACCCTCGCGCCGAGGGGGTTTTTTTACTTTTCACTCTGTTGTTTTCACCACTAGGGTTTCGTCTGCAAAGAGGAGAGCTTTGCACAGGCTTGCTCTCGCACCCCCCTCTCCCCGGGTCGGTTCCCCGGCTGTTAGCCCCGTATAGGTTATTGCCTCCGCATTCCTCTCCCAAGGCTGGTCCCATTTCTCCATCGCTTTCAGTGTCGGTTTCCAACGACTAGCTGGTTCCAAGGTGGTTTACCTATTCTTAACGCAGTTGTCGTGATGGACATAGACGAAGTGGATTATTCGGACTCCCCACTGGTGGAAGGCTCCATCTGGCGCTCCACGTTTGCGGCTTCCGGAGGTCTGTACAGTGAAAGTCTGTCTGGTAATTTCGACGATTTCCCTCAATCATCGGGCCCTGTTCACTCTGTTTCTGCTCAGCCGGATGAACCCTCCTCCTGGACACCCTTCATTGTGCCCTCCCCGGCTACCCTAGGGTTTCTCTCACACTGTCTTCACTCTTCTCTGAATCACGCAGGTCCTTCGGAGCCATCGGGTCTCCCATCTACATTGCTGTTTGGCGCCTTACCTGAAGCCCCCCCTCCGACAGCCCCCCTCCCGACCTCGACTCCCTCCATCCCCTCGGGTAGCTTTTCCTCAGTCCCCCCCCCCTTCCTGAAGCAGTCCCTGATCTCCCCCCAAACCCTAACCCTCTTCCTCCGCCCGCAGCTCCGGAAGAGGCGAGGGTCTCAGCAAACCCTAGGCGCATGTCCTCCCGACCCTCGAAGAAACAAAGGTGTTTCAAATCTAGGCCCGCAGACATTATCCTCCGGCTCGAAGAAGATATTCAATGGGGGGATGCGATGGATTATGCGGACAGAGTCTTGGTGGGACGTATCAGAGGCAGGAATTATTCCGCGGACAGACTTAAATCTTAGGCTACGGAGATCTGGGGACAACATTTGGCGGACATCCCTTTCGTCCAGACCTTCGTTCACGGATGGTTTGCCCTGCGTTTTGCTAGGGCCGACCATACGAGTTGGGTTCTCTCTTCATTTTGGCATTTTGAAAATGCGTCAGTACTCCTCAAGAGGTGGACACCACTCTTCGACCCAGAGACTGAACAAATTGGGGTCGGGCCGGTGTGGATCAAGCTCCCGAGGCTGCCTCTTCAGTACTGGTCTGAGGACATATTTCGGAAAATTGGGAACTCTCTGGGCACTTTCATGGAGTTTGATAAGTCTTACCAGACCACGAGAATGATGGCCTATGCAAGGATACTTGTGCACTTAGACACCAAAGGTGGTCTTCAGGAAAACATCATCATTCAATGGAGATCTTTCTCGAGGAAACAGTTGCTGGATTACGAAGGCATCCCCTATCGATGCAGGAGGTGTCATCAGGTGGGTCATCTCTACAAAGCCTGCCCCCTCCTCAAGAAGCACAAGCAGGACCTCCAAGAGCAGGAACAAGACCCGGTGAATGATCAACCCCCTCCACAGGCAGCCGTGACTCAGATGGCGGAGCAGAACAAAACTTCGAACATAGTGGAGGTGCCACTTGCACCTGCTTTGAAGAAAAGAGGCAAGAACCTTATCAGGCCTCCCTCTCCACCACTGACGCGCTCCAAGGCAGCAAAAGGCGACGTCTTCTCTTCGGGTATGTCTCTATCTACTGATGCCTCTGTTTCACATCTTACTGCATCTTTATTATCGCTCTCCTCCCAGTTGCCTCCTCCGGTTTTGATTCCCCCCCCCTTGCTCTCCCCCGACCCTGCTCCTGAATCCCGGCTCCCTCCCCTCCCCCATCGGACAGGACATTCCTACATGTCCTGCTCCCTCCCGACGCCATCGCCCATATACACCTCATGCTCTCTCTCTTCCACCCCGATCTCCTCCCTCCCGCCTCCTTCCCCCTCAGTAAATTCGACTCCGAGGTATACTACCCAATCCATAGCTAAGCAGAGAGAGCCGGATGCCATAGGGCTGGATGTAGTTCCTTCCCTTCTCTCCCCCAGACCAGGAAGAGGCAGACCATCCAGCCTTAACAAGGCAAAAGAAAAAGCGGGCGATGAGGTGGTACAAGGTAAGCAACAAACCATAGAAAGGGTTCTTAGAGCAAAGGACACCCTACCCCCCCTCCTCCATGAAGCTTCTGTCCTTCAACTGCAGAGGGTTGGCTAGCCCTGAGAAAAAATTAGCCATGAAGCAACTATTCTTATCTGAATTGGTTGATGTGATCCTTCTACAAGAAACCCTAAGCAAGGCGGAATCGGTCATCCCCCTTCTGAACTCATGGCTGTCGGGCTGGACTTTCCATGCTCTAGACATCTCAGGTCGTTTTGGGGGTGTCGCAGTTGGGTTTAAGAACAGATCCATTGTACTGAAGAACATCTAGGGTGGTGGGGGTTTCTTGGGTGCGGATATCTACTCCAAGGACCTGGAGGATGAGATGAGGATCATCAATGTCTATGGTCCCTGCCACAACAGGGAGTCCTTCTGGTGAAGGCTCCTTAGCTCCTCTCTCCTCCAAGCTGACAATGTGATCCTAGGCGGGGACCTGAATTTCTCTCTGGGCTACATGGAATCATGGGGCCACATGGCGCAGATAGACCCGCTATCTGATTTCTTCGAGCAGCTGTTAGAGGATCACCACTGGATTGATATCCCTTCTGCCAAGATCCAACACACTTGGAAAAACAATCGTACTGGAAGCCAAAGCCTGGCCAGGAGATTGGACTGATTCATTATTAAGGAGGCATTCCACATCAGTCACTCCCGGTCTAGGCAATGGGTAGGCAGCGGGGGAATCTCGGACCATCGGCCTATCTACCTGGAAGTTGGTGATCGATCCCACAAGATCTTAGCCCCCTTCAAATTCAATTCTACCTGGCTCCGAGACCCCTCCTACATGAAGCTTGTCTCAGACTTCTGGAAATCCCATCCAATCTCCGAGGAGGACCCAGCAAAAGGCTTTGTCAGTAATCTCAAGGAAATTAAGGGCTTATCCAGAGAATGGGCGCACAAGAAAAGGGAACAGGAAGACTTAATCTTAATCCAAGCAGAGCAGGCCATTGCAGATCTTGAAGATCAATCGGAGGGTACTTTCACCACTATGGAACAAAAAGAACATTATGCACACCTAACCAAGCTAAGGATTCAAATCCTCAAGGATAGAGAAGACAGCTAGCGCCTAAGAAGCCGAGCGATCTGGCTTAAGGAGGGAGATGAAAATACAAAGTTCTATCACCGCTTTGCCAATGGGCGGAAAGCCATCAACACCATTTAGGAGCTTCAAAATGATCAGGGACATCAGGTCAATACCTCCAGAGAACTCGCTTCTTTAGCCACCATACACTTCAAGAATATATACGTGGCCCCGAGGGAAGCCAATATGCTAGAAATCATGCGTGTGGCTGAGCTATTCCCCAGGTTTGTGGATGCAGAGGAAGGGGAGGAGCTAATTAAGGAGGTAACATTGGGGGAGCTAGAGGCTACCATCCAAGGCTTCCAAAGAGACAAGAGCCCGGGACCTGATGGCTGGTCCATAGAATTCTACCTAGCTTTCTTTGACATCTTGGGTCTGGATCTACTTAAGGTGGTGGAGCATTGCCGCCTCTCTGGAAAAATGTCCCCGGCTATCAAATCCACTTTCATTGCTCTCATCCCCAAATCCGACAAGCCTGCCTCTTTTAATGACTTTCGGCCCATCTCGCTGTGCAACTGCCTTTACAAGATAATAGCTAAAATCCTAGCTAACAGGCTCAAGCCCATCCTCTCGGCCCATATCTCCCCTGAACAATTCGCCTTCCTTCAGCACCGCCAGATACATGAAGCTGTCGGAACAGCCCAAGAACTCCTCCACTCGGTGCACTGTAAGAACCTGAAAGGGATGATCTTAAAGGTGGATCTATCCAAGGCTTTTGATAGAGCAAACTGGCTCTATATCCGCCTGCTGCTTACACATCTGGGCTTCCCTTACATGTATATCAAATGGATCATGAGCTGCATTACTGATGTTTCATACAGTGTTCTTCTCAATGGAGCTCCCACTCCATTTTTCTCGGCTAAGAGGGGTCTAAGGCAGGGATGCCCCCTCTCACCCCTGCTATTCCTTCTTATCATGGAGGGTCTCAGTAGATCTATAGGGGCCGAACACAGAAGGGGCAGAATAGTGGGGATAAAAATCATGGACAACTGCTTCCTTACCCACTTACTGTTTGTGGATGATGTGCTCATCTTCTTGAATGGCAGCATTGGTGACACCACAGCATTACAGTATGTTTTGATCTCTTCCAGAAGGCAACAGGCATGATTATTAACGTTCACAAGTCCACTCTGACTGTAGCAGGTTGCTCCCAGCTCGAAGTACAATTTGCTCTCTGTCGTTTCCCTTTTACCTTACAACCTCTGGAGGATGGGCTGAAATATTTAGGATTCTGGCTGAAACCATCAGGCTACAAAATTGCAGACTGGACTTGGCTCATCTCTAAGGTGGAAAAGAGATTGAACACTTGGTTCAACAGATATCTCTCTCGAGTGGGCAGGCTCACTCTCATAAAAGCTATGCTGGAAGCGACACCGGTATACTGGATGACTCTGGCCTGGATCCCAAGGGGAATTCTAGCCAGGCTACAAAAAATCTGCAGCAGGTTTCTATGGAAAGGCAACAAGCAGGGAAATCTCTTCACCTGGGTAAAATGGGATACTATTGCTAGGCCCAAGAGATGGGGGGGTTGGGGCATAAAAAGGTTGGACCTCTTCGCCAAAGCTTTGGCTGCAAAATTGGGTTGGCAACTTATCACCACGCAAAGCCTATGGACAAAAGTAGCTTATGCTAAATACATCTCCCTTGAAATCACTATGGACTGGATTCAAAGAGATCATAGGGCTAGCAACAACCTATCCATTATCTGGAAAGTGGTGCTAAACTCCCTCCCCCTTATAAAGGAAGGATTAACTTGGAGGATTCATGAGGGGAATGTAGTCTGTATAGGTGTGGACCCCTGGATCGGATGTGGGAATGCTCACAGGCTCCCAACAGAGGTGATAGAACTCCTAGCGGATCAAGGACATTCTCATCTATGCCATATTGCTGATCCAACAAATACCACTCTTTTCCAGCAGGCCTGGAAGTCGGCCCAAGACCTCCACCTCCCAGCCCATTGGCATCAGGCTTGGGAGGGATTCACCGAGGCTCTCACTCAAGCTCACATCAGGATAATGGAAGGAGAGGACGAAATTGTGTGGGCATATGCAAAAAATGGGAGATACTCGCCCAAGGAAGGGTATCTGAAACTCATGGAGATCGTTAAACCAGAGAATGTACAGCCCTGGTGGAAAGCCCTATGGAAGCTTAAAGCAGCCCCTAGAACGCGATTGCTTATGTGGACCATCCTTTTCAACAAAATCCCCACTGGCTCAAACTTAATGAAGCGATCCTTCCATGGTCCTTTTTGGTGTCACCTATGCAGGAACAATGAGGAAAGCACCGAACACTTATTCCTGCACTGCCCTATTATCTCTGAGCAATGGAACCTTATTCTAGCCCCCTCCCCTTCCCTTCAGCGTTGGCAAGGGAGATCTATCATGGAGGCCTGGCTGGACTGGCTAGAGAGGCACAGGGGTAGAGACAGAAATCTACCCCTTTTGATGTGCTGGGCTTTTTGGACGGCAAGGAACCGGGCCATCTTTGACCATAAGGATCCCCTTTGGCTCTCCATCAGATCTCGTATCCTCGCAAACTTTGACTCACTACCTGAAGACACCTCTCACACTCCCTGAGGGAATCCCACTATTTCAAGATCCAAATGAACCTGGGAAGAGGCACAAACAAATACGCTGAGCTAACCACTGCCAAACATCTCATCCACTTTGCTCTAGAGAAACACTGCTCACATCTCCAACTGTTTGGGGATTCCAAACTTGTTTGCAATTGGCTCAACAGAACTTCTCATTGCTCTGCTTTTACGTTGAGACATATATTGGATGAGGCTCACAGACTTACGACATCTTTTGATAACTTTGTCTGTCATCACATTTACAGGGAGCGCAACTCAGGGGCAGACTACCTATCAAAGGAGGCAGTGCGCAGGCAGGAAGAGGACTGGCTGATTCAGGAAGAAGTTGATGGAACCTTCCATCAATACTACCACAGACCGTTCATAGATCTACATTTACATCAGGAGACATAATCACACTGTCTCTCCTTATACACTTCTGTTTATCTTTTTTGGCTCCTGGTTTCGTCAATATTGTTTATAGTTCAGTACATATGGTGTTACAAACTCTCTTAGAAAATTTTTGACAGTCATACAGCATGGACTGTTTCAGTGACTTTATTTTTTGAGACCTTCATGCCCTCCCTACGTGGAGAACACAGGATATTTTTGGTACAGTTACTTACCTTGTCGGTTACAGTAGTTCTGAGACTTTCATGACCTCCCTGAGCGAAGATTGCTGCAAAACTTTTATGCTTGTTGTTGTTACAACAAACTGTGTTTTTTCGGGAGGCAACCAGCCTCAATATGCATATGCTATGGCATCTACAGAATGTAATTTCTCACCATTAATAGAAATTACGACTTTTTCCATGGGAAAAAAATATATATACTATTTGAATGTAAAAAATTATATATAGATATATATATATATATATAGATAGATATATTGGTATAGTAAATAAAAATTTACAAATTTGATATTAATTTAGTGAAAATTTTATTGTATTTTTATGTATAATATTTTTTTATCTATGCTTAATATTCTTATTTAGTAAATTAAAATTTGTAATTAATATTGAAAAATTTGTAGTAAGTATTAAGCTCAAGTGTAAAAAACATATTTAAAAATAATAATAAGTATATATTTTGATTTATTTTTTTTGGCAAAATCACATTGACACCCAATGTGGTTCATCATTAGGATTATTATGATGAAAAACAATAGGTATATGTTTTAGTAAAGAAAAATCTACAAAATTAATATTATTTTAGTAAAAAAATTACAATTCTCTAAATTATATTTATTGTATTTTAATCTTGTGAAACAACATTGAAAAAAGATAGAAATATTTGTATTTATATTACTAATGTAAACTTATAATATGTTCCCCAACTTGCTATTTAAGACGAAGACGATCACAGGAATTACTCGAAAAATTACAATTACTAGAAAAATTATCTAAAAAGGCAAAATTTGTATAATGTACCACTTGATAGAGAATTTTCTCAAGAGGCAAAATTACATAATGCAACTTAGTTTTTCAAATTTGAATCAATACCTTTATTTCTTTGTCCACTTGATAGAGAAATAACATGCAAAAGCCTTGGCGGCAGTCCAATCCTCAATCTCTATGATAAGGAAGTGTTATGTACTAATAGATTGGAGGTTCAAATCCCCTTGATTGGATTTACCTGTGTTTGCAGAAGGAGTGTATACCAAAACCAAAGCTAATAACATAGAGAAAACAATTTACTTGTCAAAGCCCATGGATAAGGTAGAGAAAACAATTTATTTATCAAATCTCGTGGATGAATATAATATGTATCCTTAAGTAAATAAAGTAAATCCAATTGAAGATATTTCAAAGTCTTATGCTTAGTTAAAAATGTAAACCAACTTACAAAATACAACTCATATAAAAATGTAAACAAATTCTTATACGGGATTAAAAATGTGTGAAACTACATATACTATTTATAATGTGGAAAGTAATCTTCTGAGATTATCGAGGGAGGGTAATTATTATGGCATTGCTCGCACTTATTCACCAAAAATAATAAATAAATAACAAAGTGTAAGTTTTTGCGATTCTTTCAATATTATGATGATGTTATAATTCTTTTGCAATTATTTTCCAAAGGAAGAAAATGTAAAATTTTTTATTACCAACAAATACATACAATAATAAAAATAAATTTATATTAATAAATATACAAATATAATAATAATACAATAATAATTATATTGTAAAATATTATTATATTATATTATAAATATAATAATTATAACAATTATAATGGTCATTTATAATAATAACAATTATATTATAATAATATGGTAATATTATTAATGTAATAAATCTTTATATTATTAATTAAAGGGATTATTAATATTATAAACCTAATGCATTATAATATTAAACATAAAGGATTAATATTATAAACACAAGGGATTAATATTCAGAACCCAAGGGATTAATAAACCTAAGAGACTATATTATAATTTTTTTGAATTAACATTATAAATTTAAGCAGTTATTAATATTATAAACCCAAAAAAATTATATTATAAACTTAAAAGATTATAAACCCAAGAGATTTATATTATAAACCTAATAGATTATAAACCAAAGAGATTTATATTATAAACCTTATCAATAATATTATACCCTAGGAATATGAACCCTTAGATTAATGAACCTAAGGGATTGATCTTATAAACTCAAGATATTAATAAACTCAAAAAATAATACTAAAAACCCAAAAAATTAATATTATAAACTTATGAACCCAAAAACACTGATCTTATAAATTTAAAGTACTAATAAACCTAAAAAATAATATTAAAAACTCAAAAAATTGATATTATAAACTTATAAACAAATTATATTTTAAATTTTAAAAACTATCAAAACTATTTTAAAATGGATAATGTTTACCCTCCCCATATTTCGAACAAATCGATAAAAATAAACCATTAAAAATACATAACCTTGGATTTTCCCAGTTTCAAACAAAAATAATGAAAAGGGACTAAGTGTCATATTATAAAAAAATTCATAATATAATTCTGATTTAGATATTATTAACTTTGATCTAATTTTGCATATATATAGTTGCAACCTGAACTCTCTATTCAATAAAAAATCATTTCCGAGTATTTGTGACCCTCGGGGAATGTTGTCTTCTAAAAAAATACAAACGTAGACTCGGACAAAGAAACGGGAGCCACTTGAGAGATCTTTGAAGGCCAAGAAGGTGGCATGGCAGTAATGGTGGCATTAAAATAGATATATTCAAGAAGATGTCAGGGATTAAAAATATCCCCCAAAAGGAAAAATTTACGACAAAAGGGATTTGAAGGCCCAGAAGGTGGCAGGGTAGTAATGGTGGCATTAAAATAGATATATTCAGTGAGATGGTAAGGATTAAAATATAAGGTTGTAAGAGTTGTTTTTAGTGTGATTTTTTGGAAGTTTTTATGGTGGGTTTTTTTGGTCAACTTTTTCTATCCGGTCAGAATTTATTGAAATCACACGCTTGATGGGTAATCATGTGCAATCAAACTGCCTTAAAGATTTTCCAAGGTGCTTAATCCATATATACAGTGAAAAAACTAATTTAAATAACACAAATCAAAATTTTCTACTAGATTCCGACACCATAAAGTCCAAAAAATCACATTAAAAACAACTTCTTAAAAATATCCCCAAAATTTACAAAGACTGCGCCTGCAATACATCTTTAGAACTAGTAAATGTTTGTTAATAAATTATAAAATATGTTGTTTTGCAGTGATCCAGCTGTGTTTAAATCTTTAGAACTAGTCATATCATTAAGGCGCAATAAATCTTTAGAACTAGTAAAAGTTTGTTAATAAATTATAAAATATATTGTTTTGCAGTGATCCAGCTGTGTTTAACTAGTGGAAGGTGCAACAAAATATCTGAATAGTTTGGCACCTCGTTCAACTGTGGACAGTGCCACATTCAGTTTGGCTGGCTCGCCCAGAATCGAGGATTGAATTAAACGCACGTGACAGTGACCAGCCAACTATGATTTTGGCGTTTTCTTCCTGCGATCCGCCGCTGTTTTCGCAATCACGCCACCTTGATCATACGAATATTTCACCCATTTTACTGCGAGAAACTTTGATCATATGAATATTTGACCTTCTTGATAGCGAAAACAGCGGTGGGTGGCGGTAAGGTGGCGGCCACTGAGAAAACAGCGGTGGACCGCCGGGAGGAAACTCCCAAAAGGAGTCAGGGACCCAGAAAAATCATAGTTGTCCGGTCACTGTCACTGTCACCTGCACTTAATCAATCATCGATTCAACTAAAACTAAGGCGGCGGCAAGGGTTTGGTTACTTGAGTTGAATATAAAGTAGCGCTGATAAAATCGTGTGGCCTTAAATTAAAGTATGGATTTTGCTGTTTAGCCGTACCCACATGATTCATGGCGGTGGAAGAGAGTTTTTTAAATAGTTCCAAACGCAGTTGTCTATAATGCGACTTTTTGAAAGCTTTTCCAGCGGGTTTTTCTGGTCGAAATCCGGCAGGAATTTATTGGAATCGCAAGTTTGATAGCTAGTTTCTGCACAATGAAAGCGTCCCAGAGGTTTTCGAGGGTGCTGAATCCAAATATCCAGTTAAAAAACCATTTTCACTGCAAGAAATCAAGATTTAACCTCAATTTCTTCCGCCGGATTCCGTCACCGGAATCTCCAAAAAGTCGCATTATAGACAACTCCGTTCCAAACCATCTTTTATACGTGGAGAGATATAGGCCTCATATGCACGCTGTTATTTTTAAATTACACGTGGAGAGATATATGCCGCATATGCATGCGTTTGTTTTTAATTCCACGTGGAGAGATATAGACCTCATATGCACGCATTTATCTTAAAAGTCCACGTGGAGAGATATAGACCTCATATGCACGCATTTATCTTAAAGGTCCACGTGGAGAGATATAGACCTCATATGCACGCATTTATCTTAAAAGGTCCACGTTGTGCTTCCTATTATTATAAGAAAACAATGTCTTTGAAATATGACATTTTTATAAAAATCTACGAATTTGATAAATGATATAAACCTATTGAAATTACTACGCACTTTGAAATATATTTAAACAATTTACAACCATACAAAGTATAATTTTTAAATTTTATCTGATTAAAATAAATCATGTATACATTTTTTTAAGGATAATTTTAAAAAAGAATAATCCCTATATAGTATACCTTAAAAATAATATATATGTACATAAAAGTAATCATAACCAATAATCTTTATAAACTATATCTTTTAAATTTTATTTGAATAAAATAAATCATGTATACATTTTTTATTGGATAATTTTAAAAATTGTATAAATGCATAAAAAGAATAATTCCTATATAGTATACTTTAAAAAATAATAATATTTTTGTGCATAAAAGTAATAATAACTATTAATCTTTATAAACTATATGTTTTTTTGGTGATTAGAACTCTTTTTTTCAATTTAAAAGAATGGAGCAATTTTCAACCTCAAGAGAACTATCGAATTAACCTATAAATAAAGTTTTGGTATTTTGTCTAATAATATGGCAAAAAAAACTCTTTTCCAAAATTTCATTGTAGCTTTAGATTTGAAGATTAAGAAATCAAAATGCTATGAGATTCAAGATTAGTTATCAAATATATGGCCTCATGAGTCATCTCCCTTACTCATCTCCCTTACACATTTATTTCTTGACCACCATCACAAGAATTTGATATCTATATTGGAAGGTTGAAGTTATAGAGTGGTTTCATATTCTTCGTGAACTAACAAAATAACATATGAAAATGCTAACAAACCCTCTAAACACCATGCAAGAATTCTTTGTATCAACTCTAATGGTATATTCATGACATTTGTTAATCATGTAGTTGCTAGTTTATTTGTTCTTCTCAGATTTTTATTTAAAAAAAACCAATCAATGATCTCTCACAAAGCGTAAAATCCTCCCAGTATGCCTCATTTACAGTTATGATAAAACTGTAACATATAGCGGTGGCCCACCATAATTGATACAGAAACAACTCAAACAGGATGCAAATTAAACACAACTCTTGAGTTCAAATGTTCCATAGGAGGCAGTGCTCACTTCAAATATAAAACGCAACACAGCTATACTTTCGGCCTGCATCCACAGAGGCCCAGGCACCTTTCATGCGGACTCATGTGGATTCTCAACCTCCCACAAAACAATTTGAGGCCGCTGAAGACTTGTGACAAACGAATACAATATTTTTTGAACTTAGGCTTCTGTGGCTAGAATTGTTCAGAAGTGTATTTTTTTTCACTATGTTCAAGTAACCTACTGTTATATCCTGCGTTCCTGAAGCCTACAGTTACTAGGTTTGGGTTAGCGAGAGGAATCGATTAACAGTCAAGTTACTGCTGAAACCTACTTTAACATGACCTGTGAATAGGAATCAGAAAGGAAATCCATGGACCATCATTTCAAAACAAAAAAAAACAGTTACTTGCATTATTTAGCGAGATCCCATGAATTTGTCGATCAGGAAAGGGAAATGGAACTTACCAGACAAATCCCAGGGTTCGCATTTGTAAAGGTCCACCTCGGGAATAACGTCGAGCTCTGCTGCTGTGAGGCCATGATTGAGTTTTCCGTTGAGGTAACAGGAGATCAGTTCCTCGTCCGTGGGATGGAACCTGAAACCTGGAAGTAAAACAAATGTTCCCATAAGATAATGCCCTCTACCAACTCTTGAGCCTTGCAGAGTGAAACCAAATTCCAATCCCTCGTATTCACCCAAAGACACCACGAGGAGTCAAGCAGCTCAGCTCTGGTTTGGATGATACATGTGCCCAGTACCCACCTGGTATGTAATGTTTATCTGTGCCTCTCCGACAACCCCAACCGACATTCGCGTCCGTATTCGCAACATGAAGGGCAATGAAAACTGGGACAAATATGCCTGCACACGCGTTGCTCTTCATTGGTTATCGGAACCAATTGCAAGGTCCGTATTTTCTGATGGATCGTATCGTCCCCCTCCCAGCGCACCAAATTCGGATATTTTGATGGAGCGTCCTTAATAGTATATATCTTATAATATGTACGGAGATATTTCATCTTCTTTGGTTGCTAACCACGAAGCTGACTCATCACCCTTATTCAAGGAAAACCATGCCACCTGGAATAACTTGTTGGTGGTCGTTTCACTCCTATCAAATGCCTCTAGGTCTTGGGTCGTTAACCTGTTTCCTTAGGTCCGAAGAAGATAAGCTCATAGCCAAGCAAAAACACTTTTAGGGCATACTCCAGGGCTTAACTCTTCGTGTTGCCATGAACACAAAGATCACATTTTGGGTTTTTAACATTGCATTTCCCAATATGTTTTTTTTGGTAAATATTGCATGGACTTCTGAACCACAACTTACATAAAAGTAGACAAAAATATAACGGATCATAAGGAAAACTTGAACATATCCAAAAATTCACTTCTTTAAAAAGGCGGAAAACATCACAGTGCGCAAGAGTTCAAAATTGTATAATAAATTCCCACTATAATGAGGGCGATTCCTATTTCATCGCCTATAGAATAGTTAATGCCGCCTGACATGCAGGCATTTAACTATTCTATAGGCGATGAAATAGGAATCCCCCTATAATGAGTACATCCTAATCTAGATAGAAGCTACTATGAAATCTTCCTTATCAGGGACAAATCTTTCCATACATAAGCAAAGATATAACATATCCTAGTTGAAAAAGTACGGGTCATTTTCGCAGACTCAAGTTCTATCTTCAATATTTTTTTAATTTTTTTTTTACAACATGGTGAATCGGTAACTGCCTGGCCTAATCTAAGGGAGACCCAGGACCAAACCTCAACGCTGCCACTATAACACCGAGAGCTCAAGTTCTATCTTCAATATTAACAAATATTATAGTGAAAAAACTTTTGGCTCCAAATTCCAATTTAATGTGCCTTTGGGCGTCCATTTTAATGGATTGAGTGGGAGAGTGCTTTCTTTGAAGGCAAGATGCCAAAAAAATTTCTAGTTAGGGTTTGATTATGCATTGATTGGATATATTCTCTCATATGGCTAGATTGAACTTCAAATTTAGGGTTTATTGCCGCTTTTTGAAGGCAAGATGCCAAAAAAATTTCTAGTTAGGGTTTGATTATGCATTGATTGGATATATTCTCTCATATGGCTAGATTGAACTTCAAATTTAGGGTTTATTGCCGCTTTTTGAAGGCAAGATGCCAAAAAATATTCTAGTTAGGGTTTGATTATGCATTGATTGGATATATTCTCTCATATGGCTATATTCTCTCAACGCTATGTGTTTTTGTAATTTTCTTACATCTAAAAAATAATATATATATATAATATAAAATAAAAAATGAATATAATTATTTATTGAATAACAATTACATAACCAACATAATCATAAAAAATAAAATAAAATGGAATTATACTATTTCATTATATTTATTATATGTATTGTATCACAATTTTAATTTTTAAAAATATAAACTAAAATTCTAAAACCTCTAATAAATTAGTGTAGCCATATAAATTAAATCATTTGCAAATGTTAATAAGTATCAATTCATGATATGCATACTTTTTCCCACTGGAAAAATCCGTAATTTTCATTATATTAGGAAAATTACATATTGTAGATGCTGGTTGCATATGCTGTATTGTTCATACAAAATCCACCACGCAGGGTGATCTGTCAAGAGTATAACCAAAAATAGATGATAAAGTCACATATATATCTGTCTAGGTGCCTATTTAAGATCACGCAGGATCTGTTTGCAAAAATATGATATCCATATGAACAGTTATCAACAAAGACAAAAAACCATATTATTGCCGGATACCGGGACTGTTGCCCCGCTGTTCTCTCTGATCTATATACGGCCTGTGGTAATATCTGTATTCTTCAGACCCCTGCACCTCCACTATTAGCCATTCACCTCTGGGTAGTATCGTGGCCTCCTTGGATAATTTGTCAGCCTGCATACTTACTTCATGATACAAATCACGTTGCTAAAAAAAATAACTAAATTATAACTTTATTTTAAATAATTAGTATTATTATTATTAATTATTAAATGAATTAATCTATAAATTAAACATATATGTATACATTTAAAAAAAACATGTAACAAGATTCTTAATCATGGAGATTCATTCTCACTTTACCATGGAGATTCTTAAAATGTAAATAGACTTTGTTACAAGACCATTGGTGAATACCATAACTTATCAATACCACATGCCCTTCACTCCCACTTTACCATGGAGATTCTTAATATGGAAATAGGCTTTGTCACTATACCATGGGCCAGTACCATAACTTATCAATAGCACATGCCAAAAAAAACCATGACTCATTTCACATTACACTCATTCATATGACATTTTTTTTAATTAATCAATTCAATTAAAAGGGGATAACTATTTTGCAAATAAATCTCAACCTTTGATTTGTCAATACTACTAAGAATATTTTAGAATATTCCATGGAAGTTAAATCCCTACTATCCAGTATGGAAGAGATGTTGTAACGCTCTGTCCTATAAACATTTTGACTCTGTCAAATTACATAAAAATAAAAAATAATTAATAACATGAAAACAATTTATTTTGTCAAAATAAAATAAAAATAATAAAAAACTTTAAAATAAAAATAACTTTATGGTACTCACTCATGGTATTCATGTGGAATATAGCTTGTTTAAATGGGGAAATTAAACCAGTCTAGATTTGTCTTAACTCCGGATCTGTTGAGATTAATTATGAAATGTATTAATGGAGTGACGGTTCAACCGAAACTTAGATTAGGAGAGTTTGTTCCTGATTTATAGGGTGTTGTTTCAACTTCCCTAATTGTGTGTGAATTATATATTTCTCATGTAATGATTGTAATGTCAGAGCATGTTCTGTAGAGACAGTCTCCAAGTGGTGTTCCACACCTGTGAGCTGCCCAGGTTCAATTCAATAGATTTGATTCTGTTGTTTTTAGCATGGTATCAGAGCTACAGGGCTAAGGACTGTCTGTAACACTGAGTGGAGGAGTTATAGTGAAGGTTGGGAGGAAGATCTATGTGCCTGGGAGGCAAATCTGGGAGGTGTGGTTTTTAAGGGCAATTGTGCGTCGATCAGCGCAAGATCCAGCACCATACTCGCGCCGATACAATCCTGCTTTACATGTTTTTTTATTTTTCTCGACGACGCAGCTCTACTGCAGTCAAAGGGCGCCGAGTCAGCCATGTGAGAAGAGGATGCAGGGGCGGATGTAGAGGGACTTGTCATTTTCTCAGTAGCGACAAGTTCTTGTTTTGTCTGTGTAGTGACAGGTTTTTCATCCATTTGAGACTCGTTTTTCACAGAGCCCTTCTCGATCCCCAGGAAATCCATCGCTACGACCTGATTTTGCGACGCTTCGGTGGAGATGCCCGGGAGGCTGAGCGGTGTGGACGTGTGCTTCCAAAATCCCTCTTTGCAGACAACCACAAAGTAGGGCAGGTTCACAAGGAGCCGTGGACCATTGCATCTGCAACGAATTGGGTGAGCGACATATCGACGACTTGGAAGGAGACGGGTAGCAGCAACAACGACAATATAATTCGTTATACGTATGAAATCCAAGTCACAAATAACTGTAAATCATGTAATGTTGAGAATGTAAGTTTGAAGGTCAGCTTTTTCAGTGCTTCTGCGTCGCCTGACACGGTGTATCTGAAGCCCATCCCAACGGGCGCTCAGGTTTCTCTTCAGTATCATACCACGAACCATAATGCTAAAGTTGTTGGAGTCATGGCTTCTGGTGCCTCCTTTGTCACCTGTTGAATAGGGAAGGCATAGAAAATCCACAGGCATCTCTATATCTATATTTGGGGTTGAATTGTTGATTTTAATGAATTCGAGTGGAGTTTAAGTTTAAAATCAAGATTTTAATTAATTTTTTTTTTTAAATTAAAAGTTTTTTAATTTAATTCTTTAATTAAAAGAAAAGGGGGCTCATTATTTGATAAAGGGGCGAACTTTTTAAAGAAGGAATTTGGATTGATCTCTTAAAAAGGGATTTGGCCTCAGTTTTAATTGAAGTTTTCATTGGATCTGGGATTTGCAATATTTTTTAAGATCTGGGGTTGTTTTTTTTAAGTTGTTGGGGTTGAAGTTTTTTTTTTTTTGTTAGACTCTCTCATAAAACAATAATAAATCCAAAAATAAATAAATAAATTAAATATTCCAAGTTAGGAATTTGTGCCTAACTCTTGGGTTGTTCCTCTAAGATAGGAGTTAGCTAAGCTAACTCCTATATTGGTGTGTGTTTGGTGAGAAATTATCTCAACCAAAGGAGAAATTATCTCAACCAAAGGTGTCTAAGATAGCACGCACTATCTTGAGAACACTGTCTCTCATCTATTTATTTGTAACACTATATTCAATTATTTTGTGAAATGAAAATGTGTAATGAGAGAGAAGCATGAGGCTTCAGCCTTTTTTCGCCAATATTTTGTGTCTGATTTTTATATGTGTTTTTCTGTAATGTGTCTGAGTTAATCTCATTCTTTATCATGTGGTATCAGAGCTGGTGAGATTAAAATTCTTCATTTCTAGCATCTAGTTGTGCTTGAAGTTCTGTTATGCGTGCATATTAAAAGGAGTTGCAACTAAATTGCAGCGATGGCTGTTCTTGATTATGTATGTATTCGTTGGCATAACTGTGCAAATTAGTGGAGGTTCGGCGAAGGATTTAATTGGTAGACTGCCTGGTCAGCCAAACGTAAATTTCAAACAAAATGCTGGATACATCACGGTCGATGAGCACACTGGCTGCGCATTGTTTTATTATTTTGCTGTGAATTATTTCAATTGGGACAGACACTCATGGAATGATTACTTCATTGACCGAATTCGTTGGAAATATTCCATTGCGGGATCTGCTACAGCCGTTGCTACTGCTCGTTGTCTTGGAGGCAAGACCGTGGAGAAATCTACTCCTAGACGACTCAATTGTGTGGATAAGCCATCTGTTTGCTGTAATGGCATCGACGAGTTAACCATAGGACCTGACAATGGCATAGAATGCATTTGACGAGGGCCAGGTACAGGAGAACACTCTTTTTGCATTTTATGCTTTAAATCATCAACCTTCGATGTTGGATCTCTCAAGTTTGGTGTGCGCAGCCCCATCCAACAGAGAGAGGGGCAACATTTCAAACGAATTCCATGTATCCCTCTGACCGACTTCGTCATGGAACAAAGGTCACAGTTGACCTGCATGCCTGCAAAAAAAAAGGTTCAATCTCCGCCATTTACAGTTAAATTATTTTACAAATCAATTTCATTATCCATTGCATTTTTGTTTCAGTTCTGTTGTTGCTATTCTTCACATTCAATCTTTCGCCATTTACAATAACGGCAACGCAGTCTACCGAAACCCAAAACGACTAGAAGTACGGGAATTTTAAAATTATGGCCGAGTCCATCATTTCAGCTATGCCGGTGGCAGATCTAAATGTTGTTGCGTCTTTTGCACTTGAAGCCACTCTACCAAATTCGTTTCATAAAAATCACACCATATAATTTGCTCCACAGAAAAATCTTACTACAGGGATTACAATTTCTTGCGCTTCAGTCTACGCATCAGATTTCGCTTCACACCAAAGAGAAGGTTCGAATCCACGTGGATACTTCTGAATGTTTTTGGAGTCTTCTACATATCAGATTTAGCGCAGCAGAAATGAAGGTTTAGAATCCTCTCTTCGAGCAAGTTGTCGTTTGTTTCACCTTCACCATATGCTGCCGTATGGAATTTCTAAAAATATGTTTTAAAAGTGTGCCTTACATTTTTAAAGGAGACACGTTCTCTTTTAAAGTGACTCCATTCACTTTTTAACTCACTTTTTAGAAGAATTTCATAAAAATTCTATTCAATGGGAGTTTAAAAGAAATTATTGGAGTGATAAGGTGTGTTTTTATTTTGAGTGATAAGTGAGTGGAATAATAAAGGTATATTTTTTAAATGAGTGATTTTTAGGAGAGATAAGGAGTGGATAAAATTATTTATTTGTAATGGAGAAATAAGGTAATTTTTAACAGAGGTGCAATTTTTTTTGGAGAGATAAAGTGATAAGTGGAATTCTTTGAGAGAAATTTTTTTGTAATTCAAAGTATTGTTTTACTTTGAGAGGGATCGTGTCACTATCCATTCAGATTTTGAAGGCGACTTGTTTTAAAGGGTTGTCAGCTTGGCATGTACTCAGTGATTAATAAAGATATCATATTTTTGTGGTGATTGTGTCCTAGATCCGCCCGAAATTGAATAAGGGGATCTTAGGTACACCATGTGTATTTGTGATGGCGAGTGTTTTTATGGCTTCATGTTGTTGCTTATGATTTGTGTCTAGTTTTGACACATAAATGATCGCATTTACCACACACATAAAGTTCAATGCAAGCAAGCACAACACTTGTAAAAGAATAGCATCAAGGAAGGACAATTGAACTCGACACTTGCATTTGTGCAAATACAACTCATAATCATAGATTGTCAACATCAACATTCTACATCAACAAGCAACTTCACTTAATCAAGTTAAAGCATTTCAAAGCAAAGTCTACATCAACATTCTTGCAAACAAATTTAAGAACTTGTGAATCAAATTCCAATTACATTGCATTGTACGAGTGCATTCTCGGTTGAAACCGACACCCATGTTTTGATTTGATCAGAAGTCAAGCACATCAATTCTCTTCAACTTAGTCAAATTAAGACAAGTGAATTCCTTGTTTTATGTGAGTCATTCAAACCATTGTAAGCTTTTTTGGGTGCATTTTCGACAGTGTTCGACACCCTTCCTTTAAAGCACAATCAAGTGAGTCCATGAGTTTTAACTCCTTGAAAGAACTATCACAGCAACCACAACAAGTTCAACTCTAACACCAATCAAGCAAGTTGAGATCAACAAATCAAGCGAGCGTGCCAGTCAAATCCCATAGCAAGCGAGCCTGTCATTCAAGTAAAGTGAAACAGTTCAAAGCACGATATCTACGACAAGAGAGCCTGACTTCAAGTGAGCAAGTTCAGATGGCGCAGCATATTCAGTTATTAAACATTCTTCACAGTTTGATCAACTCCAGTGATGAAGACATGGTGCACGTCAGCAAAGAAACTCTTGCTAATATTTCACGGCATCTACAGCAAACGCATGAAACCATTGAGTTTCTTCAGCTTGAGTCCCAACTTCAAAGGAATGAATTGCAAGAAAAGTCTTTGAACCATCCAGATGATAAGTCATTCATCCCAACAACTTCAAGTGTCGAAGTTGTTCATGATCAAATTCAAATTTCTTCCAAACCCATCATCAAGCCCTGGGAAGAAATTCAAAATAACAAGAATAGACGTGGCTTAGGATATGTCCCTGATGACACCAACTTACAAATCCCAGATTATTCCAAGCCAATTAAGTTTGTGAGTGCAGGATTTCTTGAACCACTCACCTCAGCAGGTTCTGCGAAAGTTGCCGACAAACAGAATTGCACGCAACCTAAAGTTGAAGTCCAATCAAAGTGCTCTCATTGTCAAAGAGCCGGTCATATGGAAGATCAGTGTTTTGATCTCCATCCGTGTTGCCATTGTGGCAAGCCCAATCATTCCTCAGCAAAATGTCGCAACCACCAAAAATCAGGCAGATTGAAGATACATTATGAATGGATTGATCCTTGGGAATGGTCATCCACAGTCAAATGGTTGTCTCAGTTCTACAACCGCCTACATTCACACATAGTGCAGCCAGCAGTGAATCGATGATGGTACTCTCATGCAGTTGAATGAGGGAGTACGACAGTGAAACTCTCCTACACCTGAAGGGGGGGAGTTCAAATATATTTTGGAGAAGATTGTCTCTCCTTTCAGCTGACAAAGGGGGGAAAATGTCAATGAAATTGACAAGTGGTTGTCAGACTGAAAGTCTCGACAACATCAGCGAAGCAGCCAGTGGGCATCTTCATCAGCCAGTGGGCATTTGTCATCAGCAGTGAGCATCAGCAAATTCGCCAATGGGCGATCGACAGCCAAAGCAGCTTTCATCATAGCAAAAGCAACATTGAGTTGTTTTTCAGCCAGTGGGAAATCATCATCAGCAAACACGCCGGTGGGCGTTCATCAAATTGTGTCAGTGGACACCGGATGCTGTTTTCAAGCAAAGGACAATTGGATCCTTTTGCGGCTTGGCACATGATAGAGTTGTCAAGCATCCCTCTGAGATGAATTAGTCATGCAGCTGACTCAGTCTCTTCATTTTGCGGTTTGTTCAGCATCCAGATTTGGCGGTTTTTTCAGGCAATGTTTTTGAGGATCAACATGAGAACTTGGAAGATGGTTCTCGTTCTTATTTTTGGATTTATCATTGAGGGGGGGAATGTTAGACTCTCTCATAAAACAATAATAAATCCAAAAATAAATAAATTAATTAAATATTCCAAGTTAGGAATTTGTGCCTAACTCTTGGGTTGTTCCTCTAAGATAGGAGTTAGTTTAGCTAGCTCCTATATTGGTGTGTGTTTGGTGAGAAATTATCTCAACCAAAGGAGAAATTATCTCAACCAAAGGTGTCTAAGATAGCACGCACTATCTTGAGAACACTGTCTCTCATCTATTTATTTGTAACACTATATTCAATTATTTTGTGAAATGAAAATGTGTAATGAGAGAGAAGCATGAGGCTTCAGCCTTTTTCTGCCAATATTTTGTGTCTGATTTTTATATGTGTTTTTCTGTAATGTGTCTGAGTTAATCTCATTCTTTATCATTTTTTTTCAAGATGAATAATCAGTTAGCAAAAGCATACCTCAATGAGAATAACAAGCTGGATGGATCCAATTATTTTAATTGGAAATTTAAGTTGCAGACCCTGCTTGAGGCACACAATGCACGCGCAATTGTGAATAATGATGAGGTGATGCTGAACGTGCTTGCAAGAGGAACACCAGCAACAATCCAAGACTGGGATAAGCGGGAGACTAAGGCGAGAATGCTCCTGAAATTGTCAGTCAGATATTGCATTATTCCCCATATCCGTGATTGCAACACTGCACCAGAAATCTGGAAGACGCTCAAGGATTTCTATGAGATCAAGAACACCAATCGATTGTTGTTCTTGAAGAGCAAGATTCTCTCCATCAAGATGGAGGAGAATGAGACAGTTGTAGCATTTATTTCGCGAATCATGGAGCTCAAGAACAATTTGGGTGACATCGGTGAAGCTGTGTCAGATACATATTTGATAACCATTACCATGAATGGTATGACTGATGAGTATTAGATGTTCATCCTTGGCTTGAATGCAAGAGAAAAAGCCCCCGTGTTTGAAGAATTGACAGGGGTCCTCATGTAAGAGGAGGAAAGGCAGCTGACTCATAAACCTCAGAGTTTAGATCTGGTCTTAATGGCAAAGAGGAAGCCCTTCATAGGAAAGCCAAATGAAGCACAAAAGAGCAGTGCAACCCCACAATGAAAGATGCCCCCACCTCAAGGTACGTATTTCAATAGAAATGACTCTGCGACCAAATGTTTTTATTGTGGTAGAAGTGGGCATATAGCCAGATATTGCATGAAGAAGAAGTTTGATGAAGGTCAGAAGAGACATAAACAACATGCAGGTCATTTTGCTGATGAGGAACAGATTCAGAACCTCAGACTGTTAATATCTGACTCTGCATTTTCGGCAAAGGATGGTGAAGCATATACCTAATTTGTGGACTCAGGTGCATCCATCCACATGACAGGGAACAGACAGTGGTTTGAAGACTTCAAAGAGACCAGCAGTGGAGCAAACATCTATCTTGGCGATGATAGAGGGTACCAAATCAAAGGTTATGGTAATATTCCTATTGTTTTGCCTAATGGAAATATTAGACATATTCATAATGTAATGTATGTACCTGGGATAAAAAAGAATCTGATCTCTGTCTCTACGATAACTGATCAGAATCTCAAGGTAGAATTTTATAAATCATATTGTGTTATTAAAGACCTGTTGGATCGTATGAAGCCTATTGCATCAGGTATTTGTGTGGGAGGATTGTACAAGCTAAATGTCAAAAGCACACCACATCAGGCATTGACATCATCTGCCATGACTACAGTGGACTTATGGCATCAGAGGTTCGGCCATATTAACTTCAATGATCTGCTGCTATTACAGAAAAGAGGTATGGTCGAAGGTCTTCCTGTTTTAAAGCCTGTCCATATTGATTGTGATGCATGTGCACTTGGAAAGATGCACAAAGATGAATTTCCTATGAATGCTGATAGGAGGAGAGATATACTCGAGCCGGTACACACAGATTTATGCGAGCCTATGCAAACAAGGTCATTAGGTGGTGCATACTATTTTTTACTGTTTATTGATGATTGTACTAGATTTACATGGGTGTAATTCCTCAGGAAGAAGAGCCACACTTTTGAATACTTCAAGGATTTCAGAAGTATGGTTGAAAAGCAGACAGGTAAATGCATCAGGATTCTCCGCTCGGATCAAGGGGGAGAGTACAAGAAAGCTTGTGTCCTCAAATACTGCAAAGATCATGGGATTCAACAATAGTTTACATTACCCCACACTCCTCAACAAAACGAGGTTGCAGAGAGGAAGAACATAACCCTTGTGGAGTTTGCTCGCAGCATGTTAAAAGGTAAGAATCTTTCTAATGGGTTTGGGTTGAAGCAATTAATACTGCAGTATATCTAAAGAATAGGAGTCCAAAAAGAAGTTTAGATTTCAAAAATCCTTTTGAATCTTTATTTGGCTATAAGCCTACAGTTAAGCATTTGAGAGTTTGTGATTCTAAAGCCTTCACTCATGTCCCAAAGGAAGATAGAAAGAAACAGCATTCAAAGGCCATCAAATGTATTTTTGTTGGGTATTGTATAGAATTTAAGGCTTACAATCTGTTTAATCATTCTACTCATAAAGTTTTTGCAATCAGAGATGTAGTGTTTCATGAGCAGGTTAATGATGGAAGTCATGAGAGTGCTAATGAAGAATGACACGTGCCCTTGCTGGTGGAAGAAAGAAGTGATGAATCAGGTGACAACAATGAGCAACAACAACAGGAAGGGGAAGAAGATGATGTAGTTGTCAAGCCAAGTCCACAAAATGATGATCAGACAAGGTTTGAAGCTACCCCACCACTCAGGAGATCAGGTAGGAAGGTTCAGTTGCCAACAAGATATAGGGAAAATGCTTTTATAACTAGTATGATGAATGTTGTTGAACCCTCTAGTTATAAAGAAGCCAGTCAATATAGTGAATGGAGGGCTGCTATGGAAGAGGAATATGAGTCAATCCTCAAAAACAAAACTTGGGATTTAGTTAAACTACCTGAAGGCAAACAACCCATAGGATGCAAATGGTTGTATAAGCCTAAATTTAAAGCATATGGGAGCATAGATAAATATAAATCTAGGCTGGTTGCAAAGGGGTATTTGCAGCAAGAAGGCATAGATTATGATGAAACATTTGCCCCTGTAGCTAAACTAAACACAATCAGAATGATAATTGCTTTAGCTACCAAACACCATTGGATGATTCACCGGCTAGATGTTAAATCTGCTTTTTTAAATGGGGACTTAAAAGAAGAAGTCTACTTAGTGCAACCTGAGGGGTTTGTTAAACAGGGTGAAGAACATTTAGTTTGTAGGTTGAAGAAAGCGTTGTATGGACTAAAACAGGCACCCAGGTCATGGTATGACAAAATTGATTCATTTTTTCTACAACATAGTTATAAAAGAAGTAAACATCACCCTAATCTTTATACTGTGTTTGATAAAGAGGGAAGGATTGTTTTGATTTCTTTATATGTAAATGATCTAATCGTTACAGGAAATGCTAATAATCTCATTAAAGAAATCAAGGAGCAGATGTCACAAGTCTTTGAGATGAAAGACCTTGGAGAGCTACATTACTGTTTGGGTCTGGAAGTCTGGAGGGATTCTGGACAAACTTTTCTGTCACATAGTAAGTATGTCAGGAGCTTACTGGAAAAGTTCAGAATGGATCAGTGCAAAGCTACAGTAGTACCTTTACAGTAGAATATAAAACTTCAGAATGATGATGGATCTAAGGAGGCAGATGCGACTTTGTATAGACAGCTGGTTGGGAGTCTAATCTACTTGACTACAACTAGGCCATATTTGGCTTATGCAGTCAGTGCATTGAGCCAATTTATGTCAAAGCCCCTTGAGAGCCATTGGGTTGCAGCAAAAGGTGTTTTAAGGTATCTCCAGGGAACCTTAGATTTTGGTATTGTTTATACTGATTCATGTGATGTTAAATTGACAGGTTTTTTAGACTCTGATTGGGCTGGAAATGTAGATGACAGATGATCCATAATAGGCTATGCATTTAGCATTGGATCCGGGGTCATTACATGGAGTAGCAAAAAGCAAAGCACAATATCCTTGTCTTCTGCGAAAGCTGAATATCAAGCTATGTGTGCAACAACATGTGAAGCAATTTGGTTGAGGAGACTTCTCTTTGATGCTGGAGAAGAACAGAAAGTTGCAACATTGATCAAATGCGACAACCAGAGCTCCATCAAACTTGCAAATAATCCAGTATTTCATAAGAACACAAAGCATATTGATACATAGTTTCATTTTGTCAGGGAGAAAGTTCAGTCAAAAGAAATCCATATTGAGTATTGTAATAGTTGTGACAATGTTGTTGATATTTTTACCAAACCTCTTGGTAGAATCAAGTTTGAATTGTTTAGGGAAGTGTTAGGCATATGTGTGAATCCATTTCTCCATTAAGGGAGAGTGTTGAGATTAATGATGAAATGTATTAATGGAGTGACGGTTCAACCGAACTTTAGATTAGGAGTTTGTTCCTGATTTCTAGGGTGTTGTTTCAACTTCCCTAATTGTGTGTGAATTATATATTTCTCATTTAATGATTGTAATGTCAACGCGTGTTCTGTAGAGGCAGTCTCCAGGTGTTGTTCCACACCTGTGAGCTGCCAAGGTTCAATTTAACAGATTTGATTCTTCTGTTGTTAACAGGATCTACAAAGGGTCGAGAGGGATCAAATATAGTTTTACTTTGAAAAAGGTTTGCATTTCAAGAGATTTGATCATTCTCTTTTCATTTTAAAAGAGGTTTGCATTTCACTTTAAAAGAGGTTTGCATTTCACTTTGAAAGATGTTTGATCCATCTCTTTTCATTTTAAAAGAGGTTTGCATTTCAAGAGATTTAATTATTCTGGAAGCTTGGTAGATTCAGAGTTAAAACCGATCTAACCTGCTAATTATTATAATTAAATTAAAACTCTATTTCAAAATAAGCAAACCAAAATAGAACATAACCCAAATTAAATAAACTTAATTTCTTAAAAATTAAAAAAATAAACTAAAGTTAAAAATAAAATAAACTTAATTTCTTAAAAATTAAAAAAATAAACTAAAGTTAAAAATAAAATGAAATTAATATTAAATCATAGTCCAAGTTGGATGGACTTAGTCTCCTGCAATTGTAACAAGAAGTTGAAATTAAAAATTAGATTAGATTAGATTATCTAAAAGAAAAATATGTATATGTATATTATATATGTTGAAAACCATGAAAGCACATTTCCTGTCTACTTATCTTATAAATCACTACACTGGTTTGCAAGTATATTTCCTATGTACTTATAAATCTCTCCAATGTTTCTGTTGCAAATCATCTAAACGCAGTCGCAGTCACTTCCTGTTGTGTCAAAAACAGAATTCCCTATCAAGTGGCTCATTAAGATTTTTGTGCTTTAAAAAGTATAAACTTACCATGCGGTCATAATGGTTCCAAAATAGAGATGGAGCCAGATGAAGAAATCCTTGAAGCCCAACAACGTTAAATCGAGAAACTGGCATGGCAGTGATGGTGCCAATAAAATAGATTCGTTCAGGAAGATGCCATGCATTAAAATTCTCTTCTTTAAAGAGATTTTTACGGTCTTCCTAGATATTCATTCAATCTTTGAAAATCATGGTGGATTAACCCACCGTAACGAGAACCAGTCATAATCTGCAACAAAATTTATATATATTTTGGCGGCCTATTCTATACAGCTTGACTTCATTGAAGCGAAGATTGAATTAAATGCAAGTGACAGTGACCACCCAACTTCCGCTGCAGTTTAAGGTTTCGGTGTTCTTTTGTTATATGGTTTTATTAATTTGATTTAAAATTGGGTGTGTATATATAGGAGTCACGTAGTTTAAGGCGGAGGAGTTGCTCTGAAAGTTATGGAAATTCCGGTTATAATTAGAGAAAATCGGCAAAGATTTTTGTAAATCCAAACTATAGTTGTTAAACTTCAAAATTTTAGGTGTCTTTGACGTTTTCGATGGTGTTCTACCATCAAAAACACGATTCAAACAGTGCCTCGACAAGATTTTTTGAATTTTTTTGCCCGAATTCCCACTTTTGGTAGTTCGGGCAATTCCTCCGCCTCGTTAGATGACTCCTATAGGAATTGCAAGTTTATATGAATTAGAGATATATGGTAAAAGTGAAAGCTTGTTCTCAGTGTAGTATTTCAGAGGCCATGGTTTTCTTTGAATAATAGTGATGAGTCACCCTGTGTTTGCAAATAGTTATGATGATTGTCCCCACTGAGTTATGATAAGTTTTTCTAATTACTCCTTTGTGGTCCTTTAGATCTTGAGTCTTTACCCTATTCCCTTACATCCAAAAAAGATAGCTCTTAACCAGCGAAAGACTCCGAGCCCAATTTATTTATATATTCAAAAACATATTTTAAATAAAATAAAAAAAATATTATTTTATCTAAATTTGTAAAATAATCTTTTAACAAATTAATCTACTGATATATTCACAAAAACATTTTATATCACAAAAAAATTAATTACCATAAGAGTTGTCTTCGGTGGGTTTGGAGTATGCCTTAAAACTGTTTATGTTTGGTGAGGAGTTGTTTTCTTCAGAGACGTAAGGAACAGGGTAACGGCGCGAGACCCAGAGACATCTAGGAGGAATAAAAACATGCCCCCTTAGAGACAACCAGCAAGTTATCCAGATGACATAGTTTCTCTTAAATCACTGTGATGAGCTCACTTGCATTAGCGGATAACAACCAGTGATGACTATCCTCACTATTAGTTTCTTCGCGATTTTCAAAGTCAAAAGTTAGAATATTCGTATGATTAAGGCGGCGGTGAGGGTATGGTTCGTGGAGTTGAATTTAAATAAGAAGTTGATAAAATCGAGCGCCATGGCGTTGTTTTATTATCTCACGTGATTCTTCGCGAGGGACTATTTTTTATTTAACCGTTCGACGTCATTTTTTTTATTTAATTCCACGTGGAAAGATTTTGACTTACCATCTATCGGTAACATCTAAGTTTGTACATTTCATAGGTGCCATTAATAGTTTTTCTTTCAATGGGATGGTAGCTTGTGGCTAGAGAAAAAATAAATATTTAAAATTGATTATTTTACAAATTAAAAAAATATATATAAAATTAAGTTTTTGATATAATTATATTAATATAAATTTTAAAATCAGTTTTGATGTATTTTAGTAATAGATTTATCATGTTTTGAGAGATTGGAAGAAAGATTTGCACATAGAGAGATTTAATTTCTCTAAGAGTTTAATAGACCAGCTGTTAGATAGATCTAGATTGGTTTAATTATTAATTTTTATTTTTATATAATTTCACTAGGTGAAAATGTTTTAATTAATAATTTTATTTTTTATTTTTATGTAATTTCATCTAGTCAAAATGTTTAGATAACATAATATAATGGGACATCACAATATTGGGATGGAGAGTGTCTCTCGATCGAAAATGTTATAAAATTAAATTAAAAAAATATACACATTTATAAAATATTTTGATTGTGAAATCGACATGTGGTATTGATGAGTCAGGGGGTGAGTTATTCATGGTTAAAAATATTGTTATATTGTAAATATTATTTTGATTATGAAATAAGAGATGGTTTGTGGGCATGTGGTATTGATGAGCCATCGTATTGGCCCATGGTATGGTATGGTTAATAATATCCATGGTAAAGTGGGGGTGAATATCCATGGTTAAAATATCTTGTTATATTTAATGGGGGTGAATATCCATGGTTAAAATATCTTGTTATATTTTAAGTGTTAAGTTTTTATGTGCTTATTAATGAAATTTATGTATGGTTATAAAATTATTTTATTAATTTATATGGTAAAATGGATCTTAATTTATAGCTACTATTTATATTTGATGTATTTTAACGTGATAGAGATATAGATATATCTCAAAAGTAATTCTATTTTTTTTTAGATTTACTCAAAATAATGTTGTAAAAATAAATTTAAATAAAATATTTATAAAATATTTTGATCGTGAAATGAGGGATGATTTTTGGGCGTGTTGTATTGATGAGCCATGGTATTGTAATAGAATTTATATACAAGCTAATAATATTCATGGTTAAATATATTGTTATATTGTAAGTATTTGGTCTCAGCGGACGTTAACCACCATCATCATCATTAAATTTTTGATGTGTTTATTAATTAAATTTAAATATGGTTCCAGAATCATTATTTTATTTTATAAGGTAAAATGGATCTAAACTTATTGTTGTTACTTATAAGTTATATATTAAAATGTAATATGTATATTATGATTTTCTTTTATCTAAAAAATTATTTGTAATTTTATTAATAAAAACAAAATTACAATGTAACAAATTGAATTTTATTATCTTTTTACAAACACTACAACATCTCCGCTATATTGGGCTCTATATTACTTTTAACTGACATGTAAATGTTTACCAATCCTTTATGTATTATAAATGTTAGACAAATTTTCTTACATTACACCTACACATCACTCCTATACTAGGTTGTCCAAAGCTATTTAGAATATATATATATATAATTTATTTATTTATTTTATTTTTTTAAATTTAAAATTTTGCATTATTAATATTATTTTTTAAAATTAGGAATTTTATTGATTAGGAAGATGACATATTATACAAAATTTTCAGTGTTTTTAGCTTGTTATTTAGAAAATTGCCATTTGGGAAAATTAAATCGGTAATATTGAAATAAAGAAGTTTGAGGAAAAAAAAATCAGATTTAATAGCCCATACTCAGAGGGAGCTAAAAGGCCTATATATTATAAACAAAATTAACTATAAGTTTAGTCATAAAAGAAATTATTCTATAATACAAAAAACAACACATTATAGTCGTACTTGAAGATCTAGTGGATAGGACCTAGCTAAGTAGAGGCAGGCAACTTGGAGTTGATGTCTTTAAGCTGAAGCTAAATTTCGTCCAATTGTAGTAGAATTCCCTCCTTGGCTTCCTCGTGATCCATTAACGATTCATCGTCTTCTATTATTTTGTATCATGGGCCCTTGGACCCTTTGTGTGAGGGATCTAATTTCCCAACTTTGCATCGATATCCTAGTCATGTATGGTACCTTTCTCCTATAGTATTCTAGTCTCCATCAAGAATCAATTCTATTTACTCATGAATGTGTAAAGGAACCTGCTCCCAGAAAGAATTAATTTGTCTTTGAGCCTCGAGTTGAATGTGAAAGGTGGAAGAACTTGCTTGGGCTCCACGGGTACTGATAAACCTTGATCTTCCTCGTTGAATTGGATGCAGATATTTTCCCTGATGCATGGTGACACAGACAAAGATAAACCAAAACAACGATGGATAGACCATAAATAGAAGACTAAAAGGAGTGTATATATCCAAAGTAGATGGATATTATGGGGTGGAATGCAACCAATTGTTTTGAGGATAAAATGTCTTTGAATTCATGGAAAACCCATGAACTAAAATGACCCAATTAATACATACCTTCCACGTTGCGTCAACTGGAACCTACAATGACTGTCCACTCAAAAATTCCATGTGGACAGATGATGGTTGGAATGGATTCAAAGAATCGATATTGTATTGGGATAGCTTGGAAACGGATATGATTGAGTGTTGTTTCCATAAATTCCTTGAATTCAACTTGGTACGTGCCATCAATCATGCCAAGACATGGAGCTTGAATGCAATGTCGAGGTTCTAGTTTTTGCGTCATGAGCTCAATAGGTGGGTTGTAGCAGTGGCTGTTTGTGGTCATGTCCAGGGTCACTTGTCCCTTCTCACCCCATTTGAGGGTTTGGTATCCTCTTGAGAAAGCGAGAAACACTAGGTGGATAAGGGTTTAGATTTGGTTGTAGACCATATTCAATCCAGTGAATTATTAGTTAGAGGGACACCCTCATTTTCCAACAATGCTTGCTATTTTGTTGCCTTTACACTGGAGATGAGAGGGAATAAGTATAGGAAGTTGGAGGAGGAAATTTTGAATGCGTTCAAGGCCACTTTCTAATCTCCAGCTGGTTGAGATTTTTCTTATGGTTGATCCATTTTTTAATATTCTAAGCATTGAATAATCAACTAAGAGTCTCCCTTGGCAACTACTCTAGAGAATCCTTCCTAAGTTGCAATGTGAAGGCCATATTCAAAGGAAAAGATCTTAGCATCATTTTTACTTTCAGTGCTAAGGGAGCCAACATAAATCCAGATAATCTCTTTTGAGTGATTGCAGAAGACCCCACTGTAAGAAACATGCCAAAAATATCCTTTGGAAGCCCTATCAAAATTTAGTTTAATAAAGTCAAGAAGGGGGGTGTCATGCCCCCATAGTTTCTTGGATAACCAACTCAACTTGGCACTTCCAAGTCTCATCACTGTGGGAAATGTGACACCGTGGGTCATTTTGTCTTGTTGGATTAGATCATCAAAGATTTTGCAAGTCTAGACTATGCCTACTCTATCACACTTAGCCTTGTCACAATTATTATGTTATACACTTGTGTATTCTTTAACTAGCAGTTATGTATAAGAATAAGAATTACACCATGCAACCACAAGTACAAGAACATGTGTGCAAGTATTTTTACAATTGGGAAGCCAACCTTACCTAACACCCAATTATAATACCAAGTAGAAATAATACAACAAGAACCAGAGCTTGTACAAATATTGCAATTACCCTAGAGTTGTGTGACTCCCTAATATAAAATTAGTGCCACTTCTTGGCTTACAAATCGTACCAAGGCATCTCATACCCTGTTCAACCAACTAAATGGGTTCTAGAATCAAGTGGTTACACATATAAAAAATGGTATCCCTGTGAACCCTTGACTTCCTCTTTGTTTTTTCCCCAAGACTCCTCACCTTGCAACTTCACCCACTAGTTATAGTAGAAATCATCCATGTGACACTTCCACTTGTGCAATCTATTCACCCACTCATCTTGTGACTTCCTCTTTTCTTATCTCGGCTTCCACCCTTTTGTCTTGTGTCATAACCTCTCAAATGAACTTTTATTTATATGTTTTCCTCACCCTCCTCTTGGAACAGTTTCTAGTCAATCGCCACGTCGTTTGGTGGTTCCATTCCATCTAGTCTGTGTTTAGTCAACCTACATTCCCACACTTCCAAGTTCACACATGCTCATATGCTATTTTGTTGATTCGTGTATGTGTTATCACTCTCACATGGGTTCATTCCTTAGTTAGCTGACCCTGCACATTTCATGTTGCTCGTTTTTGTGTTGGTCCATACACTCATCAACTAACCCATTGTGTCTTATAAGCCAACTCCATGGTGCCCAGTCTTGCAACTCATTTAGCTCAAGTCGACAAATCAGTTGCCTTATATATCTCCCATCCATCACAATGTTTGTCCACATGCTCATACCTATGCAAGCTCCCTTGGCATGATTACACACCCCTCATGTAATTCTTTCAAGTGAATCCCCTTGGTCTCAACCAAGGTGCAACTACTTTCACATGTTGTAGCCAAGGGTGTGAATCAACAATGTGGTGATTTTGCATTTACACATGTTTGCATGTCATGCTCAACTTGACGATCTTACATTTTCCTCCACTCCAATTTGTTTCCATCCTCAATAACCTTCTAACTAGTAAATCTGCTCCTCCAAGTCCACTAGCTAGAGTATCATAGGTGTAAATCTAACGCCAAGTCTTCAAATTTGAGAAGTTATTCTATTCAAGCCCGAAAAACATAATCCCGCATCTCTAATCTAAATGTTTTGGACATGCCTCCTCATATTGAGCTTCCCCAATGCATTAGAATGATTGGGTAGCTAATCCTCTAGTCACATCCAACTCATGAGAAGGTACATCCTCATGCCAAAGTGAAACCTTTTCTATTCACATTTCTATCTTCTTCCATTGTCAAACCCCTCATTGTACTAATGATGAAGCCACTCTTCCTCTGTTTTTTCTCAACCCTATTGCAATGCCTCTCTCCTAAAGTGCTAAAGAGTGCAACTGGGGGCTAATTCCTCTTCCTAGAAGTCTTATATATATATATATATATATATATAAATAACTAATAATTAGTGTTAAAGAGTCATGTCTCTAAGGACATGAGCATTCATTGAAAATAACTCATACTCACGTAAATAACATATTTACCGTAAGTTACTACCCACCATAATTTAAGAAAGTATTTGCATAAAATATGGGATAAGGAAAAGATGTAAATAAATATACTTACTAGGAGTTATTACCCACCATCATTTATGGGGTTTTCAACACTTTAACCAATATGGGTAAAAATGTAAGCGTGTAAACTTATTAGAATTTAATTTACAAAGATACATGATCCAATTTACAAAGGGACATGTCTCTTAGGTATCTTGAGTATAAAATTCACTTGAAAATTTTCATTTTACACAATTCACATATCATTCATATATTCTTGCACTTATTTTTAATCTTCTATCTACAATTACGGTCAATGATGATCTAAAGTGAATGCTACTGAAGTTTTATTGTGATTGCTATTGGAATCTAAAGTAAAGTTGGTGTGGGGATACTAAGATATTGAAGTAATTGTTGCAAGCATAAAACATGCCATAAAATTTAACATGGTATGAGAGACCAAGTGAAGACAGGCCTAAGGAACAAGCGAAGCAATCACTGTTGAATATTTGTTGTTGTTGAGCAATGTCTGTTGGAAAAAGTCTCCGTAGTTACTCACTCTTATTTCAAGGCAAAGGATAAGCTCAATGAAAATCAGATTATCATGCCTGGAAGCTGACTCTTGATTTGACCTTGGAGGAATATGAAGTGTTGGATTATGTGCAAGGGAAAGTGATGGAGCCTCCTTCAAATGTACCTGTTACTACTAGAACAAAGTATAGAAAAGGAGAGGTCAAAGCTAAGAAAATCTGAGTTAACTCCATTCAAAAGCATTTAATCTTTTATATTTCTGATCTAGGAACTTCCAAGGAAATGTATGATAAGTTGATAGGGATGGTCAAAGTCAACAACGCAAATCAAATTCTCTTTCTCAAGAACAAGTTAAGGGATATCAAAATGGACAAAGGGGAGTCTATGCAAGCATATTTTTTTATGTTTTTCCATGATACTAGAGTCTAGGATAAAATCTTAAATCAATGACGCTACCAATCCAAATCACAACAAGACTACTTTGCACAATGAAATAATATACAACATTAAATCTACTAGTGCACAAAATATACACAACTTTTTACAAATGTATAGAATAACCCAACTTGTTATATTAATCAACTAATAATACAACAGTTTAGGGCTCCTGTACCAGGGATAATGGCCCTCATACATCCACTAATACAAGACAATAACAACTAGGGCCTGGTGTCTATCGTGATGATCACCAATCTAACCTAAACAAGATATTATAATTGTTTAGTTGATGTAGAGATCCTCACAGTTGCCTTGGTCATAACCTATACACATATGCCTGGTCCTTCGGCGCCAGATCTGCAACTCCTACCTCTATCAATGCACCAAGTCCATTTGGCCATTGAATCTCGGCTCCAATCTTCTCTCTCGTTGATCGTAAATCCTTCAACGCATCAACACATCGAGACTCTTGTTGAGTTGTTCACAACTCTGTTTTTGAACGACTCTCATCTGCCCATTGCTACTCCTCAACTACTTAGGGACTTCAACCCAATATATTCCTTCGCTACTCCAATGAAGAGTAATGTAGGGAAGGGAGGGTTGCCACCTATCACTTCATGATGTCTTTATCCCACAATGAACACGAGCTAGGAGGACTGCCCAACTTTTTCTATAGATGTCCTTCTCCATAAGGCAAGTTTAGGGCTACACAAACTGCTCCTGGTGGATAAGACATATGAGCTCTTCTTCCGCCACTTCTAATAATCCCTCAATCCTTCAAGGGACTTGTTTCTTAGGGCTTGAAGCAAGCCTCTATAATCCTCCAGGTTGTTATTTAGGTTGCTCGAATTATACCTTTTCTAGGCCCACACTCGGTCCACTCTCATGCTTCCCTTTAACAGACCACAAGCGTCCAATACATTGTTGTAACATCTCCTCACTAGTTAGGGCATCCAACCACCATGATCACCCTTATTCTTAGCTGCTAATAGAATTCACCAATTGTCCTCTTCTAGGACACCATCCTCCTACTAAATCTCATCAACTCAAGGGGATGACCAAAATATCCTACAACCTCCTGCTACTCCTTTTGACATACATGTGACTATTGTAGATGAATTTGCTTAAGGAAGTGCTAGCCATTGTCCAACTAGGACCTCCATCCAATCTAATCCAAACTAGGATCCAACACTTGGTAACAAATCAACTACAAAACATCATGACATACCTTTATGCATCACTATTTTGGGGTTTCTTTCTTCTGTTATTGGTCTTATCCTGGTTAGGGATAATCGCAACCAACTTCAGCTCTAAACTTATGCACAAATACCCTTCTAACAGTTGCGACTACCCTCTTATGTGGCTCCTCAATCCTTCTTTGGTTGGTAGGGCTCCTTCCAGCCAATTGTATAATCTTACGACCTCTCTCCAAGTAGGGATCTAGGGCTCGATCCTAATTTAGGCTTCAGTACAGGTTTGTGGCTCAATTAGCAGAGGTATGTCCACACAATAATGTCCCACAAAACACACCAAAAATATCCCACAAACACTCCTCTCCTATGCGGCCCTGCTATAAGGTGGACTCAACACCTATAGAAAATCTCCAAAACAAGGTTTCTCCTCCTTCGCTTGGCTACTTCTAAATTGCAGCCCAAACAAAGATCCAAAAGTAGTCAAATTGCTCTCTTGTGTTGCTCAAGGATGATGTGAAGTGACTCATTCACACAACACTTATTTAAATTCTTCCTCAAGGTCAGCTCAAACGTCTACCCTTTAGGGCTTGAATATTTTTCATTAGGCCTCTTAACACTAGGTTAACTTGAACTCTTCATGTGCAAACCCACACTTATACTTCAAAAATTAATATCTCAAGTTCTACAACTCAGATTTGATTGATTTTCGATTTCTCTTTCTTCGTTCGAGGTCCTCTATCATCTCAAATCATCACATACCAAAATATCCTTGTGGTTTCACACCCACAAGTTTGGGTGCAAAGTCCACAGGCTTGGGTGCAAAGCCCACAAGCTTGGGTTCTAAGCCTACAAGCTATACTTGTGTTCCTATTCCCCCAAAACCCACTAGCCCAGGGTTTGGAGTACCTCCAAAGCTATGAATCTCAACACTCCCTCTTAGCGAGGGAGGTAATTCCAACACTAGTAAGTCTCCACCATCATCATCTTCAGCGACAATAGCCCATATGGCATCCATCAATGCAGCATACTCTATAGAATTAACCCTGCAATCTCAGTAGTGCATTTGCCTCATCTCATCTGAACCTAAAGACCTCAAACTTCTATATGGCTTCTACCTCTAAAGTCAAAATCCCTCTAAGTGTACATGATCTCCACTGGCTCAAATTCTCATTGATCTCATTTCCTCTAAGGTTAGTTCGAGTTGTGGTCGAACATGTGCCATCATCACCGCAACCCAGTCTTGCAAGCACTTATCCTCCTAGAGAAAACACTACTCCTACACATCCCTCCAATCTCGGATATGCAACATCATGATCCAATGAAGAAACTATGCTGCCAATATGTAGTCCATCGCATGAAGAAAACTCGATCATGCTAATCTTGTCCATGGAAAGCAATCCTTAAGATGTCCCAACGGTCCATGGAAAGACATATGAATTCCATGATCAACAATCTTTCCTAAAATAAACTGTTGTTCACTACGCTCTCCATCAATCCACCACAATTCCAAATCCATCTCACCATGTATTCTATCGAGACCACATATCCATGTCTTCATCTGAACCCTACGCTCCATGATCTAGACACCCACAACTTCCTCTTCGTTGCTTCTTTGTGCACACTCTGATTCACTGGCCCTTCAAAGTAGCTCTAATTCCATGGTTTTTTTCCATGATCCTAGGGTATAGGATAGAATCTTAAATCATTGATGTTACCAATCCAATTATGACAACAAGACTACCTTGCAAATTGAAATAAGATACAACGTTAAATCTACTAGTGCACAAAATATACACAACTTTTTACAAATTTATACAATAACAAAAATTTGTTATATTAATCAACTGATAATACAACAATCTAGGGATCCTGTACTAGGGATAATTTCCCTCATACATCCACTGATACAAGACAAAAACAACTACGGCTTGGTGTTTGTGGTGATGACCACTAATCTATCTTGAACAAGATACTCTGACCATATAGCTGATGTAAAGCTCCTAACAGTTTCCTTGGTCATACCCTGTACACATATGTTCGGTCCTTCGACTCTCAATCTGCAACACCTGCCTCTATCAATGCACCAAGTTGATTTTTCCATTGAAAATTGACTCCATGTGCTCTCTCGTTGATCATTAGTTCTTCAATGCATCAACACATCAAGACTCATGTCGAGTTGTTCACAACTCCGTTTGTGAAAAACTCTCATCTTCCCACTGCTGCTCCTTAGCTACTTAGGGACTTCAACCCACTATAGTCTTGCTGCGCCACTCCAATGAAGACTAACATAGGGAATGGAGGGATGCAACGTATCATTGCAAGATGTCCTTCTCCCACAATGAACATGACCTAAGAGGATTTCCCAACTTTTATTGTAGATGTCCTTCTCCAGAAGGAAAGTCTATGGTTCCACAAACTGCTCCTGGATGATCAGACCTACGAGCTTTTCTTCTGCCACTTCTAACAATCCTTTAGTCCTTCAAGGGACTTGTTTCTTAGGGCTTGAAGCAAACCTCTACAATCCTCCAAGTTGTTTAGGCTTCTCAAATTCTGCCTTATCTAGGCTACACTTGGTCCAGTCTCACGCTGCCCTCCAACAGACAACGAGCATCTAATACATTATTGTAGCATCTTCTCACTATTTAGGGAATCCAATCACCATGATCACCCTTCCCCTTGGTTGCTAACAATATTCACAAACTATCCTCTTCTAGGACGCCGTCCTCCTCGTAAATCTCATCAACTCAAGAGGGTGACCAAACTCTCTTGCAACCTCCTTCTGCTCCTGTTAAGATACATTTAACTACTATAGATGAATTTTCTTGAGTATATACCAATCATTGTCTAACTAGGACCTCCATCCAATTTGATCCAAACTAGGATCCAACACTTGGCAACAAATCGACTACAAAACATCATAACATACCTTCATGCATCATTGTTTTGGGGATTCTTCCTTCTGTTGTTGGTCTGGCCTAGTTAGGGATAATCACAATCAACTTTAGCCCTAAACTTCTGTACAAATACCATTCTAGCAGTTGTGACTACCCTCTTATGTGGACCCTCAATCCTTCGTTGGCTAGTAGGGCTCCTTCCAGCCCACTGTACAAGCTTACAAATTCTCTCCAAGCACACTACTAGCCCACTATACAAGATTATGGCTTCTCTCCAAGCAGGGATCTAGGCCTCGACCCTACTTTAGGATTCATTATAGGTCTGTGGCTTAATTTTCATAGGTCTTCGCACACAAGAATGTCCCGCAAAACACACCAAAACAACCCACAAATACTCCTCTCCTATGCCCTGCTGGAAGGTTGACTTGACACCCAAACAATCATAACAAAGCTCCAAAACAAAGCTTCTCCTCCTTCTGCTCCTAACCTGCAGCCGAAACAGAGATCCAAAAGTAGTCGAATTGCTCTCTTGTGTTGCTCAAGGATGATGTGAAATGACTCCTCACACAACACTTATTTATATTCTTCTTTAAGGGATCCAACATTTACCATTCAAGGCTTGAACAACTATCATTAGGCCTCTTAACACTAGGCTGACTTGAACTCTTCATGTGCAAGCCCACACTTATATTTCAAAAATTAATATCTCAAGTTAGACAACTCAGATTTGAGGTATTTTTTATGCCTCTTTCTTCTCACGAGGTCCTCTATCATCTCACATAATCACATACCAAAATATCCTTGTGGTTTCATACCCACAAGCTTAGGTGAAAATCTTAAAGGCTTGGGTTCTAAGTCCACCAGCCATACTTATGTGCCTAGTCCTCCAAAACCCACTAGCCTAGGGTTTAGAGTACCTCCCAAGCTACAAATATTAACATTTTCATGATAATAAGTCAAGTGAAGAATAATTTTCTATCTATTGGAGAATTTATTGCTGATAAGGAACTAACCCTTATTTCACTTGGATGTATTACAAGGCCATGGGAAAAATTTGTCACTACCATTCTCAACAATGACATGATATCTGGTTGTAACCACCCCCTCCCACATTTACCCACTTTCACTTATCTGCTAGGGTAAACATGATACAGAGAGCTACTATTACATGACCCAACCTCCTAGATATGCTTAAGGAAGTGGGGTTGATTAATGACCACAAACTAACCACTTGACACCTCTTACATGAGCTACATGTCACTAAGGGGCTGAACAACTACCCCAGGTGGCCAAACCCTGAGCTAGACCTCTTTTTCTCAGTCTTGGTATCTCAACCGGTCCCACAACAAGTCATCCATGCGGATGGAAGCCTCCAACTGCTCCCACAAGCTTGCATCCGAGCAATTGCAGCCCAAAAAGTTAAGTTCAGGGCATGCAATCCAGGATTTTGAGCCTAAATTCCAGGTCAACCTCCAGACCACTGCCCAAAACTCAGTGAGACTTTCCATAATGATAAATGAAATCAAGGAAAATATATTCATACAAATTTTTCTCAAAGGCTTAGCTTAACCATGCCTAACCATGACAATCATTTCATCAAACACATTGTGAAAATGTAATCTACATGTCATGAATCCATATCTGAACATAAGGGTATGATACTTATCTGGGAACCATCAAGAAGGTCTAACACTTTCTCATAATAGTTGCAATAACATCTATTAGATCATGCATTCAATAACCATTCATTTACCAATAAAAAAATGATAAGAACCATAACTAGAATATGTCATGCAACCATGCTTATAACCAGCATATAACCAGAATAATAACCATCAAGCTACATAATAACAAGTATAAATACTCATGAAATACAAGAGGAAAAAATCTCTTATTAACATATGCAAAATCCAACCAAGTCAAGGAGTTCCACGTACCACCTGACCATAGATTGGGTTGAACCAAATCTTTCTTTCAACCAATCACCCCTGTGCCATATTCCAAGCATTAATGTCGGACCCACAATGAAACAAATGGGGTTTCCTCAAGCTTTACCGTAATCTCGCCAAACCAATTAAGAGACTCCTAGGTCAGAAACAAGCACCTACACAACCAGGATTTACCATAATCCCGCCAAATCCAGTCAAGGGATCACTAGGCCCAAAACAAGAACATACACTACCAAGCTTTACCGCAATCCCGCCAACACCGGTCAAGGGATTCCTAGGTTCAAACAAGCTTGGATGCCTCCAGATTTCCTCACCAATACTTTGAGGAATTTTCATTTCTCCACCCTTATGCTTTACTACTATCTCGCCAAAACCAGTAAAGGGATTCCTAAGACCTTAGGAATTTTCCTGATACCACCTCACCTAGTTCCTAAACCATCTAGCAATCCAAAACTCAACCAAATGAAAGAACCCCATCACACCATGGCTATCTGGAAATAACAAGGCAAGGATGAACCCAATGTCACACCTAGCAAACCCATGCCAATGACAGCAAGAGAACCAAATACACACATGCATGTACCATGCATGCAAAAATTAGCAAGGAAATCATACATGAAAGTTGATACCTGCAAACCAATCCCATTGTAGCCACTTGATCTAAATTTTTCGTGCTAGATCCTTCATTTCTTTTGTTTTCCTGCTTTTCCTTTGCCTTCCTTTATCCAATGCTAAAGTGTTCCAAGAATGCTCTAAGTGTGCAAGAGTATGAGAGAATTAGAGAATAGAAGAAAGCTCCAAAACTAAACTGACAAAAAGTTGTGAACTGATCCTCATAAGCCTTTTTATTATTGAGGCCTCTATTTTCTTCAATTTCCTCTAATTTTCCTTCAATTTCCTTCATATGCAATCTTGTGACCTTTCACATTCCTTTTATCCTATTTTCCTTTATTTTCATAAATTAAATACCAAATAATTCCTCTTTTCCTTTTCAAGGCCTTTGCCAATTTCCTTAGCCACAATAAACCAAATTAACACCCACTAGGATGTTTTTCCCAACATTCATCTTGGAATATGTGTCCCATGACCTTGGTCTAATTTTTTCCTTTATTAACTTTATTACATGAACTTTTAACCTGAGGCTATTACACTGGTTTTGATGAGATATTGGCTAGATGCACTCAAAGAGGAAATAAAGATGACGAAGAGAGATAAGTCTATTAATTGAAGTGAACCTACTGCTTTCTCTACACATGTTAAAAGGAGAAATGATGTTGGTCCATCAAATTCAAGAAGGTAGGGTTTTGGATCTAAGAATGGATTTAAAAGAAAAGGCTACGAAGATGCTTCAATTTCAACAAGTTTGGCCATTGTGCTAGAGAATTTCCTCACAATAAGAATCCTCCAATGGACAACAACAACAATCAAAGAAACAACAGGTCTAACTACAAAGGAAAATGGAATGCTCTCGCTGGTCGAGAAGAAATAATCGACCTCCCAAGAGAAGAAGAAATTCCAGGTATGATGAAAACAATGTTGTTGAAAAATAATATGAGTATTATCTCATTTCTTCTTTATCTACTTCCTCTCCTTTGGACACCTTGGATCAATGGTTAATTGATAATGCATTCTCAAGGCATTTCACTAGATATAAGGATGTTCTCTAAAATTTAGTTGAGAGGAAGCATAATCTAAATATTATTGTTGGAGATATTGGCACCTACTCTGTGAAAGGAATAGGAATTGTTACTCTTCACTTGAACTATGGTCAAACGATACATCTTCAAGATGTTTTGTATGTGCCCGATTTGAAGAAGAATTTGGTATCTATTTCTGCAATGGATGACAAAGCCTTCAAGGTAGGTTTCATTGATGGAAAGGTACATGCATTGAATAAGAAATCTAGTGATGCATTTACTCTTGGGTTTAGGGTTGATGGTATTTATCAAGTTGGTGGAAGTCCTTTGGGAGCTTTGGAAAATGACACCTCTATTCAATGTGAGCTATGGCGCTGAAGATTTGCTCATTTACATTACAAACCCTTACCGATTTTAAGGAATATGGTCACAGGGATGCCCAAATTTCATATGAATCATGAAGGAGTTTTTCAAGGTTGTGCAGTAGGAAAACACACAAAGCGACCATTCCCTTCTAGTGAGAGTAAGACAACTGATATTCTTCAATTGATCCATTATGACATGGCTGGCCCTTTTCCCATGACTTCATTGGGAGTATATTTATAATTTGTGATATTTGTGGATGAAAACTTGGATTTATTTTTTGAATAATAAGGATGAAGTATTTATATGGTTTCACTCTTTCAAAGCATTTGTGATGAATCATACATGCAAGAAGATCAAGACATTGAGAATTGATAATGGAACCAAATATGAATCTAACGAATTCAATGAATTTTTGCGAAGAGGCAGGTATTAGGAGGAAGCTCGTCGTTCCATACAATCAACAAAAAATGGAGTTGTCGAGAGAAAGAATTGTACAATTATGGAAGCCACCCGTTCCATGATTCATGATCAAATCCTACCGAAGTTTTTATGGGGAGAAGCTGCGAACACTATTGTGTACATTCAAAATAGGAGTCCTCATCAAAGCTTGGATTTCAAGACACCCAAAGAAATATTCACTGGTAAGAAACTTGATGTTGCACATTTTAGAATCTTTGGTTGTCTTGTATATTTTCATGTACCAAAAGAGAAAAGGAACAAGTTGGAAGCCTCTAGGAAGAAAGGTGTATTTGTTGGATATAGTGAATATTCAAAGGCATATCGAATTTATGTACCTAGTCATAGAAATGTAGTAGTAAGTGGAGATGTTACCTTTGATGAAGACTCTATGCTTGGGAAAGCAAGGGATCTCCCCATCACAAGGAAAAATGATGATGTTGCTAAAAGTCAAGAAGAACTTCTGATGGATGAACCTATGTCTGATGTTCATGGTCCGATCAATCCACTTGATCCACCTCCTTGTGATCCCTCTATCTCAAAGAAAATACCACTATGGTTTCGATATACACTTCAAGATGCAGAAAATCATGCTTCCCCAAGAGGAAATTTCCGAGAAAGTAAGAAGCCTACCAAGTATCAAGGATATTTGGCTGCCTTGAGTACTATCATTCAAATAAAAACTTTCACTTACAAAGAAGTTGTGAAGCACTAGGTATGGAAAAGATGATATGGCTGAAGAATATGAGTCAATCATGAAGAAAAATGTTTTGGAACTAGTGCCTAGACCTAAGGACAAGTTTGTAGCCACTTCGAAATGGATCTACAAGATCAAATATGGAGTTGATGGAAGTGTTGAGAAATACAAGGCAAGGTTCGTGGCTCATGGCTTCTCACAAAAGGAAGGAATCGACTGTGATGAGATTTTTGCTTGAGTTGCCCGATACACCATTATACAATCCATAGTTGCTCTTGCTACAAATCAAGGATGGAGCTTGCATCAAATGGATGTTAATGTCGCATTATTACATGGCTCACTTAAGGAAGAATTATACTTGGAACAACCTCAGGGGTTTGAAGAGCAGGATAGAAAAACTCATGTATGCAGGTTGAAGAAAGCCCTCTATGGGTTAAAGCAAGCCCCTAGGGATTTCTATGAGAGAATTGTAGCTATCTCATGAAGTTGTGATTTACAAGGAGCTATGCTGATCCGAACTTATACTTCAAGTTGAAAAGGACATGCCACTTATTTTGTTCTTATATGTTGATGATCTATTTATGACTGGTGCAGACCCTCTCATTTATCAATGTAAGAGGGAGTTGACTTCTGAACTTGAGATGGACCTAGGATTGATGCATTACTTCCCAGGCTTGGAGGTCTTGCAAAATCCAGGTGATATTTTCCTTTCTCAAAGAAACTATATTGTGAAGTTGTTAGAAATATGTGGCATGGTGGACTGCAAGTCTGTGACTACAGCAATGGAGCTAAATTTCAAGAAGCTATGCAGAAGTGTTGTTTCTCTTTAGGATCTGCTTCCATCTCATAGAAGAGACGAAAACAAAAGTCTGTTGCACTAAGCACCACTAAGGCTGAATATATTGCAGCTAGTATGGCTTGTTGTGAAGCCATTTGGTTGAGGAAGCTCTTCAGTGAGTTATTTGAGCATGTGCTAGATACCACCATCATTTATTGTGATAGTCAAAGTGGGATTTTCCTTTAAAATAATCCTGTGTTCCACAACCGATCTAAGCATATTGATATTAGGTATTGTTTTATCCGAGATATGGTACAATGGGGAGCAATAAGTCTCCAACACATCAGGATGGATGAACAAGTTGTTGACATCCTCACAAAGCCTTTGGGAAAGGCCAAGCTCTTAGCCTTCAAAGAGAGACTTGGATTCGTAGAAAGAACCTCCCATGAGGGTCCCAATTGAGTTGGACATTGAGCTCTGGGAGCCCCTGGGGGCCTCGGGTAGTTCTTGGAGCTATATGAGCGGAGGGTGAGTGGTTCGCCTTACCTTGTAGAGTACATACCCCAACATGTGAGCATAGGGTGAGTGATTTACCTTCCCCTTGAAATTAACTCAAAGAGATTACAGAAAAACACACATAAAAACCAGACACAAAATATGGGCGGAAAAAGGCTTCAGCCAGGTATTCTGTCTCATACTCATTCATTCAAAATAATTGAATATAGTGTTACAAATAAATAGATGAGAGATAGTGTTCTCAAGATAGTGCGTGCTATCTTAGACACTTATGGTTGAGATAATTTCTCCTTTGGTTGAGATAATTTCTCACCAGACACACACCAATATAGGAGTTACCTAAACTAACTCCTATCTTAGAGGAACAACCCAAGAGTTAGGCACAAATTCCTAACTTAGAATATTTAATTTATTTATGTATTTTGGATTTATTATTGTTTTATGAGAGAGGCTAACATTCCCCCCTTCAATGATAAATACAAAATAAGAATGAGGAACCATCTTCCAAGTTCTCATGTTGATCCTAAAAAACATTGCCTGAAAAAACCGCCAAAACTGGATGCTAGAAAAAACTCAAATCTGAAGAGAACATGAATCCGCTGCATGCTTGATTCATCTCTGAATGTCGCTTGACAACTCCATCACGTGCCAAGCCGAAAAAGTATCCAACTGTCCTTTGTTTGAAAACAGCGTCCGGTGTCCACTGACACAATTTTGATGAATGCCCACTGGCGTATTTGCTGATGATGATCGCCCACTGGTGTATTTGCTGATGATGATCGCCCACTGGCTGATGATGTTGAAAAACAACTCAATGTTGCTTTTGCTATGATGAAAGCTGCTCACTGCTGCTTTATTGTTGGTCGCCCACTGGCGAATTTACTGATGTTCGCTGTTGATGAAAAATGCCCACTGGTTGATGAAGATGCCCACTGGCTACTTTGTTGATGTTGTCGAGACTTTCAGTCTGACAACCACTTGTCAATTTCATTGACATTTTCCCCCCTTTGTCAGCTGAAAGGAGAGACAATCTTCTCCAAAATATATTTGAACTCCCCCCCTTCAGGTGTAGGAGAGTTTCACTGTTGTACTCCCTCGTTCAACTGCATGAGAGTACCATCATCGGTTCACTGCTGGCTGCACTATGTGTGATTGTAGTCGGTTGTAGAACTGAGATAACTGTTTGACTGTGGATGACCATTCCCAAGGATCGATCCATTCATAATGTATCTTCAATCTAGCTGATTTTTGTTCGTTGCGACATTTTGCTGAGGAATGATTGGGCTTGCCACAATGGCAACAAGGATGGAGATCAAAACACTGATCTTCCATATGACCAGTTCTTTGACAATGAGAACACTTCGGTTGGACTTCAACTTCAGGTTGCGTGCAATTCTGTTTGACTGCAACTTTCTCAGAACCTGCTGAGGGGATTTGTGCAAGAAATCCTGCACTGACGAACTTAATTGGCTTGGAATAATCTGGGATATGTAAGTTGGTGTCATCAGTGACATATCCTAGGCCTCGTTGATTCTTGTTATTTTGAATCTCTTCCCAGGGCTTGATGATGGGTTTGGAAGAAATTTGAATTTGATCATGAACAACTTCGACACTTGAAGTTGTTTGGATGAGTGATTTGGAATCAACATCATTATCTTCATCTGTATGGTTGAATGACTTGGAAGAAGCACTCTTTTGTTGCAGCTCATCTCTTTGTAGTTGCGACTCTAGTTGAAGAAACTCAATGGTTTCATGTGTTTTTTGTAGATGTCGTGAAAGATCAGCAAGAGTTTCTTTGCTGATGTGCACCATGTCTTCATCACTGGAGATGATCAAACTGTGAAGAATGTGTAACAACTGAATATGTTGCGCCATCTGAACTTGCTCACTTGAAATCAAGCTCTCTTGTCGTAGATGTCGTGCTTTGAACTATTTCACTTGATTTTGTTACTTGAATGACAGGCTCACTTGCTATGGGACTTGAATGGCATGCTTGCTTGATCTGTTGCTTATTGTACTTGCTGGGAACACTTGCTAGAGTTGTAGAAATTTCTTACTTAGACTCTGGAATTCACGCTCGCTTGATGACGATCGTGTTTGTGTGAATGCTCACTTGCCTTACTTAATGACTTCACGCTCACTTGAAGGAATAGCCACGCTCGCTTGATGTCGATCTCAACTTGCTTGATTGGTGTTAGAGTTGAACTTGTTTGGTTGCTTTGATGGTTGTTGTAATGAACTTCACTTTGGCTCGCTTGAAGGTCTAAACTTTGTACTCTTTTGACGCAAATTGCTTGAATGAATACTCACGCTCGCTTGCAGGAGATGTGAACTTGTTGCTTGCTTGCTTTAGAGTTAAAAATCGTGCATTCACTTGATTCTGCTTAAAGGAAGGGTGTCGAACACTGTCGAAAATGCACCCAAAAAACGGTTAATGATTTAATGACTCACTACAATGAATTCAATTTGACTCAATTCAAGACTTGGGTGTCGGTTTCAACCGAGAATGCACCCTTACAATTCAATGTAATTTGAGTTTGATTACATGTGCAATAATGTTGATGTAGATTGTGCTCTGAAATGGTGAAGTTTACAGATTCATTAAATTGATTGTAGTGATGTAGACTTTGCTTTTAAATGCTGGAGTTTGCAGTTTCATGAACTTGATTGCATTGAGTGAATCTGTTTGTTGAGCTAGAATGCTGATGTTGAAAACTTTGATTATTTGTTGTAGTGATGCAAATGCATGTGTTGAGCTTAATTATCCTTCCTTGCAGCTATTTTGTTACAAGTGTTGTGCTTGCTTGCATTGAACTTTATGTGTGTTAAATGAGATCATTTATGTGTCAAAACTAGACACAAATAAAAAAGCAACAACATGAAGCATGCACAATTATCAACACACCCTTCGTGTACCTAAGATCCCCTTATTCAATTTCGGGCGGATCTAGGACACAATCACCACAAAAATGATATGTTTTTTATTAATGACTGGAGTACATCATTTTTCAACTTCTGAAGCAACGAAAATGTCAAGCTCACTAATGCTTGAAGCAACTTGTCTTCAAAAATTCCCTGCACTGACTCAATCTCTCAAAATCTCTCTCAAAATAAAATATTACTTTGGAGTACATGATTGATTTTTCTCTAAAAAAGAATTCACTTATCACTCCAAATACAAAAATATTTATAACTCCAAAATTACAAAATATACTTGTATCTCTCCAAAATTACAAAACACTTCTTACTTCTCACTCCAATTTTTTTTTTTTACAATTTAACAAGCATACCTTATCCCTCCATTAAAATACTTTGTGATCACTCTTTAAAAAGTGCCTTTACATACTTCCCATTAAAATAATTATTAGAACTTTATGATTTCACTTGAATTCACGTTTCCTTTTAAACTTTTTAGCTTATGTATGTAAAGGTATATGCACCATTCCTTTATGAATATAAAAATAGACATACCATACAATATGTGTCTTTTCAAAAACTTTTCACCTTATACTTTGAACAACACCCATAACTTGCAACGATAAAAAAAAGACCCAGAGATGTTAACGCAACTACGTGATAATTGTCCCCTTTCAGCTGGATGGTGTATTCGCATTGAGAAGTTTTGAGATAGCGGTGCGTTTAAGTCCCCTTCGATACGGTTTTCACCATCCTTAGAGTGCGCACATCTCATTATGCCTGCCAAACCACTTATTGAAGTTTGTCTTTCCGCTACAATTCCTTTAATAGACCCAACTTGCCAGACGCCAAAAAGACTTTATTGCCTTTGATCGAGACAACCAGTAGTTGTTGGTTGAGTAAAACAGAGAGACTTGAACATGTGGTATGTGATCATATGAAAAGCAAAGCAAACTCCAAACTATGATCTTTACACGCAGTCGATTGGATCCAGTTAAATGATCCTAGACGCAATTAATTCGGCCACTGGTCAAAGACAATATAAAAGCGTTAAACATGAAACAAGAAACTGTGATGTTCTCGCAACAATGTTGATTTCTTGCTGCACTTTAACTTCTGTTCTGATCCAACTGTTATCACTCAGGTTGTCCCTGAAGGTTAAGAAAGGGATACGACCGAGGTAACCACAAACCAACTTTGGACTGCAGGTTCTAGCCAACCTGCAATCAGAGAGGGCTCTCTCTTTTAGATTTAGCTTTGTTTGAAAGGATTTTAGGCTAGGTCTTGGGTCCAGAGGGTTTTTTGTTTTGTTTTGGTGGGAAAATTGACACTTTCAGGTAGAGAGGCAGAGTATAGCCTGAATGTTTCAAACCATTGGGCGTGGAGTTGAGGAGGGGAACTGCTGGTGCGTTTCCTTAATAACAGTGAGGGAACATGGAGCAAGATAGCTGAGCTTGAAGCAATTTTCAGGTTTAAAGGATGAAATGAATGCTAAAGAAAGAGAGGCAGTTAAGAATCTCTCCAACAGATTAGCAGAGAAAGTAACAGGGCGCTACCTAGGGGCAGTTAAGAATCCCTAGATAATTAGCCAACACAGGTGAATTGGGGTAAACATGAGCCAAAAGGAATTCAATATTCATAACCAATTCATTTAGAGGAAAAACATCAAGAAACAACAGAAATTGAGCATAGGGAGTATTTAAACTAATTCTAGGCTATTCTTTTTTCCTGCTATTTAGATAATGGTAAACACATAAACAGAGATAAGAGGCACTTATTGCTTCAAGCCGCAACACAAGAATTCCATCTTCAGTCTCCAAAGCATTTATCAATAACAGACAGTTTGCTCTCCAAGCTTTCGGCAATCTTTGATTACAGAAAAATTTCAGGTATACACAGCGAGTCTCTAGTGAAGAATTATCAATTTACCAACCCTTAAAACTATACAGAGGGCGGTATATATAGGGCAAAACTTTCTATCTATTGCTTTTATTACATCTTGACCTAATCAGGTCATAAAAAATAATTTATTGACCTACTCCTATCTGAAATAAATGCATGAACATTCTCAGGCTGCGCTGGGGGCGGCCGTAAAAAGAAAATGAATAAATGATGTAGTCCTGGGTGCCTCGGTGTAATATTTTCTGAAATAAATATGCATGGGTTTCTGCTTCCTTGCTGTCCTGGTGCTTTGAATGCCTTAATGGTGATTTGAGGGCAAGGATGGGCTGATGCTCATTGATTTGACTTTCTGGGGGCTTCATTAATGAACTGGTGCTTCGAGCCCCTAAACAGATCTTCGGCTGATACTCTTTGGCTGCTTTTCGTCCTCCGATACTCTTTGACAAATCTGGACTGCTGATCTGGTGTGCTGCGGGTCTAATCACGAATTAATGGCCGCTGTTCGGCCTCTGTATCCTCTGAAATTGTTTTCTGGTCCTTTCGGTATGCTCTGCGAAGAAAACAGATCATTTCTGCGCCTTTTCGGGCTTCCTGGGGCCGCACGATGAGAAGATTCCCTAAAGATTCCCTGAAGATTCTCCATTTCGGTAGGCGCAAATCGCTCAACAAAAACTGCCTCAGAATTGGATTCCGGGGCTCCGAAGTGCGATTTTCGCGCCTCTGCGCCCAAAAAGTGCTGATGACATCAGCATGATGTGACATTGTACGGCGGGTGACGTCAGCATGATGTCAGCAGGACGACGTGGCGGGATGACGTCAGCATGACGTCATCTTGTACGAACGATGACATGGTAAGTACGGCGGCTGGGACACGTGGCAGTGACGTGGCAGGAGGCCACGCAGGCAGGTGACGCGACATGTGACTGGGCAGGTGACGTGGGGTGTGACGTCACCAGGCAGGGCGGTAAGCGGTATTATGGCGCACCGCTTTTTGGGGATGGTGGTTTCGGGGGATGGGGCTCCGCCACAGCCCAACGCTTGACGCGTGGCGGGAGTACGGCGGTAATACCGCCCATCTCCCGGACGCTAAAGCTCGGGCGCTTTGGAGATGGGACGGCCCGCCCACCGTAGATCTGTGGGGCGGGGGATCTAACGGTTGGCGGCGGACGCGAAGTGACGGCGGGTTAGTGCGGGGTATATGCGGAGTATATTCGTTTTTTAATATTTGCGCGGGTGGGTTTAAAACTTAGGGAAACGGGTTTATGTGGGTTTTACAGGCGCGGATTTAATATTTACACACCGAAACTTTGGGTTAGGGGCGGAATATGGGTTTTTTACAGCGCTGGGGTGAAATTTTACAAGGAAAAAGGTGAAAACATGGGTTTTTTGGGGGTTTTAGGGTTAGGGAAGAGGTTACTAGCTGACCAGATGTCAGACTAGCTCCTTAATGACGCGGATGGGCTAAAGACAGCCCCAGATGGACTGTGATTTCCCGGACTTAGTAGAATTATGGCTATAATGCCAGGGAGGGGATATTTACATAGGGGAGTTTTATATACATGATTTTAATAGGGGAAGGGGAAAACTGATAGGGAGTTATATAATAAAGTTAAAAGTTAATATGGAGATGAAAAGAGGGCGCTAAGGTGTGAGACCTTATGCCATTTTGGGGAAAAGAAGGCTCACAGATGATGAGTGAGCAGTCCTTGAGTGAAGCAGATCCTCACCAAGGTGAATGTCATGGAAATGATGAAACTGAGAGGCTCAAGCAGATCTTGACCTCTTGGGGGATGTTAGTGAGTGACTAGGGGAAATGAGAGGAAGGGGGAGGTTAGTAAATCCCAGCTTGAGTACCTTCATGAAATTGCATCAATATTGTGACCTGGAAGGATAAAACATTGTGAGACACAAAATTGGTCATCAATCAGCATTCTGCCACCAAACAGTTACCTACCCAGCCTACTGTCCTAACATTTTTTCTTCTTTTGATTTGGGTGCACTTAGACTTGCAGACCCATATTTACAATTTTTATTTTCATCATTTTTTATTTTATTTTTTGATTTCCTACCTAAATCTACACTTATTTCTGCCGGGGCCCAGATTAAACAGTTGGGTCCCTTAGTTTCTCTACCTATCTACAGATATCATTCTCTATATTCTACAACAGGAAATTGAAACCTAGGGAGACCAAGATTGGACTGTTTGGACCTCCCTTCAAACTGGAAAAATTCTTCAAAATGGAACAACTCATCAAAATTGGAAACAGCAGTGGCATCTGGATTAGCACACTTCATGGATTTTTCTTTGGTCTCTTATGGAAATATGGAACACTGCAGCTTGCAAAGTATGACATATTTGGCATGTAAAAATGTCAATCATGAAAGATGATACCCTGTTGCAACAGGAGGCTAACACCAACAAAAAAAAATCACACAGTATGAAGACTTTTTCAAATTTCTTTTCTCAAACAAATGATGTAGAAAAAACTGATTATTTGAAGATGCCTGGCGGCCGAAGGAAGGAGACCAATAGTCACAACGACCAGAAGCATTAATAATCGTTAGACAGAGAAAAAAAAATATATATTCGTTAAAGGACGGTTGGGGACCGCTTCGTTTCCATCTTCACCAAGGATAGTTTCGTAAATGGCTAATGCATGAAAGCTGCGACCCGCACATCGATAAACACTGCATCTCCATCCAGAGAACACAATAAGAAAATTTCTCTGCAAGATCCCAAGAAATTTCTGCGCAGTTTTTGAATATTCCCACGACGACTATATCAAACAAAATTTACCACATTCAAGGAAATCCGCTTTCGAAAAAAGACGAGGCCACAATTGCTCCATTCAGTATCCAAGGATCCACTTCATCCGTTCGGAAAGCAGCAACTCAGACATCCACCGACGATCTGGAGATGAAAAGTTGCCTGCCTGGGAATCCACAGTTCTGTGGCTCAACGCACAAGACAGTCAAACTACTCCACCATTCCCGAGATTAGATGCAGATCGGCAACGCTTGGCACAGTGACATTGATATTCAAACACTCCCAAGAAGCCATTAATGTTGCGGAACTGAAGTATTCTCAAGACTGGCTCTGATATCACATATTGAAAAAGAAATTAACTCAAAGAGATTACAGAAAAACACACATAAAAACCAGACACAAAATATGGGTGGAAAAAGGCTTCAGCCAGGTATTTTGTCTCATACTCATTCATTCAAAGTAATTGAATATAGTGTTACAAATAAATAGATGAGAGATAGTGTTCTCAAGATAGTCCGTGCTATCTTAGACACTTTTGGTTGAGATAATTTCTCCTTTGGTTGAGATAATTTCTCACCAAACACACACCAATATAGGAGTTACCTAAACTAACTCCTATCTTAGAGGAACAACCCAAGAGTTAGGCACAAATTCCTAACTTAGAATATTTAATTAATTAATTTATTTTGGATTTATTATTGTTTTATGAGAGAGGCTAACACCCCTATGGAGTACACTATATGAAAACAGGGTGAGTGGTTCACCTTCCCCCGCGGAAGCCCCAACATACATCCTACCGTTGTATTCTGGGACTCTTGGGAAGTACCTCTCATTTGGCCAATGAATTGGGAAAAGTTCTTAGGGTTAATTAGTACTGCTGAAAAATGAGTCAGGTACTACTGTATTCCCTATGACTAGGATGCATGATGTTCAACAACTTGATCACAAAGGATCAAGCCTAGTAGGTGTTCTATCCCTGGACATGAGGACTTGCCTCTCTCATTTTGGCAAAAGTGGCAGGGTCTTGTGATCCACCCTATCCTTTCTTATTGGATTATGAAATCAATCTTCAGCAGAGATGAGACAAGTTGTAGAGATGGCACATGGTGGAAACGATAGCATATCCATGGATTAATGTTAACAAGTGTAATTCCTCCCTAGTTAAGAGGGAGTTTTAGTGTTGAATAATTAACTAATAATTAGTGTTGAAGAGTAATGTCTCTAAGGGCATGACCATTCGTTGAAAATAACTCATACTCACATAAATAACATATTTACCATAAGTTATTACCCACCATAATTTAAGGAAGTATTTGCGTAAAAGATGGGATAAGGAAAAATTTGTAAATAAATATACTTACCAGGAGTTACTGCCCACCATTATTTACGGGTTCTTCAACACTTTAACCAACATGGGTAAAAATGTAAATGTGCAAACTTACCTAACTTATCTATCTTATCTATCTATCTTATCTGCCTCTCCCTAACTTATCTATCTTTCTCTTCTTTCCTCTCTCCCCCTTCCATCTATATTTATACCTCCCTCCATCTCTCCTTATTTGTCTCTCTATCTCAACCCCCTAAACATAAGTCGTGCTCTCTGTCTCTCTCCCTATATCTATCTATCTATCCATCCATCTCTCCTTCTTCCTTTCCCTCTCTATATCTTCCCCTTCTCTCTCTCTCTCTCCCTTTGCCTCTCTCTTCTACCCCTGCCCCATCTATATCTCTATCTCCCATTGTCTCTCCTTCTCACCCCCAAACATACACACCCTCTCTCCATCTCTCTCTCTCTCTCTCTCACACACACACACACACACACACACACACACACACACAGACTCTCCATCTCTCCCTTGCCACTACCTCTCCACCTTTCTCTCTCTATTTATTTCTTCCCCTTCCAACTCGATCTCTTTCTCCCCCCCTCTCAAGTCCTCTCTCTTTTTCCTTCCTCTCTCTCCCCTTCTCTCCCACCTCCCTCCGTCTCTCCCCCCATCATACACATACTCTCTCTCCACCCTCCAACTCTGTCACAATCTCCCTCCCTCTCTCCTTCTCTCTCTCCCCCTCTCCCCCCCCTCCATATGTATGTCTCCCTGTCTCTCTCTTCGCCTTCTTTCCCTATCTTTATCCTCTCCTTTTATCTCTCTTCCCTCATCTCCTCTCTCCCTCATTCCATCTTCATCTCTCCCTTGTCACTCCCTCTCTTTCCCCCTCCAAATCCATCTCTCTCTCTCCCTCTCTCCCCCTCCTCTCTCTCTTCCTTTCTCTCTCTCAGTGTGTCTCTCACGTCTATGTCTCTCTCCCACACTCTATTCCCCCTTCCATCTCACTCTCTTTCTTAAATATGATCTCATTGTATTGTATTTAAGAAAGTATCTAAATTAATAAAAAATATAATTGGTTGTAAAATATTAAACCTATATTTTGGATCAATCATGCTAAATAAAATACAATAATAAAAAAATTAAAATAATCACGCACTATCTTTCCTCTATCATTGTTAATCACTTCGCTTTCTCACTTCGCTTGGATCCTTGGTTAAGATGTATCTATCCTAGTTCATTATAATATTATCGATATTATATAAATTTCACATATGTATATATAAAATTATTCTCAATTTTAATTTATTAAAACCTCCATTTAATCTCTATGAAAATATTGTTAGTAGTTGTGAGGATGGAGGGTTTAGAGATACCTCAAAAGTAATAAAAAATGTTATAAAATTAAATTAAAATAAAATATTTGTAAAATATTTTTTATTTTTAAATAATTTATTTTTTTTGGCATGTGGTATTGATAAGGCATGGTATTGGCCCATGGTATTGTAACAATTAAAAGCCTAGATCCATAACAGAATAATAAAAAATCTAGATGGCCCATGGTACATAAACCATGGTAGTAGCCCATGGTATTATAATTTTCTTCCCTCCTCTCACGCTCTATCTTTCTCTTGTGGGTATTGGCCCATGGTATTGTAAAAAAAGTACTTGGAAGTTAATAATATCCATGGTAAATATTCATGATTAAAAATCTTGTCATATTGTAAATATTAAGTTTTTATCCTCTTATTAATTAAATTTATAGTTGGAACACATCTATATTAATTGTTACAAATATATTGATTACATAAAATATAATATTTTTTTTTTTGACGAAAACGGGTATGGGGTATTTATATTCCTCTTGGGCTGAATGCCAATAATCTGATTACATAGAGGTCTTCTGTATTCTGATTCGGGTCACTTTTGTGAGTGAATATGCATCTTATTCTTACAAAGTTATTCCTTGATCTAGTGTCCATGCTTTTAATTATTTTCCCCCATTTGGAGATATAGAAAAATTGCTTTAAAAGAAGGCAGTAAAACATTTGAGCCTGTAGAATAAGGTATGGGATCCCATGTTTCTTCTTTGTCTTTCTGCTTGATTCCTGTTGAGAGTAGAGTGGCTTTATTGGCCTCTTTTTCCGCCTCTTTGTTAAGGGCTCTCTGTTGAGCCTCAAACCTGCACCTTCCTATACACCCTCTCAGCCTTCTTTTTCCACTTATTTCATCCACCCAGCTGTTAAATCATTGCATTGTAGTTTAAAAAGAGCTTTTTACATGGTTTTCTAACTATGCTTATGACTGTTGTTTGGTTTAGTTTTTGTTCATGCAACTGCGGAAACTTCTCAGTTTCCGCAGCCAGCACAGGATTCCGCAGCTATTTTGTTAAAAGCTGTGCTACAGGTGTCCTATGAAGAAACGAGCTACATGGGCAAGCTACAGGTGACGGATACATGGAATGTGTTCCTTCAAATCAACCAAATCATCCATGGAAGGTCACGGTCAACGAGGGTCAAAGGCAAAGCCAACCAAGGAGTTCAGCGGTGGCACGTCTCTGTTTTGGGCACGTGAACGTTTACGTGGCACAGTCCTCAGCCCACGAAGACATCGGCACACCTGGAGATCATCACCGTAACCTGAATCCAACAGCTACCACTCCGAAGATTTAATAGACATGATGACAGTTACGCTAGATCTCGGCTGAAGGGATCTACGTGTCTTTGGCAACACAGTTAATAGCGTAGGATTCAGTTAGTTAGTTCAGCACTTTTTCATTATAAATAACGCGTTGATGAACGCTGTGAAAAAAGCTTTTTGATATGTAATTTTCCGAACTGTTGTTGTTATCACCCCACTGTTTTATATATGTTGCTGCTTTAATACATGAGAAGACTTTTCTGAGTTCATTCGTGTGACTACTCGTTGACTGGCTGAAGTGGCAGAGGGCCCTTGCGCGCTGAAGCCTTGTAAAGTTTTCATTTGGTTTTATTATGTTCTGCTTTCATAATCTTTAGCTTATACATAACACGCTGTTTTGATGCTTCTTAATTCACTGCTATTTATACTTTCACTTCTGCTTTCCTGTAGCTGTCAGCTGATCAATGTTTTTCTGCAGGTTTTCTTAGGCAGCCCGGGCAAATTTTCATCTTTTTGATAACTATTGACATATGAGATCATCTTGCCCTTCCTGCTAACTTTCATTTTCTGAAGTTTAATTCCAGCACTGTCTTTTTCAAGTTGTGATTTGCTTATTTGTTTTTTCTGTTATTTAGATATCATACTGCTCATCAATTTATGGTTTCTTTCTATAGTCAAGTGACTCTATTAGTAAGAAGTCAAAATATTACTTATTGTAGTGTGATTTAGTTATCATATTGCTTAAACTTATTCATGATTGCTTCCCACAAGGTAGATTGAGCTGAAGGGTAAAGGATCAGAAGAGTTGAAGTAGTGTGACTAGTTTCTTTTATGCAATTTAATTTCTTGCCATTTAGATATCATATTGCTTGACTTGTTCATGATTGCTTCCCACAAGGTAGATCGAGCTGAAGGGTAAAGGATCAGAAGAGTTGAAGTAGTGTGACTAGTTTCTTTTATGCAATTTAATTTCTTGCCATTTAGATATCATATTGCTTGACTTGTTCATGATTGCTTCCCACAAGGTAGATTGAGCTGAAGGGTAAAGGATCAGAAGAGTTAAAGTAGTGTGAATTAGTTGCTTTGCTTTGAGTTGCTTTAAGTTCAATTTTTACTTTCTTTTCATTCAGCAGCAAGGATACTGGGCCATTGTCATTAGTTCACTGTTTTTCTTAAGAATTGATTTCATTACAGTTGTTTTAAAGCTTTCTTTTTGAGCACTTTTAAGTTTGAGAAAAAATCACTGTAGAAATCACCATCACCATTATCATCCATACTTCACTTTCATTTTCACCATCACACATTAGGGAAAGATAAATCCAAAAATAAACTAAAAACTCAAAAACGACAAAAGATTAAGGAAATGGTTATCTAGTACATATAGTACACTTCACTTTGTCAGCTTACGAATCCTGGATTGACATTTTAAATAGCAATTTAGAACACACTAAATTGACCAAACATTTTGGCACCGTTGGCGGGGAAGTGAAACTAAGTAGCCAATTTCTTAAAAAAAAAAAAAAAAAAAAAAATTCAAGGAAAATTGATAACCTCTCAAAGTATGCTCTCCTCTTGCACTTAGTGTGATCCGGAGGATCAAAAAAGAGAAATTTATTGGTTTAATAGTTTCTTGAGTATGCTCTCTTCTTGCACCTAGAGTGACCTGGAAGATCAGAAAGAGAATTATTAGCCCGACTTGAAGAAAAATAAAAAAAATGACATGCATAGAGCAAGAGATTCTAGGGGAAGGTTTTTAGCTAGAGCCAAGAGTTCGATTTTTACAACTCCATCTACTTCAAGGAATAGACAAGAGACACCTCCATCATCTCCAACCTACACTCCTAGCCCTAGGATTCCTGGAATTCAAGAGGCAGTAGTTGACTCTCCCACACCATCCATCGAATCTGAATTAGGAAGAGATCCTTTCCTTCCTTCTACAGGGAGACAAATTGTAATTGAAGAAGTAGAATCACTTGAGGAAGAAGAGGGAGAAATTCCTCCTCGTTCACCCTTAGTAGAGGAACCAAAGGACTCTGAAGTCTCCAGGGAAACTACCATGACAGAAGAAGGAGCAAATGGATTTGGTAGAGGTAGAGGTAGAGGAGGAGGAGGAGGTAGAGGTAACATTGGGGGAAATAGGGATGGAGATAACTCATTCGGATTTCCTATAGTCGATGAGGACTCTCGAGCCACAATGAAAAACATCTCACCATCTGTCCTCCCAAACTTTCATGGGTTAAGAAATGAGGATCCTGAAACATTTCTATTTGAGTTTGAGGTCGTGTGTCGAACTTATGATTATCTGGAAGACTCTCAAAAACTCAAACTGTTTCCTTCAACATTGAAAGGAGCAGCTTTGAAATGGTTCATGGGATTACTCACTCAATCCATTAGGACTTGGAATGATATGAAACAAACATTTTTGGATAGGTACCTGGACTATTGTATGCCCACCAATCACAAGGATGAGGTATTCAAAATGGTACAAAAAGAAGATGGAAACTTGGAAGATTTACTTGAAAGATTCCAATATAATCTGAAAAGAGCAAAAATGAGTAACTTAGATGAGGAGACCTTGAAAGCCCTTCTATTAAAAGCCATTAGAGATGAATGGATAGATATTTTGAACATGATGGGGAAAGGAGACATATCTCAACTTCCACTTCATGATATAGCGGAGCTATGTGTCCATCTCTCAAGGGGGAAATCTAAAACTCAAAAAGGGCCTAGAGATCCTTCTCTCATCAGAGCAAACAAATCTGCAACTGGATCAGTAAGTAGGGCTGAGATTGGCAACATGCTTGATGAGTTCAAAACTGATATCTTAGGGAGTCTTAGTGAGCAACTAGACACTCTTAAGATACACAACAAGCAGAAAGCAGAAGCTGAAGCTTTAGCCATTTTTTGCCCAAAGTGTAGAAAGAAACATGCTCTAAGGGAATGTCCCTTGGATGCAAAAGTTGTAGAAACATGTGTAATTTGTTCAGAGAATCATGAGACCAAGGATTGTCCTTCAATTCCTGGGCTCAAAGCTGTCTTTCAAGAAGATCCAAATACAATTGAGTCTCTCTGTTTTGTTGCAAGGAGACCTTGGCAGGGGCAACAAAATCAAGGGTTTAACAACTCTATGAATTTTCAACCCCCACCAAATTGGAATCCTTGGCAACAACCTTGGTCCCAACCTCAAAATCCTTTTCAATCATGGGTACAAGGTATGCAAAATCCTTATGGGAGATTTGCTCAATTTTATCAATATCCTCCATCTTTTCAAAATCAACAAGCTCCACAACTTCCAAATCAAAACCCACAACTATCATTTCCATTTCCACAACAACAACAACCTTCTCAACAGAATCCAAATTCTCAACTCTTGCTCCCATTCCAACAGAAGTCAAATCAACTTCCTTCTCAGCCATTGCCAAACCCCAATAATAAAAACCCTCAAAATGCTTACATGATGGAAGGTCAACAATTTCCTACCTAGATGATTGTCCCTCTCAATGATGTACAACTCAGATCAGGTAGAGTCTTAGATAAGCCTTCTATAGATGCTCAAAATCAAAGCATTTCTGAGGAAGAATCTCTTGAAGCCAATAAGGGTTCTGAAGCATCTCTTCAAAACCCAAACACTCAGAAAGAAAAAGAAAAAGAACTAACCCCCACAACTCCTATAGTTGAGCAACCTGCATCTTCATCCACACCTCCTTTTCTTGAAAGATTACAAATTGACAAAGGGGTGGAAAAACAAATCTTGTTGCCTGACTATGATTTTCTAGATGAATTGAAGAATGTCTGTATCAAGATTCCCTTGTTACAAGCAATTAAGGAGATTCCTATTCTAGCAAAAACAATAAAGGAGTTGAGTCTTAAAAGACCAGGAAGGAAACCAAGAGATACAAGAAAAATCCACCTGGTAGGAAAAATTGCAGATATCATGATGGGAAAAATTACTATGCAGAAGTATGTAGATCTCGGTAGTCCAATTGTCAAAACACATATCAATGGGTAGAAATTCCAAATACTTTGATTGATTTGGGGGCTGCTATCAACATTATGAGTAGACAAACTATGGAACAGCTGAAACTTCCTAACCTTCTCTTTACACCTACTTTACTGCAACTTGCAGATCGATCAATTATTAAACCAGATGGTGTATTAGAAGACATTTCAGTCTCCTTAGACTCTTGGGAATATCCAATAGATTTCATGATTTTAACTCCCAAGAGTAATTTAGGAGGACATCCTCTCATCTTAGGAAGACCTTGGCTAGCCACAGCTGATGCTTTTATCAGTTGTAGGTCTGGGGATATGTATATTTCTGATGGTAATTCGACAAAGAAATTCAATCTGTATCCTCCAGCAAAAGCAATTATAGAAATAGGAGATAATGAGTGGATTGATGATGAAGATACTATACAACCTGTCTTTACCATTTCCGAAGTTAGTGAAGATAGTCAAATTCTGAACATATTAGAAAACTTTGAAACATCTTCAGAATATGACCACACACAATTTCAGTTAGATTCTGACATTGAGTATCTATCATCTAGACAAATGTCTCTTTTCTCTATGGAAGAGTTTGGTAGTTCCGCCATTGAGATCTTTCCAGGTAAAACATTGAATATCAACAAAAACTTGGAAAGATCACAACAGGAAGAGCTAACCAAAATCTTGCAAAAACATTCTACTGCATTTGCATGGGAGTATACCGATATGAAAGGTATTGACCCTAAAACTTGCATTCACCACATCTACATTGAGGAAAACAGTAGACCAATCAGACAACCTCAGAGAAGGATGAATCCAAACCTTAGGGAGATAGTGAAAGAAGAGCTCCAAAAGTTACTTAATGTAAACTTCATTTATCCAATTTCAGATAGCCGATGGGTTTCTCCTTTGGTTATAGTACCTAAAAAGAATGGTAAATGGAGGGTTTGCATTGATTACAGGGAATTGAACAAAGCAACCTTGAAGGATCACTTTCCTTTACCCTTTATTGATCAGGTATTAGATACTTTAGCAGGCAAAAAGTATTTCTCATTTTTGGATGGTTTTAGTGGTTACAATCAGATTCAGGTAGCACCTGAAGATCAGGACAAGACCACATTTACCTGTCCATGGGGAACTTTTGCTTACCGAGTACTTCCTTTTGGATTATGTAATGCACCCGCAACATTTCAAAGGGAAGTACTAGGAATCTTTTCTGATCTAATTCATGATTGTGTAGAGGTTTATATGGATGATTTTACAGTTTATGGTAATACATTTGAAGAGGCATTAGAAAATTTGGAAAAAGTCCTTATAAGATGTAAAGAAACAAACCTATCATTAAGTCATGAAAAATTCTTTATGATGTTTACTGAAGGGATTGTTTTAGGACATCATATTTCAAGAGATGGGATTAATGTTGATAGATCAAAAGTTGAGGTCATCTCCAAGTTGCCTATTCCAAATTGTCAAAAAGATGTTAGAAGTTTTCTTGGATTTACTGGATATTATAGAAGATTTATTGAAAACTTCACCAAAATAGCATCTCCACTCTTCAAATTACTTACAAAAGACTGTGAATTCAAATGGGATCCTGATTGTCAATCTGCATTTGAAACTTTGAAAACAAGAATATCTGAAGCACCCATTTTGAGAGGGCCAAATTGCAAACTTCCTTTCCATATTTCTACAGATGCTTCAGATACAGCTCTAGGAGCTGTGTTGGGTCAAAAGGATTTAGTTCCTTATGCCATTTACTACACTAGTAAAAATTTGACTCCCACTGAGTTAAACTATACTGTGACTAAGAAAGAGTTCTTAGCTGTTGTTCATGCAATCAACAAGTTTAGACATTATATAACCGGCTATGAAACTTTTGTCCATACTGATCATTCTGCAATTAGATATCTCATGAACAAACCTGTTACTAATGGCAGAGTTACAAGATGGCTTTTACTTTTACAAGAATTCAATATTACTGTGTTGGATAGACCAGGGAAACAAAATACAGTCGTTGATTTCTTGTCTAGAATCCAAAATACTAACGAAGATTCTCCTGTAGAGGATAAGTTTCCAGATGAATATTTGTTTGCAGTAACTACTAAGACTCCTTGGTATGCAGATATTGCTAACTATTTGGTTACAAGGAAACTACCTCCACATTTATTTCCTAATGAGAAAAGAAGAATCATTCAGGAGAGTTCAAGTTATTCATGGATTTCTAATGAATTGTTTAAAACAGGGCTAGATTGTGTGATCAGAAGATGTGTTCGGGAAGATGAAATGCCTGACATCCTCAAGGCATGTCATGATGAACCATGCGGTGGACACTTTGCTGACAAGAGGACGGCCTATAAAATCCTTTCTTTAGGATATTATTGGCCTTCTCTCTTCAAAGATGCAAAACAATATGTCAGAAGGTGTGACAGCTACTAGAGAGTTGGGAGACCGACTCTTTCAAATGAAATGCCATTACAGCCACAGGTACTCATCGAACCCTTTGAAAAATGGGCTTTAGATTTCATTGGACCAATTAATCCACCATCTAAACAAAAGAAGTATATATTGGTTTGCACTGATTATGTCACTAAATGGGTAGAAGCCGAGGCATTGCCTTCTGCCATTGAAAATTCAGTTGTTCAATTTCTTTTTGAGGATATTTTTACTCGTTTTGGTGTCCCAAGAGAAATTGTGACAGATCAGGGAAGTCAATTTACATCTAATTTGATGGAGAAGCTGATGGAAGAATACAAAATCAAGCACAGAAAATCTACTCCTTACCATCCGCAAGCAAATGGCCAAGTGGAATCTACAAATAAATTTCTTGAGAGTATCATCACCAAAACTGTTCATCTACACAGAAGAGATTGGGCAGAAAGGCTTCCTGAAGCCTTATGGGCCTACAGAACTACATGGAGGAACACAACAGGACATTCTCCCTATGAACTTGTTTATGGGAAAGAAGTCCTGCTCCCCATTGAGTTTTAAGTCAAGACTTTCAAGATGGCAGTTCAATTGGGGATGAATCTATCAGAAGCCCAAAAGCACAGAATGGAGCAGCTGAATGAGCTAGATGAGATCAGACAAGATGCAATTTTAAGGACTGATCTAGTTCAACATCAAAGAGCTAAGTGGCATGACAGATACATCAAAGAGAGAAAGTTTCAAGAGGGAGATTGGGCTTTACTGTTTGATTCCAAGTTTAAAGACTTCAAAGGGAAGTTTCAGACTCATTGGCTTGGGCCATATGAGATTGATAAAGTCTTTAACAATGGAGCGGTAAGAATCAAAACCATTGATGAATTTCAGACTCCTCTTATTGTGAATGGCCACCGATTGAAAATTTATCATAAGCCACTTTCAAAAGAGGAGTTTGTCAAAATGTTCCAAGAGAATTCTGCAATCAGGCTGGTGGAGAAGAATCCTTCTCCTTCCCCACTAGCCTAATCTTTGTTTCTTTCAGTTAAAAAAAAAAAAGAAAAAAGAAAAAAGAAAAAAATTGTGTATAAGCCTGAAAACCAATCATAGATTGGCGGTCTTATACAGAAAATGTAGAGTGAAAATCAGGGACACCTGACACTCTATATTTTCCAAAAAAAAAAAAAATCTCCTCCCCTTCTCTTTCCATCTTCACTTCATCTCACTTACCATTTCACTTCACCTCCATCTCATTCCCATTTCCATTTCACTTCACTCCACCTCACTTTCATTTCACTCCACTCATTCCATTTCACTCCATCAATAAAAGTCCCCTTCAGGACTATTTTCATTCAGTTGGTTTTCCTCTAACTATCTTTGTGCAGTTAAGGGGGTGCTGTCTCAGTTTCCGCAGCTGGAGACCGTTTCCGCAGCCAGAAACAGTTTCCGCAGCCAGCATCACTCTGTTTTCAAAATTTACAGTCAACTGTTAGTGCCATAATCATGAAATGCAGGTGTAATTGAGCTAAAGACATGGGGCATCTCCAAGATAACAAAGAAGAGCAATTGGTTAGAAGCCTTGAGCAAGAAATGACAAAGTTACAAAGGTATGATCAAAAATATTTATCAAATAACAATTCAAGTCATAATTACACATAGTCATTAAACCATAACAAGTTCTACTATGAGCGATGATTTGATACGATAGCTCCACTACCACTCCTATTCCACGATATCACTCCACACACCTCGCATTCATTGCCCTAACGGTCTCATGATTATCCCGAGTTTAAACTCAAGACTGACTGCACTTCCATTTATTACCCGTACTCTTGAGACGTGACCTATTGTGTTACGGCTCTTCTTAGCCGTAATTTCCGCAGCCGTCTGTTGAGACGTGTAAAATTTCATATGCAGTCATCTGATTCGAAAGAGTCCCGCCGTTACTCCACTCGCTTATTACTCCACTTACACTCCACTTATACCATACTCCTCGCATGCATCCGCATTTCATTTCATGAACTCATTTACTGCTGCTCACCCACTGTTCCTCCTGTAATTCGGGTATTTCCATTCACTGTTCTCCATTTCTAACTGCAGCCACTACAATTCGTTCTAAACCCTGACCGCAGTCACTACAGTCATCCTAAACCCCGTTGCAGTCACTACAGTTTATCCTAAACCCTGTAACAGAGCTATTTTTTTTCCCTTAACCCTCACACGCAGAAGAACTCTCAGTTGGAATCTAAAACAGAGGATGGGAAAATTACTGAGAGCTGAGCCGAAAGGACCGAAATACTTGGAGGGTTATCCTCAAACTAAGGAATTGCTGAAGAAAGTCAGATGGCTATGATTCATCCAGAAGTTTAAAGGCCATAACAAGGAGGTGACCAAAGCTTTTGCGAGGTCCTTTAATGGACAAACAGTGGAGATTGGAGACTTGAAATTCACAGTGACCGAGGCCACTATAGCAGCTGCCACGGGCCTACCTCAAGAAGGTGAAAGGTGGTTTAAAAATAGAAGTGTGGACGATCAAATATGGAGAACCATGCTACAAAACCAAGGTATGGATACCACCGTATTTACAAGAGGCATCCCTGTTCATGTACTAAAAGAGGAATGGTCTAGTCTACTGTTAGTCATCCAGAAATTTATCACGTGTGAAGGTCGTTTTGGCTCTATGTATATGTATCATGTTAGATTGATGATGAATTTCATAGACGGTCACACTCTTAATTTGCCTCATTTTCTGCTATTAAGTCCGAAAAAGATGAGTTTTACAGTTCAAAAACATGTAGGCAATATTGAACCTCATCTCTACCATCATGGGCTCATAAAAATTCTTATTGAGGACCATTTAAAGAAAAATAAGGATACTTGGGAGCAATTTTTGACAATAAACTACTTCCAAGAGCCGTTTGAGGCCTCTGGAAGCAGTCCACCAAAGATTCCAAAGAAAAGTAGGAGGAAACAAAAGAACATTACAGTCCAAGACTCCCCTACAATAGAAATTCAAGAAACAGTCCAAAAAGAAGAAGAAGATAGAGCTAAAAGTAAGAAACAGAGAAAAGAAAAAGGCAAAAGAACCATCCAAGAAGTTTATCCATCCCCTAAGCAATCCATAGAAGAAGATTATCAACCTCTTTCAGAAAGATTAATAGATCTTCAAGCTGGTGCCATAGCCAAGAAAAAGCAAAAAGGAAAACAGAGTGCACAAGAGAAGAGTACTAGTTCATATTTAAGAAGGAGCACTAGGCTAAAAGGGAAAGGGAATAAAACCAAAGAAAAACAGTCTCACTTTATTGATTTAGGTGAAGAGACACTTGAGAAATCTCCAGCTCAGCCAAGCACTGAATCAAATCCTCCACGTGAGGAAATCCCTTTTCGACCGGAAAGAGAGAGTAGTCTTCCTCCTCCACCATATTTTGAGCCTAGTACGAGAAAGACACCTGAGGTAGATCCTAATCAGCAAGAGGCATACAATTACCTGGAATCCTTAGAACAATCAGCTGCAGGACCAAGTACCTCTCTGCCACTTGATGCACAAGTTCAATCTTTGAAACAGGAAGTATTTGAGTTAGAAGTCCTAAATAGGCATATCAAACAGGAAAATGAAGCACTCAAAGAGCAGAGTAAGGTAGACAAGATTGTCCATGATAACACTATGCTTCATTTAGGACTGTGGCAAAAGAAAAACAAAAAACTGAAGAAGAAGTGCAAAAAGTTAAGCAGAGCATTGATTAACCTCAAGTTCAAATGTCTAGTCAGGAAACCAAGGATGATGATGTTAGCATCAAAGAAGAAGAAAAGAGGGCTAGATGTCCTTGCAGAAGCCTCAGAACATGTGGATTAGAGGGAAATAACTCAATTTTGGTTGCATGAGGACATGCAACACCTTCACAGTGGGGGTATGTTGAGCCTCAAACCTGCACCTTCCTATACACCCTCTCAGCCTTCTTTTTCCACTTATTTCATCCACCCAGCTGTTAAATCATTGCATTGTAGTTTAAAAAGAGCTTTTTACATGGTTTTCTGACTATGCTTATGACTGTTGTTTGGTTTAGTTTTTGTTCATGCAGCTGCGGAAACTTCTCAGTTTCCGCAGCCAGCACAGGTTTCCGCAGCCAGCACAGGATTCCGCAACTATTTTGTTAAAAGTTGTGCTACAGGTGTCCTATGAAGAAACGAGCTACATGGGCAAGCTACAGGTGACGGATACATGGAACATGTCCCTTCAAATCAGCCAAATCATCCATGGAAGGTCACGGTCAACGAGGGTCAAAGGCAAAGCCAACCAAGGAGTTCAGCGGTGGCACGTCTATGTTTTGGGCACGTGAACGTTTACGTGGCACAGTCCTCAGCCCACGAAGACACCGGCACACCTGGAGATCATCACCGTAACCTGAATCCAACAGCTACCACTCCGAAGATTTAATAGACATGATGACAGTTACGCTAGATCTCGGCTGAAGGGATCTACGTGTCTTTGGCAACACAGTTAATAGCGTAGGATTCAGTTAGTTAGTTCAGCACTTTTTCATTATAAATAACGCGTTGATGAACGCTGTGAAAAAAGCTTTTTGATATGTAATTTTCCGAACTGTTGTTGTTATCACCCCACTGTTTTATATATGTTGCTGCTTTAATACATGAGAAGACTTTTCTGAGTTCATTCGTGTGACTACTCGTTGACTGGCTGAAGTGGCAGAGGGCCCCTGCGCGCTGAAGCCTTGTAAAGTTTTCATTTGGTTTTATTATGTTCTGCTTTCATAATCTTTAGCTTGTACATAACACGCTGTTTTGATGCTTCTTAATTCACTGCTATTTATACTTTCACTTCTGCTTTCTTGTAGCTGTCAGCTGATCAATGTTTTTCTGCAGGTTTTCTTAGGCAGCCCGGGCAAATTTTCATCTTTTTGATAACTATTGACATATGAGATCATCTTGTCCTTCCTGCTAACTTTCATTTTTTGAAGTTTAATTCCAGCACTGTCTTTTTCAAGTTGTGATTTGCTTATTTGTTTTTTCTGTTATTTAGATATCATACTGCTCATCAATTTATGGTTTCTTTCTATAGTCAAGTGACTCTATTAGTAAGAAATCAAAATATTACTTATTGTAGTGTGATTTAGTTATCATATTGCTTAAACTTATTCATGATTGCTTCCCACAAGGTAGATTGAGCTGAAGGGTAAAGGATCAGAAGAGTTGAAGTAGTGTGACTAGTTTCTTTTATGCAATTTAATTTCTTGCCATTTAGATATCATATTGCTTGACTTGTTCATGATTGCTTCCCACAAGGTAGATTGAGCTGAAGGGTAAAGGATCAGAAGAGTTGAAGTAGTGTGACTAGTTTCTTTTATGCAATTTAATTTCTTGCCATTTAGATATCATATTGCTTCCCACAAGGTAGATTGAGCTGAAGGGTAAAGGATCAGAAGAGTTAAAGTAGTGTGAATTAGTTGCTTTGCTTTGAGTTGCTTTAAGTTCAATTTTTACTTTCTTTTCATTCAGCAGCAAGGATACTGGGCCATTGTCATTAGTTCACTGTTTTTCTTAAGAATTGATTTCATTACAGTTGTTTTAAAGCTTTCTTTTTGAGCACTTTTAAGTTTGAGAAAAAATCACTGTAGAAATCACCATCACCATTATCATCCATACTTCACTTTCATTTTCACCATCACAAATTAGGGAAAGATAAATCCAAAAATAAACTAAAAACTCAAAAACGACAAAAGATTAAGGAAATGGTTATCTAGTACATATAGTACACTTCACTTCGTCAGCTTACGAATCCCGGATTGACATTTTAAATAGCAATTTAGAACACACTAAATTGACCAAACACTCTCAGCACATGAAAGTAGCTTAATCTCTGGAAGCGTTTTCCAAGTCCCTTGATTCTGGATATCAGTCTAGTGAGCTTGAGATCCGTCACAGTGGCGCTGGAAATCATTGCATCTATTATAATTTGAGAATCCCCGATTACATTGGCTGTTTCAATATTTGTGTCTTGGAGGATCTTGAGTCCTTGATATAGAGCTAGAGCTTCAGCTTGCACGCTGGTTGTATGTCCAAGCCCCCATGCGAAGGAGTGAATTATTTCCCCATTTTGGTTTACTATGACCCCTCCTGCACCAGCTTTGCCCGGATTTCCCTTTGCTGCCCCATCAAAGAAAAGGGTATGTCTTGAAAGCGCATTGAGCCATTCTTTAAAGTCGTCTTCAGATTTTCTTATGTGCCAATTTTTGTGAGAAGGGACAGCTCTGTTTGCTGGATGGAATTGCAAGCCAATGAGTGTACCCCAGGAGATGTCTTGTTGGTTGAGGTTTGAATCATATTTAATGTCAGCTAGGCATTCCTTGATTTTGCTTTTAACTTTGCTCTCTAAAACCTTACTGTTCTAATTTATGCCTCTAAAAATTCTTCTATTACGTTCAAGCCAAATTTGCCAGCATATAATCTTTGGAAGAATGTCCCAGGCTATTTTTACTACCTGATTTTTTGGAGGCTGACCTGGATATCTGGCTGTCCAATTTGAGAACAGCTCCACAATGGAACTTGGCAATAAGGAGTTGAAATTCAAATTCTGAACAAAGAAGCCCCAGATTCGTTTGGAGAACGAGCATTCCAGCATTATATGCGCAGCTGTCTCGGATTTTTCTTTGCATAGTGGGCATATAGAAGGTCCCTGAATTCCTTTCCTTTGCAGAATATCGTGTGTGAGAATTTTTTCATGGCAGAGCTGCCAGGCAAAAAAATCCGTCTTTGGCCATGAGGGGGTGCGCCATACTCCATGCCACGGTGCTGGATCGGGAGGAACATGCGGTTTCTCAGTTAATTTTCTGTATCCCATGGCCACCGTGTACCCACTGTTATGCGTTCCCCATCCCTTTCGATCCTGTTTTCTCATCTGCGTGGGGGCCAGACCGTGTAGTTGCTCTGTCAGCATGGTCCATTCCTTGCGCAGGTGATCCGGCACTACCGCAGTTTTCCAGCCCGCCCAGGTCTCATCATGCCACAGTGAGATATCCCAGAGTGTGCACAGCCCATTGTTGTCCATCCACGTGCGCAGATCCCTGGTGGCGATTCTGTTTTCGAGTGGCTCCATGTTCATTATTCGATCGGACCAGATATTTATCCTCCTGCCATTCCCGGGGATCCAATAAGAGTGTTCTCTGATTAGGGGGCCTGCTTTGGTGTAGAGTTTTAGAAATGATGAATTCTGCTTGATGAGAGGTGAATTCTGAGCCTGAAATTCGTTCTCTAAACATCTTAATCAGGATCCCCTGAGATACTTTTTCCATAAGGCAAGCTGAGCCCATCCAGGTTTGGGCGCAATGATCCTCCAGATGGTCTTTGCTGCCATAGCCACGTTCTGGTGACCTATATTTTTGAAGTTCAGGCCACCTTCCAACAACGGCTTGCCAATGGTTTCCCAACTGATAAGAGGGATTTTCCTTTCCGCCCTTCCAAAAAAATCTGCGCATAAACTCATCCATCTTGTTGAGGATGGTTAAAGGAGCAAGGAGACCTGCAAAATGGAATATTGGGAGGCTGGAAAGCACAGATTTCACAAGAACTGACTTGCCAGCAGCATTGAGCCAGCGGAAGCCCCAGGACTGAATTCTAGATTTGAAATTTTCAAGCTATGGATGCCAGTCTTTGACGGAGAGCCTTTTGTGACAGACAGGGAGGCCCAGATATTTAAAAGAGGTCCAGGAGGATGAAGCAGCAAAATCCAGACATCTAGAGATAGCAGATAGAGATCTAGGCGAGGTATTCCAGCTGTAAATATGGCATTTGTTCTTGTTAAGGGCGCTGCCAGAAGCCTTGATAGAAACATCTAAGGCAGCTTTAAACTTGGAAGCTGAGGAGAGGGTGGCGCTGCCTAACAGCAAGGTATCATCCGCAAATAAGGCATGGTTTAAGCTTTTGACCCCTCTGGCTATACTCAGACCATTGATCTCTTGGTCTTGCAATTTTTTATCTAACAGAAAACTGAAGACAGAGGCTTGAATGACAAAGAGCAGAGGGGAAAGAGGACATCCCTGCCTGAGGCCTCTCGAGGCTTTGAAAAAATCTGTGGCTCTTCCATTTACAAGGGGAGCAATCCAAGGCTCTGAGATGCAAGCCCGGACCCACTTTATAAAATTTGCTCCAAAACCAAATTTACACATAACTTTTAACAGAAATCTATGATTGACTCGATCAAAAGCGTTTGCTAAATCTAGTTTGATCACCATACCTTGTTCCTTTCGGTGGAGACTTGAGTGTATTGCCTCTTGAACGAGAGTGTAGTTGTCCACGATTTGCCTTCCCTGTATAAAGCCTCCTTGATTTTCGGAATTATTTTTGGTAGGATGGGCTTCAGCCTGTTTGCAATGACCTTGGTAATTAATTTGTACCCAGTATTACATAGCGAAATCGGGCGAAATCTGCTAAAATTGCTGGCTCCTTTTTCCTTTGGAATGAGAGCTAAGAAAGCAGAGTTTGTGCTGCCTCCTATTTTCTGAGAATTTTGAGATTTTTGTACCATTTTAAGAAGATCCTTTTCCACAATCGGCCAGCAAACTTGAAGAAATCTGGCAGAGAAGCCATCTGGTCCCGGGGCCTTGTCGGGCTCCATGTCAAAGAGGGCTTTTTTAATTTCCTCTTTTGTGATTTTGGCCTCTAGGATCCTGTTCATACAGGGAGAGATTGCTTGAGGGATAATGTCTAGCAGCTCTTGATGCAGGAGCGTCTTCTGATCTTCAGTGAATAGATTTTGGAAATGTATATAGGCTTCTTTCTTGATTTCTGCAAATTCCTTGTGCGTGTCATTATTTTCCTTGATCTCAGAAATAGTATTGAAGCATTTCCTAGCCTTGGCTTGCTTATGGAAGAAGCCCGTATTCCTATCTCCTGCTTTCAGCCAGAGATTTCGCGATTTTAATCTCCAGTATTCTTCTTCTACCAAGCAGGCCTTATGATAGTTCTGCTGTAGATGGGTTTCCTGGTCTATCATCTCCTCTGTGTTTATGGCGCTCTCCATGCAAGTTTGATGAGAGGCAAGGGAGGATTTGATGACTTTCCTTTCTGTTGCTGAATTTGGAAGAGTTTTTGCCCAGCGTTTCAAAACTCTTTTTGCCCTTCTGAGTTTTTCCTCCCAAATGAAGAAAGGTGAGCCTTTAACAGGTTGGCTCCAGCAATCTTTGATTGTTTGCATGAAGAGGGGTTCCTTTACCCAGAGTGGACTCAAGCGGAAGGGAATGGGGCCCAGATCTGGGTGGGCAAGCAGCTCTAGCTTTATCGGCTTATGGTCCGAGATGCTGCAAGGGAGAATATGCATTCTAGATTCTAGACCAAGAAGTAGGAAAGAACTTTGGATGAAAAATCTATCTAGCCTGGCAGCTATATGCCTAGGACCTACTCTTTTGTTAGACCATGAAAACTTACCTGTTGAGGGTTTGATGTCTATCAAGTCCCATTCTTGCAGAAGATCCTCCGCCCATTCTCTTGTCGGATCTCGGACTATGCTTCCTCCCCTCTTCTCAGATGAATGGAGAGTGAGATTGAGATCTCTAGCAATGATTACATTTTCCAGACTTATCAGATCTGCCTGTCGTTTTATAGTATCCCAACACTCCTTTTTCTCCCTTGTATTGACTGGAGAGTATACATTGAAGAGAGTGATGATTTCATTTGTGTCAAGGTTCTGCATCTTTAACATCAACCAATGAGTGTTGTTTGCTTCAAAGGTGAGTGCATATTTGTTGGAGTTCCATAGAGTACCGATTCCTGCTGAGGCACCCTTGGCTGAAATTGCTCTTGCTGCGCTTTTGGGCCACAAGTTTTTGCTTATTTGCAGGAAGAGTTTTTCTTCCATTTTGGTCTCCTGGATGAGAAGTATATCTGGGGCTTCTGTTCTTATTAGGTTTCTTATGGCTTCTTCCTTAACTTTTCTCCCCATACCTCTACAGTTCGAGGAGATAGCTTTCATTATTTATGCTTCTGTTGGGCTCCCTTGGAGCCTTGGGGCTGGTTTTTCACCATTTTGGGCTTTGAGGAAAGAAGCTTTTCTAGCGTTGGTTGGCTGCCCTGTAGCTTATCTTTGTAGGTCTGCTGCTCTCTTTTCTCTTTGTCTGTTTTTCGACCCCTTGCAGATATTCTCACCGAGGTTTGGGATTCACCTATTTCTCCTTCTTCTTCTGACTCCTCAGTTTCTTGTTCTTCTTCTTTTTCTTCTGGGAACGTGTCTTTAGGATTCTCAGCTTCTTTGGGGGAAGCTGGAGGTGTGCTTTTCCTTGAGGATTCTGGCTTTTGGATCTCTGCCTCTGGAATGCCTTCTGTCGGTTGACTTAGAAGGACAAATTTGTTTTCTTGTGTCTTTTTTGTAGGGGGTCTCTGAGCGTTGATCTGAGGGTTGCCTTTGCCAGGTTGTCCACCCTGTTTTTGTCCCTTGTGATTGGCTCTGGTTCGTCTTACTTGGTTCCAGCCCTCTTCATTTCCTTTCTCTGGCTCTGGGTTGGTCGGACAGTTTCTAGCGAAGTGCCCATACACGTGGCATTTCCTGCATTTGAAGGGCAGCTGTTCATAATCCAAGATCTGCACATGGGACCAGCTGCCGACTTTGATTTTGATTGCTTCTGGTAAGCCTTCTTCTAAGTCTACCTCCACGCAGATCCTGGCACAATCGTACTGGTCCTTGTTGCTTGCCCGATCTATGAATTTCCCGAGGGAGTTGCCGATGTGTTTCAAGGAGTCCCAGTTCCAGCAGTGAACCGACAGATTTGGGAGACGAACCCATACTGGAACAGCCTTGGGAACATCTACCGCCGGGTCGAAATCCGGTGTCCATTTATTTAGGTAGAGGCCCTGAGGACCCATGAAGTACGGTCCATTTCTAAAGATCAGGTCTTTGTCTTCTCTGGAGGTAAATTCAAAGAGAAAGAAACCTCGCCCTAGAAAGTAAGAGGTAACACTTTGGCTGATCAGAGGCACCCAGTTCCTGTTGACCCATTGCTCTGTAGTTTTCGGGGATGGCCAAAGTCCTGTGAATTGGCCAATAAGTCCCCGATCCGCCAGCGACAAAGCTACCTGCATGGGAGTCTCCGGAGGCAGACAGATCTCTGGAATTTCGTTTAGTTTCTTGACAAATTTAGAGGCATCATTTATTTTTTTTGGAGGCAAGCCTGCCAGGAGCTGATGAAATGCCTCTGCAGCAGGACCAGAGGGTGGATCATGACCCTGAGTCTCCATTAGGCTTGATGCCGGCCGCCACAGAGGTAGCACAACAGAGATCTCCCCCTAGCCAGAAGGGCGACTAGCTGTCTAGATCCGATTAGATCTGGATTCAAAATGCAGTCAGCGAATCGGTGTGCTAGATCCGATCAGATCTGAATTCGAGAAGCAGGATCAGCGAATCGGTGTGGAGCGCAGGGTTTAGAGCCCGTGGGGGCAGGTCGAGGGGAGCCGAGGCTCGTCTCTGGTCGCGCTCAATCCCTCGCAGCGCAGCTCCGAAATCATTTTAATTCTACATAAAATATAATATTACAATATTATATGTTACCCAATATTTATAACCACCCCCACCTAATAAATAGTGGCTAGGGGTGGGGAGAAATACTAATTAAAATGTAATATTATTAAATTTTACCTAATATTTCACGTCACACCCCACCCTAAATATTACATTCTACTCAATATTTCCCCTCACTCCTACTAATTTTATTGAGCACCTTCCATTATATTGAGTTTACCTTCCTACAACAGAAAACCTGAAATTTACCTGATTATTATTATTACAGTATAATCACACAACCGAAAACTTGAACGCCACGAAATATAAATTTACCGGGTTATTATTATTACAAAAATCACACAACAGAAAACCTAAACACCATGAAATTTACCTGGTTATTATTACAGGATATGCCCAATTGAATCATCTCCTTCCTTCGAATTGAATCATTTGCTTCCTTCGATCTCTTTTTAAATTGTATATATATCATTTTCAAAATTGAGTTTGTTAATATTAGCCGCCATATTTTTTTATTTAATTAATTTTTTTAAAGTAACGTTACACATATCTTCAGCATATACAATATATATTAGTCGACACATATATAGTAACGTTACACATATCTTCAACATATACAATATATATTAGCCCACACATAATTTTTTAATATTTTTTTAATGTAATGTTATGTTACGTGACAACATCTCCCTCATCTTTTCTTAGTATTTTTTTTAATGTAACGTTAGGTTACATGACAAGATATCCTTCATATTTTTTTAATATATATTTTTTTAATGTAACGTTACGTTACGTGACAACATCTACTTCATATTCTTTTAATATTTTTTAATGTAACGTTACGTTGGGTGACAACATCTCCCTCATATATTGGGTTGTAGAGAACATCTACTTCATATTTTTTTAATATTTTTTAATGTAACGTTACATTATGTGACAACATCTCCCTCATATACTGGGTTGTAGAGCGCTTCTCGGCGCAATAATGTTAAATATTAAATATAAATAATATAAATATTGTTAATTAATTGAATAATTCATTTTCAATTAATTAATTTAATAATTAAACCTTAAGATAAATATTATAAACACTTAAATAAACATGTTTAACCATGGTTGATTTTCATAAAGAGACAATGCTTGTCAAAATGCGACGTTGGACCATGCTTGAACATGGTTGAACCCCTAGATTAATAAACACAAGGGAATAATAAGCCCAAGGGATTATGAACCCAAGGGAATAATATTAAACCCAAGGTATATAAACCCTAAAATAAATATTATAAACACTAAAATAAACATGGTTGACCATGATTGATTTCCATATTGAGACAATCCTTGTCACAATGCGACGTTGGACCATAGTTGACCATGTTTAACCATGATTGATTTTCACATCAAGACAATCTTTGTCACAATGTGACGTTCGACTAAGGTTGACCATTATTAACCATGGATGACCATGTTCGATTTTATAAAACATGGTTAACCATGATTGATATTATAAACCCAAGTGAATAATAAACCCTAGGGATTAATACTAAAAACCCAAGGGATTATAAACCTAAGGGAATAATATTAAACCCTAGGAATATGAACCCTTAGATTAATAAACCCAAGAGATTTATATTATATACCCAAGGGAATAATAAAACCAAGGGATAAAAATTATAAACCCAAGGTATATAAACCCTAAGATAAATATTATAAACCCTAAAACAAACATGCTTGACCATGTTTGATTTCCATATTAAGGTAATCTTTGTCACAATGAGACCTTGGACCATGATTGACCATGCTTGACCATGATTGATTTTCATATTGAGACAATATTTGTCACAATGTGACGTTGGACCATGGTTGATTTTTTATTTTCATATTGAGACAATCATTGTCACAATGCGACATTCGACCAAGGTTGACCATGGTTGGATATGATTGACCATGGTTAACCATGATTGATATTATAAATCCAATGGAATAATAAACCCAAGGGATTGATATTATAAACCCAAGGTATTAATTCTAAAACCCCAAGGGATTATGAACCCAAGGGAATAACATTAAACTTAAGGAACTAATATTATAAACCCAAGGTATATGAGCCCTAATATAAATATTATAAACAGTAAAATAAACATGGTTGACCATGGTTGATTTTCATATTGACACAATCATTGTCACAATGTGACGTTGGACCATGGTTGACCATGCTAAACCATGGTTGATTTTCATGTCAACACAATCTTTGTGACAATGCAACATTCGACCATGGTTGACCATGATTGACCATGAATGACCATGTTTGATTTTATAAAACATACTTCACCATGGTTGACCATGATTAACCATGGTTGACAATGATTATCATATTTAGACAATCTTTGTCATAATGTGATGTTGGACCATGGTTGAGACAATGATTGATTTTCATATTGAGACAATATTTGTCATAATGTGACGTTGGACCATGGTGACCATGATTAACCATGGTTGACCACGATTGATTTTATAAAACATGGTTGACCATGGTTGAAAATATTAAACCCAGAGAACTAATATTATAAACCCAAGGTGTATAAACCCTAAGATAAATATTATAAATACTAAAATAAACATGGTTGACCATGGTTGATTTCATATTAAGACAATCTTTGTTACAATGTGACGTTGGACCATGGTTGAGCATGCTTGACCATAATTACTTTTCAAATTGAGAGAATCTTTGTCACAATGCGACATTGGACTATGGTTGATCCTCATATTGAGACAATATTCGTCACAACGTGATGTTGGACCATGGTTGACCATGACTGAATTTATAAAATATGGTTGACCGTGACTAAATGTATAAAACATGGCTGACCATGATTGATATTATAGACCCAAGGGAATAATAAGCCCTAGGAATTAATAGTAAAAACCAAAGGGATTATAAACCTAAGGGAATAATAATAAACCCTAGGAATATGAACCCTTAGATTAATAAACCTAAGGGATTGATATTGTAAGCCTAAGGGAATAATAAACCCAAGGGATAAAAATTATAAACCCTGTAGAAAAACATGTAGATTCACAAGCTTATGTAATCTACTAAAACAAGAGACAAGAATCTACTTCTACTCTTTACAGCGGAAGCCCATAAACATCGAGCAAACAATAATCAATAGAGGAAGAGAATCAAAGACACAACACAATAAATATCCGGGGAAAGCCACAACTCAAAACCCCACTATCTGTTTTGTATTAATCTGGAAAACAAGATGAAATTACAATGCTTGTTCTCTCTAGGACAATCCCAACACTTAGCAAATTCAATCTCCAACTCATAAGAAAGCTCAAGGCCAAAGCTTAGCCAATTCAAAAGCTCTCTAAGTCTCTATTCCAATGTGTAATTCCCATGGAGAATAACTTGTATTTAAAGGGAAATAAAACCTCTAAAAATAATGCAATCCCTCAAGGATCATTTCTTGAATGCATGCACTATCAGTGCAAACTCAGAAAAATATAAAACAAATAGTACATTTCCGCTGCACTCTAGTCTCAACTGGGTCTTTCTCAGAATCAACATGCATGAGTTTATGATGGTGGAACCTTTAGTTAACTAGAGTAGCTCTAATTAGGCCACTAGTGTCCCAACTGACTGTTTACTCACTATTAGTTCCTGAAACTGATTGGAACTAATTTAACTGGACTTAACTCAATAAACTGAGTTAACTAATTACAACTCATTCATAGCTCATCTTGAACTCCTATAAGTTAGGGAGAACATATACATGTCTTCTAAAAGACTTCTAATTCGAATTTCCTAAATTAATTAAACTTAATTAATTATTTTCAAATTGCTACAAGAAAAGAATTCTATTTTAATTCACAGTTTAATTCAAGGACAAATTAAACTGGAATTTCTTGTTGCCATTTCTCGACAAACCCAAGGTAATGTAAACCCTAAGATAAATATTATAAGCCCTAAAATAAACATGGTTAACCATGGTTGACCATGGTTGATTTCCATATTGAGACAATCCTTGTCACATTGCGACATTGGACCATGGTTGACCATGATTGATTTTCGTTTGACCATGATTTATTTTCATATCAAGACAATCTTTGTCACAATGCAACATTGAACCATGGCTGAACATGGTTGATTTTCATATTGAGACAATCATTGTCACAATGTGACATTTGACCATGGTTGACGATGATTGATATTATAAAACCAAGGGAATAATAAAACCTAGGGATTAATACTAAAAACCCAAGGTATTATAAACCTAAGGGAATAATATTAAACGATAGGAATATGAACCCTTAGATTAATAAACCCAAGGGATTGATATTATAAACCCAACGGATACAAATTATAAATCCAAGGTATATAAACCTTAAGATAAATATTATAAACCCTAAAATAAACATGGTTGACCATGGTTGATTTCCATATTGAGATAATCTTGGTCACAATGCGACATTGGACTATGGTTGACCATGATTGATTTTCATATCGAGACAATATTTGTCACAATGCAATGTTGGACCATGGTTGATTTTCATATTGACAGAATCATTGTCGAAATGCGACATTCGACCATGGTTGGATATGATTGACCATGGTTTACCATGATTGATATTATAAACCCAAGGGATTGATATTATAAACCCAAGGGATTAATACTAAAACCCCAAGGGAATAATATTAAACCTAAGGGACTAATATTACAAACCCAAGGTATATAAACCCTAAGATACATATTATAAACCCTAAAATAGACATGGTTGATTGTCATATTGAGACAATCCTTGTCACAATGCGACGTTGGACCATGGTTGACCATGATTATCATATTGAGACAATCTTTGTCATAGTGCGACGTTGGACCATAGTTGAGACAATGATTGATTTTCATATTGAGATAATATTTGTCATAATGTGACGTTGGCCCATGGTTGACCATGATTAACCATGATTGACCACGATTGATTTTATAAAACATGGTTGAATAATATTAAACCCAAGGGACTAATATTATAAACCTAAGGTATATAAACCCTAAGATAAATATTATAAACCCCAAAATAAACATGGTTGGCCCTGGGCAACCATGGTTAATTTTCATATTAAGACAATCTTTGTCACAATATGAGTTAGACTATGGTTGACCATGATTGATTTTCAATTCGAGAGAATATTTTCCATAATGCGACATTGCACCATTGTTGACCATGGTTGATTCTCATATTGAGACAATATTGGTCACAACGCGACATTTGACCATGGTAGACCATGGTTGGCTAAACCTAAGCAGATAATATTAAACCCTAGGAATATGAACCCTTAGATTATTAAACCCAAGGGATTGATATTATAAACCCAAGGGAAACATAAGGGATCAAAATTATAAGCCCAAGGTATGTAAACCCTAAGATAAATATTGTAAACCCTAAAATAAAAATGGCTGACCATGGTCGATTTTCATATTGAGACAATCTTTATCATAGTGTGATGTTGGACCATGGTTGACCATGATTGATTTTCATACCGTGACAATCTTTGTCACAATGCGTTGTTGGACCATGGTTGATTTTCATAATGAGACAATTTTTGTCACAATGTAACATTGGACCATGGATGACCATGATTGACCATGGTTGATTTTACAAAACATGGTTGGTCATGATTGATATAATGAACCCAAGGGAATAATAAACCCAAGGGATTAATATTAAAAACCAAAGGGATTATAAACTCAAGGGAATAATATAAACCCAGAGTATATCAACCCTAAGATAAGTATTATAAACCTTAAATAAACATGGTTGACCATGATTGATTTTCATATTGAGACAATCTTTGTCACAATGCAATGTTTGATCATGCTCAACTATGGTTTAAACCTTAGATTAATAAACCCAATGGATTGATATTATAAACCCAAGGGAATAATAAAGCCAAGGGATTAATACCAAAACCCCAAGTGATTATGAACCTAAGGGAATAATATTAAACCCAAGGGATTAATATTATAAACCGAAGGTATATAAACTCTAAGATAAATATTATAAACCTTAAATTAAGCATGGTTGAGCATGATTGCTTTTCATTTTGAGACAATCCTTGTCACAATGTAATGTTGGACCATGGTTGACCATGATTGATTTTCATATGGATATAATCTTTGTCACAATGAGACGTTGGGCCATGGTTGACCATGGTTGATTTTCATATTGAGACAATCTGTCACAATGTGATGTTGGACCATGGTTGACCATGATTGATTTTATAAAACACGGTTGACCATGGTTGACCACAGTTGATCATGGTTGAACATGGATGACCATGGTTGAACATGGTTGGCCATGATTGACCATGGTTGGTCGTGATTAATATTATAAACCCAAGGGATTAATACTAAAAACCCAAGGGAATAATATTAAACCCTAGGAATATGAACCCTTAGATTAATAAACTGAAGGGATTGATATTATAAACCCAAAGGAATAATAAACCCAAGGGAATAATATTAAAGCCTAGGAATATGAACCCTTAGATTAATAAACCCAAGAGATTGATATTATAAACCAAATAGAATAATAAACCCAAGGGATTATTACTAAAAACCCAAGGGATTATGAACCCAAAGGAATAATATTAAAACCAAGGGATTAATATTATAAACCCAAGGTATATAAACCTTAAGATAAATATTATAAACTCTAAAATAAACATGGTTGACCATGGTTGATTTTCATATCACAATGTAATGTCGGGCCATGCGCATGCCATAATTTTCTGTTGCCTAAAAGTTTAAACATATATAATTTAATTATAAATGAAATTATTTTATAATTTTTTAATAAAATATCATTTTCATCCCTATTACTCCATGGAAAACCATGGTAGTTCCATGCACGAATCCATAGTGTATTGATTTTTTATTTATTATTATCACTTTGGTCTATATGGATGATATCAACATTTCCATTCTTAAATATTTCACATTTTCTTCCTTCCTAGCTTCTTTTAGCTTTTGAACCTTCTGAAATTCTACTTGGTCTTCTAGAATGAGATCTTCATTTATAGATATTAGAAACTTCCTTAACACAATTTAACCTATCTTTTATGTTGAATACTTTTTCCAACCCTCTTTGCTTAAATTGTTTCAATTTATGATTTTATTTAGTTATTCACTATTGCTAGCATGTCTTCATCCTTTTACTCTTTAATACCAAAAATGATGATGTTCAAGGTTGTTTTGTTGTGCTCACTACCTAACTCTAAATTTATTCATCTCCTCGATAAATTAGATATTAAAGTTATGCTATGAATTATATAGGGCTAAATTGTTATATAGGTTTTCTTCTCATCTTTGATTTTGTCATTATTATCAAGGTCTTTTTGGAACTCTTTTATTTGAATTAATTTTTTCTTCTTCTTGATTTTTTATTTTATTTCTTTTGTTTCTTGCAATCTAGCATATGAATCTCCACTTCCAATATTCTATTTTTAATTTCTATTTAAATATTGTCTTGTAAGGATTTAAATTTATTATAATATATTTCTTTTAAATCTAGTTAAGATTCGAATTATCTCTTCATCAAACTTTTTAATTTTTTTATTTGATTTTCTTATGGAGACAATATTTGTCATAGTGCGATGTTGGACCATGGTTAATTTTCATATTGAGACAATCTTTGTCACAATGCGATGTTGGACCATGGTTGACCATGATTGATTTTATAAAACATGGTTGACCATGGTTGAACATGGTTGGCCATGATTGATCATGGTTGGCCATGATTGATATTATTAACCCAATGGATTAATACTAAAAATCCAAGGGATTATAAACCTAAGGGAATAATATTAAACCATATGAATATGCACCCTTAGATTAATAAACTGAAGGGACTGATATTATAAACCCAAAGGAATAATAAACCTAAGGGAATAATATTAAACCCTAGGAATATGAACCTTAGATTAATAAACCCAAGAGATTGATATTATAAACCAAAGGGAATAATAAACCCAAGGGATTAATACTAAAATCGCAAGGGATTATGAACGCAAGGGAATAATATTAAACCCAAGGGATTAATATTATAAACCTAAGGTACATAAACCCTAAGATAAATATTATAAACCCTAAAATAAACATGGTTGACCATGGTTGATTTTCATATCACAATGCGACATTGGACCATGTGCATGCCAAAATTTTATATTGCCCAAAAGTTTAAACATATATAATTTAATTAATAAATGAAATTATTTTATAAATTTTCAATAAAATATCATTTTCATCCTTATTACTCCAAGGAAAACTATGGTAGTTCCATGCAAGAATCTAGAGTGTACTGACATTTTATTTATTATTATCACTTTGGTCTATATAGATGATATCAACATTTCCATTCTTAAATATTTCACATTCTCCTTTCTTCCTAACTTCTTTTAGCTTTTGAACTTTTTAAAATTCTTATTGGTCTTTTAGAATGAAACCTTCATTTATAGACATTAGAACTTTCCTTAATACAACTTAACCTATCTTATGTTGAATCATTTTTCCAAACCTCTTTGCTTAAATTGTTTCAATTTATGATTTTATTTAATTTTTCACTCTTGCTGGCATTTCTTCATCCTTCTACACTCTAATACGAAAGAACGATAATGTTCAATGTTGTTTTAGTGTCCTCACCTATAAGTTTATTCATGATTTTATTTAGTTTTTCACTATTGCTAGCATTTCTTCATCCTTCTACATTCTAATAAAAAAAAGGGGATAACGTTCAATGTTGTTTTAGTGTGCTCACCTATAAGTTTATTCATCTCCTCAATAAATTAGATATTCGAGCTAAATTGTTATATCAGTTTTCTTCGCGTCTTTTGAACTCTTTTATTTGTATTGATTTTTTATTTTTTTTTGATTTTTTTCTTTTGTTTCTTGCCATCTAGCATATAAATCTCCACTTCCAATATTCCATTTTTAATTTGTATTTAAATCGGGTTTCGCAAGGATTTAAATTTATTATAAAATATTGCTTTTAAATCTAGTTAAGATTTGAATGATCTTTTCATTAAACTTTTCAAATTTATTTTTTTTAATCTTAAACCCTATTTACGATTATTTTGTTAAATTTATATATATATATATATATAGATATAATTCAAGCCCAAGAACCTAATTTTTTTTTAATAAATAACATGCACAACATGCTTGCGCATATGATTTTGTGCATATAGTTGATTCTAAGTTTGGCTCAATGTTGCCCAAACTTTTTTAGATGCAAAGTCCTTGCTAATTACTGCCCATAGATTTCTTGCCGCTCAGAATTAGAGTACTCATAAGATATGCCCAAACAAATATTTATCTCAAAAATATATTCACTTTAGGGTTTGTAGATTTATGTGGGGATGATCGTGTATGTGATATGTCGTAAATTGCTTCACAGTAAACATTTTTGAATGTCAACGTTTCGAGTCTAAACCAAGACCTATCATCAGGACAAAGGTCGAGAAAAAGTAAAAGTATAATTGAGTAATAAATAGAGAGAGTGATCAACGAAATGCGCTGATAGTAAAAAAAATGGAAATATTAATGAAGTTGTAGACGAAATATTTAAAGGAGCTGTCTTTAGTACGACTTTTTGGACTTTTCGGTGCTGGAATCCGGCGGAAAAATTTGAGGTGAAATCTTGATTTGTGTTATTTAAACTAGTTTTTTGATTGTATATATGGATTCAACACTCTGGAAAACCCCTAGGGCACTTTGATTGCACAGGATTACCCATCAAGCTTGTGATTTCAATAAATTCCTGTTGGATTTTAGAGAAATTAGACTGGAAAAACCCACCGTAAAAACTTCCAAAAAATCGCACTAAAGACAACTCCATATTTAAACACAGATTAATTATATTAAATTATGATATGGAATATTAGGTTAATTTTTTTGAAAATAATCTATATATTAAATCTTTTTCCAATTAATATAAATGCATGTTTATAAATATTTAATTTTAATATATTAATCTTTTTAAATATCAATTTAAAATATTAATATATTATTTTAAATATATTAATATATCTGACTATTAATTTAAATATGTTAATATATTAAATATTGATTGAATTAAATGGCACAATGTTGCAAGTAAAATTAATGTGTATAATTGATTATAAATGGGTTAGAAATGATTGTATGGGATATTGTAATGGTTTTCAATATGATCTTAATTGTGAGAAGTTAATTAATTAATGAATTTAATATAACTAAATATTAATTTGACTATATATTTTTAATTACATTTATTTAATTTTCATTTTAATATATTAATTTATTTAAATATAAATATAAATAGATATTTAATTTTCATTTTAATATATTAATTTATTTAAATATAAATATAAATAGATTCAAATTTTTAATTGTAATTCATTATTAATATATTGTAAAAAAAATTATTCATGTTATTTATTAATTAATATTATTAAGAGATGTTTATGTTAATTAAGAAATAAGATGGGTATAGGTGTTTAAGGAGGGAGGATTAGTCATAAGTTAGAGATTGTAACTTGTGTGAGAAAGGGGATCCAATTTGTGCTGACATCAATTCCGCTGTCTCTGTTGAGATTTGTTAGGTGTTTCATGATTTCTAGAGCCTCACGTATCTTTCTCTTACAATAATGGTTTTCCTTGGAGATAATTTTCACGTCTTCTAGGAAAACATGGTGGTTGGTCTTAGAAGAATGTTCGACAAATGTTGAGGATCTAATCCTCCCTTTTATGAAATCTGCAACATGTTATTTAAGTATGATTTTGAAGGATCTTCCTGTCTCTCCAATGTAACATTTACCACAAGATCACTTAACTTTATAAATGCCTTTTTAATGGAAGTGATCTCGGTCATCCTTTACAGATTTCATCTTCTGCCGGATCGTATTAAATGGTTTGAACGAGGTTTCTATTCCTTGCTTTCTCGGTACCTTGGCTAACTTCTCAGTGATACCTTGGATGTAAGGGAGATACACTTTTCCAATTAGGGCTTGCAAGTTGGAGGAGGGGGGTTTGGAAGTAGTTCTTGATTTAGCTTTTATGATAGCTCTATTGATACCTTCGTACTTGTAGCCAATGTTTAAGTAAGCGTTTTTCAGATATTCTATTTCTTCATCAACATGCTCTTTGTCTGACATCCTTAGTGCTCTGGTGAAGAGAGTGTTGAGAACCCCCATCTTCTGGGATGGATGGTCATGAGAATCAGCATGAAGGTAGCTATTCATGTGAGCCATTTTTCTGTATACCTTGTGACCCAATGATCCATCTCTTTTTCTAAGAAGAAGAATGTCAAGAAAAGGAATGCAATTGTTTTCCTCAGTCTCCATTTTGAATTTAATGTCATCAGAAATGCCATTAAGGTGGTTAAGGAGGATTTTTAGCTCCAAATCTCCATGAGGCCAATTCACATTGGTATCATCAATGAACTTAGTCCAAAATTTAGGCTTCAAAGGGTAACTTTCCAGGGTTGTCTTCTCAAATTTCTCCATGTAAAGGTTGGCTACTATGGGGGGTAATGGCAATCCCATAGCTACCCCTATGGTTTGTTCGAAGTATTCACCTTGGAAGGTGAAGAAAGTGGAACAAAGACAAACTTCAACAAGCTTGGAAGCCCCTGGGTCTGTGACTTCTTTAACAACGTGGATCGCCTCTTCTAACGAGATCTTTGTGAAAATTTGTGCTACATCAAAGCTCACAATTTTGTCTTCTGGATCCAACCTGCTTCCTTTTATGAGCTCCACATAATGATTAGAATCTTTAATATAAGAGTTAGTTTTTCCAACAAGTGGGGCAAGGGAGCTAGCCACATACTTAGCTAATCCATATGTGGCTGAACCTATAATGTTTACTATGGGTCTTAGGGGAGCATCATTTTTGTGAATTTTGGGAGCTCCATAAATTCTAGGTGTAATTTCAATACTGGGTAAAAGGCACTTCTTTAGTCCTTCGTCAAGATTGGAATTGGTGATGGATTTTTTAACTTCTTTGATAATCCTGGAGATGGGATTGTCTTTTAGCTTCTTGTAACTACCAGTGTTGTATAGGTGGTCCCTCTTTTTTGCCACATAATCCACTTTGTTCATCACAATCGTGGCTTCCCCTTTGTTGGCTTTTAGAATCACAATGTCTTCATTGTTCCTGAGGCTTTTGAGAGAAAGCAACTGGTTTCTTCTTAATTTATTTTGGGGGGGATTTGCTTTCCTTTGGATGATTGCACAGTCTTTCCTAATTAGCTCTTTTTCCTCATTCCTTAGATTCTGAATACTATCCTCTAAGTTGCATATAATCTCCTCAATAGGTATTCATTTAGGAGCTATTGCGAAATTTAATCCCTTATTCAAAACCTCTGTTTCATCTTCACTTAATTCATAGGAAGATATGTTTGACAACCTTCTTGTTGCAATGGTTGTGTAATGTGCCCTAAGAGCCATTATTCGGGTAAACCATTCGAGAGTTGGTGTCAATATCATTTTTTATATGTATGTCTTTATTATTTTCCATATACGAGTTTGAGCGGTCATGTAAAATGTATTCTTTCTTCTTTATTGACGGCGAGCCTCTGTATTGTTTTCCAGATCCCCTAAGTTATGTTCAACGTGTACCATTGATTCTAATTTTTCTTTGACGTTAATGGAATGAACATCACCCACGTTGACCCTAACAATGTTACCTGGCTTCTTTAATTTATCAGTGAATTGGTCATGAGAGTAATTATCATTAGTGGCTCTGCGGCTATTAATTGCATTAGCGTTTGTCTTTGCTTTATTGGCTAAGGGATTTGCGTTATTTTCTACAATGTTTTCCACTCATTTGCGTTCATCTGAGTTGCTGGTAAAATCACCTGTATGTCGATTTCTCATACGACTCTCAAGCTTATTTAATTTCTTGCCTTGTCTATCCATGGCGTTGCGACCCTCGTTTTCTGCTTTCAAAAATGCAGCCATGGCATCAATCAAGCACCACATGTCAAACCAGGTCAGCTGGGCCAATTTAAGGTGAGATTTATATTGCAAGTTTGATAGCTTGTCCAGCGAGAATGTAGTTCTTTTGATTTCGCTGCAGATTAGAGATTTACTTAAGCGAGGAAATGCTCTGTAGTTGTGATGGTTATGAAGCATGTGATTAATGCTAGCAAAGGGTGGAGTGAGATCCAGATCCCTACAATGTTCTAGAAAACAAAGATCAACTGTTCTCCTCTCTATATTTATCCTGGTTTTCTCAAGTGAATGTATCTCAAGCCAGATTTCCCTTTCGTACAAGGAACTGATTAGGGTTTGTAGTTTTTTGTGGGGATGATCTTGTATGCAAGATGTCGGAAATAGCTTCACAATAAACATTTTTGAATGTAGACGTTTCAAGTCTAAACTAAGACCCATTGTCAAGACAAAAGTTGAGGAGAAACAAAAATATAGTTGAGTAATAAATCGAGACAGTGATCAATGGAATAAGTCGAGAGTGAAAAGTGAAAATATTAATAAAATTAGAAACAAAAATATTTAAATGCAAATTAATTAGATTAAATTATGATATACAACATTATGTTATTTTTTGGAAAATAATCCATATATTAAAAACAAATTGATTAATATAAATGTATGTTTATAAATATTTAATTTTAATATATTAATATATTTAAATATCAATTTAAAATATTAATATATTGCTTTAATATATTAATATATCTAACCATTAATTTGAATATGTTAATATATTAAATATTAATAAAATTAAATGACACAATGTTGTAACTATTAATTTAAATATGTTAATTTAACGCTGCCGCACAGGATCGGAGCTCTGGCCCGCGCGCGCCCTTCTGAGACTGCATCCACTCTCCGGCTTCGCGGCCGCCTGGGCCTTGGCCTCCTGCCATGGCCCCTTCGGATTCTCCTCTGGAGGGAGTCGACCCTCAAAGAGCCTTCTCAGAATTGGTGAAATCCCTCCCTCCGCTACGCCCCAGACGTGCACTCTCAAGATTTGTTAAGAAATTGGATGTACTCCAGGAAGTTTAGTTACCTCCAGTCCTGCCTCGCATGGCGGCTTTGTCTCTTGTTGAAAAAGGTCTCATAGGTCAATTTACAGGCATTTGGCCCTCTCCTAGAACAGTACAAAGATGGGTTGAAAGAAACTGGTCTGACAAAATTCAAGGGAAAATATCCATTAGGTTTTGTGGGAAAGGGTATGACACATTCCATTTTGAATCCAAAGAGGATAAGGATCTAATCTTCAAGAATGGGCCCTATTTCATGGACTCCAGGGGCCTCTACCTCAACAAATGGACCCCAGACTTCGACCCTGAACTGGATGTCCCTAGTGCTATTCCAGTTTGGGTTCGTCTCCCTCATCTCCCTCTCCACTGCTGGGGAGATGAGTCTGTTCGAGCCATTGGGAATGCTGTTGGAAAATATATTGACCGTAGCGAACCGAAGGACAACATGCAGGCCTGCGCAAGGATCTGTGTCGAAGTGGATCTTGGCAAAGGGCTTCCTGAAGCAATAAAACTGAAAGTGGACGAATGGAGCCATGTACAGCAATTGGACTACGAGCAGATACCATTTAAATGTAAGGTATGTCACGAATACAAACACTTTGCCAATAGATGTTCTAAACTTGTTGATGCAGAGACCGGCGAACAAGAAGGCCATTGGGAAACAGTCAAAAAGAAGAAGTCTGCCCCTCCTTCCAAGCCTCCCTTGGAATCTGATCCTCCTGCTCCCTTTACATCACGTCCCTCTTCTTCCTCCCCCTCTTCATCTGCCCTCCCCCCTCCTGATCCGCCCCTCCCCTCCTCTTCTAATCCCTTTCTAGTCCTTTCTTCCCTTGAACCTCCTTCCGAGGACCCCTCCTTGCCCCCCTTGGTCTTATCCGAGCCTTCTGATCCTCACCCCTCCCAGATCATCTCATCGCAGGCCTCCCTTGAGCCCTCTCTCTCCAGGATAACCAGAAGCTCTTCTAAAGATCATGGAACTTCCAGCGACACTTATAAAAAACCTGGGCCTGGTAGAAAATCAGCCAAGCAGCACAGGGATGAGAACGCTCAGAAAGACATAGCCATGGGAACGCAAACTCCAATAGAATCTTTCATTTTAGGGCATCAAGAGAAAGAGACAAGCCACAAAGATCAAGAGAGGCGAGCACCTCTCTGCACGCCAAATACCCAATGATGAAAATCCTATCTTGGAACAACAGGGGTTTAGGGCACCCCTCCAAAGTCACAGCCCTCAGAGATTTAATTCATAATGAAAAGCCAGATATTTTATTGATTCAGGAGACAAAACAAGACCAGCAAGAAATGAGAAGAATAATAGATCAGCAGAAACAATACAAAGGATGCACCAGTGACTCAAGAGGAGCTTCTGGAGGAATCGCCACCATCTGGGATCACAGTAAATGGAACTGCACTTCAATAAGTCTTCACCAGCATTGGATCAGAATCGCCCTGGACAGCATAATAGACAACAATACTGTAATCATCTATAATGTTTACGCCCCCAACCATTACAAAGAAAAGGAAATTTGCTGGGATGATCTTAAGGCTAGCATCGATGGGGAGTTAAACTTAAATATTATAGTGGTAGGCGACTTCAATCTTGTCTTACACGCCAACGAAAAAGGGGGAGGATGTTTCACTCTAGATCCCTTTAGAGGCCGATTGGAGACTATCAGTCAAGAATATGAATTAGTGGATGTTGCTCCTAAAAACCGCAGGCTTGGCATTGGCAATATAATGGAAAGGCTCGACAGGTTTTTAATCAATATTTCGTTCCTTTCTTCCTTCTCCGTAGGTTATGCTAGCGTCCTTACCACCTCAGCCTCTGATCACTATCCTATAACCCTCACTCTGGAAACTCATTGCCCCCTCGGACCTATACCGTTTAAATACAGTCCCCTCTGGAATTGGGTCCCAGCAGTCAGAGAAATTGTTCAGGGGACTTGGAACCAGCATGTAGAAGGCTCACCAGGCTTCATTTGGGAAACTAAACTCAGAAGAACCAAACAGGCGATTAAGGAATGGGAAAAAGCGAACTACAAGGAACCTGAGGAGACCAAAAAGAAAATCAAGAATGAATTAGAGAGTGTCCAACAAAGGATAGAAGAACATGGCATTTCTTAGCAAAATAAGGAGCAAGAAAGTGCTCTCTATTCACAGCTGAGCCACATAAACAGGGAGGAAGAATCCAAATGGCGTTTAAAGTCTAGGCAACTTTGGCTTCAAGGAGGCGATAAAAATACAACCTTTTTTCACAAACAGGCTATTGCTCGAAAGCTCAGGAACAACGTAAGCTCAATCTTGGATAATGAAGGAAATCTGCACAACACCCAAGAGGCCATCAGAAAGGCTGCATCTGAGCATTACAGAGACCTTTTAACTGAAACTAAAGGAGAAGAGGATTACGCTGATTTGCTTCAACACTTACCTAAAGGAATCACTAAGGAGATGAATGACAACCTGAATAAGGAAATTGAAGAGGAGGAAATCAGAAGAGCGATTTGGAATCTGAATCCTGACAAGGCTCCTGGGCCTGATGGATTCCCCATTTGTTTCTACAGGGCGTTCTGGGGTTTAATAAAAAAGGATTTGATCAAGATGATCAGATGGATTCAGAGAAAGGGTAAAATAGGTGGTTACACCAATTCCACCTTTCTCGCCCTCATCCCTAAAGAAAATCGGCCCACTTCCTTCTCCCGATTTAGACCCATTTCCCTCTGCAATTCCTCCTATAAATTTTTTTCCAAAATATTAGCATCTCGCCTCAAACCCCTCCTCCCCTCTTTGATCTTTGAAAATCAAGGAGGTTTCTTGCCCAATAGGCAAATCACTGATTCCATTCTTCTAGTGCAAGAAGCCATTCATTCGAGCCTCTCCAAGAAGGAGAAAGGGTTTATCCTCAAACTTGACCTAGCCAACGCCTTTGATAGAGTTAGGCATTCCTTCCTTATAGCTGTTCTAAAAAAGATGGGGTTTGAGTTGCCCTTCATTAGTCTTATTACTGCTTGCATCTCTGGGCCCTGGATTTCCCCCCTGATTAATGGCAGACCTGGTGAAGCCTTTCAATCCTCCTGGGGTCTTAGACAGGGTTGCCCCCTTTCTCCCTATCTCTTTATCCTTATGGCAGAATCCTTCAGTCAAGCTCTGGATTACAACAGAAGAGTGGGTCTCATCATTGGAATCAAATTTGGGAATGGAGCCAAGAACATCAATCACTCACAGTTTGCCGATGATACCTTGTTAATTGGAGGAGCCTCCACTACAATAGCAAGGAGGTTCAAGAAACTTCTTGATCAATTTATGGGGTATTCTGGAGGCTTGGTCAATCAGCTAAAAAGCTGTATATATGGATGGAATACTTCAAATCAGGTCATTCACAATATCGCAAATATTTTTGGAGTCTCCTGCAATTTGGACTGGACCCATTTCTCTTACCTGGGCATGCTAGTGAGCCTAGGTCCTCTGAAGGCCGGAACCTGGGACAGTATCATTGACAAGGTGAAGCAAAAGGTGCAGCAATGGGGATCACTGTGGCTCAACCCAGCAGGCCATCTTATCCTCCTTAAATCAGGTATTTCTTCTCTTCCCCTCTATCTTTTCTCTCTATACCAAGCCCCAACAACCTTTCATCACAAAATGGAAGCTGTTCTCCACCATTTCCTATGGCAAGGAGGGAAGAACGACAAAAGGAAGTTTAATTTAGTCAACTGGAAACATGTCATTCAAACACAGGACAGAGGAGGTCTCGGTATTAGGTCTCCCAAGTTTTTAAATCTAGCCTTTGGTGGGAAGATTGCTTGGAGGCTCATAACTGGTCCCTCTTCGTGGTGGAAAAGGGTTCTGGAAACCAAATACTTGAACTTCCCCAGACAGTAGTTATTCGATTCTGATATTCCCAACAGAGACTCTTCAAAAATCTGGTGATTATGCAAAAAAGCTATTCCTTTCATGACTCAGAATATATCCAAAGTCCCCATGGGAGGAGCTAGTATTAATATTGGGGCTGATAAAATCCTGGGACAGCAGCCAATAAACAGGCACGAAGAAACCATCCCTATTCTAAATTTTTTCAACAACAGGGGTATCCATTATCTGGACCAAATCTCTAGCTGGGATCCACAATCTCATATCTGGCTAGGGTGGTCATTTCCTATTATCCCCAGTGATCTTAACTCTAGTCTATGCTCTTTGTAGTCTTTCCTTCATAGTAAAGCTCCTATCAAGAAGAATGAGATGGATGGTTTTCGTTGGGACTTAACCGGATCAAATTACACAGTCCAAGCAGGCCACCAGTATCTCTGCAACAACACCTTCCCCATGACTTTATGGAATCACTGGAAAATGGTTTGGAAGTCAGAGGCTCTTCCAAAAATTAAATTTTTTATATGGGTCCTGCTAAAAGGGAAAATCTTAACAACAGAGAATTTGCAAAAGAGGGGTATCAACGGTCCATCTCATTGCCCCAACTGCTACAATGCTGAAGAAACTATGCATCATCTTTTTGTCGATTGTCCTTTTGCTGTTGATTGTTGGAAAAAATTGTCTCTCACTGATAACTTACCTTGGAACTCTCAGCATTCTATAGTGGAAGTGATCCACATCTGGAAAAAAGTTGTCCCTGGAAAAATAAAAGGAGCAATCTAGTGAAGAGAGTATGGAATACTCTCCCCTATACCATGCTATGGCGTATTTGGCTAGCAAGAAACCGGAAAATCTTCAAGAACAAGAGCTCAGCTACAAGAATCATTTGCAATAAGGCCAAAAATCTTGCCCTGGAAACTATTTCTGTCAAAACCCAAAGCAGCACAGATGTGGCAATGTACAGTGTGGAAGAAAGAATTTTCATTAGTTACATTCTGGACGAAAATAACAACGCTCAGAAAGGCAACATGGTGAACGATCAGCGCAGTCAGGGAACTCAATCTTGGAAAATCAGGATCAAAGAGGAGGAGTTTGTAAACTGGATACAAAAATGCAACAACTTTTATCTTTTCTTCGACGGGGCGTCTAAGTCAAACCCAGGAATCAGCGGAGCAGGGGGATTGATCCTTAATGCTAATGGGGAATGCATTCTATACTATGAATGGGGTCTAGGGAATATATCGAACAACAGGGCGGAAGCGTTAGCCCTTTATCAGGGACTAACTTAGCTAAGCAGATTGGGAATAAGAACCGCAAGGATCTTCGGTTGTCATTAACCTTATGGTTCATCAGAAAGAGTCACCCAATGTTCTTCTCCAGTAGGTCATTCGGAGAAGTCAATTGTTGCACCAGACAATGGATAACCTGCAGTATTATCATATTCTTCGTACTCTCAACAAGCAAGCTGACAGACATGCCAACAGGGCTTGCGAAAGGACAACAGGCAGCTTACGTTGTAATGCCGAGGATATCCAACAGCCCTTGCCATGATCCGAATCAATCCACCGTGCATCAAATCGGATAGTTATGACAGAAAGGAGTGGACTCAAAATTTCCAGATTCACAGCAAGATCACTATCTGCATAGGGATTTGGCACAGATATTATCTCTTTAAAATTCGACAAATACTCAGTAATCCCGCCGGTTTCTATCTTTTCACTCTTGATTATCGGGCTTCTCTGGACAGACATCTGACCTTCCCGCGCCTCTCTCTGGATTCCCTCTCATTCCCCGTGACTGATCCTCTTCCCTCCCGCCTCTCTTTATATTTCTCCTCCCTCTTCCTTCTCCCTGCGCCCCTCTTCCCGTTTGCTTCTCTGTGCGGCCCCTCTCGGCATATTATTCCTGCCTCTGCATTGCGTCGGAACCCTGATGCCCGCGCTGTAGTTTTTGTCCGAAACCTCAGGCAGTTTCTTTTCGCCTTTCTCCACCTTCTTAATCTCTCCCTCCTAGCTTCTACAATGGCCCGCAATGAGGATTGCTTGCACTGCTTGGACCTTCAAGCTGAACTGGAAGAAATCAGAGCCCAGCAGAATATATTAGACAATCAACAGAGGATTTTAGAAGCAAAAATCGACAACCAGAACCGCATCATCAACGACAAGTATCGAGCAGAAATTGATTTGTTCCTGCACAGGGTCTCTTCTCTTCATGAGCAATTCAATCATCTGTCTAACAGGTGCAGCCATGCGGAAGAGTCCATAGCGATTCTGAAATACATGATGGACAAACGCAACAACGCAGCCCCAAGCTCTTCAAGCGCCAAGCAAATAGATGGGGATGAAAAGCCGGAGGAATCCACAGCAAGGCATATTAGTCACATTAACATAGATTAGATATGTTCTGCAAATGTCAGTTTTTGTTGCTTCAATATGTAAGAGTCTATTTTAGTCAAGAATTTCTCAAAGACAGAACAAGCAGGATCAAGGAGAAAATTCTGTTTTGTAACTCCACCGATCCTTGCTGTACTTTGCACTTAATATACCTCAGGAGTCCAAACTCCCTTCTTTTTTTTCAGTTATTAATACAGCAACCAGCTTTGTGAAAAAAAAAAATTTAAATATGTTAATTTATTAAATATTAATTAAATTAAATGATACAATGTTGTAACTATTAATTTAAATATGTTAAATATTAATTAAATTAAATGACACAATGTTGTTAATATATTAAATATTAATAAAATTAAAGGACACAATGTTGCACTTAAAATTAATGCGTATAATTTATTATTCACTTTTAAAATATATTCATGGCTTATAAATTACTCAAGAAAAATATTACTAAATATTAAAATATTCATCACTCATATCACGAGAGAAACAAAAAAATATTTAACGAATATCTAATGACCTTTGAGAATATGCTGGATTTTATTTTTCTCCAATATCCACGTTAATAAACCCAATATCCCCTGTTTAAAATAAATATATTTATTTACATAAACTTAATTACAAAAATTACAAAATTTTATAAAATTATTTTAATTATATAAAATAATTAATTACGGACCACTAGCGGGTTATTTCAGGTGGCGTGGTTTTCCTTGATAACAGTGATGCGTCAACCGACATTCGCGGATAGCAGCCAGAGATGGCTGTCCTCACTGTTGGTTTGACAACTGAGTTTGATAGGTTTTTCCACCTTTTGAAAAAAAAAAAAAATATGATATAATATGTAAAAATATAATAATAACTAAATACCTTAAATATTAGATTATCTTTTTTGCTTTAATGATGACAAGATAAGAATGTTAGGTATTTGTTTAGATGATTATCAATTATTATGAGGTAACATCTTACATTATTTTTATTTTTATTAAAAACTTAAAATTCAGAGATATAGGTAAATATGAAAATCACCTTTTATAAAATATCAACTAATTATTCAAAATAACCATTTTTATTTTTATATAAATGTATTATATATCAAAATAAAACTAATCAATTTTAATTTTATACATGGAAAAATTCTCCGAGATCAAAGGTATTTGTGGTTGTGAAAATTAAATTAAAAATCACAATTACTTTTTCTTACTCCGAAAAAAATACGACAAAGTCATTAGCGCTCCACTCGCTAATAATATTTAACAAACTTGTAAATTTGATTGTGTCATTATAACTCTACCCACGATAGTTAGAACGCTTTGCCCATTTTTAAAAGAATATGTATGCACTAGTGGAGCCACCTCAATAAAAATAATCCGTGTGACTCATCCACTTATGCGACTTGTTCACCCACTCATGTTGCGACTTCCTCTTCGCTCAACTTAAGTCTTCCATTAGGTGGTGTCATTCTACCTAGCACATATATGGCTGACTTATATGTCCACACTTCCAAATCCACGCACATCCCTATCCCTCTGGTAGTTTTCTTACCCATGTATGTACATTTTTATTCTCACATACGCTCTTTGTTCAATTAATGAAATGAAATGGTATTTTAATGTCCACGAGACTAAAATAGTTTATGAAACTATTAGTTTTTTGTTTTTCGCTTTTGCAATTCAATCTTTTCCTTATTCAAATTGATGATGAGTTGGTCTAACCTTTCAACAATCCCCTTGCTGAAAAGACAATGCAAGAAACCGATGCTAACATATTCTCATAACTTTCTCTAATGTCTTTGAAAGCATCACATTCCAAAATAAAATGTTTTTTCGATTCCACTGCCCCATACGGGCAAAATGTACACACGCGTTCTTCCCAAGCTTCTTTAGGCCTGTTCCGCCATCCACCATACACTACATTTCACATTACTCATTTTCGTGTCGATCCATACACTTGCCAATAGACCCACCATGAATTCTAATCCAATTGCATGTTGCTCGATCGTGCAACTTCTTTATCTCGAGGTAATAAACCAATGTACCCTACGAATCTCTCATCTATCACCATGGTTTTCCACATGCTCATTCCTTGAGTAGCCCCCTTAGCATGACTATACACCTAAGGTACCCTGATTGCCTTTATGCCTCATGTGATGTTTCTGTGTAAATCCCCTTGAGCTTGGCCAAGGCTTGGATATTTCTACATGTTGTAGCCAAGGGTGTGAACTGAAGATGTGGTGATTTTGCCTCTACGCACGTCTTCATGTCATGCCCAAGGGTCTTACAAGGGGGTTACTATCCCTGAGGGGAACTAATCTTAAATTTCTTCATATGCGAGAATAGGGAATTTATAAATTTTTTAAAACAATTTAAAATTATATTATCTATATAAATGGAGTTAAAAAAAAATCAAAATCAAAATTATATTATTTATAAAGATGAAATTAGATTAACTAGCCTAAATTCATCTTAACTCCAGATCTAGCGAGTGCCCACAGGGATCAAGTCTCTTTGCATCTTAAGATATCTCCATCTCAAGAGATTTGATCCGGCTTGGTAGACCCCGAGTTAAGATGGATCTAGGTTGGTTTAATTCCCCACTGCGAGTGCCACAAGTCTCTTGGCATCTTAAGATATTTCCATCTCAAGAGATTTGATCTGGTTTGGTAGACCCCGAGTTAAGATGAATCTAGGTTGGTTTAATTCCCCATCGGTAACTTGACCATGTCAAGTTTACCTTAACTACTCAACAAAAGTTAATAAAAAAATAATAACGTAGAATTTTTATTTTAATATAAAGTTAATAAAAAATAATAATATCTTAAATTTTTTTATTATATAATAAGATTATTTTATTTTATTTTTACAAAGTTAAAATATTTACCAAACAAAGCAGCGCAAAAACACCTTAAAGTTCACAAACACAATCAAGACAATGAAAATTATAATAATTAAAAAAAAAATTAACATACCAATAAAATTAAAAAATAAACAAATAATCTCTTATTTCTATTGAAAACCAGTAAACCAATTTTAATTTCAATAAATATTAATAATTATAAACTTTTTCTTTTACCAAAACCCAATATTTTTTTAAATCCATTTTATAATTCTTTTCTTTTACCAAACCCCCACCCAAAATAAAATTTTAAATCATTTTAAATAAACAATCTACATCTCTTTTCAAATCTATTCTCAACAAAACAATCTACCACTCTTACAAAATAAGTTAAACAATGCATATAATTAATGCGAGAAATAATGACTTCTTACAATGGTTCAAGTTTCTGCATATAAAAACAAATATACAACTATGTGAAGTATACCTAATCAATAAAAACAAATAAATACATTAAAAACTAAATATATTAAAATAATTTTATAAAAGACTATTTTTAAAGTGCTAATTATAATATTATAATTTTTTTGTGTTTTTATATTATTGTAAAATATTAATATAGAGGATGTGATAGTGATTCTCTATATTTAATTTTTAAAAATGGTTTAGTTGTTGAAAAATGTCATTTCACTTGTCTAAGTTGTGATTGTCTATGTAAAGAGTCTGTTCCTATTCTATAGGAGTGGTTTCCCTAGTTTGGTGTGTGGTTGAGATATTTTCTGGTTTCCCTAGTTTGGTGTGTGGTTGAGATATTCTCTCAACCAACAAATTGTGTGTCCAAGATAGTTTTCCTATCTTGAGACAACACTTCTATATATATGTAATATCATATTTGATGAATGGATGGAAGATAGTTTGCACTATCAAGTTTTATCATTAATATGCTCAATAAAAGAAACCAACCAAAAAAACAAACATAGAATTTTTCCTTGTAAGCCAAGGTTGGTGCCATGGGGGCTTGAAGCCCAATTGTAAACTAAAGCCACAAACCAATTTAAGGAGATCAAGACGAGAATTAGGAAAATTACCCCACTAAGCCTTTACAAATCTCGCGGCTTTATCATTAATGACCAACATTATCACATAGGGTGGATGGAATGTCATGCAAATCTTCCACATATTACATGAGGATAACGATCGAGAACCCATACTCTTATTCCTCATCATAACAATGTCCCTATGCTATCTTACATGGGATAAAATTTATCTTTATTTTTAATATTATTATAGTAATATATTCAACATAAGTTTATCATAACACTTGTGGGAATTGAACTTGGGTGAGCATCACCCGATGCAATGAGTGCTAAGTGAACTATTCAAAAATCATGAGAAATTAGTCAGTTAAGACTACCTCTCATGGAAATGGTCATACGTTTGAATGACTTACTTAACGCAGTTGAATCCCAAAAATGATATCTAATATAATGCACTACGTAAATCCCCCATACTTAAATTCAAAAAGAGTCAAGGGATCTCTACTTGAATGGTTCATGAGGCACAATACTTGCTAAGGTTTTGCAAATGGGGTAGCAAGCTAAGTGGGCTTGATTGTGGGAAAAACTCCACAGTTAAGCGCGCTTGAGCCAGAGGAGTTCTGGGATGGGTGACCTCCTGGGAAGTCCTGGTTACCGGGTGCAAGCCCCGGAAGTGATGATTGATGCTATGTGATTCGTTCTCCACATTTCACTAGTTTCAATCCCACTTCTTCACCCCTGTGAGCATCACCCGATGCAATGAGTGCTAAGTGAACTATTCAAAAATCATGAGAAATTAGTCAGTTAAGACTACCTCTCATGGAAATGGTCATACGTTTGAATGACTTACTTAACGCAGTTGAATCCCAAAAATGATATCTAATATAATGCACTGCGTAAATCCCCCATACTTAAATTCAAAAAGAGTCAAGGGATCTCTACTTGAATGGCTCATGAGGCACAATACTTGCTAAGGTTTTGCAAATGGGGTAGCAAGCTAAGTGGGCTTGATTGTGGGAAAAACTCCACAGTTAAGCGCGCTTGAGCCAGAGGAGTTCTGGGATGGGTGACCTCCTGGGAAGTCCTGGTTACCGGGTGCAAGCCCCGGAAGTGATGATTGATGCTATGTGATTCGTTCTCCACATTTCACTAGTTTCAATCCCACTTCTTCACCCCTGTGAGCATCACCCGATGCAATGAGTGCTAAGTGAACTATTCAAAAATCATGAGAAATTAGTCAGTTAAGACTACCTCTCATGGAAATGGTCATACGTTTGAATGACTTACTTAACGCAGTTGAATCCCAAAAATGATATCTAATATAATGCACTGCGTAAATCCCCCATACTTAAATTCAAAAAGAGTCAAGGGATCTCTACTTGAATGGTTCATGAGGCACAATACTTGCTAAGGTTTTGCAAATGGGGTAGCAAGCTAAGTGGGCTTGATTGTGGGAAAAACTCCACAGTTAAGCGCGCTTGAGCCAGAGGAGTTCTGGGATGGGTGACCTCCTGGGAAGTCCTGGTTACCGGGTGCAAGCCCCGGAAGTGATGATTGATGCTATGTGATTCGTTCTCCACATTTCACTAGTTTCAATCCCACTTCTTCACCCCTGTGAGCATCACCCGATGCAATGAGTGCTAAGTGAACTATTCAAAAATCATGAGAAATTAGTCAGTTAAGACTACCTCTCATGGAAATGGTCATACGTTTGAATGACTTACTTAACGCAGTTGAATCCCAAAAATGATACCCATGATAAACTTAACTCACATAAAATGGTTGAGAGTGAGAATCACCTTGGAGTTGAACCCGCCTGTTTGTTTTAACTAGAAATTGTCCCAAACAAATGATATATATATATATCCAATTTTAATGTCACGGCCAAGCCAAACAACAAAATGGTGTATGAGACCCCCTCGTCTGTGGGACAAAGGACTCACCTGTGCATGATGATTTCACTGCTAAGTCTACGAAGACATACATACTCTACCCATCTGGTTTTGAAACTGTGACCTCTTAGGAGGAAACACACACCCTTAATATATAAAATTTGATGTTTTGGGTTGATAGCTCGAGTAGTACATATATATAATTTGACGTTTTGGTTTGGTGGCTTGAGTGGTTGAGAGCACAGTGTATTCTCCCATCTACATAGGTTGAATTCCTAGGGACATGTTTGGTTCATGTGAAAAGTTTGAAAAATAGGCATCCCATCCACATTACCTCTTAACTCTTGCAAGATCATAAATTATTAATATATTTGATTTGTGGACTATTGGATATACTCTTTAGTATTATAATGATAATTAAAAGATTTTATCTTAAACTTTACCTAAATTACTAAAATATATTTATTATTAATAATAATAATATAAAAAAATTAACTCATCTAGATAAAAAATAAATATATTTAAAACTAAAAATTATCATTTAAATATTTTATAATAATTCTAATAAATTGATTAACTAAAACATTTATATATAAACGAGTTAAGAGTTAATGGTAAACTAGAGTGAGATAAATAAATAAATAAATAAGTAATTATTATTTCATATTGTTATCATATCATGGTGTACGCAAAAGTGGGAACATCAATCGCAATCAAATAGCCAGTATGCTCAACTTGGGTAATACATAAAATGAATATAGAACTGAGCGAGAGTTAAAAATGTTAATTTGAAACGCTATTATCCATATTTTTATTTTATATATCATTTTCCACTTTAGAGATATGATTATCCCGTTTTTATATAATATACCATTTTTCAATTAGTTTATATTATCCTTTTTCGTTTTAAGTTTATAACTACTTTTCACTTAGTTTATATTATCTTTATTTTAAAATGATATCCTTTAGAGGTCAACTCTTCATTTCCTATTTTTAATTATGATTTAATTTTAAAAATTTGTTTAAAGACATTGAATATAAAATAATATTTTCACTTCTCTGTCACATTATAGACCATCAAGATGATGTAGACCATCATGATTATAGTAATTGAGATTTTTTAAATATGATTTAATTTTAAACAAATCATAATAGTAATTGAGATTTTTTAATTATGATTTAATTTTAAAAATTTGTTTAAAGACCCTTATTATAAAATAATATTTTCAATTCTCTATCACATTATACATCATCATTATAATGATGATGATAGTAATTGAGATTTTTATGGTAGAAAATGTATAAAAAAAAGAGTTGCTTTGGGTGGAAGGTAGGAGGGAGTTTGTTTTTTTTCCCGATATTTAATATAGTATATGATTTACATATGTAAACAATGAGGTTGAGGTTGAGGTTGAGGTTTGATGATAATATAAGGGATAATTTTTACTAGATCATGATCATATTATTTGGGAAGGGTTTATTATAAAAGATTTAATTATTATTATCATAATTATTTATTAATTTTTAATAGTAAAAGGCTAAAAAATTTATGAAGAAATAAAATAATTTAGAGGGAAATTTTTATAGTTTAAAACTTTCAATATGTCTTATATTTTTAAGTTAAGATTTAAGAGAGGGTTCGACAAGATGGTAGATAGAATGGAAATTTAAGAGAGGGTTTGACAAGATGGTAGATAGAATGGAAATTTAAGAGAGGGTTCGACAAGATGGTAGATAGAATGGAAAATGTGCAAGCCACGTTAAACAAAGGTGTGTTTATCTTTTTATGATAGTAAGGGGACAAAAACATTTCCTTAACATTCTTTTAATCAAGTTTCAATCTAGAATCATGGCTCTAAATCCACGGGGGATTCATTGGGGGAGAAATACCATACTACGTGGGTTCATATTGGGGGATATATATTGAGGAAGAAATGGCATAATATATTGAGGGATATATAGGGGGTAAAGGGCTTTTATATTGGCAAGTATTAAAAATGAAGCTCAAAGTTAATGAAAAAATATAAAGGGGTATACAAAATGTTAATGAAAAAATGGATCCCTGCAATATCTGGTGGAAGTAGGGGTTTTTTAAATTGGGAAGGTGTATTGGGTTCGTATTGGTAGGGGGTTAAATAATGTGATATTTAGGGGTATTTTCCAATATGTAGTCAAATTAAGGGTGTTCTTTAATATGCCATGAACGCACGTGATAGGTCAGAGGTTCATTGAGCGAAGCCCCTATGTCTAAATCCCACAAAGAAGGTATTGAATACGGGGGCCTCCCTTATCTAGTGATCATGTTACTTGCATGGGGTGGACAAGGCTATTAAATGCCCCTACTTGTTCACCTCCACTCTACTCCTCATTTGGACAATGGTCATTACAACCAACATACATTTGTTTGACCCATCAATGTGTGAACCTTTGTAGTTTGGTTTGGGGTTAATGCAAGTCTCATCCAACTTGGGAAATTATTGGTGTATTGATTTTAAATTGAGAATCAAGATAGATGGATAATCATTCCTCTTTATGTTTGTAATGAAGTCTTGTTGTTTGGGGTAGCTTAGAGTGGTAGGAGGAAGTGGTGCCTTAGGTCACTCACACTCTTTGGCATCAATCTAGTAACTTTAGTGCCCTTCTTAGATTAGAAGGGATGGTAGAGTTGTAAGCCATGTCTTGCTGTTGTTGTTTGTTCAGGGGAATGCAAGGATTGAAGAAAGGCATTGCAGAGGCCATGGGCATGTCCACCTCCTTGATTATGGAGTGGGAAAGGTGGGAGAAGACCACATAATAAAATAGCTTAAAGGCCACAAAGAAAAACACAAACATCCTCTAGAGGTTAGTAAGCACATTTTGACTTAAGGATTAAGAGAAGAAATCTTGAGCTATATTGCTTCTATTGAGGGAAAGACAATCAAAACTCTCAACCTCCTTACACACTCTCTTCAACTTGGTGGCGCACATCTTGACTCATAACAAGCTCTCTCACACACACATCCTACTCAATGTAGCTAAGGACCCAACCTAGAGACTTTATTAAATCTTCTAAAGGTTATGCTAGCAACTTAACAACCTAGGTGGGCTTTGTTGTTTATTCCTACCATGTGCCTTAATTTCTATTAAGTTATCTATGTTTTACTAAGTGATTATATTGTTAAAACAACTTACCTGGGTATATACATGCAAACTTTTAAGTGTGATAGATTGGATGGAGTATGCAATGTCCCACTTTGCTTTGCATATGACTAGGATATTTATCCATGATTGGTTCATTGGGTTGTATTACTTGTGATGTGGAAGTTAGTGATTTTTATATAAACACTTATGTGCATATAGTTGTCTATGAGTGCATACACATATGTTATGTGTGATTATATTTGATTATGAAAATGCATGGAATGATGTTAAGTTGGTTTCTTATGTAAATGCTAACCAATTTTGTTGAGGGAGTGGAAATTGTGGGAGGTTGGCCAATTATACAAGATCCATAGATGGATAAGTTTTGTATTTCCCTAGGATAAATGTCATGAGGCTAGATAAACCAATGAAGTGAAAATTCCTAACTACTATATATGAATAGTGGGATGCTATGAAACATATTTGGATAAAAATAAATGAACTAAAGTGTGAATGCTGTGAAAGCATGTTGACATAGGTCTCACAATGATGATATTTTGCTTATATTTTATAAATATCCATGTGCATATGTTGCATTATGTGTTTCATTAATTTTTTAAGAGAACTATAGGTTGGGAGTCTAAAAATAAGGTTCATGGAAGTTAGTAACTTATCATGTTGACTATTTAGAAGAACTCTAGGTTGAGAGTTAGACAATGAGGCCCACAGAGAGTCACTTAAGAAGTTAAGCATTTTGATTTTGATTATGTTATACATGTGTGTATGTGATTCATGCATGTGTAGGAGATAAAATGAAGTCTTTCCAACTTGATAACATATGGTTGTGGGACATGCCAAAAAGGCTTCGGTTTCATTATATTAGCATAAGTAGTGGCGCTTTGGCTTACATGCTCATTTCCAAAAGAGAGACACAAAGGTTCTTAGGAGGCTTTGGCTTCATGTTAGGTCCCTATAATACTAATGTAGACCCCTTATTGTTCTTGTTAGTGTAACCCCCTTATTGTTATTGTTGTGCCCATGTAGCCCCCATATTGTTATTGTTGTGCCCATGTAGCCCCCATATTGTTATTGTTGTGCCCATGTAGCCCCCATATTGTTATTGTTGTGCCCATGTAGCCCCCATATTGTTATTGTTGTTCCACATAGAAGCCCACTATTGTTATTGTTGTGCCCTTACGTTATTATTATTATGTAGGCTCTGATTACATTGTAACCCCTTAGACTCTTATATATACAAAGGAGGTCTTTTCATTTGTATCATCCGAGTAATTGTTCATTTATGTAATGTAAAGAAGGTTTCCCCCTTGAAGAGGATATTTTTTAAGCCGTTGATCTATCTTTTTGTGAGTTGGTTGCATAACATTTGGTATCAGAGCCTTGGATTCTAGGGTTTCGCTTCTTCAAACATGGCATCTTGGAATTTTCGCTATAAATTGTTTTCTACGAGGCTTCCAAAGTTGAAATTTTGACCACAAGGAGCTGAAATCATGGTGAACTCCATGTCCAAATTTCAGATCTTGGTTCGCTATATTTTTAGAGATATGATCTGAGGAAATTATGGTTTTTTGCATGCTCCAAAATTAAATCTGAAACAGGTGACCTAGGGAAAATTGTCATAAATTTCTCTCCGAGCATCATATTTGAATTTCATAAAAGGTGGATGAAAGTGCACATAATGTAGTATTTTTTTAATCATTTTCAGGGCTGAAGGTAAAAAAAGTGACACGTGGTACGCCATACAAGTTCACTCTATTGAACCAGTCGATAATCAGGTAATCGTGGGAGATTAGGTATAACTCTTTCTTTAAGAATCCAATATCGGTCTGAATTGCGAGGTTGCAAAAAAGACTTAGAGGGATACCAAAAAAAAAAAAAAAAAAAAAAAAAAAAACAACTTGGAGATCTGAAATTACAAAGATTAAACATTTTCAATATTGAGATCCTAAACAGAAAGAGAAAGGTGTGTATTTTTTAATTTTGCACGACTTTTGTTTCAAACATATTTTTTTGCACGACTTTTGTTTCAAACATATTTTTGAAGTGATTCAAAGGGCATATTGAAGCATAAATATCAATATTTGGTTCTAAAATGCCTCCCAAACAAAAGAATTCTACACCCATTAAGCCCTTAGAAATCTCTACTATGACGCATGAAGAGGAAGAATTGCAACACAATATATCAAAATTACGAGAACAAGTGCAACAAATTTCGCTCTCACAAAGAGAAACCAATGATGACATGGATGGCTTAAAAGGGGAAATGGATGGTATAAAAGGAAACATGGATGTTTTTAAAGTAGACATGGATGCGATGAATGTCAAGTTGGAAGGGTTGACAAAGTTATTTCAAGAAAGGCTTCCCGGTGGTGACAAGGTAATCTATGAAAATCATGATGAGGACAAAATGAATATGAATTATGATTTTAGAGACTCTAATGTGGGGTTTAAGAACCACCAAATTCCAAATATAGATATGAGGAAGTTTGTTGGTAAGGATTCGGTAACATGGATACTACAGATGGAGCAATATTTTGATCTACAGGATGTGCAACCCTCACAAAAGGTACATATTGCATCTTTATATTTAGAACCAAATCAGTTTGCATGGTATAGATGGATTTGTTCTCGTAAACCACTTGTCACTTGGTCAATTTTTACGGATGAAATGATAGCACATTATGAAGATACAAAAAGCAACACCTTATTTAGCCAATTGATAAATCTCAAACAAAAGAGTTCAATGGTGGAGCACATTGAAGACTTCCAAAAATTGAATATTAGGGTAACCGATATTCTAGAGGAGCATAGATTGATGTATTCATAGGGACTTTAAAATATAACATCCAACATGAGGCTCACCTTTGGGAACCTGATTCATTGGAGAAGGCATTCAGGGTGGCAAGAAAAGTTGAAAGCAAAATTATGGCAACAAGGAAGCCTACCACTCTCATATATAAATATGGAATTGTTGCTACTCCTAGTCTTCCACAACCTACAAGGTTGACACCACAACAATTGGAGGAAAAAAATACAAAAATGGCTTTTTTTACAGTTGTGATAGAAAATACACTAAAGGTCATGGGTGTGCTGAGAAGAAACTATTCTACATTGATTGTGAAGAGGAGGAAGAAAAGGAACAAAAAACATCAAAAGAGGATGATATACACCAAGAACCAGCCCTAAAGAAAGAAGAAATGAATCTAAGCATATCTTGTAATGCATTGGTAGGAATTACCACTCCTCAAACTCCCAATATAGAAGGATATATCAAGAAGAAAAAGGTAATAGTATTGATTGATTTGGGTAGTACCCATAATTTTATTCATTGTAAGATTGCCAAGGAATTGAATTGCTTCCTATATCCAACACCAGAGTGTCAAGTGATGGTTGCAAATGGAGGAAATAAAATTGCTTTGCAAAGTGCCATAATATAAAGATAATCATGGGGGAATATGTGTTGAATAGTCCAATGTTTTCCATTCCAATGGGTGGTGTTGATATTGTCCTAGGAGTCCAATGGTTTCAATACTTGGGGACGATATCTTTCAGTTTTCAAGAACTTTTCCTGACTTTGTTTAGGAAGGAAAGGAAGTTGAATTAAGGGGTATTGTAGGGAAAACAAGAAATATAATAAGCTCTCATGGCATGACAAAGCTTCTGAAGAAAGAAAAACGGGGTTTAATTGCATAATTATGCTCACTAGAGGTTCAAACATCGAAATCATCTATTTCTCCAGATCTCTAATAAGTCTTGGACAATCATTCCAAGCTGTTGAGACTCTCAAAGGCCTCCCACCTATTCGTGATCATGATCATACTATTCATTTGATTCCAGGAAGTGTTCCTCCAAACATGGGGCCTTACAGATATCCTTATGCCCAAAAGAGTGAAACTGAACATATGGTTGCAGAAATGTTAGAGGCTGGTATAATTCAACCTAGTAAAAGTTCTTTCTTTGCTCTAGTAGTATTGGTGCACAAGAATGATGGATCATGGCGTATATGTCCGGATTATAGGGAGCTCAACAAGCTCACTATTAAAGATAAATTTCCCATTCCTGTCATTGATGAATTGTTGGATGAATTACATGGAGAAATTTACTTCACCAAGTTGGATCTTTTCTCAAGATATCATCAAATTAGAATGAAGACTGAAGACATTCCAAAAACAACATTCAGAACTCATGAGGGTCATTATGATTTTTTGGTCATTCTTTTTGGCCATGCACATTCCACATTTTAAGGATTGATGAATTCCATTTTCAAACCCTTCCTTAAAAAAAGTGTTACTATTTTTTAATGATATACTAATCTACAACGAGTCTTGGAAGGATCATGTTCAACATGTTGACAAGGTGCTCAAACTATTAGAGGAGAAACAATTATATGCAAAAATCTCCAAATGTTTGTTTGGAGTACAGGAGGTGGAATATTTGGGTCATACTGTATCTCATGAGGATGTTAAGGTAGACCCTAACAAAATTAAAGCCATTAAGGAATGGAAAATCCCCACAACCATAAAGCATCTTCAAGGATTTCTCAAGTTGACAGGGTATTATCGCAATTTTGTTAAGAATTATGGGAGAATAGTGGTACCTATAACATCATTACTGAAGAAAGATGCATTTTCTTAGACTCCAGAAGCAATGAAGGCCTTTAAACATCTTAAGGAGGCAATGTGCCAAGCATCGGTCTTAGGTATGACAGACTTCACAATTTTTTGTTGTTGTGGAATGTGATGCCTTAGGAAATGGTATTGGTGTTGTTTTAATGCAAGAAGGAAGACCCATTGCTTTTGAAAGTCATCCAATCAAAGGAAAGTATTTACACAAACCTATTTATGAGAAGGAAATGTTCACAATACTACTTGCACTAAAGCAATGACGACCTTACCTAATGGGAAGAAACTTCAAGGTAAAAACATATCATGTGATCCATAAACTGTCGTGGATATTCCACTGGACATTTCGTCACCACATATCTGATAATATTATATTAAAAATATGAGATTCTACACTATCACAGTTTTATTTAATTTCTAGATTTGTAAAATTAACTGTAATTAGTGCATGCATGTAAAAGTAAATCAAGCAGAAAAGTAGAGAACGACAAAATAATCTCACACACACACATAATAGAAAAGATATGCTCTCTGGGAAACCCTTTCGGGAGAAAATCCAGCTGGAAGGTGAGGTCGTTTCGCTCTCTTTCTCTGTATGGAAATATGGTTGTAGATACAAATAAGTAATGTGTGTGGCCTGTGGGCTGCTACAGTGCACATATCCTCTCTGTGTGCTCTACTTCCTATCTCTCTTGGCTATCTTTGCTCAACAATGGAACAAAATTCTCTCGAAAGAATGGAATGCCTCTTCCTCCTAGTGGCCTGGTTATAACACAACCCGATAGCCTACTAGTGATTAAGCTTGACTACATCAACTCTTAACTAGAGTTACAAAATAGACACTTATAGAGTCTTTTACATCACAAACATGTGGCTAGCTCCTTTTCCATGAATAATGGGGGCTGACGCGGCATCCTCCCGAACTATAGGTGTGAAAACAGGAAGGTCAACCTCTGAGTGGCATAACTTTTGCATACGGACTTCAATTAACGCGATTCTTGTGCAGTTGGAAAGCTCTTTGTGTGTAGAATAGCTTTAAAAGGTGATGATATTTGGTAGAAAATTTTTACCCCCAAAAAACATCATTTGATGCCTCAAAACGCTCCTAGAGGGTTTCAAACCCCGTTTCACCAAAATGGGTCCTGCTGGTAAAAATGGTCCTGTGAGCTGATTCCTCCACTTTTTCCACTCCATATGCTTCAATATGGCTGAAAAAAAATATAATGATCCAATTCGGATCATCATGATAGTCTTAAATACTTTTTGGAATAAATATTATATTTAGAAGAGTAGCAAAAATGGGTGACAAAGATGTTGGGTTATGACTTTGAAATCATCTTCAAAAAAGGGAAGCAAAATGTTGTTGCAGATGTACTATCAAGAAAGGATGAGGATGTGGAAGCATTTCTTTGTTCCATTTCTATTATCCAACCCAAGTGGATAATCGAAGCAAGGGATGAATGGAAGAATGATGAAGATGTGTGGTCACTCATTCAAAAGTTGCAGCAAGATCCTACTACATCTGATACATTTAGCTATAAAAATGATTCATTATGGTACAAAGATTGCTTATATATTTATAAGAATTCCCAAGTCAAACAAAATATTCTTTTAGAATTGCACACCTCTCCCTTAGGAGGGCACTCTAGATTTTTTAAAACTTACCATAGGGTCAAGAAGGATTTTTTTTTAGGATGGCCTTAAATTTGATATTCAACATTTTGTGGCAGAATGTTTGGTTTGCCAACAAAATAAAGTTGAGACAATTAATACCCCTGGTCTGTTACAACCTTTAGCCATTCTAAGGCAATGTTGGGAGGAGGTCTCAATGGATTTTATCACAGGTTTACCCAAGTTGGAAGGAAAGAGTATCATCATGGTGGTAGTTGATAGACTTACCAAGTATGCACACTTTTGCACATTATCTCATCCTTTTTAAGCCAATACAATTGCTATTGTATTTATGGAAATAATTCAAAAACTTCATGGAAAACCAAAGATTATAGTGAGTCACAGAGATCCCATTTTCACTGGAAATTTTTGGACGAAATTATTTTCTTGCCTTAGTACTCAATTTTCTCATGGCTCATCTTATCATCCTCAATCTGATGGGCAAACTGAGATAGTGAAAAAATGTTTGGAAGGATATCTTAGTTGCTTTGTATCTGATAAACAAACATAATGGGTCAAGTGGTTCCCTCTAGCTGAATGGTGGTATAACACTTCCTTCTATAATGCAGCAAAAATGACCCCATTTATGGAACTTTATGGATATCATCCACCACCCATCACATCATCTTTAAGAGAAAATTCCAAGGTTCAAGAAGTGGAATATCACATCAAGCATCATCAAAAAGTTCTCCAACTCTTAAAGGATAACCTCACTATGGCGCAAAATCGAATGAAACAACAGGAAAATCAGCATCGTAGTGAAAGAAATTTTGATGTAGGTGACTGGGTATTTTTACGGCTACAACCATACAAACAAATATCTCTCAAGAAAGCTAAGAAGGATAATAAATTATCACCAAAGTACTACAGTCCTTACAAGGTGTTGAAAAATATTGGTACTATGGCATACAAATTGGAGCTTCCTGCATCTTCCCAAGTACACCAAGTTTTCCATGTTTAGGTTATTGGTGACAAGCTTCCAGTTCAAACAATGTTGCTAGAACTTGATGAAGAAGGAAAAATAATATTTGAGCCTGAAGCAGTCACGGAAACAAGAACCCGACAACTACAAAATCGATCAATTTTAGAGTATCTCATTAGGTGGAAGAACTTACCCGCTGAAGATTCCACATGGGAGGATGAGAATTTTATACAGGAGCATTCGAAACTACTCAAGCGTTGAGGACAACACTTTTTTGAAGGAGAGGGGCATGTTAGGTCCCTATAATATTAGTGTAGCCCCCTTATTGTTATTGTTAGTGTAACCCTTTATTGTTATTGTTGTGCCCAAGTAGCCCCCATATTGTTATCGATGTGCGCCATAGAAGCCCACTATTGTCATTTTTATGCCCTTACATTATTATTGTTATATAGGCCATGATTATATTGTGACCCCTTAGACTCCTATATATACAAAGGAGGTATTTTTATTTGTATCATCCAAGAATTATTCATTTATGTAATGTAAAGGAGGTTTCCCCCTCGAAGAGAATATTTTTTAAGTCATTGATCTAAATTTTTGTGATTTGGTTGCATAACACTTCATTATTTTAGAATGAGTCATGGTGCTTTGGCTCACCCACTTAGTCCCATGTGCTGGAAATACTGAGAGGGGGGGGGGGGTGAATCAATATTCCTTTTCAATTGTTATTTTTACTAGTTAAATCATTTATATTTAGAACAAAAAATGAACAATAGGAATAAATGCTTTTATTAATATAATCTTTACAATAAATCAGGTACAATATATATAGGGCTCTAACCTGTTGCCAAGCACCAACTTGGACATTTTGTGAGGCTCCAACCTCTAGGGCACCAACCCTGTCTTGTCAAGGCACCAACCTTGGATTTAGGAGCACCAACTCCAAGGACACCAATCCTTCCAATTCTGAGGCACCAACCCCAAGGGCTCCGACCCTATCTTGTCAAGGCACCAACCTTGGATTTAGGAGCACCAACTCCAAGGACACCAATCCTTCCAATTCTGAGGCACCAACCCCAAGGGCTACAACCCTATCTTGTCAAGGCACCAACCTTGTTTGTTCGAGGCTCCAACCTTCAAGGCACAAACCCTTTGGGCTCCAACGCACTGCTATATTTTGTCTAGATATTTTTGATAGTAATTCTCTGCTCCCAAAATATTCTTCACTAAATTTTGTCATTCTACAGCTTCACTGTAGTTTCCATGCTACATCATAAATGACAACCTGTCTTCATATGAAGGAGTCTTCACAACTCTTCATATTGCCCACATAGAGTCTGCACAGTTACTTCATGATGACTTCAAATAACCATCATGATCTCCAATAATGTCTCCAAAATCTGCTGATGCTTTTCAACAATATATCTTTGATAAGTTGCGCTAAGCCAAAATGTCTGCACAAAAAAACAATTCTCTATTTTTCAGCCCTATGTTCTTATTGTTGCGGTAACTGTTTCGGGAGTGACTGCTTCTTATTGTCGCGATATCTTACTTCCAAGAAACAAACTCACAAGCACTTCAATGCTGGTGCTGTCTACTGCTCCCTTCAAACGTTGACAGATGAAACTTTATTGCCTGTCATAGAACTATTCTTCAAATTGCATTCTGTACTTCTTCCATCGATTAATTTATCACAGGTATGAGCCTTTCAAAGATTAACCCAATCAAAAGAATGCTTTTACCTTCATCTTCCGCTGGCCGTTCGGCTTCCTCTGCGCTCACTTGACCTTCAGCTTTCTTTCTACTGTTCCTTGGGCTTCCTCTGTCTCTTCAAGTTCACGAGTTGTGAACTTCTTTATGCTCTATTTTTATGCATGAGATAGATACTCAGAACTGAAGCGTTTTAACTCATTTTTATACGAGTTTCACCAATGACCAAAGGACACGTCTATTGGAGGGAGGTCGACTTGTATATTAAAAATATATATTGGAGAGTCTTTTATCCATAGACTTGATTATTCACGGAAACCATATAAGAGAGGCTATACCCACAGGGAGGTCCCACATGCCACATCACTACCTCAATCACAATCGCAACTTTCAGAGGTCTTTTACAAGTCGTGCCCATAACATAGCTGATGGCCGATTTCCCCTACTGGATGCGATATTATATTAAACTATTTTGATAAACCCGTTGGGTCCACCACTTTATCGCAATCGTAATTTCATAAGACTCCTGCAATTGCAACTTTATGAAAATCCACATTAATAGAGGTCCCCACACGTCATGGCTTTAATCCCGCAATCGCAACTTCATGAGAATCCCACAATCGCAACATTCAATATCACCGATATTCACATATCACCCCGTAGCGGATGCGATATTTAATAAACCGTTTTTAATAAGTCCGTCGGGTCCACACCTCTATCGCAATCAATGGTTTGACATCCCTTTGAAACTTGTGATTACTGCGGATGCGATATTTTATTAAGTCATGCTATAATGGTGTAGTGGGTCCGCAATGCTATCCCAGTCGGTGGTTCGGGGGTTTATCGCAATCGCAGTTTTAGTGTGACATTCCTTTAAGACTTGCAATGTGAAGGTTCCGATACACGTGGATGCGATATTACAATAGGGCGATTACCATAACCTGTTTTCAGGTCCGCAATACATATCACAATCTATGGTTTGCGGGACTTCGACTGGCACATGGATTAAAACGGCCTTAGCCCCTGTAGTTGACTGTGATCTAAGAGTTGAATATGAGATCAACGACTAGGATTGAGTGCGAGACTTCAACCACGATCAAGGAAATCCATACTTTCCTACCCCCGCAGTTGCTAATCACTGTCGATCTAATAGATCTGTTGATCTGATGATCCAGATCTATTCCTCCGCCATTCTTCTTCTGCAAGCACTTGGGTTTGATCTCTGCCGTTCATTTCTTGACTCCATTATATTACAATCGGGGGTTTGAGTAGTGTTTACATAACTTAATATAATAGAACCACCGATAACGCGACAATATAATTTCTCTGATAAAGCGCCGATATCTTAACTCCTCCCTATAAACTGCTTCCGATAAATTGCTTCTCTTCTCTTGCTGGCTTTCAATGACTTCTTCCTCTTACTCTTTGGCTTTCCTCGGCTTCCGATAGCTTTCCTCCTTGGTTCCACTATTTCTATTACGTCTGTATTCAATCCTTGGATCCTTCATGGGCAACATTATGATCACAAGAATTTGCCATCACAAACACTGCCATATTGACATCAATGACAACCTAGATTAACACCATGATAGGAAAGAAGTCTAAAGATTGAGGTACATAGTTTCTTTACTGAATATGTGGGATAAGGAAGTTGAGTAGTTTGGCAACACCATTTTATTTAAGGGTGAAGGTGATTTGGTTTGTCAAAATTTCCTACTATGAGCACTTTTACCATGGGAATGAAGGGATACATGTTAATATTTTTTCCAGTTAAGGGAAAAATTCAACCTCCTATGGATTGAATGCAAGTCCCTCTATGTTTTTAGAGAGGTGGTACTCTTTATGAACACACTCAAATAACTTGAAATACAATTAAAACATTAACACATGCACCTATGAGTGGACCAAGTTTTTTTTTCAAGAATGCAAGGAAAGGAGTAACAACATATATAAAAGTTAAAATTTTAAGTACGATATCCATCCATTCCATCAAATCAATAAAATATCATTGAAGCATATCAAAAGGGTAGACATAAGATAAAGAAGTTAAAATATATAAAGGGTAGACATAAGATAAATAAGTTCAAATATCGGAGAGCGATAGAATGATTTCATTCATATAAAATCATAAAGAGCATGGGAAAAACATTCATGAGATTCATGTAAGTTTAAACACGCTTTTGAACCACAAATGAACCGCTCTCCTGAAAAGGAGCTCTCTACGAGAGTTAAAAAATATTACATATTTAAGTTTTGAAAATGCCTGGTGCTTAAGGCACTTAACAAAAGCCTGAGACTTAATCACAAATTTAAATGCATTTGTCCCAAGGGGGGAATGGGATTGGGCTCCCGTGAACTATAACACAAATAAGATACAAAATGTGGAAGGATGGAATTTCCCTCATGCTGAAGTCTCTGTTGCCTTTTATTGTTGAAGTTGAATTCGTTACAATGATTGTTCAATAGTTATTTGGGATGAATGACATTTTGGAGTGATTTCATTAACAATTATTCAATATAATCTTTCATGGGAGGAATTGTGATATCCATTTTGACACATTGATTAAATATTTCCTCCTCAATTTCCTGGGTGTCCTCAAGCAATTGTTCAACTAGGGTAGATTGATCTTCATTTACATTGACAAAAGTAACTAGCCACTTTTTAATTTCCTCTTCAAAAAAATCAATTATATTGTCAAATTCCGACCCCATTGAATCCTTTACATCTTTCAACTCATCCTTCAATATATCCTTTGGAATTAATGTAGAATCTCTTATCATGTAAGGATCATATAGATCAATAACAACTTTGATTTCCTTGAGAAAGACATCACTTCTATAATTTTATTGTATTCAGAAATAATATCCTCTAGTATATTAATTTTTTCAGACCATCCAACTTGGATTTGCTTTAGTCTTTTGGGTTCAGGGAGATTCTGTTGTGATCTTCGTAATTTGTTGAGTGAACTGAGCTTTTGAAAAAATGTATATAATTGATTATCTACAAAATGCCAATCATGCTCGAGGGATTTTTTAAGCCAATCAATTAAGGAGGAAACTCTTTGTGCTAGATTTCTTAAATGGGAAGCTATTTCCCATACATCTTCAATAATCTTCAATCTCTTACTAATATTATTAATAATATAATATTTAACTCCATTAAGGAGGTGGACTACTTTTCTAATCCTGCAAGTTGTCCCACGGGTGGATACTATTGCCACCAGTTCTTGTATTGCAAGAGGAGTCATAAATAAAGGAACATGATTAAGAGCTTCTTCAAGCTCTTTTATTCTTTTTTATCACCTCAGATTTTTTGCCTCTTGCTCAGTAACTGAATGAGCCAACACTTATGTTGTGGTCTGATGTAATTTCAAGAGCCCTGTGGCTTTGACTTCCGAAACATCAACATCCATTTTAGTATGACCAATAACTCTTTTATTGTGAACCTTCACCCTATCAATTCTTAACTTCTTGGTACTTTTGTCATAAGTTGTATTCTACAAGGTAACATGGTGATCTTCAAAAGTGGTTGTATATTCATTAATTTATTCAATTATTCTTTGGTTTTCAGACATGTAGGATGCAACCCAATCAAGTAATGCAATAATTGTTGGCTCACTAAGATATCTTTTTACAAGTAATCTTAATCCCTACATTAGTTGTCAACCCGAGGTAAGTCTTTTTATCTCAAGAGTGCCAGCACAGTATATGTAGTGAATGTAGAGGTCATCTAATGATGAATCGTTGCAATCACTAATGGCTAACTCTTCAATTCAATTCACACAATTATGAAAAGAACTATCTATGGAAGAAATACTCTTAACACACTCTACAATTCTATGCAACTTGTTCCGAAATCAATTGAAACTGAATGCAAATAAGAATTACACTTGGAATTGTTCAAATAAACTTAAGACTAATCAAGTAACGAAACTATAACTATTGAACAACACTTTTAATCTATAACACCCCAAATCAACTTGCAATTCTCAATTGAACATCAACAGTAATTGAACAACAATCAACAATCGATAATTGAACAACAATTGGTAATTGAACAACAAATAGCGATAAAGGATTCCTAAATAGCAAACGATCTATATTGCAATCTGTAGAAGTTAATCAGTCTTATCTCCAAGATCTATGATAACATCTATTCAAATGAACAACAATCTGCTATCAACACTAATTCACTCATTCCAATCAAAGCACTACTTAAGTATGTCATACGGCTTCACTTTGAATCTAATTGAACAACAATATGAATCAATATCACAAACCTTTACGATAAATGAAGTAATTGAACATTAAATCAATAGTAAAGACTAAATATAAAAACTATGACACAAAGGAGCAGTAGAACTTCTTGTGACTAGGCCTAGAGTTACCAGAAGCCTCTACTTAATAAGAACTCAGAATACGAAGATGTATCAAACACATCCTCCTTTCATTAATTGAAAATAATAGTTGATAGAGTCACTGATATAACAACGTATATGTTTTCAAAAAGAATAATTACAGATTATCAAAGTCTGAACTGTATCTAATTGCCTTTTGGCCCTATATATAACATAAAAGAGTAACTGGATAAAAGTGAATCCTCAGGATCAGGGGATCCTGAGGATTTCACAATATATAATCTGATCATGTGATAAAATAGCATTGTTCGAGCTGATATCCCACTTCTTTGTCTGCCCAAGATGCTGTTGCTTTTCCCTTTTATGGCCTCGTGATGTTCTGTCAACTGAATGACTGTTTCCCAGTCTACATCTCTGCACACAAAGATAGCAAAGAATCAATTTTTCGTACTAGATTTGCCTATTCTATCACCAAATAGTTTCATCCAACTTTAACCGATATTTTCCTCATTTTAATATATAAACAGAGATAATCGTATAAGGATGAATGATAAATGAAGCATTTTACGAAGAGAAATCATACCTTTTTCCTGTCCCAACATACTCCCCAGCTTACCTTGTTGCATGTCCTCATGCAAGAGAATAGTTTAGATGCAACTAAGTTAGGGAATAAGCAGGATATACTTCCTCCTTGTAATTCCTAAAACCATTCTTTTGCTTAAGGACAGCGAAAGCCTGGGTTACCTCATAATCATTCAAGTTATAGTCATTGCGGTATTGATCAGGAGGATACCATATGATTGGGGTACGACATCCTATCCAATTTGGCCCCATTGTTAAAATCATATTACTATATTTATAAAAACAAGAAGAGGCAGCTTGGAAGTTTTGATACCCAAATGGCTCTCAGCCCCTCACAGTGTTACTAGAGATTTCCCACCTCTGCCTTGATGTAGACAAGGTTTCTTCCTTAATGTCCTGGAAGTATTCCTTTTTGGCCTAAATAATATCAGTATGGAGTGGCCCCAATTTGCCTACAACACCGTCTCGCTTCATAAACTGTTTATGCCTGACAGATAGGAGTAATGGCTGTGTAGGCTCCCCTTTGACCCATAGGTCAATTCCATACTCACGTCTTCTGAAAGTGTTGTGAGCCTTGGCCCATTTTAGCTGATTGGCAGCGAATGAGAGGAATGCCTGAAATTGGATGTCTCCTATAAAAGGGCCAAGGTGGATGTCCCTGTCATCTTCTAAAACAAAATTATGCATATAGAGTTCACAAAGGAGGTGCTAAACCTTCTCATCGTGCTCTCTGAAGCATTTGATAAAGTCAGGAGTGGTTTTGATCTCTGCCGGTTTACCAACCTTAACGACCTTAACTTTTAACAGGAGGTATCTTTCCATGAGAAATAAATCATAATTTGTGGCAGGAGCTCAGCAAGATAGGGTGTCTGAATAAAGGGAGCAGATAGTCTCCAATTGCTTTCTAGCTTTTTGCAATTGACCCTCTAATCTTTCAGCCTTCTTTTGCTCAGCCTTATACTGGGCAAAGGTCTCATCTTCAGTCCTTGTGCTGAGCCAGTTCCTATTGAACCATCAATAGCTCATTCTGCAATTTTCTGATGACGGCCTCTCTTACCAAGGGGGTGTAAAGGGGTGTTTCATCTGTTTGGGCCTCTCCATCCTGGGTCTCTGTAGGGTCAGTCTGCACAGCAACTTCAACTGCTTCTTGAATTATACAATCAACTCGAACATCTTCTTCAACATTTGTTTGGACAACAGTGTCCGCAGTGGGGTGGTCCGTTTGAGTTCCCTGCGAAAAGATACAGGGGTCCTCAGTTTGCATGGCAATGTCTTCTATCATAGCTGGCTCAGTCTGGGTTTCTTTTGGACAGACCACAAGAAACTCTGTCTGAGTCTCAGCATCCTTCGCAGAACATTGTTCTGTTTGCGTTCCTGTAGTTTCCATTTCTACTTTCAATTTCTTGGTTTTGGTTGCCTCTTTTAACCAATGTTTCAGCTGCCTGATTACTTGCTTTTGTTTTCTGTACTTTCTGAGCATCTTTCTAAGCCTAGCTCTATAGGACTTATCTACTCTAGGGCCTTTGTCTGACAGTGGGTTAGTTGTGTTATCCTCTGTTTCCTGTACAGGCTGTACTATGTCATCATCAGGGATGTTCCCAATTGGAACTGTGTCTTCTGGTGGAATTTCTCCTTCCAACTCGTTGCTATTATGTATTTCATTTTTAGGAGATCCTAATGCAATGGTATCTCCTGAACAATTATCATTCTCGGGGTCTTCTCCTTGGTAGGCCTCGTCTGCAGGGGACTTTGAAAAGGGAGTATTACTTGGTTGATTGGCATCTCTCAAGTTTTCATCTTCAGGGTTTCCTTCTGCTGGGGGTTCCACTGGACTAGTGCCTACTGTCTGAGTTTCTTTTCTGCTGGCTTCTCCTTCATGTACCTCGGCTTCGAGGGGTGTTTCCATAGAAGGAATTGACTCCCTCTGTTCCTCCATGGCATCAATGCATGGTTGGGTTTGCTCATGACTGGGGCTATCAGCAGGGACCGACTGGTCAGGGGTACAAATCTGTTTTTCAATGCTCCCTGGTTGTTCTCTACCTTCGGTAAACACTCCCATGCTTCCCAATACCCTAGCCACTTCCTCCTCATAGTCTTGCAAAGGAGGGTCTTGCGGACTAAGAGGAGGTGTGTGGGATGGTCCGACTTCATCTGCTTGGATTGGGATGCGCTGCTGGGCTTTCAATCACACAGAGCACCTACACTTAGCAAATTCTAAGGGTGGAGAGGGACTCTTTCTCTTTAGTATTCTCTTTGGGCCCGGGGTTCTTAGCCCTTGGTGCTCTGTTTCCACATTTTCCAGGGGTGGAGACAAGGTGGGATTTATGATATTGTCCCATGTTAATTGTTTTCGGGCCAATCTATTTGTGATAATTAATTTAATTAACCCATGATGGTTGACTACACTATGTGGGTCCTTGGTTGTCCTTACCCGTCGGGTGACATCGTGTAACAGGGAATTCAGATAAAATGGTAAATTAACTAAAATTATTTGCTTTAAAATGGCTAGGAGTTTCAGTTTTCGGGGCTTTACCACATCGTGTTGGCCATCGCAGGTGATGTATCTTTGGACGATGACCGCCAGTTCTTGCCACGGTTGTTGCAATGCCGAAGGATGAATTCCCTTCCCTGTTCGTACCAGCCGCTCGCCCAGGTCCTGGAATGCTTCAATTGCGCTATATAAAAATATGCTTTTATCTGCCCATTTCGTCGCTTCTCCTAGAAGTATGATGACTTCGGCTAGGACTTCTTTAGAAACCATCATGCTTATACCTTTTACCATTGTACTACTGTTTTGCAGATTTTGCAGAAATTCCAGCGTTAGCTCCTCATGAAATCCCTGCAATCTGTTTAAATACTGCAGCCAGCCAGCACGTTCAAGGATTTCGCGAGCTTGATCCGACACCATCAGTACTGGAGGTTCACTCCGGATAGCTCTTCTGCCCATGGCTGCTGCACTTGAGGCTGGTTCTCCTGTATACAATTGTGTTTTACCCCTGTAATGCAAAACAACAACAATGTATATTACAACAATTAACAGGGAAATGACGCTGCTTGGACAATTATTATCATTTTTAGTTAAGTCATTCATCCTGTCAGCCATACTTAATGCAAAATCATAAGTTCGCATGCCCGCCATAATGGTTTCCATTCTTTGTCCAATCAGAATTTCCTACTAATTATTACACATTCATGCTCATCATGCAGTTCGTACTCCAGAGGTAATCCGAATGATTGTCACATAGTTATCCATAACTGTGATACGTGTCGTGCATACGTAGGCCATCCCCCCTCTGACAATAAAAGGGCATCCACGTCCTTTCAGTACACAAAAAGCAAGCAAATAGAGTAATGCAAAATAAATGTTGGCAACCAATCGAAAAACACAACACGCAAATCAGTAAAGCATTTAAGCAATATTCGTTGTCAGATGTGAATTGGCCAAATCAAATAAAAACATCAATTTTAAGTCATTATGTCAAAGATTTTTACCGTGAGCGAAATTAATCACATCAGCATAATCGACGGTATGTGTTTAATGACTGTCATTTAATGATCAGACGTACGAAATATAATGAATATAGATTAAAGTCACCATGCTATTCAGCTTGTAAAAGTGCTACCTAAATGGAAATTCTCATTAGAAATAAATTCATAGGTGATAAGAGCTAGATAACATATGGCAATATAAGATGATACTCCAATACCACAAGTAGAGCCACTGCTGCCAGCAGGCATTCATGGCCTCGATAGGGTTGCTTTTTAACCCCCCCAAATGAGCCAGAGTCCTTCTTACAGTTAATTCTTCTTTTCTTTGTCATAAAGAGACCACTATGCTGGCATGGTGACCAGATAACCATAGTGCCACTCACTAGAGTGTAACAAAGTGATTAGGCTGGCTTGTGATGAGACCCCCTGTTCTTCTGACATATTAATTATCAAGAAGGTCATTGCCTTGGTTTGGTAGCCAAATTGGAATGTCACCTGTTACATCCTTATGATCATGGTAGGTTGGCTTGTGATGAGACCCCCTATCCTCTTTAGACAATGTTTTAAGCATTTTGATATTTTATTTTTCTTTTGGAATTCTTATTGTAGAAAAAGGGAGGCTCATTTTCTCCTTAAGAGTCAGGGATGGTGTAAGAAGTAAAAAGATGCCAATGAAAGTGTTATACTCTTATCCCCTTACCATTATATCAATGAGTTTTATCCATTTGGGAGTATAAACATAAGCCAACATGGATTAAGGATAATGAATCATTTCATGATGTGTCCAAAAGAAAAGATGTTCAGGCAGTCATTGTAAAGATACACCGTATTAGCTTATGGATAAAGATAACCATCAAAAGGCTTTTAGAAGTCATAATGATATTATTATTACCGTTTTTCTTTAGAAAAGGCACAAATAGATTCAAATGGTGCTTATTTTCAATACAAAAGAAGAAGATAAAATGACATAATGATCAAGAAAAAAATGATCAAAATTCACAATTTAGCTTCTTAAAAGTTGATGTTCAATCGATTGAATGACAATCGTTCAATTGTTTGAACGGAAAAATAAAGATAGAAAATGAAACGTGCCGTTCAATCGATTGAATGACAATCGTTCAATCATTTGCACAGCGAAATCAATCAAAAACAAAAAGTGTTGTTCAATCAATTGAGCGGCGGTCGTTCAATTGTTCGAATGACAAAATCAAAATAAAAACGAAATGTGTTGTTCAATCAATTGAACGACAGTCGTTCAATTGTTTGAATAGTGAAAACAAATGAAAACAAATTGTGCTATTCAACCATTTGAACGACATTCATTCACTAGTTCGAAGAATGAAAATAAATGAAAACAAATTGTGCTATTCAATCAATTGAATGACAATTGTTTAATTGTTTGAGCAACGAAAACAAAAAAGAAGAAAATGTATTGTTCAATCAATTGAACAACAATCGTTCAATAGTTTGAACAATGAAAAAAAATAAAGCAAAATGTATTGTTCAATCAATTGAACGACAGTCGTTCAATAGTTTGAACAATGAAAAATAAGAAAGGAAAATGTGTTGTTCAATCAATTGAACGGCAAACGTTCAATTGTTTGAACAACGAAATACAAAAAAGGAAAATGTGTTGTTCAATCAATTGAACGAAAAACGTTCAATTGTTTGAACAACAAAATACAAGAAAGGAAAATGTGATGTTCAATCAATTGAACGACAAACGTGCAATTGTTTGAACAACGAAATACAAAAAAGAAAATGTGTTGTTCAATCAATTGAACGACAAACATTTAATTGTTTGAATGACGAAATACAAAAAAGAGGAAAATGTGTTGTTCAATCAATTGATCGGCAAACGTTCAATTGTTTGAACAACAAAAACAAAAAGAGGAAAATGAAACTACCTAAAAAAAATTCATATTTACATAGTGATACCTACAAAGGTATGTACATTATTTACAATTTCTCAAGCAATTTTAATTTTTTAAAGGAAAAGCTGCTGGGTTATCATTCCCTACAGCTAGAATTTGCATGGAGGGGTCCTCGCGTACCTACTCGTAGAAAGACTCCTTGGTAAGCGGTTGATGATAGAGGCGCACTCGATGCCTGTTTACCTTAAAGGAATGGCCAGATCCATCTATGGTAGTCAAGGTAAGAGTACCATTATTATGTACTTCTTGAATCTCATAAGGGCCAAGCCATCTTGTTTACAACTTGCCCGAGAAGTCCTGGAATTTGGAATCATATAGGAGTGCCCAATCCCCTTTTTGAAACGTTTTCTTCTTGATAAGGTTGTCATGCCATTTTTCCCTTTGTTGCTGGATTATTGCAGTTCGTTGCAAAGCAAGCAATCGAGCCTCATCTAGTTCGTTAATCTGCTGAAGATGCTTGGTTTGGGCTTCTGTTAAATCCAGACCCACTTCCTGGGCTGTCCTTAGAGTCTTTATTTCGAATTCGATTGGAAAAATTGGTTCTTTACCGAACACAAGCTGGTATGGAGAGTATCCAGTAGTATTCCTCCAAGTCATACGATAGGCCCACAAGGCCTCTAGCAATCTAGCAGCCCAATCTCGCCGGTGTGTTGAGACTGTCTTGGTCAGAATCGCTTCTATAACCTTATTGGTTCTTTTGACCTACCCGTTCGCCTGCGGGTGATACGGAGAAGTGATCCTGTGCGTAATATGATGGTTTCTGAGAGTGGAAGTAATCTTGTGCCCTGTGAATTGCTTTCCCCCATCTATGATCACTTCTCGCGGTAATCCATACCGCACAAATAGCCCAAAAAGGAAGTTAATCACTACTTCCTTTGTGGCTCTTGGTAAATCTACTGTTTCCACCCATTTTGTCACATAATTCGTGGCTACCAATATGTAGGCCTTCTGATTGGATGGCGGATGGAATGGACCTACGAAGTCCAATGCCCAACGCTTGAAGGGTTCTATGACTAATTGTGGCTGTAGAGGCATTTCATCATATTGGCCAGGCCGACCCATCCTTTGGCAACTATCGCAGGCCTGGGCATATTTTTTAGCATCCTTAAAAATAGTGGGCCAATAATAGCCCATTTGTAATACCTTATGTCCTGTCCTTCGGTCTACGAAATGTCCCCCGCAGGGTTTGTCATGGCAAGCCTTCAGAATGTCATGGATCTCATCCTCGTGGATACATCTGTGTATACACATGTCGGCCCCTGTATGAAAAAGATATCCGCCTATCCAAGAGAACCGGGCACTACGCTGAACAATTAGTTTTATTTCTCTTGTTGTTAAATGTTTAGGTAGCTTCACTACTGCTAGATAATTTGCCACATCTATGTACCACAACGTCTTAATTTCCATGGGAAACAAGTGTTCATCCAGAAATTGGTCATCTACCGCCAGTGGATCATTAACCTTCGGGATTCGAGATAGAAAATCAGCAACTGGATTTTCCTTCCCGGATGATCTTTAATGGTAATGTCAAACTCCTGCAAAAGAAATAGCCACCGTGTTACTCGACCATTTGTGATTGGTTTATTAGCTAGATACCGAATGGCAGAGTGATCAATGTACACAAAGACTTGGTAGCCGGTTATATAGTGTCTAAATTTGTTTATTGCATAAATAATAGCTAAGAATTCTTTTTCTGTCATTGTATAATTAAGTTCTGCAGAAGTGAGATTTTTGCTAATATAATATATAGCATAAGGTTTCTTGTCCTCCTCCTGGCCAAGGACAACGCCTATAGCTACATCTGATGCGTCCGTGGAGATGTGGAAAGGCAGCTCCTAGTTTGGTCCACGTAATACCGGTGTTGTTGAGACTAGTTTCTTTAAACCTGCAAAAGTTGTGTCACACTTGTCAGACCAACTGAAATCAACATTTCCAGTTAGAGCATATAAAGGTGCCACAATCTGTGAAAAATTCTTGATAAACCTGCGATAATAACCTGCATATCCCAGGAAACTATGTACCTCTGTTTGAGTGCGGGGGTAGGCAGTAAAAGAATTACCTGTATTTTTTCTGGATCTACCTGTATTCCTGCTGCGGAGATGTAATGTCCCAGGATCACACCCTCGGTCATCATCATGTGACACTTGACATTGCTTAAACATAACCTGGTAGCGATGCATCGTTCTAAGACCTTTTCTAGCGTTTGCAATGCTTGATCAAAATCATCCCCATATGGAGTAAAGTCATCCATATATACCTCCAGTCCTTCATTTATTAGATTGGCAAAGATGCTTAGTATAGCTCTCTGGAACGTGGCCGGGGAATTACACAAGCCAAATGGAAATACCCTGTATGTGAATGTGCCCCAGAGACAAGTGAAAGTTGTTTTATCTTGGTCTTTAGGGGCAATCTGAAGTTGATTGTAATTGCTGAAGCTGTTTAAAAAGGAGAATAACTGCTTCCTTGCCAACATATCAAGGACCTAATCAATGAATGGGAGGGGGAAGTGATCCTTTTGTGTTGCCTTGTTCAGCTCCCGATAGTCTACACAAATACGCCACTTCCCATTTTTCTTAGGGACGACCACCAATGGAGAGACCCATTTACTGTCCAAGATAGGATAAATAAAGTTTACATCTAATAGCTTTTGCAATTCCTCTTTCACGATATCCTTGAGGTGTGGGTTCAACCTCCATTGAGGCTGCCGAATGGGTCGAGTATCCTTCTCTGTATAAATGTGGGGTGTACATAGCTGTGGGTATATCCCTTTCATATCAGGATAATCCCAGGCAAAAGCCCCTTTATTTTTCAGTAACACCTGGATAAGCTTTTGCTGATGTTCGCTATCTAGATTATCATTGATATTTAGAACTTTGCCTAGCTCGATCTCAGCTGGTTTGCTGCTATGAACAACAGTCATCTGAATATGCTAGTCGTCTGTATCCTTCATGGGATCTTCCATGGATTCGTTATCAAGGATTGCTTTCAACATATGACACTGTACATTACTCACATTAGATGGCTGATTTATAAAATTGTTGATAATGTCGTCTTCAGTCTAATCTTTAAATTCCAATGCCTCCGCTACTGTGAGTGGTGAACAGATGCTCTCTTCCAGGTACGCTGGTGGCTGCTTACATATTTTTACAATGGGCAAACTTGGCTTGGCAGGAGGATATAACACCAGATTTTTTACAGCATCCCCCTTTGTAATAGTCATGTTGCCTTCTCGACAGCCAATATATGCATCAACTGTTGCCAGCCAAGGTCAGCCCAGAATCAAAGGATGCCCATCCAACCTACTCCTTGGGTTTATAACTAGGAAATCTACTGGATATTCCCATGAGTCAATAGAAACTGTGATATCTTGTAAAGTCCCTTCTGGTCTTACCACCGATCGGTCAGCAAGTTCTAATAAAGTGGTGGTTGGTTCCAAGGCTGTAATACCAAGTGCTTGACAAGTTTCTATTGTTAATATGTTAATGGCGACTCCTAGATCAACTAGTGTATTTGGAAAAGAGTAGCCATATATCTGAACTGTTACTATGGGGTTTCCAAGATCTTCGTACTTTATTGGAGTTTCCTCTCCCAAGAGTAAATCGGATAAGGTTCCTACAACATGGATAGTGGGTGAGGTTTTTACCTTCCTCACAAGCTTCCTTACACACAATTCTTTGATTGTTTTGGCATAGATGGGAATGTCTTGAATGAATTGGAGGAGAGGGATCTTAATGTTATAAAATTATATATTACAGAGCAATGGAACACATAAAATATTGGAGAAATATAAACACAAAAAATACATAAAACAAGAGAGACACAAATATACGTGGTTCACCCAGTTTGGGCTTCGTCCACCTCGAACAGCCAGTCCTTCCTTTCTATTATCCAGAAAAATGAAGAGACACAACCTACAGCAGATCCGCTGTAATATCCTCTGTTTTCTCTCATAGTCTCACCTCTCTGTTTCTCGCTCACCGAATACACATCAATTTCACAGCCTCAAATACAATGCCCTCATACAAAGAGAGGGGTTGCCTTCTAGGGAAAAAAACCCTAAACTAAACATAATTTCTACCGTCAGATCATCCGTCTAATGAACGGCCAAGATTGACTAGAAATTACTATACTTTTACAAGGCAATTTTACATTTATTTTTGGCTTCGGGGGCGCTACCCCCGAGCCCCCGGACCCCCCAGCTAGGGGGGATCGGCCCCTCCAGACCCTCGCGGGGGGGACAAGTCCCCCCCGCGTGGAGGGGTGTACAAAACTTCCTGGGGTATACATTCGGCTGAAATAAAAGACCTCTGAACAATCATGCTCCACACACAACAATCTCCCACTTGGAGAATGATTGTAGCAACTCCACCGCTACTTCATTTGCTGGACAATGACTCCTCTTTGGACCTGGCTGTTTCTCATCTTCATCGTCATCCTTGAAGACCAATTGAAACTGAGCATGTTCTCTGTTTCTCCTTGGTTACAACTTTTGTTAGCATGTCTGCAGGATTCTGGCTAGTGTGTATCTTTTCCAGCTTCAACTCTCCATCTTCCAACACTGATCATATGAAATGGTACCTGAGTTGTATGTGTTTAGTCCTGGAATGAAATGCTGAGTTCTTTGAAAGATGAATGGCACTTTGGCTATCACTATATAACGTGCCCATATCATGCTCCTTACCCAATTCACCCATAAACCTTTGTAACCAAATTATTTCTTTACTAGCCTCTGTAGCAGCAACATACTCTGCTTCTGTTGTTGAAAGTGCAACAACACTTTGGATTTTTGAAACCCAACTGACAGCTGTTCCACCAACAGTAAATACATATCTTGTAGTGCTTCTCCTGTTATCTCTGTCACCTGCCATATTGCATCAACATATCCCTGTAAAGAAATGTTTGAACCACCAAAGCATAATGCTTGATTTGTGGTACCTTTCAAATATCTGAGAATCCATTTCACTACCATCCAATGTTCCTTTCCTGGATTGTTCATGTACCTGCTTACAACTCCCACTGCATGTGCAATATAAGGCCTTGTGCAGACCATTGCATACATTAAGCCAACTGCTGATGCATATGGAACTTTAGACATATAATCCATGTCTTCTTGGGTCTTTGGGCACATTTCCTTACTAAGTTTGAAATGGCTAGCAAAAGGTGTACTAACTGGTTTTGCATTATGCATATTAAATCTTTTCAACACCTTTTGTATGTACTCATTCTGAGACAATGTTAATTTGCGATTTTTCCTGTCTCTAGTGATTCTCATACCAAGGATTTGTTTTGTAGCTCCCAAATCCTTCATTGCAAATGAATTTGCCAATTTTCTTTTGAGCACATTTATTTCCTGCATGTTAGACCCTGCAACAAGCATGTCATCTACATACAATAACAATATAATATAGCTGCCATCATTTTGCTTTTTCAGATAAACACAATGATCAGAGTGACATCTAGTATAACCTTGTTCAGACATAAACTTGTCAAATTTTAGATACCACTGCCTTGGAGCCTGTTTTAAGCCATACAAGCTCTTCTTCAACCTGCACACTAGTTTCTCCTTCCCTTTCACCTCATATCCTTGTGGCTGCTGCATATATATCTCTTCCTCCAAATCCCCATGGAGAAAAGCTGTCTTTACATCTAACTGCTCAAGATGCAAATCTTCAGCTGCTACTAGACTTAAAATAGTTCTGATTGAAGTCATTTTAACAACAGGAGAAAATATTTCATCAAAATCAATACCTTTCTTCTGTGCAAACCCCTTTACCACAAGTCTAGCTTTGTACCTCTGTTTTCCTCCATCTTCTTCCTTCAGCCTATAAACCCATTTATTCTGCAATGCTGTTTTACCTGCAGGCAACCTGACTAAGTCCCAAGTCTGGTTATGTGCTAAGGAGTCCATCTCTTCTTTCATGGCTTGCTCCCACTTCTTCCTGGTTTCTACCTGCACTACTTCTTCATAACATTCGGGTTCACCAGAATTAGTCAACAATAAATAATATAATGAAGGAGAGTATCGTTCAGGGGGTCTACTTATCCTGGTAGATCTTCTAACACCACTTTCAGGTGTTTGGGGTGCCTGTTGCTGTTGTGGTGGTTGCTGTTGTTGTGGTTGTTGATTATTATTATTTTCAGGAACCTTTACTTTTTCAGTGATTTCGTCAAGAACTGCATATTCCTTGTTTTCTTTTTCTTGCTTCTTTTCCTGCAACTGATTCTTATACAAGACATTTTCATTGAATATTACATCTCTGCTCCTAATGATTTTGTGATTTTCATAATCATATAAGCGACAACCAAAATCATTAACACCATATCCAATAAAGGTACATTTCTTTGACTTTGCCTCAAGCTTTGTTCTATTTTCTTTATCAATATGGACAAAGGCCTCACAACCAAAAGGCTTTAAAAAGGAGTAGTTTACCTTTTTACCTATCCATGCTTCCTCTAGAACACCACCATCCAAGGAACTTGAAGGCCCTCTGTTTATTAGATAAACAACAGTATCTACAACATCTGCCCAAAATTGTAAAGGCAATCTTACATGCAATCTCATGCACCTTGCACGGTCCATGATTATTCTATTCATCCTTTTTGACACACCATTTTCTTGTGGTGTTCTTGGAACTGTCTTCTCTCTGCAAATTCCATGCTTTGAACAGTACCTATCAAACTCTTTGCTGCAACATTCACCTCCATTGTCTGATCTAAGACACTTCAATTTCTTTCCTGTCTCAATCTCAACCAAAGCTTTCCATTTCTTGAAAGTATCAAATACATCAGATTTATTCTTAATACAATAAATCCAAGTTTTTCTAGTTGCATCATCAATAAAAGTAACATAATAACGAGAGCCACCGAGAGATGATACCTGAGCAGGTCCCCATACATCTGTATGCACAAGCTCTAATCCTTCGCTCTTCTTTTCTTTCCCAACTCTGAGAAATCTGACTCTCTTCTGTTTTCCATAAATGAAATTCTCACAGAAGTCCAAATCAACATTCTTCAAACCCGGCAACAAATTCCTTGAGTGAAGAATCTTCATCCCCTTTTCACTCATGTGTCCGAGCCTATGATGCCATAATGCTGCATCTGCTCCTTTGGAAGTTAGAGCATTAACAGAGTTAGAAATACCATTGCATAAATACAATGTACCAACCTTTTCGCCTTTTGCTATTACCAGGGCTCCTTTGGTGACCTTCCAAGCTTTATTTGTGAAAGTTGTCACACAACCTTCACCGCCTAACTGCCCTGTTGAAATCAGATTTTTCTTTAGATCTGGAACATGCCTTACCTCCTTTAGTAGCCATTGGTTTCCATTCTATTGTTTTACAAGAAACTTACCCATTCCAACAATTTTACAGGGTTTATCATCACCCAAACGAACTTGTCCAAAATCTCCTTGAACATAGCCATGAAAGTATTTCTTATCAGGTGTGGCATGGAATGAGGCCCCTGAATCTACCACCCAGGAATCAGTAATATTTTCGAAAGAAAGAATCAAAGCATCTTGTAACACCTCACCTGTCACATTTGCTTCATGATTGTTTTCTTGTTGTGCATCTCCTTCTTTTCCCTTCCGAGATCTACAGTCTTTCTTTAGGTGCCATTTCTTTCCACATTTCCAGCACACTATCCCCGATCTGGACTTGGATCTGCCTTTCCTTGATTTACTGCGATATCCTGAGCTCTTTCCTCTTTCCATTTTTCTTCCCCTAGACTCTGCACTCAAAGCATTTCCCGATGTCTCACCGGAGCTTTTCCGTCGCATTTCCTCGCTAAGGATAGCACCGACAACATCATCAAACTTTAAAGTACTAGATCCAGACACAGAGTTACTAATGGCCATTACTAAACCATTCCAACTTTCTGGTAATGAGCACAAGAATAACAGAGCTCTAACTTCATCTTCAAAGTTTACCCCTACAGAACTTAACTGACTTGTAACTGTATTAAAATCATTTAAATGATCTACAACAGATCCACCTTCCGACATCTTCATATTAAATAACCGTTTCATAAGAAATACCTTGTTTGAGGCCGAGGGTTTTTCATATAGTTTCGACAACGCCTGAATCAAACCCTTTGTCATTGTTTCCTTCGAAATGTTGAAGGCGACTGATGCAGCAAGGCACAACCGTATTGTTCCGAGTGCCTTTCTATCGAGAAGGTTCCATTCTTCATCTGTCATAGCCGTCGGCTTCTTTGTTTTTCTGCTCAATGGTAGGTACAGATCTTTCTGATACAGATAATCTTCCATCTACATCTTCCATAGCGAGAAGTTTTGGCTGTTAAATTTCTCGACCCTAAACTTACCATATTCCGCCATTTCTCCCACTCGAACGAGGAACCCTTCTTTCTTGTGAGTTTATCAGCCAAATAGACCTTCGGCTCTGATACCAGTTGTTAGAAAATTATATATTACAGAGCAATGGAACACATAAAATATTGGAGAAATATAAACACAGAAAACACATAAAACAAGAGAGACACAGATATACGTGGTTCACCTAGTTTGGGCTACGTCTACCTTGAACAGCCAGTCCTTCCTTTCTATTATCCAACAAAATGAAGAGACACAACCTACAGCAGATCCGCTGTAATATCCTATGTTTTCTCTCACAGTCTCACCTCTCTGTTTCTCGCTCACCGAATACACATCAATTTCACAGCCTCAAATACAATGCCCTCATACAAAGAGAGGGGTTGCCTTCTAGGGCAAAAAACCCTAAACTAAACATAAGTTCTACCGTCAGATCATCCGTCTAATGAACGGCCCAGATTGACTAGAAATTACTATACTTTTACAAAGCAATTTTACATTTATTTTTGGCTTCGGGGGCGCTACCCCCGAGCCCCCTCCGGGGGACCGCTGGCCCCCGGACCCCCCATCCGGGGGGAATCGACCCCCCGGACCCCCACGGGGGGACAAGTCCCCCCCATACCCCCCCCGCATGGAGGGGTGTACAAAAATTCCTAGGGTATACATCCGGCTGAAACAAAGACCTCTAAACAATCATGCTCCACACACAACACTTAATACACAAATTTTTTAGTTCCCCTACAAGATCGAAATCAGGGTAGGCGATCGGTTTAGGTATCGTTAGTCTTTCGGGGAACAGAGGAGAAGTGACTATAAGTTTTTCAAGGTCGTCATGCTAATCTGCTTCTTCCCCTTGCTTTGGTTCAATATTATTTATAGGCGGTGGAATATGTACAGGTGATGGAATATGTACAGGTGGAGTTACATTTTCAATTGAAGGCTGGTCCCTATTTTCCTCAGGGGTGATGACACGTCCTGACCTCAATCTGAGCTCATTACATTCTTTTTGCTCAATCTCATACTCTGGGTTTTCAATAATCTATACCAATTGGACTGGTCTGTTATTAGGATTCGGGTTCGGCTGAGCTGGTAACTGTGGCCACAGAAGAGGTTGAGAATTCTGCTGTAATGTATAAGGAGTTGACAATGTTGGTTGAGGCTGAGGGCCTGTCCCCATAGGTACATTAGATATCCCTAGAGGTCATTACCAATTTGTAGACCAATTTGGATTTTGAGAGGTGGAAGCAGGCCACTGGGATTGATAGGGATTGCCTTGCCAAACAAGAGTAAAAGGAGAATTCAGCCAGCCATTTCCTGGAAAAGATTGTGTTGGCCAGGATGTCATAGGAAATGGCGGGCTCTACCAATTTGAGTAGGGTGATTGGCCTTGCTAGGATTCCCCAAGGTTCTGCTATTGATTAAACTGCAAGGAAGGAAAGAATTGGGGTGCATCTTGTGACATACCTGTAGGTTTAGCTTGCCATTGTCGACATTGGTTCATCAGATATACTAGTTATGTTTCTTCCTTTGCTTCTTTGAATACTGCTTTCAGCTCGGGTAATGATGGACATTGTTCAGTGTCGTGATCTTTAGTACAGATGGCACACATCTGAACCATATCTAACGGGCATTCCCATTGGTTGTGCTTCTTTCGACAACGTGGGCAGAAGATGGCCAAATTTTGTTCTACTAAAGCTTGTTTTTGTTTAGCCTGTAGAACATCCAGCTGTGTTGTAAGAGTGCCCATGATGTCTGTCTTAAAATCTTCTAGGAGGTTACCGATCTCCATCCGTGTTACACCTCCACTATGTGGTTTTCTTCCTCTGCTCATGGGATCTTGGCCAGCTGCTCCTGTGCGTGTGCTTCCCCATGAACACCTGATACAAAAACGAATAATTTCATCATAATCTTCTTGAGAAATATCTCATTTTCCCATTAATTTTAGAGTTTCTACCCATTCCTCTTTCATTCCTTTAATTAAGATAGCTCTTAGGACTTCTTTTGGTAGGGCAGTGTGTGAAGACCTCTGCAAATTATAATTAAATCATTCTACATATTCTTCTAGTGTTTGATTATCTTTTTCAATCATCTTGAAGATCTCATCTTTTAGTTCCCTAGTTTTACAAAAGTCCTGGTATCTTTTGAGGAAGGAGGTTTTCATTTCGTCCCAAGAATTGATGGTTCGCCCACCTAGACCCATAAACCATCTTAGAGCTGCCCCTTTCAGAGTGGAAGGGAATAGTTTTAGCTTTTGGGGGTTGGTGGTATAGTCATACCCTCTACAGAGGACATCAAACTCAAACAGGAAAGCATCAGGATCCTTTGTGATCATCCCATGGAAGGTTGGGATGCTCTGTAGAGGAATAGCCTTCATAGGGGCATTGGCCACCTGGTCAACTATGGGGTACTCTAATGTCGAGGTTTGACCTTGGGGTGGCTAATCTTCCATTTGATCAAATATGTGCCAATAATCTTCGGGGATTTCAAGGGGTGCTTCTGGAGTAAGCAGAGAGTTAGCAACCCGAGCTAGCTTTACAGCACTACCTAGGTCTGGGATCTCAGGAGATCCTTGTTCAGATAGCTGTGGTTCTGCTTTAGCAGCCCCACTAGTTTCTCCTTTTCCTTCTCTTAAGTTACAAGATTTTCCCTCTTGTAGAGGATCAGAGTGTAAACTTATTGTAGCTTGAAGACTCTGTTCCAATCCTCCTACTTGGCTTTGAATCTCAGCGTGAGTTGTAGATGGTGAGCCTGCTGCTTGAGGGATAACAGTAGAACTTTTTCCAGGTATAGCCTGGAATCCCACTGATGCTTGAGACTCTGCTCTTCTTACGAATTATTCTATAAAGGTCGTTCTCCAAAGGTTCACCGATCCTTTGGGTTTTGTGGGTTTTGGTGGAGGATTCTGCTCTTTTTCTATTTTTCTATTTCTAGTCATTCATAAAAACAAATTCTTATTTAACCTCTAAGGTTTTGCTGTAAAGCAGGAAGGTAAGCAAGCACTTTACTTGCTAGGTACGCAGGTTCTTACCTTCCGTTTTTAAAACCCAATTCTTCTACAACAAAAATAAAAACAATCACTTGAAACACTCTCCCCGGCAATGGTGCCAAAATGTTGGCTCACTAAGATGTCTTTTTATAGGCAATCTTAATCCCTACATTAGTTGTCAACCCGAGGTAAGTCTTTTTATCTCAAGAGTGCCAACACAGTATATGCAGTGAATCTAGAGGTTATCTAATGATGAATCGTTGCAATCACTAATGGCTAACTCTTCAATTCAATTCACACAATTCTGAAAAGAACTATCTATGGAAGAAATACTCTTAACACACTCTGCAATTCTATGCAACTTGTTCTGAAATCAATTGAAACTGAATGCAAATAAGAATTACACTTGGAATTGTTCAAATAAACTTAAGACTAATCAAGTAACAAAACTTATAATTATTGAACAACACTGTTAATCTATAACACCCCAAATCAACTTGCAATTCTCAATTAAAAAACAACAGTAATTGAACAACAATCAACAATCGGTAATTGTACGGCAATCGGTAATTGAACAATAAATAGTGATAAAGGATTCCTAAATAGCAAACGATCTATATTGCAATATGTAGAAGTTAATCAATCTTATCTCCAAGATCTATGATAACATCTATTCAAATGAACATCAATCTACTATCAACACTAATTCACTCATTCCAATCAAAGTGCTACTTAAGTATGTCACACGGCTTCACTCTGAATCTAATTGAACAACAATATGAATCAATATCACAAACCTTTACGATAAATGAAGTAACTGAACATTAAATGAATAGTAAAGTCTAAATATAAAAACTATGACACAAAGGAGCAGTAGAACTTCTTGTGACTGGGCCCAGAGTCGCCAGAAGCCTCTTCTTAATAAGAACTCAGAATACGAAGATGTATCAAACACAACCTCCTTTCATTAATTGCAAGTAACAGCTGATAGAGTCACTGATATAACAACGTATATGTTTTCAAAAAGAATAATTACAGATTATAAAAGTATGAACTGTATCTAATTGCCTTTTGGCCCTATATATAACATAAAAGAGTAACTGGATAAAAGCGAATCCTCAGGATTAGGGGATCCTGAGGATTTCACAATATATAATATGATCATGTGATAAAATAGCATTGTTCGAGCTGATCTCCCACTTCCTGGTTTGCCCAAGACGCTGTCGCTTTTCCCTTTTATGGCCTCGTGTTGTTTTGTCAACTAAATGGCTTTTTCCTAGTCCACATCTCTGCACACAAAGATAGCAAAGAATCAATTTTTCGTACTAGATTTGCCTATTCTATCACCAAATAGTTTCATCCAACTTTAACCGATATTTTCCTCATTTTAATATATAAACGGAGATAATCGTATAAGGATGAATGATAAATGAAGCATTTTACGAAGAGAAATCATACCTTTTTCCTGTCCCAACAATAATATCAACTTAAATATCCATTATTTCTTCCACACTCAGTGTTTCCTTCAAACCTCTAACTTTAGTTGACTAAACAATGTATGTCCTTTCACGGGTCAATCTGGGAAGGGGATCTTAATTGTTTCCTCCACTTGAGAGCCTATCATTACTATGTCTTCCACTCAAAGTAACATTTCCTTTTTCGTTGAGTTGAAGAAAAACTCATATGAGTCTGGGTGTGGAGGTTAGAGGAGGGTCAGTTGGCTTCTTTCCTCTTTCTTTGTTTATTCCTCTCGTGCTTGTGTTGGTCTCTACTATAACTTCTTGAGTATGACTAGGAAATTATTTGTCTCTTGATGGACCAATATGAATTTCTCCACTTTCTTCTATAATCCTCATGAACAGGTTACCATATCTAATTAAAGTCAAATGCTTATAAAATATTCCTTCTGGGTCAAAACCCTAAATAACCTTTGTTTCATTTAAATTAAAAGAATTCAAAAACTGAGCTAATTTTGCAAGATGGGTTGCAACTTTTACAGTTATATCTCTAATAGTAAAAGGAAAGGAAATTGATTTCTTTTTGTTCTTCTTCTCGAATAAAATTAACCAAGGGTGATACTACCTACAAATTTCAACAACAAAATACTTTTCCATGACAAGCTTGGGTAATAACAATGGCTTGTCCTAGAATCCATAGTTTTGAATTAGAATATTGTCTTCTCTTTCCTCATGAACTCAATTTCTCCATAGGAAAGCTTATGCTTGCCCTAATATCCTTGTAGGCTCTCGTCCGGTTATAATGTAGTTAACTCTTTCACAAACAAATCTTGAATTTGACAGAAATGCAAAGGGGATTTGTGTCTCCATAATACTGGATGCCAAAGCTGAAATTGTGCTTCATCAGGATTAAAGTTACTCTTATGGGGTATGTCATTGAAAACATGAAATGATACAAGGATTGTTATCAAATACACCATTATGAAAAGCCTATGGGTCTTTGAAATTTGCACCAACTGGAAGGCTAATTCATTTGAAATGACATTAGACTAGTCAAATAAAGAGTCCCTTTTATAAGAACAATTCAAAACATAGAGTATGGACCTTAGAACATTATCTATGGTTTCTTGCCCCATTATTTATGCAAAGAACCAAGAAAATATTTGTAAGGCTCTGCAAATATGGAAATATCTAAGAAAGAAATGTCAAAGGGAACTTGTGAAGCCAATGAGATGAATTCCTGAAAGATGTTCATTCTACCATCTTGAGAGTCCAAGAAATTGCTTGCTTCACACAACTTCAACAACTTATTCGGCTCCGAAAATTTGAATATATTTTTGAATGATCTAGGGATCAGAGGAATTGGATTCCTCTTCACTCCTATATGATTTTCCTTGTTTTTGGATCAAAATTTCGTGCACAAGGTCGACTATTTCCTTGACGTCGAAAACTTCAGGAGTACATATAACATTTACTAGTCCACTAGTCCAAATTTTTTTATTCAGTTTATGTTCGATTGATAAATTTACATACCATTGGTATGCATATGACCAGTGAAAGTTCTTATTTGGGTAGACAATCAAGTTAAAAGTGTCACCGCAAATTGCTTCCTTCCTTCTTTTTGTAGACATCTTCTAGTTTTACTTAGGAATATGTGAGTAATTATTGATGTTTTTAGTGCCTCTTACCTATGAATTCCTTGTTCTTCGATATAATTACTAGTTGTTACCCTTTTGTGTGTGAATTTTGTTGGGCGGGAGAGGCCAATAAATAGGAATTTGATACACCAAGGCCACCATTTATGGGATAAGATGGAAATAAATCTCAAAGTTTTAAAACCATCACAACTATTTAACTCAGAGATTGATTCAGATTTAATATCCTTGATATTAGTGCCATGAGAAACATGGAAATTAATGATATGAGATGACTATCCTACTAAAAAATATTTATGATCGGACGAGCAATGTACATGCATTTAATTGTGCAGAGTGGGGAAGTGCACGGGAATGGAGTGTGCGGGAAATAGGATGTGTGGAAGAAAGAGATATGCATAGCGAAGAGTTGTGCGGGAAGGAAAACATGTACGAGGAGAAGGGATGTGTGGAAAGGGGAACATGCAAAGTGGGGGATATGAACTTTCTTCCACACATGTTAAATTTGACTAAGTATAAAATACTCAAGAGGGTCCAACCTTGGGGATCAATAATACATTACTTATTTCATGGTTACAATTGGGGGCACACACTGAGTTGGTAAATTCTTTTCTCCTTGACAACTAAACCTCCTTTATGTCAAGCTATGATGTGGTAGCTATATGTGAACCCTTGATGATATTGGTTTACGTAAAAAATTACTCACTTTTAAGAACAACTTCAAATAGTAATATTTAAATGAAAATAAGAAGTAAATATTATGAAAAGTAAAGTAATAGAGAAAAATGCACCAGGTGAAAGCTAGATAATGATGAAACACTAATGCTAAAAGAAATGAGGAAAATAATGGGGTGGTCACCTAATGATGAAAATTAAGAAATGAAAAAGAAATTATGAAAAATACATGGTATGATGTGTCAAATCTCATGAAGCATATAAATACAAAGGGATCCATGGTATGTTTTTAACTAGGGGCTGTAGGGGTGGGAGCCTGGTGGCAACTAAATTATAAGGAAATGTTGCCAAAGTTCTATTAAGAGAATGTGGAATTGAAATTGCATAGTAAACTGGTTTAGAAGGAAGTTGAGCATTATTATTGCACTAATCCCCTTTTCAAAGGTGTAGTGGTTTAACTAACATGTTCAATGATAACAATTCATATTAGATGACAACCCCATCACTAGTGCATATTCTATTGGGAGCTTTCCATTCTAGCTCATGGTTGTGATCCCACATCAAGAATAATTGTGTGTTTAGATGTAACACCCCAAGGATGATCTGTGTGTATTGTACATATCATGTTTAGGCTAGTTAGCCAGGTAATATTTTGGGGCATCTGTGCCCATGTATAGATGTGTTTTATGCCAAATTTCCAATGTATATATATGTATGTGTGTTTTGAGGTGAGTGAGCCTATGTGCTAAATGTTAACGAGCTAAGCTATGTAAAAATGTAGTCATACTATTATTAATAAAGTACATTGTTGTTGTAGGCAAAGTCATATAGAAGCCTATACAGGGGGCTAGGACTCCATGAGTGGGAAAGGGGGCTAAGGGCTAAGTGACACGGGACTTTGTCCTAGGGGAATAACCCATTATTAAAAGAAGCATAAATTCAAAACTACTTGTGTTTTACCCTAAGTCCATAAGTGGATTCCTTGAGTGCCACTTATAAAAAAGGATACACGCACATTAAAGTGACAATTTTAGCGTATTCCATCATTCCATTTCATCATTTGGATCGATAAGATGTGTGATTACAATACCTAGTGGGGGAGAAGGGTGTGACCTTGTGACATGGTTACCCTATTGATCCTAGGTGGATTTGGGGTAGGGGAATAGGTTTCCTTGATGTGAGGAATCTAGGGTATGTGGAGCCTCCTAAGGGAATTTGGAACTCTTAGAAGCCACAAGAATTTAAGACTCCTTGGTTAGCTTGAGCAGAAGCCTTAAAAGGGTTAAAGACTCCTTAGTCAGTTCAGTTATTGCTAACCAACCTTACTCCCGAGCCACTTTATTCACTTGTGATGGAGAAAGACAAATGCTCTTCTGCATTCTACATTGGGCCTATCATCCCTCCATAGACCATAATCTCATCCATGTCACTTCATCCGCCTCATCAACCCAGCATTGAGGCCCCCAACCTCCGCAAAATACACTTTACCTCCATCATCATGTGGGTCACTGTTTTCATGGGCCACCCATCTCCGTGCATGTACATCCCAAACCACCTTTACATTCTTCTGCCAAGTGTACAATGTTTTTTTAGGAAAATGGTTCCCACCCATATCTTTATGTATTGTACCCAGTGGTAGTCCCTAGTCGCCCTTGGTCGGATCTCGCACATAATACACATTTATTCACCCTCTTCACGCCAGTCAGAACATACTCACATCTACGTTGGATGTCTTATTGATTCCAAGGCCACTCCCCTCAAAAGAACTGTTTTGACTGTCACCACTCGCATTATAGCTCTGACCTCGAGAAAGATGTTCATATCTATTCATATGACCATCTTTAATTGTCATGCCTTGTTGAACCACCTTATTACAGTATGTTTCACTACACATCTTAATTTCCAAAATCAACATTTCGGGCAGTTGATTCCTCTTTCGCGTCGACTTCAACACCCATCTTCCAGAATCAAGGCAGTACCTTGGGTGCTCCCCCCTATAGGGACATCATTGAGTGGCACAATGGGAATCACTATTTCACATTGATGTCATTGTTCCCCTTGACATTTAACACCAACATAAGCTCTCATGTCAGGGTGGTATTGTACTTCATGACCATTGTAGTTCTCTCATTTAGTCGAAGACCCATGCATCACTTAGGACCTCACTCAACAATTCTTACACCTTGATGTGTGGGAGGTACCCAGAGTCGAGGACCCATGCATCCACAAGCACCTCACTCCAGCAGTGCGCCACCTTTTATTGATACATGGGGGCACTTGATTCCGTCTATGTGTTAGAAGCACCTTTGAGGGTGTCAACAATTATCATCATTAGGTATCAGCATGTCAGCCATTCGAACATTGAATTGACAGGAATATTTCATGTATGATTGTAATAAATATTCACTAGTCATCATAACGAGCATGGGACATGCCCACCTCTTATAAGCAATTTTTTCAGAGCATGGTTATCTTTAATCCCCAGTTAAGGTTTTTTCCCTACTCATCTCTGCAACAAGTTATTCTCTCTATCCAGAAGTTGGCCAGACTCTCAGTCAGGAAATAAAACGTGATGTATTTCAACTATATGTTTTCTTGCAGCCTCATACATCACGGGGCAACCATTAACACTAGAAAATCATGCACATAATTGTATAATCCAAAGGATGCCCAAAGTCGTCCAGTAGAATGCACAAGTGAATATTTTACAGCTGAAGACATTATGAAGTTGAAAAATTTTAATTTCTCCTAAGGAAGAATGTATATTGAATTAAAAATTGATGACCGTGCGACTTTCTCTTCGATGCCGCGACAGGTGGCATTTCCTTTGAAAGTCGCGCGATCGAAGAAATGACCGACTCAACAAATTCAGGACCAATAGTTGAATTGAGGCTTCTGTGATCCATAATAGTTGAAAGAATAACTTCAGCGTAAATCACATGTAGACAAACATTTGTCGACGCGTTTCGAACCAACTAGTGTGGTTCATCGTCAGGACAAGTTGAAGAAACAGATCCAGCTTAGCATGATAAATAGTCCGAGCAGAGTCTCCAACGGCTAAATTGACTAACGGCTAATTTTGACCTTAAGGCCCAGGTCTAATTATTTTAATATTATTATTATTATTATTATTATTATTTATTTTTTTAATATTATTTATGGAAATAAGTTAAATACATAACTAAAATAATATTAATGGTTGGTTTAAAAAGAAATTTAATTATTTATTTAAATTAATTATTAATATATATATATATATATATATATATATATATATTTTAATTAAAGTTATAATATTAGGTTAATAAGATAATAAGTAAAATAATATCAATGGTTAGTTAATAATAATAATAATAATAATAATAATAATAATAATAATAAATAAATAAATAAATAAATTAAAAAAATAAAATAAATAAATAAATAAAAATAAAAATAAATAATAATAATAATAATAATAATAATATTACTAATTTATTTATTTATTTAAATTAATTCATAATTATTATATATATATATATATATATATAAATTAAAATCATAATATTAGGTTGTTAAATGACAAGTAACTTAATGGTTAGTTTATTTTTAATTATTATTATTTATGGAAATTAGTTAAAAACATATAAAATAATTTTAATGGTTGGTTAAAGAAGTAATTTATTTATATTTAAATTATATATATATATATATATTCTAATTAAAGTTATAATATTAGGTTATTAAGATCAAAGTTAGGAAAAATAATTTTAATGGTTAGATTAAAAAGATAATTTATTTATTTACTTAAATTATAATTATAATTATATATATCTATATATATATATATATATATTAAAATCATAATAATAGGTTGAGAATTTTCATTAATTAATTTAATAATAATTTATAATGGTTAGTTTAAAAAAGTAATTTAATAGTTATTTATTAATAATCAAATATATGTATATATAATTTATAATAAAAATTATAAAGATAAAATACTATATAAATAAATAGAATAATTCAAAGGTTAGCTTTAAAAAGGTAATTTATTTATTTAATTAAATTATTTATTAAATATTGTTAATGTTGCATATATACATATATATTCTAAAAAAAAAAAAAAAAGGAAGGAGGGGGCAGAAAAACCGACTAAGAAGAGAGTGCTGGAATCCAGCACCTACTGATTTTCCAGCCATCATCTCTATTGAGATTGCTCGGCTTCTTTTCAATCTCAATAGCTTCCCTCAATTTACGATGGTGGAACTGAGCGACTTTGGCAACAACCTTGGCCTCCTCAATACACACCTGATGCTTGGTCTTTTCCACATGCTCAGCTAATGCTGAAGACTTGGATCTCCCATGTCTCAGGTCGGCCGCATGTTCGCAGATCCTTTGACGGATGGAGCGCCCTATTTCCCCAATATAGGGGGTCCCACAAGAACAAGGGATCAAGTAGACACCCTTCATGTCTTTAGGGTTAACGGGATCTTTCACCGATCGGAGGGATTTGCGAATGGTGTTGAGGGGCCTAAAGGTAGAGGGAATATCATACCTTTTAAGGATCCGAGCAATCTTGTCTGTGGTTCCTTGAACATAGGGAAGATGGACACCTGGACGACGCTCTTTTGGCTCTTTCTTAATCAACGCGTTTTTAGAGGCTTTATGGAAAGCCTTCTGACCCAGGCGTCTACTATATCCATTCTCCACAAAGACATTAAGGAGATGGGATCTCTCCTTATCAAAGCTCTCATGATCAGAGATCCTAAGGGCACGAGTAGCGAGGGTGTTAAGAACACCAAACTTTTGAGCAGGGAAGTGATGGGAATCGGCATGAAGATACTGCTCAGTATGCGTTTTCTTTCGGAACACAGAGTGGGAGAGAAAGCCATCTTTATTCCGAGATATAAGAATATCCAAGAAAGGGAGGCAACCATTGACCTCTTTTTCCATGGTGAACTTAATGGCAGAGGACCGGCTATTGAGGTGATTAAAGAAACGATCCAACTCCTCTGGGCCATGGGGCCAGATGACATTAGTGTCATCCACAAACCTTTTCCAAAGCTTAGGAAGAAGACGAGATGAGGATAAAGCTTTGGCTTCGAAATCTTCCATAAAAAGATTCGCAACAATAGGGGAAAGAGGGGAACCCATGGCAACACCACAAGTCTGCTCAAAGAATTCACCCTCGAAACAGAAGAACGTGGAAGTGAGACAGATCTCCACCAGATGCGCGGTATCGGGATCTGTTAGGCGATAGATCACTTCCAAGGCCTCCTTTATAGGAATGCAAGTATAAAGGGAGACCACATCAAAGCTGACGAGAATGTCCTCCGGGCTAAGCTTAATATCCTTAAGCTCATTAATGAAGGATGCAGAGTCTTTCACGAAGGACTCAGTGTGGCCAACCAAGGGCTTAAGTTTAAGGGCAAGGAACTTAGCCAGAAGATAGGTTGGACCGCCAATGGTGTTGACGATAGGCCTCAGAGGGGCCCCTTCCTTGTGAATCTTCGGTAACCCATAGATCCTAGGAGCAATGGGACTACTTTCAATGAGCTTGTGGCACAGGGAACTCACTGAATTATTAGATTTAATGGCGAGATCCACTGTCCTAGAAATCTTCTTCAGAGGGTTCTTCGACAGTTTTTTATAACTGCCACTATTGTGGAGATGATCAAGCATCTTCCTCCGGTAATCATCCTTGTTAAGGATAACCGTAGCTCCTCCTTTGTCTGCCTTCAGAACGACAATATCTTCGTTCTGATTTAAGGATTTTAGGGCGGAGGCTTCCTCGTTGCTGAGGTTCTTCCGAGGGGGCTTAGCCTTCCTAAGGACGACAGCACAATCCTGTCTAATAGTGTCCTTGATATTATCTGGAAGATCTCTAATCCCGAATTCCACGTCGCAAATAATGTCCTCCACCGGGATTTTTCTAGGGGCTAGGGCAAAGTTTAGACCTTTGCCTAAGACACTGAAAACCGAAGGGGAAAAAGAAAAGCTAGAAAGATTAACAACCTTAGAATTGCAGGAAAAAACCTTATTGTCCAGGTTACCATCATTGTTATTGCTAGAAGATTCTGTTCCATTGCGATATAAAATGCTATTATCATATGAATTATCATTATTATTAATAGAAAAATTATTCTCCGAAATAGTATTATTACTCTCATTGTTATCAATATTATTATTATTAATAAAACTATTATTAAAATAAAAATTCCTATTATTAATACCAATATTATTCGTATTAATATTATTTGTATTAATAATATTCTTATTATTAAGAGAATTATTAAAATTATATAGATTTTCATTATTAGTGATAGTCTTGTGTGCATTAATAATATTATTATTGTAATCATAATAATTATTAATATTCTTATGACTATTGTTAAAGTAATATAGATTCTTATTTTTATTACTACTAGAAGTGTTATTATAATTATTACAAATCTTAATAGAAGCGTTATTATAATTGTTACAAATCTTATTAAAACCGTTAGAGCGATATGAATTTCTATTTTTATTAATAACGCCTTTATATTTATTACTAAAATCATGAACGCTATTCAAACTAAAAGGCACGGTGCTAATAATACGACTGACCTCATTATCAATATACCTGCAAAACGGTGAGCTTGGACCGTTGACAACAGAAGGACCAGCCGGTCTGCACCACGCGGAGGCCTGAGGCGAATGTTGATCCAGCGACTGAGAGGAAGCCCTTCCTCCTCCCTGGTCAGCGTCGGCATAGAAAACGACCTTCGAATGATCATGCGCCAGTTGAAACGGAGACCCCCGGGCTGGATTTTGTAGCGTATGCAGGTTAGCAGAATCATCACCGTGTTCAAGCTGCAACGGGGAACCAGAGGGAGCCGCTAACTGAGGAGAAGATTTTCTGTCTGCCGCCAAAGGAAGAAGCTCCACCGAGCCAGATCGCAGGTTCCGAGCACTGTCCGAACGATCAGCAACAGTCATCGACGCTGGGACAGGCCCCCCTCTGCAAATCGAAGGAGAGGAACCCGAGCTGTATGGCGCAGGTTGCCTCAAAGAAGGTGCAGGATCAGCAGAGCGCTCCTCTGAGATCTCATTCATATGTACACCAGAAAACTCCTCATAAAACTCATGATTTGCCAGTGCCGAGGAGAAAGATCCATCCGAAGGAATGGAAGACACCCACGACCGGAGGGCCGAAATTTGAGAAGCAATAATGCATTTCAAGGAAACATCATTCACCGATCCACATCCCGTAAATTTCTGAGCTAGAATCTGAAACTTTACCGCTTGTGTTTGTCCCCTGATCTCCTCTAAACGCAGCGATTTTAATGCAGAGCATGCATCTATTCTGGCCCACAGAGAGGGGGAGATCAAGTTCGAAAGTTCCAAGTGCAAACCCAAAAGCCCATGAGAGAAACGGTAGAGTTCTCTTCTGACCCTATTGATTTCAGATCTCAAAAGCGCTAGACTGGCTTTTACGAACACCCCATGGTTAGAAGGAGTGTGGAGGCGATGGCTGATTTGAGCGAAGACCGGGATAACAGCTGAATCTCTGCATCTTTTCAAAAAAGCTAGATCAGTCTTCAACTTCGAGACCTGCAAGCGTGCCCGTTCAAATCGATGAACCTTAGAAGCAATGGCTTTACCGTGCAGGGAATCAATAGTTGAATTGAGGCTTCTGTGATCCATAATAGTTGAAAGAATAACTTCGGCGTAAATCACATGTAGACAAACATTTGTCGACGCGTTTCGAACCAACTAGTGTGGTTCATCATCAGGACAAGTTGAAGAAACAGATCCAGCTTAGCATGATAAATAGTCCGAGCAGAGTCTCCAACGGCTAAATTGACTAACGGCTAATTTTGACCTTAGGGCCCAGGTCTAATTATTTTAATATTATTATTATTATTATTATTATTTATTTATTTATTTATTTATTTTTTTAATATTATTTATGGAAATAAGTCAAATACATAACTAAATTAATATTAATGGTTGGTTTAAAAAGAAATTTAATTATTTATTTAAATTAATTATTAATATATATATATATATATATATTTTAATTAAAGTTATAATATTAGGTTAATAAGATAATAAGTAAAATAATATCAATGGTTAGTTAAAAAAAATAAAATAATAATAATAATAATAAATAAATAAATTAATTAATTAAAAAAATAAAATAAATAAATAAATAAATAAGTAAATAAATAAATAATAATAATAATAATAATAATAATATTACTAATTTATTTATTTATTTAAATTAATTCATAATTATTATATATATATGATTCTATGACAATATTTCAGTCAAGGACAACTGAATTCGAGTCGTCTTCAAGATATGCAACCCTCAAAGGAATCCTCTTGTCCTACTCATAAGTCATTTTCATTCATGAACCAAGAGAGGGAAGAGAGATTCAAAAAATTTCTATATAAACAGGCCATGGGAGAACCAAAGAGAAGACAATGTTATGTTGGCCAAATTGCTATCAGAGCAACCCTTCATTTCATTGTTGAAGTAGAAGAAGTAGAGCACTATTGTGTTGGCATAGTTTCTTCTTAGCAATCCATCACTCTAGTGTGGAGAGGATTTCACCATTGAGAGAGCCTTGATACTTCTTGGATAGAGAGGATAAGCTTGAAAAGAGGGTGAAGAAAGGAACCTCCTTGCTAAGGATTTGTGAGCACCATAAATCCAAAGATTCTTGTCAATTGTTTAGTATTCTACTATTTGTATTCATCTTCTACCACCAGCAGTCAATAAAGGGAGCCATTTTCCATAATTGTGTTGACTTGTTTGCTTCATTAAGCACTTTTTGTGTTTTAATCTCTTTGTTTTATTTTATGTTTGTATATGCATTGTTTTCACCATTTAGAATGTTGTATTTCTTCATGCTTGTTCATTGACAACAACAAAACTGCTTGTATTTCTTTTCAGGGAAGAACCAAATGCTAGGAAGGTGTCTTTTGGTACCCCATTGCTACAAAAACACTACAACACATAGTACCTCCAGATGGTTCATCATGACACGCATGAAGGAATTCATGCACTTTATCTTTGCTTACACATATTCTTAAAATTTGATCTGGTCCAATCTTGAATAATCATCCTATAATCCAAGTGTAAACTTCACTTTATAACAATCTTGCTTTTTTCGTTGTAGGAAAAATTCTAAGGAAATATTCCTATTAATAAATAGTTGGGCATGTTATCAAAATACATGTTTTTTATTGAGATGGAAAATGCATACTCATCTAGAAATTGATCATCTATCATGTCTCAATTTACAGGATTTGTTAGTCTTGAAAGCATTGGAAATAATATTGAGAGGGGGTGGGGGGTGTGGGGTGAATTAGTATTTACACTTCAACAATTTTAAATTCCCAATTAGATTTATATACGCTACTTCAGTGAAGTGAACTTGCGTGTGTATGCTACTGTGATTAAAGAAACCGACGTATACTCAGAGAAGTTATGATTTAGTCCATTTATAATGTGTTGATCTTTAATTAGTGCATCAGTATCTTAATATGTAGTAACTATGTGCAATAATAACATAATAAACCATCACACATAAGCAACACACATGTGTCAGACCAGGAGGTAACTCCTCAAATCAAAACTCATTTTATTCATTCAAGTTGTTCATTATTATATACAAGAGGGAGTGACTGTTCGGTTCATCTCCCGATGACTCTCTATCTTCTCTATTATTTATTTACATTAATTATAGCTGTACACCCAATCCCTCTGATTAGGTGTCAACATTCCCCCCCCTTAATCTGAAGGGATGTTGGTGAGTCCAAGCATCGTTCTGAATCTTTCAAGCTTTTCTCTTCCAAGTGCTTTGGTGAAGATGTCTGCAATTTGCTCATTAGTGGAACAATGGTGGAGATGGATTATTTTGGCTCAACCTGATGTCAAATTAGATGATATTTAGTATTGATGTGCTTTGTTCGATCATGGAACTTTGGGTTCCTGGCCAATATTATTGCAGAGGTATTGTCAATCATGAGTGGAGTCGATTGTACTTGTTTTACCCGCAAATCTTCAAGAATTTTCCTGAGCCACACAATTTCTTTTGTTGCCTCAGCTGCTACCACATATTCTGATTCTGTTGTGGAATCTGCTGTAACTGATTGTTTGCGTGATATCCAAGAGACAGCTCCTAATCCAAGACTCATAGCATAACCTGAAGTAGATACCCCAGTTTCTTTGTCTCCATCGAAGTCTAAATCAGAGTATCCAATCAAGCTGAAGTCGCCCATCTATGTATATTTGATTCCAAAGTCTTGAGTTCCCTTCAAGTACTTTAGAACTCTTTTTGCAGCAGACCAATGTCGCTCACAAGGCTTTTGCATAAACCTGGAGAGGATTCCAATAGCAAACGGAATGTATGGTCTGGTAGTAGTTAGGTAGTTGAGACTTCCTACAAGCTGTCTCTATTTTGTTGCATCCTCAAATTCTTTTCCTTCAATGGATGTGAGCTTTAAGTTTTGTTCCATTCGAGTAGTCAGAGGATTGCATTCAGTCATGCCAAACCTGTTCAACAAATCTCCAATGTACTTCTTTTGAGAAAGGAATATGGACTTCAGATGTTGAGTTACTTCAATACCAAGATAGTAATGAACATAGCCCAAATCAGCCATTTCAAAACCTTTCTTCAATTCCTTCTTTATGGATGCAATGTAGCTTTCATTGTTCCCTGTCATCAAAAGATCATCTACATATACCACAAGATATACAACTGTTTTGCCAACTTTCTTGACAAACAATGTCGCATCATCATGATCATAATGTTTGAAATTGAGTTTCAGAAGATGATCAGTCAGTTTTTCATACCAGGCTCGTGGTGCTTGTTTGAGGCCATACAAGGATTTCACAAGTTTGCATACTTTATATTCATGTCCTTTCACAACAAATCCTTTAGGCTGGGACATAAAAACATTTTCTTTTAGATCTCCATTCAAGAAAGCAATTTTTACATCCATTTGATGGACTTTCCAACCATTCTGAGCTACTAGGGAAAAGAGTGTCTGGATGGTAGCCCATTTTGTTGTGGGGGAAAAAGTTTCCTCATAATCAACCCCTTCCTTCTGTGCAAAACCTTTTTCCACAAGCCTGGATTTGTGCTTGTCAAGTGAGCCATTAGCTTTATACTTGTTCTTGTAGACCCACTTGCAACTAATTGGTTTAGTTCCTAATGGAGGATCAACCAGCTTCCGAGTGCCATTGTTTATCAGGGCATCATACTCCTTTTGCATTGCTTCTCTCCATTCATAATGAGAAGCAACTTTTTTGAAGGAAGTTGGTTCAAAATCTGTAGACAAATTGAATTCACAATCATAAGAAACATCCATATCAACAGGTCAATCAGAGTCATCTACATTACCTCCATTTTTCTGGTTTGAATTTCTAGTTCATGTCTTTCCAACCTCATCAGGATGAACAATTTCAAGTGTCTTTGTCAGCCACTTTGGGGGACCTTTCTCAGATGGTCCAGGCTGCTCCGTTGATTGATTTAGGACTGAATCAAGATTGAGTCTCCCAATTTTTTCAATCACATCACTCAAAGTATCATTCGTTGTTGGAGTTTCATGTAGGGAAGAGAGTGCTTCAAAATAAGATTCCACAGATTGATCTAGTATAGGAATCCCCCCTTCAAGATGTGGAATCTGATTATCAAATTCTTGAAATTATTTTGCATTTGTGAATCTATCCAAGCGATCAAGTTTCCTTTCAACAACATTGTTAGTTTTGGATGATTCAAGAAAGGTTACATCTCTAGATACAACAAACTTTTTGTTGACTTCATCATAGAGACAATATGCTTTGGAGGTGTTTGAATACCCCAGGAAGATACACTTACGACTTCTTGCACCAAGTTTGTTTCTATGTACCTTTGGTATCAAGGCATAACAGGTGGAACCAAAGACCCTGAGATGCTTTACCGAAGGAATATGCCCATACCACATTTCATAAGGAGTCTTTTTTTTTTATAGCATTAGATGGACATCTATTCTTTATATATATAACACATAGAACTGCATCATCCCAAAACATCATTTTTACATTTTTGAAAAACAACATGGAGCGTACCATATTTAAGATTGTCCTATTCATTCTTTCAGCTACTCCATTCTGTTGGGGATTATAAGGCACAATTGTTTGATGTTTGATCCCATGTTGGCGAAGATAGTTTTCAAATTCATTTGAAGTGTATTATTTTCCATTATCAGTGCGAATAGAGCCAATATGAGATTGTGCATCATTTTCAATCCATGCATGAAAGTTCTTGAATGTTTCAAAAGCATCAGATTTGTTCTTCAATAAATAAACCCAACACATTCTGGTGTAGTCATCAATAAATGTCATCATATATTTATTTTCATTTGTAGAAGAGACAGGCATTGGACCACATAAATCTGAATGAATGAGTTCAAGTTTTCTATGTGCTCTGGAGTGTGAATCATGAAAGCACTGTTTGCTATGCTTTCCTAGAATGCAAGCATCCTATTGCTTAAGTTTCCTATGAATTGTAGGCAAACCAGTAACACTATTTTTCTTCAACAAGCGGAGGTTATCATAGTTCAAATGTCCAAATCTAGCATGTCATAATAAACTTGATGGAAGTGTACCTTCTTCATAATGAGAATTATGTGAGAAATTTTGTGTACGAGCAGAGGAACCCTGCAGCTTGAGAAGCCTTTATTCTTCTATCCTTGTCATGACAAGTGAGTGGTCAGATTCTTTTCTCACCTCAAGCTTGCCATCAAACATATGAATGGAGTGACCTTGTTGGCGGATGTGGACCAAGGACAATGAGTTTCTCCTCAGCTGTGGGAGATATAGAACATGATGCAGAAGAAAGTCTGGAAGACTAGGCAATTTAAGCCTGATTGTGCCAAGCCCTGATGGCTTGAGTTTTGATTGGTCTGCAAAGTATATTGCTCCATCAACTTTGGTAGTAAATTCTTCAAAAAAAATCTTTTCTATGAGTCATGTGGCAAGTTGCTCCTGAATCAAGCAAGCAATCATTTTTCGAAGAAGCAAGTGAAGCATTAAATAAGTCTTCATTTACTCCAATATTACATTGTGCCATGACATAATGAGTGGATTCAGGTGCTTTACCTTTGTCTGTGTCATTAGTTTTACCTTTGGGTTGGTTTCTTTGCTGCTCAATTTTGTCCCAAGGTAACTTGCATGTGGACGCATCATGTGATCCATTTCTTTTGTAGCGTATGCAGTGCAAATTTGACTTTTCTCCTTGATAGTGTCTGCCCCCCCTGCCTTTGAAATATCTTCCTCTTTCTCTTCGACCACCTCTTCCTCCGGAAGAATCTTGGGCAAGATTCTTTTCTTTATGAGCAAGGCACACAACCTCTTCAGAAGATTCAGGGGCTGTCTTCTTTCCAAAATCTTTCTCTCTTTCAACAAATTTTTTCACAAGAGAGTCAAAGGTAATATCTTTGAGATTTCCATTTCCTTGCAATGACTCAAGATAATTGGAGTAAGTAGGATAAAGTGCCTTGAGAAAAGCGATAAGAGGAATATCCAATTCAACCTTAGTGACTTTGATATCATGCATTATAGATTTTACTTCGGATGCAAGAGCAAGAGGATCATTATTTTGTAATTCAAGGGTGAAGAGTTTAATCATGAGTTGAACAACTTCAAGTGCAAAGTGTGAGTCATAGAGTTTTTTTAGCTTTTGTAAGGCTTTGAAAGCATTTGAAAATGGCGAAATATGTCAACTCACCTCTTCACTTACTGATGCTACAATTAATGCATAGGCTTTGATGTTCTTATTTTCCCAAATTGTGAGCTCCTTGTCTGAGGTAGGCTGGACTGGCGCTTCGTCTCCTTCTCCAACACACACTCCTTTCCATAGCTCATTAAAAATGAGAGTGTGTTGGATTTTCCGTGACCATTCAAGATAATTCTCCTTTCCATTGAGAACTACTCCCATAATATATATGATTGAATGCATATTGTTATACCAACAGTGTTCAACCTGGTATCGCCTTCTTTCACCCATATACAAAAGTTTGACATTTAAGAGATGGACGGTGTTAAGAGATGGACGACGGAGATGAGCTTTTGGTCAAGCAGAAAGGAATGAACGGTCATCGGAAGCCGAGTCATGGAGTCGTTGATGGTAGAAGATCAATGGTTATCGCAAGCAAAACAAGTAGGGGCGATAACCACGGCTAAAGGCAGATTTTGGGTGGATAAAAAACGGTAAGTGGTATGGAGAGGGAAGCACCCGATTCCTCTAAGCGATGGACATGTAGCGACTAGGGGAGAGAGAAAAACCACTCGTATCGGGCGGGTAACTCTCATGCAACTAATGCACCTGAAATCGCTATAAACCATCGGATTTGGAGGTGATGATCAACGATGGAGATTAAAAGGCACTTTTCGGGCGGGTAACTGCCATGCAAGTGGTCCCCCCCCGAAATCAATATCAGCCGTCGGATATGGAGGTTGAGATCAACCGTGGAGAACGGGCCAGATAAAGTGAAACCTCGGGAACTATGTCTGAGCGGGTTTAATGAAGGGTATGATCACATCGCAAATATCCAGCGGTATTGATGGGGGCAAGAGATTTGTGATATGCGATTAAAAAGTGGACCCGACGATATTTATATATATGGGTTTATAACACTTGAGATCCGGCTCAAGGGAATATGAAAAAAGGATATATGGTTCTTCAATGCAAAAGGGTATATATACCATAATCAGAGCAGGAGGAAATCCAAGTCATTACAGCACCTTCGACGAATGTATTAAACGATAAATGAACGAAATCTCTCCTTCGGCTTCAATGCACCATTCGACGCAACAACAATGAATGAGATTTCACAGGGTTTTGACAGAGATGTTAGCCTGCAAAAGATGCAAAACAAAGGCAAAACATAATAGGAGTTACAAATTAAAAAGGAAGCCAAAAAATGGCGCCTGCTCTGATACCATGTCAGACCAGGAGGTAACTCCTCAAATCAAAACTCATTTTATTCATTCAGGTTGTTCATTATTATATACAAGAGGGAGTGACTGTTCGGTTCATCTCCCGATGACTCTCTATCTTCTCTATTATTTATTTACATTAATTACAGCTGTACACCCAATCCCTCTGATTAGGTGGAAAAAAATGCGGGAGAAAAACCAACTGGTGCTGTCATCTCTGTCTTCTTTTAATATAAAGAAAATATATTTACAATCTTGTACTGGTGCATAATCATACCAGTATGCAGGCACCCACTTGCAGAAGGCTACAACCTTCTCTCGTTTTCCAGCTTCTACTGGAAGGGAGCTACAACCCCCTAGCTCTTATACTAGCTGATATGTTTACTAGTACGTAGGCACCAACCTACAGAAGGCTACGACCTTCTCTCTTCCTCCAGGGACCATGTTTCATTAATTTTCAGACTGGATGCTCCTGGTACACAACAATACAATATGAAGGCCTCGTTTCATCAAATTTTCACACTGGACCCATCAGAAACTTAGAAACTCAAACTGCATCAACCAACAATCAGTTAATCTGAACAGTCAGATCACTATCACCAAAACACTGTGCTGAACCCAGAAACCTGCATCATCATTCAGAACCAGCTGCAACCTCAAGAATCATACATTAGAATGTATACGCTACTTTAATGAACCCAACCTGTGTGTATACGCTACTTCCTGCAACAAAACCTGTGTATACCTCCAAAAATACTGAATCATAAAAATTTCTGAATCAAATCTGTACCCACCAGTAATATTCTGAACATATATTGTCAATTGCAGAGATCTAGACAGTCAGCAACAAAGATAACCCTTCTCACTTAATCAATTAATCAATCAGACACAAACTCTTTATGCATTCAGTTTTACTTTCATATCTAAGAAGACTTCATTGACAGACAACAGTAAAACAACAACACTAATCAGATAGATCAGTCATTTTTGAACAACAGGATTTTCTTTTGCATACGCTACTTGTAAGAGTCGAACCTGCGCGCTTTTACCAAGGCAAACCAACGTATAGATCTGCAAATATTATCTTACAACTTCGTTGCTATTCCAGACTTCAGACATACCCAGATCATGACATTTAAAGAATAAAACATGCGTAAGTAATCAGATCTAGCCCAACCAATATCATATCATACAATGATAAGTCATTTCATGTATCATGATCCCGATCCAACATTGTATCCAAGGTGCGCAAAATATTTTAGATTATATCATAATCATAATCCTTGCAACATAAAATATACTTTAGATAGAAGTATACCTAAGAAACTCTTTCAATTGCATACCTGGCCCTTTGATCTTCTCCTCCTTATATAGTTTTGGCCTTCCTCAATACCTCAAACCAAAACAACACTTAGAGCCTGTGGTATTCTTGGAATGGATCAAATAGTCGTTACTCCGCTCGAAATTGTGGGCTAATACCATGGTACCCTTGGTATTCTTTACTCGTGAATTTTTTTGATTTTCCCACCCATACGCGCTTTTCCTCTTGTGAAAGTGGGTGCATACGTATACGCTCTTTTTGTTCTGTGAACCTGCGTGTATATGCTGCTTTGTCAAGCTGAACCTACATATACAACTTAAAATATCTAAAAACATCCTTTTCCTTCAACTTCTTGAATCTGATTAGTAGACCTTTGTTCAAACTTCTTGTTCTTTTGTACCAATGCCCTGTTACCTTTGAATTGACCTGTTACATTGTGAGTTGCCTTTTATCAAATCTGAGCTGACCTGTGAGTGAGTTTCCATCAAGGACAACACTTGTATCATAATGCCAACAATATCCCCATTTGGACTTGATGGAAACCATATTGGTGTTGATTACTGCAAGCTATAGAAACTGTTAGAGATATCAAGAAACACCAAAATACTCTACCCGTTTGACATCAAGGGAAAAGGGCAGACCAAGATACTCTCCCCCTTTGAGATACACTATGTTGTCCATGCTCCCCCTGAGTACATGTAGAGTCTGCAGAGATAATTTTCAAAAGAATAACATGAATCAATAAGTAAGTATGACCTCCCTAAGACCAATGACTCATACATACATCAATCACCCAACCAAGAGGGGATACACCAAATTTGACTCATCCACCCAACCAAGTGGGGATATACCAATTGTTTATACATGAATGAAATATAGAAATTATTACATCATCCTTCCCATGCAAAGTGGGGATACAAATTACATCATATGTCCAATAGGACATTCAAAAATAGATTATGACAGAAGGGGACATATTACACCCTAGATCTCTACATGACCTATGCAACAATTGATATGAATATCTGAAACCATAGCTGAAATCAACAACCATAATGCCAACAATGCAGAATGTTTGATAAGGTTAATGCTCCCCCAGAACCTGTGCTACCTATGCATTGTCAAAAAATCATTCATCAAGGCATCTTCATTAGTCAGATAAAAATCAATGAACAAAGCATATTAGCAGGTTGTAATAATCAATATCAGACTGAGCACCCATATCAGACCCACTGTTTTTCTATCAGAAAAACATATATGCTCCTGTAGCCACCGAAACTCGCATATATTTGCGACTATCCTTCATGAAACCCACGTATAGGAACCTTTTGCTGAAAAACTAGATTTAACAGCAGGATGATGCAAAAAATACCCCCAGCTTTTTTCCTGAGATATTCAAATGTTTCTTTGGGAAGCGGATTGGTGAATATATTAGCAACATGTTCTTTGGAGGGAACATACTCCAATTTAACCTTTTGTTCAAGCACTTGTTCTCGTAGAAAATGGTACTTAATGGGTATGTGCTTGGTCTTTGAGTGCATGACTGGATTTTTCAAAATGCTAATGACACTTGTATTATCACATAGAATAGAGATGGGTGGAGTACATGTGATTTGAATATCTTGCAATGTTTGCATCATCCAAATTAGTTGTGTGCAACAAGATGCAACAACCACATATTCTACTTCAGTTGTAGATAAGGCAATCGAACTTTGTTTCTTGTTGAACCAAGACACTAATCGTGATCCCATGTAGAATGCACCTCCACTAATGCTTTTTTGATCATCAACATTTCCTGCCCAATTTGGCATTTGTATATGCATGAAGAGTAAGATCTGTATCGTTAGGATACCATAGATCAAAGTCTTGAGTTCCTTGAAGATATTTGAATATTCTTTTTACTGCCTGAAGATGTGATTCCTTTAGATTTTCTTGGAACCTTCCAACAATTCCTACTACATGCATGATATCAGGTCTGGTATCGGTTAGATAGAGTAGACTTCCAATCATAGATCTGTATGCTGGTTGATTCACTATAGGCAATTCATCGTTAGAACTGAGACTTCATCATGTTACCATTGGAGTACATACTGGTTTAGAATCTTCCATTCCGTACTTCTTCAGAATCTGCTTGAGATATTTAGTTTGTGAAATAAAAATACCATCTTTTGATTGCTGTACTTTTAGACCAAGAAAATAAGTAAGTTCACCAAGTAAGGACATTTAAAATTCTTGTTGCATAACCGAAGCAAAGTTCTGACTAATAGATTCTTCATTGCTACCAAAGATTATATCATCAACATAAAAAACAATAATTAGTAGTTTTTCATTTTCAATCTTTGTGTATAAGTTGATGTTTGTAGAACCTTTTTTGAAACCTTGTTGTTGTAGATATTTGCCAAGACGATAATACCAGGCCCTTGGAGCTTGTTTCAGACCATATAGAGCCTTTTGAGCTTACATACAAGTTTTGCATCATTTCCTAGAATGAATCCTTATGATTTCTCAATATAAACTTGTTCTTCTAAATCCCCATTAAGAAAAGATGATTTTACATCCATTTGATATACTTTGAATTTTTGAAAACTTGAAAGAGAAAGAAACATTCTTATGGCTTCAAGTCTAGCAACAGGTGAAAAAGTTTCTTCAAAGTCTATACCTTCTTGTTGAGCATACCCTTTACAAACAAGTCTTTCTTTGTTTCTAATAACCTCTCCATTTTCATTCAACTTATTCTTAAATATCCATTTTGTTCCTATAACATTTTTATCATGAGGTCTAGGAACTAATTCCCAAGTATCATTCTTTCCAATTTGGTCAAGTTCTTCATCCATGGCCTTAACTCAACCTTCATCTTTGCTAGCTTCATTTACATTCTGTGGTTCTATGGAGGATAGTAATGCTAGATAACTTGAGGTTCCTGTAAGAGTTCTTCTTGTCTGTACTCCAGACCATTTTTCTCCTAGAATTTGAGATTCTGGATGATTCTTTTGAACATACCTGGATGGAGTCTTTTCCTTGTCTGTTGTATCTTCTTCTGATGCTTCATTGGTTTCTTCCTCTATATCATTTTGATTTGATACGGGAAAGCATTCACCATCTTCCTCATTTTCATATTCCTTTGTTGATTTCATCTGTTCCAGATTTCTTCATGCTTCATTAATTACTACATTAATGCATTCAACAATTTTCCGAAGTCTTTTATTATAACATTTGTATCCTTTTCTTCTGGATGAATAACCAAGAAGAATTCCTTCGTCTGCTTTCGGTTCAAACTTACCAAGTTTGTCATTATTATTTTTAATGAAACATTTGCTTCCAAAAACTCTAAATTGTTTTACAATAGGAGGCTTACCATACCAAAGTTCATATTGAGTTTGATCACTATTTACCCGAACATTAGCTTTGTTGAGAATAGTCACGACAGTAAATGCAGCTTCACCCCAGAAAGTGGCAGGAGTTCCAGATTCATCAAGCATAGTTCGAGTCATTTGTTGAACTATTCTATTCATTCTTTCTGCTATTCCATTTTTTTGAGGAGTTCTGGAAACAAAGAATTGCCTTTTTATTCCATGTTGTTGACAAAAATCAAAGAATTCATCTGATATGAATTCTCCCCCTCGATCAGATCTGAGAAATTTGATTTTTTGATTTGATTCATTTTCAACTAAAGTTTTGAAGGCTTTAAAATTTTCAAATGCTTCGTCTTTATGATTTAGTAGACCTATCCAACACATTCTAAAAAAATCATCAATGAATAAAATAAAGTATTCTTCTACACGAGGTGACTTTTTCCTTGTTGGTCTACATAAATCAATATGGATGAGTTGAAGAGGCTTACTTGCTGATCCTTCTTTTTCACTGAAATGAACTCTGGTTTGCTTACTGACTTGACATGGTTTGCATATGGCATTTTCTGGGATGCTGATATCTGGAAGATCATGGACCGCCTTGAGCGAGCATGCTTTTCTTATTTGAGAAAAGCTTAGATGTCCCAATCTTCTGTTCCATAACCAGTTTTCATCTATTTTGCTTAGATAACATTGATTTTGTTCGCCTTTGAGTATGTATAAATTGTTTGGAGTTCTTGTACCTTTGATTACAGTCTTTCCTGTATCATGCTCACGAACCACACATCCGTTTGATCAAAACACAAATTCATTTCCTTGATCACACATTTGACTGACACTCAACAAGTTATGTTTTAAACCATCAACATACATGACATTTCCAACTTTAACCTTTTCTTTCAAATAAACATACCCATTACCTTTAATGATGGCTGGTGTGTCATTTCCAAAGGAGACATTCTTTTCCTTTTATAAGGCCGTATATGAATGAAGTTTTTCTTTATCACCTATCATGTGTTTGGAGCATCTGCTATCAATGTGCCACTGATTCTCTTGTCTTTCTGCAAACAGAGCTATGCCACATCTTTCTGATTGAAATTGCTTCTTTCTCCATACCTTGGAATTTGATGATGTTTTCTCTTTTTGAAGTGTTGACCAAAATTTTCTCCTACATTCAAATTCTTCATGACCAAATTTATTACAAAATGAACATTCAATTTCATCTTCAAGAGGAGAAAGGTTATTATAGGAACTTTTCTTGATTCCTATTACGCTCCTTCGATTTTGTGTTTCTCTAGTCATGATAGTATTGTAAGCAACACATTGAGCAGCCTTATGCCCAAAGTTATGGCATGAAAAACATTGTCCATTAAAGAAGTTTATTTGATCATAGAATCCTTTGGCATTGTTTACCTGTTGGTTGATGCTTTTATTGATGTTCATCCTTGGAGTAAATTGAGCATGATTTACCTGATTAGTACTTTTAGGCTTTTGCTGACGATTGACATATTGTTCACTAGTCTTTGCTGCATCAAGATAGCTTCTGGTGGAGGCTGACGACTTTTGTGATTGGGATGATTCTTCAGTATATCCAAGACCTGTATTTACAAGAGGGGAACATTGAACTTTGATGATTTCATTTAAAGTTTATTATCCTTTAGAAAATCTAAGATTAAGAGATTTTGTCTTCTCAAGTTCTTTTCTTAAACCCACAACTTCACATTCTAGTTTTTCATTGTGCTTTTCTCTTTCAGTGAGTTGTTGTGTCAATTTGTCTATGATCATATTCTTTTCTTCCAAATATCTTTTGAGTTTTGTGATTTCTTCAAGAAAGTCTTCCTCTTCTAAGGCATCCAAAATATCATCATTGTCATAAGCCATGAGTAGTTTATGATTTTGTTCAGTTTCATCTTCATCACTATTAGATAATCCATGAATATCTTCATGGGTATAGAAACTTCTTCTATTGACAACCTGTTTACTATTGCCTTTTTCATATTCCTTTCCTTTTTCATATTTATCTTTATGAGGACATTTGGCAGCATAATGGCCAACTCTACCACAAGCAAATCATTTGAATGGTAGCTTACCTCTGAATCTTTTGGAACCCCGTTGAAGCTTCTTGACAAAGTTTACCTCGTCTTCTTCTTCTGAAACATATCCTGATTCATTGTGTTCTTCCTTTTCTTTTCCCTTTGCTGAAGCTTTGAAAGCAGCTTCTCTCATATCTGATGGACCTCCTTTCCTCATTTCAAAGGCAGTTAGAATTCCATGAAGTTGAACCATAGTAATAGATTGAAGATCCTGCTTTTCTTCTATGGCAGATACTTTTGACTCAAATTTAGAAGACAAAGATCTCAAAATTTTCTCTACTAAAGTAGCCTCCTTTATCTCTTCACCCATATTCTTCATACAATTAACAATCTCATCTACACATAAAAAGTAACTAGCAATAATTTCATCACTATGCATCTTAAGAGTTTCATATTGAATTCTGAGAGTTTGAAGCTTAGCACATTTTACCTAGGAGTCTCCTTCGTAGCTCTGAATGATTTTGTCCCATATCTCTTTGGCTGTCTTGAACTACATGACTTTGATGAATTTTGATTCTGACAGACTTCCCAATAAAGTATTGATTGTTTTGGCATTGGTTTCATATAACTTCTTACCTGTTGTATCTGTAGGTATTGCTGCTGGAAATTGATATCCTCCTTCCACATTTTCCCAGACATCGGCTCCAAGCGATTGAAGATAGGTTCTGGTTCTTATTTTCCAATATACCAAGTTGTTCCCATTGAATATTGGTGGTCTGATAGATCTCGTGCCTTCATGTTTTTTCATCTTGAAAGATATCCCTTCAAGTGATCAAGCTTCTTCTGAAGGACCTGCTCTGATACCAATTGTTGGAACTAATACTGAGGAGGGCGGGGGGTGAATCGGTATTCACACTCAATAATTTTCAATTCCCAATCATATTTATATATGCTACTTCAGTGAAGTGAACTTGTCTGTGTATGCTATTGTGATTAAATAAACCAACATATACCCAGAGAACTTATGATTTAGTCAATTTATCATGTATTGATCTTTAATCAGTGCATCAATATCTTAATATATAGTAACTATGTGCAGTAATAACATAATAAACCATGACACATAAACAACACACATGAACACCAAGATTTATGGTGGAAACCCAATGTGGGAGAAAAACCACCTGGTGCTGTTGTCTCTGTCTTCTTTTAATATAAAAAAAATCTGTTTACAATCTTGTACTGGTGCAGAATCATACCAGTACGCAGACACCCACTTGCAGAAGGCTACAACCTTCTCTTGTTTTCCAGCTTCTACTGGAAGGGAGCTACAACCCCTAGCTCTTGTACTAGCCGATATATTTACAAGTACATAGGTGCCGACCTATAGAAGGCTACAACCTTCTCTCTTCCTCCAGGGACCACGTTTCATTAATTTTCAGACTGGATGCTCCTGGTACACAACAATACAATATGAAGGCCTCGTTTCATCAAATTTTCACACTGGACCCATCAAAAACTTAGAAACTCAAATTGCAACAACCAACAATTAGTTAATCTGAACAGTTAGATCACTATCACCAGAACAATGTGCTGAACCCAGAAACCTACATCATCATTCAGAACCAGCTACAACCTCAAGAATCATACATCAGAATTTATACACTACTTTAATGAACCCAACCTGCATGTATACGCTACTTCCTGCAACAAAACCTATGTATACCTCCAAAACTACTAAATCATAATTTTTTTTGAATAAAATTTGTACCCACTAGTAATATTCTGAACATCTACTATCAATTGCAGAGATCTAGACAGTCAACAACAAAGATAACCCTTCTCACTTAATCAATCAATCAATCAGACAAAAAATCTTTATGCATTCAGTTTTACTTTCAGATCTAATAAGACTTCATTGACAGACAACAGTAAAACAACATCACTGATCATATAGATCAATCATTTCTGAACAACAGGCTTTTATTTTGCATACGCTACTTGTAAGAGTCGAACCTGCATATATACACACTTTTATCAAGGCGAACTAGCGTATAGATATGGAAATATTATCTTACAACTTCGCTGCTATTCCAGACTTCAGGCATACCCACATCATGACATTTAAAGAATAAAACATGCGTAAGCAATCAGATCTACCCAACCAATATCAGATCATACAATGATAATTCATTTTAGGTCTCATGATCTTGATGCAACATTGTATCCAAGGTGCATAAAAACATTTCAGATTATATCATAATCATAACCCTTGCAACATAAAATATACTTCAGATAGAAGTATTCCTAAGAAACCCTTTCACTTGCACACCTGGCCCTTTGATCTTCTCCTCCTTATATAGTTTTGGCCTTCCTCAATACCTCAAACCAAAACAACACTTAGAGCCTGTGGTATTCTTGGACGGGATCAAATAGTCATTACTCCGCTCAAAATTGTGGGCTAATACCATGGTATTGACCCTTGGTATTCTTTACTCTTGAATTTTCTTGATTTTCCAACCCATACACGTTTTTCCTCTTGTGAAAGTGCGTGCATATATATACTCTCTTTTTGTTTTGTGAACCTACATGTATACGCCGCTTTGTCAAGCTGAACCTGCGTATACAACTTAAACTATCTGAAAACATCATTTTCCTTCAACTTCTTGAATCTGATCAGTAGACCTTTGTTCCAACTTTCTGTTCTTCTGTACCAATGCCCTGTTACCTCTGAATTGACCTGTTACACTGTGAGTTTCCTTTAATCAAATCTAAGTTGACCTGTGAGTGAGTTGCCATCAAGGACAACACTTGTATCATAATGCCAACAGAAAGGAAGTATACAACAACATTTTACCTACAAGTATGGTTAAAACAAATTGTTGTAACAAAAAATCCATTTAAATATTCAACCATTGATATCGGGTTTGTTCATGAAGTACTTGATGGTGTCATGGTTTGTTGAAAAAATACTTGATACCTAATGAAAAATGCTTGAAATTTCTTAGAGACTAAAAAAATTCAAGAATTTTGTTTTTAGTAATTGTGTATTTTAGCTATACATTAGATTTTTTTTTTTGAAGTAAATTACATAAGACATCTTATTCTCTTGTTGTCCTAACAATACCCCCATTTCTTTATCTAAAACATTAATACAAATGGAAAGGAAGTTTCTAATTAGGCCCTTGGAGGATAGGGTTTGTGGTTAGTATTTTCTTGATATAATAAAATTCCTCTTGAAATTGTGGTGTCCAATAGAAATATATGCCTTTGGCTAGTATGGAAACTAGAGGGGAGGCTATTTTGTTGAATCTTTATAAATCTCCTATAGTAACTTGGATGGCCAAGGAAACTTCTAACACCTTTTTTTTTAGGAGTAGGTAGATGTTTTATAATGTTTACTTTGGTTTGGTTTACCTTATTTCCTTTAGAAGGTAAGTGATGTCCCAAAAAAACTCCCTCAATCATAAGAATATGGCTAAGGGAGAGGTTCATATCTTCACAACTTTGGAGAAATTTTTAAAGATTTGTTAGGGCCTCCTAAAAGGAGTTTCCATAGGGTGTGAATTCATGACCATATATATTTCTGTAGTGGCATAAATGAGGTCTAAGAATATACTAAGTAAAAATTCTTGGAAAGTGGTGGGAGTATTATATATGCCAAAGGGAAGGACACTATAGGCGAAGATGCCCAAGGGGCTAGTAAAGGTAGTTTTATATTTATCTTCAAAGCCTATTTTTGTTTTACTATATCCACTAAATCCATTCAAGAATGAGAAGTATTCCTTTCCTACTAAGATATCTAATTTGGTCAATAGAAGGAAAAGAAAAATGGTCTTTCATAGTGGCCTTATTAAGTTCCCTATAATATACACATACTTTCCATTTGTCATTCTTTTTTGGGACAATGAACAAGGGTATATAGAGGGATATATTCCGTTCATATTCTTATAGTACTGCGTAAATGTTGTAGCATGGTTTTTGAAGACAGTCAATAGTTTATACTCTTTATTACCAATGCGATTGATGTTGATTTTCAAAGTTCTAGAGTGGTGGATTTCTATTGTTTTCATAGTGGGATTATAAACAATAATTGTGAAGAGTTATGCTAATAAATTCCCTTCTTAATCAACAATTTATTTAGGTTGTTGTCCCGTTGTAATGATTACAACCACCCTCCAAATTTTTTTCCTTAGCCTCGTTTTGGAGCCTCCCTTCCAACCTTCACAGCAGTTTTCCTTGCTTCGTCAAGTTCACAAGATTCAGTGTCTTTCTTGTACAAAGACAGCCTGTCGGTCACATCTTGATCCATTCCCCTCACAGGCTGTTCAACCGGACTTGGTCCAGCTGTAGGCTGAGCAGCTTCCCCTTGAAAATTGCACATTTCTGGAGGGCAACCAACCTTCCCTCCAGAAATTGCGCAATCCTCTCTCGCAGCCTGCTGGGCTCCAAGATTGCGCAATCCTACCTGCCAACAATCCCAGTAGGATTTACACAAATTTTCCCAGCAGCAGGCTGTTCAACCTAGGATTTGCACAAATCTAGGCAGCAGTCAGCTACTCTTCCTAGAAATTGCGCAAATCTCCTGGGCAGCCAGCTTGGCTCCTAGCCAAAAATACACATTTTTCTCCAGCAATAGAGCAGTCTCTTGCATGTGTAGCTGAGTTGACTGGTTCCCTCGAGGACTGAGAAAAACAGACTTGCATGCATGGGCTGATTCTGCCAAGGCATCCCTTATTTCAAGCTATGGTTAGCAGTTGGAGGTTACATGCAGGGAGAAATTCTGAAACCTCCCACCAAGTGTTGCTTCCCCTAGATTCGTGGCATGTGTGTCACAACCTCGATGTTATCAAAACTCATCAACTGGGTGCTGTAGAGTTCATTCCTCACATCAACCTTGCAACTCTGACATCCCACATCATATCTAGGAGCAGTCAGCACGCTCAGCTCAGCTGTTTTGGGGTAAGCCCACTTCCCATGCCTTATGTTGCATTTCTGTCGCTTTTTGTGTTTTCACTTGTGGGAGTACTGTTTGCTTGATTTATTTGAATTCTTATTGTCGTTTACATATATACTAGCTTGTCCTAGCTTTGTTTTAGTTTTCATTGCTATCTCACTGCTATTGTATGCGTGGAACTATTTTGCACAGACATTCGCCCAACCAGCGAACTGCCTCACCCACATGCATGTTGATATGTTTGTTGAATCTTTCATTCATGTTTTACATGGACTGTCAATTACTTCTGCTATCACTTAGTGTCGCCATGCATTCACTGACTTACTTTTTTTTCAGTTGCCCATCGGTGAGTCGGGCCAACCTTGGCCCGGGCTCTGCCACCACCAAGGCTTCATTGGGCAATCTGGGGAAGGAAGGCTCACCTTCCTCTCAAGAAATGTGCATTCCTACCCAGCACTGGACTCTGGGACTAATTTGCGCATTTATGGAGGACAGTGGCTGCTTGGTCCAAGAAATTGCGTAAATCTGTCGCTGGGCCAGTAGTCCTTCCCAAATGGAATTGCGCATTGCGCAATCCCAACAATCAGTAGTTAGACTGGACTATGCATTGCGTAGTGCTAGCAGTCAGTTAGTCTCCTGGCAACCCAGAATGTGCCTTTTGCAGTCTTGGCAGTCGGTGTCTTAACCTCCTGGCCGAAATTGCGCAACCTTCATCATCATTCACCTAGGTATGTTGCAAGTCAATTCTCATGTTCATGTTGGTTTTCGACTGATAGATTGCTTGCCATGATTGTTTCCATGTCTCCAGGTATCGCAGGTGTTCATCTACCTCTCAGTAGTACAGGTACAATGGTTTGCAGGGGAGAAGAGACGAAGACACCGATTAGAACACACTTGGGGATGCAGTCGATCAAGTGTTTATGGACTCAAGATACGACAACAACATCATCACAATGAGCAACATCATAAACAACAGGTGAAGGCAACATACCAAATTCGACGAATGCAAGAGGGGGGTTGTTGACAACACGGAGGCGGAACAAGGTTGCAAGCTCAAGCAGGTCCATTGATGATGAAATCAACTTTGGAGACTCCGGTTATGAAGTGACGGCGTGACATGAATATCGCACGTAGGCAGAAGATGGGACAAAGAAGGAGTTGCATGTGCTGAAGCAACAACTCAGGAAGAACATGAAGCTACGTAGATAGATGAATGAGTTGCAGTAGGATCAGGAACAACAGTGGGTGCAACGTGCACTCATGGATGAAACTGCACCCAGAAAAATTAAAGATCCATCCCAGCATCTAACACGGAGCAGACATGGTGAGCAGTGTGGTTGATCGCATGTAAGGGATTCAACAACATGCATGTCATTGTGCGCACGCATGCAATCCAACCCATTCAACACACTCACCAAGGCGAAGACAAGAAGCAAGTCCAAGTGGAGACGAACGGGTGCTTCGGAAAGTTGATGCATATGACCACCAACACACACTTGAAGATCAGCACAAACACTATGCATTAGTGTGTTGCCGGTTCAGCGCACCTAAGAAGACCATGCGCATCTTCACAGACGAGTTGGATGAGGGGGCCGAACCAATGCACCGATTGCAACAAAAGCAAGAGTTTGCTTCAACAATATGTCACCATGAGGTGCATGCACACCATCACGGATGACCAAGCTTGGCATTAGCTCACCAAATTCACCATCACAAGCATGTCAAAGAGTTGGTCTCACCACGACCGAGTGTAAGTGATGTCTTGCAAGGCTTTCTCAAGCCATGTTGTCTCACATGAGTACATGTGCATTGTAATGTTAAGTCATGTCAAGTGTAAGTCAAGTGTCAACAGTTGGATGTAACATTCATAGAGTAGGTGAAGAGTCATGAGGGTAGTTGAACTATCACAAAGGGGAATGTCAAGGGTCACCCCACCCTTTGCCTTAAATAGTCCCTCATAACTCATTGTAGAGGCTTTTGGTCAGCCAAGCTTCTACTAAGACTATTTTGAAGAAGGCTTGGATAGTATTGTAACACACCTTGACTTCTCGACTACACGGAGCTAGTACATCTCTTTGGAGGAGCAGGCGGATGTGGCTATAACGTTCCAGTGTTGGGGCTAGCAGGTTTACATGCATGTATTGTATGATTGTGACTTACACTTCTTTATATAATAAGAGGCAACACATTTTCATGCATATGTTGTTATTGTAGGTTGACTGCTCTAGTTGCTTTAATGATATGTGTTGTTTAACTTACGTAATTGTGTATGAACTGATTCACATGAAATTATATGAATCTTGTTGTTAATGTGTTGCATATGTTGTTAATGTTGTCACCGTTCGTGTCAACTGCTCTGTGGGACATCAGATAGACCTTTCACTTGAACCTTGCTATAACATCTGTCACACTTGTCTCGGACTGATCCGTGAGTGTTGTATGTGTTATATTACCTTGTATGATGTGACTGCCGCATCCGAGTGGACTACTCCGCTGGAAGTTGTGCATGTCCTTTGTGTCGTGTGTTCCTAGTCGAGTTAGGATTGATCCATTTCCGCCTGGAACTCCCCTTCACCTCCTTCCCCCTTCAAAGTGTTGTAACCTCTGATACACCTTGCTTGAATCACTGCATCAGTCACACCCTTGCTGCTGACAGAGTTATTCTACTTGCCTTAGTGTGACACCGGGGTCAAGGCATTACCTTACAACCCATTGCTGGGACTCCTACACCAAATGGTTTGAGGTCTAATTAGGACTTCTCACCGGTGAGATCCCCTTGACATGTTGGCGGGTCCAACATTGTCAACATGTCCATCCTTTAAGCCATTTATTATCACAACAACATGGTATTTATTTTGCAAAAAATAGATATGAAGGTGACTTCATCAGACTATATGTTTCCTAGGGCTATGTCAATGGTGAAAATGGGATAGGTAGTGGCCTTGATAATGCATTTTTCTTGTTCCTACCCATATTGGAATATCCTTCTCTATTAATGGTTGAGAAGAAGGTTAAAGAACAACCCATATTGGGATTCACCATTTGTGATGGTCATGTTTCATACTTTACATTTAATATATGCATTTTTCGTGGCCATCCATAACCTTCCCAAGATGAGGGGATATGCATTGAATTTTGTCTTGGGCTAAAGAAAAAAGAAATTATTGGGATACTTCCAAGAATAAACAAAAACCATCATGTCCTCTAACATCCCCTTAGGTTCGACTATTGACCTATCAATTAGCTGAAGTACAATAGTGGTTTGTACCAATGATCCTTAAATGTTTAGTTTCAACATTGTTTCCTTAGTCATGATATTTATTATAGCCCCTAAGTCTATTTAGGTATTTTGGTTCAAATTTTTGTTGATATGTACATTTACTACTAGGCTACCAGGATCAAAATATGTAGGAATAAGTGGTCTCCCAAGCATGAGAACCATTAGCTATCTTATGACATGGGATGTAGGGGTATCCTTTTTCTTCCTCCCATGCCTCTTGAGACATTCATATTTAATATATTTGTTGTAGATGGGAACATATTTGATGGCTTGAAGGAGGAGATTTTGAAACACATACTCTTGAGTTCTCCTAGAATTTCATTTATTGGAGATGTATAATTTTTTCTAGTGGTCAACCTTTTAGGATAAGATGGAGCTTGTGGAAGGGTCAGTTGCTGACAAGTAGTATCCTATTTTTCCTATTCTAGATCCTCTATAGGTTTGGAGATGTGAGGATCCATTTTTTAAATTCCTTAACTTAGATTGATTTCTTGAAAATAGAAGGAGTAAATATAACATGAAACCTCATTATTGTATAGAAACTAAGATTGCTTGTTGTTAATATTGGGAGCAAGTTGAGTAGGAAGTTGGGTTTCTTTGGAGGAGCAACATTCTTATGAGTATTGTTTGGTTGTGGAGAAGGCATAAGAGTTGGTTATTAAGGAAATGCAGGTCTCCATTCTCGTGGAGGATTAGTTAATTGAGGGTTTATGTTTTGAAATGGTTGATAATGAGGAGGAAATTTCTAATTTTGATACTTCCCTTGTTTTTGCATAGCCAAGGGAGGTGGATTAAGATGATACCAAATTTGGGATGGCACTTGTGCATTATGTTTACCAAAATAATAATGTGGATTATAGATGATGCCTTATTTGAAAGGTATTGGTGTTGTTGGTCTTCTTTGAATAAGGAAGCATGTTGATTCCACACTTCTCACTGCTCCTTGATAGATAACCTTTAATCTTGGCAATTAAGGGCATTTGTCAGATGTATGAGGTTCTTCATAAATAGAACATACCTCTATACAATTAAGTGGGAACTTAATCTAAGGATTTATTTTGGTGCGATTAGAGTGAAATATGGCTAGTTCCCCTTTTGTTTCTTCTTACTTCCTCTTTATTTGAAAAATATCCATATGCATAATTATTGAGTGTAAATTTTTTGTTTTCAAGTCCTACATCATTCCTCCTATTGAATTTTTTGTAAGTGTGGAAGAAGAATAATTATCATTATCTTACCATTTCTTTTACTTATCCTAGATTGTTTTTTGATGATTTATTTGATTTCTCGATAATTCAACTAGTACGTATCCCATTTGACAAGAGATTTCATGAGTCCATGAGCTCTTCTCTTACGCCCCTCAATAGGACAAGTTTGAGGGAATCCCATCCAAAGTGAAATTGTATGCTGCTTGTAGGTAAGTTGAAATATTTCTTCACATTCCTTTATGGATTCATTCTTCCATTGGGTCATTTGGAATATTTCATATCTTCTATCACTTGCTCTATAATAATCTTTGTACTTGTTGTTGAAAGCATGCTTTATTTGGTCCCAACTATTGATGTTGTTAGCTTCTAAAATCATGAAACATCTCAAGGTTGTGTTGGGTGTGTGTTATATTCTTTCCACAACTAGTCACAGAGGGGGTGCAGCAAGGGGATGGTAGCCCCCCCGTACGGTGTCAGGCGTAGCGCCCCGGGAATTTTTTTTTGGACCCTAGGTGGGCGGACCTACCTATGGTTTTTTGCATGGGTTTTGCACATGGTTTTGGGCATGATGGTTTTCTGCCCATGGTATTTTGTAGATCCGGCCAAGGGAACTATGATTATGTTCTAATACAGGGTTAATGGATTGGGGTTTATGAATGATGCGACATGTATATATGTGTATTGTAACATGAAAGGAACATAATGAAAAATCAATCTAGTAGTCCCGGTTTTGGGATCCAAGGGAAAATCTCTATGTATTTGTTTTGTGTTTCTCGCCATTGTATATTTTCTACTTTTTAAGAATTCGTTTGCAGGTAATTTCTCTATAGGGTTAAAACTTACAAGTTGAATCCTTCAATGTGGAAGGAAAGAATTTGAGATTCTGCTAATCTAAAATCTAGTCATATGTCCTACACACAACAAAAACCTCAAACAAGAAAGTCTTAGGATGTTTTGTAGTTAGGTCATATATTTGAGTAAGTGTATTTTAGTTCATGTTCTTGATTTTTGCTTCTTCATTGGTTTCATAAATAGGGAACTCAAATACCTCTAGTTGATCTCCATCATCATGCATTATATAGTGAGATGGATCTTATTCCTCCTCTAAGAGATTCTCAATGTATTTTGCTTGTCTATCCCAAGCGTCTTCAAATCCACTAGATGCTATTGATTGTCATATCTTGGTTCAAAGGTGGGGGTTTTAGGTAAACTTGTTCCCAACCTATACCTGAATTGAGGCATGCATGTTATCAAAGAAAGCTATGAATTCAAACTATATATTTTTTTTATTTTTGCATTGTTGTGGAAAAATTCACACATAAGGAGATATTTCTCTGTAACATTACGGCCCTAGCAAGGTTACCAGACAAAAAAATATATGACTAACTCAATCACAGATATAAATCCCAATCTATATGCTCAAGCAGTAAATCATGCATGTAACCTTACACTAAGGGTTTGAACTCACACTTGTAGCCCTTGTAGATTGGTGAAGGGTGTTGGGTTCATTGCAGAAATCTTTCACCTCAACTAAGATATATTTCCTCTTGCAATATATTTACTACCTGCACACATGCATCTCCAAAAAGGGACCAAAAATAACCTTTCGTCAAAGTCTGTTAGCTCAAATAAACACTAACATGTATAATCAACCATAAGCATAGATTTATAGGAAAGGGAACATGTAATTTCATTAATCATGAACAAAATGGTACAATTATTCCTTCAAGCATAATATCTCCTTTCCGGAATCTGGAAAAGTCTCCCCCTCTCTGAGTTGTATGAACTCAAAACAAATGGATCAAAAAATATGAATGAAAGCAACAACATAACCATGTAATTCTCTCCCTTTCTCTCTAACTCCTCTCACCCTCTAGGATAGAACACCACATATAGAAATAGAAAAACTCCCAAGAGGAATAATATGGGCACTTAGGGGGAAGAGAAGTTAGGAAACTTCTCTAATAATGCCCTCAAGCCAGCTTGAATAGGTAGGATAAGGTGATGATCTGAACTAATCTCCTATGAGCCATAAGTGTCCATAACAAGGTCCATGGTCGCATGTAGAAAACAAGGAAATTTCAGCTGTGGTTGCACGGAAGAAGGGTTTTCAGTGCAACTGGAGGCCTTTGGCCACACTGACAGGCTTGCCTTTGTGCATATGTGAGGCAAACTAGGTCAAAGAGTGGTCCAAGCTCAGGGAAAGTCGCCACACATACAATGGTTGAAAAGTACTAACCCTAGGGAGAAAAATAGGTTGATAACATGCATGAAAAAAATAATGAAATTTTAAATGAAAATGATGTTGAGAAGTGTAGCAAGAAAGACTCAATTTGACTTAGCCTTGGTCAAATTGATAAAATTCGAAATTTCCACATCAGTAGACAACTTGGAGGTAGTTAACAGAGGTTACATGGCTCTTGTCAGTCAGTTAGCTCAATAAATTCGAGTTAGTGGGGTTAGAGTTTAGTTTGCTTGTGTTGATTGCTAATTTATAGCAATCCAATTCAGTTATTTCTAGTTGTACTGAGTTAAACTAGTTCTAACAGTTAATAGAACTAGTTGGAGGTTAGTTGTGTAGTGGGATAGTAGTCTAACTAAGAGATCATCTAGTTAATTCATCAATCAACCAAAAATATCTCATGCATGCAAGGAATTTGAATTGCTAAGATGTGGTGGAGATTCCAAGGTTGTATAGAATCAATTGTAGACTAGTTTTTGAGTGTACAGGTTTTTCATGCAGTCACTGATCAATCCTTGGGAATTTGCAATCAATTTGGAGGTAATTCCTAAAAAATAGGGGCCAATTTCCTCATGATTTGTGCAAGGCAATAGGAGCTCAGGTGGAGGCAAAAATTTACTAAGTGTGGGTCGAGCTTTTCATTGACCAGAGAGAACAATTATTCACTTACAGGTTGAGCTTAGAGTGAGCACGCAATTGTAATACATTATCTATTAATCTTATTAATGCTAGCATGCTTAAGGGGTTTTTACCAGTTAATTTCCCCTAGATAGATATGTGTACTTGTTTATGTGATTGATACATGTTTGTGAATGTTGTTCTAAATTGTGAATTAATTTCCACATAACAGTTGAGTAGAATTATGTATCTTGATTTAGATTAAATTTCTTGAGCAGTTCCAATTTTATCGCCATATTTCTACATGGTATCAGAGTAGTATTCACATTAGAACAAGAATTTTGAAGTTGTTCCTCAAGAGGTTCGAATTTGCAGCTTCAGTGTAGTAGGATTTTGTCAGAGTTGGGAGAATGGCTTTAATGGAATCATATTTGAGTATGCCTTGGAAGGCAGCTCAAATTTCATTGCTTGGAAGGATCACATAGAGGAACTGCTTGATGATAATGGATCGCTGGAATATTTCAAGACAAACATTCCAAAACTAGGATCAACTGATGCCTAGGACGTAGCCGAATGGAAGAAAGATGTAGCTAAGGCGAGGAGAATAATCTTGGAGAGAGTGCGAGACCACATTGTCTCAAATATCCATGGCAAAGAAACTCATTTTTCAATGTTGAAGGCACCAATTGAGCTATTCGAGAATAGTAGTGACCATAGAAAAGTAGTCCTCAAAGAAAAAATTTGAAACATTAAGATGCAAAAGAATGATACTATTTCGCAATAGCTCACCATATTTACACAAGTTTAGGATGGGATTGGAGGCATTGGTGTGAATGTTGCAGAAGATGACCTAGTGAGCCTAACTCTTCTAGGGCTTCCCAAATGCTGGCATAACTACCAAGACTCAGTGAACGAAAGGGAGAAATTACCGAATTGGGAATCCTTATGGTCTGATTTTCTACAAGAAGAAATTAGACAAAATACCAGAGATGGAAGTTCATCCAAAGGAGAGGATGGATAAAATTTTGCATTGGTTGGAAAGGGAAAGAAGGGAAAAGGGAAGAAATATCAAACCAAACTAGATACTAGCCAAGGGGGCAAGAAGAAAGACTTGTCCAAAATAAAATGCTTCAATTGTCATGAATTCAAGCACTATGCTACAAAGTGTCCACAAAAAATTCTAGCAAGAAGAACTCAGGAGGAGCAATACATGAAGCATTAGATTCACAGTTTGAGCTATAATTCACCTTGATCACATGCATGGCCAAAATTGTGACGGGGAGTGTGTGGTACTTACACTCAGGTGCCTCATTCCACATGACAGGGTGTAGAGATTTTTTTAGTGACTCGAAGGAGAAAGATCTCTAGATGAATATTGAGCTTAGGGATGACAGAAGGTACCGTTCTACCGAGTTTGGTATAGTAACCTTTAAGAGGGAGTCAGGATCCCCTCTTCACCTCAAAGATGTCATGTTTGTACCTAGCCTGAATAAGAACCTCATCTTTGTAGCAGGTTGGAAGACTATGGCTATGATGTGATCTTCAGTAAAGGGAAAGCCTTTATGAGACACATAGCTACTGGGAAGGTGAAGCATATTGGGGTTCATGTGAAGAACCTGTATAAACTTGATGTGGAAGATTGTGCTACATTAAGCAGTAAGGAAAAGAAAGTGCAAAGTCAAGATGTTGGTGAACTTTGACACAGAAGACTTGGTCATTTGCACCATGGTGCCCTTAAAATTATGTAGAAAATAACCATCGGCCTCCCTAAAGGATCACTTGAGAAATAAGATGTCTACAAGGGTTGTACCTTAGGGAAGTATGTAAAATCCACATTCCATGATCGAGACAACAAAATAAATGCAGTCATGGAGAGGGTCCACTCTAATGTTTGTGGACCCTTCTTGACAACTTCCACTGCCAGACATAAGTACTAGGTTATTTTTACTAATAATTTCTCAGGAAAGTGTTGGATCTTCTTCATGCAGAAGAAGGATGAGACATTTTCAAAATATATAGAATTCAAGGCACTAGTTAAGAAAGAGATCGACAAGAAGGTGAAGGCTCTTAGGAGCGATATTGGAGGTGAGTATGTTTTGAATGACCTCAAGGAATTTTGTGCCAAAGAAGGAATTTGAAGAGAACTAACAACTCCCCATAAACCACAACAAAATGCGGCAACTGAGAGGAAGAACCAAAGCATTGTCGGAGTTGCGAGAGTTATGCTACATGACCGAGGCCTGCCACTACATTTGTGGGTAAAGGCATGTAACACAATAATCTACTTGTAGAATCGGAGTTCTCATCAGATTGTTGTTATGGTTACACCGGAGGAGGATTTCTTGGGGAGAAAGCCGAATGTGTCTCATTTCAGAATTTTTGGATCCTCTGTTTACTGCCATGTCTCCAAATATTCAAGGAATAAACTTGAGCCAACAACGGAGTTGTGGGTTTTTTTGTGTTACACCAAAACTCCACACAACTACTGGGTGTACTTACCTTCCTTTATAATGATAGTTGTGTGAAGTGATGTAAATTTTGATGAGTAAAAAGTAATGAGATGCTCTCTTGAGAGGGAGCTGCAAATCCCACCAGAAGAGGAGATTTTAGCTCTAAAGGAGGAGCCTCAGGAAGTTGTGGAGTAGTCACAAATGTAGGAGTAGAGAGAAGGCAATGTGGAGACATCCACTCAAGCATAACCATCTAGTGAAGGTAGAAAAAGAACCAGAGAAGATGATCGATTAGTGCCAGATGCAAGGGAGTGTTACACAACATTTTGTCACTGTCCCTGTACTCCCCATTCCTTGATCCTGGAGGACCTCTACAGTGAACCCTGCATGCTTTTCCTTCATGGAGAAACTACCATTATGTCCCTCTTCATGAGCATATCATTTCCATTTTGCACCATTTCCCCTGAAACTTCTGTTTTGCCCAGTTTACAAGGCCGACACTAATGACCTTTGTCTCCCCCACGCCGATGTGCAGAGATTAGCACTATTCCCCACACCGACCAGTGTGACTAAGCTGTGTTCTAGTCACGACAGTCCTATTATGGAAAGTTTTTAAATTAGAGCCGAATCTTCCATATCTAGAAGCTCTGTAATGGAAGTCTGGTAAATGGTTTGGTCGGATGGGGTCAAGGATGACAGTTTGGGCTCCTTTCCCCTATAATGATGGAACTACCTCAAGGGATAAGTCCTTCTCCCATGAGAAGAGGATCCATCTCCCATCTATATTTCCTATATAAACCTCCTTTCTTCCCAAGCACAAGCTAGTTAGAGTGTTGGCTGAGTGTGAGTATACTATTTTGATTAGACAAGCAAGCTATTACTAGTTGTAGCCATCTAGTTGTGTGAGGGAGAAGTGTGTTTGGTTTTGGAGTGAAACCTAAAGGGAAGAGCCTTTAAACTATTGTTGTTTGAAGCCATCATGGAGTGCTAGCAGAAGTGTGTGGGAACCCAGTGTTGTCAGAGGAAGACTGCGACATCAAGACGAATGGTTGTAATCTCTCTTTGATATTAATATATGCAACTATTGATTGATTTCCTACATGTTTTTTAATATTACATATTCGTGTCTTAATGCTTCTTGACTCATTAAGTAGGTTGAATTTCAATTTGTCTATTATTATGTTTGTGTCCTGTTGTTGTTTACTTGTTTCAGGAGCTTGAAGAAGGAAGCGAGATTACTAGAGCGAGCAAGCAAAGACATCATCAAGTAGGATAAGCGACCAAGAGGTAGGCCGTCTTGATTGATTCTAACCTAAGGAAATCTTCCATAGGACGTATCTGTTGTGGCTAGACCCATTATCGGGCTAGAGGAATTCGTTCGTGTCTGCACTTATAATTTTACTTCACCACAAATTGGCAACTCCACTGGGGAAATCCCATCTTTTGTTTGTTTTGGATTTCACTTTGCTAGTTTCACGTTTTCCCTTTGGTTCTGTTTCTTTTCTCCTGCTTACTAGCCTAAGTATAAAATTCATAGTAGCAGATTTGGTCCCTATTTTTTTTTTTCCTTTGTTGCCTCGGCCAGCACGTTTAATTCGTTGACAGTCGCGCTGACCAGTGCAAATTGCGGAGGAACAGTCGCGTCGACCAACCTCTGGTGCTTGTTGTCAGTTAGGTAGTCGTACCGATGCCTGTAAGTGAAGATTAGGGCTTGACCCCAATCTTGGCCAGTGTGTTCTACTCTTGTGTTTTTGACCCCGTGAGCCTTTTTGACTGTTTTCTCCCTGATTAGGAAGCTACTTTTCATTTGGTTTTTGCTTGCTTGTTGGCTTGTCATCTTGTTATTTGATTGATTGAGTCATTGAGTGGTCAGCGACACTAGGGCATCTAGTTAGTCGCCCATTCAGCAACTTGTGGACTCATCAAGTCCGAGTGTGGGTGTGTTTGCTCCTTGCATTTGTTTTTTTGTCCTTTTACAACTTTGACCTCTTTTTGCACAAGTTTGAAAAAGGTTTCGTTTACTAGCTTGAACGTCTTTTTCTGGCATAGATTACATTGTTGGTCATGTGTTTGGTAAAGTTGATGTTCATTGATCTGAATGAACTTTTCTTTTCATGTTTTCATCTGCTTGAAGAGCTCATAGTCTGGAAAACTTTTTCATTGAAAGATTGTATGCGAAAAGTTTGTTTCGTTGTTTCATTAGAATTCTAGCTTGTTGCATCATTATGATTTGCATCTCTTAAAAACTAGAATTGCATTAGCATTTGAAAGAGGAAGAGAATTTTTTTTTCATTTTGAAAGGACTGATAGATAAGTGCTTGTCAGGAAATTAGGAATTGGAATGAATTTTTCATTAGTTTATTTTTTGAAAAAGTGATGTAGCCAAAGATCATTTCGTTTTCAGTTGCTTGATTGTTTGCATTTGATTGAGTAGTTTCTACCCTCTCTAGTGTAGGCATTTCATTGAATTGAAAGGGTCTTGTCCCATTTAGTTGCATTTTATATTTTTCGAGTAGCATCGCTGTCAGGCCAGGCAGTAACTCCTCAAAGCAAAAATGATTCGTATATCTTATTCCTTCAGGTAGGTCTTCATTATATACATGAGGGAGAGACTGTTTACTTCATCTCCCGATGAATGTTCATATTACTTATTTATTTATTTACATTATATTCACCCAATCCTGATGATTAGGTGTCAACATTCCCCCCCTTAATCTAAAGGGATGTTGGTGAGTCCAAGCATCATTATGAATCGTTCAAGTTTTTCTCTTCCAAGTGCTTTGGTGAAGATGTCTGCAATTTGCTCATTAGTGGAACAATGACAGAGATGGATTATTTTGGCCTCAACATGATGTCGAATCAGATGATATTTAGTATTGATGTGCTTCGTTCGATCATGGAACTTTTGGTTCTTGGCCAACTTTATTGCAGAGGTATTATCAATCATGAGTGGAGTTGATTGTACTTGTTTTACCTGCAAATCTTCAAGAATTTTCCTGAGCCACACAATTTCTTTTGTTGCTTGCTGCTGCCACGTATTTTACTTTTGTTGTGGAATTTGTTGGAACTGATTGTTTGCGTGATCTCCAGGAGACAGCTCCTGATCCAAGACTCATAGCATATCCTGAAGTAGATACCCCAGTTTCTTTGTCTCCATCGAAGTCTGAATCAGAGTATCCAATCAAGCTGAAGTCGTCCACCTGTGTATACTTGATTCCAAAGTCTTCAGTTCCCTTCAAGTACCTTAGAACTCTTGTTGCAACAGACCAATGTCCGTCACAAGGCTTTTGCATAAACCTGGAGAGGATTCCAACAACAAACGAAATGTCTGGTCTGGTAGTAGTTAGGTAGTTGAGGCTTCCTACAAGCTGTCTATACTTTGTTGCATCCTCAAATTCTTTTCCTTCAATAGATGTGAGCTTTAAGTTTTGTTCCATTGGAGTAGTAAGAGGATTGCGTTCTTTCATGAAAAACCTGTTCAACAGATCTCCAATGTATTTCTTTTGAGAAAGAAATATGGACTTCGGATGTTGGGTTACTTCAATACCAAGATAGTAATGAACATAGCCCAAATCAGTCATTTCAAAACTTTTCCCCAATTCCTTCTTTATGAATGCAATGTAGCTTTCATTGTTCCATGTCATCAAAAGATCATCTACATATACTACAAGATATACAACTGTTTTGCCAAATTTCTTGAAAAATAAAGTTGCATCATCAAGATCATAATGTTTGAAATTGAGTTTCAGAAGATGCTAAGTTAGTTGTTCATACCAGGCTCGCGATGCTTGTTTGAGGCCATACAAGGACTTCACAAGTTTGCATACTGTATGTTCATGTCCTTTCACAGCAAGTCCTTTAGGTTGGGACATAAAAACATTCTCTTTTAGATATCCATTCAAGAAAGCAGTTTTTACATCCATTTGATGGACTTTCCAACCGTTCTGAGCTGCTAGGGCAAAGAGTGTTAGGATGGTAGCCCATTTTGCTGTGGGGGAAAAAGTCTCCTCATAATCGACCCCTTCCTTCTATGCAAAACCTTTTGCCACAAGCCTAGCTTTGTGCTTGTCAAGTGAGCCATCAACTTTATACTTGTTCTTGTAGACCCACTTGCGGCCAATTGGTTTGGTTCCTAATGGAGGATCAACTAGCTTCCAAGTGCCATTCTTTATGAGGGCATCATACTCCTTTTGCATTGCCTCTTTCCATTCATCATGAGAAGCAGCTTATTTGAAGGAAGTTGGTTCAAAATCTGTAGACAAGTTCAATTCACAATCATAAGAAACATCTGTATCAACAGGTGAATTAGAGTCATCTACATCACCTCCATTTTTCCGGTTTGAATTTCTAGTTCCTGTCTTTCCAACCTCATCAATATGAACACTTTCAAGTGTCTTTGTCAGCCACTTTGGGGGACCTTTTTCAGATGGTCCAGGCTGCTTCGTTGATTGAGTTGGGACTGAATCAAGATTGAGTCTCCCAATTTTGTCAATCACATCACTGAAAGAATCATCCATTGTTGGAGTTTCATGCAGGGGAGAGTGTTCTTCAGAAGAAGATTCCACATGTTGATCTAGTATAGGAATCCCCCCTTCAAGATGTGGAATCTGATTATCAAATTCTTGAAATGATTTTGCTTTTGCGAATCTATCCAAGCGATCAAGTTGCCGCTCAACAACATTGTTAGTTTTGGATGATTCAAGAAAAATTACATCTCTAGATACAACAAACTTTTTATTTACTTCATCATAGAGACGATATGCTTTAGAGGTGTTTGAATACCCTAAGAAGATACATTTATGACTTCTAGCACCAAGTTTGTTTCTATGTACCTTTGGTATCAAGACATAAGAGGTGGAACCAAAGACCCTGAGATGCTTTACCGAAGGAACATGTCCATACCACATTTCATATGGAGTCTTGTTTCTAATAGCATTAGATGGAGATCTATTTTTTACATATGTAGCACATAGAACAACATCAGCCCAAAACATTATCTTTACATTTTTGAAGAAGAGCATGGATTGTACCATATTTAAGATTGTCCTATTCATTCTTTCAGCTACACCATTCTGTTGGGGATTATAAGGCACATTTGTTTGATGTTTGATCCCATGTTGGCGAAGATAGTTTTAAAATTCATTTGATGTGTACTCTTTTCCATTATCAGTGTGAATAGATCCAATATGAGATTGTGCATCATTTGCAATCCATTTATGAAAGTTATTGAATGTTTGAAAAGAATCATATTTGTTCTTCAATAAATAAACCCAACACATTCTGGTGTAGTCATCAATAAATGTCATCATATATTTATTTCCATTTGCAGAAGGAACAGGCATTGGACCACATAAATATGAATGAATGAGTTCAAGTTTTCTATGTGCTCTTGAATGTGAATCATGAAAAGACTGTTTGCTATGCTTTCCTAGAATGCAAGCATCACATTGCTTAAGTTTCCTAGGAATTGTAGGCAAACCAGCAACACCATTTTTCTTCAACAAGCGGAGGCTGTCATAGTTCAAATGTCCAAATCTAGCATGCCATAATAAACTTGATGGAAATGTACCTTCTTCATAATAAGAATTGTATGAGAAATGTTGTGCACGAGCAGAGGTTCCTTGTAGCTTGAGAAGCCTTTCTTCTTCTATTCCCCTCATGACAAGTGAGTGGTCAGATGCTTTTCTTACCTCAAGCTTGCCATCAAACATATTAATGGAATGACCTTGCTAGCAGATGTGGACCAAGGACAACAAGTTTCTCTTGAGCTGTGGGAGATAGAGAACATGATGCTGAAGAAAGTTTGGAAGACCAGGCAATTGAAGCTTGATTGTTCCAAGCCCTGATGGCTTGATTTTTGATTGATCTACAAAGTATACTGCTCCATCAACATTGTCATTGAATTCTTCAAAAAAATATTTTCTATAATTCATGTGGTAGGTTGCTCCTAAATCAAGCAACCAATCATTTTTCCAAGAAGCAAGTGAAGCATTAAATAAATCTTCATTTACTCCAATATTACATTCTGCCACAACATAATGAGCGGATTCAGGTGCTTTACCTTTGTCTGTATCATCAGTTTCACCTTTCTATTGGTTTCTTTGCTGCTCAATTTTGTCGCATGGTAACTTGCATGTAGAGGCATCATGTGATCCATTTCTTTTGTAGCGTATGCAATGCAAATCTGCCTTTTCTCCTTGAGAGTGTTTGCCCCCCCGCCTCTGAAACATCTTCCTCTTCCTCTTCAACCACCTCTTCCTCTTGAAGAATCTTGAGCAGGATGCTTTTCTTTATGAGCAAGGCACACAGCCTCTTCAGAAGATTCACGGGCTGTCTTCTTTCCAAAAGCTTTCTCTCTTTCAGCAAACTTTTTCACAAGAGCGTCAAAGGTGATATATTTGAGATTTCCATTTGCTTGCAATGACTCAAGATAATTGGAGTAAGTAGGATAAAGTGCCTTGAGAAAAGCGATAAGAGGAATATTCAATTCAACCTTAGTGGATTTAATATCATGCATTATAGACTTTACTTCAGATGCAAGAGCAAGAAGATCATTATTTTGTAGTTCAAGAGTGAAGAGTTTAATCATGAGTTGAACAACTTCAAGTGTAGAATGTGAGTCATAGAGTTCTTTCAGCTTTTGTAAGGCTTCAAAAGCATTTGAAAATGGCGAAATATGGTGACTCACCTCTTCATTTACGGATGCTGCGATTAATGCATAAGCTTTGCTGTTCTTGTTTTCCCAAATGACGAGCTCTTTATCTGAGGTAGGTTGTTTTGGCTGTTTGTCTCCGTCTCCAACACACACTCCTTTCCACAACTCATTGAAAATGAGGGTGTGTTTTATCATCCGGGACCACTCAGGATAGTTCTCCTTGCCAGTGAGAACTATTCCCACAATGGATATGATTGAATGCATTGTAAAATCTTGTACAATAAAAAAAACTGTGTACTGTAAAAAAATATACTTCTGCTGCCAATATATAAAATATTTTCACTTCTGGTGTTAAAGAAAAACTCCACTATAATGGAAATATTCTTTAGTTCAGTTTTTTTTCAATCTAAATGGATGAAAAAAATCATCCCGAGATTCAACGGGCATTGCAGTCAGCTGTCTCAAAAAATGTAGCAGCTAAAAAAGTTGTCATCGAATCTAGATGGTCCATCGAAGATCCAGATTTTACTTTATTTTATTGACATTAATCATCCAATTTTTAGCCCCAGCAGGTTCTAAACTTCTAATACACGACAGTTTCCAAGATTTTTCAAAGCAAAAATACGAATGTGCTGAGAATTCAGCCTAGGTTATTTGTGGCACACTCCCATACATCCACCGAGAATTCCAATAAATAAAAACAAACCTCTCAGAAAAACTGAGTCTCACGGGAAGAAACTTAAATGATTTGAACCCTCAAATGCATGGAGGCACCAGTGTGCAAATGCCAAAGTATAAATGCCCCATACAAATGCCAAAAAAACTTCAGCATTCAAGATACATAGCCCAACAGCATTCAAAATACATTCAACGTTACCAACAGCGTTCAGGCCAACGTTAACAACGGAGCAGCGTTCAAAACAGTTCAACACATGGCATTTAGCAAAAACAGTTCAACGCATGGAATTTAGCAAAAAACACTTCAATGTATTTACCAGCGTTATATGTAATGAGCAGCATTCAACCAACGGACTAGCGTACAACACACAACAACCCTTAAAATTTTTTGACACACAACGTTAATAGACAGCTGATTCATGCATGGTTCTTCAACCTTTTGGTTTTGTTCAACGGATGGTTCTGGGTTAAACAGTGCAGTGACTACAGAGTGGCAGCGACTATGGAGGGGACAGAGAGTGTAGTAGATAGTGGACAGAGAGCAGTAGGCAGTGGACAGAGAGCAGTAGGCAAAAGGGAGTTACAACTATTTTGGGAGCTGGCTCTGATACCATGTCAGGCCAGGCAGTAACTCCTCAAAGAAAAATTGATTTGTATATCTTATTCCTTCAGGTAGGTCTTCATTATATACATGAGGGAGAGATTGTTCACTTCATCTCGCGATGACTGTTCATATTACTTATTTATTTATTTACATTATATTCACCCAATCCTGATGATTAGGTGTCAACAATCGCTAAGACCTAAAAACTGAAACTTAACTCAAGATCAACTCTAAAATGAATTCAATTAATATAAGGCGCATTTGACATTAACAATCATATCTAGAAGGTCTAGGCTAGAGACATGTTCCAGCGTCTTTAAACCTAGCAGCTGTCATTAGCTTCGGAATTAGACAACGCTAGCACAGATTTGTGCTCTCCGTATCGTCGAGTATATAACGGGAGACCCCACTAGGCTGCAATCCTTTTATCCTTAGAAGCCGAGTTGACTGCCTTGCAAATGTGATACGCCAAACACAACATTCGGGGAGATTGCCTACTCGTACTTCTTGGTTCGACAGGAGGTATTCTGCAGTTCACGGTTGCCTGGTAATTCTGTTTACCTAGATCATCCAGAGTAGTCATTTTATCATTTTGACTCATTAAACTTAAAATATCATTTAAGCACTTGTCCTTTCGAGCTCATTTTTAATCGAAAGTGATAGAGCCATCTCTGTTTCTTTCTCGACTCTTAAAAAATGAAAGAACATCAGTATTTTATGCGTCTTAATATTTGATTGCTCACGATCCAAAACATCCTTTTAGTATTTTTGACTGAATCGTGAGTTCCCTTGAAAGGACATTTTAAAGCCTTGAAGGTATTTGTTCTGTCGACGAAGACAAGGTCATCGTGGCTGAACCATCTAGTTCACCCAATTCTTCTTCCTCTCCTCCGTATGAAAGATTGTCTGAGGAGCCGTTTCCTGAGTTATCAGAGTCACTTAAGGACCAAAATTTTGAACTCGCAATTGTTTTGAGTGCTCAACCTTTGTCATCTCATCCTTTGCCTACCTTTGATTCAGGGTCATCTGCTGATCTTGGCCCATAATCTCCGAATAATCCCGTTCAAACTCAAGAGAACTCACCAACCACTGGCGGTCATCTTAGATTGGATATCTATCCTCCGAACCCTCTATTTGACGCTGTTGAGATATCACTGCAGCGTCCTTACAGTCCGTACGACCAACCGGGTGTTCCTTTGGAACTATCCCCTAGTACACGTTTAGCCATTCGTCGTCATTTGTTTTCAAACATGGAACCCGAAGATGTTGCTCCAGTGGATGAGTCCGAAGTTTCTACTCCACACACTGTTGAGGGGGAAGAATTGCAATTGCAGTTTCCTCTCGAGGGCTTCCCTTATTCAGAAGGTATTCCCGTCAGCTTGCCACCTGTCTATGTGTCTTTGGGGCACTTAGTTTCAGGCACACCTAGTGCCTCATCACTCTACCATAATCCTGTTTGGGCGTCAGGCGTCAGGCCTACGTCAGGTCTGTTCGTCACGAACACGACTTCCCAACCAGCTTTTACTTCAATCCCGGTGCAACCCACCATCCCAAATACTCATGTATCATCGATCCCAGTTACACGTCAGTCACAACCGGCGATTTCAAAGATTGTCTCTACTAGTTCTTCTGTCCCATTAGTCAATGGCCAGATTGTGCCACTGCCTAGGGGGCAGAACCTGAATGTCTCTATGGTGTCAGGTGCCACTAATGTGAGCGTTTCACAAGCTCACATGCTTGGTATAAACTAGCCCTCTTCTGGTATTATTTATAACCCTACTGACCCTACTGGATCAAGCAATGTCTAGTACCAACAGGTTCAAAATCCTGTTGGTCCATCTGGATCGAGTAATGTTTAGTATCAGCAGCCCTATGGGGCTCAGGTATAATACCAAAATCCTTACGTTCCATATGGTCCCCAAGGATTGGTTAATCAACCTTACACCCTCCAATCTGGGCAGTACATCTAGCCTGGTTAGGCCAGATTCAGTTCGATAATTTCCTGAGCACTGTTCAAGTACCCTTGCAACAACAAGGACAAACTTTAAGCAACCAAGGCAACCTTTGTTACCGCAAGGGCAACCTTTGTTGCAGCAAGGGATTTCCGTGCAACAACAAGGGCAGATTATCCCGCAGCAAGGTCATGTGCAACAACCGCAAGGTCAATCCTTCCAATAGTTGCAACAGGCCGCGCAGCAGCAGATTCAATATGCTCCGCATACCTCTCAACCCATACCCTCGCAAGGCCAACCTCTATAAACCCAGGGAAAAATTTTGCAACCGCAAGATCAGCCATTGCAACAACAAAACCAACCAGGGCAGTAGAAAGCCTTGTATACATACCAACAAGGTCAACCCTTGCGAGGACGGGTTCAAGGTCAAGTCCTACAACAGTAGGCGAAAAATCCTCTTGTCCTAGGTCAACAGGTTCAGAATCTTGTCGGACAAGGGCACCAGGTACAAAATCCCTACGTCCAAGGGCAACAAGTGTATCAACCTTATGCCCAAGGACTGCAGGTCCAGAACCCTCTTGTTCAGGGACAATAGGCTCAACAGCCCTATGTTCTAGGACAACAGGTCCCATATCCATATGTCTAAGGTCAACAAGCTCAACAACCTTTTAACCCATACATTGCCTATCAACAACCTATGCCTGGACAGTTTCAAGGTATTCAAGGTCAGAATCCTCCCTTTGGTCAAGGTAATCCGTAGTGGGGGCAGCCTCAGATTCCATATGGCAAAAATTCCCCACTATGGGGCCAAAATCCTTACTAGCAGGGATGGGCTCCTCCCTATGGGCCCGCTTATCGACATCCCATGATTTTTAACACTCAATTACCTTTCTTGGCTACACTTGAGTTTCTAGATGTATCACGCCTTACAAATGATTCAATCCTTCATTCGCCGTACTGGCCTTTGGTGCCGTCCAAGATACCAAGTGATTGCCCAAAGTTCGATGGAAAAGCTAAAGAATATCCTCAGGCCCATGTGATGACATATCACCTCTGGTGCTCGTCGAACTCGTACGTGGACGATTCCATTCGTCTTCGTCTTTTCCAACGGACCCTCACGAGTGCCGCAGCGAAATGGTACATCGAGCTACCTTGAAGTACTTTCCATGACTTCAATTCGTTAACCATGGCTTTCCTCACGCATTTTCAGTTGTCGGTTTGTTATGAAATTGGCACCTATTTTCTCACATCGCTTAAGCAAGACACTGCGACACACATCTCTGATCATATCCATGAATGGAGACGTAGACGTTACCTGATCAAGTTCGAGATAGTTGATCAGTTGCTCACTGAATGGTTTACCAAATCATTCATAGCCCCAATTGCTCGCGATATAGCTATGGGTGGATGCGTCACTGAAGAGCAAGCCATTGCCCGTGCCCAGTACTTGGATCTGGTCTACTCTTAGTCTGGCACCTTATACGAGTTGTTACCTAATGCTCTGTGACCATCATCTGATCCCACAACATCAAAGTCACCAGTTGTTCCTCCCGTTGATGGAGTTATTGGTTCAGTATCCCAAACCCCTGCTAAAACTTCTTCCAAACAAAAGTCAATCTCGAATGCTGCTCCTAATAATTCATCTCAAAATCCACTAGGCCCTGGTAAAACCTCAGAGGTCCATGCTGTCCAGTCTACCGCAACAGACAAATCCTCGAAAGGGAAAAAGAAAGGCAAAGGCAAAGCTAAAGCTGATGCCCTGAAACATGGTCCTCCCAAATCACTTGCTGGCGAATCTTAGCAACGGAAACCTAAGTATCCATGCCTCATTTTTTAGGAGGATCACTATACTAAGGATTGTCCACGACGATCTGAAGTTAATCGCCTGCTCAAAGGGACCCCTGCTGTCCTTAAAGAGCCATTTCTGTCTCAGCAAACTTAAATGGTAGACCAACCTCGATCTGCTTCCTCTGGATCTCAAGTGTTCATGATGAGAATGCCCATTAATGTGGATACCCGATCAAAATATTATCAAACTCCAGCTCCGGCAGCTATGAGAGAAAAAGAAGCTGCACCTTCTTCTTCTACCCCGAGCTCTGGCCCTCTGCAAATCGAGCACCCTAACCCTGATTCCGCTATGCGGCCACCCTCTTGAGGTGTGCTACGGAAATCCTCATATAATTCCAACGCCAGAGCCGCTCAACACTACAATAGTGTTGAAGATTTGGCTCAGGCTCCATCAACCATGTCGGCTCTCGAGGTACTCTAAAGCTGGCCATCGCAACGGAAATATTTGCTGTCAGCTATCGGGGGCATCGATCCCACTGATTCTAATTTGATCTGTTTCGATCTAGAGAACCATGTTCCATGACTCCCTCATCAGATTTCCTTTCTTATTCAGGTAATCATTAATGAGAAGACCATCCACCGCACTGTCATCGATGAAGGTGCTTCTACCTACATCATTTCAACTGCATGATGGAAGGCTATTGGTTCCCCTGCATTGAACCAGTCTTCGAACACTTTAGAAGCTTTCGATGGGCGCAATTCGTGACCCTTCAGTGTCTTACCTAACCTTTCCATCACCCTGGAAGGCAAGACAGTGCAAGTCGAAGTAGAGATTGTTGATGCCAATCTCAATTATAATCTTCTACTCGACCGAAGTTGGACTCATGCCATGCATGCTGTGGCCTCCTCTTTGTTTCGCATGATCCACTTTCCACATCAAGGGAAGATTGTCACCGTTGATCAGCTACCTTTCTTTGCCTCTTCCTCCTCGGATCGCAATGTTCCATACGTCAAGCACTCTGGTGCTACCTATGAGAGTGTGGGGGCAGGTCTCTTCAAAGATTCTGCCTTAATGGGAAATTTTCCACTCCCACCTCCTCATGTTGCCTCTGTCAACATGGTCTTGGTCAAATCTGATCCTTGGGTCATACTTGCACCAGATATTGTTGATGCTTGGGGTGAGGTCATGCCGCTTGGTCTTGCTGAAGTCAATTACGTGGAAATTGTTTTGGCTTCGAACTCTGCATCCTCTGATTCTCATATTTTGAAGACCTCTCTCGATATTTATTCTCAATCCCCCTAGCTTGGCACTTTGGAATCATCTGATCCCTTAGTCGAGACCTTCCTCGCTGATGAAGGTATCATGGAAATCATGTCTCTTGAGGAACCACCGTGGATTGATACTCATCATTTCTCCTCGTTCCTGCCTCGCCCAACGGTCATGTCTACTGTTTTCAAAGATTTCTCTTCTTTGTTGCTTATTGATGTGTCAGTTTATCCTGACATGATCAAGATCTTTCAACTAAGGGCACCTTTCTCCCTTCATGGATTCATGATTTTTCACCCTCCCCGAGTTTTCACCAATTGTCCTCCGACTTGTAACCATCCCTCGCCCAGGGGGCATGGGGGAAAAGCCTTATATGAGTTCTACTGTATTAGTTGGCCGAGTCGATGCTTACTTGTCATGACAATGGTAAAACTCCGGTGTCCTTTTGTGTTGATCAATTACCCGAGTCCCAGCATGGACTCCCACCTCAAAAAGTACTATGCTTAGGTCATCTTGCATGGATACTTATGTACATTAGTGTGTGATTCATTTTTGTACAACGTGGTTTTGTGTGATAGTTTTCAAAATTATTTCCTATTTGTTGAATTGAGGCTTCTATGATCATATTAAATTTACGAAAAGTCTTTCGGCGTAAATCACATGATAATACATTTGTCGACGCGTTTCGAACCAGCGAGTGTGGTTCATCGTCAAGAAAACTTGCCCTGACGATGAACCACACTCGCTGGTTTGAAACGCGTCGACAAATGTATTTTCATGTGATTTATGCCAAAAAAATTTCCGTAAATCTTTCTTGTTTACTATGCTTTTCTTGCTTTACAGATGTCTACAACTCCTCACGTTGGTTTCACCAATGGTGCTTGCCGTAGTACCCAGAACTTATCATCCATGGCATGGGCTATCTATGACCCTAATGGTGAGTTGATTGACCTTCAAGGTATCTGCCTGGGTCGTACAACCAACAACATTGTTGAATACAATGCGGTCATCGAACTGTTGTCAGAAGCCATCGCTCTAGGCATCAGAGAATTGGTTGTCAACCTGGATTCACAGCTTGTTGTCCTTCAACTCAACGGGAAATATTCCGTCAGGAACCCTCAAATATTACGAATGTATCTCCGTATCCGTCTATTGGAAAGACATTTTGATTATATTACATATCATCATATTCCTAGACGCATGAATACATTGACAGATGCATTAGCTAATTACGTGTTGGATAGACATTTACGAAACATGTAAAAGATAAGACAAACCATTTGTACCATAATAGACAGGAAAATACAACATATATATATATATAGATCTGTGTGTGTGAGAATCTTTGATACATTAGAACCCCAAAAAATAATATGTGTGTTTATAATAACATCAACGGCTCGTAGGCCTCGTACATCCGTGGCACGCAGGCCTCAAAAAATATGTAAGTGTTGGACCTAGGAACTACTCAGCATGGTGGTCATGGTAGCACGAGATAGCTCGTGCAACCCGACTCAGTAGTCGACAGATCTGATCTGAGACTCCCACTGTGTGCCTCTGGTACCGCCGGGGCATGTCTCCTATTCGAGCATACTCCAGGATATCAAGAGTCAACCCCTCGAGGTTCCTCATAATCTCCTCCTCGTTATCACTTCCTTCTTGATAAGGGTGACAACATCAATAGGACAGGGGACGCGCCTGGCTATCAGGGACATCCCGGTTGGCCGCTCTGGTCCAACATCTGCATAAACAAGAGAAATGTTATAAGCATGCATATACCAAAAACAATTAAAAAACATGAAAATCAAAAAGTTTTGAATTTTTACCTTTGTCATCGAAGTCCTCTCCATTTGGTAAGGGCATATCTGGATCTCCATGGAAATCAGTGCCGCTGTACGGCTAGTCCTCGATGACGATCTTCTGTTGTCGTAGCCATGAGAATAATGCCAGTCGGTATGACATATGTTGACCCCTAGTGATCCTCGGAATCAGACGACTCTAGCGGGCCATCCGCGGATCGCGTGGCGTAGGAGGATCGACCTTAGTCAACTGATACTAGAACAGTGGCCGTCATTCCAGGAAGAAGGTCACAAGTACTGATCCGAAGCCAAATTGCTTCAGATTCCCCGCCTTGGCCTTAGACAACTGGCACTTGATGTTCATCTTCATGGCCTCTGCCCAATTGAAGATCGTAAGAGCTGTGCAGTCAATAGCATAAAGGAATTTCGACTTGTTAGTCTCATGTTCCACCTGGGACCCCGCCACTCTGTTGATAGTCAACAGAAGCACCCTCAGTGTCAAATCCCACACACTGGAAATCTCTATCTTCCCACTCTTGGATTTCAGGGCCTCAGGACAGTGTTCGGCAAGCAGGGAAGATATGCTTGCCCCGATTGGACGTGACCCATATAGGTTCACTGGCTCACCTCTACAAGACAGTCCAGTGATGAAGTAGATATCTGAGGTCCCCAATGACAAAAATCTCGCGATTAATGTCCCAAAGGATTATCAAGTATCAAAGCAACTCAAGCAGGGCCCACATCCCTGGTGTAAGGAAAAATTTGAGGAGCCCGCAAGCCCTCAAAGCCTCTAGGCAATTTGGATAATTCAATGCCTGGGTGTCAACATCTTCGTGTTCTCTTTCCTTCCAATCCACTATTTTTAGCAATTTCTCTCCTGCAAAAGCCATTAATTTGAGTCAATTATAAATTTTGGCACATAAAATTCAAGTTTTAACAGTCAGTCCTTGAGAAAAAATGGTTTTTCCCCATCCACGGTGTCGGCACTCCTGTTTTAGAAACAGTCGCATTGGTCGGCGCACATGGTTATGCAAATCAATCTCGGTCGACGCGATCTCGTGCCTGGAAATCACGCCGACCGAGGGAAAATTTATTTATTTTATTATTATTATTATTATTAATTAATTAATTAATTTTTTATTTATTTTTATTTTTATTTATTTTTAAATTTTTTTAAATTTTATTTATTTATTTATTTATAATTATTTATTATTATAATTATAATTATTTATTATTTATTTTTATTTTTGAAAGACCTCCCTAAAAATCCAAAAAAATGGCTAAAAAGAACTGATGGCTTGTTGATTGACCTCTTGGATATCCCGCAATCTACTTCGGAAAAACTAGGGAAAAAGTGGGTAAAAAGTCTTCACTGCAAAGGTAAAATGGTAAATGGTAAAAATATATTTACTTTTCCCCTTTTTATTCATTTTTTCATGAAAATATCAGGTTTTGTAAATATTTTTGACCTATTTTACCTCAAGGACCCAACTTTGCCTTGTGCAGCAATAGGTGATGGATGTTCGGCGATGACGATGAGTCACATTTAAGCTCTTTTCTCGATTCATTAAACTCATATGAAAAGAAAGCCGAGTATTTTTTCCCTTTTTGACTCGTTAAATATAATAAAAATGTGGGGTTCGTTTTCAGCGCTTTTCCGACCCTTTAAAAGTGAAAAGATGGCTGAGCCCTTGTCGTTTCAAACTTGTTAATGGATGCGAAACGTCGTGCGCCCAGTATAAGTTTACCCCTTTTTCGGGCTGGGATGTACTGTTTACGAAAAAGGTACTCCTTGACTGGAATGGTCAAGCGGTTCTCTCAAGTATTGTTTTCTACCTTTTCGGGCTTGAGAGACACAAATGTACGAAAAGGGACCATGTGGAGTTTTCTTTTACGTGTCTTTTTCAAACTCTCTAAACATGAAAAAGATACTGAGTTACACCTTTGTCGGACTCGTTAAACTATTAAATGACATCAGATTCGTCACCATGACGAACACAAGCTTCTCCTTCCTAGGGCTCGTTAAACTTACTAGGTTGGATTCGTCCAAAGGATGAACTTACAATGCAAGCATATGCTATCCCCTTCAAGCTTGTGATTAAAAAATAATTAGGGTACTCGCTAGAAATGGTGGGGGGAAAATTTGGAAATCTATTAGTCGTGTTGGCAGCTCACTCTTGAACATGACACTCTTTGCTTCGTGTCGGGTTGGGACATCCTCCTTTGTATCATTGACCTTCCTGGGTTTGGGCCGTTCGTTTTTGCCTTCCATTTGATCTCTGCCACGTCATTATGACCACCGATCCCATGGATCCAAAAGCTGCCAAACTTCTAGTTGTGTTGCTGATATGTTCAAGAGTTGTCCTTCTACAGTTACACTTACCTCTGATTCTCTGTATCATCCAAAATCATTTTGCATCCTCTCGTCTCGCGTCGATGATGTGGGATTCATTATGGCCCTCCTTCGACACGGTCACTTTCCGTTGACTTCAACTCATTATCCAGGAAGTTGACCGAGAGAATCCTTTCTAGTACCTTAGAGCTTGCATGCCCTAATGGCAAGTTCTTTGCACTCGATGAGAAGTTCACATCATTAGCTTTTGATCGAGTGATTTCACAGGTGTTTGACTTCAGTTCCTGTATTCACATTCCGTGAATTGTGCTGATAGTACCTTGAGGGCCATTGTCATTATTGGTGGTTTCTCTTGCGCTTGTTAACAGTTTACATCATTGACTGGTAATCAAGCGACTTTCTAGCATGTTCGACATCAACACATCTATTCGCATGCTAGAATCTGTACTTTGATTGGGTCGTGTTGGACCGCAAGACCCTAGACTCAGATCACACAAGTCTAGGTTGAGAAGTGATGTGACATGGTTTATGATGGTATTCATGTCTCTTTCAGATGGCTAGCTGTGACCAGACCATAAGTTATCATATACGATCCTTCTCATTATTGGATGGTTGCGACCATACCTCAGTTTCATTATGATCCTCTTTGACAGATGGCTGCGCCCATACCTGGATCCATTTACATTATCATTCTCTGGATGGCTGCGTCCATGCCACGATTCATGTATCATTTGACAGAGATCTCAGTTTATGTATATGTATCTGTACTTGCTTGCAGGTTTTTCGATGACAGACCGGTTCCCTGCACTGATTTATAAAGCATTTCATCCCTCACTCCGGCTCAGCCTTCACGCTTTAGGGGCATCTATTACACAACATTTTGTCACTGTCCCTATACTCCCCATTCCTTGATCCTGGAGGACCTCTACAGTGAACCCCGCATGCTTTGCCTTCATGGAGAAATTCCCATTATGTCCCTCTTCATGAGAAAATCATTTCCCTTTTGCACCATTTCCCCTGAAACTTCTATTTTTCCCAGTTTACAAGGCCGACGCTAATGACCTTTGTCTCCCCTGTGCCAATGTGTAGAGATTAGCACTATTCCCCGCGTCGACCGGTGTGACTGAGCTGTGTTCCAGTCGCGCCGGTCCTGTTATGGAAAGTTTTTTAAATTAGAGCCGAAGCTTCCAGCTCTAGAAGCTCCGTAACGAAAGTCTGGTAAATGGTTTGGCCAGATGGGGTCGAGGATGACAGTTTGGGCTCCTTTCCCCTATAATGATGGAACTACCTCAAGGGATAAGTCCTTCTCCCATGAGAAGAGGATCCATTTCCCATCCATATTTCCTATATAAACCTCCCTTCTTCCCAAGCACAAGCTAGTTAGAGTGTTGGTTGAGTGTGAGTATACTATTTTGATTAGACAAGCAAGCTATTACTAGTTGTAGCCATCTAGTTGTGTGAGGGAGAAGTGTGTTTGGTTTGGAGTGAAGCCTAAAGGGAAGAGCCTTTAAACTATTGTTGTTTGAAGCCATCATGGAGTGTTAGCAGAAGTGTGTGGGAACCTGGTCTTGTCAGAGGAAGACTGCGACGTCAAGACGAATGGTTGTAATCTCTCTTTGATATTAATATATGCAACTATCAATTGATTTCCTACATGTTTTGTAATATTACATATTCGTGTATTAATGCTTCTTCACTCATTAAGTAGGTTGAATTGCAATTTGTCTATTATTATGTTTGTGTGTTTTTGTTGTTTACTTGTTTCAGGAGCTTGAAGAAGGAAGCGAGAGATTGCTGGAGCGAGCAAGTGAGGACATCATCAAGTAGGATAAGTGACCAAGAGGTAGGCCCTCTTGATTGATTATAACCTAAGGAAATATTCCATAGAATGTATCTGTTGTGGCTAGACCCATTATCAGGCTAGAGGAATTCATTCGTGTCCGCACTTATAATTTAACTTCACCACAGGGAGAGTGTGGGAGCTCCTTCAAAGTTGCACAAGCAAAGGAGGTTACCTGAGAGGTACACTAACTACATGGATCTAGTGACTGAGCTTGTAAAGACTAAGCCATCCTCTTTTGAAGAACCAATTGAGAAACCAGTTTGGGTTGAAGCAATGGTGGAAGAATACGAATCCATCATGAAGAACAATGTTTGGGGAGTGGTCCCAAGACTAGCAGATAAATCGGTTGTGGGTTGGAGATGGATCTTCAAGGTTAATCATGCAGTAGATAGAAGCATAGAGAAGTATAAGGCCAAATTTGTGCCCAAAGGTTTCTCTCAAGTTAAGGGAATTGACTATGTGGAAACCTTTTCTCTTACAGCAAGGTTTTCATCCATTAGATCAATTCTTGCACTAGATGTGCATATGGGGTGGAAGATCCACCAGATGGATGTAAAAACAACATTTCTTAATGGTGTTATTGAGAAGGAAGTGTACATAGAGAAACTAGAAGGTTTTGAGACATTTGATCGGGAGTCTCATGTGTGCAGACTTAGGCGAGCATTATATGGTCTCAAACAATCACCCTGACCTTGATACACTCAGATTGATAGTTATCCCAGTGTATTGGGCTTCACCAAAAGTGAAGTGGTTGTGTACCTCTATCATATTTTGGTAGAAGGTAAATTGCTTATCATTGTTTTATATGTTGATGATTTCCTATTGACAAGTGATGAGAAACTGATTAGCTCTCGCAAAGAGGACCTTGAAAGGGAATTTGAGATGAAAGACATGAGTCTCATGGACTACTTCCTTAGGCTGGAAGTATGGCAAGGTGATGGGGAATTTTTTGTGTCTCATGAAAAGTATTCCACTGAGATACTGCAGATATTTCACATGTAGAGTTGTAAGCCCATGGAGACACCTCTAGCGACCAACTGGAGGAAGGAGAATGCCACTTCAGGTGAAGAGGTTGATGCTACCATTTACCAAAAACTAGTGGGTTCACTAATGTATCTTGTGAACACATGACTATATATGTTCTATGCAGTCAACCAACTGAGCCAAGCTATGGTTAGGCCGACCAAATTGTATTGGAAGGAAGCTAAGCATGTTTTATGATACCTCAGAGGCACTACCCAGTATGGATTATGGTATAGATAAACAAATGGAATAAAATTGTGTGGGTTCACAAATGTAGATTAGGTAGGGACTCCATCCGACCAAAATAGTACATTAGGTAGAATTTTCAGTGTTGGGTCCACAACAATTTCCTGGTACAACAGGAAGTAGAGGTTTATGGCACTCAACTCAACAGAAGCTAAATACATGGCTACAAGTCAAGCATCATGTGAGGTGATCTGGATGAGAAAGATACTTGTGGGACTGTTTGGTTAGGAGATGGATCCAACTATGATCTATTGTGATAATAAGAGTTGCATTAAGCTCTATGAGAATATGGTATTTCACGATCGATCTAAGCATATAGATATCCGATATCATCATTTACGAGGCTGTGTGCAAAGGAGGATAATGTTGCTACAATAAATTTCGACAGAGGAATAAGATGCTGACATCTTGACAAAGGCTTTGTCAAGAGGGAAGTTCGAATTCCATAGGTGCAGGATAGGGGTGGTTGAAAATCCATTTCTTGCTAAGAGGGAGTGTTGAGAAGTGTAGATGGAAAGTCTCAATTTGACTTAGCCTTGGTCAAATTGAGTAAATTTGAAATTTCCACGCTAGGAGATAACTTTGAGGTACTTCACTGAGGTGACATGGATTTTTTCACTCAGTTAGCTCAGTAAATTTGAGTTAGTGGGCTTGGAGTTTAATTTGCATGAGTTGATTGTTAATTTATAGTAATCCAGTTAAGTTATTTCTAGTTGTACTCGGTTAAACTAGTTTTAACAGTTAACAGAAGTAGTTGGAGGTGAGTTGTGCAGTGGGACAATAGTCTAACTTAGAGATTATCTAGTTAACTGATCAATCAACCAAAAATAGCTCATGCATGTAAGGAATTCAAATTTCTCAGCTGTGGTGGAGATTCTAAGGCAGTGTAACATCAATTGTAGACTAGTTTCAAGTGTACGTGTGTTGCATGCAATCAATGATCAATCCTTGGGAATTTCACAATCAATTTGGAGGAAATTCCTAAAACATAGGGGCCAATTTCTTGAGGATTTGCACAAAGAAATAGGAGCTTAGATGGAGGCAGAAATTGAATAAGTCTGGGTCAGAGCTTTTCATTGAGTAGAGAGAACAATTATTCACTTGCAAGTTGAGCTTAGAGACAGTAAGAAATTGTAATACATTCTCTATTCATATGATTAATGCAAGAAGGCTTAAGGGGTTTTTACGAGTTAGTTTCGCCTAAATAAATCTATGTACTTGTGTATGTGATTGATGCATGTCTGTGAATGTTGTTCTAAATTGTGAATTAATTTCCATAGAGCAGTCAGAGTAGAATTGTGTCCCTTGATTTAGATTAAATTTCTTGAGCTATTTCAAGAATAAAAGATAATGAAATCTATCTATTTCCATGTTTTTGTATATTTTCGTTGAAAATGAAAGGAATAATGTGTGAAATCTTATCACCCACTTAGTAATGACACCAAAAATTGGTGGGCCTTTGATTTGCAACAAGAATGTTGTCCTCCTTTAGCTACTTACTTTAATTATCATCCTAGGGTCATATAAAATTCCAGGGTGTTGTGCACTATCTGTGCAAGACACACTTTCCTACTTCCTTTATGAATCTACTTAATGCTTTAGAGAGCCTATTAATGGTCGGGATTAGTGACATTCTAGGTATTACTTCATATATTCTAATAAGGGGAAAACCATGCCATTAATGAAATCATATGACTATAAAGCACAAATATTGAAAGTCAATTGATTTTTCAAATGCTAAGAATCAAAGAAAATTTGTAACAACTAAATTGCTTATTACATATTGCAAATTAAATGGTCCTATGGAAGTAAACCATTGAAGAAAGTGAAAATGGGTTAAACTATCTAGACTAATTGATGGAAACAAAATGCTAAGCTAAATTGGAGAAAATAAAGTAAATGGAAGAACTGAAATCTAGGCTAACTTGCAAGAAGATCAAAGCTCTATATAGCTCATGTTCCCTTGTATGAACACTGCAACGTGATATCATCATTATAACATGAAGGAAACATTCATTATTGAGTGAAAAATCTAATGAAAAAGACAATGATGTGTTGTTCTATAGGAATTATCATAGTTTTATAGGAAACTGACAACACTACAAGAAAAATGCACAAAATGCTAAAATGAGCTACACGAAGGGACTAAATGCCTCCTTGTTCAAGCAAAATACTGAAGCAAATTAAACCAATTTGTGCACAAGATATTAATACTATAAAAGGAGTAATTAAGTCATAAAACTTCTTATACAGGAAATAGGTAACACTAATTGTGAGTAATTTTTATGTAAGCAAAATGCTTAAGAATGATAGGAGAAAAATGAAAGAAAATGGAAATATAGAGGGTTCCTTAGAGTACCCTTGGGTGGATCCTACCCAAGGTGCTTAGGGAACCTAAAAAGACTAGTGAAAACCAACTAGACAAATAAATTCTTCATTAAGAGAACATCAAGATAAAATACAAATTTTCAGCTAGTAAATGACCAGTACATTAGCTTGAGAGCTTTAAGAAGACTAAACTATTGCAAAAACTAACCAACTAAAGCTAAGCCTTGAGTTATACCTTTTTACATAATATTCATGAACCATCCCCTTGATTGGAGGATTCCATGTCCCCATGAATACCAAGATCTCGAGGAAGTTGTTTAAGAACCACTCTTCTCATCAAATATAGTCTGCTTACTATTTGAAGTGTACTAAAGTGAATTGTTGATGCCTTAGATGGTGTGTGAGCTCCAAATGTATACAAAATCATTGATTTATCTCATGACTATGGGCTAGATGTCCCTTATGCTTTCGTACCATATTAGTGTACCATTTTGAACAAAAAGCCAAGTATAACCATGAGTGTAACCTTATTAAATAATTTCATTTAACTCGTGATTAACTACAAAACATCCACATATTATATTAAGTAACGTCAAATTATATGTGTTAGAGGCACAAAAATATTAAAAATTTGTTTGAAGGAATGGTTGGCCAACCAAGGTCATGAGAAATGGGGTCATTAGTCAACTTCATAAAATATAGAATATGAGGTGATGCCATATAAGGAAAAAGTGGGGTTGGCATTTGACTAGCCATTGTTTGTCTCTAATGAGTGCTAGCTTGATTTCAAGGAGTAGTACAAGGAAATGTGTTTCCTAACAATCTTGCTCCTAAAATAGATGAGTCGAGTAATTTGGTGTTTAGTGGTGAACACAAGGGGGTAGTTCAAGTTAGCCAAGTTACGATACAAAAGGTTCGACATTGGTGGGAGATTGAGAAAGCATCGATAACATTGGGGGTGCCAATGAGTCTACTATGGTTTCTCAACTTGATATGAGATGTGTAAGTTTTGAGTGAGGGGATAAGGCAATAACTTGTGCCTAATCAAAGTAAAGGACCCAAACTAAAAGTAGTGAAGTTACAATGGCCAACACGATATGAATGTTCATTGTTTTTAAAGTAAAGTCTCTTGATGACATGAAATCAATTCCTATGCAATGGTGTAAAAACAAACAAGTAAAAGCTTTTGTCCTTAGCTTTTGGGTGTCAACCATTGATCTAGAACATCTACCAAGAGTTGGAAGACTCAAGGAGGTTTATAGAACCTTTGGTCTATTCCTTACCACCTCCATGGGTTTCTCCCCACCTCTTGGATTTTTAACACTAGATGATGAACGATTTTAAATTATCTTAGAAGTAAACTTTCTAAGTCTCAAATGAAGAGTGATCAAGGGATCTATCTAGATACTTACCCTTAAGATCCTAATTTGAACTAAAAAAAATATTTATGACCTCATTGTAGAGGAATTTAGTTGGTTGTTTGTAGCTTTTTTTAGATAAGGTTTGAATTAGGATGATGGCCCCATTAGTTGGATTAAGGTGTTCTTTGAAAAATTTCTTTTGGAGCACCTTTGGTTTTCTAATTTCCCTAGATTGCATATGAGCTCAAGGAGAAGAGTATACTATCCTAAGGATGTGCATAGAAACTGAAAGTGTGTGTTTGTTGTGTGAAAACGAGTTGTGCCAATCACATGTATGTATAAAATTGAGATGTGTGAATATTGTGGGATCATTACTTGTCCTCTAATTAAATTATGTGAATTGTAACCATGCAGAAAAAAAAGCATATGCACATGTAACAATGCTTTACTTTTTTCCTAATTAATTCTATGTGTTGTTTCAATTTTTAATGAGGTAGATGGAGGAGCCTTTCTGCCTTTTTTATATACATTGTTCTGTCAAAGTGCAAGGTCGAGAGCATACTTGGGACATAAGGAATCACTTCTAGTCCTATAAATGACAAATAATAATATAAATAAGAAATTCAAATGCATTTTAGATATCCATCCACATGGCAAAGGAAGTAAGTATGATTCTTTTTAATCCTTTTACCAATATATATGAGTTACCTAAGTTGCAGCCATGAATAAAACGGATAGACATTGTAAGTGATGATGGGCACAAAAAATGCCATGTTTTCTTACCTATCTTTTTTCCCTTTGACTGCTTTTTTCCATCCATCACAACCATATGTGGGCCACCATTGCCCATAAATGATGTATTGTATTTTGTCTCAAGTATGTATTTTCACATCTAATGTAGATTTGTTGAATTATGATAGTATCGATTTGTTGAATTATGCTTGTGTATTTGAGGGAAATGAGCCTTTTTACACTCACTCACAAAAATGGTTTATCAAGCTTCTACTCTAGGTTATTGTCATTCCCAAGGAAACTTTTAGGGGCTAAATTTAGCAAATGGGCTAATTTTCCACATTTTGCCCCAAAGAAATTCACCAATTTCTTTTTTTGCTAAAATTGATTAGCAACAACTTTATAAGACAAATTTATCTTACCTTAAAAGCCACCAAAATTTCATAGAGATTATATAAAATCATTGGAAATTTGAATATTTTTACATAAATATGACCAAATAGTTTATATTTTGCATATTAACAACTAATAAAATTTTGGTAATATTTAATATAAAAAAATGATACTTCTTAATTATTATTATTTTTAAAGAGAGATTCTCCAAAAGGTTCTATTTATGTAATTTGAGGAGTAGGAATGCGAGGATGATGTATGAGTTACAAGAACATCACTATTCTTCTTAACTCCGAATCTACCAAGTACAAAGAGATCCATCTTAACTTAAAATATACCAAATATAGAAAAAAATGAAATATCTTTTCACTCTATCTTCTTATATAAAAATACCACTGACAAAACCTAAAACCAAAAAACAACTAACGATAAATTAATTATTTAATCTTAATTTTATTTAAGATTATTTTAATTTTAAAATAAATCAAAATATTTAAATAACATTATAACCTATCTTCCATACTACAATTATAATATATTAATAAAATAATAGTGTCCTCTCGATACAATAGTGGTCACGATCACCCAACTATCTTTCGCCCCTGGGCTATTGCTGTCACGTGCACTTAATTCCATCCTCGCTTCCGGGTGCGCCCACTCAAATGAAGTCGCCACTTGCGACTCGTACGGTGCAGTAAGTTCAATCAGCCGCCAATGTATTGACAAAATGTCGTTCAGATTTCCCATCAATTATCCCATAAAAATAAAAATAAAAATATATTATCATTGTTTCTTTATAATTATTAAAAAAGTATTAAAAAAATATTGTTCCAGATTTCCATGAATTATCCCACAAAAGTGTATTAGCCATATTTCTTTATAATTACTGGAAATAGACATTTTACCGGTCATTTAAATATTAATATCTCAGTTCTACCAATTATTTAATAAATATTACTTTGTCTTACAACATCTCTTTTGTGTCAAAATATCCCTGGTTTATCTGTATGAATGATTTTTTTAATGCCGTGCAACTTTATAAAACTTGGTGTTATTGGGTCTTTTTCTAAGCTTTGATAATTTTGACAAGGACGTTCCACCCATTTTAGCAATGGGTAAAGGACATTCCACTCACTCATTTTAGGAATGGGTGAAGTGTCTACTCTAAATATTAGATATGATTTTCTTACCGTTCACACAGTGACAGTTTTATAATATTTTAGGAATGGGTAAAAGACATTCCACTTAATTTAGGAATGGGTGAAGTGTCTACTCCAAATATTAGATATGATTTTTCTAATGTTCACACAGTTATATTTTTATAAATAAATATGAGATATGATTTTTCCACTGCTCACACAGTGATATTTTTATAAATAATTATGGATTGCGGAAGTTTGCATGATGTTGTTGATTTAAGGTTATTGTTTTTGAATTTACAAATGTTTTTTGGGTTGAAATTTGGCAAATATATAAGTTTTTTAGAAATCAAATTTATAATATAAAAAACATTTAATTGGTTATAAGATTTACATATTTTGGGGAGGCTGGCGCTGATGGGGAGGGTGGGGTCATTTATGACTTTGATGAAAAAATGGTATCGCAAGTTGCATGGGGCCAATAAATAATCATGTATAATTTACTTCTCTTTGAAAAGGTGTGGAGTTAGCGAGAAATCTCAAAATTTCTAAAGTCAATGTCTTTGGGGACTCGGGTCATCTATGACCTTGATGAAAAATTGGTATCTCAAGTTGCATGGGGCCAACAAATAACCAGGTAGAGTTTCTTGCTCTTTGAAAAGGTCTAGAGTTAGCTAGAGATCTCAAAATTGCTAAAGTCAATGTCTTTGGGGACTCTATGCTGCTCATACGCCAGTTCACTAAAGTCAATATGACAATCAGTCCTAATTCTCCATCCTTTTGTCAAAATGTTCTTGCCCTAATTTCTTAGTTTGACGGGGTACATTTCTTCCATGTCTACATATAGCTAAATTCAATAGCTGATGAACTTGCCAAAACAGGCTCCTATATGAATCAAAGTGATATGGAGGTTAATCGGGTGTTGAGTTTCTCCCCTATTCCCTAATCAAGGTCAGATTCTCAATTTTTTAAATCCCCATTGGGATAATGCTTCATGCCCCCCTCCTTGGTCATACATGGTTTCACGCTTTTGGGAGGAGATCAAATATGAATTTTCCAACGTCTCTCCAGAAGCCGACTTTAATTGTTTAGTGGAGAGGGCCTCCCTTCCGGCCTTCTCCTATCATAACCGGTCCTAGGTGTCACACAATGATGAAAATCTGGCACCCTCTCCAGCTTCCTTCATCTTTGAGTGATCACATCCATTTATTCCACTTCAAGTTGGATTTTTAGTACCTTCTCTCGACTATAGTGACCACAACATATCGAGAGAGTATGAATTTAATTTAGTTGTCCTGTTGTGATCTTGTCTCGCCATCTCCCAACTTAAGTGATTTCTATGTGGATTTTCAAGGATTTTTGTTGTAGGTTGGCTCATGATGGCATCCCCTCTCCTCTTATATTATCAAACTCCCCGAAGACCATGCTCTCATCATGGTGTCTCTATGTGTTTGGTATTTGGGTTTTGTCTTCTTTCTGCGTCATGGACCAGGGTGATGGAAAAAATTTTGCGCCTGTCTTAGGAGCTCATGGATCTCTTCATAGGAAAGAGGAAATCTTTGTTCCTTCAAAAATATTTATTCTTCTAACATTATCGACAAAATGTTGGATTCTTCTCAAGGTCTAATAGTCTCCATTAAAAAATTGGAAGATATGATGGAACATAAAAAAGGCTCCTTCCAAATTTTCTTGGAAGACAAATTGCTTATTCATTATGCTGAAATGGAGTTCTCTCTCAATGAGATGAAAGAAGAAATTCGCCAGCTTAGCTCTCGTGTTGTTGCGTTGGAAGTTTCCTCCCCCTCTAGTAGCAGAACTCTCCTTGACAACAAAGGTCTTGGGGTTCCTACAACGCGTAAGAGGTTTCATTGTCCAAGAGGTTAAAACGAAAATGGCCCTAGCAACTAATGTGTTCGTTTCTCTCTCAGGGGGTCTTTTTTGGGTCTTTTAGCTTAGTCCTACTTTCCAAATTTGGTCTATAATGTATTTCTACAAGTGTATGCTTCTGTTGGGGTCTTACTGCGAGGTTTATAGCTGCCATCTTTTATGTTATAGTTGGTCATATAATCCTGGTAACAATAAATCTTATGTTTAATTGGTTGAAGTGGTTTTGATATTTTCAAAAAAAAGATGTAAGGGACGAGGGCCTTCTCACTATTTTTTATTAATATAACCCCTACTACCAATTCTGTTGATTTTTTTTTTTTTTTACCTATTTTGATAATAAACTTGTGTATCTATAATATATCATTTTCTATTTGATAATTTGTTTGGTAATTTCATAATTGTTGCGCCAAGAGGTGTGGGAGAGATGTTGTCATGTAACGTTACATACAAAAATAGTAAAATAATAATTTAAATTAACAAATTAATGTAGGCAATAATTAAAATACTTCATTTTGCACCTTAATCTTTTATAACCTTATATAGATTAAAAAAATAAAAAAATTATGTAATATCTTCACTACTTAATATGGAGATGAGTAATTTCTTCATTTTATATGTGATATTTAAAAAAAAAACATATTATTAACAAAAACTATTTTACTGTCAACCATAAGTAAAATATTTGAATATCCATATTAAATGACATATTTTTATATCTACTTTATATAGAGAAAACAAAAAAAATTAAATTAATTTTTTTTCTTATATATTCACTTTCCATAACTAGGGAGATGTGTAATTTATTTTATTTATATTAGACAGTTGAAATATAAGATTTTAAAAATATCAATAACAAAGAAAAATTGAAATATAAGATTTTAAAAATATAAATAACAAAGAAAAGTTTAATGTAGGTTATAAATAAAATAAAGTTTAATGTAGGTTATAAATGTTGAGTTAAAGAAGTTAACATGAAACATATATATAGAGAGAGAGATTGAGAATATTTCGATATGGAGGTTGAGTAAAAGATTTTAACCTGAACGATATATATAAGAGAAAGATTGAGAGAATTCTTATTCCATTAATAACTGCTTTCTAATTCAATCTATGAGGGATATTTGTAATTATTTCAATGCTTAATAGATATTTGATATGTAATATTTTAGAAAGTATTAGTGATAAAAATAATTAAATGTATGCATGCACGAAAAAAAATATGAGGGAGAAATGTTTTAACATTTTAATGTGGAGAAGGTGAATTATAAATAAAATATTTCAATAGCAACTACATATATACTATACTAGCTTAGATCCATCTTAACTCTCGATCTGCCAAGGGTCGAGAGGGGTCAAATATCTTTTCACTCTAAAAGATGTTTGCATCTATTTAGATTTGATCCCTCTCAACGCTTGGTAGATCCAGAATTGATCTAGGTGTGAAAATGTGAACATGTATTTAGAAATACCATAAGATCTAGATTAAAAGAAAAATTAATTTGGCAAAACAAACTTCACAATAATTATTTTGGTATATAAAATTTTCAATTTTCATATTTATTTTAGGGCAAGAAAAGTTATATTTATATTAACAAATTAAAAAATATATGAAATTATTATTTTATGTGGTTTGTAAAAAAAGAAATAAGCTATAGTGAGTTTCAGAATAACATATAAAATTTGTAGAGTTATCACAATTATACCTAATCAACTTATAAAGGTCTAGAGCCTTATAAAAAATAAAATAGCTTTCAAAAGATAGTGAAAGTGACAATCATACAATATAAAAAATATGACTGTCTCATAGAATGATATTTTAAAATGACTGTAGGGGAAAATATAAGAGACTTATCCATACTAGCTTGAAGGGTTTGGAAACCTAGACACCTAAACGTTTGGGGCTACTTGACTAATGCTTATTCTACATGCTTCTTTATGATGATTTGATTAGAAAAGGTTCCTTATGAGTTTAAGGTCTCTTGCATTTTGTTGATCCATCCTTATCCTAAACTTGCCCATTCACCATCTCAATTATAATACCAAAGACTAACCTTTAGATGATCTCGATGTTGGCTTTAAACTACATGAATCTGTCTAGAAATCCCTGGTGTAGAGCTCCATGTTCCTCAAGGACTTGGGAAATGAGGTCCTTGATAAACTAATATGGTTTTGTGGCTTAGAAGACCTTGGTGTTTCTGTTCCTTAATAAACTAGAGTTAGAGAACTACCCATCGATTTTTTTTCAATTTAATCTTTTGTGATCTACTTTCATTTTTCGAGAACAATTTCCTCCATTTCTTTACCTCCTTTTTTATCATAGCGAAAAACTTCATTTAAAGGTTTATTTTGTCATTTCAACTCTAGTCATGGAGGGTTTTGATGCTTTGTTGAGACCAAGCGAAGAGTATTCCTTCTCCTTCTCCTTTAACCCCTTGTATTGGATTCTAGAATGTCCACTCAATTTTTTCTCCATGTCATGAAGAGCACCTAAGACAAGAGAGATAGGTGTCCAAAGCACCTTGGGCAGGGAACTCAAACAATCCTCACCTCTAAGAGATACCATTAAGACCTAGCAAGAGATAAAGCGAAGGTCCATGACCTAACCAGTGATATAAGGAACCAACACCAACCCCAAATGTGGAGAGAACTTAACCACCAAACAAATCACAAACCTAGGCTGAAGCCAACCTCTTGAAGATATCCTCCCAGTTCCCTAACATCCCTAAAAGAAATTAGTTCTATTTTGTAGCCAAGAAAGAAGAGGGTATCTTCTCCTAACCACATGCTCGTTATAAGAACTAGGGTCATAGCCACATGAAGTTTAAGACAAACAACCCCAATAAATCTACAAGAAACCACAAAAATACTAAGAGTCAATTTCCACCATGTCAATAGGAGAACCCATCCCGAGGCTATCAAGCGAAGTAGTTCCTTCATTCCAAGGAGACACTCGTGCCCCCACTCGTAGTCATGGTACCCTACTCTTCCATAATTCCAACTTCATCACTAAAGTAAGTCCCCTATAAAAGAGTCATCAATGCACTCCTAGTTTAGTCATTCTAACTATGTTGATCCACTTCCCTTCACACCAAGCACCATTACCTAGCTTCACCTTCATATGAAGCTTGTTTCTTTGCGCATCCGATCAAAGTACCACCTAGCACTCACGTGACACTCGATCCAAGTGAATTGTGGCATGTTAAAACTGATACTTGCTTTATGATTTATTTGTAATTATTTTGTTCGAAACTTTGAGAGACCAATTCTATCCATATCTTATTGATAGAGTTGACAACAAATATCTTATAATGTGTTTAAAGGGGTCAGATTTATTGGTGAGAAGTGAAGAGATTTTCATTAGTAGATAATGTTCAATTCCCATAAGAGCTTTCATTGGGGACATACAATCACTTTTAGGTAGTGGTTGAACATATGGCTGCACCCAAAAAAATGATATTAAATTATCTCAAGACTTGTGCACACATAATTGAATCAAAACTCGTCTGTATATCTTTTAAATTTAAAAGAGCTTTGAGGGTTAGCTCAAATAAATATGAGTTGAATGTGAAATACCTTTCAAATTGGGAGGTCACAAATTCAACTCTCTTAATTACTTTAATAATAAAGATTTGAAACCTAGAAAATGACATTTACCTTTTTATTATTATTTATATAAAACATAAATATATATTCTAAAACAAATTAAAAAAAAATTATAGTGCTCTAAATTGTCTTTCTTTCTTATTTATTTATTTTTAATGTCAAATACCAAAATGATCTTACTCTATCTGCCTTAATTGATACCTTATTTTTATTTTCTTTATATTGGGAATGGTTGGAAATGTTAACCATAAATAATAAGTTGGTGTTTTTTATTCTTTATGTGTGTGGAATGTTTAATGAATAGTATGTTTTTTTTAAGGAATAGGATTATATATATATATATATATATAAAAGAAATAGGATGATAGACATGGACTATATATTTTTTTGCTTTACGATGAATAATAAGAATTTATTTTATTTTATCTATTTTATTTGAGTAGGTAAGGGAAGTAAAATAATATTGTAATGTTAAGATGAAATTTATCTTTAAATCTGTTTATCTATATATATATATATATAGTATGTTTGACATTGGTGAGGTTACATCATGGTCATGTCTAAAAATAACATCCGAATAGGGTATTGAATTGAACCAATGACTTAACATCACACAAGGCACCTGATCTTAATCTATCCAAGACCCATGGACGTTTTAATATCTTTTTTAAATATTTTTTTTTTTATTATTATATTGAATTAAAACAAGGTTATATATATTGGAAACCAAATCATTAGCATAATAGCAATTTCTTTGTTAAAAACTAGAGTTTCAAAAATGATATCATAATGAAGAGCCCATTGTTTTCTAATATTCTATTTTTTATTACTTATCTGTAGTACTAAAATATACTGGATAGAATTATTAGTGTTGAGAAAAAGCATTTCAAATGGGGTAAAACTAAACATGATTATTGATATGGGGGAACCTCATTTGATGCCTATAAATTCTCCTCTTCATTTTTAGTCTCAGTGAACTAAAAATTGGACACCTTTTTAGCAAGTTGAGTGAATTTTTGGTCCAATTTATACACTTGAATTTGAAGGGCATCTATGCACAACAAGATTTCATGTTGTGATTCACTTCTATATACTAAAACCTTTCCCATGATTGCCTTCATTTTCCAATATAAGTCTATAGCTTGTACGTATATGTTATACCTTCCCCTATTTGTTCATGTATAGGGGATCCACTAACCCAACTTTAATATGATTTTTTCATCTTGTAGAACTCTCCTTTTGACTCTTGCTTCCTCCTATAATATATTGATTTTAGTTCTCATAACTAAAGGCATGTTTTCTTTGTATATAGCTACAAATATTTTTTTCATTTAGTTAGGATTGAGTTCAGGGGTGACCCTTGTCTCCAATCCTACACCTACTATGGCATCCTGCCTTACATTGAGGCATATTTGATGAAAAAAAGTTTGCAAGAGATCTAGAAAGAGGTAACTTGGTGATAGGTAACGAGGAAGTAGTGAGGAACAAAGTGGTAATTGGGTTGACAAATGATAGAGATGGGAACAAAAGAGGTGATTTCAAGGACAATGTTACGAGGAAACACAAAATAGTGAGTAACTAAAAGGTTGAGAGAGCAAGAGGACATTGGAAGGGAAAAAACAATGGATGTGAGCTACAAATGAACATGGAACCAAGTTAGAGGAGGAAGAAAACCATAGAGAGCCACCAATTTCATTGACCTCCCCAATCCACTATAGTGATAAAAACATAATCCTGCAAAGAGTGTCAACTCTTTGGAATAGAAAGATGAAAAGGGTCCATAAACAAGGAAACTCACTATTACTTATGAACAAACCATATAAAATAGAAACAATAGAGCAAACATGAAATATACATAAATCTACGTGGAAGGTTACCCAATTGTATTGAAAGCCAAAAACCAAATTCTATGGAGCTATTGTCCTATGTGGCCCAAGGGTTTGTTGATATGTTCTTCATAATAAGTAGATGATGTATGGAGAGTCTCATTAAATTATCATGCTGATCGAAGGGAATTTATTGCATCACTGCACTAAACCTGGTAAGGACTACCATGATCAATGGGCATGTTGCATGTTTAACCATAATCTTCCTGTTGCCATGTGTCCTGGTTATTCAAAGAGAGTTAAGGGAGGATGGTAGTGGTGTTTCATTGATTTTGAAGTTGGCTAGGTGGCACCCACACCCTTATGGGGGATTTCCAACATTATTTTCTAATTAGATATAGAATTTTTCTATAAAGTGAAATTAAAAACTCTAAAAAAACCAAAACTATCCATTTAAATTTGTAAATTTAAGTGACAAATATCATTAATATAGTGATATTATTTCACTTTTTCCTTAGAGAGAACCTGTGATTGATGTTGGTGATCCCATTACCCTTAACATTTCTCCAATGACAATTACATTGAAATAAATGTTACACCCTCTTCCTTATTATGGACCAAGTATGAGGAGCATCTACAACTTCCCTAAAGATCGTAATGAACCTCTAAATTAACATATTTCAAAATAACTTTACCTTAAAAAGGATAAGGCATTAAAATCTAAGATATCAACCCCTTTTTTTCTTATAAGGGCTTTAAATATGTTGAGTTTCGAATCTATGTTGTTTGCACACATGAATAATGGCAAAGGCGCGAAAGAGATTTTGTGGCTTCTTTAATCCTTTGTTGGCAGAGAGAATTCAAGTTGCATTGAGCAAGGTTGATCAAGTCATTCACACTTATTTCATCTCTTCAAGTAATCAAATAGAGATTTTTAATGCCCAATCCCTATCACTAAACCATAGCTCAATGAATTCAAATAAATGCTTAATAAAAATGCTACACAAATTGTTTTTTTTTTTAATATATATATTCATTGTGCTATGTAAATCATATACATGACATAAAGTTACAATAACAATTTTCATAATAATATGTTCTTTTTTAAGATTGTTGTACAAATTTAAACTTACAAAATATCTTTTAAAGTTTACACACCCCCAAAAAAATATACATATTGCTGATTTTATTCAATGTCTATGTTATTTTTTTTTGAATTACAAGAATGCAAATAATACATCTCATCTATTTTAATTTTATGTTTTTTTTTGAATTACAAGAATGCAAATAATACAATGACAATAATAATGGGGAATACACTAGTATTATAGGGACCTAATATGCCCCTATTCTTAAAAAAAGTGTTGTCCTCAATGCTTGAGTAGTTTTGGATGCTTCTGTATAAAATTCTCATCCTCCCATTTGGAATCTTCAACGGGTAAGTTCTTCCAATTGATGAGATACTCTGAAATTGATCGATTTCATAGCTGTCAATTTCTTGTTTCTGTGACTGATTTAGGTTCCAATATGATTTTTCCTTCCTTGTCAAGTTCTCGCAATATTGTTTGAACTGGGAGCTTGTCACCTATAACCTTCTTTAAGCATGAAACATGGAAAACTGGGTGCACTCGGAAAGATGCAGGGAGCTCCAATTTGTATGCCATAGTACCAATCTTTTGCAACACCTTGTACGGGCCATAATACTTTGGTGATAATTTATTTTCCTTCTTAGCTTGCTTGAGGGACATTTGTTTGTATGGTTGTAGTCATAGAAATACCACGTCACCTACATCAAAACTTCTTTCACTACAATGTTGATCTGCCTGTTGTTTCATTTTATTTTGCACCAAAGTGAGGTTATCCTTTAAGAGTCGGAGAACTTGTTGTTGATGGTCGATGTGATCTTCCACTTCTTGAACCTTAGAATTTTCTCTTCAAGATGATGTGATGGACAGTGGATGATATCCATAAAGTGCCATAAATGGAGTCATTTTTTCTACAGTATGGAAGGAAGTGTTATACCACCATTCACCCAGAGGCAACCACTTGATCCATTGTGTTTGTTAATTAGATACAAAGCAACAAAGACATCCTTCCAAACATTTGTTCACTATCTCAGTTTTCCCATCAGATTGAGGATGATAAGATGAGCTATGAGCTAACTGAGTACCCAGACAAGAAAATAATTATGTCCAAAAAATTCTAGTGAAAATGGGATCTCTGTCGCTTATAATAATCTTTGGGTTTCCATGTAGCTTTTGAATTATTTCCATAAATGCAGTAGCAAATGTACCGGCTTTAAATGGAGGAGATAATGCACAAAAGTGTGCATACCTGGTAAGTCTATCAACTACCACCATGATGACACTCTTTCCTTCGGACTTGAGTAAACTTGTGATAAAATCCATTGAAACATCCTCCCGACATTGACTTGGAATGGATAAAGGTTGTAACAAACCCGGGGTCTTAATTATCTCAACTTTATTTTGTTGGCAAACCAAACATTCCGCCACAAACTTTTGAATATCAGATTTAAGGTCATCCCAAAAAATTCCTTCTTAACCCTATGGTAAGTTTTTAAAACTCCTGAGTGCCCTCCTAAGGGAGAGGTGTGCAGTTCCAGAAGAATATTTTGTTTGAGTTGGAAATTCTTATAGAGGTAAAAGCGATCTTTGTACCATAACGAATAATTTTTCTAGATAAATGTATCAAATGTGCTAGGATTTTGCTGCAACTTTTGAATGAGTGCCCACACTTCTTCGTCATTCTTCCATTCATTCCTTTTTTCATTTATCCAATCTGGTTGGATAATATAAATGGCACAAAGCAATGCTTCTACATCCTCATCCTTTCTTGAGAGTGCATCTACAACAACATTTTTCTTCCCTATTTTGTAGATGATTTCAAAGTCATAACCCAACATCTTTGTGACCCATTTTTGTTGCTCTTCTGAAGATAATCTTTTTTCTAAAAATTATTTAATACTATCATGATCTGTTTTTACCTTGAAGTGTCTTCCCATTAGGTAAGGTCGTCATTTCTTGAGTGCATGTAGTATTGCCAACATCTTCTTCTTATAAATAGCTTTGTGTAAATACTTTCCTTTGATTGGACGATTTTCAAAAGCAATGGGTCTTCCTTCTTGCATTAAAACATCACCAATTCCATTTCTTGAGGTATCACATTCCATAATAAAGGTTTTTTTGAATTCTGGCGTAGCTAAGACCATTGCTTGGCACATTGCCTCTTTAAGATGTTCAAAGGCCTTCGTTGCTTCTGGAGTCCAAGAAAATGCATCTTTCTTCAGTAATATTGTTAGAGGTGCTGCTATTCTCCCATAATTCTTAACAAACTTGTGATAATACCCTATCAACCCGAGGAATCCTCGCAGATGCTTTATGGATGTGGGAATTTTCCATTCCTTAATGGCTTTAATTTTGCTAGGGTCTACCTTAACACCTTCATGAGATACAATATGACCTAGATATTCCACCTCCTGTACTCCAAAGAAACATTTGGAGGTTTTTGCATATAATTATTTCTCCTCCAATAGTTTGAGCACCCTGTCAACATGTTGAACATGATCTTTCCAAGACTTTCTGTAGGTTAGTATATCATCAAAAAATACTAAAACAAATTTTCTAAGGAAGGGTTTGAAAATGGAATTCATCAAGCCTTGAAATGTAGAAGGAGCATTGGTAAAGCCAAAAGGCATGACCAAAAATTCATAATGACCCTCATGAGTTCTAAATGTTGTTTTTGGAATGTCTTTAATCTTCATTCTGATTCGATGATATCTTGAACGAAGATCCAACTTGGTGAAGTAAATTGCTCCATGTAATTCATCTAATAATTCATTAATGACAGGAATGAGAAATTTATCTTTAATAGTGAGCTTGTTGAGTTCCCTATAATCCAGACACATGTGCCATGATCCATCCTTCTTGTGCACCAATACTACTGGAGCAGAGAAAGAACTTTGAATAGGTTGAATTATACCAGCCTCTAGAATTTTTGCAACCATATGTTCAAATTCAGTCTTTTGGGCATAGGGATATATGTAAGGCCTGGTGTTTGGAGGAACACTTCCTGGAATCAAATGAATAGCATGATCACAATCACGAATAAGTGGGAGGCCTTTGGGAGTCTCAAATACCTTGGAATGATTGTCCAAGACTTTTTGGAGATCTGGAGAAATAGATGATTTCGATGTGGGAACCTCTAGTGAAAATAATGTGTAATTACGCCTCGTTGTTCTTTCTTTAGAAGATTTGTCATGTTGTTAGAGCTTATTATCTTTCTTGGTTTCCTTGCGATACCCCTTAATTCAACTTCCTTTCCTTCCCAAAAAAAATTCAAGAAAAATTCTTGAAAATTAAAAGCTATCGTACCCAAAGATTGTAGCCATTGGACTCCTAGTACAACAACAACACCACCCATTGGAATGGAAAGCATTGGACTATTCAATACATATTCTCCCATGGAAATCTTGATATTATGGCACTTTCCATAGCAATTTATGGTTCCTCCATTTGCAACCATCACTTGACACTCTAGTGTTGGATATAGGAAGCAATTCAATTTCTTGGCTAGCTTACAATGAATAAAATTATGGGTACTCCCCAAATCAATCAACATTATTACATTTTTCTTCTTGATATGTTCTTTTATCTTGAGAGTTTGAGGAGTGGTAATTCCTGCCAATGTATTACAAGATATGGTCGGGTTCATTTATTTTTTTTATAGGGTTTGTTCCTAGTGATGTATATCCTCTTCTTTTGACGTTTCTTGTTCCTTTTCATCCTCCTCTTCATAATCTATGTAAATAATTTATTCTCGGCACACTTATGACCTTTAGTGTATTTTCTATCACAACTGTAACAAAACCCTTTTGCTCTTTTTTCTTCCAATTGTTGTGGTGTCAATCTTGTAGGTTGTGGAAGGCCGGGGGAAACAACACTTCCATCATTATAGTTGTGAATGATAGGATTCCTTGTTGCCATAATTTTCCTTTCAATTTTTCTTGCCAACCTGAAAGCCTTCTCCAATGAATCAAGTTCCCAAAGGTGAACCTCATGTTGGATTTTATCATTTAAAGTCCCTATGAACACATCAATCATATTCTCCTCTAGAATATCTTTTACCGTTATATTCAATTTTTTGAAGTCCTCAATGTTCTCTACCATTGCACCCTTTTGTTTGAGATTTATCATTTGGCTAAAGAAGGTGCTTCTCTTTGTGTCCTCATAATGTGTTATCATTTCCTCCGTAAAAATTGACCACGTGACAATTTGTTTATGAAAGCAAATCCATCAATACCATACAAATTGATTGGGTTCCAAATATAAAGTTGCAATATGTATCTTTTGTGTGTTTTGCACATGATGGAGATCAAAATATTGCTCCATTTGTAGTATCCAAGTTATGGGATCCTTGCCATCAAACTTCCTCATATTGATCTTTGGAACCTGGTGGGTCTTCAATCCAATGTTAGAGTCTATGAAATCATGATTAACATTTATTTTGTTCTCATCATGAGTTTCATTTACTACCCTTTCGCCATTAGAAACAATTTCTTGTAACAACTTTGTCAAATCTATCTTCAAATATTCCATGTTGCCTTTAAGTTCTGCTTCTATACCATCCATCTTAGCTTCCATTCCATTCTTTAAACCATCCATCTTAGCTTCAATTACTTTTTGTGAGAGAGAAATTTGTTGCACTTGGTCTCGTAATTTTGATATATCATGTTGCATTTCTTCCTCTTCTTCATGTGTCATAGTAGAGCTTTCGGGTTGCTTACTAGGTGTTGCCATTTTCTTTCTTCAGGGCATCAAATAATGATAATTTTCTTCACTATTCCCTTTTAATCACTTCAAACTAATTTTTCAAACAAAACTTATGCAAATTTTTAAAAAGACTACACATCGTTTTTCGCTTTGTAGGAGCTCGATACTGAATCTGTTTTATCTCTGTAATTTTGGATCTCCAAGGTCTAAAATTTTGTCCTGTGGTAGTCCTCCGAGTCCTCTTTCCAACCCCACAAGTCTGATCAATATTGTATTTTCCAAGAAAGTGTTATGCCCAATCTCCCACAATGACCTGATTATAGACTAGTTAAGTAGAGCGAACTTGTATGAAGTGCCATGTGTCATTGTTTTTACCTTCAGCCCTGAAAATAATATCTATCAAACTATAGTCCATCCTTGTTCTATAAATTTTTATGAAATTTTAATCTAATGCTCAGAGAGAAATTTATGATTACTTTCCCAAGGTTGCCTGTTTGCGGTGGAATTCGGGAGCCTGCAAAAACCCTAATTTACTCAGCTCATATCTCTGAAAATATAGCAAGAAACAGCCTGAAATTCATACACTATGTCCATCACGATTTCGTCTCAAATGGTTTTTTTCAGCTTCTGAAGCTTCGTAGAAAAAAATTTATAGCGAAAATTTCACGATGACCTGTTTGAAGCAGCAAACCCTAGAATCCAAAGCTCCAATACCAAATGTTATGCTACCAGCTCACAAAATAGAAGAAGAGATAGATCAATGACTACAAAATAAGCTTCTTCAAGGGGGAAACCTCCTTTACGTTAGAGAAATGAATAATTCTTCAATGGTCCAAATGAAAAAACCTCCTTTCTATATATAGGAGTCTAAGGGGTCACAATATAGTCAAAGCCGACATAACAATAATAATGTAAGGGCACAACAATAACAATAGTGGGCTTCTATGGGGCACAATAATAACAATATGGGGACAACATTGGTACAACAATAAAAATAAGGGACTACAATCACAATAATAATGGGGGAATATGCTAGTATTATAGGGACCTAACAATGGCCAAGGCAACAACAAAACAAAAATTATTGCCATGTAATATTTTGTAGTAGAAACCAGGATTCTATTTTATGAAAATCGATTGAGTGGGTTTCATTCACTATTGAGAATGTAGTCTTTATCTGGTTGGCTTAGAGTAGCAGCATCATCATGCTTTTTGACAAAATTTTCTCACAAGCAAAAGAAACATAGAGATTGATCAAATACAATTCGGCATACCAAAAATCAAACAACTAGTGTCTACCAATTAGCATATTTTTTAATTTGCATTGATTTTTAAAATTGAATCTAATCAGGAAAATAAGGCACAAAGCCCTGTTTGGCTAACCCGGGCACCTAGCCCACTGTCTTCACGATGAGCTAGGGTAGAGTACCCTAATTAATGATAGCCCCACATCGACTCAGTGCCTTAGTGATTCCATGACAAGGCATAGGGGTGTTGAAGCCCTTTTTAAAGGTGTGACATATTATTATTTGCGCCCAATGGCTTACAGCTCAGTGTTGCTTCAAGCTCAATATTGCCTGCACAGAGTGAGCCGCATACGAGTATGGTCAATTTCATTCCTGAAATGGCGTCAAACCCAGGAACACCATGCCTTGTTGGTGTCATTGTCTAGCTCTATGTTGGTATCTGACTTCCTTGTTGTTACTGGTTTGGTTTGGTTGTCCAGATCTGTGTTGGTATCTGACTTCCTTGTTGTTACTGGTTTGGTTTGGTTTGGTTGTCCAGATCTATGCTGGTATCTGACTTCCAGGTTGCTTTCAAAGAAATGGATCTAAAGGGTGGCCTGAAGGCCATTGTACTTTTTTGTAAAGGATATGACGATTTGAAAAGTGCCTAGATATTTTTGGGACAAAACAATCTTGAAAGACAGTAGAAAACTAGAGTTTATGCCTCATGTGACTGCTAAATTTATCACGGCTTGAATTGTTATGAACCCAAATTAATGGAATTCTGATGGGTAAACAAAATAAAGGTTTAACTAAGAGGCGCTTGTCAGAAAGGTTGTATTTTGAAACCACTCATCTTGAGATCAACGACTAATGTGCATTCTGACGGGTGCCCCTTCATATTTTTAAAACCATCGACAGGGGTGTCGGAAGGAGGTTTATGGTTTTCTTAAAAAGATTCATGGTTTTCCATGTGTGTGTGATAAAATTTGGGCCCACATAATCAATTATTATTTAAAATCGTGTTTTATATCTTTATGGTAGGCTCATAAACCTAAAATCTATTTCGATGGCATATACATACATACATACATACATACATACATACATACATACATCCATATATATATATATATATATAGATATATATAGATATATATAAAGCTGCGGGCTCCCTTTTTAAAGTGTTTATTAAAACTTTAAAATATGAGTTATTTTAAATAACTCATTTTATTTTGTATTTCTTTTCTTAAAAATAATCAAAAAAGAAATATTTTGTAACAAAAAAGAATCAGTTTCATAAATGATTATGTAAGTTAACTCTTGGGGGAATAAAAGTCTGCAAAAAAAAAAAAAACATTTTGTAAGGGTTCAGAGTCTGAGAATTGGAAAATAATGTAATGACGAAATATCTCAAGAATTCTATCAAGGAAATGCTAGTTTGATTCCATCTTTTGGGCAAGTTGCAACGTTGTTTTTATTTCCTATGTGTTTCATTTCATTTTATTTTTTCCTCTACTGATATTAGTTGTAAGAGCAACAAAGTATTTGGATCATATTTATGAATATACCTGACAATAATGGTACTCATCTTTTTGGTTTAAATCCCTTAATGGGGGCTCCACCATATCAGGAATTCATTCATATCCTTTGTTCTTTGCATCATTTCTTCTACAGGGTTAAAAATTGAGATTCTTAATTGCCTCAATGATTAAGCTTGATTCTCCTCATTTTGTTTCTAATCATCTTTTAAACCCTAATCTATGCAACCGTCATTCATCTTGGCCATTTTGGTTTTGAATGCTAGGTTTTTGAATTAAAAGGTTCATTCTCTCATGATATATTTCTTTGGCCATTCATTTAAAAGTTTTATTAATTCTTGTAGATGTCTTGGGCATTGACCTCTTGTGCCCAGAGGTTATCTCTGGGAGACAACATCAATTGGAGTCATTGTCAGGGAAAAAGTTGAAGGATCTTCCTTGGGTTTATAAAAATTTATAGTTGATTCTTGAGGGTGACAATAGTCGAGATTTGGTTTTATATCTTCACATATTTACTTCACTTTACGTGTGTTTTTTTTGGGTTTTAAAATGGTAGTCCCTACATTCCTGCCAACAAGTTTTCCCCACTGGATTTCCCTTGTATTTTTGGTTATCCTCATTATGTGTCTTCATTTCATGAATGGAATGCTTATTTGCCAAGATTCATAGGAAATGACGATAAAAATCCAGTTCAACACCTTCTATATTTTCACACATACATGGACCAACAAGATGTTATTTATGAAGATGTAAAGATGAAACTATTCATGTTTTCTTTAGACCAATAAGTTAGGGTTTGGTACAGATCTTTTCCTAAATGAAGCATTTCTTCTTTAAATAGTTTCCATGTTGCATTCAATTCTTTCTGCAAACTTTGTTTTCACAAGAGTTTCTTTTTGAAGATTGTTGTGAACATTTTGTTTTTGGAAAATTTTCCAAGATTCATGATGATGTTATTGAAGAAACTAATGAGAATGAACTTCAAGAAGTTATGGATAATTCTGATAATGTATTAAGCATTCAAGGAGAGCATATCCAAGTTATTTGTGAAGAATTTTGTGAATGCAAGAAACATTTTTTCTCTGAAGAATATGTTATACAATTGGAAGAAAAATGCTCTTTAATAGCCCCACAAATAGAATATTTGCTAATCTTGTTTAAGGCAAACAAGAGAGCATTGAAAATGATGAAATTTCAAACCTGCACCAAAAATCACCACTCAACGATTAAGAAATAGAAGAAATCATCGAGTTGCAAATAAATCCTCAGAGGTATTATCCTGTAAATTTTGATGTTTCTCCTGTTTATGATTCCTATTCTTCATATGAAGAGTTGAGATTTTCAGAACAACAATAGCCCAATTCATGGAATACTATGTGTAATGAAAAAATAGCTTGAAATGATGATGTTTCAGACTTGCAACAACCACTCCTCTATCATTACAAAAATTAAGATATTGGGAATGGATATTTCATAAGTTTCCTTTGACTCTTCAAAAGCAAAAGATTTGGTTTATAATTCATATGATTCTGATGGAGAGATGGATATTAGTCCTTAAGCGGATTTCTTTGCAAGCCAATGGGAAGGAGATGATCAGCAGGTTCCTATGCATCACTGGCTTGAAGAAGGAAATCATGTTGCCCCTAAATTTGAGATAGGTATGAAGGTTTCAAAGAATTTTAATGACAAACATTTTCTTTCAAGAGAGGGCATGTAATTTTCATTTGAAAAAGTTATGACTATCACCCAACAATCCCTTAATGAAGAGCCCAAAGTTGTAGAATAAAAAAACAAAGATGGCGTAAATTATTCAAACTATTTTAATGATAGTTGCATTGTGGAGGAAAACACTCATGGTCAACAAATTTTTTTATGATATATATCAGCAAGCTGCTATGAAATCGGAATAATATTTTAGATTTGCTTAGGGTATTTTATTTGAAAACCAAGACAATATTTTGTCTTAGGATTTTCTGTTAGGTCCATATACTACTAGTATAACCCCTTATTGTTATTAGTGCAACCCTCTTATTGTATTATTGTGCCCATATAATCCCATGTTGTTATTATTATGCCCCATAGAAGCCCACTATTTTTATTGTTGTGCCCCTACAATATTATTGTGATGTAGGCTCTGATTGTATTGGGACCCCTTAGACTCCTATATATACAAAGGAGGTCTTGTCATTTGTATCATCCAAGAATTGTTCATTTGTGTAATGTAAAGGAGGTTACCCCCTCGAAGAGGTTGATTTTTAAGTCATTGATCTATCTTTTCTATCTTTTTGTGAGTTGGTTTTATAACATTTTGTATCAAAGCTTTGGATTCTAGGGTTTCATTGCTCCAAACAAGTCATCATGGAATTTTCACTATAACTTTTTCGCTACAAAGTTTCAGAAGCTAAAAAAAAAACCCATTTGAGATGAAATCGTTCTGAACCTTGGGTACGAATTTCAGATCTTGTCTCGCTACATTTTTGGTGATATGATCTGAGGAATTTAGTGTTTTTGCAAGCTCCAGAATTCGATCTCAAACAACTCATCGTGAAATTTTCGCTATAATTTTGTTTCTACAAAGATTCAGTCTCTGAATATATAACATCTTGGTGAAGCTCGAAAATAAATTTTAGATCTTATTTCGATATATTTTCATAGATATGGTCCAAGAAATTTAGGTTTTTTGTAGGCTCCCGAATTACATCCCAAACAGGTGACCTTGGGAAAATTGTCATAACTATCTCTCTGAGCATCAGATTGAAATTTTGTAAGAAGTTATGAAAATAGGACGGACTGTACTTCTCTGCGTATCATTTTCAAGTCCGAAGGTAAAAAAGTGACACGTGACACTTCATACAAGTTCTCTCTACTGAAAAAGTATATAATTAGGTCATCTTGGGAGATTGGGCATAACTCTTCCTTGGAGAATCCAATTTCGATCAAACTTGTGGCATTGGAAGGAGGACGCAAAGGGCTACCATAGTTCGCAATTCCAGACCTTGGAGATCCGAACTTTTAGAGATACAACAGATTCAAGATCAATATCCTAAAAGAAAGAAAAAGAATGACTCGAGTCAAGAAAATAGAAACACATAGTAATCAAAATTGTATGGATGATTTGAAGAATGTGATCGAAGCTAAGATAAATAGTTGTGTCTATTCCATGGAAGTTTATATCGATGGTATGGAAGCATATTGGAAGAAAGGCATGGAAGATTTGAAGAAAGATATGGAAGGTTTGAAGGAAGGTGGCACAAAGCTGCTACAAGAAAGGCCTCCTAATGGCGAAAAGGTAGTAGAGGAAACTCATGATGAGAACAAAAGTAATGTTAATCATGATTTCATAGAATATAACGTTGGATTGAAGACCCAGCATATTCCAAAGATAGATATGAGGAAGTTTGATGGCAAGGATCCCATAACATGGATACTACAGATGGAGAAATATTTTGATCTACATAATGTGCAAAACACACAAAAGGTACGTATTGCATCTTTATATTTAGAACCCAATAAGTTTGTATGGTATAGAGGGATTTGTTCTCGTAAACGAATCGTCACTTGGTCAAATTTCACGGAGGAAATGATAACACATTATGAGGATACAAAGAGCAACACGTTCTTTAGCCAATTGATAAATCTCAAACAAAAGGGTTCAATGGCAGAGCACATTGAGGACTTCCAAAAATTGAATATAAGGGTAAATGATATTCCAGAGAAGCATAGGATTGAAGTCTTCATAGGGAATTTAAATGATAACATCCAACATGAGGTTTTCCTTTGGGAACCTGATTCATTGGAGAAGGCATACAGGTTGGCAATAAAAATTGAAAGAAAAATTATGGCAACAAGGAAGCCTACCACTCATAACTATAAAGATGGAATTGTTGTTGCTCCTAGCCTTTCACCACCTACAAGGTTGACACCAAAACAATTGGAAGAAAAAAGAGCAAAAGGGCTTTGTTATAATTGTGATAGAAATACCCTAAAGGTCATAAGTGTGCGAAGGAGAAATTAATTTACATAGATGAGGAAGAGGAGCAAGAAAAGGAATAAGAAATGTCAAAAGAAGAGGATACGAACCAAGAACCAATCCCAAAGAAAGAAGAAATGAATCTGACTATATCTTGTAATGCATTGACAGGAATTACCACTCCTCAAACTCTCAAGATAGAAGGGCATATCAAGAAGAAAAAGGTAATAGTGTTGATTAATTCGGGTAGTACCCATAATTTTATTCATTGTAAGATAGCCAAGGAATTGAATTGTTTCCTATATCCAACACCAGAGTGTCAAGTAATGGTTGCAAATGGAGGAACCATAAATTGCTCTGGAAAGTGACATAATATCAAGGTATCCATGGGAAAATATGTCTTTAATAGTCCAATTCTTTCAATTCCAATGGGTGGTGCAGATGTTGTACTAGGAGTCCAATGGCTACAATCTTTGGGTACGATAGCTTTTAACTTTCAAGAACTTTTCTTGAATTTTTTTTGGGAAGGAATGGAATTTGAATTAAGGGGTATCGCAAGGAAACTAGGAAAGATAATCAACTCTAACAACATGAAAAAGATTCTAAAGAAAGAACAACGGGGTGTAATTGCACAATTATGTTCACTAGAGGTTCCCACATCGAAATCATCTATTTCTCCAGATCTCCAAAACGTTTTGGACAATCATTCCAAGGTATTTGAGACTCACAAAGGCGTCCCACATATTCATGATCATGATCATGTTATTCATTTGATTCTTGGAAGTGTTCCCCCAAACATTAGGCCTTACAGATATCCATATGCCCAAAAGAGTGAAATTGAACATATGGTTGCAGAAATGCTAGAGGTTGGTATAATTCAACCTAGTCAAAATTATTTCTCTGATCCAGTGGTATTGGTACACAAGAAGGATGGATCATGGTTCATGTGTCCAGATTATAGGGAGCTCAACAAGCTTACTATTAAAGATAAATTTCCCATTCCTGTCATTGATGAATTATTGGATGACTTACACTGAGAAATTTACTTTACCAAGTCGGATATTCGTTCAGGATATCATCAAATCAGAATGAATAATGAAGACATTCCAAAAACAACATTTAGAACTCATGAGGGTCATTATGAATTTTTGGTCATGCCTTTTGGCCTTACCAATGCACATTCTACATTTCAAGGTTTGATGAATTCCATTTTCAAACCCTTTCTTAGAAAATTTGTGTTAGTATTTTTTGGTGATATACTAATCTACAACAAGTCTTGGAAGGATCATGTTCAACATGTTGACAGGGTGCTCAAACTATTGGAGGAGAAACAATTATATGCAAAAATCTCCAAATGTTTCTTTGGAGTACAAGAGGTGGAATATTTGGGTACTCAGTTAGCTCATAGCTCATCTTATCATCCTCAATTTGATGGGAAAACTGAGATAGTGAACAAATTTTTGGAAGGATATCTTTGTTTCTTTGTATCTGATAAACAGACACAATGGGTCAAGTGGTTGCCTCTAGATGAATGGTGGTATAACACTTCCTTCCATACTGCAGCAAAAATGACCCCATTTATGGCACTTTATGGATATCATCCACCGTCCATCACATCATATTTAAAAGAAAATTCTAAGGTTCAAGCAGTGGAAGATCACATCGAGCATCAACAACAAGTTCTCAAACTCTTAAAGGATAACCTCACTTTGGTGCAAAATAGAATGAAACAACAGGCAGATCAACATCGTAGCGAAAGAAGTTTTGATGTAGGTGATTGGGTATTTCTATGACTACAACCATACAAACAAACATCCCTCAAGCAAGCTAAGAAGGATAATAAATTATCACCAAAGTATTAAGGTTCGTACAAGGTGTTACAAAAGATTGGTACTATGGCATACAAATTGGAGCTTCCTGAATCTTCCCTAGTGCACCAAGTTTTCCATGTTTCATGCTTAAAGAAGGTTATGAGAAGATCCAAGTTCAAACAATATTGCCAGAACTTGATGAGAAAGGAAAAATCATATTGGAATCGGAAGTAGTCACAAAAACAAGAAATCAACAGCTATGAAATCGATTAATTTTAGAGTATCTCATCAAGTGAAAGAACTTACCCGCTAAAGATTCCACATGGGAGGATGGGAATTTTATACAGAAGCATCCAAAACTACTCAAACGATTAGGACAACACTTTTTGAAGGAGAGGGGCATGGTAGGTCCCTATACTACTAGTGTAACCCCTTATTGTTATTAGTGCAACCCCCTTATTGTATTATTGTGCCCATATAGTCCCCATGTTGTTATTATTATGCCCCATAGAAGCCCACTATTGTTATTGTTGTGCCCCTACAACATTATTTTTATGTAGGCTCTGATTGTATTGGGACCCCTTAGACTCCTATATATAGAAAGGAGGCCTTGTCATTTGTATCATCCAATAATTTTTCATTTGTGTAATGTAAAGGAGGTTGCCCCCTCAAAGAGGCTGTTTTTAAGTCATTGATCTATCTTTTCTATCTTTTTGTGAGTTGGTTTCATAACATTTTCATGATCACGTAAAAAACTATATGGCAACTTTCTATGGTCAGCAGACAATATCAATATGGGGGCATGTGTTAAATTTTTCATCTGAAGAATTTTCTGTTGTTCATGTGTGTTCTAGTTTTAAAAATTCAAAGACAAAGTGGTGTAAGGCTCGACACTCAAATGTTGCCATGGTATCATTGGAAAAATGATTATACTTGATTGAAATTAGCTTTATATATCGTAAGGATATTATACATAAATAAGATCAATAGATGAGCATTTCATTTTCAGTTTGTAGAGGTTTTTTATTTCATTTTGTAGGTTGAAGAATAAGGATCAGATCCCAGATCCAAAAACCTGATCCCATTGCTTTGGGTAGTCTCCTACCAAACTTCTTAGGATGTTTCCAAGGCTCTTGTTTACTACCTCAGTTTGTCCATTAGTTTGTGGATGGTAGGTTGAACTAAAAGTAAATTTTGTCCCAAGTTTCTTCCACAGGGTTCTCCAAAAATGTCCCAAAAACCTTGTGTCCTGGTCTGAAACAATACTTCTTGGAATGCCATGCAACCTAACCACTTCCTTGAAAAACAAATTGGCTATATGAGAAGCATCACTAGTCTTAAAGCATGGAATAAAATGTGTCATTTTGGAAAATCTATCAACTACAACAAAAATGGAATCATTACCCTTCTGAGTCTTTGGCAAACCAAGTACAAAATCCATGCTAATGGCATCCCATGGCCTATCAGGAATAGGTAAAGGAGTGTACAACCCTGTGTTTTGACTCTTACCTTTTGCAAGTTGACAAATTTTGCAATTATTAACAAATTTTTGTACCTTTATTTTCATCTTTGGCCAATAGTAAAAGTGCCTCAACTCATGCGCAATCTCCCTCTTATCATCAGTTGGGGAATCTGGATAGCTAGAAATAAGAGTATCTTTCAAGGAAGAGAGACCCCTGTGGCAATCACAGCAGCTCAGGGAGTGGCTATTTACTCAAGCATCCCGGAACCAAAGGAATCCTCCTCCCATAGAATTATTCCTGAACTTCAGATTACAGAAGGCATTCCTTGGGCGTTCTTTGACGGTGCCTCACAAAACAACATAGCAGGAGCAGGCCTTGTCATTCACGTATCCCCCTCACACTCCCTAAAAGCTTCTGTGGGGCTCGGCTCGGGCTCAAATAACTATGCTGAATTACTTGCCCTCAAACTCCTCTTATGTTGGCTCATCCAAAGACGCACCCTCACTATTCAAATCTTTGGAGACTCTCAAAATGTGATCAGATGGGTCACAGGCAATCAAACATGCAGCAATCAATTTTTAAAACAAATTCTGGGAGAGATTCTTAGGCTGAAATCATATTTTAACAGCTTTTCTATTTGTCACATCTACAGGGAAAAAAACGAACTGGCAGATAAACTCTCTAAAGACGGTCTTCAACTGGATCTGGGCAGCTGGCAAATAGAAGAAGACGACCAGGGCCATATCAGCAGAACAGCCCAGCCACCTTACATTCATCCGCAGTAATCTCTGTCGTGGTTTTTGTCTAGCATTTTCACCTGCCTTCAGCAGTTTTCGGTTACATATATAACAGCTACTCTAAAACGAAATTACGGCTTATAAAAACCCTTGTAATGATGGTATGATTCTCCCGCATGCATGAGGAGAATTGTTATTTGATGGATATGCAATCTACAATGTACAAGCATATATTTACAGGTTTTTTCGCAAGCGAACAGCAAGAAAAAAGGGCAGTCCAAAACAGGGACAACAACAGCAGCTTAAAGAAATTATCATGTATCTTTGGAACCATGAATGAGAAAAAACAGTGATGCCTCAGGCATATGTAAACTTTTTATAAACTTAATAAAAAGTTTTGTTTTTTTCCTTTGGAAAAAAAAAAGTGCCTCAACTGTTCATAAGTCTTGTCATGGCCAAAGTGACCAACAAGACCCCCACTATGCTTCTCCTTGATTAGGTTCTCCCTCATGGAACATCTAGGAATGCAAAGTTGATTGTTTCTGAAGAGAAATCTTTCTTGTAACAAAAATCTAGCCATGGGCTTCTATCTTGCAAGGTAGGATTCTTGCAAGCCTGGTAAGCCTATTTAAAATCAACATCTTCTTCATAAAGATCCTTCATAAAATCAAATCCCATTACTTGGATCTAATTCTCCTACATGATCAAAGATCTCCTACTTAAGGCATTAGCAATTCTATTAGCTTGGCCACTGATATGTTTCAACACAAAAGTAAAAATTTGAAGATATTCAATCCATTTTACATGCTTATGACTTAATTTTGGTTGGTGCATAATGTACTGTAAGGCATGGTTGTTAGTAAATAACACAAACTCTTTAGAAAGCAAATAATGTCTCCACTTTTTAAGTGTTAGTAAAGATGCATAAAATTCTTTGTCATAGGATGAATATTTTATGTGTTCCTCATTTAATTTTTCACTTAAATATGCAATTGGCTTATCCTCTTGACTTAGGACAGCCCCAATGGCATCTCCACTAGCATCACAAGTCACTTGAAATGGCTTGTTGAAGTTTGGCAACCTCAACATAGGTTGTTCAGTGATTTTATTCTTCAATATTGAAAAAAAAAAGTCTGCCTCAACAGTCCACTTGAATGGATGTTTGATCTTCTTAATGGTTTCCACAATAGGTGCACATATCTTACTAAAATTTCTGATAAATTTTCTATAAAAATTGGCAAGACCGTGGAAACTTCTTACCTCAAACACACTCTTGGGTGAAGGCCATTCCATTATTCCCTTGACTTTCTCTGGATCCATCTTCAAGCCATCCTTGGACACCACAAATCCAAGGTAAACTAATTATGTCTTCATAAAAGAACATTTCTTCAAGTTTATTAACAATTTTTCTTGTTGCAATATTTCTATAACATGCCTCAAATGCCTTATGTGCTCTTCTTTTGATTGACTGAAAATTAAGATATCATCAAGATATACTATAACAAACTTGCCTATGAACTCCTTTAGCACTTCGTTCATGAGCCTCATAAAAGTGTTGGGAGCATTCGTCAAGCCAAATGGCATGACAATCCACTCATATAAACCTTCATTTGTTTTGAATGTTGTTTTCCATTCGTCTCCCTCTCTAATCTAAATTTGATGGTACCCACTCTTTAGATCTATTTTGGAAAAATAGGTTGCTCCACTAAGACAATCCATCAAATCATCTATTCTGGGTAATGGAAATCTATACATGATGGTGATTTTGTTCAAGGCTTGAGAGTCTGTGCACATTCTCCAACCCCCATCTTTCTTCAAACTTAGTAATGTGGGTACTACACAAGGACTCAAGCTCTCCTGAATCAGTGCTTTGTCTAGCAATTCCTGCACCTACTTCCTAACCTCCTCATTCTCCTTTGGAGTCATTTTGTAGGCATCCTTATTAGGTAGTATGGCACCAAGTATCAAGTCAATATGGTGATTGATGCTTCTAATAGGTGGCAGTTCATTTGGTAAGTCATCCACAATGATGTCATTGTATGAATTTAACATATCCTGAATTTCAATGGGAAAATCAGAAATTGTAGTTGAGGTAAGGATTACCTTGGGTTTGCAAACCACTGCATAGCTTATATACTCCTTTTCCAGCTAGTGTAAGAACTCCTTTCCACACATCATCAAGGTCTTTTTGTCACTTATTTAAGTAAGTTCATCTTCTTGTATGGGCAGCAAGGAGTGATGAATCCTATCCTTGCTAAATTTGTAAATGTTCCTTTTTCCATCGTGCACAACACCTCGATCAAACTGCCATGGCCTTCCCAACAGTATGTGACAAACATCCATAGGCATGATGTTGTCTTTGTAGGTGCCTGGTGACCTTTTTTCATCCAAGATACCTTATAGGGTGTAGGATGCTTTCTCTTGGCCAACTTAAGTTTTTCCACCACCTCAGTGGATACCAAGTTGTCTGTGCTCCCACTGTCCACCACTAACTTACAACATTTGCCTTGTATTTTGCAGGTGGTCCCGAAGATTGCTTTTCTTTGGGTTGGTCCAACAATCTTCTTCTCTTTCTTCAACAACACCTTATTAAGCATTAGGGACTCTCCTTTCTCAGGTAGGTCATCTGCTTCATTTATTGCATCCTCTTCCTTTTGCTCTATTGGAGCCACAACAACACTGTTTTCTGGGCATTCATAAGACATATGCCCAAATTTTCCACACCTGAAACATCAAACTTATCTTCTACCTCTTCCTCTTCCTCGTCCTTTGGAAGAAGCTCTCGCCTCTTATTCATGTTGTGATGTTGTGGTTTCTCCCCCACTGTTGTTGTTGGACTCACCTTTTTGCGTTGTACCTCTTCCTCTGTATGTTGGTTGTTAGCAACACCTCTGCCTCTTCTTGTTTGATTTCGGCTTATCTTTTCCTCAATTTTTAAAGTCAGTTGGTAGGCTTCTTCCATAGTTTTAGGGGATATCATAATAATTTCATCATGTATTTCCATCCTCAATCCATTTATATACCTGGAAGTTTTCTCAGTAGAGTCTTGGACATACCCTGCTCTGATGTTTAATTTGTAAAAGGCCTTGGTGTATTCCCGCACAGTCACACCCCTCTGCCTCATATTTTGCGGTTGTTTAAAAAGTGTAAGATGATAGTCTCGGGGCAAAAACTTACCTCTGAGCTTGGTGACCATCCTGTCCTAGCTCTTTATTTTTTGTTTTTCCAATCTTCTTCTCTCTGCCTGTACACTCTCCCACCAAAGTGTTGCATGCCCTTTAAGCTTTGTCACTGCAAATTTAAATTTTCTCTCATCCTTCATCTCCTCATAATAAAAAAACTAATCCATAGTGGTGATCCAATCCACCAGCTCCTATAGATCCAAACTGCTCGTATATGTAGGTATCTCGGGCTTTGGTTTTACTACAGAGCTCAAAACAACTTTCAGAGCTCGTGCCTCTGCCTGGTTTTCTGCCAAATCACCTTCATCTTCACATTCTTCCTCATTCCTTTCTTCTTCTTCACTCACATCGTCGATCTTTGGATCTATTTTAACACCTGCCTCCATTACTGCCATGCAGGCTTCCATGTGCTGCATGGTCTTGCGTAACTCTGTGTTTTCTTGTTGGAGCTCTGTTATCACTGCAGAAGCGGCCCTTCATGCTCCTCTGCCACGTCCTACAAGAGCCATCGACCTTTCTTTGTCTTCTTGTTGGCACTCTGATACCAATCTGATGCAACCCGAGTTGGGATACCTCTCTCAAAGGAAAATCCCCAAATCTGCCCGAAAAGAAAACTTCTCCTCACAAACGCTTCCCTTTTAGATGATTTCTGTTAAGTTTCTTTGAGATCAAGGAATGATGATAACTAGCGATTATTCCACAGCATTGCTGAGGTGTGCACCACATATGGCCTCTTCTCCTCTACGTCTCTCTGACCTCGCGTGTCTTAGTCAATGAGGAAATCGAATCTAATTGATGGAGCTAATATATAGCGACTCTACTCTATATCCCAGTCGAATGCCACACCCAAATACATAAACACAATTAAAAAGGATCACATCAGTTGGCAGGGAGTCAAATACAATCAGAGAATGGAAAACAGAGACATTATAGCACAGTAACAGAATGAGAGAAAATGAACAGAAAACACTCCAAGCATAGTGCAATTGCTATCACACCCCCCTCCTCCCTACGAAGGCATGTTTCATTAAAATATGGGAATTTACATCTAATTTTGTTTTTGGTGCACTTCATAACAATTTTCCAATTCTGATCTTTTCTAGTTCATAGAAACAAAAACCACTAATCTATGTTACCAAATCTTCTAAATACCCAATCAAGTTTTATTACATGGCAAACTAACTAGATTCCTTGCTTTAACTAAGAATTCATGAGAGATCAACCCCAATAGTAAAAAAACTTGACCACATGGTTAACACTCATGAGAAATTTCTCGTGCATCACCCATTTTCCAAAGGGCATGAGAATAGATTTGGATCAATTTTTTATTAATTTTTCCCCATCCTTTAGTTATGATTGGAATCCCAAGACATATTAGCTTTATTATCAAAATGTCATCATGGGAAAATTGTTTCGAATAGGTGCAAGGCCATCTACCTCCCGATCAACTCAGCCTTTGGCTCAAATGTAGAGAATGAAGGGCATCCAGATCTGGCAACCTTACATTTCCTAACCACAAATATGCAAGGATCTTTCCTAGTGTCTAATGATCCTCAGCAAGTGTCACATCAGTGTAATTTTCCCCAGGCTGTCTATGCATTTAATTTGTCTTTTGTGGGAGTTTTTGTGGATCACCTCGGCCATGGAGACTCATTCAATGTGCAATGGGATGGAGTTAATTTTTTCATTTTGTTGTACTCATCAACCATCTATTCTTTATCTTTGTATGGACCCTGGTTAGGCTTTGGAATTTTTGCTTCAATCAGGCTTGTGGCAGGGTCTCAGCTTCGGTTATTTTAAGAAACAACTGGCCTTCCTGACCTATCGTGTGTTGTTTATTCATGGTTGTTCTAGTGCGAGGATAAAACTTGTTTGTGTGTTGGATCTTTGGGTGCATTGGATCTCTTCTAAAATGGCAGAACCTCCGTTAATTCTAGAGAATCTAAATGCTAGTTTGTTGCTTGACATGTTATTGGGTTTGATCAAAATATTGTTGGAAACAATGCAACAACTAGAAGATATTGTAGAAAGACAAAGACAGTCATTCCAACTCTTATTATAAGCCATGTTATCCCAGCAACATATTAGTCTCGAGATTTTTTTTGAATATTTTGTGTGTGGAGGTTAATTCTCTAAATGCTTCAGTCTCTGGTTTCGAGAACTTCAAGCCTGGTGGCACTCAGCTTGACTTTGAGAGTGTTGAATCCAATGTCACGCCGGCAAGGAAAAAGACTCGCCATTCATATAGGTCTAGTACTTCTAGCCTTAGCCATTACTAAAGGATGGCTCAATGTTTATACATGTTTTTGTAGGTTTTTCATATAGTCTTGAAGATCTATGTTGCTTTGTAAATATCTTTTAATTATTGGGACTTTTTGTTGAATTCTAAGTAGAAATGTATTTAGTGTAGGAAGGAAATGCAACCCTAGAGTTGGCAATCATATTTTGTGGACTATGAACACTTCTTTTGCAAAAATTAGAAAAAATAAAAATAAAAATAAAAATAAAAATAAAAATAAAAATAAAAATAATAAAAAAATAAATATATAATTTGTAAGGGTTTTGGCCCATATCTTAGTCTTTGTTAATATAAAACCCTTACTCGTTCCTTTAAATAATAATAATAATAATTTAATTTAAGGTTACAGTGAAGTTATGGTGTATGAAATTTTTATTATTTATGGAATAAGGAAATTGTTTCTACACACCTTTCAAGTCAGATACTAAATTGGTATATTCGTATACGAGATTTCTTTTGTTTGTAGAATAAGGGACAAGCTCCACATAATAATTTAACTCCTAAAATTTGCAAAGGTCTACAAATTCTACCCTTTAGATTTGAACCTTTATCATCCCAATTCAGCTATTACTGAGAATTTGTTAATCATTGTCATGGTCATGATCATTAATCCCTTTAGGGTTTTTTTTGTCACTTAAATTTATTTCCATCCTCGCTTCCAAGGTGAACCAACTAATATGAAATCGTGACTCATACATTGAGGGCGTAGTCTATTGAGGCTACCTTTTGGCTGAATTGAAGTTTTAACTATGCCAAAATCTGGACCAGGTTATTCTCTAGTAGTGAACGTTATCCACCTAACTATAGACTATTAAAGACATTGTTTCTTTATGCATATCCATAAATATTCCCATCACGCGACATGTGCCCATAATACCAACCATCAATTTGCAACTGAACGTATCCATACTTCCATTCATCTTGTGAAAATGTACTGAGGAGACAAATACAATACGCACTAATCTAATAAGTGTTGGAAAATAGCCCTAGAACTCAGTGAGGGGACAATAGCATATAGGTAAACATCATGGTCATTGAATTTGAACTCGAGTGCACTCAATGTTGGAACTTTTAGCGCCATTCCATTTATTCAAATTGAAATTGACTAGATCTAGGCACTCACAGAGGTGTTTGACAACCAAGTACAAGTGGGGACATTAGACCTCTAAGAATAACATGAATGTGATATGAAGGAGAAAGAAACAACATAAGGGAAATATGAGGAGAACAAGAATAATGAAAGGATAAAGTCAAATCCAAACCCACAAAAGGAGATTGGGAGTGAACAAACATAACACGTTTACACTATAATTATATAAGTATCAATGTTAAGATGATGTTTTTTGAAAGGGAATTTTCAACATTGAGGCAATTTAACTAGATTAATTGATGCTTGAGATTGAAAATATTAGTATTTTCTTCTTAGGAAAATGAATTCTTGGCATACTACACTTATATTAAATAATACTTCCCATGGAACAATCATTGATGCTATAGTGATTAAGGAGAAATGAAAATTAACAAGAGAACTATGTAAAAACATGATTTTACAGGTTGTACACTAAAAATGATTAAAATGAGGCATGATTGTAGAAATTGGAAGTAGTACTTGGGAATACCCTAAGTAGAGTAAAAAAAACCTCAATGATACTAGTTGAAGATCAATACAAAAAAAACTATGAAAGAGTATCTAACGTGTGAAAAAGGAATAAGACAAGTTTGATGCAACAAAAGAACCTACGAAAGAAACAACAATACAATTATATACTACTTAGCTGGTACAATCATGTATCATTCATAAATTTTTACTCAACCATAAGTGAAATTCTTTTTTTTTGGTTGATAAGTGGGTGAATCCTGAAAATCACGCTTACCCTGTGGCTGAGAGGTCACGACTCAGGGGCATCTAAGCTGTCAAAGTCACTCGGGGATCGCACCCGGCTTGAGCCGCACCAACGGAAACCATGCTGGATTTTTGGTATTTGCAAGACTAGAACCAGTGACCTTTGCTTACGGAGCGCCTTAACAACGCGTTCCTTCACCGACCGTTCTAAATCTCTTTGATAACCATACGTGAAATTCATATGTAAGACCTAATTAAATTAATTTTGATAATCTTTAAACATAAATACTTAAGTTTTCCTTTATCACACTCATGATTTATTAGCAATACTAAAAACCATGACCTTTAATTTAAATGATTATATAAAATATATATATATATATTTTTTTCCATTTTAGTTTTTCGTTATAATATATATTAATAGATAAATTTATCTTAATTTCCATTTTATCAGAATGGAAAGAAAACTAAAAAAATTTAAAAAACAAAATTTAAAAAAAATATATAATTTAACGAATATGATTACTCTAAAGTTTCAATAAAATTTGAATTGAATAAATTTTAAAATATTACACAAATGTTATAACATTACTCTCATCTTTCAATAATAAATGTATTTCTTATCATTAGAATATTTTCCACTTACCAACAATGAAATCTAGAAAATATTTCCCATTATTTAAATGATGACATATTTAGATTATCACTTCACTCTTAGTGAAAGTTTTCGGAATTCAAATGTCAAATCTATGTTTATTTTATAAGGGACTATCAACAAGGCGCTAAATCCAACTCTACATTATCAAGCATTATAACTAACACCCACGAAATATCACCAAAGACTTGAACCTCAAGCCACCAAGCGCTATCATAATAGGGGAATTTTGAGGTCTAAAAAGGGCTTCCTAAGGAAAATAATAGAACCATAGTTAAAATAATAAAATAAGACTTATGATTTTTTAAAGAAAAAAAGGAAATTACTTTTCTTTTATTGAATTTTTCCCTGATTTCCTTCTAGGTTTACTCAAATTTAAATTGTAGACACTTGTTAGATGCATAATTAATTTCCACATCCAAATAGTACCCACTCTGCATGCTTCTGAGTAAACCAACATCATGGAAAATTTTAGGGGCTAATATTCATAAGTGGGCTAATTTTCCATGATTTTTGCAAAAACAAAATCGTCAATTTCCATTTTTTTGTAAAAATGATTTGCCCAAATTTTACAATATAAAATCATTTTACCTTAAAAATCGCCACAATTATATAGAGAGTATATATAAAACCATTATAAATTTGAATAATTTTACAAATACATCAATAAACATTTTGTATTTTGCATATTAGGGACTAGTGAGATTCACCTATGTTTTTAAACTTCAAGATAATTTTCTATCCTTAAAATTTTCCCTGACCCACAATGAAAAAAATTGAAAAATAGATGAAAATTTTCAAGTGTAGACACACATTAGATGCGGAACAAATTTCATATCCAACAACTACCCACTCGACATACTTCTGAGTAGATCCACATCGAAAAAAATTGAAAATACATGAAAAAAGTTGTTTTCATGTATTTTCAATTTTTTTCGATGTGAGTCTACTCAGAAGTATGCAAAGTGGGTATTTGTTGGATGTGGAATTTAGTTCCACATCTGATGGGTATCTACACTTGAAATTTCAGTAAACGCATAAGGAAATAAGCCAACAATACAATAAAAAAAGTAGTTTTCTTCTTTTGCCTTTAAAATATTTACCCCTTGGGATGACATCATCATTTTGAATCCTTTAGTTCTTATAAAGTTAATTTTTTTAGTATTTTTTTTTTGTGCCAGTTTTGACCTCAAAATTCCCCTAATATAATCCAATCACCACATATGTCCAAGCTATGCACAAGCACTTACCAAAAATTCGGAACTCCAAAGCCTTTAACACATTTCGCTTTTGTTTATGTCCTAGTGTAATAGAAAACACCTGATAAAAAACTCCCCATTAACTAATGACACTAGAGAGTCAAAAACCAATTGCACTAGCAGTTGAAATACCAAAAATTTATTACAACAAAATACCAATGTATTATGTTCCGGTGTGATAGACTACAATTGATGGCAACAACTTTGTTAATTGAGAACATTATCTAATGCCACCAAATACTGAAACATTAGAATAATTGAAGACACACTTTTAAATAAAATATCGATATATAGATGTCAATTGATGACCCTTTTTACGTCACAATTCTCTGTTAACTAATGTAGTAGTGCTTGGAACTTCGAAAATTTGAGGGTTGTGTGAGTTTTGTAGTTGTGTTAAAACTCTATTATAAAACTTCTCACTGAAACCTAAACTAGTTAACACCATCGATCCATAGATATTGATTTTGTGTATGGATTGAAGCAAATCTTGCTCGATTATTCAAAAGAATAGTGTGTGTTAGCGCTCGAATCTGCCTCAGGCTGAGGAAGGCAAAACTCAAGGCAACATCATACCACGCTCAGCCTCGTAGCTAGCCCTACGAGGACAGGAGAGGGCTCTCTCCGGGTCTATCTCGGCAAAGGTTTTCAAAGGGGCTGAGATGACTCAAATTTAATACTGATTTTAGGCTAGTAAATAGATAGGAAGGTTTGTTTTAGATTTTTGAGGTTTTTGCTGGAGAAATGGGAAAACCAATTTTGGGTGCGGGGATTGAGGTCAGATTTTTGCAGAGATCGAGTTGGGGCGAGGTAGGCAATAGTTTTGATGCCTTTTGATCAGGTGAATGGACGGATCAGAATGACAAGGAGTTGAAGAGGGCAAAAGAGAATATGGATCCTCTTCAAATAGACGAAAAACATGGAAAATCAAACAAATTTAAAGGCAGAGCATAACAATCTATGGATTCTACCTTAACACTTCATTTGTTCAATTGAAAAAGATGAAAGAAGGAAATGATACACATTAAAAACTTACAATTACAGAAAGAAACACACCATCAACACACAAAGCCACAAGGATCCCAACAGGTGCTGCAAAATCTCTGATCTTCCCTTAGCCAAAATATGAAAAATATGTACAATAGTGTCCAAAAGCTTCCCAAGAGTCCAACCCTGAAAATGACTAAGAAAATACATAATATAGGCAAGCTAACACATTCCCTTGCCTCCAGGGGTCGAGCTCATCATCCTAGGAGTTGTTTCAACCAATTCTAAACAAAGCACTACAATCTAGGCAGTCAAAACAACTTGCCTCTATAAGCTAGGAAACCAATTCATTCATTAATTTTTTTGCTATTTTATGAATGAATCATCTAGAATAGGTAAATAAGTGTCAAGTCAACATAAAGTTCCATTAATTACATCAAGAATGGTGAAAAATCCCATCACAAGTCAAAACTGGTAAAAACTGGCCGAATTCCTGAGCTGGAAGGTGAAAAATTGGCCAAAATCCTCAACGCGCAGCGCCCTGATCTCTACGCGCAACACACTTTTCAGGCTGATTTTGAGGCACTTCCTGGCATCCAAATTGAGCTCAGGTTGGCTTGTTGGAAATCCCTGGATGTCTGCTTTCCAACCCAAGTGGAATTTTCCCATTTGGAGCTCATTTGCCCCCTCAAAACTGCATTCTCCCAGAGGTACTTCCTGCTGTGGCAAAAGGTGGCAGCAAGGTGGTTTTCATGGTGTTTTTGAGCCTTTTGACCATCCAGATCTCGATGAAATGCTTCGGCAATAGCTGAGCAGGTACATTTCATTATGAAAAATCCAAAAATGCAAACCATTTGTGATTTGGACCTCCCAATCTTAGGGGTAGCGCGTTGCGCGCTGCGCGTTGAACCAAAAAACCTGTTTTTAGGACAAAATTTTCAAAAATGACAAAAATTTCTCCGAATTTGCCCAAATTCGAAGTAATGACCCTCTATCATGTATTGTGCCCCGCCAATGAAGCCTCGGCCAAAATTTAGAGTGGATCGGGCTTTTTCCGCCGTTTAAGTGCCTTGCTCAATCGCCTCTTAAGGATCTTCATTTTTGCTTTGCAAATATGCATGCGGGCCGAGTAATGATTCTTCATGTGACGAAGCAAGTCCTTGTCTCTATTGGCCTTCTCCAACAACCCCTCCAAGTGTCGGTTGACCTTCTCAAGCACAAATTGCCGCGCAACAGGTGTCAAATCACCCGGTCTTTTACGGGCCAACCTATGGTCTTCACAGATTCGTTGCAGCTCTATAAGTGTGTGCTCGTCCTCTAACTGTTTATTGCGCTGCTCCAAGTATTTGATTTGACATTCTGCCTTCAGCAACTTCTCATTCAATCTATCAATTTCGGTCTTTTCCACATCACTCAATGCAACATCAATATCATGACCACCTGAATGGCCCTCCTCGTAAATTGGCTCCTTTCCTCTGTCCTGAAACTGTACCTGTACCGAAGAAGAAGGCGAGACCCCTTCCATACCATGTGGAGATAATACTCGCCGTGCTGATGAAGTCAACGAGACCCCTTCCACCCCAGGTGGAGATAGTACTGGTTGTGTAGATGCAAATAAGGCCCTGTGTCCTCGCTGATATGTCACACATGCTGGAGCGCTGACATGCTCTATCTCAGGAATGTCAAACTGATGTGAAGGCCCTCCCTCATCATGAACAATCTCAGGAGGTGGCTATGGCGCTGTGAAAAGGTCTCGAGAAATAAAATCCTCCCAAGTGACGCCCTGCTGTGCCAACTGATGAACCACTACGATATTGATCAACGCGTAATGATAAATACTATTATGCTGCTGTGCCGGGGTCTTCCTTTGTACAAGAGGCACCATCTTCTCTATGTTGCGAAACATGAAGTATGGAATGTTCATTATACATACCCTTGTAAAATGCATCAACAAACGGACATGGTACGCATAAAGACGGGAGAATATGCCCTCACAACTGAAATACCGAATGATGAGTTTCATCAAAGGTGCAAACTGATCATTCAGGTATTGAAAAGGAAAAATGCTGCTCAAGTGCCTCATATACCCAGGTTTGATGTATGGCTGATAGTAAGATTTCTCTAACTGCTGACGTTTATTCCATTGCTCTCCAACATTTGGTATCCCAGTGGCCTCTGCAATAGTTTCTGGTGACAAAATGAAATCAACTCCGGCGAGGTTTACATGGCCATCATGTAAATGTAGAATGAACAAACGAGCTAATTCACGATGATGCTGAATTTGTGAAATTAGCTCACAATAGTGATAGCATGACTGACGACGAAAACAATCCATTGCAAGCGGGCAAGCCTGCAATTGATCCAAAGAAGTAGGCTCTTCCCTACGAGGCTTACCACCTTTGCCACCTCTGCGAGACCTTCGTGGCACATTACCCTCTGCTGTAGAATCACTATCATACCCCTGCTCATAAGATGAATCTGTGTCTGACATAGCTCTGAAAACACAATGTCTGCAAAATGTATGTTGTCTGCAATAGTAGGTTGTAGGTGTGGTGAAATTACTTTTTCAATACATGCTCAAAAACCAATCGAAATATCATGAGACTTATGCCATAATGAACATTCTGTTTTAGTGTAGTGGGCATAAAACAGTCATAAGGACAGTTTGACAAATGGACCAAAATATGAAGTGTTGTTTGGCTCAAAGCTTTCACATGGGCATGGAACTATGTTTCACCAAGGAAGGGCAGAAAAATCTTCACCACTACCCATATGTCCTTTCATACCCTTAAAAAGGATTTTTCTAAGGGCTTAGGGTTTCATTTGATTTCTTACACCCAACACATCATCTCCTCTCTTCAAACACACTATAAACACTATCAAATTGATTAAATCAGTTATAGAACACCTACTTGCAGCTTTGGAGGCGTTTAGACACGATCTGGGCGCATAGACAAGTTTTTTCTTTGGCTGTGATTCAACGCGCAGCGCGCCACCCCAACGCGCAGCGCACGCTCCAACGCGCAGCGCCTGTGTAATTTTACACTGGCTCAAATCACCCAACGCGCAGCGTGCCACCCCAACGCGCAGCGCACACCTGTAAACGGCCCGATTTGCTCACAAACTCACAAAATCGCCTGAGAACAATGCTCTTTGCTCTTGGAATGTGGAATGGGTTGCAAATGAGGAGAAATATCTTCATATAGACTCCTTGTTGATTTTTGCTTAATCCAAAACCCCTTTTCTTATGTTTGGTTGTTGACACTTTTTCAAAATTAATAGGCTCTGACCTTTTTGGTTTCCCCTTTAAAATTGGTTGAAATAATGATTTTCTCTGATAATTTTTTGCAGGGATAGCTCTGATATGATCTGGCAAAGGAGACCAAGGCTGCACTTGAACGATTGAAGAACTGAAAATTTTGACAATTTTTACAAAAATGAGATGGCGACTTATCTTCAAAACAGAGTTTTGAAGAGAAGTCCTAATTCAGTTGTACAATGATGAAAATTATTGAAGTGATGATCTATCAAAGACATCCCTCTGGCCTGCTGGTCTTCTAAGACTTTTCAAGACAAAATTGACTCAACCCTAGACCTAAGACCTCAAAATTTAAAACATGATTGTAAATGACCTTTGGAGACTTATTTTAATAAATAGGCCTGAACCAGCAGTGCCAAGCACGAGGGGAATGAATGACACAAACCGCTCCATCAGAGTTATGGCATGCCTAACGAAATGCAACTGACCAAAACTGATGGGACACCTAATCATGAAATGCAAAAGAGCTTTGATCTCTGACGGAGGGATGACTAGACCGACTCTAACATTGGCTCCAATGGGGATGGTAGCTCCTTGGAGATGCCAAGAATCGCAGATCTCTGGAAGAGCTAGACAGTGCCTTCATCCATTGGGCGATGGAGTCATTATTCAGACACAAAATCTTGAGAATTTGACTGAAAAACCAAAAACCGCTTTGACCAAACTAGACTCAAAACTAAAAGATTTAGACCACTGACTTGACAAACTTAGACTAACTAACCTTCATTTTCAGAATTATAGCCTTCACCTCCTCCCGTGTCTGCTGTAAATGAATCATCTGATTAATCCTTCTCTGCATAGGATCTTCCTCACTACCCGCTTCTTGAAGCAATTTGACTACCGGGATAGCAAGCGAAGTTGGAAAAACCGTGTCTGTTCTGTACACCAACTCAAAAGGAGACATGCCAATAGACTTTTTCTGACTCATCCTATCAGCCCATAGTGCATGTATCAACTTCTTGTGCCAGCGCTTTTTACTGATTTCCAACAATTTTTTAATGATATTGACCAAAGATTTATTAGATGACTCTGCCAATCCATTTCCTTGAGGATGATATGCGGTTGAATGTCCCAAGCTGATATTGTACTTATAACAAAACTCAACCATCCTTTTTGACTTAAATGCTGCTGCATTATCTGTGATTAACTTACTTGGGCATCCAAAACGTGACAAAATATTGGTTTCAAGAAAAGAGATAATTACCGCATCCGTGGCTTGTCGAGTAGGAATTGCTTCAATCCATTTTGTGAAGTAGTCTGTGGCTGTCAATATCCATCGATGCTGTCCTGATGATGCTGGATGAATTTCCCCGATGAAATCCAAGCCCCACTGCTGAAATGGTGCGCTGACCTCAATTGGTTTGAGAGGCAATGGCTGTAGTTTCTGCTTCCCTTCGAAAATTTGACATTCATGACAATTCTTAACAGCCTTATACGCATATGAAAATAATGAAGGCCAATAATAACCTGCCCTTAGAATCTTGTTCGCTGTGGTTTTCCAAAACAGATGGCCTCCACAGTCACCTCTATGAAAGTCTTCCACAACTCTTTTGGCTTCCTCCTCTACCAAACAATTCAATAACATTCCACCAGGATCTTTCCAATACAATGTAGAATTTAGTATGCAGAATTTTGCAGCTTTCAATTTCAATGTTCTACTTTTGTTTCTAGGCATTCCGGGAGGTGAAGACAAATGCTGAAGTACATATAAAATGTCAGCATACCAAGGAGAAGAAAGAAACATTTCAGATACCTGAACAGATGAATTCTCCTCATCTTCATCAGACATGGCAGCAATCAAATTTATGTCTAGAACTTGCAAATTCGTTTCAGCCATTAACTTGGCGAGTCCTTGGCCTTTGATCAGCTTGGTTGGTTTAATCTCCACATCATACTCTAACAACGCATCAATCCACTTACCCCGCCTGCCTTCTGGATCTCCCTGTACTAAAATATCTTTAACTGCTGCATTAGGAACATAAGCTAGAATATGTGAATGCAATATATACACACGGAAATCTTTCAAGGCCTTTACAAGCGCAAGTGCTTGCTTCTCAATGATGTTATATTTTAATGCTCCATCTCTTATAATCCGACTGAAAAAAGCAATGGGCTTTTCAACTCCCTCCCTCTTCTGCATTAATACAGCTGCCAAAGTGTGCTCAGAAGCAAATGAGAACAAAATAAAATCCTGAGTGTAATCTGGGCTGATCAAAATAGGAGCTGAAGAAAGAGCTAACTTCACTAAATTAAATGATTTTACCGCCTCTTCGGTCCACTTTACTTGACTGTCCTTTTTCAGCATGCTCGTGATTTCTCTAAGATGCTCTGCTAGATTTGGAATGAAGCGACGCAGAAAATTCAGTTTACCATTGAAGGACTGTATTTCTTTCTTGTTCCGGGGCTGTTCAATTTGCTGAATGGCTTCAACACGTGCAGGGTCAATACGGATGCCATCTTTAGATATGATGTGGCCAAGAAGTTTTCCCTCATCCATGGCGAAAAGACTCTTTTTCAGATTCAGCGAAATGCCATATTTTCTGCACTTTTGGAAAACAATTTTCAAATGATACAAATGTTCCTCATCAGAATTTGAAAACACGGTTAAGTCATCAAGATAAACAACTAAAAATACATCTTTCTCATTGGCGAAAACCATGTCCATAGCACGCTAAAAAGTGGCACCTGCATTTTTCAAACCAAACGGCATCTTTGCATAATGAAACGTTCCCCATGGAGTGGTGAATGCTGTCTTGTCACGGTCATCTTCATGTACTAAAATCTGATTGTATCCTGAATAGCCGTTGAGTAGTGACATCCTTGATGCTCCAACTACTCGCTGCAATATATGGTCCATTTTGGGCAGCGGATAATTGTCTTTTAAGGACACCTTATTCAAATTTCTGAAGTCAATACATAAATGGATCTCACCTGTTTTCTTCCTTACGGGTACCAAGTTTGATATCCAATCTGAAAATCGGATAGGCACAATGATTCTTGACTTATACAATCTGTTTACCTCTTTTTCAATTGATGGCAGCAGCTTCGGATTGATTCTCCTCAAATTTTGACGAAAAGGCTTCTGATTTGGCTTTATAGGGATAGTATGCTAAATGATATTTGTGTCATATGTTTTTAGATCTGAGTAATCCCATGCAAAAACATTAGAAAATGAAGACAACAATCTGATATACTCTTCCTTTACCTTTGGTGACAATGACTTTGATAGCTTTACCATCTTGGGATTCTCCGCTGTCCCAATGTTTACCTCCTCAACACCTTTTTCAGTCGGTCTTAATGTCGGTTTGCGGGCCACATCATCTTGGTCAAACAACTCCTCTAAAGGAATCAATCCCTTAGGAATAATGTTGTCTTTAAGTTGCAGCACGTCCATTTGATTTACTTGTATATTATCACTACCATCATCATTTTCAGTATCTATTGAGGTATCTTTGAACTTACCCTTATTTTGCAGAAACTGATTGATCTCTTCATCATCTTGAAAGACTTGCCAACATCGCTGATTGTCTGGGACGGTGGGACGATGTTTCACATGAATCTCAAACTTGTTGCTAGAATTCATAGGAATTTTTAAATTGCTTGCTGCTTTAGCAAGTCCATCAGCAACACCATTTTGTATGCGAGGCACACATGTCAAGGTATGATCAGAAAATAACTTCAAAATATCTAAGACTGCATTTCGATATGCCCTCATACGAGGATGTTTGGCCTGAAACTCACCCTTAACTTGCTTTATCACCAACTCGGAATCACCATAGACTGCAATCTTCTTCGCTTTCAGCTTTCTAAGAATCTTAAGGCCAGCAATGAGAGCCTCATATTCTGCCTCATTATTTGAACAGTCAAATGCTAGTTTATAAGAACACACTCTCACCTTGCTTGAAACTTTGTCTTGAGCGGAAAAGGGACTTCGAATCCACACACCAATACCAGCACCATCACTACCTACCGCGCCATCAAAATCCATGGTCCAAAGACCGTCTTCATCTTCTTCCAAGTGTTGAAATTGTGTTAGCTCTGTTTTTTCTGTTTGCTGCCCCTTATCCTCCGCTGATTGCTCCATAGTAGCTTGCTTTTCTCCTCTTTCCTTTTGCAGAACTTCTCTGAAATTTTCAGTGATCTCTGGTATATCTTCCGCCTGAACTAACTGACTATCTAGATCATTAATACTATCAGCAAATAAAACAAATGACTCCAAACCTGTATGTACATAATTTACAGGATGATTAATTGGCTTCTCTTTGCTGGTTATCATGTATTTCATCTTTTGCTCTCGATATAGCTTTCTCATTTGACTGAAGACTGGAATTGTAGCATAAGAAAAGTCTAACTGTAGAGTACCCTTCAACTTAGCCCCCCAAGATCTTGAAAGTAGCATACCAAAACGTGGAGGAATGTCTGCCACAACCACATCCATCAAGACATTCTTCGCTGGGATTTGGTCTAAGCTAACAACTAAATCTTTGATGAGCCCGATACATCTTACACGGCTAGAATCAAATGAATACAAATCATGATATTTCCTTGTAATGTCTAACCCCAACTTCTCCATGATCGCCTTTGGCATCAAATTGTGCGAAGCACCCGAATCGAACATAGCATTGTGCAAAACATATTCATGCAATCTCAAACCGATATAAAAGGGAGGAACATCACTATCAGGGGACTCACCATCCAATGCTGGCCCGAATATCAATTCTGGCTGATCATCTTCAACGTTCACCGTGTCAAACATGGGATCAAAATTCAGAATTTTAGAGACTTGACCTCGGTAGCTGCTGTTTTTCATGATTTCAGTCAAAGGAATAGATACTTTTAATTTGGAAATTTCATTTTCCAAACTAAATGCTGAAACTTTGTCGACTTCTTTGACCGGAACTTCTCTCCTATCTTTGATTATATTTGCCTGATTTGTCCTTGCTGCTGCTGATATCTTGCTAGTTGTGGGATCAATTGTCTCCTTTCCTTTCTTCTATGGTATCGATGAATCTGTCTTTGGTGTTGTAGCTTCTTTTCTTTTCTGAATCGGATTGATAGGCACATCTCGGTTTCTCAACGAATACTGCTTCTGTTGAGTGGACAAGGCATTCGAATATCCTCTTTGGTAATCATCTAAATCTGCATCCTTAGCTAAGATAAAATCTTCATCTTGCTGGGCACCTGAACTTTCTCCATACTCTTCTTCTTCAGTGATATAAATGGGCAGATCATCAGGAGTAGAGAAGTGATTTTGGTCCCCTACTACATCAGCATCTTCATCTGAATCTTGACTCACAAAATTCTACAAAAGAGGAGTCTTGATCGGTTGCTGGGCTGCCAGCTCTTGTACTCTTGGTTCACGCTGCTTAATTCTGCACTGAGGTTGTTTCTGACCACGGTAATTTGGATTACGAATCTGCGGTTCTGATTTGTCAAGGTTGATTCTTTTGAACATTTTTTCCATCTCACGAAGCCAAGGCGGTTCTGATGTAGATTCTTCCTTTATAGTCACTCTTTTCTCTGCCTTTAACCATGCTCTCTTGTCATTCAGATTCGCCTCAACATTAACAGCAATATTTTGCATATCTTCTAAAGTAGGCGGATCTCTATCCCGTAATGAATAAGCCATCTCCGGATCAAAACCATCCAGGAATTTGAGAAGAGCTGATTTTCTAGATGGTCTTAAATCATTCAGAATAGCATTATAAACTGTATTGAACCTGATAATGTAGTCTTGGACAGACTCACCATGATTGCGTTTGATATTATTGTATTCGGCATTGATCTGAAGTGGATCCTTTCTGAGTTCCCAGCGATCTAGAAACTGTCTCTGAAGTTCAACCAACGTAGGTATACTTCTGGCTCCCAAGCCTCTGAACCATTTTCTTACCTCTCCTCCGAATGTTTGCGCAAACAACTGCATAGTTACATCCTCTTCATCAATCTCATATAAATCACAAAAATTTGCCATTTTGTCTATGTGCTGCTGAGCGGACACACTTTGAGGAGTGCCATCAAATAAAGGAATCTTACTCTGATAATCCACGGGCATACCATGCAAATCTTGAGGAAGAGCGAGAGGAGCAAACTGAGCAGCCATTGCTCTAGGCGGATTTGGTCTGGGAGTAGTTGGTGGAGTAGATGTAACCGAAGTATGAGGAGTATGAGGTGGTGTATGCGGAGGAGAAGCGATGTGGGATGAAGGAGGGGAATTAGCTGCAGATTCTGAATAAGTAATTATAGGTTGCACAGGAATGGTGGGAATGAAAGGCGGTTCGGTGGGATTTTTCGAAGCGGAAGCCGTGACAGCAGATCCAATATTCGCAGATGCAGCTTCCAAAAAATCAGCAAGATTTGCAGCCTGAATGTCACTCTGAAGGTGCCTCAAGATAAAATTTTCAATTAATTTATTATGTTTTTCAACTTTAAGAGCTGTAGCAAAGTCAGGATTTGGAACGAGAGAATCAAGTGCACTTTCGGATTGAGTTTTAAACAGCGACAATTCAAATTTCTCGTCAAAGTCAAGTTCTTCAAGATACTCAAAAATTGCAGGACATGAATGAGATTTAACCAAGGGAGTCGCCGAGCTTTCTTGATGGAGGATTTTTCGAATCAAGTTTGGATTTTCGTAAATAGGAGGTGGATCTGGATCAGGATTTAATCTTGTGTATCTTCTAGAAGCCAGTGTGGAATTGTTCGGAACAATCAAAGGGACACAATAAATTTCAGCCTATCAATTTGCTAGACTCAACCATCCAAGGTCTAGAACAAATAAGTGTACTGGGGTAAATTGCAAATGAAGTGCTACATTCACAAGCTCACCGGAGATCGACTGAAGCAGCGTTTATCTACTTTCGCTTATGCATAGCAAAAGCGTTTCGAAGGCTACCTGGCATATCTTCAGACTCCGTCTAAGACTTATGAAATAAATACATCAACCAGCAAAGAATAACAAAATTTTCCCCAGTATGGTCGCCACTATGTTAGCGCTCGAATCTGCCTCAGGCTGAGGAAGGCAAAACTCAAGGCAACATCATACCATGCTCAGCCTCGTAGCTAGCCCTACGAGGACAGGAGAGGGCTCTCTCCGGGTCTATCTCGGCAAATGTTTTCAAAGGGGCTGAGATGACTCAAATTTAATACTGATTTTAGGCTAGTAAATAGATAGGAAGGTTTGTTTTAGATTTTTGAGGTTTTTGTTGGAGAAATGGGAAAACCAATTTTGGGTGCAGGGATTGAGGTCAGATTTTTGCAGAGATCGAGTTGGGGCGAGGTAGGCAATTGTTTTGATGCCTTTTGATCAGGTGAATGGACAGATCAGAATGATAAGGAGTTGAAGAGGGAAAAAGAGAATATGGATCCTCTTCAAACAGACGAAAAACATGGAAAATCAAACAAATTTAAAGGCAGAGCATAACAATCTATGGATTCTACCTTAACACTTCATTTGTTCAATTGCAAAAGATGAAAGAAGGAAATGATACACATTAACAACTTACAATTACAGAAAGAAACACACCATCAACACACAAAGCCACAAGGATCCCAACAGGTGCTGCAAAATCTCTGATCTTCCCTTAGCCAAAATATGAAAAATATGTACAATAGTGTCCAAAAGCTTCCCAAGAGTCCAACCCTGAAAATGACTAAGAAAATACATAATATAGGCAAGCTAACACATTCCCTTGCCTCTAGGGGTCGAGCTCATCATCCTAGGAGCTGTTTCAACCAATTCTAAACAAAGCACTACAATCTAGGCAGTCAAAACAACTTGCCTCTATAAGCTAGGAAACCAATTCATTCATTAAATTTTTTGCTATTTTATGAATGAATCATCTAGAATAGGTAAATAAGTGTCAAGTCAACATAAAGTTCCATTAATTACATCAAGAAGGGTGAAAAATTCCATCACAAGTCAAAACTGGTAAAAACTGGCCGAATTACTGAGCTGGAAGGTGAAAAATTGGCCAAAATCCTCAACGCGCAGTGCACTTTTCAGGCTGATTTTGAGGCACTTCCCGGCATCCAAATTGAGCTCAATTTGGCTTGTTGGAAAGCCCTGGATGTCTGCTTTCTAACCCAAGTGTAATTTTCCCATTTGGAGCTCATTTGCCCCCTCAAAACTGCATTCTCCCAGAGGTACTTCCTGCTGTGGCAAAAGGTGGCAGCAAGGTGGTTTTCATGGTGTTTTTGAGCCTTTTGACCATCCAGATCTCGATGAAATGCTTCGGAAATAGCTGAGCAGGTACATTTCATTATGACAAATCCAAAAATGCAAACCATTTGTGATTTGGACCTCCCAATCTTAGGGGTAGCGCGCTGCGCGTTGAACCAAAAAACCTGTTTTTAGGACAAAATTTTCAAAAATGACAAAAATTTCTCCAAATTTGCCCAAATTTGGAGTAATGACCCTCTATCATGTATTGTGCCCCGCCAATGAAGCCTCGGCCAAAATTTGGAGTGGATCGGGCTTTTTCCGCCATTTAAGTGCCTTGCTCAATCGCCTCTTAAGGATCTTCATTTTCGCTTTGCAAACATGCATGCGGGCCCAATAATGATTCTTCATGTGACGAAGCAAGTCCTTGTCTCTATTGGCCTTCACCAACAACCCCTCCAAGTGTCGATTGACCTTCTCAAGCACAAATTGCCGCGCAACAGGTGTCAAATCACCCGGTCTTTTACGGGCCAACCTATGGTCTTCACGGATTCGTTGCAGCTCTATAAGTGTGTGCTCGTCCTCTAACTGTTTATTGCGCTGCTCCAAGTATTTGATCTGACATTCTGCCTTCAGCAACTTCTCATTCAATCTATCAATTTCGGTCTTTTCCACATCACTCAATGCAACATCAATATCATGACCACCTGAATGGCCCTCCTCGTAAATTGGCTCCTTTCCTCTGTCCTGAACTTGTACCTGTACCGAAGAAGAAGGTGAGACCCCTTCCATACCATGTGGAGATAATACTCGCCATGCTGATGAAGTCAACGAGACCCCTTCCACCCCAGGTGGAGATAGTACTCGTCGTGTAGATGCAAATAAGGCCCTGTGTCCTCGCTGATATGTCACACATGCTGGAGCGCTGACATGCTCTATCTCAGGAATGTCAAACTGATGTGAAGGCCCTCCCTCATCATGAAAAATCTCGGGAGGTGGTTGTGGCGTTGTAAAAGGTCTCGAGAAATAAAATCCTCCCAAGTGATGCCCTGATGTGCCAACTGATGAACCACTACGATCTTGATCAACGCGTAATGATAAATACTATTATGCTGCTATGCTGGGGTCTTCCTTTGTACAAGAGGCACCATCTTCTCTATGTTGCGAAACATGAAGTATGGAATGTTCATTATACGTACCCTTGTAAAATGCATCAACAAACGGACATGGTACGCATAAAGACGGGAGAATCTGCCCTCACAACTAAAATACTGAATGATGAGTTTCATCAAAGGTGCAAACTGATCATTTAGGTATTGAAAAGGAAAAATGCTGCTCAAGTGCCTCATATACCCAGGTTTGATGTATGGCTGATAGTAAGATTTCTCTAACTGCTGACGTTTATTCCATTTCTCTCCAACATTTGGTATCCCATTGGCCTCTGCAATAGTTTCTGGTGACAAAATGAAATCAACTCCGGCGAGGTTTACATGGCCATCATGTAAATGTAGAATGAACAAACGAGCTAATTCACGATGATGCTGAATTTGTGAAATTAGCTCACAATAGTGATAGCATGACTGACGACGAAAACAATCCATTGCAAGCGGGCAAGCCTGCAATTGATCCAAAGAAGTAGGCTCTTCCCTACGAGGCTTACCACCTTTGCCACCTCTGCGAGACCTTCGTGGCACATTACCCTCTGCTGTAGAATCACTGTCATACCCCTGCTCATAAGATGAATCTGTGTCTGACATAGCTCTGAAAACACAATGTCTGCAAAATGTATGTTGTCTGCAATAGTAGGTTGTAGGTGTGGTGAAATTACTTTTTCAATACATGCTCAAAAACCAACCGAAATATCATGAGACTTATGCCATAATGAACATTCTGTTTTAGTGTATTGGGCATAAAACAGTCATAAGGACAGTTTGACAAATGGACCAAAATATGAAGTGTTGTTTGGCTCAAAGCTTTCACATGGGCATGGAACTATGTTTCACCAAGGAAGGGCAGAAAAATCTTCACCACTACCCATATGTCCTTTCATACCCTTAAAAAAGATTTTTCTAAGGGCTTAGGGTTTCATTTGATTTCTTACACCCAACACATCATCTCCTCTCTTCAAACACACTATAAACACTATCAAATTGATTAAATCAGTTATAGAACACCTACTTGCAGCTTTGGAGGCGTTTAGACACGATCTGGGCGCATAGACAAGTTTTTTCTTTGGCTGTGATTCAACGCGCAGCGCGCCACCCCAACGCGCAGCGCCTGTGTAATTTTACACTGGCTCAAATCACCCAACGCGCAGCGCACTGCCCAACGCGCAGCGTGCCACCCCAACGTGCAACGCACACCTGTAAACGGCCCGATTTGCTCACAAACTCACAAAATCGCCTGAGAACAATGCTCTTTGCTCTTGGAATGTGGAATGGGTTGCAAATGAGGAGAAATATCTTCATATAGACTCCTTGTTGATTTTTGCTTAATCCAAAACCCCTTTTCTTATGTTTGGTTGTTGACACTTTTTCAAAATTAATAGGCTCTGACCTTTTTGGTTTCCCCTTTAAAATTGGTTGAAATAATGATTTTCTCTGATAATTTTTTGCAGGGATAGCTCTGATATGCTCTGGCAAAGGAGACCAAGGCTGCACTTGAACGATTGAAGAACTGAAAATTTTGACAATTTTTACAAAAATGAGATGGCGACTTATCTTCAAAACAGAGTTTTGAAGAGAAGTCCTAATTCAGTTGTACAATGATGAAAATTATTGAAGTGATGATCTATCAAAGACATCCCTCTGGCCTGCTGGTCTTCTAAGACTTTTCAAGACAAAATTGACTCAACCCTAGACCTAAGACCTCAAAATTTAAAACATGATTGTAAATGACCTTTGAAGACTTATTTTAATAAACAGGCCTGAACCAGCAGTGCCAAGCACGAGGGGAATGAATGACACAAACCGCTCCATCAGAGTTATGACATGCCTAACGAAATGCAACTGACCAAAACTGATGGGACACCTAATCATGAAATGCAAAAGAGCTTTTATCTCTGACGGAGGGATGACTAGACCGACTCTAACAGTTTGGAATCAAACAAAACACAAGAACACCCTTTGGTCAATCAACAAGAAAATACAAAGATCTAAGATTGTATTCGACATTAAAATAGACAATAGATAATTACAAATAGGGAATTTGAATTCACATTTTCACCCTCTTAGTATCACTCACATCTCTTCACACACTTTGCTTTATCTCTTACAAATTCTCTTATCTCTCTTATTTTAATACATATTGATTTGTCCATTACATATAAAAATATACTTTCATACAAGGAAATCTAACAAACTTAATTTCTTCCCTAACTCATCTAAAAATTCCTTTAATTTCGCTTGTATTATATTACATGGAAACTTGAATGCCACTCATCAAATATCCTAACTATATAGTTACCTTCTAGAGGCATTATAACTTATAAATTATTATATATTACAAATTTAAATGAAAATTTGAGGAAACCAACTTCCTACTAGTAAATATTTTGAACTATGAACATCAATCATTAATGTGACTTGTAATATTTTTGAGCATCAGCATCAGACACCTGGGAAAAAAAGAATTTTCCATGGGTTCTTAAATAGTAGTACCATACTTGCAAATTTTTGTTGTTGTCATCTAAGTATCATCCTCTAAAAGTTTATCCTTCCACTTAACTAAATATTGAAAGTACTTTGTGCCCCTTATTCTTTTTACCACCTTTTAATCCAATATTGCTTCAGTCTCCTTTTGAACTATACTAGGAAATTGTTTCTCCTATCTAATGGTCTCATTTTCATCATTAACATGTACATCCTTTGAAACATCTTTTGTCTCCTTGAAGGGGTACAAATCTGCAACATTAAATATTGGATAAATACCAATGTTGCTTGAGAGTTCTATTTCATAAGAATTTGAAGAAAACTTTCATAAAACTTTATGTTGAACACACACTTATACTATGAAAGCGAGTGAATCATTATAATACAATTGTTACTTATTTAAACATTCGTGAACCATAATAAAAGAATCACATATGCAAAGCATGGAACACAAGATATATGTGGAAATTTTTTTGGGAGAAAACCACAAAACTTATTTTATAATTCATTTTAGGAACCAACCTATCGGAGACACTAATCCCTATTATTGGAAATATTCATAGGCAACAACCTACTGCAGACACCAATCCTCATTGCTACAAAAACCAACCTATTGGAGTCACCAATCCCCATCATCAAAAATATTCTTCAGCACCAACCTATTGTAGAAACCAATCCCCACTATTGTAAATATTTGTAAGAAGCAAACACTTCACTAATCTTCTTGCTACTTCTACCTTCACCAGGTATACTAGTGGTGTCTACCTTCACTAAGCCTGCTTGCTACTTCTACCTTCATGAGGTAAGCTTTTTACTTCTACCTTCACCAGGTCTGCTTCTCCTAAACCTTGTTGTTTTTGGTCTCTTCCCAAGAATGAACTTGTATAGCATGCCACATATTCAATTTCGCAAATCTAATTATGAAATTTTTACCTAAGGAACTTCATAGTTTGAAAAGTCTCAAAAAAGAAGTTATCGCAAAAATTCCAAGATGACTTGTTTAAAATAGATTTTAGGATCATTGATAAACCTTAAATTCCACAAAGTATATCTCAAAAATTGTAGCAATATAAAGTCTGAAATTTTTACTTAAGGTACATCTATATGTCTCCACAAGTCTTTGAGAGTTTCATAGTTTAAAACATATTAGAAAATAAGCTATAGTGAAAATGCCAAACTGAACTATTTGAATATGATTTCAAGACTATTAAAAACCCTAACTTCCATAAGGCATATCTTAAAAATTATAGTGAACCAAAGTCCAAAATTTTTACCTGAGGCCTTGATATATGTATCCACATGTTTCAGAAATTTTCACAGTATAAAACACCTCAGAAAATAAGTTATAATGAAAATTCCAAACTAACATGTTTAAAGCTTATCTCAAGGCTATTCAGAAACCCTAACTTCCATAAGGAATATCTTTGAAATTATCATGAACCAAATTCTAAAACTTTTACCAAAGGTATCTAGATACCTTGCCTCTATCTCATCCATATTTCACTATATAAAATATCTTAGAAAAAAATTATAGCAAAAATTCGAAGCTGGCCTATTTGAAGCAGACTTCAAGAGCATTTAGGAACCCTAACTTCCTCAGAGCATATCTGTGAAATTATAACGAACTAATGAATCAAATTTTTACCATATATATATAAAGATATTGTCTCTATATCCTCAAAATTTCATTGTTTGAAACATCCTAGAAGAAAATTTATTGCATAAATTACAAGATGACACATTCACTCCACAAATCACATTTTTGCTCCACCTTTAAAGCCCTAAAAGTATTTCACATCTTCTCTTGTGCACCTCAAATCTCTTATTGCTTGACCAATCTTCAAATTCATGTATCTATCCTTTATTTATTGTGTTCCTACATTCACTTATGGGACCAACTTGTAAAACTAACTAGGAGGACATGTATTTTGTTGTTGGGTCGGCCTGACAAAATATTTCATATCTCCACATTCTTATGGAGTTAGAGGGAGTTCCATATACCATTCGAAAGGTGTTATAATATTACATTCAACCATATATCTTATGCTCCAATTTTATCTAGGTATTTAGAAGAAAAAATCCTTCAAACATAGGACATCCAACTAGGCATCAATAGCCCAAATTCAATATTTTCAACAATCTCCATCTTGCAATCTTTATCTTGGATATCGTTATTCTGACTTTGTCTTTGACATCAATGAAAATAATAACTCCAACAATCTTATCCTTTTTAATTCATGGAAATAATATTGTAGTAATCCCTTTGTCTGCAATTCTCTTTGTGTCTGCAATTCTTCCTTTGTTTTCAACTTCTCCCCCTTTAACATAAATGGGAAAGTGTTGTTCCCCCTAAGCTCATGATTTCCTTTACTAATGAAATGAGAGGGATATTAATTCCAACTTCTATATGAGATAATCATTTTTTTCGTTGGGAATAGGTTTGATAAAATTATCTACATTTTACTCCTTAGTGGCAATGTATTCCAGCTAATACTTTGTTCAACTACCTATTCTTTTTAGGAAGTGGTACTTAATGTGAATATGCTTCATCGTTGGGTGTATAAGAAGATTCTTTAAAATATTGATTCCACTTGTGTTTTCGCATTTGATTGTGATTTATTGATCATATTATATCTTGATATCCTTCATTGTCTCTTGCATCCAAATAACTTATGTACAATATGATGTTGCTACAATATATTTGGCTTTAGCTAAGGTTAAGGAGTTTCAATTATTTTTCTTGCTCAACCATGATACTAAACTGTTTCCAAAAAAGAATGCTCCTCCTCTTATACTTGTCTTTTCATCAATACTTCCTACCCATTTTTCATATGTATATGTTATTAAAGTAAATTCCTTACATCTTGAACACCAAAGGCCAAAGTTTAGAGTGCCCTTAGAATATCTAAATATTTTTTTAATTATTGCATATGTGTCTCCTTTGGTGTAGATTAAAATATTGCAACCAATTGTATTTCTTGCATGATGTCTCATCTTGATATTATCATATATAGTAGGCCACCAATCATTAACATTTAAAATATTCGATTTACTTGTAGGGGTTCATCATCTTTGCTCAAGTTGCATCCTATGGTCACGGGTGCACCAACAAGTGCACAATTTTAGATTCCACATTTCTTCAACATATCCTTGATTTATTTATTCTAAGAAATGAATATTCCCTTGTTGGATTAAACAACCTACAAACCTAGAAAGAATGAAAATTCTTCGAGTATGGACATTTCAAAAAAAAATTGCAATTCTTCTGTAAAATTTTGGCTCATTTTGTCAACATCCATCTACATAAAACATCATGATTAATATTTTTTCACTATTTGTTTTGATGTACATATTATTGTTTGCAAATCCTTGAATACTAAGCTCTAGGAGGTGGCTATAGGCCATAAAGTGTTTTTTTCAATCTACAAACATAATCTTCATTTTCTTATAGTTTCAATCCTTCTGGTTGATTAATATATACTTCTTCTAGGTTTCCATTTAGAAATGCTGACTTGACGTCCATTTTACAGACTTTGAAGTTCTTGAAACATGTAAATGTCAAAAACATTATGATTACTTCTAATCTTGCAACTGGAGCAAAGTTTTCTTCAAAGTTAATACCCTCATTTTTATCATACCCTTTATAGACCAATCTTTCTTTATTTCTTAGTACATGTCCATCCTAATTCAACTTGTTTTTGAAGACCTATCTAGTTCCAATAACATTGTTCTAGGTACAAGTTCACATGTTTCATTCTTCTCAATCTAATTCAACTCTTCTTACATAGCACTAACCCAATGTTTATTTTCACTAGCTTGTATAAAGTTGGCAGGTTCTATTTTGGATAGCAAAGAAAATTTTGCATGCTTTGGTGTACTTACCAATGTTCTTTTAGTCTAGTCTCTTGTATCTTTGTTACCAGAGATCTAATATTTTGGATGATTCTTTTAAACATACCTAGAAAGAGTCTTTTTATATTGATGTTCTATTTCTTCTTCCTCTTCTTCTTGTCCTTTATTTTCTTCCTCTTCCTTTCCTTGTTTTTGGTTGAATCTCTCTGGATATTCATTTATTTGTGACTTTTCTTTTTGAGGTGTTGCTTCATCCACTCTTACATCAATACTTTTTACCACCTTGCAGAGTATTTTGTTGTAACATTTGTAGGCCTTGCTTCTAGATGCATACCCAAGAAAGATACCTTCCTCTATTATTGAATCAAAATTGCCTAAATTATATCCATTTATCTTATATAGCATTTGATCCCAAATAATTTGAAGTGTTTGACTACAGTTGGTCTACCTTTCTATTGTACCTGCTACAACCCGCTCCAAAATTTTTCTATATTCTAATTTTGGTGCCTCCTTTTGGTCGTATGAACTGTTGTCTTGGGTTACTTAAGTCATCCTTGGTCGTATTTGTCTAGGGATCAAGTAATATTATAGTAATCTTAAGTGTCACAACTTGATCTTGCATGTCTAGCTTGTATACCTCAGTTGTGCACTCCAAATTGATATTCATTTCTTTCCAGTCACAACTGTTCACTCCTTGATGGCAGTGATTGGGCAGGCCTTGATAACAACAACTGCGTAATCTCCTCTGACAAGGAATTGCGCGGTCTCTTTTCATAGGCAACTATGTAGTCTCTTGTGCCAGTTGACTATGCAGTCCCTTGTGCTAGTGAATTGTGCAGTTCTCAGAGACAGGAACTGCACACTGTCTATGGACAGACACTACGCACTCCTTGTGGTTAGTAAATGTGCACCACTTGTCGATAATGTGGCACTATTTCCAAATTTGACTCAGTCAGAAGTGGCAACTAACTAACCCTAGCTCCTAGATTTTTTACATAGTCGCAAACCCTAAACATAAATATATGAGTGCTCGCCTATATAACAAGCCAACCTAGAGCTCATTCTCACGCTCATCTTTGGAGCTCTGCGCATTCCTTGAGCACAAGGAGATTTTGCAAGCATATGTGTCTTTTTTTTGGGTAAGATTTGTAACCGTCACTTTTTGTTGATTTTATTGTCGCTTTTGTCGTTTTGGATTTCATAAGTGTCGTTTTACCTTGATTTTTGCATAACAAGTGTCAATTTTACTATATTTATCTGTTGCATGTGCCTTTTTCTTCTTACATGTTTGTTTCTAGTGTCGTTTCATATTCCAATTCCTTTCGCCTTCTTGTAATCATGGCGTTTCAATCTATTTATGTGTGTTATATTCTTATGATGCTCATTTCTTGATGTTGATCCATGCTAAGATGAATTTTGATTTGATCTACCTCTTCATCACTGACACTGCACATTTCTCTCTGTTAATCCAATATACAAATTTTCCAAGGCCTCTCTCTCTCTCGAACTGTGCATTATGCAATTCCAATCACTAGTGATGCCTATGTTGCCCTCTGTGACTGTGCATTGTGTAATCCCCAACCTCAATTGTGTAGTTCCAATCAATATTTTTACATCCTTTCCCACTGTGAATGTGAATTGCGCGGTTAGGTAGCCTCTCTCTCTCAGCAATTGTGCATTGTGCAATCATAAGCATTAGACTGTCAATCCTACCTCTCAATCTTGCACAATATTCTCTCTCAATTGCGAAGTGCACACTTCCAATGGCTAGTGAAGTCACTCATGCCTCAATAATGCCTCGTGTGCTCAATACTTGCACAATCATTCCTCCCAATGACTGCCTTGTGAGTTTGATAGCTTAATAGATTAGGATATTATCTAAGGAACTAACTTTGTATCGCCATGAGTGCATCTTCATTTACAGTTGTTGTTAACCAGGAGCCTATCAATATTACATCTTCTACAAACACCATGCCTCCCGTTACAAGATAAGAACCATTCAAATAGGTCACTAAAAGTAGTATTGAAGGTCAGGGAGAGAGTTCTAAATAAGGGCCACCGATCTTAGTAGACACCAGGTGCTTTGGGGATAAAACTACCACTATTTCATGGTTGACTATCAAGGATGATTTTAACAAGAAGGAGTTCCCAAAGGATCTAGAAGATAGGGAAATCTACATTAATGTGAAGAGATATAGATTCCACATAATTTCTTGTAGATACCCAGTGCTACCATGTGCAGAAGCACTCAGATGGATTTCGTAAGGTCTAGACACCAAGAACATGGTTCTTCACAGTGTAAGTGGGAAAGAACCTACATCATACCAACCACATGATCTACATTCCTACTACAAGCTATCATAACCATAAAATTATCCATAAAGCAATGTGTCATCCCAACAATTCTCACCCAAATGACTCCCTGTTGTAATCTAGGGAAAAGTGCACATATTTACCAGTACCATAGACATCAAGTTTTCACATAGAAGAGCACATAATAGAGAGAAAGAGAAGAGATAAGAGTAGTGGAGAACCAACAGGACCACACTTTATATGTTATTTCTCTTAAAATCCAAGTAGAATCGATACATCGATACACAGACAGATATTTATATCATGTTAGGATAGTTACAACAATCTAACTGTTCAACCAGACTCTTAACTAATCTAACTTTAGTTGTCTTTACATTGTTTGTTGTATGATTCCTCTCGGCTAATCGACTAACCTCTCCAACATCTCCCCCACCCTCAAATTCTTCTTCGTCTGGAAGAAGGTGAGATTTGGAATGAAAACAATAAAAATTTAGAGAATTTGATATAACAAATGTGTTATGACTTATACGATTTGTTGTCATCTCTCTAAGAGTTGAAAAATTCACAAAGTTTGATACAAAATAGATTACATTGAAGAATAAAAGATAGATTAAGGAAGAATTTCTATTTTTTCTTTGACAAGCGCATCTAAAGGCTCGATCATATTTTCATGAACCAATTCTGTAGAATGGTGCACTGCTTGATCCACTTTCACTTCATGTGATTGATTGTTGTTATGAGGTTGTAGCACATGTTGATATACTAGGTGCATAACACTGATGGGTGGGTCGTGGATATGAAGAATGAACTAGTGGTGGCAGTGGCATATTCAAAAAAGTAATTTGATAGATGCTAATGCAAAAATCTGTAGATGCTCATCGAAGATTGACCATTCCCAAAATTCTTACCATGCTTGAGCTCTTGATTCCTTGAGATCTACCAAGAACTGAACTCTTTCTTCCAATGAAGTCTCCTCTAATACCTTTTGTTCAAAAGGCTTGGCATGTTCAAGATGCTAGACCTGATTAAGTATTCCCTGCAAAAAGTTGGAAGCATTATTTGCTTCTAGTTGTTCTTTGTTTCCTTCTATGAGCCACTGTCATTCATTTTGCATCAGCTTTGCATAGATTTCTTGTTCATGTTGCAACTTATTGTCCAGTGCTTGCTTAGCTCTTGGATCAACAACTTGTCTTGAGGCCAAATCACAAATAGCCATGTCTTGTGCTCTAATGTGGTTGTGCGTCGATGACAAATAGGTTAGCCAATTATTAAGTGTATTTTTTAAATAATATCCCCTGACGAGTGTGTGCTCCAATGTTTGTTTGACTACCAATAATTCATGATGAGATTTTTGGAGTATCTATGTAAATTTCTCACTTCCCGCCACTTTTGGTTTTTTCTGTAAGTTTTTTTATCTACGCGCTAAGTTGCTCATTTCTGTTAATAAAGTGGTACACAAATTATTGAAAGGCAACAAGATGATCATCAACTTCAACTAGAATTTCTATGCTAATTTTTTCTACTACCAGTGTTGACATTCTATCAAAATCTCCCTTTCTCGCTCCTAACTATGTTGAAGCTTAGTGGTGCCTTTATTCCTCTTTTTCATTTGCAATTTAGTTTCTTTTACAGAATGCTCTAAAACCTCAAAAATTTACTTATCACTAGCAAGCTTCAAATCATCATACTTACAACAGATGTCAATAAGTTATTTTTCAACTTTAGTTCTTGGTGTATTTGCTGAAGTTGACTCAAATGACATTGTATCAATTCCAGGAGGTGAAGTGATTGATGCATTATTTGGAGGAAAGTCAATTGTTGTTGTTTGTTCTAGTATGCTGGCACAGTAATTGTTTATGAGTTTATTGCTTATGGGTTCTAGTTGTGTCATCCAACTAGGTTCATTCTGATGAGTAATATGGAGATTATTTTTGATCTGACAAATTTTGATCTAACTAATGTTGCTTATTTTCAATAAGTGTTGGAGAAGAAGTTGGAATATCCTTGGTTAGATCAATTTCAATCACTTGATTCTTGCACTGAGTGCCTGCATCTTGCTTCGACTAGTCTTGTTGCTAGCCAGAACTATCATTTTGTTTCTAGGCAGAATTATTGTTTTCTTCAGTGGTAGTGGTGCCATTTTGCACAGGATTATGTCGTGTTGAATCCTTATAAATTTCTTCTATATTCTATCAAATGTTTTCCACAAAAGCATCCTTGGTCATTCCTACTACTTGTTGTATGTCTACTTCAATGGACGAAACTATTTTTTTTGTATTTCGATCCCTTTTGAATGCTTTGCCTTTTTCTTTGATAGATTCGACCACTTGTCAAACAACTTCGTCAAGTTGTTTTTGTTGCTAAGGGTTTTGTAGTCGAATTTCTGATAACACCTCCTCCCATCGAATTCCTTTAGAATAAGTCATAGTGGCCTTAGGACTCTAAGAATCTTTCCGACTATATTTTTATGATGATTCAGCCAATGGGACGGAAATGTCAACCTCAAAAGGCTACAAATACAATGCATCTTTTTCCTCCTCTCCAACTGTGCATCAAAGAGTGGTGTAACAGTGTCCTTAGATGATTCTAGGACTCCAGGAGGGATAGGAAAATTTGTGTTGATAAGGCAACTCTTGCGGGTCCACCTCGATGGTATTAGTGTACCATAATTTTGTAACATCTAGACATAATTGTATATGAAAACAAGGTGGAAAAGCCCGACATACATGTTGTGGAGCCCTCCACTTATTAGAGACGACTTGATATTCAACAACCAATTTATGAATAACTCATGGGGGCCCAAAGACTAGGGTTTCCCTAAAAAACCATTAGAAAAAAATCTTAAAATTATGCATGAGAGACATATCCTTCATGGTGAAGTTTGTCTCCCTAACTGGCGAACTATTTCATTTCTAACAAAATAATAAAAGAAGGGAAGTGAATGTGTTTACCCGAATTCTAGTAGTCCTGTAGTTGGTCTTTATAAGGTCTGAGAGATATTCTGATCAATTATATGTCTTCCCAGAAGCCGCAATTTATCCAATTGCTTCTAACATATTCCACTTGACATTAGAGGCCCAACCAAAAGATGTGAGACAAAGGGAAACAATCATGCAAATCCATCTTACCAGAGGGTCCTGGACGTGGCTAATCTCTAACCCTCGTGAATTCTTACCAAATGTTCCTCCAACAAATTTTGTAAGCCACTTGTTATATTTGGTTGTATTAGGCACCTTCTCTCCTTTATATAGTAGTCATATAATCAAGTGGATGGCGGTCCTGGAAACCAAATGTGGTTTTTCTAGCTAAATTTTCCTATTGTGATATATGCTTATGAGGTATTTTACAACCTATTTATTCATCTCATGCATATTGGCCATCATTCGGGCACCCAAAATGTCACGGATTCATGCTTTCTCCAAGTGCTCAGTTTCTGAATTCCATTGCTTATTCAGCTTGGCCCATCGAAGAAATGACTCATAGTGCTTCTCCCAAGAAGGTTCATCTACCTTCGTGTGCTTTATATAATGCATGCAGATTTCAAGCTCTATTTTCCCTGTAAGATCAGACCTTACCTTGGTTCGAAGCTTGACTATAACATCATCTCCTCAAAGAAAAATTTTATTTTCGCTATTGCAAAATCGCTCTAGAATTTTGCACTCCTCAAACAATATAATAGTTTGGAATCATAAATCAAAGGGCTTGGGATGTCTAGAATACCATCAAGGTCGTAATTGACACTTAACATAATTTCTGGCAAAATGTTATGCAACCCAAGGCATTATCGACTTTTATTGAATTAGAATTAAATGCACCATCATTTCCACTTGCTTCCTCTTTTGCGAACTATCTTGTCAAATTTTGATTTGATCACCCAACATCATGTAGCGAGTGCATACCACCTGATTACCACCTTCTTCATGGAGTGGTCGATGATTTTGAAATTATTTGAGATGGTTTATGGCATACATTTGATAGTGAAGGGACTTGTGGAGTATATGATGTGTCATGATTGGATTGATGTATTCGAGTATTTTCATTTTCTAATTTTGGTTTTTGTCTCTTGTGAACTGCGCTGTCAGACTCGTGTGCTTGGAATTTATTTACAATTGGTTTTTTTAGGCTTCCTTTTGACATGTGGTCGAGGCATTTATCATAGACATTTTTCCTATCGATATATTCTTTAATTCCATGATCTATTGAATTATTATTTTTCTCTTCAAGTCAGTTTCTTGATTTGTCAACTGAGTCAGATTTTTTATAATATTCTCTGAATTTCTATCTACATTATTATTATCTTTCGTCCTTGGAGTGATGTCGATCCATATTCTATTTAGCCCTGTTATTTAAGAGATTACGCATATCCACTTTTTATTCCATATTTCTATTAATATTGTTTGCTTGATTGTAATTTTCTCTTTTTATTGGATCACTAATTGTTTTGTTAGTTATTTCATTGTTAATCTATAACTTCTTTTTATAATGCCTTGCTAAGTTTTGGTTAAGAAAGAAAACTATTGATTTTACAAATTATTTGGTTGGTTAGCCCACCATGGAGTGGTTTTCAAGCTAACCCATGTCCCTGGCGCCTCAAAAGGTTTTCACCATGAACACACCATTGATGTTAGTGTTGATTCGGGGTAGCATCGGATGTGCTCTACCCCCAAAAATTGGTGGAGAGGCTAAGGCACATGAGATCTCCAATACCCAGAAAGGGTTAGGGCATATTTTAAATAGTTTGGGAGATATTAAAATAATTAATATTTTTAATGAAGTTCCTATGTCTAAACTTAGGGATATTAAAATATTAATGTGAATTATTATAAAATTGTGTTAGAATGGTCCAAAAGTCATGGATCAAGCCAGATCTAATCTTAGCCGTTGATTAGGGACTTAATCTCGGCCGTTGATTTCTCAACAAGAAAAGTATAAGAGGAGGCTTTAGGGTCACTTGGAGAACACACCAAGACATCAAGATTTCAACTTTCTGGGGCTGGGTTTGCTGAGAAAGTTGAGAGAGTGATCAAGAGTTGCAGATGAGGGGTAGTGAATAAGAAGCAGAGAGGCAGAGATCATGCCGGGAGGATCAGCGCAGCAGCCGGGAAAGTTAAAGTAGAGGGCAGAAGTCGAAACTACCAGGAATAGCCGAAACTGCTGGAACCACTGGGAAATTTGGCATAGAGGGCAGAAGCCAGAACTGACGGAATAATTGGGAAAGATGACGCAGAGGGAAAAAGCTGAAACTGACAGGAACAGTCGAAACTGTCGAGAACTGTCGGAACAACAGGAAAGCTGACGTAGAGGGTAGAAGCTGGAATTGCCAGGAACTGCCGAAAAAGCTGACACAGAGGGCAGAAGCTGGAACTGTCGAGATTTTGTTGAAAAATGTGCAACAAGAAATGTTAAATTTAGAATGTGCTAAAAATAGACTTGCTAAAAATAGCATGTCTAAAAATAGCAGTTTGGCTAGTGAGGTCATTGGCCACATTGGGTGAGAGGTGAAGCTGCTAAAAATAGAAAGTTCTAAAAATAGCATTTCTGGGTCCCTTTCTATTTATAGCAGTCCCTAGTCTATCTATAGGAAGTAAAATTAATTTTGGTCTTAACAACAGTTGGAAATATTAATTAATTAATTCAGTTGAGTTAATTAGTTAAGGAAATTCGAATTTGAAGTCTTTGTGAGAATGCACATGAGTTGTCCCACTGATTGAGTGGAATAAGTATGAGTTCTATAATGAGAGAATGAGTTGACTTAGTTCTAACTAGTCAAGTCTAGTTAGATTATTTTAACAAGTTGTTAAAATAATAAAATGTAGTTTGTTAATGCTTGCATGCATGTGACAACTATTATTTTAGATAACTAAGGATTCACTCATGGATAACTGTTGCATGTCAGTTCTGTCAGAGACCCAGTTGAGATCAGATGTGGGATAATGTACTATGAGATGCTTGACTATTTCTAGTAAGTAGTTTTTGCATGGTTGAGGAACTAGTGTCCTCAAGGATTGCGTAGTTGGACCATTGGTTAGCTTGGTATGTTTGGAATTAATTGCATATGCTTTTGCTATTACTTCATAAACAAACTACGCAAGGAAATAGGGATTGGACCATAGGTAAAGCCTTTATATACAGGGCTTGGTTGGTTCATGAGATATATCTTCATATCTTCATAGTTCATTGAGAACTGAATAGCTTGAGAGCTAATTCTTTTTTTATTGTGAAGAGGATTTCCACTTGATTAATAATACATTGTTGGGGTTTTATGCTAGTGCTTTCCCCTGGATATATCTTGTGTTATGTGTGATTATTTCTCTTGATCAGTTATGCATGTTTCTACTTGATGTTGCTCATGAATTCGATTATGCTTCCGCTTAATGTTTTGTAGAAGTAGAACATGTATTATGCTTTAGGACATTGCATATATCGGTTTGTTCTACAAGTGAAATTTCTACATGGTATCAGAGCACAGGTGATCAAGCAAGAACAATATACTAGAAGGAGAAATTCGAAGTTTATTATTCAGGATATAGATCTCAAGTTCTTATCACATCTATTTCATCGATGGCATTCTATGGTTTGAGGCTTGAGTATGCCCTTAATGGTAGCTTAAACTATATAGCTTGGAAGGATCGCATGGAGGAAGTTTTGGAAGATAATGGCCTTAAGGATTTCATTGATCTAGAAATTCCTAAGCCTACTGACAAGATTGAGTAGGTGGAATGGAGGAAGTGTGCGGCTAGAGCTAGGAGAATTCTCTTGGAGGGAGTGCGAGATCACATTGTCTCGAGCCTCCATGGGAAGGAGACTCATCATGCAATGTGGAAAACATTGAAAGATTTATATCAGAACAACAATGATTAGAGGAAGCTGGCACTGAAGGACAAACTTCGAAAGATCAAGTGTGAAAGGGATGAGACGATCTCTATGTATCTAACCAAGCTCATCACATGCAGGGATGAACTTGCAAGTGTAGGGGTTGTGACATCAGATGAGGATATGGTGAGTCTAGCACTCCTTGGCCTTCCTAAGAGCTGGCATAGCTACCAGGACTTGGTGAATGGAAGGGAGAAACTGCCATATTGGGAATGACTATGGTCAGATTTGATGCAGGAGGAGATCAGACGGAGCACCAGAGACAGTTCTTCATCCATGCATGATGAGGAGAACTGTGCCTTAGCGAGTAAGGCGAAGAAGGGGAAGGAGAAGGTTTCTCTTTCCGAATCCAGTTCTTCCAATGATGGGAAGAAGGTTGACAAATCGAAAGTGCAATGCTTTCATTGTCATGAGGTGGGCCATTATGCTACAAATTGTCCACAAAGAAAATCCAAGAAGGGATCCGGGGAAGGATTTGAAGGTGAGGCACTTGCTTCACAGTTTGAGTTGGATTTCACACTCTTCGCATGCATGGTTTCATCCATGGTGGGAAGTGATTGGTTTCTTGATAGTGGAGCTTCTTTCCACATGACTGGCGACAAGACTTTTTTCAGTACTTTGGAGGAGAAAGATCTCCAGATACTCATAGTGATGGGTAAAGATGAGAAGTATGGTTTCTCAGGTGTAGGCACGGTTATTTTTCAGAGGGAGCATGAAGCTCACCTTACCTTGAACGATGTCAAGTATGTACCAGGACTGAAGAGAAACTTGGTGTCGATCGCGATGCTGGAAGACAGAGGCTATGATGTAGTCTTTAGTAAGGGAAAGGTTTTCCTTAGACACATCATCACTAGACAGGTGAAGCATATTGGTTCACGGGTCAAGAACCTGTATGCTCTTGAGGTTCAAGATGCATGCAAAGTCTTGAGCAGCAAGGCAACTGATGGAGACTTGGTGGTTGACAGGGAGGGTATATTACCTCTCAACATGTACAACCAAAAGAAGTCTCATATGATTGTGGAGGAGCCACGATTGGTGCAGCAGCTTCAAGAGGTTGTAGAGCAACCACAACAGGGGAAGTTGAGTGGAGATCGAGTAGAGACATCTACTCATGCAAAGACCTTTAGTACGGGGAAACTTCGAGCCAGGTGGGCTGAGGGATCACATGCAGCCATACCTCCAGGTAGGAGGTGGGGCGATATAGAGTGATCGTCCCAAGGAGGAGGGGCAGGATCCTTGAGGTACCCAACCTCTTGGATGAGACCTTACTACAGGAGCCCCAATGTGGAGTAGCAGGAAATGACTGATTGGGTAGAGATAGATGCGGATGGAGTGGCAGATAGAGCGATAGTGCAGGGAATCCCAAGACATCACATAGCTAGCAGGCTGCAGCAATGCGAGAGGCACAAGTGTTTTGCATAGTGCTAGGTGGCACAGAGAGGTGTGAAATAGTGCGAGATGCATGGAGATGTTGCAGTAGCACAAATGTCAGAGAGGGAGCACTTGTCAGCAGCAGGTAGAGCTTTAGCATCAGAGTATGTTCCTAGCCCAACAGAGTGGTCAGTTGGGAGTGTTTTTTTTCCAAGTGTTATTGGAGCAAGTGGGCCGGGTAGATGTGTTGCATGCAGAACATTCCAGAGTTATAAGATCGGGCTCGAGAGAAAGCCTTTCTTGTTGAGAGGGAGTGTTGAAAAATGTGCAACAAGAAATGTTAAATTTAGAATGTGCTAAAAATAGACCTGCTAAAAATAGTATGTCTAAAAAGAGTAGTTTGGCTAGTGAGGTCATTGGCCACATTGGGTGAGAGGTGAAACTGCTAAAAATAGAAAGTTCTAAACATAGCATTTCTCGGTCCCTTCCTATTTATAGCAGTCCCTAGTCTATCTATAGGAAGTAAAATTAATTTTGGTCTTAACAACAGTTGGAAATATTAATTAATTAATTCAGTTGAGTTAATTAGTTAAGGAAATTCGAATTTGAAGTCTTTGTGAGCATGCACATGAGTTGTCCCACTGATTGAGGAATTTATCCTTAATTTCCTCCACTGATTGGGGGAATAAGTATGAGTTCTATAATGAGAGAATCAATTGACTTAGTTCTAACTAGTCAAGTCCCGTTAGATTATTTTAACAAGTTGTTAAAATAATAAAATATAGTTTGTTAATGCTTGCATGCATGTGACAACTATTATTTTAGATAACTGAGGATTCACTCATGGATAACTATTGCATGTCAGTTCTGTCAGAGACCCAATTAGGATCAGATGTGGGACAATGTACTATGAGATGCTTGACTATTTCTAGTAAGTAGGTTTTGCATGGTTGGGGAACTAGTGTCCTCAAGGATTGTGTAGTTGGACCATTGGTTAACTTGGTATGTTTGGAATTAATTGCATATGATTTTGCTATTACTTCCTAAGCAAACTACGCAAGGAAATAGGGATTGGACCATAGGTAAAGCCTTTATATACAGGGCTTGGTTGGTTCATGAGATATATCTTCATATCTTCATAGTTCATTGAGAACTGAATAGCTTGAGAGCTAATTCTTTTTGTATTGTGAAGAGGGTTTCCACTTGATTGATAATACATGGTTGGGGTTTTATGCTGGTGCTTTCCCCTGGATATATCTTTTGTTATGTGTGACTATTTCTCTTGATCAGTTATGCATGTTTCTACTTGATGTTGCTCATGAATTCGATTATGCTCCCGCTTAACGTTTTGTAGAAGTAGAACAAGTATTATTGTTTAGGACATTGCATATATCGGTTTGTTCTACAGATGAAATTTCTACAGATTTTTCTCTGGTGGGTGAGCTAGATTTGGCACCCAGATTGTATTCTGAAACTGCTTAATAAATCAAAACCTCAGATAGTTGCACCAGTTTTCCCTCATTGGGTTTTTCCAAGGATATTAGTCCAAAAATAATGGTGTCATTTGTGTGCTTGTTTCTATTTCCTTCAGTTGATGATCTGTAATGTGTTGAGCATGTACTTGTGTTTATTTTCAGTATTTCCTTGGTAAATAACTTATTAATTAATTAGAACAAGTAGGAAGGAATAAATCAAAAAGTACATGGAGGGTTTCTAACTGTTAGACTTAGAAACTTCAACATGGTATCAAAGGGTGGTTGCAGATCACAAGAGAACTAAGGACATCAGCAGAGCAAAGCAGCAACAACAGAAAATAGTTGTCCCGAGTGACAGAAGTTGTTCCTAGCAGCAAAGTATCAAGGGAGGGGTGATGCAGTGCATGCGTCATCAAGTTCGAGCCAAGAAGAGGCTGAGGGAGGCAAAGACAGGCTCACGCAAAGACCAGGGGGGCTGACGCAGTTGGCTGAGGAAGCTAGTTTTCCAGTGCTGGGACTGCGCAGAGACTAGGAGCTCTCACCTTCAGGTTGTTGGGGTCTAGGAGGCTGTGGGTAAGTTGTAGAGTGGAGTTGGTGGGGTATTGTAGTTAGAATAGTACCTAACAGGGAAAGGCAAAGGAAGAGGGAGTTGCTACGGAGGGTTTCTAGCCGAGAAATCCATATCAATGGTGCAGCTGCATAGACAATTAGAGTAGGGGGAATCATGACATCGGCAAAATGGTTTCCAGGAGGTAAATCAAGGCTTAGAGGGAGTCACATTGAGAACTTCCAGGAGGGAAGTAGAAGAGCAGCAGAATGGAACTACACGAAGTAAGAGACTAGGACAGACTTGATGGAGCCTCAAACTTCATAGTCTGGAAGGCCAAAATCTTATTCGTACTTGACATAAATCGTGTCAAGCACTTCGCCTTGAAGACGATAGCAGTCCTAGCTGACCCAATTGATAATGACAGGTATGAGAAAGCAATGGCGAGGGTCAAGAGTATCATTCTTGACGGGGTCAAGGATCATATAGTACCACATATTACCGAGAAGAATACGGCATGGGAGATGTGGGAGGCCTTGACAAAGTTGTATCAGCATACTTCCGTGCAGAGGAAGATGCTCCTAGAAAATCAGTTGTGGTCATACCATATGCAGAAGGGAGAACATATCAAAACCTTCCTCGGTTGATTGAAGGAGATCCGAGATCAGCTGACTTCCATAGGGGCCACACCAAATCTAGAGTTGATGGTGAGAACAACCCTGAATGCAGTCTCAGAAGACTAGGAGGTGTTTGTCCAGAGCATACTGGGTAGGGTGACCCTTCCAGATTGGGAGGAAATGTGGGCGGCTCTTCGCCAAGAAGAGATCAAGAGGGTGACCAAGACGGGAAGTAGCAGCAAGGGGATTAGAATCAAGAAGGAGGAGGAGGTGGATGTTGCCCTAGCATCTGAGGGTAAGCAAGAAAAGCAGAAGAAGAAGGACCTCTCCAAGGTCAAATGCTTCCACTGTGGGGAGCTGGGTCATTATGTGATCCAGTGTCCGAGGAAGAAGAGCAAGGGAGAGGCTTCCGAGACCAAGGCAGCGCCAGCAAGGGCAGAGAAGGAAGTGGAGACAGACGATGACTGTGCCATGAGTTCACACATGCCACTTGAGCGAAAGTGGGGATACATCGAGCTATAGTCAGGTGGCCTACAGGAGATGAGGGGTAGGATCCTCTAGGTACCCAATCTCTTGGATTATACCTAGCTACGGGAGCCCCGAAGAATAGGAGCAGGACTGGCAGATGTCAGCAGAGGTGGATGAAAATGGAGTGACAGAGGGAGCTACAGTGTAGGATTTGTAGAAATTCCATTGTAGATCAACAAATTATGCAATAGACTAAAGCAAAATACAAGATCTACTTATACAACAAACTTTGCGTAAGCTTAATCGAATATGAGCAAGATCAATGAGAACACATATAACTAAGAATGAGAAATCAACCACACATAACACAAAAGAAATAACCCGGGGAAAGCCTCAGCCTAAAACCCCAATCTCTGTATTATCATATAAGTGGAAATATGTTCGAGTTACAAAAAGAATCAGCTCTCAAGCTATCCTGCTCTCTCTACAATCAAACAATACAGCTCACAGACTGAATAGACATTGTATATGTCCTCCTCAAGCCTCCTATTTCCTTGCGTAGTTTTTCTTGGGGTCCAGTGATGCCACATGTGTGAATTGGCCTCATCACACTCACAAAACCTGAATAAGTAAGTGCACAATCCTCAAGGAAATAATTCCTTCTGCATGCAAGGGGTATTCACAATTGAATATTCTAGCAACTGATAGTGCATAGTCCCTCCATCTGATCTCAACTGGGATCCTGTCTGAACTGACATGCATGAGTTATTTATGAGAGAATATTCAATTATCTGAAGTGAAACAGTTACATGAATGCATGCATTAACTAAATGAACTCACAATTAATTCAACAAACTATTTGAATTAATTTAACTGGACTTGACTCAATTAACTGAGCCAACTAATTACAACTCAAAATACAACTCATCCTTATCTCTTTAACTGATGGATAAATTACTCAATTAATGGAGAAACTGTTGCATGTCCCCACATAGACTTCATGTTTGATTTTATACAACTAATTAACTCATGGTGAATTAATTCATTATTTTACAAACGGCTTCTAAGATCAAATTCGAATTATTACTTTTCTATTTTAGTTCAGGGACTAACTAAAATAGGAAGGTATCTCGAAATTCTATTTATAACAGTACTAAATTTAGCACTTCTATATTTAGCATTTCTTGTTGCTATTTTCAACACTCCCTCTCAACAAGAAAGGGATTATCAGTAACCCCAATCCTGTCTTTGTGGAACTCGAACTTGCATTTTGACAATGCCTTAGTCAAAATATTTGCATCTTGTTCCTCGATTGAAACATACATCAACAACATGATCCTCTTGACCACATAGTCTCGAAGATGGTGATACCGGATATCAATGTGCTTGGACTTGTCATGAAAAACTGGATTCTCAGAGAGTTTGGTACAACTCTGGTTATCGCAGTAGATCACAGTTGGATCCACCCTCTGACCAAACAATCCCACTAGAATCTTCCACATCCAAATGGCCTCACATGCAGCCTAACTAGCAGCCATGTATTCAGCCTCTGTTGAGCTAAGTGCAATTGATCTTTGTTTCCTGTTGTACCAGGAAACTGCAGCTGAACCAAGGTTGAAGATTCCTCCAGAAGTGCTCTTCTGATCTGATGGACTCCCTGCCCAATCCGCATCTGTGAAGCCTTGAAGCTTCACTCCCTCTGTCCGTCTGTACCACAATCCGAACTGAGATGTGCCTTTGAGGTATCTCAGCAAATGCTTCACTACCTTCCAAAACAGCTTGGTAGGCTAAACCATAGCTTGACTCCGCTGGTTCACTGCAAAGCATAAGTTGGGTCATGTGTTCACCATGTACATCAGTGAACCCACCAGCTGTCGATAAACAGTAGCAGCTACTACCTCACCTGAAGTGGCATCCTCCTTCCTCCAGTTCCCAGCTAGAGGAGTCTATAAGGGCTTGCACTTCTCCATGTGAAAGCGCCTGAGTATCTCATTGGCATACTTGCCTTGAGACACAAATACTTTACCATCTTTCTACCACACCTCCATGCCTAGAAAGTAGTGCATAAGACCCATGTCTTTCATTTCGAACTCTCTTGCAAGGTCCTCCTTGCAAGACTGTATCAGCTGATAAGCACCCGTCAAAATTAGATCATCGACATAAAGAACAATGATCAATGGTTTACCTTCTAGCATGATGTGGTAAAGGTTTGCATCTGCTTCACTCTTGGTGAAGCCCAACCTAGTGAAATAGTTTTCGATCCTGGTGTACCAAGCATGGGGTGCTTGCTTCAGCCCATACAAAGCCCTCTTAATTCGGCACACATGCGACTCACGATTAAAGGTCTCGAAACCCTCTGGCTGTTCAATGTACACCTCCTCCTCAATCTTCCCATTAAGGAATGTTGTCTTCACATCCATCTGGTGGATCTTCCACCCCATTCGAGCTGATAGTGACAACATTTATCTAATCGATGAGTACCTTGCTATAGGAGAAAAAGTATCATCGTAGTCGATCCCCTCGACCTGTGAGAAACCCCAGGAAACAAACCTTGCCTTATGCTTCTCAACACTGCCATCAACTACCTGATTTACCTTGTAAAGCCATCTGGAACTCACCACTGACTTACCTTGAGGTCTTGGAACAACATCCCACACACTGTTCCGAATGATAGAGTCATACTCCTCTACCATTGCATCAACCCAGACTGGTTTCTGCACTGCCTCCTCGAATGAAGAAGGTTCAGTATCTACACACTCCCCAACGAGGGCCGTGTACCCAGTGTACCACTCGAGCGACCTCCTCTATTTGCACTGAGAAGATGGTTGTCCCACATTCTCCTGCGCATCCAACATCAACCTATCAGCTTCCCTTGAGCGTTTCCGCCCATCTCTGGAAGTCTCAGCATGAGTGGATGTCTCCACTCCCGAATCCTCTACATGCGGCTACTCCGCATCAATCTGAGGCTCCTCCTCCTTAGGAACTGAAAGTTCCTCCTCTACATGCAACTTGAGCTCCCTCTCAAGTGATAATCGCATGGCTTTCTGCTCGTCGAACTTCAAATCCCTGCGTACCACTATCCTCTGACTGGTAGGCAAGTACACCTAATAGTTGTGGGGTGTATCCATGTACCCCACAAGTATTCCCAACTCAGCTGTTGGATCCAGCTTCTTCTAGGCATCTTTGGTCACATGACAATAGATTGATGACCCAAAGATTTAGAAGTGATTCACATCTGGTCGCTTCCCAGAAAAGGTCTCCATAGGTGTCTCCATTCCTAGTATACGGTGCGGGCTTCTGTTCTGCAAGTATATTGTTGTATTGCATGCCTCATCCCAAAAATGCAGTGGTAGGATTTGGTCATGCAACATCGCTCGAGCTGCTCCCACAATTGATCTGTTCTTCCTTTCGGCCACCCCATTCTGTTGTGGGTTATGGGGTGCAGTCAATTCCCATTTAATTCCTTCTACAGCGTAGAAGTCTTTAAACTGTTGAGAGAGATACTCTCCACCATTGTCGCTACGCAGGGCTTTTATTTTCTTTCCAGATTCTTTCTCTGCCAAGGCTTTAAACTCACAAAACCTCAAGAAGGTCTTATCCTTCTTTTGCATAAAGTAGATCCAACATCTACGAGAAAAATCATCAATAAAAATAACATAGTACCTTTGTTTAGCGGTGGAGGCTATAGAGAAAGGTCCACAAACATCTGAGTGAACTCGCTCCAGGATTTCTCCTGCTCTACTATCTCGATCTGGAAATGAAGATTTCACATACTTACCCAAGGTACAACCTTTGCATGTATTCGTCTACTCTAGTTTTCCCTTGGGTAGCCCGGTAGAGATCTATTGCATGATCTTCAGGGCTCCATGGTGCAAGTGGCCCAATCTTCTATGCCATAGCTTGCCAACATCTTTGCTCTGCACCATCTCAGCTTTGGAACTCAATGCAGCACAATCGTCTACCTCTAGCTTGTAGAGATTCTTTACTCGAATCCCAATTCACTTTGTCTGTCTAGTACCGATATGCCTCAGGAATACCTTTCCTTTACTAAAGACTACATCATAGCCTTTATCTTCTAGCATAGTGACAGACACAAGATTCTTCTTCAGACCTGGTACATACTTTACATCAGTCAGGGTGAGGGGAGCTCCATGCTCCCTCTGAAACACAACCGTACCTTCACCTAAAACATGGTACTTTCCATCATCTCCCATCTCGATCCGCATCTGGAGATCCTTCTCCTCCAAGGTACTGAAAATATTCTTGTTACCTGACATGTGGAATGAAGCTCCACTGTCCAGGTACCACACACATCCCACCATGGACGAAACCATGCATGCAATAAGTGAAAAATCCAGGTCAAACTGTGAGGCCAGTGCCTCATTATCAGATCCCTTCGAGGAACCCTTCTTGGATTTCTTTTGTGGATAATTCATAGCATAATGGCCCACTTCATGACAATGAAAGCATCACACTTTCGATTTGTCAAACTTCTTCACACCATGGGAAGAACCAGATTTGGGATGGGATGCCTTCCCTTTCCCTTTCCTCGCCTTACTCACTAAGGCTAGATTTTCCTCATCATCTTGCTTCGATGAGGATCCATCTCTAGTGCTTCTTCTTATCTCCTCCTGCATCAGATCCGACCAAAGTCGTTCCCAATCTGGTAGTTTTTCTCTTCCATTAACTAAGTCTTGGTAGCTATGCCAGCTCTTAGGAAGACCGAGGAGTGCAAGACTCACCATGTCATCATTAGCGGTCATGATCCCTACACTTCCAAGCTCATCCCTGCAGGTGGTGAGCTTGTTCAGATATGTAGAGATAGTGTCGCCCTTTCCACACTTTATTTTCTGAAGCTTGTCTTTCAACGCCAGCTTCCTCTGATTGTTGCTATTCTGATATAGATCTCTCAATGTTTTCCACATCGAAAACGATGTCTCCTTCCCATGGAGGCTCAAGACAATGTGGTCTCGAACTCCCTCCAGGAGGATTCTCCTTGCTCTAACCACACATTTCTTCCATTCCGCCAATTGAGTAGCATTAGTCGGCTTGGGGACTTCTTGATCAATGAAGTCCTTTAGACTGTTGTCCTCTAATACTGCTTCCATGTGATCCTTCCAGGCTATATAATTCAAGCTGCCATCAAGGGCATACTGGAGTCTTAAACCACTGAACGCCATTGGTGAAATTGAGATGTGATAAGACCTCGATTTCTATATCCAGGAACCACAAACTTCGAACTTCTCCCTTCTTGTATACTGTTCTTCGCCTTTGATCACCTTTGCTCTAATACCATGTAGAAATTCCATTGTAGATCAACAAATTATGCAATAGACTAAAGCAAAATACAAGATCTACTTCTACAACAAACTTTGTGGAAGCTTAATCGAATATGAGCAAGATCAATGAGAACATATATAACTGAGAATGAGAAATAAATCACACATAACACAGAAGAAATAACCCGGGGAAAGCCTCAGATTAAAACCCCAATCTCTGTATTAGCATACATTGTGGAAATATGTTCGAGTTACAAAAAGAATCAACTCTCAAGCTATCCTGCTCTCTCTGCAATCAAACAATACAACTCATAGACTGAATAGACATTGTATATGTCCTCCTCAAGCCCTCCAAGCCTCCTATTTCCTTGCGCAATTTTTCTTGGGGTCCAGTGATGCCACATGTGTGAATTGGCCTCATCACGCTCACAAACCCTAAAGAAGTAACTGCGCAATCCTCAAGGAAAGAATTCCTTCTGCATGCAAGGGATATTCACAATGGAATATTCTAGCAACTGATAGTACATTGTCCCTCCATCTGATCTCAATTGGGTCTCTGTATGAACTGACATGAATGAGTTATTTATGAGAGAATATTCAGTTATCTGAAGTGCAGCAGTTACATGCATGCATGCATTAACTAATTGAACTCACAATTAATTTAACAAACTGTTTGAATTAATATAACTGGACTTGACTCAGTTAACTGAGCCAACCAATTACAACTCATCCTTATCTCTTTAACTGATGGATAAATTCCTCAATTAATGGAGAAACTGTTGCATGTCCCCACATAGACTTCATGTTTGATTCTCTACAACTAATTAACTCATGGTGAATTAATTAATTATTTTACAAATAGCTGCTAAGATCAAATTCGAATTTTACTTCTCTATTTTAGTTCAGGGACTAACTAAAATAGGAAGGTATCCTAAAATGCTATTTATAGTAGTACTAAATTTAGCACTTCTATATTTAGAATTTCTTGTTGCTATTTTCAACAAGATTCCTAGGACAGCGTGAGGTAGCAGTGAAATAAGCACAGGAGTATTGCACCAGTGCAGGATGACACAGAGAGGTGTGCAATAGTGCGAGATGCATGGAGTAGTTGCAGGAGCGCAAAGGTCAGAGAGGGAGCACTTGTCAGCGGCAGAGGGAGCTTAAGTATCATGGGGATCTCTAGCCTGATAGAGAGGTCAGATCAGTTACTTACTTCTCAATCACTCAGTTGTAGTGCAGAAGTTAGCAATGGCAGTGCTATAGGCAGCATGATGAGAGGGGATGTAGTGCAGATGCAGTAGTGGCAGTGGCAGGGCCATGGGCAGCAACACGAATGTAGAGGGAGTTGTCGTACAGATGCAGTAGTGGCAGTGGAAGAGCCATGGGTAGTAGTACGAGATGTAGAAGTGCAGGTGATGGGCAGCAGGCCTAGCATTAGCACAGGGACCGATGTTAGATGATCAGGGTGATGCTCAGTGAGGAGTATTGCTAGAGCACAGTCCTCGCTAAGAGGGAGTGTTGACTTGGGGTAGCATCGGATGTGCTCTAGCCACGAAAGTTGGTGGAGAGGCTAAGGAACATGAGATCTCCAATACCCAGAAAGGGTTTGGGAAGATTCTAAACAATTTGGGAGATGTTAAAATAATTAATGTTTTTAATGAAGTCCCCAAGTTTACTAAGTCTAAACTTAGGGAAATTAAAATATTAATGTGAATTAATATAAAATTGTGTTAGAATGGTCCAAAATTCATGGATCAAGCCAGATATAATCTTAGCCGTTGATTAGGGACTTAATATCGACCGTATATTTGTCAACGAGAAAAGTTTAAGAGGAGGCTTGAGGGTCACTTGGAGAACACACCAAGAGATCAAGATTTTGACTTTTTGGGGCTGGGTTTGCTGAGAAAGTTGAGAGAGTGATCAGGAGTTGTAGCTGAGGGGAACTGAATACAAAAGTAGAGAGGCAGAGATAGTGTTGGGAGGATCAGCACAGCATCCGGGAAAGTTGACACAGAGGGCAAAAGCCGGAACTGCCGGGAACAGTCGGAACTGTCGGGAACTGCCAGAACAACCGGTAAAGTTGATGCAGAGGGCAGAAGTCAGAATTTTCAGGAATAGATGGAACTTCCAGAACAGCGGGGAAAGTTGACGTAGAGGGAAGAAGTCGGAACTGCCGGGAACAGTCGGAACTACCAGGAACTACCGGAACAGCTGGGAAAGCTAATGTAGAGGGCAGAAGTCGGAACTGCCGAGATTTTTCTCTGTTGGGTGAGCTGGATTTGGCACCCAGATTGTATTATGAAAATTCTTAATAAATCAAACCCTCAGATAGTTGCACCGATTTTCCCGCATTGGGTTTTTCCAGGGACATTAGTCCAAAAATAACGATGTCATTTGTGAGCGTGTTTCTGTTTCCTTCAGTTGATGATCTGTAATGTGTTGAGCATGTACTTGTGTTTATTTTCAGTATTTACATGGTAAATAACTTTTTAATTAATCAGAATAAGTAGGAAGGGATAAATCAGAAAGTACATTGAGGGTTTCTAAATGTTAGACTTAGAAACTTCAACAGTTAGGAGACATACTTCTTGAGTCAGGCTTCATTTCCAAGTGACTTGAACAGATGCCCTTGTTAAACGTTCAAGTGTATAGCTCCTGTTGGTCTTATGTCTTCAATCGCGAAGGGTCCCAACCATGCAATTTCTAGTTTCCTTAGTTTACCCTTCACCCGACTATCGTATAACAAGACTAAATCATTGACTTTAAAATTATTCATTTACAAATTTCTATCATGCCACACCTTATGTTGAACTTTTCTAATTTGTTGGTGATAGAGTGCATGGAGTCAGCCTTCCTCTAGTTGTCATGATTGGTCGAGTCGTTCCTTTTGTAGCTTTGTATTATACTTCAACACAGTTGATAGACTTAATACATACGCTGAGCACTAGAAAGGAATGACTGCTTCCTATCCATAGACAAGTTTGAAAGGTATCGATCTTGTCGACTACTTGTAGATTGTGTGGTATGCCCAGAGGATGGTTGGTACCTTGTCATCCCAGTCATGTCTATCTAGATTGCAAACATTTGTTAATTCCTTGTGTAATGTTTTATTAAAAGATTCGACAATGCCATTTTCTTGTGGGAGATAGGATGTAGTCTTCCTATGTTCAATCATGAAGTTCTTCATTAGTGTTTGAATCATGGCATTTACGAAATGAGTCCCTATATCACTAGTGATGACCAAAGGATAGCCAAACCGTGTTACTATACTTTTGTATATGATTTTTTTTAATACTTCTTTGGTACACCATTCAAACAGTTCTGCCTCCACCCATTTTGTCAGATATTCCACTGTTGTTATGATGTATTTTGGTCCTATATGTATAGGTTTTTTGGGAAATGGTCTGAAGAAGTTGATTTCCCAAATCTCAAAGGGTAGTGACAGGACAATTGAATGTAACAGCATATGGTGTTTGGGTAGTGGTCGCTCGGATCTTTGGCATATATCACATTTTTGTACATGCAATTGGCAGTCTCAGAATATTGTTGGCTAGCATAACACTGCTTGCAATATTTTGTTCACAATCATGTCACCTTAGTAATGACCTCCTCCTCCTCCTTTATGTGCCTCATCGATAATATCATTCCTTTCATGTTCCAAGGCACATATTTGTAGTACCTCATTAATACCCAGTTTGTATAATTGTCTATTTATCAAAGTAAATGGTGTTGCTTTGATTGCAAGGGTATTTTTCTTCTTTTCTAATAGTCCCTTAGGTGCTTTTCTCGTGTGCGAAAATCCAATATTTTAGTAAACTCAACAAGGACTTCTTTAATTCTAAACAAGTGCACAATTGGGAGGTCATCCTCAATATCCATTAGCTCTTCTCCAAATTCTAGTCGGGATAAATGATCAGGGACAACATTTTCTTTAATGGTGAAACAATAACTTCGAATTCAAATCCTTGAAATAATAATAACCAATGGAAAATGCGCCCTTGATGGCCTATTTTATTAATGAGGTACTTTAGTGCCTGATGATCCGTATAGAACAAAAATGATTTTTCTAGCAGGTAATGTCAAAACTTGTGCAAACCAAAGATCATATCTAAGGATTCTCTTTCAATCGTTGAATAATTTCTCTTGGCTTTATTGAGTTTTCGAATCGAATAAGAATTAGGATGATCTATTGATTCATCATCAGGTTGTGCCAGAACTTCTCTGACATCCAAATTCAATGCATTGACATGCACGTGAAATTGTTTTGACCAATCAGGAAACTTGAGAATAGGTGCTACGACTAACTTCCTTTTTTGTAATTGGAATGACTCGTCGCACTCTTTTGACCATATGAATGGCACATATTTATTTAAGAGTTCATCTATGGGGAATGTTATATCCTAGTAATTCCTAATGAACCATCTCTAATAACTAGTATGACCCAAAAATATTTTAATTCACTTTTGATTTACAGGGGGTTTCAAGTCTAGAATCACTTTAATCTTCATCATATCAACTTTGATCCCATCCTTTGAAACCACATGGCTTATAAGTATTCCAATGGGTGTTGCAAAGATACATTTTATGATTTTCAATGATAAGTGAATCTATCAACATCTTTCCAACATTAATCTTAGCCATTGTATGTGATCTTTGAGCAATGTATATATCATCCAGTTGTCAAAGTAGACTTCCATTGTTTTATAAATATATTCTTGGAAGGCTTTGATGATAATTTGTGAGAATATTGTCAGTGCATTTTTTGGTTCATAAGGCATTATGTGATAGGCAAAAGAACAAAAATCAATGATCAACATTGTCTTATCTTTGTCTTCTTCTGCGATAGGTACTTGATTATACCTTGAGAAACCATTTGTAAAGGAATAACATTCATGACCTTCGACTCCATTTATAATTTCATCTACAAACAATGTAGGAAATGGATTGTTAACTGTTAGTTTATTTATCCCACAGTAGTCAAAACCTATGTGTAATTTAGTTGGGTCATGATTTTTTGGTAGCACGACCATGGGACTTGCCCATTTTGATGTCTCTATTGGGTAGATGATTTCGACAGTAAGCATTCCCTCAATTTCCTTTTGTACAATGGGATTATACTTTTGAGAAAGCTTATATGGCCTCTTTTTTGTTTACTTAGCTCCTGGAATGAGGTTGATTTTCATCCCCCCCATTTATTTCACAAGTTCCTTTAAGTCTTTATAATCATGGGAAAATACATCTTAATATTAGATATCATTTTTGGGATTCAACTGCATTAAGTAAGTCATTTAAACGTATGACCATTTCCATGAGAGGTAGTCGTAACTGACTAATTTCTCATGATTTTTGAATAGTTCACTTAGCACTCATTGCATCGGGTAATATTCTTTGAGCAACTCGACGAACTCTAATATTTGTTTGTTTGACTAATAGTCACCAAGTCAGGTGATCCTTGGTTGACCATGATTAGATATATCAACTTCTCATATTTTCACTTCCGCATCCATCCATTCGGGTGCCTTCGACTTGTCAAGTCGTTGGTCCCCGACTTTAATTATTGATAGATAGGGGGAAAATCTGATTTTTTTTGGTTTCTCAATTTCTGTTTTTTCAAGCTTATACAGTGACTTTATTCTTTTGTGGTTCTTGGGATGATCTTTTTTCCAACAAAAACTTTGGCCAGGGACAAGTTCTTCTTCCATTTCTAGTCAACTAGCCATTTTTTGCTTCTGAAGTACATGACATGAAATTGCAGGTCAATGAGGTATCAACTGATAATTTGTGAATGTCAGTTGGTTTTTCTTTTATAAATTCCTTTATTTTTTGAACTTTTTTGTTCAATTATTGTTCCTCTAGTTCAAATTCAAATCTTTGATGAAATTCTCTCTCAACTCTTTCCATTGCAAGGATTTCCATTGAGTTTCTTCTATTTTATGATTGGGCAAGTCATCTAAAGTGTTCAGGAACATATGAGGCCAGACTCTTTCATCTATGTATCTGATCCTTCGCCATTTTGACTTATGGTTTTTTATGTGATGAAACGGGTCCTCTCCAAAGCATTCAATAAAATACGTTGTCACTATTGTCCATGTTTGAAGTCGAGATGAATGGGTGTCCCACCATCTCATTGCTTGACCTGTAAAGGTTTGCACCAAACTTTGCATCCTTCCCTCGTCACCAAAGGATTTTGTTACTTGTTCAACATGATTTATAGGTGAATCCCATTCATTAAAGTGAATAATATTGTTGGAATATTGCATTAAATATGTCAGAAGTAGTGAAGATGTTCCTCTAAAATTCTTTTGTTTTAGAATAGACACTACTTTGATGGAGTAACAAGGTCATATTCTCGTCATCAGAATCGCTTCAACCGTCCAATGCTCTTTAGAGTTTGATTTGTAGTTCTCAGCTTGGCACTCATATAACTTTGTGTCAGAATTTTGACCAATAGAAAGAGGTTAGCCTGTCCAATTTTCACTAAAGGCATTTGACTCTACATTATCCCAATCTTCATGTAGTACTTGGTATAGCCTTCTTGTTTCTGCTTCTTCTTTGCAAGCTTCGATCCACAGGTTTCCTTCACGTGTGTCCAAAAGAATAATAATTTTCTTGTGGTTACCTTTAAGCTTAGTTTTGTCTTTCTAATGATATAGTCGCTTTCATTAGGGAATTTTTGAGGTCTAAAATGGGACTCCTAAGGAAATTATAAAATAATAGTGGAAAAAATAAAATAAGATTAGATTACATTCGGCTCGAAGGTTTTTTGGAGCTTTGCAACCCTAATGGTCATGCGGCCATGAGGTAGGCAACGCGGAAAACCACGAATACAGTCAAAAAGAGGCACTGAAACCAAGAGATTATAACAATGACAGAGGAAGACAGGAGGGGAGAGATCCCCTCCTATAGAGATGCAGCGATAGGAGAAGGAACAAGAAACAACAAACTAGACAAGGAAACGAAGACACAAGGACCTGTCCTCGGAGCAAGATGGTAGGTAGGAAGTAGAAGCAAATGCTTACCATGCGCAGTGGAAAAATCGAGATTCATTATTCCCATGAATAAACTCGAGCACTATAAAAGCTATATGAAGGACCACGCATTAATATGCAAGTTTATCGGTGTATGGCCGTCAGAAAAGGACCTAACCAGATGGATACAACAGAAATGGCAACCCCGAGGCCACATAGAGCTGAAGCTGGGCACACGAGGCTTCTTTACGGTAATTTTCTCAAACCTGCAAGATAAAGAAAGAGTGTTTGAAAATGGTCCATATTTTCATAATAATGCATGTTTATTCATGCGGTACTGGGAGGAATGTTACAACCCCAATAAAGAGAAATTCCTAGCAGCTTCGGTTTGGGTAAGACTGTTTGGATTACCAATGGACTTTTGGGATCCTGAGATTCTGGAAGGGATAGTAAATACCATAGGAAGCTTTTTTAAAATAGCCAAATCAACAAAGAAGGGAAGATACACTTCTTATGCAAGAATCTGTGTCTATATGAACATAGCCGACCCGATTCCAGGGGCAAATGAGCTAGAATACCATGAGGAGGGACTACGAGCACATCCCTTTCAGATGCAGAAAGTGTCACGAATATGGGCACCTTTTCAAGGAGTGTCCTCTTAATACAGAAGAGGAAGAACGGAGAAGCAAGCAACAGAGGAAATATCAAGAAGATAATGAAGGGTTTCAGGAGATAAAATACAAAAAAAGAACCACAAAGGAAAACCCCAAGGAAGGTAGAAAGGAACAACCATCCAAAACAAATAAGGCAAATAGATTTGAAATTCTACAAGTAGAAGAAGAGGACAAATAAATCCGAATAATGGACTATCAGGAAGAGAAAGAACAGGAGGGCAGCCCAAGCCAAGGCACAAAAAATACAAAGAGGAAAACACAAAGTGAAACAATGGAAAAGGCAAGAAAGGAAAAGGGGCAGAATCCAGAAAGTGAAGTAATGGAAATCGATACCAGTAAAGGGGAAGATCCAACGTCAGAAGAAGAAATCCTGAGGAAACTTCTAGACGAATGGAGACACTTGGACGAAAGGTTCATCCCAGAAGAGGATAAAAAATTATATAGGGAAACCTTTCAAAAATATAAGGAAAAACAAGATCAGGGAAAGACAGAAATGACTGAGCAACTAGGCATCCAACCAGAAAATACACAAGACCAACAAAGTAAAGTGAAAGGAGGAAAAAAAAGAAGCAGGAGGAATATCTAGGAATCAATACAGATCATGGGGGAAATGCTAGTAAACACTGGAAGAGTAGTACCACTTTCAGCGGTTTTCCACCAAACAAACCCAACCGCCCAATGATAATTACATCCTGGAACATACGGGGACTTAATAGCAAAGGTAAACAGAGATACCTAGCAGAAAGGATAAAAAGAGAAAGACCCCAAATTATGTTGTTACAGGAAATAAAAATAACAGGGGGGAAAATGGAGGAGATATTAACTAAAATCAAACCTACATATGAATGCATGACAATTGATGCAAAAGGCAGTGCGGGGGGGATTGCAATTTTATGGAACCCCGCATAAGTTACAGTCAACTACTGGATAGGAATGAAAAGGATTCTTACTAGGAGATTCCGACTTATAGGCCATAGAGACTGGTTCTTGGTCTCTACAGTTTATGGACCTCATATACCAGTGGAAAGAGGAAACTTCCTCCTCCAACTGCAACAGTTAGGAAACCTGCACACAGAAAAGTTGTGGCTGATAACCAACGACTTTAATATGACAACCGCAAAAGAGGAAAAGAAAGGGGGATTGCAAAGAGAAGAGCCAGACATGGAAAGATTCAGGGACATACAGTCAGAACTAAAAATGATAGACATACATACCATTAATGGAAAATTCACTTGGAACAACCGCAGAGGAGGAAGCAAGCAAATAGCTTCCAGGCTTGACAGGTTTCTAGCAATAGAACATTTCATAGGGAAAGACATTTTCTATGAAGCAACAATTCTACCATGTCAAGGATCAGACCATTGGCCCATAAAACTAGAAATCACCATGAACCATCAAAACAGAACAAACCCTTCAGGTTCGAGGCTTTTTGGTTGCGAGATCCAACCTTCATAGGAAAAATGGAGCAATGGTGGAAGAACAATGAGATTGAAATAAAATGAAGAAACAAGATGCATACCCTACAGCTAAGATTAAAAGATCTCAAAGGCAAAATAAAGAAGTGGAATAGAGAGGAATTTGGACATATTCAAAAAGACCAAGAAAAGCTTCAGACATAAATGAAAAGAATACAACAGAAAATCATAGAAGACGGGAGAACAGAGGAACTAGCAGAGGAAGGAGTGGTACTAAACAGGCTGGAGGAAAGAAGAAAACAGGAGGAAATTTTATGGAGACAAAAGTCAAGAATACAATGGTTGAAAGAGGGGGAGAGAAACACGAAATTCTTCCACAAGGCCATGCAACAGCATAGACAACAGAATAGAATATTCTCTCTAAAAGATAATCAAGGCAACAGGTTAACTCAGAAAGAGGAGATGGAGAGTCTACTGATACAACACTTCAAAGGAATCCTGACCGAGACGCAAAGCAATAGAGAGGAAGATATAGCAAAAATAAGTCAATATATACCCAGAAGGGTGAATCGAGAACAGAACATGGCACTCCTAAGGGTGATAACTGAGAAAGAAGTAGAAGAGACAGTGAAGACAATGGCAAAGAACAAAGCCCCAGGACTGGACGGGTACACCTCAGAATTCTTCCAAGCCACCTAGAGCTTCATGAGGCAAGACATTGTAAATGCAGTGGAAGAATCTAGATGCACGAAAAGAATGCACCTAGCTTGGAATGCAACCTTCCTTGCCTTGATTCCGAAGACGAAAAAGGCTGAAGAACCTCAAGGTTTCAGACCGATAGCATTATGTAATGTAATTTACAAAATCCTAGCCACTATAATGGTGAATAGACTAAAATCTATCCTTCCAGAACTAATTTCAGAGGAACAGACAGGGTTCGTGAAAGGGAGACAAATAGTGGATGGAATCATAGTTGCTCAAGAAGTGATCCATTCACTGAAGAACTCAAGACACAAGGGAATGATGATCAAACTCGACCTAGCTAAAGCATATGACAGGCTAAGCTGGGAATATCTCCAAAAAATCCTAAAAGCTTATGGGTTCGATGATAGATGGATAGAATGGGTAATGTCTATGATCACCACGCCAATTATGTCCATAATGCTAAACGAGACACCTACAAAAACCTTTAACCCATCCAGAGGACTCAGACAGGGGGACCCTCTCTCCCCATTCCTGTTCATAATAGTTGCTGATGGTCTGGGAAGATTAATAAAAGCAAGAGTGAATAGTGGGAAGCTAAAAGGCCTCAGACTGTGGGGAGAAGAACTACCCCTAACACATCAACAATTCGTAGACGATGTCATGATGTATGGACAAGCCAATCTCAAAGAAGCAAAGCAATTAATGGAAATCCTCGAGGATTTTACAAAAGCAACATGTACAGAGGTAAATAAAGACAAAACGAAAATCTACTTCTTCAACACTCCACTGACTTACCAATCATTCCTAGCTAGAACCATGGGTTTTCGAACAGGGAAGTTCCCCACTAAATATCTAGGCATCCATCTAAGTGATAAGCAAAACATAATTTCTAACTGGGGAGGTTTGATGGGAAATATACAAAGACGAATGGATAACTAGACTTTCAAGGCTCTAAACACCCCAAGTTGCATCATTCTCCTCAATTTAGTCCTCCAATCAATGGAAATTTATCAAATGACTAGCCAAGCTATACCAAAAACAATATGCCAAAAAATGGTGGAAATCTTCAAAAAATTCCTATGGAAAGGGACAAACAAAGCTAAAAAGTGGGCATTGCTATCATGGAAATGGCTGAGAAAAACATTAACAGAAGGAGGATTAGGGCTGCGAGATCCATATATCCTAAACCAGGTAATGGGGGAAAATTGTGGTGGAGATGGATACAAGGAGGAGAAGATTTGTGGAAAAATTTGTGGGAGAAGAAATATGAGATGGCTAGATCCCTTGAAGGAAAATTGAGAAGCCAATTAGAAAAGAAAGGTTCTGCAATTTGGAACCTGGCGAGATCAAATAGGGACCTGATAAGAGAACATAGTTTCTGGGAAATTAGGGAGGGCGACAAAGCGAACTTCTGGAATGAGGCATGGAAACAGAGAGGAAACCTCCGTCAGCAACCTCAACTCCAATAAATTTACCAATTTACCACCCAAATGGAGGAAGACGCGGTACGGAACTACTGGCTCCCTGAAAGGGAAGGATATTGGAGAAAATGGAAAATGCAAGAAGACTGGCAAGAAGCACCAGAAATAGAACAATGGGCAAACTACAAAAAGGATATGGAGACAAGGAAAATAACAGTTAAAGAAAGGATGGACATCATAATATGGGGAAAACGAATTAAAGGGATGTTTACGACAGCAGAAGGATACTACATAAAGACTGGTAGCACTAGCAATCCTGAAACCAAAAAATGGGATAGAATCTGGAAAATGAAAACTTGGCCAAAGATAGTGTTATTTACCTGGATAATGTCCCACGGGCGAGCTTTAACCTGGGACCAGCTGAGAAGGAAGGGGACGCAAGGTCCGTCGCGTTGCGTTCTCTGCCAGGAACAAGAAGAAATGATGGAACACCTGACTAACTCCTGTCGAGTCAGCAATATCCTGTGGTGACACCACCAACAGCTTTTCGAGATTAGCAATAGAGATATAAGCAGTATAAAATTAACAGTAGAAAACTGGAGGAGTAAACCATACCAAAATGCAGTCCTGAATAGAGCCTGGAATCTCTCCATAGGGTTCACCCTGTGGAACATATGGAAAGAAAGGAATCGGTTGATTTTTAAGGATGAAGGCAAAGCAACGAAGGATATATGGAACCAAACAATCCAGAACATAAGAGAAACTATAATCCTCGAAAAGTGGAATGACGAAGACTGGAAAGCAGACTAAACAGAGACACGAATTCTGAACCGTTTGCAACTAAAAATAAGCATCACAGACATGGCTGCAAGGAAATATAAGGCCAAAGAAGCAAGGGAAAATGAGCACTACAGGAACCCGCAACAGGGAATCACAAAATTGAATTTTGATGGAGCGGCAAAAGGAAACCCAGGGGAGGCAGGCATAGGAGGAATATTCAGGGATGATAGAGGAAGAATGCTAAGGGTATATGCGATGGACTGTGGAATTGCATCAAATAATGAGGCAGAATTCCATGCGCTGAACAGGGGGATAGAAATAGCCATCCGAGAGGGGTATCAAAAACTCCAAATAGAAGGAGATTCGAAGCTCGTGATAGACATACTCAAACAAGTACAGCATGGAGCATCAACAGATAAGCTGAGTTGCAGCAAGCGGACCACATGGATAATCAAAGAGATAAGCCAACTATTGAGAAGGATAACTTACATACTACCTTCCCATGTGATACGAAAGGGGAATGCACCCACCGATTGCCTAGCGAACTGGGTATGCAGGAAGTGCGACCAACAACTAGACGCAAGCGGGGCATAGCTAAACCAAAAGGAGGAAATGGCGCAACTGATACAAATTGTAGAACAAGATAGGAATATGAGCGATCATCTAGAGAATTCGGAAGGAAAAGACTGGAACAAAGAGGGAAAAGGACAGACGCAGGAAAGGACGGGGGAGGAACAGGACAGGGGAAGTCCAATGATCGGCAGGATGACGGAGGAGGGCAGAGGAAGGACAAACCCCGAGAGTACGGGGGATGAGACGGAAAGGAATGTTAGAGGAGAGGGCAGGATAGAGAAATTGAAGACGGGCAGCGGAATAAAGACAAGTGGTAGAGTAGCATCAAAAATCCTATGGCAAGAGCAGCCGAGAGAGGAAAGAAGTTAATGCAGGACAAAGGTGGACAGGACATGAGGGCAGCATCCCAAGGTAGGAGGGAAGGGATGCGTGCCGAGGAAAAAACAGGACAGCTGGCGGTAAAGACAAGAGCCAGGAATGAAAAAGAAATAAAGCTTAAGGAAAAGTGGAAAGAGGCATTATGCATGCAGACGAGAATGAAGAAAGGTGACGAGAAAGGAAGAGGAGGTAGCGAGAAGACGCAGAAGGCAGAAGAAAGACAAAGCTTGGTAAGAGGATATGTAATACCTCTGGACCTAATTCCTGAAAGCTTAAATTGTTTGAGAAGTAGGTTAGGATTGTGGTATGGTAAGAAAACCTGGTATCGTTATTTCAATTGCGATAGAAATCTTAGTGGAATGAAAGAAAACAGACCCGAAGAGATCTCGTCTGCTCTGGACAGAGAGAAGGAGAGGAGAGGTGGAGAACCTAATAAGAACAAGGGCACACCTGAACAAAACTTCAACAATTCCCACCTTAGAATATGGGTCCTAGCAAGACTCACTGGAGGGAAAGGCAGAATGCCTGCAACCCCGAGAGAAGTAAGTTGGGAAAGGAAAACCCAGAGCTCCTGGGAGATGGCATTGCATCCTAGGGGGAGGGTAGAGAAAAAAGTTAGCAGAAACCCTGCTAACAAGCCTGAGAAAACTGAGTTAAGGGGAGGCCCTTTTTGCCTAAATCTAACCAAGGGCGAGGCCCTGGGAGAGAAGAGGCAAAAAAAGCAGGAGTGGAATTCTTGCGTGGGCTGGGAAAAGAAACGTAACCACTGTTACCCCATGACCCAAAGAATTAAAAAAGTCGGAGCCAAATTCAGTTGGGTAGGAAACCAGACGCTGGGAAACACAAGAAGGAGGGTGGGGGGAAAACCCAGGGAAAATGATATAAACCTATATAATATGGCTGACATATGCTTTGATTCTGTGATAGGTCTAGCAACAGAACAGGGAAAGCACGTGGAACAGGTCAAGGAGCAAAAGTTTAAAGGCTTCAATCACCAAGCTGAAAGTAGAATGGCTCCTAGGAGAAGCAAGAGGACAGTGAAGAAAGACGAAGGAACAAGCAGCCAAGGAAAGAAAAGAGGCAGGAAGCAAGATGGAGACCACATAAAGACGATCATTGATTCCTACATGGAAGGAAACCCAAAGGAAGTCAGGGACTAGATTAATAGCTGGGAGCGAGATTTAAGAGACAATCTTAGATACAGAGACATACCCATGGAGGAATGGGAAAGAATGGTGCAAGACCCCGGGACAACGAATGGAAGACAATCCCTATTCAAAAGGACCCTGCACTAGTACTGGATCATGAAAAATGTCATGGCATGGGCCATGACCCTCCACCGCGAGCACATGGAAGGAGAAGTATTTGACAAACAGGAAGATAGAAAGGAGAAGGACCCTGTCCGAGCTGAACTTCTCAAGGAAATAACAACCATACAGATACAGACTTACTGAAACAATCTTTCCCTGGGAAGGATTGAACAGACCCTGACAGCGATAAAGTGGAAACTAGAACAGAGATGCGAGATGCTAGGCTCCAGTGCAAAGGCACCAACTCTGATAGTATCCTCAGATGAGGATTAATCAAGTGAACCAGAATGTTTTGATTTTTGAATTTTGAATTTGATGAAGAAAACAAGCATGTTTATTTTGACCTTTAGAGATAGCAGTAGAGATAGTCAACATAGAAACAATGGATGGATTGTTATGAACTTATTCAAATTTTGGACTGGATTTAAAGTTGACCAGTGGTCACCTAGTTTCCTTCGGTCAGGTGAATACCCAGAGCAAATGGATGTAAAAAACTTTTGAAAATAGCTAATACATAGAGACCTGCCAAGTTTACAAAAAAAAAAAGGTTAGATTACATCATTAATTTTAGAGGGAAAAAAGACAAAACTATTTTTTCAACTCGTATTTTCAACTTATCTCCATATGAATTTACTCAAATTTTGAGTGGAAACACTCGTTGGATGTAAAATTTGATTCCTCATCCAAGGAGTACTCATGTTGCATACTTTTGATGGACCCTGCTACACGAAAAATGAGAAATACATGAAAAATGTGATTGCAATCACGTTGTTTCATTTATTTCTAATTTTTCATGTAGTAGGGTCCATCGAAAGTATGCAACATGGGTACTCCTTGGATGAGGAATTAAGTTTGGCATCCAACGATTACTCACGCTCGAAATTTAAGTAAGAACTTAGGGAAATAAGTTGAAAATACGAGTTGAAAAAGTAGTTTTATTATTTTATTATTTTTTAATCTTTGTACTTTTTTAATCCAAAAATGGTGAATCATCCCCCATGGTTGACATCATCATCTTGAATCCTATTGGTTCTTATAAAGTTTATTTTGGTTGTACTTTTCTTAGGAGGCCCATTTTAGACCTCAAAAATCCCCTAATGCATCCTCTAACCCCAAGGTCTTCCAATTAGAGAAGGATATGTAGGTATTTCGTCAACTAAATCAATGACTTCAAAATAAATTGTTGTTTGGATGCCTGTAATTGAGGTTTTCACTTACCTTAACGTCCCAATGGGTTCTATGAATCTTTGGTTGGCAAGTTTAATATAAATGGTCATCTTATATAGACTTGGTCTGCCCATGCTTATCCATGTCTCTCTCAGGACTATATGTACTTGAGATCCAAATTCAATGATGACTTCTTTTACCATATATCCATTTATTTCCAGGTCGAATTGTGGATCACGATCTTCAAATTGCTTTCCTTGTGAGATTTTTCAGACATTTTTACATTTTTCTCTGCTTCCATTGCAATCTTTCAACATGTTCAAAAGTTCTACTAGATGGTCGACTAGATGTTCTTCCTTTATAAGTTCTAAAAATTATTCTAATATAACATCCTTTGCCAGTTTCTGTGAATCAACTTCTTTGGAAAATAAATTGATTATTGTTGCCATTGCATTGTTATGTGCCTTCATGTATGCATATCTAGTCTCATTTTCGGTTGTTCAAATAACTTGTTGAATATTATCTCTTCCAGTGCCCGACCTTGTAGAAAAATGAAGATTCTTAGAATTCAATATATCTTGTTTTGGAACGGTTTTAAGAAGATTGGTAGTTATTTTATTTAATTTTTTTTTTATAATTTTGGGGCAATATTCTAATGAATCGTCGCCCAGGCCGCACATATTACAAAAGTGAAGGTCAGTCTTATCTTGTAATGGAAAATTCGGTGTTGTATGTCCTTCTTTCCAAAAGGTAAAATAGTAAAACCTTCCTCGACCTCTACCGTTGTATCTCCCTCGTCGACCACCATAACCTCCTCGATTGTTTCCTTATCCACCATATCATGGTGGCTTATTGAACTGATCTGCATCTTATGTATGGTACACAACATGATAATTTGGCTTGTTATTTCCATTAAGAAAACATCTTTCATTGAATGTGTATTATCTTCACAAATGGTGCACCACTTAGGCTTAGAATTTCAAAGATTGTACTAGTAGTCTTTAGTTTTATGATTAGAAGAGACTTGACATATGTTGAAATATATATTAAACTGTATTTTTTGCACTTTTGATCAAAGTAATCGGCATATTTACAAGTTTCCATAGTATGTCCTTTGGTTTGGCAGTTATTGCACCAAAAAATGTTCTTTTAAAGTGTCAATGCTAGCAACGAATTTTGCAGTTTATCAATTTTATCTTCAAGTTTATTATTAGTCAATGAGACAATCGACTAACCTTCATCATATGCTTCAATGTGTTGTTCCAGCTTAAAAACCTCTTCAATGGTTGTAACTTCGTGCATTCTTAATGGTTCGTGGATCTTCTGGAAGAGACTAGCCACATACCATTGTACTAATAAGTTTTGATCAATAACATATGGGATCTGGCTCGACACGTATTTTAATATTATATCATATTATCTCACTATTTCATTTGGTCATTGTTTAATTTCCTTTAGTTTCTGTGCTACAAGATGTTTGATATCATGGGCTTTGAAGAAGGTGGGAAAGTTGTTCTTGATTTCATCCTTTTATTTTGGTTGTTTCTCAATAAGATTCATGAACCATGTTAATGCACACTTCCTCGAGGCGGCTGTGAATTGAGCCATTTTCTTATCTTCATTAATAATATCATTTGAAAACCAGAATTTTTCACAAATGAACCAATGTTTTCTTGAATTTTCATCACCCTCATAGAGGGGAATGTTATTTAATCCCATTTTTCTCGTCGAAGGTTTCGACGTTCCATATGTTAATATTACTTGACTAGTCATCTACGGTAGGGTCAATGGTAGGTCGGTTGCTCTTAGGTGTGATAATGTTATCCTTATTGATGATATCTTTCGACAATGACTCGTTTGGTATGCTCTATCTATATATTCGATACACTGACTTACTCAGGGTTGTGTCTCTTCACCAACCAGATTCGTACTTTCAACTTCTTTGATAGATACTAATTGCGGTAGAGGGAAACAATTGTGAGATTGTTGAGTTGGATAAGTACTTGTTTAATTTCTTGATTCTCACTATTTGGTTGATTTTCATCAGATTTTACAACTTTTGGTTGATTTCTCCAATCATCTTCATTATGCCAAACAATGGGTATATTTGAATAATGTTGTTATGGTTGTTGAAGCAATCCTCTTACAGTGGGACTTGTTATTGATACAATCAGAATCCGGCGGATGGTGGGACCAGAGTCATCAATCTCCATTGTGTCTACTTTCCCTCTACGACTTATGAGTAGACCATTATTCTCTCTCAGAGCAGGAGGTTATACACATATCAACTCATCTGAGGATTCTTGTGCATCTTTGCTCACAAGCTCAAGATTTTGCATCTTCATTCTATGGTATTCTTTCTCATTTGTTCCCATCGTTGTTGTCTTTTTTCCCTTGATATTTTTTGGATATCAGTCAATCTACTTGTATTTATGATTCTAGTTCGATCGAGTACTTTCTTATTGTTGTTTTCTGGCATTCGACCATATTCCTCCATATTTATAACTTTTAACTACTTCTCCAACTTTGTTTCTTTCCTTTTCTTTTCTTTATTTCTAATGACTTGTTACCCCCCCCCGCCCATGTCATCCAAACTTAGTGTCGGTGAACAAGGGACTACATAACAACCATGTTTATTTGCTTAAAAATTAATCCCAAGCTTCTTTTGTATCTTTACAGTGGGCATCAAGGAAATTTTGCCAATCGGTTTTCTGTTTCTGTCAGTCAATATCTATTGGAGTCTACAACAGATCTTAGTATTCGACAATATGACTTGCACCCTTGTCGGGGAGGAAATTACGTAAAAGGGTGGGAATCGAGAAAAATAATTTGTCGTATAAATTAACAAAGAATTTAGCTCTGACGCGGTCGATAACGGTTCATTCTTCAAAAAAAAGTCAAAAATCAACTCGACCCACTCAAGCAGATTCGTCTGACCGTCGTTTGAGAGCTTTAATAAAATTCGAGCATCAACTTCACTTTGAGTTTTTTTCGTGAGCAAATCTATCAAGGAATTTCTTTATTTCTGTCGGGCGCCTTCGATAAACTGCCTGTGCACTTCAGTGAAAAAATTGGCTTTGGCTTTTGCTAAAGAAAGTTGGTTTCTTTGCACAAAATTATTTAAGTATTTATTTATTTTTGTCTCCCACCACAACTATATTTATTAAAGTTTTAGTATTTATGCTTGCATATTTTTCATGACACGGGTCTAAAGTCCCGACAACATAACCATGTAATCTAGGGAAAAGTGCACATAGTTACCAGTAACATAGACATCAAGTATTCACATAGAAAATAATATAAGAGAGAGAAAGAGAAGAGATACAAGTAGTGTAGAACCAATGAAACAACACTTTATATACTATGTCTCTTAAAATCCAAGCAGAACAGATACATCGATACATGGACATATATTTATATCATGTCGAGATAGTTACAACAGTATAACTATCTAACTAGACTCTTAACTAATCTGACTTTAGTTATCTTAATAGGCATCTTTACATTGTATGTTGTCTAAATCGACTGGGCTAGTCAACTAAGTCAACTAGCCTCTTTAACACTCCCTAATGCCATCATGATAACATCTACCAAATTTGTACAACTCCACTAGAGTTGTCTCATGTCGAAGGATGAACACTATGTATCATCATGCTGGAATTATAGTCTACCATCATTTCCAGACTACCCACCATCAATCCTCTGAGGATGCAACTATTAGGAACACCTCCCATCATAATTTCCTCAGTACCATACACAACCTTGAATACAGATTTGAGCAGGTGGTGATCTCTTTAAAGCAATCTTGGTGCGCTTTAATGATGAAAAAAATGTTCTCTCTCAATATTAGAAAATTTCTTCAAATTGAGACACCCTCATCCCCTTACCAAGATCATGCAAAGTTTCCTCCACATATTATCCTTTGGGGAATTCAACCTGGGGTGACCTACCGTTCAAGCAACAAAAAATTAGGTCATTGGCTTCTCCAACACAAGCTCCTCAAACACTAGAGTATGGTAATTTTCACTCCAATTCAATTCCTTTTGAATCAAATTATTGTTATTTGGGCCACTCTTTGACCATATGGGATTGTGAATTGGAGCCTCCTCATCTAGTAACTCAATTCAATATGGTCTTCTCATCATTATTCAAATCAATTATCCCTTCTCATTCAATTCACAATCCAGTCTCCTCGCCATCACCCCCCCGCTCGCCCATTTCCATTTCGCCCTAATTCTACCTCCACTGCATTGGCCCTCTATTAATTTCCATCTCTCTTTACTCTCTTTTACCTTGGATCATCTCCTTTTTATCCCTCCACCACTCCTCTTTCATCTAATTCAACCCCCTTTCATCAACATGACTCAAAGAAATATTGAAAACTCTCACCAAGGAAGATGTAGAGGTTGCCCCTCTACCTCCACTCCCTCATCTATCAATATACCTTCCCCCTCTTAACAAAGAGCCCGTAATCCAGCTAAGTAATCCCAAGCTTGATATGAATAATTCATCCCAGACTGGTGCGCCAAGAGATTGCTCGTTATGAAGCCCTTGTTTGACAAGAGTGTAGAAATACACCATATCCACATGTGCAAGCTAAATCTAAAAATTGGATTCCCAGCATAGGCACATCCACATGCTCTAGATACGTTAATTATATGCAGGATGTCAATGTCTACTAGCATACCAAAACTCTTCTTGGTCGCATTCTTGTTGCATACCACACTAACCAATAACAAAACATTCACAAGCTTGTTTAATTTGAAGAAAAACTGGAAGAAATGGACCATAAGCCTGATATTATTCTCAATATATACAACTACAGCTCCTTCCTGGTGAGTGTTCTTAATACCAAGAAGGAAGGATTTGACTAATAATCAAGATGTCTTCCCAACACTCTGCTCACAGCTTTTCCAGCAAATATTCTATATATATGTTTTGTTAGTCTATGCTTAATTAGTGCTTGTATCGTCAACTTATACTATGTACTTTTAGTTTAGCTGATGTTATCATCAAATGAGGTTATCATAACATCAAGACCTTATTGCTCAACCTTTGGTCTGCTTTTCCTTTAAGAAAACCAAGGCCAAGAATATGTCTGATCTATGTAACTTTTTGAAATCAATAATATAATGTGCATAAAAAAACAAAAAAACAAAAAACAAAACAAAAAACAAAACAAAACAAAACAAACAAACAAACAAACAAACATTGCCATAGTAAAAAACCCTAGAATGAAATATTTTATAATTTCTTCAATTTATATCACATGCAATCATATTTTAGCCTTGGTCAAAACAATGACATTAAACCATAAAATCTTAACTTGACAACTCTCAACCTCCACTTCACTTCAGCCATTGAGAGAACTATGGCATATATAAAAATACAAAACCATGATATATATATATATATATATATATATATATATATATATATATATATATATATATATATATATATAAACCAAGCTAAGGAAAAGATGCCAAGAACATAAAAAGTAAATGTAAAATATGATTATTTCAATGCAAGAAAATAAATAAGATACAGGAAAGCCTTTGAAACTCTCATTGAGACAATTAAATTCATTGAATTTAGCCATAGCCTCGTATAATCTAAGTTGATATAATTTACAACCAAATTTCTCAAAAACTATATACATAACAAGTCTAACATTGAGCTTGTCTTTTATGAAAAAAGTAATTGGTTATATTTATTTATTTATACACACAATCTTAAGAAATTAGTATTTAAAACATTTTTTTTAAAACTATTAACTCCAAATCAATAGAGCAACGAATGGATTTTATTAAAATTATAGAATTATAAAAAGTTATAGTTATTAACATTGAGAGTTTTAACATATTTTGAAATTCCTTTGAACTAGTAGACATATGGTGAAAATACATGTAATTAGAAATTCCTTTACAACAAAATACTATGTGATAGTTGCTTGCCATTTTTTATGCAAATACTTGCGTAAATTATGGCGGGCAGCTATCCACATGGCATTCTTACATAAAAAATGGTGGACAAATCCACATGGCATGATGTTGTCTAAAGTTATGACACTTGGGGAATAGAATTTTTTTATTTTTTATTTTTATTTATTTATTTATTTATTTTTTAATTGTAATTTTTATATCTCATAATTCAATTTAAAACCACATAAAAATAACTATCAACCAATTTGAAAAAAAAAATTACATTTTAAAATATTAAAAAATATTTTTTAATTTTCAAAATATTAAGTTTAATATTTATTTATTTTAAAACTTTAATAAACTTCATAGAATGTATTGAAAATTTTCAAAACCAATTGAAAGTCAGTTTTTTTGACAAAAATAAAAAACAATATAACATGCCTTCCACAAATATAATAATATATGAATTAGTGTGATGTAACAACCATATTGTTATTGAGATTTTTAGCTTTTGGATTTGATTGATCCTCTACTATGCCCCCTCGACTCTGGATTGGGTTGGTCACCTTAGATAGGGGATGGAGGCATTGTTGTGAAACACCAATCGCAGGTCCAGTTTTATGCAATTAATTCCCTTTCAGAACCAATAGCTTTATGTTTGGCCATGGCTCTTGATAGATTTTTTTCTTTGCCGGAGTTTTATTAGATCAGGGTCTTTTCAGAGAAGTCTTATTTCTAGACAAGTATCACTAGGAGTTGTATGTTGGTGTGGGTAGGGATATCTGGTTTCTTGGACGCAATATTGCCTTTGTTAGGCATGATGGTTTTGGGGTCTTTCGGGTGTTAAAAATTATTCTCTATAATATGGATTTGTCCACTTTGAATGAACTGGTGCAACTTCTGACTTAGTTTATAGGGTCCATATATATTCTTTACCGTATCTTTAAGGATACATATAAGGTGACAAAAATACCATAATTTCTACATTATAGGGCTCAAACTAGTGACATCCTTTTACTCTGCTTTGGGGGGTCTTATTTTCTTTGGGTAAGCCTAGGGTTGATGATCATGGCATGGGTGGTTTAAGTGCATGAGCTTTACATTTTCTTTTTTTGTTTTCACTCTTCCTTTCTTAGGATGTCGACTCCTAGTCTTGTGAACAAACTTCATGAAGGCTCAAAAGGAGATTTGAAGGTTTCATCTAGGAGGATTTTATGTTCAAATATTATTTTCTTTACAAGGAACTATAAATATTTTCGTTGGCGTTGCTACCACAAGTGGTGGAGGTGTCTGGGGTGTTGGTGTTGATGGTGCTACTAAATTCATAACCTTCACATGCACGAGATATGGTATGCTACTTTTTGGCTCGGGATAGTGAGGGTGTTCGTTACTTCTGCACTCGCTATGTGGAACGAGTGATTGTTGGGGGATCCTCCACCGTGCCCCCTTCGATCTGGAGTTGGTTGGTCACCCTAGATAATGGTTTTTTTAAAATTTGTCTCTGGTATTGTGGGGTTTTTCTATTCCCATGCTATTCATATTACTAACATTCTCTGATACATTATGGTCTACACATTCAATATCTCACTGGATCTTGAGACTTTTCAATGATCTTGCTCTCTATGGGAACATTTTCTATTTGGGTGGCAGTGTACTGCACAAGCTAACGTTCTCGGGAGTGTCTTTCTCTAGGTGTTTATGGAATATTCTATTTATGATTTGTGATACCTTCTATTTATGATTTGTGGTTTCCATTTTGAATTTTTCCTTGGAGGCCCCACGTTTTCTTGCTCGGACAAGTAACTTTTCAAGTGGACATTTATTCTCCTTGGATTTGGATTTGATTTGGCATTTATTCCATATTGACGATCTTTTTGTTTTTTCTATTTTCGGTGGTGGTGACCCTCGTCCCAAAGTCAATGACGTGGTCTAGATCTAATAATATTGACACTCAGGCTCTCATTAATGCCATGATGGCGATTGAGGTGGAATATGCCAAATCACATTCGACTTGCCACATAGTTACATCACACTTTAATGATGGACATCTGCCTTTGGAGGAACCATCTGGCTCCCACTCTATGCATGTGAAGGACTCTGGGCACTTTTTAGGTGAAGGCCGCCAAGTCTCCTCGTAAAAAATCTGGACGTGCTATAAAGACCTCTTCACAAACAAAACTACTCAGTTTTGGACATGATGTTCTATAGGATCGTGTGGTGAGTTTATAGAAGCACATTGGTGGGTCATTGGGCTTTCATTGATTTCTCTGAGAACAATATACAGGATTGGGTCAAATTTCGGTGGCTTCCTGTTATAAATAAAAAATATAAAAAATAATATAAATATAAATAATTGTAATAATGATTATTTAATTAATAATTAGTTAAACAAAGAGGCATGTCTAAGGAGACATGACCGCTCATGAAAGGGTGTTTACCTAGATATATATACAAGATCCTCACTCTCAATTGTGACATCATTCTTATTCATAAATATAATATATAATCATGTATCTTCAATGGAGGTCTAAATATTCCAAGTCTTTTGGAGTATTTAACTTGAAGAACGAACTTTGTTCGTTCCATTTGGTATCAGAGTTGTTCGATCCTCTTGCCGCTCAGCCACTGCACAGAGCGAGTCTGACCCAGGTCCTTGGCCATCGAAATTTGTCAACATCGTTGTCGTTGAAGCGTTTCACTACTAGAATTTTGGGTTTATTCATATCGCCATTTAGGTCTTTTGTCACTTGATACAAAAAAAAAGGAGCACCAAAAAAAATTAAAGAATAAAAAAAATATATTTCAATGTAAATTTTGAAGGAGAATATTCATATATATAAAAAAAAGTTCTACATTATTGATAAAAATTGCATGATAAAGTCAAAAGGGGATCTTTTCAAATATCTTTAAAATTATGAGTAAGAAGAGGAAGAGTAGATAATATTACCTTGATTCTTCATTAAGTGGTTTACAAGGTTGTGGTATTAGCAACCCATGGTAATTTCCCATGGTATTTTCAAGATAAAATAATAACAAAAGTAATGCAAAATCTCTTTATGTGAATGGTAAGTTTTACTTTTACGTGGATAAAATTAACCGAGTCAAAGGAACATAAGTGGACATATATTTTATATTATACCCCAAAGAGATGAATAGCACTAGGGTTGTAACTTTTCAAAAAGAAAAATAAAAGATTAAGGGGTATTTTAAAGAAAAGTTCAAGTCATAAAATTATTAAAAATATATACATATAAGTACAAGGGTATTATTATAGATGGTTACTTAAAAGATCCACATATTAAAGTATATAAAGGGTTAAATCTAGAACTATAAAGAGACATAAGGATAACAAGTTATAACAAAGGAAGAGTACTTTTTAAAAGAATTATAATAAATATAAGGAGCAGTTTATTTAAATAATGGAGCTATATTGACTTTTTTTAAACTAGGAAAAAATATATATTTTTTTATAAATCAAGAAGGAAATTTTTATAAAAGATATAAAAGGTTCTACAAGGAAAATAATATATAAGGGGTTATAAAGTTATACATTTGACTAAAGAAAGATAAAGGGGAAATTGTTAAGGATTCAATACTAAGGTTTTAAGGAATAATAAGTTTGAAGGTTTATTACCGATAAAAAAATGGAATCTAATTCGGAATCGAAGTAAGATTTCCAGAAACTAAGTATAACTATGCCTCAGTGCTATTTAGAATTTGTTATTGCTATCTTGCCAACCAAAAATAAAAATTATATAAAACCTAAAATTGCAAACCAATCAGTGATTCCCGAGTCAAATATAAATGAAAAAATTGATTGTTTTAACAACAAAATATATGACATAACCAAATTACAATTAAACGTCGGAGATTATACATTCATATCACAATTCTCAGTTCAAACCCTATGGAGTGATTAAGGTGAACCCTGGATGGAAACCCTTGGTTCCTTCATCTTGAATACGAAAAAGAAGTTGTTAACATTTTATTACAAAAAGAAAACAATAACACTACAAGATGTCACCGTGAAGCCAAAGTCAGTAACACCAGAAGACATCTAAGATATTTCAAAAGTAATTTTTCAAGAAGGTAAAAAAGTACTATAAAATATGCAAAATGAAATTGACAAAATCATTGCTGATAGGAATGAAGAAGTCTTGTGACTTAAGGATCATAGCGAAAAATTACTAACACAAATTAAAATGCTTAAGAAGGACAAGAAGTTGTTAAAAAACAAGTTAGAACATTGTAGTCAAGAGGAAGCATCGAAGTCGCCAGTCATAACATCCCCAGTTGAAGATAAGGAAACAAATATTGAACTAGTCAATAGCAGAATTCAAGAAGAGGATCAATCAATTGAAGGAAAAACACTCTCACATGTTACAATCCAGATGATGAGAATTCCAAATGAAGGTTGTGTACCTAACTCAACAACCATAGTACCAGGAGGAAATCAAAAACTTTCCACACACCTAATAAGGGAAAGTCAAACCAAAAAGGTTCTCAATTGACATCTAAATCATGAGAGTAGACAACTCAACCAAGTTATGTATCGAGGCCATTCAGAACAGAAACAACAAACTAATGTTCCAAAAAATATTGATGTAACCTCAATCCAATCCTATGATGACAATTTGTTACAAAATTCCAGTGATCAGGATATTCCACAGAAGATTAATCTAGGATGGTTTGATCCCTTCTCAGTGTGACAGTTTTGTTTGTCACTTAGAATATCATATCAACTTGTATCAACGAAGATGACAGTGCCAAGATGAGAAGACATTCAAAACCGAAAAAGAGATCAAGCCTTTTACATCAACAAGCTTTGAGGACAAAGCTTTTTTGAGGAGGAAGGCAATGTTACAAATAAAATATATATAAATAATTGTAATAATGATTAGTTAATTAATAATTAGTTAAACAAAGAGGCATGTCTAAGGAGACATGACCGCTTGTAAAAGGGTTCTTACCTTGTTATACATACATGACCCTCACTCTCAATTGTAACATCATTCTTATTCATACATTTAATATATAATCCTATATCTTCAATGGAGATCTACATATCCCAATTCTTCTAGAGTATTTAACTTGAAGAACAAACTTTTTTCGTTTCACTCCCTATTCTCATCTACTCTCCTAAGGTCGTTTTATTGTTGAATCATTGGTTTAGTATTCATTTCCTTCACCAAGACAATGTTTAACAGATTCTAGGATCTCCATGAGTGAGTGGGCGTAGTTTTTTGTAGCTCCATAAGTGGTATATTGGCTTCAATTTTCTCTCAGATACCCCCCGGAATAACCTCATTTGGGTGAAACTACTTGGTCTTCGGCTTGAATTCTAGACTCAAAATTCCATAGAGGAAATTAGTAATTCCATCGATCGCTTTGTTTATTTGTACCTAAAGACTATGGGTGGTCGAGACGAGTGGATTTCTTGTTTGTTGGTTGAGTTTAACTTCTTCGGGGTTCTCCCTGCTAATATTGACCTTGATTGGATTCCCATTAAGTTTAAGCATCATGTGGATTAATAGGGTATTCCCTATAGGTGTCTGATATGCCACCACATAAGCCATCTTATGGATAGATGTACGTTAAAGTTACATTCTCAGTTCATCTCCTTTCATCGACACTCTAGACGTGGACGAAGCTTGGGAGATGACAGTGCATCATGCTTTAACAATCATTCAGGTACTCTACCACCTAACTTTTTGAATTTTTATGGCTCACTCCCCTCACCTCCTTCCTCCTTTCCTTCCGCTGATGAGCATCGAACTGAGGGTGGATATGGGCTTGAAGTACCTCTTCCTTTATTCAGGCTTCTGTGATCCATAATGAATTAATAAAAGTATTTGCTTAAATTTTCTTAATTCCCTCTTCCTGTTACCTCTCCTTCCTCTCGATACTAGTACTTATATGACCGAGCCCAACTGATCTCATGTGACCCTACCACTTTGATCTCCCCTATTTCTGATTAGTTTCCAAACTCTCAGGGCGGTTCTGACTGTCCCCTTCCTATGTCACACATGGTTCCCACAGATTTGGGATATCCCTCTTCCTCCTTATTCACGTGTTGAGGCCTTTGAGACTGGTATTGGTCCCCATCCAACAACTTCTTTCCTCCCCTCTCACAAGTTGACTTTCCCCCGATGGACTCCTTTCCTCACAACTTGGTGGGCAGCGACATTGATATACTAATGAGGAATCTTGCCATGGATTTGTCTTCCATGTCCATCCATAAATCAAAGGTTTCCCCCTCGATTCCCTCTATTATTCCTGGATTTTCTTTGAATATTATGGTCCATAGACAGGGGGGAAAGGGTAGTTACCATTTCCATGGTAGGTCATCTGCCAAATCCCTATGATTTGGACTAGAAGCAAACCTTTATGATTTCCCCATCATATCCTCTACTTATTCTCGGGCCCTTGGAGATCCTATGCCCGTTGCTAGGGGTTTAAAATGGGTTTTCTCTCCCTCAACTTAAGAGGTTTAGGGGATGCCTCAAAGAAACTATCCCTCAAACATCTCATTTCCTCGTTTCACATTTTCATCATATTCATTAAGGAATCCATGTGTGCCAATGATAAATCTTGTGAATATTTCCTTTCAATTTTCTCACGCTGGCATTCGGTGGTTGTTGATTCGTGTGGTCTATTTGCATTTATGGGGTTGTTTGGGACCTGAAATGGGTGAATATGAAAGTATATAAATCCTTTGCACATATACTTCTATTTCATTTTCTTAGCGGATTTTCTTGCCATCTACATTTTATCAACATATACGTGCCATGCCAGGACAAGCCTGCTTTCTCGCAAAGATTGGATGCATGTGGGGTACTAAAGATAGGGTCTTTGCTCATTGTTGGTGATTTGAATGCTACTATGTTGAGCGAGGAATGTTGGGGTTCACGTAGCAGAAGGGATCCTCTTGTTGCTCAACTCCATGATCTATTTGAAGCGAATCACTTGGTGGACATTCAACCTCACCCACTCACTCCTACTTGGAGTAATGGCAAGGTCGGTGAGAATCATATTGGGAAACTACTTGACAAATTTCTAGTACATGAAAATTTACTAGAGCTTTTGGGCAATACAAGGTCATGGGTTGTTCAGACTCACATTTCAGATCACCTTCTGATTGTTCTTCAATGGAGAAGGGAGGATATTCGTAGGGGCCTTCCTTTCAAATTTAATAGAATGTGGTTGGAAGATGAATATTTTGTTAAGATTGTACACAATTTCTGGACCTCCTCAAATCACACACAGGTGCACTCGGCTATGCACCAGATCACTCTGAAGCTAGGGCATTTAAAGAGTGTAATTAGGACTTGGAAGTGCCATAAAAAAACATAATATGAGACTTGAGTTTCACATAATTGAGACTGAGATAGCACACATTGGTAATATTATAAATCTCTTGGCCCCTTTAGTTGTAATTTTGGCCCGCTTATAGGCACTTGAAAAGGAGAAGAAGGTTATTCTTGATTTTCAAGAGGGATCTTGGAGACTTAAGAGTCAGGCCTTATGGATTAGGGAAGGAGACAGGAACACACATTGTTTTCACCAGTTTTCAAATCATCGAAGGAAAATTAATACTATATGGGTGATGGTGTTCACTTTGGGGGACAGAGTTCTCACCACTATTGATATTCAGAGTGAGGATGTGTTTGTCTTTAATAAATTGTTCTCTGCTCACTCAAGGGTTGACACTGAAGATCAACTCTGGGGGATTGAGAATTACCCCCTCATGTTCACAGAAGATAGAAATGTTGCAATGGGTCATCTTGTTTCACTAGAGGAGATTAAAAATGTCCTCAAATCCTTTGCGAAAGATAAGTTCCCAGGCCCAGATGGCTAGATAATGGAATTGTTCCTAAGGTTCTTTGATATCATGGGTAGGGATTTGTTCTTTGACATCATTGGCATGGATCTACTTAATATAGTTGATAAATCCCACATCTTGGGTCATGTATCTAGGGTGATAAATTCCACATTTATCATGCTCATCCCAAAATCCTCTCATCCTATTTTTTCCTCGAATTTTCAGTCAATATCCCTATGCAATATCACATTCAAACTTATTTCTAAAATTATTGCAGGCATGATGAAGGAGGTTCTCTCTCAATTTATCTCTCAGGAGCAGTTCAACTTTCTCTCTAACCAGTTGATTCATGATGCGGTGGCTACGGTGCAAGAGTGCATACACTTGATTTAGTCCAAAAAGTTGGAGGCCCTAGTTATGAAGCTAAACTTGCATAAGGCCTATGATTGTGTTGATTGGGATTTTTTGTGACCGATCCTCATTAAAATCACCCTCTATGTGAATAATGTTGATTGGATTATGGCCTATGTATCATCTATTAATTTTGTTGGTTTGATCAATGGTTTCCCATTGAGGTTCTTTCGGGTTGGTCGCAGTTTACGTCAAGGTTGTTCCTTATCTCCATTTTTTTTTATTCTTGTCATGGATGGCTTAAGTAAGAAGATCGATGAGGCTCGATATATATGTGTTGGCCTTCAATCAAGTCTCGCAGGAAAAATGGCATATATTGCATTACATTTTTCCAAGTATGGTGATGCATTTGGTTTTGTTATGAATGGTAGCAAATCCATCTGGATCTACTCTTTGGTGACATGGAGGACATCGAGTACATTGTTGGGCTCTTTGGGGTTAAAATCTCCAACTTGAAAGATGGTTTCACTTATTTGGTTTTGGCTGAAACCGAACAAATACAGATCTGTCGACTGGAACTGGCTTTTGGACAAATTTGAAAACAAACTCTCTTTATGGTCGCACCGGTGGCTCTCTATGGGTGGTAGATATATTTTGATGCAATCTGTATTACAACAATTAATGGTCTACTAGATGCATTTATTCTCTCTACCTGTCCACGTTTCCAAAAGAATAAACTCTATTATGGCACATTTCTTATGGGTGGGCTCTAGAGGTGTGCACAAATTTCATTTGGTTTGTTTCAACTACATTACTAGAGAGGAGGAGTGTGGTGGCTGGGGTATACTAGATGTCCATGTTTTTGGATGGGAATTATTAATTAAATCACTGTGGCAGGCTCTCTATGGGAAAGGAATTTGGCAGGACATTATTTTTGAAAAATATATGAAATGGAGGCTGATGATGGATTGGTATAGAAGCAAACAGATTGGGATACATGACGGATCATATATCTGGTTAAGTTTCCAAAAAGTTAAAAATTGTTTTCTATGTATGATACAATGGTCCTTTATGCAGCCATAAAATATTGATTGGAGGTGATTCTATTATAGGGGTCATATCTCTTCCAAAATTTCATCTTTGCTTACTTTAAGCCTTGCATTCCAAATGCATAGTTTTTCTTGTACGAACCACCAATCACTCGTGTGATACATACCCCATTTGGAAGAATGCACGGGAGCTTGGCTTCATAAGTGTGAATGTATTACTTTGGCAACAATACTTGCAGGCTCTTAGGTTGGCAGGTCTGAGTCAGAAGGTGCAAGGTGATACATTACAATGGTTTGGCTCCATTCGTAAGGGTTCAATGATAGTTTCACAAATAAATAAATCCATTATCTCCAAGATTTATCCTATGTCTACTTCGTGCTAGTTCTACAATATATGGAAATGGAATGTGTCATTGAAAATCACCATATTTTGTTGGTTAGTGTGGCGTAATAGAATTATCACTTGGGATAATCTTTGTAAAAGAGGATTCCAGGGTCCTGGTTGCTGCCCTTTCTGCAGGGATTCGACAGAATCTATTCTTCATCTTTTTTATAATCTCCTTTATCTTTGCAAGTATGGGCTCAGATCTTACATGCTCTACAACTCCCTCCTATGCGTATTTTTCTCACGATGGAAACTTGCCTCAGATGGTGGGCTTCTCAAGTTGGTTTTTGGTGTCGGGTACGACCCGCACATACCCACAGTATGCATTTATCAATGCATCCACAACTGTCTTAGGTATCTGACTCTACAATGGAATCAAATCTTCAGACCATAAATGGTCACGGCCCATTCATCAGTTCCTGTGTATAGGAACCCAATCACCCCGCCTGAATCTTCCTATCGGGATTATATGAACCCTCGAGCTTTGTATAAGACTTCGACCAAAGTCTTTCCTCCAAATCCTTCTATCGGAATTAGAACCCTTCACAACCTTCAATCGACACTTTTTTTATTCTGCATAGAACCCGAGGCTAAAACCTCATCGCAATCGCTATCGGCACTCTTCCTCGACCTTACCACATATGTGATACATCACCCCTCCGACTCCGATATATGACTATCGGAATCGTAAAACACTACTTAAGTCTTAAAAGGCTCGCAACACTTTATCGCAATTACAAAGGATACACAAAAAATACACGGAGGACTCCGCTCCGAAACTTTATAACGGATTTCAAATTCTATATATTTGCATTCATATCTTCATCGGGTCCATAACTTATCGCTCCACAACGCTTCCATTGTGACCTTCGCCAATTCCCGATATTCGAACCTCCGATGCCTATCGACGATAAATCCTGACGCCGATCACCGATATATCGCTATCAGCGATATCACAACTCGCTAAATACTACTACCGACCCTTGGTACCTCTGACTTCCGATTGTGATTTACTTCGTGACCGTTGATATGGTCATGATCCAATGGTTCACGATAAATCGACACTCGCTCATCTCAATCCTCCAAGGTTCATTATGATAACTTAAAAGGGACTCCCGCCGATGCGATTGATTCTCAACCATTGATCTATGAGATCTAACGGTTGCTGAGCATCAAATCTTTACTTCTCGCTCGCCTCTCTTACTTGGGTTTTTCCGCATTTTCAATGGTTTCTGCAGCTCTTTTGGGTTCTTCAGAGGTTCTTCCTCCTTCGCTATTTCACTGCGACTCTTCCTTCTTAGCTTCTCTTTCTCTGCTTGTTCTTCAGAACTCCGCTTTCCACTATTCAGCTTCTCTGAGCTTAACTCTTAAGCACATCATTGCTACGCCATTTCTCCAGAGATTCCTCTACCTCTTCACTTGGATTCGAAATCCATTGTGATTCCTCTGAATCACTCCTCTTTTTGTGTGTTCTGCAGAACTCTGTCTGTAACCTCCTGTCACAGAGCCTACAAATTCACATATAAGCAACACTTAAAACACACATTCAATTCTTTGACACAATCAGGAATAACTCTGAATATATATTAATGTAAAAGCAAGATTACATTTGAGACACCTCGGTCTCGCACAGGCCTGATTCTCAACATTAGTGGCCTCCTCCTTCTGCCCATAGGCTTACATATATTTATATGGAAACTTTGGATTGGATTACTATGAAGGACCTGATCAATCCTCTAACAAAAGACCAAATCTCACTACATGCATACATATGTGGCAGACTTTATCCACTCTATCTTTTTCTCTGTTTTAAAACAGAAAAGTCTTCTTATCAGCTTCCCATTTAATGCCTAAAAGCTCTCTCTTGTTCCTAGAATCATGGAACTGTTTAAGAGTTGGATTTGACTTCTACCACTCATGTTCTCATTTATTTATTTTGAGAGCATTTACATATTCTCCCATTATCTAATTAAATCACTTAAAAGCCTAAATATTACATTGACTTGAGACTTAGGAAAACTATTTCCTAAAATGCATGACCCCCTATGTCTACTATTTACAACGATTTTTCCTTGGGCTGATTGCTCATGCATCAGTTTTCACTGGTTCCTCCCACTTTTTATCTTTTAGGAAATATGGAGGGTGCGAAATGCTCTGACTTTTTATGGTACACAGGTAAATATTTCCATAATTTTCTTCAACATTCTGACTTGGATAGAGGCTAGGATGGGGCTAAAATTAGTTGAAAATGAGCCCAAAAATAGATCAAATTTTATGCAGGTATATTTTAAGGATGGTTTCTACGATGGCATTGCACAGGTTGGACATTGTGGTTGTGGTTCTTGGCTGAGACTCATTCCCAATTCTCATTTCCTTATGTTATGGAGTGGTGGCCCTAGCACAAATACTAAAGTCGAACTAATGGCTCTCTAGGGACTCTTGTGGTTTGCTAAAAGACATCGAGTTGTCAACATTTCCATATATGGTGACTCCATATCTATTATTGATGGGATCTCCGGACGGACCATATTCTCGCCTCCCCACCTTGACAATTGGGTGGCCTACATCATGCTCCTTAAGCAGTCTTTCGAGAATATCATATTCTCACATGTTTCAAGAGATTTGAATTCTATTGTTGATGGTTTGTCGAAGAAGGGTCTCCTGGCTACTCTAGGGAGTATACATTTCAGACATGTATCTGATGGATTTCTAGTGGAGGAGGGCAGACTACCCCTAATCTAGTATTGTTATGTTTTTAGATATTTTGATTCCTGCTGGGTTTTACTATCGAGACTCTCTCAGGCTCTATTAGTTTTGTTTGTTTGCTTTTTGCTTTATTTCCTTGGACATATCTTAGTGTATATTGGGAATACGTTGTATTTCTTGGTTTATTTTTGGCTTTTTGGTTTAGATGCAAATATTTTGTTAAGGGAGAGAAGTGATACCTACATTTTAGCTTCGTGTCGAGGATTGTGATATATGTACTGTTTTTTTATATAATATAAATACTAGCATTTTTTTCTTCAAAGAAAAAACACCAAATTGATAAAAAAAATATTTGAAGTGCCTGCAACTACAACTTTATTATGGAAAGAATATGTAGCCTTAATCAATTCACCTCAAGAATGTTCTCTGACGATGGCCACCATCCATTGTTGTTACTTTTTTTGTCCCAACATAATATTCATTGACACACTGGGATTTCACTAAAGCTAAAACAACAATAATTCATCTTTCATAAGACTAGATCTAGCTGCGCTCACCAGATTCTAACTCATGCTTAAATTCCAACAATGGCCATACTCAATTTCAAAACCGAGTAAATCAAATAGTATAAATTAACCTTATTTAAATTCAAATGATGTGAATTGATTTGGTTCAAATTCAAATAAATAGATTTAAATAAATGAAATGATACTAGAAACTCATCACCTAAAAATACATACACGCATGGTTAAAATTTTAAAACAACGAAAAAATCACCTCATTAGATTACATCTACATTAAGTTCAAACAACTATAAAAATATTAAAAATTTATTATTACAAATTCCATTCATCATGCAACGTGAATTATGCCATAAAAATATTTCCATCTTCCTTCATTATAATTCTCTAAATAAACATTTTATAAACCATTTAAATATTAAAATATCAAATTTTCACTAGCTATTTAAATATTAATTTATTTCAAAATATGAATGTTTTTTAACAAGTCATTTGAATATTAATATTTTGGGTTACTTACTATTTAATATTAATAATATTATTTATATAAAAAATATCAATTAATAATATTATTTATATAAAAAATATCTTTGTTTTACCGTTATTATCTAATATTTATGTTAATTTTGAAATTAAAATTTTAATTTAATTATCAATAATTATTAGGTAGATGGTAAGGATTTAATCTCAGATAATATTAATACAATAGTTAAAATATAGAGTTGAGATTTATCTCAAAGGTAATTATACCATTTTTACTTTTCAATTAAATTAAAAAAATCATATCCACATAAATCTAAAATTATGCTTTTATTGTTACATGTTTTTTTAAATGTATACATTTTTAACTTATATATTAATTCTTTTTTATAATTAATAAATATAATAATAATTCAAAATAAAGTTATAATTTAGTTAGTTTTTATGATTATTATTATTATTATTATTTTATTTTATTTTATTTTTTGAAATATAAAACATATCATGAGATGTGGTGACTATCTTGATGTTTATCATGGATTAAATGTCTATCAATATTTACTAGCCATCATTGGGCTAGTTTAAAAATTTATGTCTCACCATATCTCCGATTTAGATTAAAATTGACTTTACCAATTTTAAAGTTTTTTTTTTATGACAATATTATGACAACTTGAAGAATCCAACTACATGTTTAACTTATATATTAATTCTTTTCTTTAATTAATAAATGATAATAATTTAAAATAAAGTTATAATTTAGTTAATTTTTATGGTTTTTTTTTTAAATTTGAAAATTTAAAATATATCATGAGATGAGGTGACTATCTTGATATTTATCATGGATTAATGTCTATTAATATTTACTGGTCGTTACTGATGCAGGGGCATCTAGACTTGGCTAGCAATGTGATGGTTTGTTCACATGTTGTGGCTAAATGAGTTGAATTTCACTGACCTGTGTGGTCAAAAATCAGTGTTGGTAGAGAGGGTTGGATCTCTCAAAAATGATTTTTACTTCATTATTGTAATAATTAGGAAATTGTCTTATTTTAGACTAAGGGATAAGTTGTAGGTGTGTAATAGAGTTGAAAAATAAAGATTTGATTGTTAGATTGATTAAAATAGAGATCGAGTTGTTAGTATAGTTAGAATAGGATTTGACTCATAAAAGAGAAGAAAATGTAATGGAAGGGATTAGCTGAGATGATTGAGAATTGAGTGAGAGGCGAGAGTTGAGTGATAGATAGGGTTTTGAGATTGAGACAGAGGTCAAATAAATTGTTGTAATTGAGCCAAGAAGGCCAAGACTTTGTAACTACTATTATATTGAAGAAATTGATTCAGTGTGCAACTGTGTGTTAATCCTGGTGAAGACTCTCGTTTACCTCTGTGTATCTGCATTCTAAAACTTAACCGGGTATTTTCTCTGTTTTCACACTTTAATTGTAAATCTCAGTGTTTATGTGTTAATCATGGTCATTTAGTATTAATGGCGGAATAAGAATGGCAGAGGAATAGATCTGGATCATTAGATCGACAGTGATCAGCAACTGCGAGGGTAGGAGAGTACGGATTTTCTTGATCGTGGTTGAAGTCCCGCACTCACTCCTAGCCGTCGATCTCATATTCAACCTCTTAGATCACAGTCAATTGCGGGAGTTAAGGCCGTTTTAAACCGTGTGCTAGTTGAAGTCCCGCAAGCCGTAGATTTGATGGCCTCTTATATCCAATGGATATCGGGTCATAAAGTGATCGAACTTTAACTTCAAAATCGGACCCGAACATTTATAGATCAAGGATTTATATTCCTTATCGGCTCCGTAAGGGCGGTTAAACATTGCGCAAGTAGCTCGTCCGATATCACTATCCACCATTGATCAAAGTGTAATGATCTCGTTCCTGTGGCTGAAGTTTCCTTCGCAGAAATCCATCGCAATATCGTGGATTGCACCAACACGTGACTCTTTATTGCATTACTAAGACTCCTCCTCTTGCATGCGATATGCAATAATCACAACCGAAATAAACGCGATCTAAAAAGGAAGACTATCACCTTATTTTGATCAACCTCCTGCATCATTTTTGGTATCAGAGCACAGAGATTGAGTTGACTGTAGTAAACATGCCGCCGAGGGGAGCTGGCATAGGTCAAGGAAGACTTGAAGCAAATGCAGTTCTGCTGGAGGAGATCCGAAGTCTGCGTACAAGGATGGACACAATGGAGATTGCTCAGAGGAGAACACCTGATGAAAGAGTTGCTAATGATGTAGAAGAATCTTCTGATGATGGAGAAGAGGAGGAAATGAAACTACCAAAGTTATCAAGATGTTGGCTAAAGTAGGTGGAAAACCAAAGGTGGTAATTCCTGTGTATGAAGGGAGTCTCAATGCAGAAGAGCTAATGGATTGGATTAGTTCATTGGACAAATATTTTGACTATGAGGAGGTTAATGACAAAAATAAGATGAAATTTGCAATTACCAGATTGAAGGGTCATGCAGCTATTTGGTGGGATGAACTACAAACATCCAGAACAAGAAAATGAAAGTCTAAGATCAAGCAATGGGACAAAATGGTGAGTAAAATGAAAGCTAAATTTATGCCAAAAGATTATCAGTTAAATATTTTCAAACAGTTACAGAATTTAAGGCAAAAAGGAATGTCTGTTAAAGAATACACAGAAGAGTTTTATAGATTGAGTATTAGAGCAGGACATGCAAAGGATGACATGGAGAAGGTAGCCAGATATATCAATGGCTTAAGATATGACATACAGGATGAGATCAGCTTGTTGAGTCTGAAGACCATTGAAGATGCCTATCAAGCAGGTTTGAAGGCAGAAGAGAAGATGTTGAGAAAACAAAATCAGAGGAATAGAGGGAAAAGTTCAGTAAGAGGTAGAGGAACTACCAGACCAAGGTTTTAGCAACATCAGAATGAAGCAGGAAGTTCAAGTAGTAGACCACCACAAAGGGGAGATTTTAATAGAGGAAGATTTGCACCCAGAGGAAGAGGTCGAGGAAGAGATATTCGATGTTACACATGTGGAGAATGGGGACATGGATCATGGGACTATCCTCATAATAGAACAACAAGTCAGAGGAATGTGAATGTGGCTAAGGCAAAGCAAGAAACACCTCAAATTATAGAAAAGGAAGAATCCCCTGAAGTAGGAGAATCCCTGTTGTTGAAAAGGGCATTGCTTAAGGCAGAGAAAGAGACTGGAGAACCAGCTCAGAGGAAGAGTTTATTCAGAACTACATGCAAATCCAAAGGTAAATGTTGTAAAGTGATAATTGACAGTGGAAGCACTGATAACCTTGTTTCTACAGAGATGGTGGACAAGCTAGGATTAGTGAAGACAATACACCCTACTCCTTACAAAGTGTCATGGTTGCAAAAAGGACATCAGATTATTGTGACAAAACAATGCAAGGTAGAGATACAGATTGGTACTTATAAAGATGTGATATTGTGTGATGTAATGCCAATGGATGTATGCCATGTATTGCTAGGAATACCTTGGCAATTTGATCGGAAAGTTATTCATGATGGGAGGAAAAATACTTATACTCTGGAGAAGGATGGAAATAAACATACACTGCTACCATTGAAGGATGAAGCTGACAAAGGAGCACCTGGAAACAATGTTATGTTGATGAGTGGAAAGGAGTTGTTGCAAGAGGTTGGAAAAGGTGAAGAAATGCATGTTTTTGTCATATGGAGACCTAACGTAATTTTGACTTCCACAAACTTAGATGATTTACCTGAAGAAATCAAAACTTTGTTGAATGATTTTGCTGATATTATTGTGGATGAGTTGCCAAATGCATTACCACTAATCAGGAGTATTAGTCATCATATTGATCTAATACCAGGAGCAAGTTTGCCAAACAAAACAGCATACAGATTAACTCCTCAAGGGAATGCAGAAGTTGGAAAACAAGTGCAAGAATTGATGGATAAGGGACTAATCAGAGAGAGTCTTAGTCCATGTGTTGTACCAACAATACTCAGTCCAAAGAAAGGAGGTGAATGGTGTATGTGTATAGATTCCAGAGCCATAAACAAGATCACTATTAGGTATAGGTTTCATTTACCACGCATGGATGATTTGATGGATTGTTTGAGTGGGTCAAAGTATTTTACTAAAATAGATCTAAAGAGTGGATATCATCAAATAAGAATTAAAGAAGGAGATGAATGGAAGACTACATTTAAAACAAACAATGGGTTGTATGAGTGGTTAGTGATGCCTTTTGGACTCACTAATGCACCTAGCACGTTCATGAGATTGATGAATGAAGTATTGAAGGAATATGCAGGCAAGTTTGTTATTGTTTATCTTGATGATATTCTATTATTTAGTAGAAGTAAAGAAGAACATCTAGAGCATCTTAAATTGGTTTTAAGAACTCTGCAGAAAGAGAAACTGCTGATAAATCTGAATAAAAATGTAGTTTCATGAAAGAAGAATTAATTTACTTGGGATTTGTAGTTTCTAAAGAAGGGTTGAAAATGGATCCAGAGAAAGTCCAAGCAATTTGGAACTGGCCTATTCCAAGGAATATATTTGAGGTAAGAAGTTTTCATGGTCTTGCAAGTTTTTATAGGAAATTTATCAGAGGTTTTAGTCAGATTTGTGCACCAATTCTTGAAACAATCAAGGAGACTAATCAACCATTCAAGTGGACAGAAGCAACAGACAAGAATTTTAAGTTACTGAAGAGGAAAATCACAGAGAAACCAGTTTTAGCTTTACCTGATTTTGAAAAAGTATTTCAAGTTGAAATAGATGCTAGTGGAGTTGCAATTGGAGTAGTTTTGAGTCAGGAACAGAGACCAATAGCATATTTCAGTGAGAAATTAAATGAATCTAAGAAGAAGTATTCTTCTTATGATAAATAATTTTATGTTATTGTACAAGCCTTAAAAAAATAGAGACATTATTTGCTACCAAAGGAGTTTATATTGTATTATGACAATCATGCATTACAGTTCATAAACAACCAACCAAAATTGAACCAAAAACATGCCAAGTGGGTAGAGTTTTTGCAGAGCTTTACTTTTGTGATAAAACACACAAGTGGTAAGTTGAACAAAGTTGTTGATGCTTTAAGTAGGGTAAATTTCATTGTGCAGGAATTAAAAGTTGGTGTTGTAAGATTTGAAGAAATGGTTGAACTATATAAAGATGATGCAGATTTCAAAGATATTTATACAACATTACAAAATCCAATAGTTCATAACAGAAGTTAGTGGTTAGATTATCTTGCTCGAGGAGGTTTATTGTTTAAAGGCAACAAGTTGTGCATTCCCAAATTTTCTATGAGGGAAAACATAATAAAGGAGAAACACAGTGGAGGATTATCTGGTCACTTTGGACAAGACAAAACCTTTGCTCAGGTAAATACTTTTTACTATTGGCCAAAGATGCAGAGTGATGTTAAGAGATTTTTTGAGAAGTGCAGGATATGTCAGTATGTTGAAGGGAGAAGCCAGAATACATGATTGTACCAGCCATTGCCAATACCAGACTGACCATGGGATGCAATTAGCATGGATTTTGTTTTGGGGTTACCTAAAACTCAAAGGGGGAATGATTCCATTTATGTTGTGGTAGATAGATTTTCCAAGATGGCACATTTCATTGCATGTAAGAAGACTAGTGATGCAACACATATTGCTAATCTATTTTTTTCAAAAATTGTAAGATTACATGGATTTCCTATAAGTATTGTGTCTGATAGAGATACAAAGTTTGTAGGGAATTTTTGGAGAACTCTTTGGAAGAAACTAGGTGCTAACCTCAGTTTCAGTTCAGCATACCATCCTCAAACAGATGGACAGACCGAAGTGGTAAACAGAAGCTTGGGAAACATATTGAGAAGTTTAGTGTATCAAAATCCTAAGCAGTGGGATTTAGCACTAGCTCAGGCTGAGTTTGCTTATAATGACACTCCAAACCAAAGTACTAGAATGAGTCCATTTCAGATTGTTTTTGGGATGAATCCAAGGGGTGTGTATGAGCTCAGAAATTTGGGTAAACAGGAGACAAGAAGTGCAAAAGCTGAAGAGTTTGCAGAGCAGATGCAGAGACTACAAGAAGATGTCAAAGGCAGATTGTAGGAAAGTAGTGGCAAATACAAACAAAGAGTAGATATGAAAAGAAGAGAGAAAGAATTCCAAGTGGGAGATTTAGTGATGGTGTATTTGAGAAAAGAAAGATTTCCTGCTAAGACTTACAATAAACTAAAAATGAAAAAGATAGGACCATGTAGAATTGTAAGAAAGTTTTCAACTAATGCTTATGAAATTGAATTGCCAGAAGGGATTGGAATATCACCTATCTTTAATGTTGCATATTTGTATCCATACAAAGAGACAGAGACAGAGCTATAGGAGGAAACTACAGAAGATGAAGTTCAAACTTTGAACTAGGAAGAACAAATGCCAAAGACAGTTAAGAAAGAGGTGGAAGTTGTTTTGGAGAAAAGAGTATCCAAAAGAACCAGAGGACAGGTTTATTTTCAATATCTAGTCAAATGGAAAGGACAGCCAGTGGAGGATGCTAGTTGGTTAACAATAGTAGAGTTGCAGAAGTATGGAGTAAACCCTGAAAGTTTGAGGGATGATTCTTTTCTTCCCCAGGAGTCTGATGTAGGAGCATTTGGACTTAGCCAACAATGTGATGGTTTGTTCACATGTTGTGGCTAAATGAGTTGAATTTCACTGACCTGAGTGGTCAAAAGTCAGTTTTGGTAGAGAGGGTTGGATCTCTCGAAAATGATCTTTACTTCATTATTGTAATAATTAGGAAATTGTCTTATTTTAGACTAAGGGATAAGTTGTTAACATAGGTGTGTAATATAGCTTCAAAATATAGATTTGATTGTTAGATTGATTGTTAGATTGATTAAAATAGAGATCGAGTTGTTAGTACAGTTAGAATAGGATTTGACTCATAAAAGAGAAGAAAATGTAATGGAAAGGGATTAGCTAAGATGATTGAGAATTGAGTGAGAGGCGAGAGTTGAGTGATAGATAGGGTTTTGAGATTGAGACAGAGGTCAGATAAATTGTTGTAATTGAGCCGAGAGGGCCAAGACTCTGTAACTACTATTATATTGAAGAAATTGATTCAGTGTGCAATTGTGTGTTAATCCTAGTGAAGACTCTCGTTTACCTCTATGTATCTGCATTTTGAAACTTAACCAGGTATTTTCTCTGTTTTCACACTTTAATTGTAAATCTCAGTGTTTATGTGTTAATCGTGGTCATTTAGTATTAATGGCGGAAGAAGAATGGTAGAGGAATAGATCTGGATCGTCAGATCAACAGATCAACAATGATCAGCAACTGCGGGGGTAGGAGAGTACAGATTTTCTTGATCGTGGCTTGATCTAAATAGAAAATGGCATCAACCCATGGTATTCATCTACCCATGTTATTCATCCACCCATGGAATTTACCCATGGTATTGTAAGTGGCATCCACCCATGGTATTGTAAGTGACATCCACCCATGGTATTTATTCACCCACAATATTTGCCCATGGTATTGTGACATCCACCCATGGTATTCATTCACCCATGGAATTGACCCATGGTATTGTGACATCCACCCATGGTATTCATTCACCCATGGAATTGACCCATGGTATTGTGACATCCACCCATGGTATTCATTCACCCATGGAATTGACCCGTGGTATTGTAACTGAAAAATACTATAAGTAACAAGTCACATTTTGTAAAAGGACAATTTTGTTCGCCACAATGTAGCTCTTACTATTATTCTCCATTTCAATAAAAAAAACTCTTTGTTTTGTTTATTAAAACGGAGAATAATTGTAAGAGCTACATTGTGGCAGATAAAATTGTCCTTTTACAAAATGTGACTTGTTACTTATATTATTTTTCAGTTACAATACCATGGGTCAATTCCATGGGTGAATGAATACCATGGGTGGATGTCACAATACCACGGGTCAATTCCATGGGTGAATGAATACCATGGGTGGATGTCACTTACAATACCATGGGTGGATGCCACTTACAATACCATGGGTAAATTCCATGGGTAGATCAATAACATGGGTGGATGAATACCATGGGTTGATGCCATTTTCTATTTGGATCATGGCTGAAGTCTTGCACTTCTCCTAGCCATCGATCTCATATTCAACCTCTTAGATCACAATCAACTGTGGGAGTTAAGGCTGTTTTAAACCGTGTGCTAGTTGAAGTCTCGCAAGTCGTAGATTCGATGGCCTCTTATATCCAATGGATATCGAGTCATAAAGTGATCGAACTTTAACTTCAAAATCAGACCCGAACATTTACAGATCAAGGATTTATATTCCTTATCGGCTCCATAAGGGCAGTTAAACATTGCGCAAATAGCTTGTCCGATATCACTATCCACCATTGATCAAAGTGCAATGATCTCGTTCCTATGGCCAAAGTTTCTTTCACAGAAATCCATCGCAATATCGCGGATCGCACCAACATGTGACTCTTTATCACATTCCTAAGACTCCTCCTCTCGCATGTGATATGCGATAAGCACAACCAAACTGAACGTGATCTAAAAAGGAAGACTACCACCTTATTTTGATCAACCTCCTGCGTCAATTACTATGCTAGTTTATAAATTCATTTGTCTAATAATTTATTTGTCTGCATTTTAATAACAATATCTTGGCAAGTTGAAGAATCCTACTACTTTAGTAATTCAGTAATATTTATAAAATGGAAATTTTGACGACAAGGAATGGAACCCATGATCAATTGAAAACTAGACCTTATACTAATCGATGGTCTTATTATCCATAAGCTTAGTATTATTAAACTTTATTTTTTTAATTTAAAATAAATAAATTTGTATGTTGTTTTCAAAGTTATAATTAAAAAGTCCACGGGGTCTTGGATCGGGTGCTCTGTTAAGGCACCCCTTGATGTGAAGTCATCGGTTCAATTCTCTGCTCTAATTGGGGTGATATATTGGACATGTTGAAGATGTAGTCTTGCGAAGCTTAAAAAAAATCTATTTTTAAATAAAAGTTTTTGAAATTGTAAAATTTTGATAGCAATTTTTTTTAATTGTTGAAGTTTTGGAATTCAATTTATAATTATGTTGATAAATATTCTCTTTGATGAATATTTGCATATTAATCTATCTATTAATCAAAATTTTGATTTTATGATCAAAATCAAAGATTCAAAAATATTAACATATTCTTTTCATCTCTTCTCCATCAATAAATAAAATTTTGAAATATAAATTCTTTATATCTCTAAATCCATAATTATATTTTCACATTTACTTAATCTTATTATAAATTTACTATGCTACTTGTTGATAACCACCTATCATACTATCATATTAATTAGGCCGATAGGCCTTCCTTTGAAAGAGACTTTCGTCGTCCTATTTACTCTGCTCCGTTCGATCAGATGAGACCCACTTTCAACCATTGATTTAAAGAGTGGTTTCTGCAGCCGATTTTACAGTCAGTTGTTACCCATTTTACGCCGGAGTTCCAGGACAGCACTTGCGTGCAGCACAATCCCAAGTCCAGGTGCACGCACCTGTCTGAACAAACTCCTCCCTCTACATTCGATAGGGTTTAGAGGTTAGTAGGTTAGTATAGCGCCGTGTATATATTCGCGCAGAAATCCAACTGCTCCTTTTTCTATAGCAACACGGCAAGAGCCGAGAGCAATTCGATTTGGGTCTGTTCTCAGCCTGCAATTCTTGAGGGGGGTCAAAATTTCTCAGAGCTCACGCGCTTTGTTAATGGATTCTCAGTCCAATTCTCAATGCAAGTTCAACGCATCTTCTTCATCTTTGTACATCAAATCCTTCAGACAAAAGCAAAATCGACAACAGCAATCCAGTGACTCTGTTTTTCTGAAATCCTACGCGTGGTTTCGGGAGCTCTGGAAGTACAGACGGGTGGCTTTGAGAGTTCTTTAGCCAGGTATGGCATTGAAATTCTGTGCATAATATCCTCATTAATGAATGATCTGTTTCCCTTTATCTTTAGCCGAAGGAGTAAACAGTAGACCCCCCTTTGTAATCCTGATTTGGACAGAAACCCAAAGGGTTTCGATCCCGTGGTCTCCTTATACAAACCCAACAATACTTTTCTCGGCAGGTAAGTGCTCCATGATGGGCACTAGTGGTGCTCCCAAGAGGTCCATCCGACCACCGCGACAAAGGGTTAAGGTTCCAGGATGGGCTTCCTTTGATGCCCAACAGCGGGGTGGGGTTCCTAAGGCTGACGTGGTCCCTTTCCCACCTTTTCCTCCAACCTCGTCCTCTTCTAATCATCTCCAGAGAAAGCCAAGTCAGGGTTCTGTTATAGACAAGAATTATCTGAAAGATAGAATGATGTCTCGGCTGTGGTGCGGCATGAAAATATTTCCTTTATGTCTCCAAATTCTAGAGGCAAACCCTGGAAAGGATTTTCTCAATTAATAGAAAAAGTTGTTGTTAGGCCAGAGAAATTGATTGATCCTTATCCTAATACAACCTTGGCTAGCACTGCTATGCTGCAGGGCGTGACAGATGATGCAAATCAGAAAAAGGTTGCAGTAGAAAAACTGAAGGCCTTGTATGGTTGGGCTGATGAGAGCCTGATAGAGGATGTTTTAGTGGCTGTTAATTATGAGCTTGAACAAGCCTCTGCTTCCCTGGAGTCTATGGCTGTGATGACGTTGCCGGAGAATTCAAATCCCTCTGATGTATCTGAAGCTATTGAGAATTCTCTACCTGATCAAAGTTCTGAAGGAGGTGGCCCTCTATTGCCTGAGTCCTTGGGTTTTGAAAATTTACATGTGACAGTTTCAAGAGGACACATGCCAACTGCTACCCCTGAGCCAGAATGGGAGGAAGATGATGTATATTTGAAACATCGAAAGGAAGCATTGCGAATGCTCAAGTATATTTTGCCAGCCTATTTCCATGAAGTCCATTGAATTTTTTTAAGGTGATCATTACTGATAATTGGGAAGACATGAACATATATTATCATCGCTTGTTTTCAAGCAGGGCTGCAAATCGACATTCAAGGGAAGCTGAAAGAGCTTATTTGCGAGGCGATCACAACACTGCTAGGAATATTTCTCTAAAATCAGAAGAGGAGCATTTGGCTACAGATAAACTAAATGCTAAGGCAGCTGCAGAAATTCTTCAAATTAGAAATGAAAAACATAAGGACATTTGGAAGTTAGATCTACATGGGCTTCATGCAGCAAAAGTGGTGCAGGCCTTGGAATTGCAATTGGAAATGATTGAATACCATACTTCTACCCCATCTGGTCCAGGAACAAACCAACAAAGCAATTTCAATACAGAGCAACAATCTTCGGGATTATTATCCTGGCGAACTTGGAGGCCATCTGAACTTCAAGTCATAACAGCTAAGAAGTTACTTCACTGTTTCATCTGAAATCAATTGTTGGTTGTTCTAAAAATTTGCAAGATACTGTCACAAGGGAAAATATAGAGCAATTGGACAAGTCCTTATATTGGAAATATGCAAGGGAAAAACAATTATATCAATGAAACTGTGATTTCTTGTTTTGTCTGTTGTCAAATGTTGATGTGACTAACTATAATCTAGTGATGAGCATCGTATGACGTGACTGACTATAATCTAGTGATGGGCATCGTCTGATTATGGATATCAGATTCCTATCTCAGAAAATATACAGTTTCAAACACTCTTTTGCTGTTTTATGCTATATTTGCAAGATTTTGTCACAATCTGCTATATTTGCAAGATTTTGTCACAAGAAAAATATAGAGCAATTAGATAAGTCCTTATATTAAAATATGCAAGGGAAGAACAATTGAATCAATGAAAATGCGATTTAAATACAACATTTAACATTAATTACAATCCATATAAATAAAAAACAGTGAAGTATCGTACTAAAAAAAAAAAGGCAGTGAAGTATAAATGTTTTTCTTTCATTAAACTTCAAAGCACTTTACTAGTCATTAAACCTGGCCAGATATAAAATCTGTAACTTGTATACCATATAGATATATATAGAGAGAGACAGAGAGTCTCCCATAACTCGACTCTCAGATGTATACAACACAAGATAAATCAGTGTTGCAACCGCGAAACTACGGTCACCGTGAAAAATCGAAGGACATCAGTTGCAGGTTGCAGAGAAGAGAAGATGGTGTTTTCTCCTCCTCCTGCTGCAACCACGAGAATCATCATAAAATACTTGAAGCCATACGTGCTCAAGGTCCATTTCTCCAACAAGTGCATCACAGCCCAAGTATTTCACACTCCCACCGCCACGGTAGTGTCATCTGTCTGCTCGCAGGAGCAGGTACTTTGCACATCACTGGAGTCCACTCGGGATGTGTCCGCAGCTGGCAAGATCGGAAAAATATTGGGGCAGTGTTAGTGTCAGTCTTTCCAGCCTTCCTCCAGTGATCAAATATGCTCTTACAAAGTGGTCTCAGAGTGTCAAGGTCAAATTTTATCATTTCAGTGAGTCTTCAAGCAAAATTTGGTCACTAGGCATTAGGTCTAGGGTTTGCTTTCACTCCTTCTAAAGTTGTCCAAATGTCAGTCCATGTCATCATTCTGCTGAGTCTATCATCATTCATAGGGTTGTCATTATCATGTCAGTGTCTAATGAGTCATTTTACAGCTTATCCATGCTTCAGTTGCGCCTAGGCAAGGTCCATTTCTCTCTCCTAGGGTTTTGGAGGTAATTTCTCTTGGATGGTCAAATTATCGAAAAAATTGGTATCCTGATGTTCATACACCTTCCTCTATCCTTAATGTACCTTATTAAATACTTCCCATCACTGATATTCCCCAAATTCCTTATTTTTCCACAAACCCTAGTTTCTTGCTACAACCTGGCAATTTTCTAGGTTGGGCCTGTGTTTTGCCCTTTTGGACCCCTTCCCCTCACTCGATCTCTACAATTACACTTTCCCCTGCTTCCTAACATCCCTCCCTACTTCCAAAAATCTCCCCAAGAATTTAGAAGCCTCTTATCCCCTTCATTTCGCTTCATTTCGACAAAATCCCTTGTCTCACACATCGGGATAGGTTTTACTCACATGATGTTTCTGAGCAATCAAAGATGAATTTGGGAAAAATGAGAGATTTTTTTGTCCACAACATGCCAAGGAAGAAAAACCTCCTTCACTTTTTACACAGGTGTCATGGTTTTAGAGAAATGTCAAAAATACAATCGCCTCGGGAGAATTGATGCACCTCTGGCCTGACCTTGGGAAAACCAAATTTTCTCCTAGCTTGGTTGGTCAAATGAATTTCTTGATGAGTCAAATGATAACTAGACACAAATAACTTTCCAATGATCTAACATGAGCTCAATTTTGAGTTGAGTATGGCATTCAAAAGTTGACTGCAACAGCACTCTGCCTTGAGGCAGCCTCATTTGGCACATTTTTACCAGTCTTTGGAGATTTGATTTTTGACAAGGCAAATGAACTCCAAATTGAAAAATTCCACTTGGGTTGGAAAGTAGACTCAAAGCCCTTTCCAACGAGCTATCCTGTACCCAATTTTGACACCGGGAAGGCCTCAAAAAGCCTCCTGCAAAAGGCGCTACGCACTGAGATGGGCGCTACACACTGGGCCTCACTGGCCAGTGTAAAAATACACAGGCGCTACGCACTCAGGTGTGCGCTACACATTGGGTAAAATTTTTTGCTCCTTCATCCAGATTCATGCCAAATTGCCTCCAACTACTTGCAAGTAGGTTCTTTATGTTTTCTCAGTGAATTTTAGACATGATTATGGTGTTTTGAAGTGGAGAAACAAGTGTGAAATGTAAAACCCTATGTTTATTTCCAAATTCACTTCTTAGGGTTTGAAACAAATATTAGGGACTGTGTGGGTTGATATATGCCTATGTCATCTATTTTTAGTGGTGTCCATGCTCATTGTTAACCTTATCCTCACACTCTCTTTTTTCCATTACATCCCTGCTGTCATTGTTATGGCCATTGTCATTTCCACCTCTTTTCTACACACTTGTCAAATTCCTTCATAATCAAAGCAATGACTGTTTTTCATGCAAACTCATTTGACAAAACTATTCTCATTGTGGCTTTCCTATGATACTTTGATACACATGTGACATATTTGGAAATTGCGCCAAACTCTCATTCTTCATCTCATTGAAAGCCAAACAGACTTTGAAACACCATGAAGGCGGATAGACAGTGACTTTACAACTGAAACTGCATGCACCAGAAGGACACTAAAAACGACAAAAGGAGCTTGATCGTCTTCGGATTTTGGCCGAAGCCTCTTTGATTGAGCATAGTACTTGATTGGGGACCCCCAGCCCAAATTTCAACAAGTTTGGGGAAAATTTTGTCAATTTTGAAATTTTTGTGTAAAAAACAGGTTTTTGGGCTCAACGCGTAGCGCGCCGCGCGCTACCCTTAAAATTGGGAGGTCCAAATCATGAAAGGTTTGCATTTTTGGATTTTTCATGATGAAATACACCTGCTCAGCCACTGCCAAGGCATTTCATCAAGGTTTGGGTCCCCAAAAGGTCAAAAAACATGCAAAAAATGACCTCACTGCCCCTTTTTGGACACACAGGTAGCAGCCTTGGGAGAATGCACTTTTGGAGGGGCAAATGGACATCAAATTGGAAAATTCCACTTGGGTTGGAAAGTAGACATCCAGGGATTTCCAACAAGCCAACCTGAGCTCAATTTGGATGCCGGGAAGTGCCCCAAAAGTAGGTGGAAAGGCGCGCTACGCATAGAGCTCAGGCGCACTACACATCAGGATTTTTTGCAAAATTTTCATCTTCAACTCAGGAAACGAAGCTGGTTTGACCAGTTTTGACTTGTGATGGGATTTTTCACCCTCCTTGATGTAATTAATGTAAATTTATGTTGACTTGACACTTATTTACCTATTCTAGATGATTCATTCATAAAATAGCAAACATTTAATGAATGAATTGGTTTCCTAGCTTATAGAGGCAAGTTGTTTTGACTGCCTAAATTATAGTGCTTTGTTTAGAATTGGTTGAAACAGCTCCTAGGATGATGAGCTCGACCCCTAGAGGCAAGGGAATGCGTTAGCTTGCCTATATTATGTATTTTCTTAGTCATTTTGAGGGTTGGACTCTTGGGAATAGCTTGATACACTATTGTACATATTTTATCTGCAATTTTGGCAAAGGATAGACCAGGGTTTTGCAGCACTATTTGGGATTCATGTGGCCTTATGTGTTGATGGTGTGTTTCTCTCAGTATTTGTTAGTTGTGTATGTGTACCACTTTCCTTATTTAATCTTATGCAATTAAACAAATGAAGTGTTAAGGTAGAATCCATAAATTTGCTATGCTCTGCCTTTAAGTTTGTTTAATTTTCAATGTTTTCTTCAGTTTAAGGAGAATCCTTGAGACTTCCTTGCTCTCCTTAGCTCCTCACCTGTCAGGACTATTCATTCACTCGCTTTAAAGGCATCAAAACAATCGCCTATCTTGCCCCAAGTAGACCTCTGCAAAAGCTGTGCCTCATCCCCGCACCCAAAATTGCCTTTCCCTTGAATTCAACAAAACTTCAAAAAATAAATTCCATAATCCTTGTACTTCATACCTAGCCTAAAATTAGTCATCAATTCAGTCATCTCGAGCCTCTTTGATTACCTTTTGCCGAGATTGATCGGAGAGAGCCCTCTCCTGTCCTCGTAGGGCTAGCTACGAGGCTGAGCGTGGTTTGATGTGGCCTCGAGTTTTTCCTTCCTCAGCCTGAGGCAAATTCGAACGCTAACATAGTGGCGACCATACTGGGGAAGAACAAATGGTTTGCTTGTTGATGTCATTTGTTTTATAAGCTACAGACGGAGCCTGAAGATTAGCCAGGTAGCCTTCGAAACGCTTTTGCTTTGCATTAGCGGAAGTAGATAAACGTTGCTTCAGTCAATCTCCGGTTTAGCTTGTAATCGTGACATTTAACTTGTTAATTGCCCCAGTACATGTATCAAGTTCAGATCTGATTGTTGATGGTGGACAACGATCAGACACTGGCAAGGCTGAAATCATTCACCTGGCGACTCCTTTCATGAAGAATCCAGCAACCTGTGCTTCATGGTGACTTCACTGCAGAGAGATCAGTAGCTGTGAGATTTTCAAGATGGACCGAATCACAAGAAGATATGCTCCCATGAGCCGAGATCACATTCCAGGTTTTCCGAATAAGATGCCCAAGGTAGATTGGTCAAGGAATCTGCCTACATTTAATGATGATGGTAAGAAGGATGCTGCTTTACATCTAGTTAGATTTCATATGCATATTCGCAAGTTGAAGGTGGATTTTCCTGAAGATTGCTTGATGAAGATATTCCTGGCCACTCTGGAAGGTAAAGCCCAATCTTGGTATGAAAGTTTGCCACCTGCTTGTATTTACTGTTTAAAGGATTTTCATGCTATGTTCATTGAAAGATATATGGACTCTTATCCATCATTAAATTTAGTTCAAGACTGTTGCAAGCATGCTTATAGTTTTATTGAAAGCCTTGAGAAGTTTTATGAAGATGATAATTTCATGGATGAAGAGATCATGGAAGCCCTGTATGAAAATCCATTTCAGCAGCACATAGAAATCTTAGAGGATACTTGTCAAGATCAGCCGGTTGAAGATTTCCATATGGTTGAAAATGATGAAAGAGAAAATGTTGTTTCAGATCTGTCCATAGAAGAAGACAGCATGCAGGTAACGCAGGAAAGTAATGTTCCAATCTCAGAAAGTGATGATGATAAATCAGATCGAGAGATAAATTGTGATGAGGCAAAACATGTTGTTCCGGATCTCATAAAAGAGAGTTGTATTGTCGCGGCTGCCTCAAATGAAGAAAACGGAGTAGCAGACCTAAATGCTCTCATCTCACCAGCACTAGATCTTCATGAGGAGGTAGTTCATTTCCTCTGTGAAAAACAAGACAAGATCTTCGTTCAAGTAAGTGAAAAGGTTTCTCTGGATGAATCTATGGTAGCTGATAGAAATGTTAGTGTTGGGTTTCACGAAACATCTAAAATTTCTTTTCTCATGATTGATGAATGTAATGAGAATCTGGCTGTCATATCATATGAGGATGACCTACCATATATTCAAACTACAAAAGATCAGACCATTCAGGATTCCATTTCAGATTCTTCCTCATATGTCTCATGTTTTGAAATGTTATTTCAAGAGGAGATCTGCTCATCTACTTGTTCATAATTTTTTGAGGACCAGGAACATACTCTTTCTGGAGCACATGATGAAGGCAGATCAGGAATTGAAACAAAGGACACCTTGATCTTTCAGCAGGAGGTGGCCATGGCAAATCTTCATGTTTTTTACGATCCTCTAGCAAGTTTGTTACAGCCAGCAGTGAAAGTGTTTATTACAGTGTTTTGTTGCAGCCATGGTCAACAATGTTTTTGGATGCCCAGTTACTGTTGACCAGAAGATCTGATAAGAAGAATCAGTCAATAAGCCATCTTCTTGATTGGTTGCATTGGCATTTTGATATATTTTGAGGATATATTGTCTTGTAAGAAACACAGGTGGCCATGTACTGCCACCAAGCTTTTGTTTTAAGTTTCAGGTCTTAGTATTTATGAGTACAGTTTGTCGAGTCAGTTGATTAGTCCTTTCAGTTTTAAAATTGAGTCAGTTTTGTCAGAGTTGTATTCAGTTTTCAGTCAAATCTGCAGTCAATAAATGTCTCAAAGTTTTGTGTCAATTGTTGGAATAATGACTCCATAGCCCAATGGACGAAGGCACTGTCTAGCTCTTCCAGAGATCTGCGGTTCTTGGCACCTCCAAGGAGCTACCATCCCCATTGGAGCCAATGTTAGTGTCAGTCTTTCCAGCCTTCCTCCAGTGATCAAATATGCTCTTACAAAGTGGTCTCAGAGTGTCAAGGTCAAATTTTATCATTTCAGTGAGTCTTCAAGCAAAATTTGGTCACTAGGCATTAGGTCTAGGGTTTGCTTTCACTCCTTCTAAAGTTGTCCAAATGTCAGTCCATGTCATCATTCTGCTGAGTCTATCATCATTCATAGGGTTTTCATTATCATGTCAGTGTCTAATGAGTCATTTTACAGCTTATCCATGCTTCAGTTGCGCCTAGGCAAGGTCCATTTCTCTCTCCTAGGGTTTTGGAGGTAATTTCTCTTGGATGGTAAAATTATCGAAAAAATTGGTATCCTGATGTTCATACACCTTCCCCTATCCTTAATGTACCTTATTAAATACTTCCCATTACTGAGATTCCCCAAATTCCTTATTTTTCCACAAACCCTAGTTTCTTGCTACAACCTGGCAATTTTCTAGGTTGGGCCTGTGTTTTGCCCTTTTGGACCCCTTCCCCTCACTCGATATCTGCGATTCCACTTTCCCCTACTTCCTAACATCCCTCCCTACTTCCAAAAATTTCCCCAATAATTTAGAAGCCTCTTATCCCCTTCATTTCGCTTCATTTCGACAAAATCCCTTGTTTCACACATCGGGATAGGTTTTACTCACATGATGTTTCTGAGAAATCAAAGATGAATTTGGGAAAACTGAGAGAGGTTTTTTTCCAAAACATGCCAAGGAAGAAAAACCTCCTTCAATTTTTACACAGGTGTCATGGTTTTAGAGAAATCTCAAAAATACAATCGCCTCGGGAGAATTGATGCACCTCTCGAGTGACCTTGGGAAAACCAAATTTTCTCCTAGCTTGGTTGGTCAAATGAATTTCTTGATGAGTCAAATGATAACTAGACACAAAGATCTTTCCAATGAGCTATCATGAGCTTAATTTGGAGTTGAGGAAGGCATTCAAAAGTTGACTGCAACAGCACTCTGCCTTGAGGCAGCCTCATTTGGCACATTTTGACCAGTCTTGGGAGATTTGATTTTTGACAAGGAAAATGAACTCCAAATTGAAAAATTCCACTTGGGTTGGAAATTAGACTCAAAGCCCTTTCCAACGAGCTATCCTGCGCCCAATTTGGACACCGGGAAGGCCTCCAAAAGCCTCCTGTAAAAGGTGCTACGCACTGAGATGGGCGCTACGCACTGGGCCTCACTGGCCAGTGTAAAAATACACAAGCGCTACGCACTTAGGTGTGCGCTACGCATTGGGTAAAATTTTTTGCTCCTTCATCCAGATTCATGCCAAATTTCCTCCAACTGCTTGCAAGTAGGTTCTTTATGTTTTCTCAGTGAATTTTAGACATGATTATGGTGTTTTGAAGTGGAGAAACAAGTGTGAAATGTAAAACCCTATGTTTATTTCAAAATTCACTTCTTAGGGTTTGAAACAAATATTAGGGACTGTGTGGGTTGATATATGCCTATTTCATCTATTTTCAGTGGTGTCCATGCTCATTGTTAACCTTAGCCTCACACTCTCTTTTTTCCATTACATCCCTGCTGTCATTGTTATGGCCATTGTCATTTCCACCTCGTTTCTACACACTTGTCAAATTCCTTCATAATCAACGCAATGACTGTTTTTTCATGCAAACTCATTTGACAAAACTATTCTCGTTGTGGCTTTCCTATGATACTTTGATACACATGTGACATATTTGGAAATTGCGCCAAACTCTCATTCTTCATCTCATTGAGAGCCAAACAGACTTTGAAACACCATGAAGGCGGATAGACAATGACTTTACAACTGAAACTGCATGCACCAGAAGGACACTAAAAATGAAAAAAGGAGCTTGATCGTCTTCAGATTTTGGCCGAAGCCTCTTTGATTGAGCATAGTACTTGATTGGGGACCCCCAGCCCAAATTTCAACAAGTTTGGGGAAAATTTTGTCAATTTTGAATTTTTTGTGTAAAAAACAGGTTTTTGGGCTCAACGCGTAGCGCGCCGCGCGCTACCCTTAAAATTGGGAGGTCCAAATCACGAAAGGTTTGCATTTTTGGATTTTTCATGATGAAATACACCTGCTCAACCACTGCCAAGGCATTTCATCAAGGTTTGGGTCCCCAAAAGGTCAAAAAACATGCAAAAAATGACCTCACTGCCCCTTTTTGGACACACAGGTAGCAGCCTTGGGAGAATGCACTTTTGGAGGGGCAAATGGACATCAAATTGGAAAATTCCACTTGGGTTGGAAAGTAGACATCCAGGGCTTTCCAACAAGCCAACCTAAGCTCAATTTGGATGCCGGGAAGTGCCCCAAAAGCAGGTGGAAAGGCGCACTACGCATAGGGCTCAGGCGCGCTACGCATCAGGATTTTTTGCAAAATTTTCATCTTCAGCTCAGGAAACGAAGCCAGTTTGACCAGTTTTGACTTGTGATGGGATTTTTCACCCTCCTTGATGTAATTAATGTAACTTTATGTTGACTTGACACTTATTTACCTATTCTAGATGATTCATTCATAAAATAGCAAACATTTAATGAATGAATTGGTTTCCTAGCTTATAGAGGCAAGTTGTTTTGACTGCCTAGATTATAGTGCTTTGTTTAGAATTGGTTGAAACAACTCCTAGGATGATGAGCTCGACCCCTAGAGGCAAGGGAATGTGTTAGCTTGCCTATATTATGTATTTTCTTAGTCATTTTCAGGGTTGGACTCTTGGGAATAGCTTGATACACTATTGTACATATTTTATCTGCAATTTTGGCAAAGGATAGACCAGGGTTTTGCAGCACTATTTGGGATTCATGTGGCCTTATGTGTTGATGGTGTGTTTCTCTCAGTATTTGTAAGTTGTGTATGTGTACCACTTTCCTTATTTAATCTTCTGCAATTAAACAAATGAAGTGTTAAGGTAGAATCCATAAATTTGCTATGCTCTGCCTTTAAGTTTGTTTAATTTTCAATGTTTTCTTCAGTTTAAGGAGAATCCTTGAGACTTCCTTGCTCTCCTTAGCTCCTCACCTGTCAGGACTATTCATTCACTCACTTTAAAGGCATCAAAACAATCGCCTATCTTGCCCCAAGTAGACCTCTGCAAAAGCTGTGCCTCATCCCCGCACCCAAAATTGCCTTTCCCTTGAATTCAACAAAACTTCAAAAAATAAATTCCATAATCCTTGTACTTCATACCTAGCCTAAAATTAGTCATCAATTCAGTCATCTCGAGCCTCTTTGATTACCTTTTGCCGAGATTGATCGGAGAGAGCCCTCTCCTGTCCTCGTAGGGCTAGCTACGAGGCTGAGCGTGGTTTGATGTGGCCTCGAGTTTTTCCTTCCTCAGCCTGAGGCAAATTCAAACGCTAACAGGCAGCGCTCGGGATGTGTCCGCAGCTGGCAAGATCGGAAAAATATTGGGGCAGCGTCTCCTCTTCTAGGACATCCCCGCAGTCTCAGTCTTCATGAAGAGGGAACAGAAATACCACGGGAAGGTTAAGTCCCTCATTGATGGCTTGAGAGACTCCGGTATTCAACTCATCTGAATATGAAAGAATGGAATGTCAAATCCGTATGTTTCTCATTCGCCATTTTTAATTTTTCAGGTGGGAAAAAAACCTAAATTTGATCATAAAATTACTCCATGGTTATAACACTAGATGCCAACAAAATATTGTTGTACATTGCCCAATGGGTTTCTGTTGGTGATATGCCATGCCGGAGTTCGCAGCTGGATAATGTATGTGATGGTTAACCCATTTGGGAATTAGGTTTCTGCATATCTTTATGGGTAAACTATCTTTTTAATTTATTCTTTTCATCATATATATGACTCACATGAAAATTAAATGGCATCTACTTGGCTTGGCAGTTACAAGTGAGCCTTCCAGTCCTCTTGTAATTCTGCATGCATGAGGTCTCATTGTATTACTATTTACTATGTTTGTTCTGTTGTATCAGTTTATTTAGTGGGACGTATCTCCTTTTTTTCATGTTGAGCTTCACGCTGTAACTAATTTCAAGGAAACTGGCATGACACTGATCATGCTAATCAAGCAAAAAGCTACAACTATGAAAAATGATCCCATTTAAATTAGCTGGTGGTTGGAAATTCTTTGAACTCGAGGAGTGATCTACAAGAATCCACAGTAAGTCAGAAGAAAATGCTCCGTAAGATAAGATGATCTAATTTTATTAATGTCCCACAAATTATCATAAATAGATCAATGGGACAAATTATCATAAATAGGTCAATGGGACAAGGATACAACTAGTATTAGTACAATGTGGGAGTGGTAACAAGAATCCACAGTAAGTCAGATGAAAATGCTCCATAAAGTAACATAATATAATTTTATTAATGTCTAACAAATAACCATAAATAGGTGAATGGGACTGAAGGATACAACTAGTATGAATACAATGTGGGAGTGCAAATATAATTTTATTAATGTTTAACAAATAACCATAAATAGGTCAATGAGACTGAAGGATACCATTAATATGAGTACAATGTGGGAGTGCAAACGCAACTCTTAGAAAATGCCAAAGTTCAATCTAAGATAACATGAAATGAAGTAAAAAATGATACATAATAGGATAGCCACAGTGAAGTTTAGTATTGTTATCCACATGGACATTAACTAAGGAAAAAAAGGCTGACCATACTTATTGAAAAACAGAATAATACATAATATCAAGTCTTTCTCACCATCTCTTCTCTATTTCAGTGAAAGTAATATGTGAAAACCCATCAATCTCTGATGTAAGTTTCATGTCTGTTAAGCAAGTCACATGATGGTTGTTTTGTAGTTTTTCTCTATGTTAGGACAGCTTGATCATTTTCATGAGAAATGCAAGGGTGTCACTCTTCTTAGACACCGGTACCACTATCCAATTAGGAGAACTTTAGAGGTTGTAGACAATTATACGAGAGACTGTGTACAATTGGATGATCTTTGGGCACTGAATTACTTCTTAACCAAAATTGGCAGTGAAAGTCAAGTGAACTCATAAGTTATTTTGTTTTCTCTATTCTAAAATTTGAAACTGAATTCAAAACCTTCATTGTTTTCCTGACACATTTGTTCTTCTGGGTACTATTTTGTATGGAGGGTTCTTGCTTGAATCCCCTTTGTTATTTTATTTTTTGATGAACCTAAATAAAATCTTTCCCCATTTCTACTTTCTACTTTTGAGTGTGTAGAAAAAGGTGAATTGATATCCTTCAGTATCTTTCCAGACACCCTAGATTCCTTAGCAGCTGCTAAAAGGTCCCTACTAATAATGTGCCACAGTTTTTGGTAGAAATCAATAGGGAAACCAACAGGCCTGGGGCCCTTACCTATTTCCTTTGAGTACACAACTGATCTCAGTTCTTCCTGGACGAAGACCCATGTTTAGTCTGCTATCGGGATTTGAGATATCAAAAGGCTCTGTTAGCAGGTTTTGGTAGTAAGATTTTGCTGCTGTCTTAATACATAGAGCTGATCTGAGTTCTTCTTTCTAGCCTTATTCTAGATGTCATGTTTGCTTCTCTTCTCCCTTCGGTAGTTGTGTGAAAGAAAGCAGTTGTCACGGACCAGAGCTTTCCCCCTTCACGGTTCATTCATCAGACAACACCAGTAGGCTATGATATCCTCATGGCTGTGGCTTTATGGTCCTCAGACCTTTCTATTCTTTTTCCTCATGGCTAAGATCTTGTTTTTAGATATAGAGGTCCATTTTTATAGGAGATTGCTTTTGCACTCCCCTTTGGAGCAATTGTATGTATGGGGAAGGAAAAGCAATTATGATATCGTTATTGATTTGCCAAACCATTGTTATGTACTTTTTCAGGTCTGAAGATGTGTAACTTGTGGTTTAGCTTGGTACATTCTCTTGTATACCAGTTTACTTTGAATTTGTCAATATCATGGCAGAACTGTTTGCATGGCAGAACTGCATTGGGCTTGAACTTTTCTAAAAAATTAAGTTGTATTTAAAGGAATATGGTGTCCAAAAAGCATAGAACTCCAAACATCAAATCTCTTTGCTCCTTGTAGGCTTGAACCAACATCTCTTCTAGAGAAATTCAACAATTCTAATTTAATAATCCTATCGGCCTCTCTTTGTACCTTTTGGGACAATTGCTAGTAATAGAAATGTCTAATATTTCTCCTCTCCTCGTTGTTCTTATGAAACATTCATTGTTAATAGTTCTTATACCATTCAACAATTCTTGGTTCACCCATGCGGGCAGTCAGCGTTCACCAAACCATTACTTAGATGGTTGTGCTATTATAAAAAATTTCGCTAATCACACGATTAGCTTACTATAATATTGTTTATAAACTTAACTTGATAATAATTATATGCGAAACCAATTTGACAATAATTATTTTAGTATATAAATAAATTATTTTCATGTTTGGCATGATTACTTATATTGTCGTTTATGTATAAGTGTTTACTTGGAATTATATGGGAAATCAATTTGATAATAATTATTTCAGTATATAAATAAATTGTTTTCATGTTTGGCATGATTACTCATAGTGTAGTTTATGTATGTGTATTCATTTGGAATTTTTGGGAAATCAATTTTATTTTTATTTAGTTTATATTGTAGTTTATGTGTATGTGTTTATTTGGAATTTTTGGGAAATCAATTTTATTTTTATTGAGTTTACAGAGTTTATAGTAAATATTTTATATTTTACTTAAAGAGGGTAAATTTATCAGTAAAAAGTAGGGAGATTTAAGTAATGGTAAGGTTAAGATTTATAAGAGTTTTTCTTGAAAGTATAGATTAATCCGAGATAGTGGTTAAATATCTGGCACCCGAAAAAATTATATTAAATAATATCATGACATATGTATATATAAGTGAATCAAAGTTTATTTCTATGTCTTTCAAGTTTAAAATAATGAGATATCCCCCTATGATAAAGAGGTCATAAATTCAACTCTTTTGATTCGTTTAAAATAAAGTGCTTCAAACTTGGGTACCTAAACTTTACCACTAACCTTTCCATCCATAAAACATAAAGAAATACTTGAAATACTTTCACAATATTTTTTAAAATATAATATATATTTGTTTATTTTTTAATGATGTAAATATGTGCATTGTTATAGTGTGAAGAGGCTTTTTTTATAACATAATATGATATAGATGCATAATTTGTTTTATATTAATATTAAGACGCCAGGAACATTTAAAAAAATATTAACAACAAAAAATATTTTAATATTAATTTTAAATAAATAAAAAATTAATGTTCTCCTTAAAAACTAAATCAATTCTATCTTTTATACAGAGAGTAAAAAATATTTTATTTTATAGGCAAGTACTTTTTTAAATCGAATTATGAATGAGGGGTGATTCCTCCATTAGTTAACATGGAGTTCTTTATATATGAACGAACTTCATGATAAGTAATGAAATAATTACATCTCCCTCATATTAAGATGTAAAAAGCATTTATATTAAAAAGCATCTATCTTCATCACTTCGCATGGATTTATACTGAGTTGGAAGGAGTCAGAGAAATTATTCTCTACCTTGACGATCAAAAGGAGTCTCAGTATGCTTGGGGTCTGGGTTTTACTACCAATAATAAGGTAGAATTCCTGTCTCTCTAACTAGGGCTTGAACAGGCAAACACCAAAAGAATTCAAAAGTTAATGGTCTTCAGAGACTCCTTAATAATAATCAGACAGGTCATCCAGATCAAAGAAAATATATCCATCCCCCTCACCCCAATTCAACAGAGGATAGCAATGAAACTCATACACTTTGAAGAAATTGAATTTTATCACATTTATAGACATTTAAATGCAAACACTGATGCTTTATCAAACATTATGGATCAAGGAACCTTGCAATTGGATCACAAGAAACCAATTTTATTTCCACTTCCATGAACCGTCATAATATATTTTCTGCCCTCAAATATGCTTATAAAGAAGGCTACGGTATTGGAAAATCCAATGGAATAATGACCAGAAATCTACTAGCAAAAGTTCACTGAAATATATCCTCTATTAAAGCAGAGAAATATATGTGACACTACCATTACTTTCATTCTTGGAGAATGGAGGTGGCATGATTCAATTCCAAAAACATTTATTTTCCCTTAATGTCCGATAGTGAATGGTGTGGCAAGTGGCCTTGGATTTTTTTCTCCTGAGGCATGGCATGGTGGATGTAGGATCATTAGTTGCTTGCCTTGGGACTTTAGCCTTCCATCTAGAGACTCATTTAAAGGCATATTCCCTTTGCATAAGGTGAACGCGTATGATTTAATGAGAGCGATATGTGTTGTAGGAAATATGATCTCAAGGTACTCTGATATAACTCCCCTTAGCTGGCATTGTCCTTGGTTGACATTCCATAGTGAACTCTATAAATGGGAGTTATCATAATGCTCTATGTATGTGTCTCATAGAGAAACGGGGAAGCCAAAATCTAAAAGCCCTCTGCGAAGAGAAACCTAGAACCAAGGCTATGCAATGGCTCACAATGATCCGACTTAGCGGGAACATTTGCAAGAAAAAATGAATCATTTATTGAACAGAATCTCTTAGGCGGTAGAAAGTTTGTTGAATTTCATGGGAGAAAGGGTGGGTGTAGTTGACAAGGAAAGGATGGCACATCTGGAGTTATTGGACAAGAAATTTGAATTATTGTAGCTAAAGATTGACCAAATCCAAGATATTACTAAAGTATAACTAGTTGTCTTAGCAATCAGAATCAACACACTTGAGGATCAAATGTGGAGAGAGGCCATAAGAAATCAGGAGCAATTAGACTCCAGCAAGGACTCCTCGATGAAGAAAATAAGAGTTGCTCTAACTTAAGAAGTGAATATCAAGGACAAAGCATCAATTAAGTCGAAAGATGACCAGGAGGCAAGGCCTTCAGCCCCAACTATTTGTGAACTCCTCAATTTTGTTTATGTATTGTAAATATAAGAAATATTTAGGTGTTTTTTCAGGGTTTTTGGTAGATTTCAATGTAGGCTAGCTAGCAAAGCATGCCATAGAAACAAAAAGGATATATCTTGGATATGTAAAAATTGTTTAGCTTCATATCAGAAGGAATCATGTAAAGGTTTTGGCTTTCAATCTAGTTTTTGTTTATAATATAGGCTAATTAACCACTCCTTAAAAAAAAAAAAACATGCAGTTATATATATATATATATATAAGCTCCATGTTAGATATGAAAAAATTACATCTCTTTCATATGTGTTAGGGCCAAAAATTGGCACCAATGCCAAGAGAGCACCCATGACTACCCATTCCCACTTGAAGTAGCAAAAAACTGAAGTGCGATTGTGGGGGTGTTGCATGCATAACACGAAGGCGAGTGCCCTAGGCGCACCTGTACAAAGACAAAGTGCCCGGGCGACATTATGGGAAAACCAAACAAGGGAAGTGGAATGAGACATCATGTGCAAGGCAAGAGCATGCGCCCTAAGTGTGCTCGCATGAAAACAGGTCGCCCAAGTGCCCAAAGGCGACTTGCATGACACGATGATAAGCATAAGATTTGGGCACCTTGGGTGGATTGGGAGAGTTGGGCAATAGGTGAACTAGGCGACACAACAGTCGGGCAGATGTGTGAAATAAGAAAGGACAAGATGTATGAGAGGTCAGGTGAATGATGACGTATGAGCAAAGCAACTGATGGGAAAATTTGTAGCGTGACGTGCACGCCAGGGCGAACGCTCACATCCTAGGCGCGCCCGCACGAGGTCATGGCACTCGGATGCCCATGGGGGTGTTGCATGCTGGGCACACCAGGGCGCCCGTAAGACGAGTTGGTGGGTCGTCCCACATGACAAGGGGCATCCACATGAAAGAAGTAAGGTCGCCTAAACACTTGAAGGGGCGTTGGACCAAGGTAAACTATATGGGCACAGATGTGTATAAGTAGAGAGTGACCACACTTGGAGGGGACACACGATTAAGAAACATCGTAGAAATGTAAGTTTGCACAACAAGATCATAGAACCATATAATGAAGGGCATGGATCACAAGAAGGAATTATGTAGCTAGGGCACATCACAGAAAGAAGAAGGGCTCACCTAGGTGGGCCGAATTTTTGGACAGGTCACAAAGTTGGATTTCTAAATTGTGAAGGGTGCTGAGTTTTGGGTTTCTGATTTTGGAAAGGTGCCAAACTTCAGGTTGGGCATGCCCTAGGTTGTGAGACTTGGCCGTGTAGGAAGTGGGTTGGTTTATCCAATGATTGGTCTACTCTTTATAAATTTATTGTAATATACTTCGAAGTTAATAAAAGAAACGGGAGAAGTTATTTTGTAGTTTCCCCCTCCCATCGCACATTCTTGTATATTGTTGTATTTGTGATATCACACATTTGTTTAGTTTTATTTCTGCTTCTTATATTGTTTTACGAAATTACAAAATTGTATAACTATTGTAACTCATAATTGACAGATTGAACTTGAGTTGGAAAATTGACTAGTTGAAGTGAATAAGAATTTAGGTGTAGTCTGGATTAGAGTTGTTGCATAATTGTGAGGAAATCTCGTTGGTGTCGCACAATGCCCATGGTGGTCTTAAGGCAACCACAGCCTAGGATCGTGATAGATGGTATCAGAGCCTACTTTGCGAAGGTGGGTATTTTGAGAAGTTGAAGGCAAAGGTGGCATGGTAACCACTATTGGGATGGTTAATGAACCAATCTTGTTGACAGATGTGTTAGTTTATCAACATGGGCTCAAACTAAGATTGAAAGACTTTAAGAAAGAATCTTGTTGACAGATGTGTTAGTTTCTCAACATGGGCTCAAACTAACATTGAAAGACTTTAAGAAAGAATTTTGTGCAGTAGAGAAGGCCCTTCGCGCATTGGCTAGAGAAGGGATATTTGACCTGAATAGGAGTGAACTCTTGTGACTTGTGGAAAAACTTAAGTGTTTAGATGAAAAAATGATTGAGTTAAGAAAGGAACAAGACATGCCCCATAAGAAGAAGGCCAAATTTGAAGTAATTGAGAAGGAAACCAAAAAGGAGATTCTTGGTCACGAAGGAGGGTTACCTAATCAGGTGGGCACTTTTGAAGAAAAGTGTTTGAATGAACAGGTCGTAGCTATTGACCATGTTGAGGAAAAAATTGTGACACATGAAGAGGAATATGGTCTAATGGTCAAGTGCGATGTGAGTGTTGTGAACATGTAGCCAAAAGAGGAAGAGTTTGGTAGGATCATGCCTATTGTTATCCATGATAGCACTTAGGAATAGTTTGTGAATTCTATTGGTCAAATTAGCTGTGGTTTTCAAATTTTCTCAAAATAAAGTTCATGATCATAGTGTTTTTGGTCATCATGTCATGATGTGGGGTCCATATAAGTTCAAAAAGGGTCAGTCATAAAGGTTCAATTTCAAAATTTCATGTGTCTTAGACATATTCATTCATAATTGGCATTTAAGCACTTTTGCACAATTCCGTAGAAAATATAGTTAGGGAAACTGAAGGTTTTCTACAGAAGCTCCTGACAATTTCGTAGCAGATCCGCTTTTCCAAACACATGTCCCACTACGGAAATGTGTTGAAGTATACAATTGTGTTAAACAGTGGAGTAAGGGTCCTTTTTGTTTGAAAAGTGTGATTGTTCAGTCTTATGGTCTTGTTGTCTCTAGGTTAGATTCCATTGTTCACTGGCTATCTCTAGGTTGATTTGCAGGTGGTGAGAAGGTGACAAGGAGGAGCCCTATGTGTTGCAGCCATGGCACACAGAAATTCATGAGAAGAGAAAGAGGGTTAAGAAGTTGGACTTCTCACAAGAAAAGTTTCATATTTATGCCAAGGAAACCTATGACAAGATGAGCAAGAGCAATGCAACAAGCTAAAAAGATGCCATAAGTACCTTTAGAAAAAATAGAGCCAGCAAAGAAAAAACATGCAAAAGAAATTAGTCAAGAGAAAAGACAAGAAGAAGTATTACAAGAACAGTTAAGGGAAGCTAGAGAAGAGTTGATAGAGGCCAAATTGGAAGTTGAAGAAATGAAGAAGCAATTGTTGGAGCAGCTAGATTTCAATGAGGAAATTGCAGAAAAGGCCAGGAAAAAGACAAAGAGAATTCTACCACTGCAAAAGATGTTGAAGCACATGTATAGAAGGAACAGGTGGCTAAAAGATGATAGAAGGAAGTTGCAAACTCAAGTCAAAGACTTGAAATAACAAGTAGATTTCATCAAAAGCAATCTTTCCGAAAAGAACCTCAAGCTCATAGCTAAAGTAACAGGAGGCAACCCTTAAGCATGGTGAATTCCTAAATTTTGTTTTTACTATGTTTAACCAGTAAATTAAGCCTTATGCATAGTTGAACAGGATATTAGGAGTAATAAGGAGGCACAAGAAACCATGAAAAATAAAAAAACTCAGAAATTTCAAATTTTGTAGCAACTCCCCATGGTTACGATGAAAATTTGCTACGAAACTGTTGTATCTTTTCATGGAGGAAAATGCAAGTAAAAAAATCAACTAAGGGAGTTTTAATGGAATGTGTTTAGCTAATAAACATCAATTAAGACTTCATCACTGTCAGAAAGGTCAAATAGCTAGTAGAAAGGTGTTTTTTGAAATTTTCTACCAAACTTCACTACGGAAATTCTGGAAATCACTCTTTTAGTAGTCAACTTTGAGTTCACTTTCTGACCAAATGGAAAGGAATTTTGGAAATCTGAAGGAGGTTTTTTTTCAGCACGAGCTTATCTACAAAATCATCTCTCATTTTTTTACACAAACATCAGGGTTTGGAAGATATGAACTTATCTTTGAGGCCTATTTTACAGAATTTTTCCTAGCCAAATTTGTTGTAGAAATTTTGAAATTTGACTTGGTGGAGGTCCAGGTCAGCAAAGTCAACCAAGTTAGCACATCCACGTGGCAAGAGCACATCAGAAATCCATCACACTCAACATTTGGTTGGATTCGATAAGGTTCACAAACAAAATCTGTTGAGCTCATAAATGATAGGAGTCTCTTATTTGTATTCAATTTATGTTAAAACAGAAATATCCCTATAAAGGCTCAATGTTTTGTAAGTCAAATAGGATTAGGTCTCTTAATTATTGATCGAATCTAGACAAGGTGGAATATTTTGTAAAGGAGATTTCACTCTATATATGTGTGGTTTCTTGACCTTGAACTGGGTTGATTGATGATGTGAGAAGACTACTTTTGTATATTGTTTCAGTTAATAAGAAGTACAGATACAACAATACCTTGTTTTTAACCTGAGATTCATTTTTGGTTTCAATTCTATCTTATCATAATTTTAAGTTGTTATCAGTTTTCATAGCTTATTTGATTACTTGGAATTCAATGTTATATTTCCCCAACTTCCTTCAATTTGTTGTGATTAACTGTAAATGTCCATATTCACATTAGTAAGCCAAAAAATGTCGCAGCTTCCAAAAAATGATGTTTGTCTATAATTGATTTTTTCTTTTGACTCTATGCACAATGGTGGTGAGTATCACACTTTGTTTCACCTGCAAGAAATCTTACAAAAAATCGGAGTTAGTCATCTGTAATTGAGTTTTATTTAGAACATTATCCAGTTTTCCTTGAGAGAGCCCTCTCATGCTAGAAGGGCTAACTTCTAGCTACAACTAGTTTGAAATAGGTACTCTTGGTTGGAGGTTGACACAACCCAACCTGTCTAGCCAAGTGATAACACCTACCATAGCTGAACCAAATTTGGGCATGTCAGAACCATTGAAGGAAGAAGTTGGCCATAAGGAAGAAAATGAAGAAACAAATGTTGTGACTTTGTCGATGAAAGAGGAGGAACTTGGTAAGATGAAGCTTGCTGAAGTAGGGCTAGATTTGTGCATATCACAACCATGGAAGAAAGATGAAGTTGTTGATAGAAGTCTTATGATGGTTCCCCTTTTGTTGATAGAGAGGAGCGTGCAATGGATGACCTTCACTTGGATGATTGAGGTATGTTTGTGTTTAGTTATGCAATGGCTGATTTTGGTATTTGCAGGATTTGTTTGGGCGGTATTCAACCTTAAGGCAGAAGGTGAAAATTCCCAAGACAAGGGTGGAATGTGATGAAATTATCCAATGGGTGAGTCATGCTTAGCCGAATGGATATTTGGCTAAGTGCTTGACATGATTCATGGAAAGAAGGAATGAAAGGCACACCAAAGTGATGGAGGTGATGTGATGAATATTAGGGTGGAATTCATCATTGGAGTCTCATTTGAGTGAAGGAGAAGTCTTTGGCATACCTTTAGTGGGGAAGGAAACAATGATGGAAGGGACCTGTAATGATGACGATGAAGGTAGGCTAACCAAGGGAACTAACCTAACTGAAGTAGAAAATATGGTCATGTAAGACTTCGTGTAGGGGCATCAAGTAAGAGCACTAACAGAGTATGTCACATATGGGCATCAAGCAGAAGTGCCAAGGAAGTCGTGTAGAATGATTGTGTCAATGCCATATGAAGAAGTTTTGTAGATGAACTGATGGGGATGTTTGGCGCATTCAAACAACAAGCCCATGGTCATTTTGAATGAATACATGAGAAGCCTATGAGGTTTTACATGCGACGAAGAGGGAAGAGGAAACTTGCGATGGGACTTGCGACCAAGACAAGTGTGCTTGCTTGAAGTGTTGGATGAAGATGGTTCGAAGGAGCATGAGATGACTTGAAGGAAGTTGCAACAGATGAAGACTTCATGCAATGGTGGTCTTGGAGTATCTAGTTCGTTGAGGAGTCGAGGTCAGTTTTTTACTTGACTTTGGTGCAGTATGGAACTCATACCATGGGCATAGTATGGGATGTGTTCTTGAGCAATGACTTGATTGATGTGATAAGGGAGAGATTCCTTAGCGTTGGATGATGGTTGTAGCGACGAAGGTGCCTTGGTGGGAGCACTTAGGCATGGGTTGAGTCTGATGAGACTTAGCCATTTTGATGGACATGGAGATGTTGGTCTATGACCAAGGGCAACACATGGACGAGATGATGAGGCAAGTGAAGACTTTCCCCTTTGACAATGATGATGTGCAGCATATCGGAGATGAGATGAAGTTTTCTTCATGGACCTGGATATGGCATGATGGTTGATTGAAGGGAAAATGGGAAGGGTTCTTGATCAAAGTTGAAGATGTGATGAAGTGTTGGAGAAACAACTAACGATGGCATGAGGAGGTGCATTCTCATGGTTTGAATGTGATGGTTTGACTAATCACCCAACTAGTTGGAGGCACGAGGGAGCTCAATGCATTGAGATATGTTGGAGTTGAGTTGGAGTATGGAAACAATAGTTCACATGGTGATGCAGTGGATTGGCATGATATAAGTTGTGACCAAAGCATGCAACCAAGTTGGAATGAGCAACCTTTCGTGAGTTGGGGTAGTGTGAAAGATTGCGACGAGTTGTGGCCGATGACCATGAGATTGAGGATTCTTACCCACATGAAGACTTGAGCCATGGTGAAGGTTCATACAAAAAAGGAAATGAGTTCATGCAGCAGAGATGATAGATGTTGGAGCTAGTAGCACTTTGCGACAGTTTAGACTTGGTTAAGAAGTTAGCCAATTAGAGTTGTTGTCGAGGATGATAACCATTTTGAAGTGGGGGAGGATGTCAGGGCCTCGAGTTGGCACCAAGGCCAAGTGGGGGCCCATGGCTGCCCATGCCCACTTGAATTGATGAAAATCTGAAGTGCGATTAGGGGGGTGTTACCTTCACAACATGAAGGCGAGTGCCTTGGGCATGCCCGCATAAAGACAAGGTGCCCACAGGCGACATGATGGGAAAACCAAATGAGTGAAGTGGATCGAAGCATCCTATGCAAGGTAAGGACACATGCCCTAGGCGCGCTCGCACAAAGGTGGGGTACCCGGGATCCCAAAGGGGATTTGCATGACACAGCAACTGGCGGATGAGTTGGGAACGTTGGGTGAATTGGGTGACACGACGGTCGGGAAGATGTGAAAAATAAGCAAGGACAAGATGTGCAAGCGGTTATGTGAATGATGATGTATGATTGAATCAACTGACAGGTCAGGTCATAGCAGGACGTGCACGGCAGGGGGAAGGCTTGCGTCCTAGGTGTGTCCGCACTAAGGCAGGGCACCCAGTCGCCCATGGGGGCATCGAGAGCTAGGCACGCCATGGCGCTCGTGCGATGAGTTGGTGGGTTGGCTTGCCCGACAAGGATCGCCCACATGAAAGAAGTAAGGTCGACTCAACACTTGAAGGGGCATCAACCCAAGGTAAAATACATGGGTACAGATGCATATAAGTAGAGGGCAACTTCACTTGGATGGGACACACGATCAAGCAAAATTGCAAAAATGTAAGTTTGCACAACACAATCGCAGAACCACAAAATGAAGGGTGCAGATCACAGGAAGGGATATCGTGACTAGGGGCACGTCACAGAAAGAAGAAAGGCTCACCCAGGTGAGCCGAATTTCTAGATGAGCCGCAAAGTTGGATTTTTGAATTGTGAAGGGCGTTGAGTTTTAGTTTTCTGATTTTGGCAAGGTGCCAACCTTCATGTTGGGCACGCACTGGGTTGTAAGCCTTGGCATTTTGGTCAATGTGTTGGTTTAGCCAATGACAGATCTGTTCTTTGTAAATCTATTGTAATATACTTCAATGTTAATGAAAGAAATGGGAGAAGTTGTTTGGGAGTTGCCCCCTCACATTGCACATTCTTGTATACTGTGTATTTATGATATCACACATCTGTTGAGTTTTATTTCTGTTTCTTATATTGTTTTACGATATCGCAGTCTACGGAATTGTATAACTCGTGTAGGAAGTAATTGAATAGATTGAACTTGAATTAGAAAATTGTCTAAGTGTTGAAGTAAATAAGAAGTTAGGCGTAGCCCAAGTTATAGTAGTTCCATAACTGCGACAAAATCTCGCCAATGCCACATAACACCCATGACGATCTTAGGACAACCACAATATGGAGTGGTGACAGTATCAAGTGTAAAAAACATCTTTCTAGAAAATAACATGTTTTTAGCTTTATATATAAATCTAAAGATATTAAAAAACATAAAACATTTAAATAATATATACTAAATATAGAAAAATATATCATATTAACCATGTAATATATATATGTTAAAATTTCTGGAATATATTTTTTTAATTAAAAATATTTGAAAAGATATTAATTAAAAATAAATAAATAAACATATAAATAAATTTACATTATCTAAATCTACAAAATATTTCATTATTTCGATACTGATGAGAAGCTTCTATCGATCTTGAATTAATACATTGAAGACCATAAAAATACTTTACATTCTTTATGATTGGAATTCTAAAACAATGTGCATAAATAATAGGTTAGATGAAATATTGGAATTACATTTACTTCCCATTCTTTATTCTTTCTTCTTTCTTTATATATACCTTCTTTCTTTATATATATATGATGAAGACAATATTTCCTTTTTTAAGTTTTATAAAGTTTGATATGTATTTTTGACATTTTTATTTATTAAAATGACTTATAAGAGTTTATTTTTTTCTTTAAAAGGTGGACGTAAAGGAACTGAAACAATAAAACAAGATAATATAGATCATATTGATGTGGAAATTTGTTTTAAATTATTATTAAAAAAAAATTGACGAGATTTGAAAAATTAGTAATTTGTATAAATGGTTGTTACTATTTCACCAAATAAAATAATAATTTGTTTTATTTGAAATAAAATAATAATTTTATAAACGTTACAAAGGTTAACTTCACAATGGTTTTGATGATGATATTTTTGATTTCATTTTCTTTCTACAGTCATGGCTTTCGCTGGGCTGTTTTGCATATGAACATTTTGTCGTTCCTGCCTCCTTCATAAGGATTATATGTCATATTATCTGTTTCAGCCGGTTTGGGATGCATCATCCATTATCTGCATTTCTCTCTTTCTTATTTCTTTTCAGGAACGCTGAGGTTCATCCAGGCATGAATATCTGACTATGTATATGTGTTTCATTATATTCTCTTAATATAATCTATTTGGTTTTTTCTCTCTGAAAAAAAAAAATGGGTTAACTTCACAACATGTTTCCAAAGATTTAAACCTAGATAGCTAGGCCAAAAAATGTGATCCTTTAACACTTGTGCTAATTTCATTCAACTTATTTTAAATTACTTTTAATATTATAAAAAAATATCTTAAAATTTAAATAAAAAAATTAAATAAAATCTTTTTATAAATAAAATTATAAATTATAAAATAATAAATTTATCTATTTTAATTAATAAATTTAAATAACAAGTTTCATTAATATAGTGATTTTATTTTATTTTTGGTTTACAAAAATCCTTAAAATCTTATTGGTGAATGCCTTTGCCTACTAACATTTCTCCATTGTAAATTACAAAGTAACAAATTTGCATCATTTTCTTTAATAATGTCAAGTTTTATGTAAAATTTATGACTTTCATGAACATAGCCTTTAAATTAGAAATTTCAAAATAATTTTACTTAATAAAAGGATAAAGCATCAAACTAATTTTTGCAGGTCAAACCCCTTTCTTCTTGTAAAGGTTTTACACTTATTGAGTTTTGAACTTATGTTGTTTACATACATCAATGAATAGTGGAGCATGAAAGACATAATATGGCTTCATTTCTTTGTTGATAGAGAGAAGTCAAATTGGCATCAAGACAAGGTTGATCAAACGATTCAGATCTATTTAGACTCTTTGAGTGATAAGATAAAGACTCAATGTTTAATTTCAATTACTAAGAGTAGGAATTCATATGAATGTTCAATAATTAATATATATATATATATATAACAAAAAAAACTATACATATAGAAGATTTTATTCATTGTTTATGTAAATTTTTTAAAATATTTTGAGTTACAAGTATGCATATTATACATTTCATTTTCTTCTTTTTTCGGATAGTATATTGGGTTGATTTGTGTAAACCACGTGCACATCTCTCTCACACACAATTACATAATGCACCAAACATTAGACACTCTTTGAATTAATAAGTTAAAATTGACCCAACTATGAATAAGGCAATTCTAAACACTCTTTGAAACTTGTTCTCTTAAATACAGACCATTTTTAAAAACAAAACATAAAAGGACTTAGAATTCAAAACTATGTTTTAAACATTGTGAAGGAAATTCTAAATCTATTTGTCATTCATTTTTTTCTCCAAAGTAGATCAAAAAGAGAAAAATACCCATCTTCAAACAACCACCTTATTAAATCTAATGCAAGTAGAAGAAACATTTGTAACAATGCTATATAAACCAATAAGCATTGTGCTCTCGCTATATAAACTTTCTCTGAAATCTAGTTCATAACTTAATAATAATACAACTATTATTTGCATTGGGGCAAACTTCTACATATAAAATATGACTTCATAATGAACATCTTATGAGATGTAACCACCGATAACCCAAGCTAAATCAAGTTTAGAAAATCAATTTTACCCACACTCCAAAGGGTTAAGGGTTATGTATACATGTTTAATTTAGAATTGGGTTATGTATACATGTTTAATTTAGTAATTCTATTTTATGATTGGTTAAACATGATGAAACATAAATATACCCTCATTTTTATATGAAATTATTAACAACAAAAAAGGGAAAATAAATCATATATTAACACTTGGTTTTGGTACCAATATTTCATTAATGTTAATTATGTCAATAAGCATTACTATTTCAAAAACGGTTTGGAAGGTGTGAGATTAGATGGTAATGCTAAGATAATTGGTTAAAATATATAAGATTGGATGGTGGGAATAAGTCTAATCACCATGTCTCTTTTCAATTTCTCAACTTTTACCAACTATAAGGTAGTAGAATCATTAGTTGGTTGTTTATCCTTAAGATAACCGATTTCCAACATGTATTAAAAAAAAATTAACAAGGGATTCATAGTGGGCATCATTGCAACCACTCTAGTTATCTTCTCACTTGTGATTCCTATCAGTGTTCACCAGTTGTGAAAGAAGCATATGTGTTAGTAAATACATATATGTTACACATCCATACATATCAATGATTTTCATGTCCAAACATTTGTTATTTGCATTATATTGTATGCATACATGAGATTTACTCACTCACATGAGAATTAATAGTAATCCTAAGTGACATTTTGACCCATTAACTTTGTGTTGTTTTCTTGAATGGGTTTCATTTCCTTACTATATCACCATCCTAATCACTTGGGTATTGATACCAATGCACACCATATTATATTTTGAGTACTATTGGCCACAAATGAATAAAAATTGCTTATATTCTAAGTAAATTAAGCAATCAATGGCATCTTGGGAAATGATTCAGCGAAATGGAAATCCACCAATTTCTCTACTTTATCCTCATTCTAATCACCTATTCCTTGATACCAATGCACTTCAACTTATATTTTGAGTAGCACCAACCTTTAATAAATGGACTATGATTTTATTGTGAGTGGACCAAGCAATTAATACCACTCCAAAAAATAATTCAATGAAATGGAAATCCCTTCCTTGGAAGAAATCGCACATGCATTCTAATATTCTATTTGGTTGCTTGGAGGAGACCGTGATTTGGTCAATTTAGAATTCTTAGAGAATAGCTAGCCATTTTTTTATCAATAGAAAAATAAAAATACTACTATCAAATCTCATCAACACATTAAAGTGAAACTCTTCACTAGGCCTTCCACAAACTTGAATGCGATATTGTACAATACTTCAGCTCCTTCATCTGGTTGTCAAGATTGGTAGAGTGTAAATCTCAAGAACAATAGTTAAGAAATTGTTGAAGAAAAAAATGATCCAGATATTTTACTTCGCATATGCATACAGAATTGCATTTAAAATAGCATGTAACCAAGTAACATAAACACATGAAAAAAGCGGAAATCAAAAGAAACCATGAGATCAAAGGCACAAGATAATTTGATGACAGAGTTCACCCAATGTGGGATACATCTCGGGGCCCTGCTCAATGTGGGGAGGCCTCTTTCATTAAATGGCTACAAAAATAAATTACAATCAGTTACATAAATACCCTTATACCTCCATTTTCTGGAATGATCTAAAAATGCAAAGCTCAACTACAAAAACAAACATCATCGTTGAAATTGTGGCACAAAATCGTGTAAAACTACTATAAACTTGACCCCTTTCTGACACCGTCAAAGTTTGGACCCTCAAGAGTCTCGAAGATTTCCCCAAAGATTCCCTCTCGCTGGTTCGTTGTAGTTTTGTTGCTCAAATGAAAATTATGAGTTCACCACTGCGCTCATTGCGAAATTATGAGAAAAATTACTATAAATTCGGCATCATTATGCATGTGCAAAACTCGGCCTCTAAGGGAAAATAAATATTCCTCAAGCATCAAGAATATATCTGCAAGATTTTGTCTCAAAAAATGTGTCAGGCATGGTTCTGTCTTGGCCATTGTGTCAAGGTTCTTCCCTCTCAACCCTCATGCTCGACATTCGCTTGATGCTCTTTGTTCTCGTCCCCTGGTCGAATGGTGAAATTGATATATATATATATATATATATATATATATATATATATATATATATATATATATATATATATATATATATATATATATATAATTTTTGGAGCGGACATTACAAAGTCACCCATTGGGTCTATTGGTGTGGCGGATAAGTTTAGCGTGGGAGGCCCGGGCTCAAACCTCGCGCCCTCCCCACTTAGAATTTCATTTTGGCAGTCATCTATTTTGGCATTCCTCTGTTTTGTAACCGTTAGGGTGGTGTTTTGTTTTATTGGTGTTATGTGGAGCTGTCGAAACGGGCGGGCTGACCAACAGGTCGGTGCATCTTCGAGCCCCGCCAGCTTTGTCACATATTACAATATGATCTTTATTTATTGGCGGTTCCGCCTATGGTAGCATTCCCATGTTCATATGGCGTATATATATATATATATATATATATATATATATATATATATATGACATTCAGTTAGTGGGGTTGGTGGCCCGCCAACCGATTTTTATTTATTTATTTATTTGATTTTACAAAATATTGGTCAAAAAAATCCGACGGGAATTTTGGGTTTACCGAATAAATTAAAGAGGCAAAAAATTCACCTTTTCCGACAATCGAAATCCATGCACCGGTAAATGCCAAATTGTTGCCTCGTTAGTCGCTGCCACTGGGCCTAATTTGACCAAAAATTTGACCAGTCATAACTTTCACATACGAACTCTGATTGAGGTGTCGTTCATGCCGTTGGAAAATTTGCGTCAAGATATTTGATATAACCCTAGTTCCACTTCAATCTAGTGGTTTTAATTTTTGAGATTTTCCAAAGCCATTTCTAAATTCTTAGCACTTCTGGAGCCACCTGGATCATCCCTCCCCATTGAGAAGATTTTTGTCCTCCAAAATCATGCACACATCCTACATACTTAATGTGTCCTTGTCAAGCCACACTTTCAACATCTGCATTCCATGCAAAACTATGGTACATTCTTTACATAAAAGACAAAACATGACTCAAACAACCCCATACTTGCTAAGAGCTTATAACACACTCTTTGGTCAAGTTTACATCATAATAGAAACCAATACCCCAGCTATCAATAAAAGGTCAAAAACATCATCGTTGCTTTAAGAAGCAATGGAAAACACATCATCACTTTTACAATTGCAACACACAGTTTACAAAATGCAGTCATGACAAGCTACTATATCTAGTAAAACCATCTCTTACTCAACAAAGTGAATGGGTCATCTCCCTATGGCGGATTCTCTTGTTGAACATCTTCACCAGTTGGTTCCTTCATAGGTTCTTTCTAGGCATGGAGTATCAAACACGTGGATCTTTGGTGTCCAACCTCGTTGTAGTGACTACAATGATTCTTTCTCCTCCAAACATTTTGGATCGTCTTGGAACGCTTACTCCTAGTGCGCCTCTGATAAGTGCCCATGGAATACTCACTATCACTGGAATGTGATGAGGTTCTCTCATCATCTGTCGTTGGTTGGTCATTGGTTGTCTTGGGGCATTCCCCAACCTCTTTTCTAACATATCCAAGTCCTTCATAGCGAGGAAATTCCTCCACTTTGATGGGATTCACAAATCCTTGGCCATCAATGTCTAGGCCCTTTCCTTGATATCCCATTTTCTTCAACAATTTTGATCCAATTCTTGTAGTATGTTTCTCAAAAGTAGCGAAATCTTCATCATAAAAAGAACATGAAATTGAAGAATCACTTTTTACCTCAGCCTTATTATGCTACTACTTTTCCAAGGCCTCCTCATTGGCTTGTAACTGATGTTGCAACCTTTGTTTCTCCTTCTCTGCTTCTTGTAGGAGTCTTCTCGATTTAGCATTCTCTTCTTCGATTCTTTGGTTAATTTATGTGAGTTCTTGGAGCCATGTAGCATTTGGTTCCCTCCTCATTTTTGACACAACATCTGCTGAAATCTTTGTTTTATCGCCTAAATCGAAACCCAAGTCGATAGGTCCATCTTTTGCAATCCCAAGAATTGCAATCTTAATTTTAACACTTGAGTCAGATCCACACCTGTGAATCATGCAGCTGTGATCTTCTCATCATCCTCTGATTTATATTCTTGGTCTTGTTGCATAGTTGCAACTGTCTTCTGCTTCTCTTTTTTGTCGTTCCTCTTTGGCCTCAATTTTGGATGCAATTTCCAGCAATGTTCCTCATCATGCCCTTCTTTTTCACAATGAGTACAAGAGGGCTTTGCTTCCTTTCTCCTAGTTGTTGTTGTCCTCTTTGGGTGGTCTTCTTTCTCATGCTTCCCCCTGCTTTCAAGATGTACAACCTTCACACTAGCTTCATCAAGAGTTTTAGGTTCAAATAATAACAATGAATGATGCAAATAACTATGCAAAGAGCCAATATATTTCATCAACGTCTTAGGAGTGTCTAGTGGAACATTCAATGTTAATGCTTGTTTCCTAAACTCTTCTATAAAATTCTGAATAGTTTGACCTTTACTTTGTTTCAAATGTTTCCATTCCATCATGGCTTTCTATCTGTAGCCCAATGGGTAAAATTGTCCTCTTATAGTAGAGACAAACTCAAACCAAGATGAAAGAATTTTATGACTATTCTTACCACCTTTCTATAGTTTTCCTTCCCACCATATGAGAGCAGTGTCACTCAATCGAAGGTATGCTAGCTACATCTTGGCTTCAACCTCTCTTATTTTTTGTATGCGCCAATACACTTCAACCTATCTGATCCAGTTATTTAGATTTTAGATTCTCCACTAAACACGGACAAATCAAACTTGACATCTAACTTAAAAAAAAGGTTTTTAGATGCATATCTATGATGTCTGTTAGAATGACGAGAGGAGGAAGAAGAATAAATTTCACTAGAGGGAGGAGAGGGAGAAGGCTCTTCTTCTCCACCTTCATGATTTACCGAGGCATGATCATCTATTTCTTTCTTCTCAGGATTGATTATCTTCTCATATTCTGCAAACAACTTGTCAACTTTCTCTGCCATGGTGAAGAATATATTGCAACAATTTCTCTCTTCCTCCATTAGAGCTTCCTCATCTACCATGTTCCATCTTTTTGTTGCACACCCTGCTTCAGGATCAAAGGATTTGAGTTTTCCTTCTCCTCTTTGAAGCTTGTTCCTAGTTTGGATTCACTCATGCAACTCGCATCAAGAAAACTTTCTTTGATACAAAACTTGATCTAGATCTTTTAATTCATGGATGCATACAAAATTACATTTAAAAGATCATGTAACCAAGTAACATAAACAAATGAAAGAAGAAGAAATCAAAAACAACCATGAGATCAAAGGCACAAGACAATTTGATCAAAATGGGATCGGTAATCCCGATGCAATGGAAGCTTCAACTCTGGTTGGTAGCGAGTGGACAGCAGATCCGACCAATCAATATCCAGTGATGATATTTCACCTCTTATCTTACTAGGTTGAGTTGCTTAATGGAACAAGGTTAATCTATTAGTTGCTTCTCCCATATCCCTTAAGGTTTCCTGCGCGGATTTCACCTAATGTGGGCTACATATCTGGGCCATGCTCAATGTGGGGAGGCATCTTTCATTAAATGGAAGCATAAATAAATTACAATCAATTACATGAATTACCCTTATACCTCCATTTTCTAGAATGGTCTTAAAACACAAAGCTCAACTGCATAAATGCACATCACCGTTGAATTTGTGGTGTGAAATCGTGTCAAACGACTATAAACTTGACCCCTTTCAGACACTATCAAAATCTGGACCCTCGGGAATCTCGAAGGTTCCCCCAAAGATTCCCTCTCACTGGTTGGTTGAATTTCTGCTGCTCAAATGAAAAATCTGATTTTACCACTGCGCTCCTTGCACAATTCTGAGAAAAATGACTATAAATTCAGCATCATTCTGCCTCTGTCAAAAATCAGCCTCCAAGGGAATATAAAGATTCATCAAGCATCAAGAATATTCTTACAAGATTTTGTCTCAAAAAACATGCCAAGAATGGTTCTACCTCGGCCATTGTGTCAAGGTTCCGCCCTCTCGGCCATCGTGCTCGACCTCTGCTCGGTGCTCTCCATTCTTATCCACCGGTCAAATGGTAAACTTGATATATATATATATATATAGATAGATATAGAGATATATATATATATATATATATATATATATACATATATATATATATATATATATATGTATAGATATATATATGTACATATATATATGTATATATATGTACATATATATGTACATATATATATGTATATATATGTACATATATATATCTATACATATATATATACATATATATATATGTATATATATATATATATGTATATATATATATAGATATACATATATATATATATATACATATATATACATACATATATATATATATATATATATATATATATATATATACATATATATATATATATACATATATATATACATATATATATATACATATATATATATATATATATATATATATATATATATATATATATATAAGTTTTGGAGCAGGCACTACAAAGTATTCTATTGGGTCTATTGGTGGGGTGGATAAATTTGGCGTGGGAGGCCTAGGTTCCAACCCCGTGACCTCCCCACTTGGTATTTCATTTTGACAATCCTCCGTTTTGGCAGTCCTCTGTTTCGTAACCGTTGGGGTGGCATTTTGTTTGATTGGTGTTATGTGGAGCCCCGCCAACTCCATCACATATTACAATATGGTAATTACTTGGTGGTGGGTCCGCCTATGGAAACCCACCCATGTTAATATGGGGTATATATATATGACATTTGGTTTGCGGGGTTGGTGGCCCACCAGCGGATTTAATTTTTATTTTTTACTTTTACAAAATATTGGTCAAAACAATCTGACCAGAATTTTGGGTTCACTGGATAAATTAAAGAGGCAACAAATTCTCTCGTTCCGGTTGTTGGAATCCATGCGTCGGCAAATTCCAAATTGTTTCCTCGTTAGTGGTTGCCACTAGGCCTAGTTTGACCAAAATTTTGATCGGCCATAAATTTCACATACAAACTCGGATTGAGGTGTCGTTCACGTTGTTGGAAAGTCCGCGTCGAGATCTTCGATCTGAACCTAGTTCCATTTCAATCTAGTGACTTTTATTTTTGAGCTTTTCCAAAGCCACTTGTGAATTCTGAGCGTTTCGAGAGCCACCTAGATCAAAAAATGCATTGTTACATGTAATATGGTTGAATATATTGAGGTAATTTTAAGGCTTTTTAAGTAACTAGATCCTTGTTTTTTTCTATTTGTTAATACCTTGTGTTGTTCCCTAAACTTACTGGAAATAAAAAAGAATCAACCTCATGGGAGATATAGATATCCCTTGCATTTCTATAGAGGTGGTCTACTATTTTTTAACTCATATAATAAAATACCTTTCGCTCAAAATATTAAATTTATCCTTTCATAACATCAACACCAGGGAATGGACCAAGTGAAAACACTCAAACAATAGAAAAAATGGTTTTAATTATAACGTGAAGAATAATTCATCCATTCCATCATGATCATTCATCAAGATAAAGTAATGAAATAGTTGAAGCTAGACCATATTTCTTTCCAAAGAAATTTAAATGATTGCATGCATTTAAATCCATGAGGATAAAAAGGAGATACATACCCGAGATCTAATGATTTAATGGAAGTTAGAAATCACAAAAGTTATGAGCCCCAAAATAGCTCTCTCTATGAAACCCCTTTGAAATATTAATACAAGTTGATTGTTCAAGATCAAATAAAATGTGTGCATAACAACCCTACATAATATTTTAGGTACTTAAACAATACAATAAAAATGTTTTAATCCTATTGGATTAAGATGGGACTCCCATGGACCATATATATTAGCAAAGGTAATTGGGAAGAGAAAATGAAATGGCCAGGGATGGACATTATATGAAGAAATAAAACAAGAAGGCTAAATGATCATAGATTAAGAAGAAGAAAAAGAGGGAAATGCTTTAGGAAATGCTTTAAACATTTACCCACAAATTTTTGAAATGGACAATGATGGATGGATTCTTATTCTCTTCTTCTCTCTGGAACTCTTCAGATAGGAATTGGGATTATGAACCTAATTGGCATAACCACTTCTTACATCTTGGAAATTACAAAAGATTAGTTATTATATCTAACGAATATAATTTCTTAACAATGCCACTTTTATGTCTTTTTTACTCTAAGAAAAATAAATAATCTTTAGCCACTTTGCATTTGAAATTCCAATCTTGTGAAGTAATCACATGCTCTTCATTATCATTCACAAAGTTACCCAACATTTTTTGGATTTTTTCTTCAAGGATGTTAGTGAGGTTGTCAAACTCACTACCCCATAAAACTTAATTCATATTCTTATTCAAGTTGGTCTGTGTTTACCATCGCGGTATACATTATTAGCAGTGGTCCTTCAAGTTCCTTTAATATATCCAAGGAATTTAGAAACAGGTCATGTCTCTTCCCTTTGAAGGTGATACAACTCGCTATTAGTTATCGAAGCATATACATCCTTGTGAGTCAAAAAACTTTTATCTTCTTTATTATTCTTTTGGAAGGGAGATCCTATTGTTTTATTATTTATTAATCCATGTATGATTCTCCTTCCACAAATGTACTTAATGAATTTTTAAAAAATAATTCATCATTTTCTAAATCTTTTTGAAGATACTCAGTAAAAGAAGAAACTTTATTTTCCAAATTGCTTGAATTAACAGGAACTTCGTAGGCTTCAAAAATTGTATCAAGCCATTTTTTTATGTTCTCAACAACATATATTTTGATCCCAATTAATATCTTAGTAGCTTTTTTAAGTTTAGAAGATGATCTGAGTTCTCCTGGAGGAATTTGGTCTAGGGTGATGATAGAAAATGGATTTGCATACAAAGGTCTAGGGCTCAAGGAATCCTCAAGCTCATTTATCCTTTCCTCTAGTCTAGAATTATCTAACCCTTGCTTTGTTATTAAGTGAGCCATTGCATTTCAATAGCTCGGTGGAATTTCAGAATTCTATAGGCAATCAATCCCTTGACTTCAATTTCTGAGTTCCACTTTCCTATACCTTTCTTTTTCTTCACATTAACTCTTTCAATTTGTAGTTTTATGGCCTCTTTATCATACATGGTATAATATAATTATATTCTTCCTCAAAAATAGTTAGTCCTTCACAAGATAAATTCTCTACAATTTGTCAGCTTTATGCCATTTATATTTTTGCGTAAGTGGGAACTTGATTTACAACATCAAGTTCCCTTTATGTCACATTGTCTATTAGATTCTAAAAGTCTTGAGAACTTTTTGGACTAGTGTTCCTTTTTCTTTTTGAAGGTTCTATAGATTGTGTTTTCTCTAGTTGAGAATGAGGAGTGTCCCAACCATCTCCATATCTTGCACATTCTTCATTACTATCTCTTCTTTATACAATATGCTCATGAATCTTGCGGGTAGAAGAGGAACTCTTATGGGGAAGATGGGCAGAACCAAAGTCAATGTTGTTTGTAGATCTACCCCTCTGTTTGTGTTTAGATTGACTATCCTTATTTTGTGACTTAGTCTTCTTTAAACGAGTGTTTAAACTGGCTCATGTAATTTCATAAACATTGTAAATTTTCTTTTCTTTCTCAAAGTAGTTTGTTGGTGTTGGGATAATTATCATTGGATCCTTCTATAATTTCTGTGCTCTTATGGAAGAAGTATTTTAACCTCTTGTAGACAAGTGAGATTCCTTGTGGATCAAAACCTTTGTATGATTCAATTTTTGATAAATGAAAAGGATTGGAAAAATGAGTTATCTCATCCAAATGAGATAAGACCTTTAATGGAAACATTGCCAATTTTAAAAGGCAAAGAAATGAATTGTTGCTTTCTTTTCTTACCAAAGAAAGAAACCCAAAACTTATATTGTATGCAAACTTTAACAATGAAAGTTATATCTTAGACAAAACAAGGAGTAGAAAAAGTTTTCCTTCAAAACCAAAGAGTTTTATATAAGTATTTTTTCTTCAAAAACATGCATTCCTTTTCCATCTAAAAAATATATTGTTGCCTCATTGAGCTTTTGGATTATGCTCCAATGAGAATATATATGAATTCCCTTGCAAAACAATCTTGAATATGGTAAAAATGAAATGGAGCCTTGTGTCTCAATAACATGGGGCACTGGAATTGAATTGTTCTCCATCAATATTAATGTTTCCCTTTGGGGGCATACCTTTGATTGTGTTGTAGTACACTAGGGAAAGGACTAGATACAAATTCATGAAGAACCTCTTTGTTCTCATAAAATTAGAAATTTGATAAGGGATTTCACTTGAGAATATACATGCCCAATCGAAGATCACTTTCACCTAAAGGTAGAAATATAAGACATATGGAACATACCCAGGTATATAAGTAGTCAAGTTATGACTAACAAGCCTTAAGAAAATCCAGGCAAAATTATAATATGGTTCAGATAGCATGCATATGTCAATTTGTCAATTAGGTTTATCTCAGGTGGTTAAAAGGAATGATCGTTATCCTTCGCACTTTGGTTCAATTCCCATAACTAAGATATCAAGCTTGTTATCTATTGGGTTGTACCAAACATAATTTGAAGACCCCATGGCCCAATGTATAGGGCACTCATCAAAATTTTCAGAAGTCTAGAAGTCAACAGGGCACCTATCGACCCATTCTCTCTCCTCTCTCTACTTCTCTCTCTCTCAGATTCTGCAACTCTGCGGGGAATTTTATTAAATTTTATTGGCATGATGAATATTTGTAATACTATTAGGCGACTTAGGATCCAATCATCAATTGATTCCACTCTAGAGTTTTTTTTTTTTCAATTAGTTAATTATTCTCGCTTTTCAGCGATGAATAACTAGTTGAGTTTTTTTTTCACTCACATACCTCCAAAGCTGGAGTGTGGCTTGATGATTGGACCTTGGTTTCATCCTATTGCCTATACTTGATTTATATTACCATGATAGGACATATCTAAAGTGTAGTGAAATTCGAATAGGTTTTTATAGGATTTTTTAATTAATTAAAATTTCTCGCGGGATAAGATTTTTAATTAATTCCTAATGTAAATCATAAATAAGTGGTCCTAGGATTAGGATATTTCGGGTGCATATAGGTACTCAAAATTCATTCTCACAACCCCAAAATTACCCAAAGACACACTTTTGGGGTCAAAAAATGTATAATTCCCCCTCAAGACGCACTTTATCTAAAGTTAGTGGTGAAAGGGCCAAGAAATTCAAAGAAATTAATAAGTGGAGACATTATAAAAATATGTTTCCATGACAAGGTGACAAATAAAGTGATTTGGCTTTGAATCAAAGTCAAAAGAGCAGTTAAGAGATGATTGGATAGCCACATAAGGCCCGAGAATAGTGTCTCGACAACACTGCCAAGTAAGCTCAGTTTGGAGGTCCACGAATTATGCACTCAGAAGGTGAAAATAAATCCTAAGTTGGTTTACGAATGTGTTATCAATTAAAGGGGGACAACACTGCCACACGGGACATTTCGTGCCCCCCACTTGTCTCTCACCTTCTCCACTTCCATCCAATCATATTACATGCATGCCCAATCAAGACTTTCAACACAACAGTCTGCAACAGTCATACACAGGCCTATTTATCAAGGGATTCTGCACATGTTATTGGTTGGAGTTAGCTTAAAGAAAAGCCATGAATTTAGTGGGAGATGTTATCACAAAATCAACCCCTGATAGGCTTTTGATCAGGTAGACCTTGAGTAACTATTTCAAACTTACTTTTGGCTAAGGCTTAGCCTCCTCAACCTAAGAGGGCTCTCTCAAAGAATTAATGATATTGAAAATGGATTAGATGGCTAACTCTATTAAACAAATGAAGAAGTGTAAGTGGTTGAAACACAATTAATAAACATCCATTGGGCTTATGGAGTTAGAAAAGCTTAGTATGACAACAGTATCAGCTGAACATGGAAGTCAAGGCATCAAAGTTCAATATATCAGTTAACACATAGAGATATGTAGGAAACACAATCTATAAATGTATGAAGGAAGTTAGAGCATGTCCATGAGTTCTAAGTATCATACATTCATACTACTACAAATAAGGAAATAAGGACAAACATAAAACAAGCACCATTGAACTCCTTCTGAATCTTGAGAAGTAAAGCCAAAGTCTGCTTTCATAAAAACATAATCTTCTACAATGACACAATATGAGTCTTTCTCTGAAAATTTCCAACCTTTTGTACATTAGCTCTTCTCCTATATATAGAGCTCTTTACAAAACTGAGATTCCTTCCTCTAGGATGAGGAAAATTCGAATTCTACCTGACCTGACACCTATTGACACTTAAAACTAACTATTTAATGTAACTGACTGTTAACTGGCAGTTTTAGAGACCTAAAACAATTAGGAGTGTAACTCCTCATTATGATTAAAACGACCTTATCTAAGAATTAAACACTCCTTTTGACACCTATAACTCCATGAATTTGAATTTGATGGTGCTCATAACCCTCCAGCTGGCCCTTGATGACTCATCCTTTTACTGTTCCTAGAAATTAGGAGACTGTTCCTTGCTCTGTTCTGGCTGAAAAATAGGTCTTGGGACAGAGCCTTTATCTTCTCATACGTGACATATTTTATGAAACTAAAGGAGTTTTTTGTAGCCCATGCTGTCTAGAACAAAAACCTCTCTTTTTTTTTTAAAACACTTCTCCAGCTCTCCAGAATCTGTCCTTGGAAAACACGTGTAAAACAGGAAAAATCCGTTTTTTGAAATTAGGGTTTCAAAAAAAGTTTAGTATCTCCCAACTGAAAACACTTATGAAGAAAGTGAGATAGGTTATTGTAGCTAGAGAGTTTATGAAGAGAAACCTCCTTCAAAATTTCAAAATACCTTTTCCTGTGACCAGAAACGGATCTTGAAAAAGACTACTAAAACCAGAACACAAAGCTTGACTTTTAGCAGTTTCGTAGCGCAAGTTTAACTATAAATTCCCCCCACCTCAGAACGAATTTGAAGAAACTGAAAGAGGTTTTTGTAACCCTAATAGGATGCTGATCAAGTAGACCTTGAGTAACTATTTCAAACCTACTTTTGGCTGAGGCTTAGCCTCCTCAACCTGAGAGGGCTCTCTCAAAGAATTAATGATATTGAAAATGGATTAGATGGCTAACTCTATTAAACAAATGAAGAAGTGTAAGTGGTTGAAACACAATCAATAAATATCCATTGGGATTATGGGGTCAGAAAAGCTTAGTATGACAACAGTATCAGCTGAACATGGAAGTCAAGGCATCAAAATTCAATATATCAGTTAACACATAGAGATATGTAGGAAACATAGTCTATAAATGTATGAAGGAAGTTAGAGCATGTCCATGAGTTCTAAGTATCATACATTCATACTACTGCAAATAAGGAAATAAGGAAGAACATAAAACAAGCACCATTGAACTCTTTCTGAATCTTGAGAAGTAAAGCCAAAGTCTACATTCATAAAAACATAATCTTCTACAATGACACAATATGAGTCTTTCTCTGAAAATTTCCAACCTTTTGTACATTAGCTCTTCTCCTATATATAGAGCTCTTTACAAAACTGAGATTCCTTTCTCTAGGATGAGGAAAATTCGAATTCTACCTGACCTGACACCTATTGACACTTAAAATTAACTATTTAATGTAACTGACTGTTAACTGGCAGTTTTAGAGACCTAAAACAATTAGGAGTGTAACTCCTCATTATGATTAAAACGACCTTATCTAAGAATTAAACACTCCTTTTGACACCTATAACTCCACGGATTCAAATTTGATGGCGCTCATAACCCTCCAGCTGGCCCTTGATGACTCATCCTTTTACTGTTCCTAGAAACTAGGAGACTGTTCCTTGCTCTGTTCTGGCTGAAAAATAGGTCTTGGGACAGAGCCTTTATATTCTCATCCATGAAATATTTTATGAAACTGAAGGAGGTTTTTGTATCCCATGTTGTATAGAACAAAAACCTCTCTTTGTTTTTTAAAAAACTTCTCCATCTCTCCAGAATCTGTCCTTGGAAAACACGTGTAAAACAGGAAAAATCTGTTTTCTGAAATTAGGGTTTCAAACAAAGTTTAGTATCTCCCAACTGAAAAAACTTATGAATAAATTGAGATAGGTTATTGTAGATGGAGAGTTTATTAAGAGAAACCTCCTTCAAAATTCCAAAATACCTTTTCCTGTGACCAGAAACTGATCTTGAAAAATACTGCTAAAACCAGAAGACAAAGCTTGACTTTCAACAGTTTCGTAGCGCAAGTTTAACTATAAATTCCTCCCACCTCAGAACGAATTTGAAGAAACTGAAAGAGGTTTTTGTAGTTCATTATGTTAGGAAGAAAAGCCTCTTTAAGTTTTCAAAATTGAGTTCTCATCTGGTTAGAAACCCTTCTGGAATTTTACTAGTAAAAGCAGAAAACAGAGTCTTTTATGTTGAAACAGGCTTTTTCAGGGGTTTTGTAGCGCGCTACGAAAACTCCTAGTTCAGTGATTTCGTAGCACAAAACAGGATTTTTACACTGTCTGCGCTATGAAAACATGGATTTGTAGCTAATTTCAAAATTTCTTCAAAATGATGTGAGATATGATATCTAAACACATGGTGAGGCTTCTAGGACATGGAATAAGGTTGTCAAACTTTATTTAGAAAAGAGAATGACACTATTGATATGAGATGATTCAAAACCTATTATAAGTCTATGACTAGAAACAAGGCGAACTTTCCAAAGTTTAGAAGCAAAAATTTTAGGGTGATAACAGGAGACATACCCCACTCAACTACCACTTCTCCATGCATAGTAGATAAGGGAAATCTACATGCAACTGACCTATTTACACTTAGACTTGACATTGATATTAGTGGGAGATCATCTCCACTCAGCCACACTTGTATTCCACTTATGCTACACTAGTTTCCAACAATAAATGTGCACAATAGTTAGAGGAGGCACACTGCGAGAAAAGGAAAGAGGTTGGTGCCACCTACAAGACTGGAGGAAAACATTGCACAAATTTGATCTCTGCTTGGCTAAATCGAGTTCTCCTTGGGACTGAACACCATATGCCACTTGTTTGCATCAATTTTCTTGGGATTTCCTCCCAATTTTTGTATAAATCAACCTATTTTGTTCACTCTTTCCCATGGTTTGTAGCTTGATACTTGGTGAAACATGTCTCATGTGTACACTCTTTATTTGATCAATAATATCAAGACTTTGTAGGTCTAATCACTTGGCTTGTGCACTCATGCTTAGTTGTGGGATGTAACACTTGTATTTTTTCAATGATTCATATGCTTTTTTGTTCATAATCTATGTGTTTCCTTGCAAAGTTAATTGTCTTGATATCCTAGCCCATAGGGGCACTGTTGTCTAGGGGAAATGAATCCAACTATTTGGATATCCTCTTGGACATTTGCTCATATCCTAGGCTTGGCTTAGGCTTATATGTTCTTGGTTGAACAATAAGATAATCCTTTCCATCATATGAGAAAAATCTCTAAGGTTCAGTAATCATTTGTCTTGTCAGTTTTGTGTTGAAGTGCTACAGTTTTCCTTGCACACTTGGAGGTGGTGAATTTTTCTGTTGAAGCATCCACCTTTGAGAAGGATAGGGAGTCCCAATCCAACATTGACAAAGGATTTCCAAGTTATCCAAAGGGATCAAAAAAAAGAGGGATTTTAAGCCCCTCAAGTTTTGCTTCTCTCCATCCCATAAATTTTAAATTATCTCTTGGTCACTTCTTGGATTTATCATTGAATATCAAAGAAAATAGGCTTGAGATTAGGCCATTGTCTCAACAGTGGTCATTTTTTATCTAAGAGGAACAAGCTTGCTTGTTCCCTTTGATCAAGATTTAAAATAATTTTCTTAACTTGCTTAGATCTAATTTCATTTTGTGTTAGATGTTCCTAAGTTTTTCTAGACTCTTATTGTTTCATGCATGAGTTCATTTAAGCTAATTAATTCACCTTTCTTCACAATTCTTTTGGCAGAAGATTGGAGGCTACCATTAATCACCCAACTATCTGAATTTTTAGCACCTTTGTGCCAAAAATTGAGGTTGCCTATTGAGCAAACCTTAAGCCTATTTTGAGGCAGTCACAAGGAGAATAAATTGAATGTGTTATTAGTCTTCAAAAGCACCTTTGAAGAAGACCCAAAATTGTTCCTAAAATAGTCTATCTCAAAGGTTGATTTTCCTTACTACATGTGGGCAGACTTTTCCTCATTCAAGGATTTATTTTTTGTAACCTTTGAAACATATTTTTAATTGTCTCTTTAAGAGGTTCACTGAAGTTTTCATTTGAAGAATTTACGTTTTGAATTGATCCAAGATTGTTTTGTAACTTATTTTCTAATTGCATTTGATTTTCAATTCATTAAAGAGATAGTTATTTGTAGCTTAATCATTATAACTGACTAAGTGTTTGGAAAAGGAATTTTTTCCTCTCAAAGGAATTCATTGTAAGCCTTCCTTGAATTCCATTTTTCATCCCTCATTTTGTGAGAGGGATCCTAATAAAAGTAACATTTATTTTGGGAGCTTGGCGATTTTCACCTTGGCATCCCTTTTCGCCAATTGGGTAAGGTTTCCTTTGAATGGTTGCTTGAGTGGATTGTTTGCTTCTTTGGCTTTCATGCATCTTTACATTCTCTAATTTTCATCTCATTTACCTATTATGAAAATTGTTTAATGGTCTTGCTTCATTTCACTTGATTAATTTATTGGTATCCTTCATCTTGGAATTGTTTTCTTCCTTTAGTTAGAGGATTAGTTTGATTCTACATCAATATTAGCAATCTTATTTGGTTCAATTCTTACAATTTCATTAGCTAGTTCCATTTTTCAGTTTTTTCATTTATTTTGCAATTAAGCTTCTTTTTCATAGCAATTATTGCACTAACAAATCTACCTCCAACATAAGTTGGTTGACGTAGATAGTAGGTACCATCCACCCTATTGACTCCTCACTCTGAGATTAGGGCCCAAGTTGTAACAACCCTGGTCAAAATTCCATGTAATAAAGTTAATAAAGGAAAATTAATAACCAAGGTCATGGGACACATATTCCAAGATGAGTGTTGGGAAAAAAATCCTAGTGGGTGTTAATTTGGTTTATTATGGCTAAGGAAAATGGCAAAGGCAATGAAAAAGGCTTTGAAAAGGAAAAGAGGAAATTATTGGCATTTTATTTATGAAAATAATGGAAATTAGGAGAAAATGAAGGTGAAATGTCATAGGTTTCATGTGAGGAGGAAAATGAAGGAAAATAATGGAAAATTGAAGAAAATAGAGGCCTCATTAATAAAAATGCTTTTGAGGATCAGTTGGTACATTTTGTCAGTTCATTTTTGGAGCTCTCTCTCTTTTCTCTCCCTATTCTCTCTCTCTTGGACACTTAAAGAATTTTTGGATCACTCTAGCATTGGATCAAGGAAAGAAAAGGAAGGACTAAGAAGGAAAAAGGAAAGTAAAGATCAAGCAAGGAAGAGCAACATTAAGCAGCTACAGTGGTATTATTTGTAGGTATCGATATGCATGTGTGATTTCCTTGATAGTTTTGGCATGCATGGTACATGCATGTGTGTATTTGATTCTCTTGTTTTCATTGACATGGGTTTTAACAAGTGTGCATATGTTCTTCAGCCTTTCCTTGCCATTTCTATATAGCCATGGTGTGATGATTTCTCTTGTATTTGGTTAAGTTGGATTTCCAGATGATTCCGAAACAGAGTGAGGTGGCCTCTGAAAGAAAGAAAACAAGGCCTAGGAATCCCTAGACTGGAGAAGGTGGGATTGCGGTAAATCCAGAATTTTTGTGCCTCGGTGGGCCTAGGAATCCTCGACTCGTGAACGGAGGGATATACAGTAAATCCTAGAGGTGTGTGCCCTCGATCGGGCCTAGGAATGCTTGACCGGTGAATGGCGGGATATATGGTAAATCTTGGAGGGTGGATTCTAGCCTAGGAATTCTCAACCATTGTATGATGGGATATATGGTAAAGCATAGAGACTAGGAGACAGACAAATTCCTCACGGTGTAGGTGGAGAAATCTGGTGGCATCCATGCTTGTTTAGGGCCTAGTGATCCGGTGGGGATTGTGGTAAAGCCTAAGGAAACCTGGTTTGGTTTGGTTTTGAGTCCCACATTCATGCTTGGAATATGGCACGAGGGTGATTAGTTGAAAAAAATATTTGGTTCAACCAATCTATGGTCAAGTGGTTCGTGGAAGTCCAAAACTTGGTTGGCTTTGGCATTCATTAATTGTTGGGTGTGGAGCCTTATTATCTTCTTTATTCAGAGGTATGGCCGCATTGGACCCCAGTTCGTAATGGAGCGGCAATGCCACCCATTTTTTCGTCACCAGGGGGGTCTAGGCGGTGGGGGTGACGAAGATTTTTATGAGCCCCCCTTGGCGGGGGTTCAAGGGCAGTGCCCCCAAAGCTAAAAATAGATGTAAATTTGCCTTGTAAAATATTGTAATTTCATAGTCAATTTGAGTCGTTCATTAGGCGAATGATCTGACGGTAGAATTTATGTTTAATTTAGGGTTTTTTTCCCTAGAAGGCAACCCCTCACTATATATGAGGGAATTTTATTGCAGCTATGTAGATGTGTATTTTGAACAAGAAAGAGAGATGAGATTGTGTGAGAACAAAGAGGAAATTACAACGGATCTACTATAGGTTGTATCTCTTCATTTTGTTGGATAATATAAAAGGAAGTATTGGTTGTTTCTCTATGCACGTAGCCCAAATTGGGTGAACCACGTATATCTTTGACTCTCTTATTTTATGTGTTTTCTCTGTTTATGTTTCTGCAATATTTTATGTGTTCCATTGCTCTGTAATATATAATTTTCTAACATTAATAAGAGATTTTTCTCCTTGGTATTTCATGTGTAAATGTATTGGCTTATATGTGGATTTTATGGTTGTTATATCCTTATTATTTGTATTGGTTATATGTTGGTTATGAGTATGTTTTATGACAAACTTGATATATGGCTCTCATCATATTTTGATTAGTAATTGAAAGAACAATGAATACGTGACCTAATAGATGATAATGCAACTATTGTGGTATGGCAATAATGCTTCTTTATGAATCTCATATAACTATGAGACCCCTATGCTCAGATCTGTGGTTATGACCTGTAGATTGCATATTTGTGACATGTTTGATGAAATGTTTGTCATGGCTAGTTGGGGTTCGGTCAAGTCCTTACTCAAGTGTTTGCATTAGTACCTTTCTTTTAGTGTCATTTATCATTCCTGAAAGTTTCATGAAGTTTTGGGCAACGGCTTGAGTCCTGGCCCTAAAAAAGTGGTATAGAATCTATAGTCACTAGCTTAGAACTGCCTGGAAAAGTCCATAGTCACTGGCATGCCTTGATTTGGGAGCAACTGGAAGGCTTTGATTGCATGCATGCCTTTTCATGGGAGTGACTGAGGCGCTAAGACAATAAAAATATAAGTTGTCTCATGGATTAAGCACCTAGAAGGGTTGGTTACCTTCTGAAGGGTTTGTAGCTTCTAGGGAAGGTCAGTTTGGTTGTGTTTTGTCGGTTCCACTTCCTGAAATGTACTTGGAGAGTTGAATCACATCATAGTAGCCTCTCGTTACATGTTTACCCCAGTTTATTGGTTAGCTTGGGTAAACATGGGAGGATGGTGTTACAGAGTGGTATCAGAGCATGGTTCACCCCTTGGACTGGATGGGCGGTGTGTTGATCATGTATTCATGTCGGTTGCATATATGTGTTCTATATGCTTGTGGTCTATGTACTTGTATTGTATTCATGGTGGTGGTCATGGTTGCAGTGGTGTCACCATGTGAAAGTGGATGGTGTTTTTTTGGATGTGGTTGTCATGAGTGTATGTTGGTTATGCATTGGTTATGCATGTCATTGCTTATATATTGTTATGCATACATTGATATGGTTTTAGTTTTCATGCATGAGGTCATGATATGTGGTTGGTATGATCAGGCATTGATAACTAGATAGTGGTTAAACTGATTTTATATGCTAATTTGACTATGATTATACATGTATCATGCCAATCTGGTTGATCTTGCAAATGAGATATCCTCCCCTGAACTGTACTGAGGTATGTTGATTATGTTATGTTTTGGTTTTCGCTGATATGGTGTACTTGTAAGAAAGAGATCAAAGATGACTAACAAGATGGTAGACTACAGTTCACGAAATCCTCCCTATGGGTCAGATGAGTAGCGTGGTTTTGGGCATTATTCTAATTTAACAGACACATTGAGAAGCTTGAAAGTAGAAATAAGGAATTGCAAGGCAGATAATGATTGGATCATTCAGGCATAGGAAAAACAAGTAGAATTCAATGCAGTAATCCTTCAAAGTTTGTCAGAATTACAGAGACATGGACCACTTCGAATGAGCTATGGATAGGAGGACAGAAATAATAGGGCATATGGCAGTAGGTCTCATGGTGGGCACAAGTCGGATGGAGATGAAACGATCAAAGATGGTATGCACTTGGATACTCCAGATAGGAGAGGTGATGGACATAGGTTCTATTCTAGTTCTGGTTCTGATCGGAACTATGATCATCATCGTTATCATCCTTACAGGAGGAGTGATAGGAGATATTTTCTAGATGAGTTCAACAAAGCGAAGCCACATACCTTTGATGGGGATTTGAATAATTCATAGGATACATAAGCATGGCTACTTGGGATGAAGTTTGAGTTACATGAATACACAGAGAATATGAAGGTCATAATAGCTATCTTCAGCCTCAAAGGGAAAGCATACATCTAGTGGGAAGATGTGAAGTGGGTTAGAGACATCATGACAAAATACTTGAGTTGGCATGAATTCAACAGACTTTTTAGGAATAAGTACTTGTCAGACAGGTACTACAACAACAAAGCCAAGGAATTCTATGAGCTAAAGATGGGATATATGATAGATGAGGATTACATGACTAATTTCATGGAGTTATTAAGGTATGTACCATATCTTAAGGACGATAAGACCAAATTTCATGGATTTGTTAGTGGATTTCCATTAGAATTTAGAGATTGGATTGAGTATGATGAGCCTCAGTCACTTGAGGAAGTTATTGGGAAATTGAAGCATTGTTATGAGCAGTCAAAGCATAAGAAAAAATTGCAATAGGGCTGGAAAGGGAAAGATAAGCTAAAGGTCAATGGAAACCAAAAATAACAAGGTCTTGGGATGTAGGTGAGAAAGAAAATGTTGCTCCTTACAAGAAGTTTAATGGGTCACAGCATGGAGGGAAGCAGAATAAAGGTGATGGTATAGGAAGGTTGCAGTGTTGGACATTGTTGAAAAGTGTAACTAGGTTCAGTCTGTTGAAGGAAAGTGTAACTAGGTTCGGTATTTGTCAATATAATTTTGATCTTTGTACTTGTCAAGAAAAAAGAAATATTATTTTTATAAATTATATGAATGAGTTTCTTTCTCATTCCATAGGTCTAGGAAAGTCAAAGAGTCTAAATTATGTTAAAGATCTCTTCTTGAGAATTTATGTAATGTACATGGGTCAACCTAGTGTCAAGTAGCCCTCCAAGACAAGCACCATCTTCCAAAGAAGAAGACTACCAGCAACACGATGTGAAAGACAGTCAAGTCAGCTTCATAATATATAGAGATGACATGTCATCTCAATAAATAGACACCACGGTTCATAATGAAATATTGGCTAATATGAAAGAATAACCACTATATATACCCCATTAGGGACTGTGCAGAACAGGGGTACAGAACTCAGATCCTCTGAAATCTCGGATGGGTACAGTGACTCAGAAATTTCGGATAAGTGCAGAAGTTCAGGTTTTTCAGATGGAAGGATCTCTGTGGTTTTCGGTGATGTTTCAGCCTCCTCACGGTCTCAATAAATCACTATCTAGGAATGCTAAAACAAATTCCCAGTATTAGAATATATGCAGTGAAATACACTCTCGGCATACCTCTCTATAAAGCATATAGTCTCGGTATTTTTGTGAACAAAAGGATCTTAAAGAAACACCCTCAGTCTTGGCATACACTTAAGATGCAATTATATTCCGAACTTATAAGTAACAGTCACAAGCATTATTATGATCTAAAGTAACAGTCACAAGCATGATGATTATCTCAGTATATATATCATAGCATAAATATCTTGGTGATCCTACAAAAATACTCTCAATACATACATATCTCGATATGGACCTCATTATTGTGATGAATATTTCAGTGAAGGTGCATGAATGATGAACTCGATGAAGCAGTAGTGTTGATGATAATCTCAACAATAAGAAGAAGGATTGGTGACTTGGTCTTGGAGTGGCCTAGTAGGTCAAGGGTTATGGTCTTGGTGTTCGTCAATTGGAATATCTATAAGAAGAATTTTGTGTGAGTTTTCCTCTCCAAGAGGGAGAGGTTTTGGCCCTGGTAGAAAGCCAAACATCTTGTGTTATTGTCCCTTTGTTTTTGGTAGAAGTTTAATGAAGTAAACACACACACTAATAAGAAGAAGAAGATAAAGCTAAGTTAAATTGTAAAAGCACTTCACAAATTGTTATCAAGCCTAGAAGAATCCTACTAATACTAATTTCCCTAGATTCTTCAACACGGTCTTCATAATGACATGTAATTGTAATTTTATGTAAGAGATGTAAAGAAGAAAAATAAAATTATTGTAATGCTTGCATCATGGGTTTCATGAGCAAGAGATTTTATTTTTAGTATAGGCTCCCATTGAGAGCCCTTAGGAATTTTGTCATCTAGTCATAAAATTCTAAAGATTCATTGTCATGTAATGAAGACATGTTACACATTGTAAAGAGTCATACTTGTCTAGTAAATTCATCATCCAAGACCTTGTCACTAGCCCTCATCAAGTCAACCTACAACGAAGATATTATTCTAGAAGATGAAGTCAACCCTCTCCAAAGGTGGTGTCGGCCTAAACAGTCATGACAAATGACTATATATACAAGTGTGTGTCCTCATTTGGAAACAAGAAATTCAATAAACTTCAAGTCTACAAAGAAGTACGAAAGAGATACTAGAATAAGTCTCTATATCAGCACAGCAAGAAGGAAGGATAACGAAGATAGTTGTGACTGTTTTGGGCTAATTTTTCTTCCCACATGCGAAGGTAGCAGATCTGAAGGTATCAAGAGAAGGTCGAAGGATTGCAGCTACATTGAGGTGATATTGTTTGGGTAGAATACCTTGCTAGAAGGAACCGAGTAGAAGTGCAATAAGTCTCTCTCTTAAGGAGACTATTCAAGGAAGAAAAAATAATCTAGGTTTTTTGTGGTAGGTTTGCAGACCTACAAGAAGAAACCGAGATTCTAAAGGAATTTGAGAAGAAGAAGAGAAAGAGAAGCGTTGGAGAGGAGGATAGTGACTTGGTCTTGGGAGGACTCTAGTGTCAAGGGTCTTTGTCATGGTCTTGGTATTCGTCAATTGAAGATCTAATAAAAATTTTGTTTGGTTTTTCCTCTCAAAGAGTGAGAGGTTTTGGCCCTAGATGACAAGCATATATACTGTGTCTCTTGTATCTTTATTGTTCATGATTTGGTAATTGTCTTGATGAAAATAACACAATAATAACTCATGAAGATAAGATCTTAACTAAGAAGAAAAAATTCTATTACAAGAAATTATCATAGTAGAGAAATCAAGTATCTATTGATTCCCTAGATTACTCAACATGGTATCAGAGCTAAGGTGCTAAAGTCAAGGAGGGGCATCTAATCAAGGAGACACATAGGGATCGAGGTTCAAGAGAGGGGTCAAAGCAAGATATCAATATCTTCATCATACTAAAACCCCAGATCAAAGAAATTTACTTCAACAAGAGTCTTGGAATCATCATCAAGGAGGAAGACGAAAGAAATACCAAAACCATAGAAGCATTTTCAAGATCATCACTCATCCATCATCTAAGGAGTGGAAGGTTTTCAAAGACTAAGGGAGACTAGATTGAAGAAAATTATCATTCTCTTGAAAAAGGGTTCGTAAAGTAAGCTCTCCCTCATCAAAGAATACTTCAAGGAGTAATCTTATACTATCTATATCACCATCAAAATTAAGGAGGAAGCAAGTGAAGAAAGAAACATCTACTAAAGTAAGTATATGACTTCATATGAATCTATCAATTTTTTATTTGCAAGGACAACAACAAATTAGTTGGGGCTTCAAATTTTCTTGCATGGAAGAAAAGAACAGACCTAAACCTCATTGAGAATGAAGTCATGGTTCACATCAAGGGGTCAATAACCCAACCTTCCAAAGAATATGCTCAAGCACTTGCTAAATTCATGAAAGGGGAAGTGAGGGCCCAAAGGATTCTCATAGAATCCATCAAAGTCTCTCATCCCATATGTATCAAAATTAGACAGTTCAAAAGCAATATATGACAAATTGGTAGAGTTGTTTTCTGTAAGTACTGCAGGAGAAGTTATCTCTCTAAGGAAAGAACTCTACAAATTGAATATCTCAAGGGAAGAAGGAATAGCCTCATATTTTATGAGGATTTCAGAAATAAGAGATCAACTTCAAGATCTAGGTGAAATAATGTCTGACAAAGAAATGACCATTGTAGTATTAAATGCACTACCAGAGGAATGGGGTAACTTCACTTCAAGTATTTATGGGAAGAAAGGAGCCACTCCTTTCCAGGATATATGGTCATTATGCAATATTGAAGAAACCATATTGAAGGAAAAATTGATGTGGGATCAAATGAGCAGAATCAAGCATATGCTACAATGACAAAAGGAAAGGGAATGTTTTGTAAGTTTGGTCCTCAAAAGAAAAAGAAGAACATAGCTAAGATGCAGTGCTATGGATGCCAAGAATATGGGCACTATAGAAGAGAAACAAGGAAGAAGCTCATATTATCGAAGAAATGGAAGAACCTAAAATGAAGAAGCCTAAGAAGGAGGAAGTGAGAGATCTCTACTATGATTGAGATAATCTCCTTCACTAAAAGGTATTCTTCTATTGTGTAAATTATAGATAGGAATCTTGGTAAATATGATAGGATGCATCATATTATAAAATGGAATCATGGTAGAAGCATTAGAAATAAGTGCTCATGACATAAGTAAAATGAAGGATGTCTGGGACAAAATATATAGCTATGTGGGATATAGCTCCTGGAAACCTCATTAAAATCTCAAAGGATACTTATGGAAAAAGGAAGAAGTCATATAAGACAAGGCTCATCATACATTAGTCAATAAGATAACATATGCAGGATAGGATATGCAAGATCCTCTAGATTCTCTAATGAAACCTTCATTGTAAGGTTCACCAATCATAAGGAGATGCAAGTGTTTCATCAAGAATTCAAAACTTGTGGAATTCATGGGATGATGGTATGATGACATAACAGAGAAGCAGGTCAATGGAATGAAACTCCTTCATTCAGAGAAATATGTTGCAGGAAATCTAGATGACCCAAATGAAATATAAGGTATGTATGCTTACATGTGATATTAAGGAAGTCATGTCATATGGTTGCAGGAAAAATGGATCAATGTTCTATCTTGAGAACCATGATCAAAGGAAATATATCCTATGCAGGAATGCATAAGTCACATATTTACTAGATGAAATCAACATAATATGTCCTCATACGGAGTATACGATTGCGGAACTCTATTTGGAAGTTCCTGGGAATGAAATATGTGAAGAAAGAAAGAAAGAGGCCATGGAATAAGAAACAATGGTAAAGGCATTCAACATCTGAAAGACGAAGAATATTTGACTATAATATCTCCCACAAAGATATGAAGACATTGATGGAAGTCTGGAAAATATAGAGACACTTGACAATACATATATTTATGAGATGTGTAAACATGTTGGTTGGATGTTGATGCCTACAGGAAGATGTCCTAATGAAATACCATCACAAAGGTAATTATGATTTAAGTGTTCATTTCTTATTTGTGAACTAGTTTCTGGATGGGCTTATGCAGGGCTACGAAAGGGAAGAATCGTGGATGTCTTCTAAGATAACCATATAGAAGGATGCAAGATCCTTCTGAAGAATAAAACATGATGAAGGTATCATAACATGAATTAATGCCATATGAAGACTGATAGATCACTTTCTGATGAGATGAATGATGACATGACTGACTCATGGATGAAAGTGATCAATGGTCTGTGCCCTATGAAGAAGTCCAAAAAGGTGAAGACTCCATGAAAAAGAAATTCATGACATCGAAGGAAGGAGTTCCTCAAGCAGTTGTTTGTCCCATCATCTCCACCTGAGGAGTTGTTGTAGGTACCTAATTAAGAGGGAGCCTGGAAATAAGTTTCTTACTTTGAAGAAACTTGGAAATTCATAAGCCAAGAGGAGAGCTTAGGTACATTCCTTCGGTAGGAATGAGTACATTCCTTTATTGGAATAGATATGTACTCCCTAATTGAAAGGGAGAGATAGACACATCATTCTGGTCTTCACTTGGGAAGACATAATGGAGGATTGGGTAATAATTTGGCATCCAATACTATTTGAGGATGAGATAGGGCTTCCAAGATAATAATATTTGTAGAGGACCGATATTCTTTGAGGACTGGGGAGTCCAAGATAAGAATAGTCCTGACAGAACACACCCTGAGAACCCGAGTGGGGTATGTTCCCAGAGAGACAATGATGAGAGTGTCTATAAATCATTGGTCTTGTAGGAATTTACAGGGTAAGTTCCACAGAAGAATACCAAAAGGACACCGCTCACAACCAGATCTCAAATCAATACACCAGTATTTTTGACGTGGTTAAAACCCTCAGAGTGCAAGGAGGGAAACAGTCCACGGCCTGTCCCAACGTGGGTACAGACAATTTATTAATCAAAGAATGAAAATTTACATAAGCTTCTCTCATGCACGGATTACCCGAACAATGACCCTCCATGCGCTTTAAATAGAACTCATGGACCAATCGGGTGTCAAGCCACGGATCAAGTGTCGGTAATACCGAGGTGAGAGTGAACCGTCGGATCACTACATATCGTGACCGTCGGATTGTAAGTTACAAAATGTACAACGGTAAAGAAACACACTTTACCTAACTCTAACCTAACTCTATACTAGACCAAGTTGAACTTAACTATATCCTATGTGTCGGAATATCCTAACATCCCCCCTTAAGAACAACTTGGGATAGGATTGAAGGATTTACAAATATGACACAATAGGAGAAGGAAGGAGGCACTAGAGCCTATCCCCCCTTAGTGACAACTTCCTGAACTCCAAGCATATATCGAAGTTTAGTGAACTTCGCCTCTGTGAGAGCCTTTGTGAAGATGTCTGCAACCTGATCATCGTTGGACAATATTGCACTTCAAGAACATGGTCAAGAATGAGCTTTCTGATGAAGTGCATGTGTAGTTCAATGTGTTTGCTGCGCTGATGCTGGACTGGATCTTTGCATAGCTGAATGGCACTTTGATTATCACACCAAAGTGTGGTTGGATGCTGCTGCTCAAAGCCAAACTCTGATAGGATCTGACGAAGCCACAAGGCTTCCTTACTAGCTTCCACGGCACCACGATACTCTGCTTCTGCTGACGAAAGAGAAATGGCAGCCTGTTTCTTACAAGCCCATGTAATAGGTCCTGAACCAAGAGTGAAGACATAACCGGCAGTAGACTTCCGATCATCAAGGTCACCAGCCCAATCAGAATCAGTGAAACCAACTAACAGAGGAGCTGCTTTGGCACTGTAATGAATCCCAAACTGTATTGTACCTCGAACATAACGAAGTATTCTTTTAGCTGCTTTCCAATGACTTTCACGGGGGTTTTGCATAAAACGAGCAACAAGGCCAACAACAAAGGAAAGATCAGGACGAGTATGGGTTAAATACAAGAGTTTTCCGACAAGTTGACGGTATAAGGTAGCATCAACTTCAGGAGAAGTACAAGAGACTGAAAGTTTGACTCCAGACTGAAAGGGAGAAGGGGCTGGCTTACAGTCTTCCATGTGAAAATGACGAAGAATATCACAAGCATACTTGGACTGGGAAAGGAAAATACCCTCTTGGGATTGCAAGACTTGAAGACCGAGAAAATAGTGTAAGTGTCCTAAGTCTGTCATTTCAAATTTCTTTTTAAGGCTGGACTTCACATGGTTTATAAGGTTGGGATCACTACCAGTAAGAATAAGATCATCAACATAAAGAACAAGGATGATGAGAGAGTTGCCCACTTTCTTGGTGTAGACAGTATTGTCAGAATGACACCTAGAAAAGCCAGATTCTAAAAGAAAGCTATCCATTTTGGCATACCAAGCTCGAGGAGCTTGCTTGAGGCCATAAAGGGATTTCTTAAGGCGACAAACGAGGCTGGAGTCTGTTTGTATGAAGCCAATGGGTTGTTCCATATAGATTTCTTCCTGCAAGTCCCCATGCAAGAAGGCAGATTTAACATCCATTTGATGTACTTCCCATTTTAAAGAGGCAGCAAGGGAAAGAACAAGGCGGATAGAGTTCATTTTGGCAACTGGAGAGAAGGTTTCAGTGTAGTCAATGCCTTCAACCTGTGAAAAGCCCTTAGCAACTAGACGAGCTTTATGTTTATTAACTTTCCCATCTGGTCCATACTTGGTTCTGTAAACCCATTTGCATCTAACAAGTTTGCGTCCCTTTGGTAGAGGAACAAGATCCCATGTATCATTTGTCATCAATGAATGATATTCTTCATTCATAGCTGTTTCCCAATGTGGATGGCCTGAAGCTTCTGCAAAAGTGTCAGGATCATGATTTACTGGAGCTTGAGCCAGTAAAGAAGAGGCTCTTTCAAACTGAGAACGTGTACGTCGCTGATCTGTAGGATCACCGGCAAGATCACCTGCTGCATCCCGAGTAGCACGGACCCATCTTGGAAGTTGAGGATCCTGAGAAGGTGGGGAAGGATTATCATCCTCGCTTTCATCATCAGAAGAAGAAATGTTTTCAAAGATAGAAGAGATAGGAAGAGGTGGCACATCCGCCGGACTAGGCTCGCAGGCCGATTTATTTTCATCAAATTTTACATCTCTTCTAATGATAACATTTTTGGACTTAAATGGAATAAGTCTATAGCCTTTTACATCTTCAGAATATCCAACAAAAGTACATTTCTCACTCTTAGGTTCTAAGGCTTTATGCTTTTCATCTGGAATATGGGCCCATGCTTCACTTCCAAACACACGAAAGTGACTTACATCTGGTTTAATGGAACTCCAAGCTTCTTCTGGAGTGATATTCTCTAGAACCTTAGTAGGAGTGCGATTGATTATATAATTTGCACAATTAATTGCTTCGGCCCAAAAACTAAGACTGAGTCCTTTAGATTGCAGCATACAATTAGCCATTTCCTTTAAGTGCGATTTTTCCTTTCAGCTACACCATTTTGTTGTGGAGTGTATGGAACAGTATGTTGCATTTGAATTCCATTTTCGGTGCAAAAGTTGATGAATGCATTTTTAACATATTCTCCACCATTATCAGTTCTTAGCTTAAGAATTTGATGTCCAGATTGTTTTTCAACGAATGCTTTGAAGGCCAAAAAGGTGGTAAATACTTCGCTCTTGAGTTTTAAGAAGTATACCCAAGTGCGTCTAGAGAAATCATCAATGAAAGTTAAGAAGTACTTGCAGCCAGAGAATGAAGCAACAGGAAGAGGACCACATAAATCACTGTGCACAAGCTGTAAAGGGGCTGAGGCGTGCCAAGAGGCACGTTTGTCAAAACTGTCCCGATGATGTTTTCCGAGTACACATCCGGAACAAACACCATCTTTGCAAGATACCATAGGAAGACCTGTCACCATGTTTTCTTTACATAGATGCTGAAGGGAGCGATAGTTTAAGTGACCATACCGCTCATGCCAAAGTTTGCTCACTTCATCATTATGAGCAACAAATACTGAGGGAAGATGGGATGACCCAAAGTTGTGAAACTTATACAACCTTTTGGAATCATCAGCAAGACCAGTAGCTAGAATCTGTTTAGGATCTTTTAGATCCTTGATTACAACATCATGAGGTGAAAATTCAACAATTTTACCTTCACCTGAATGAGTTATCTGATAGACAGATAGAAGGTTGCAGGATAAGTTTGGAACACATAATACATCATTGAACTGACCATTGTCTAGATGAACAGTTCCAGTCCCTACAACATTAAGAGATCTATCATCACCAACATATATATTTTTGGTGTTACAATCATTTAAAGAAGAAAACATGGCTTGGTTTTTGGCCATGTGACAAGAGGCTCCAGAATCAATGAGCCACTCATGAGAATGAGAAGAAGAAGAAGATACATTTAATGCATAACCAGACTGAGATGATTGACGATGACATGCAGAAAATGCCGTTCCGGAAGTTGAAGTTGAAGTAGGCTCCAGATGGATGTTATGTTTCTTCATTGCGGCTTCCAAGGCTTCCATCTTCTTAAAGCATTTAGATTCTAAGTGGCCATCTCGATTACAAAAGTTACAATGTCTTTCAGTCTTCTTCCATTTGTTTTTATTGGCTTATCATATTGCTGAAATGATCTTTCATCTTGAGGCTGAGTTGGTTTAGGACCATTCCTTTGAGGATAAGACTTCTTAGGATTCTTTGAATTTGGATGCTGCTGGGCGGCTAACGCTTTTGTGGAAGAGTTTCCAAGATTAAGAAGACCAAGGTGTAAGAGTTTTTCTTGTTCTCTTATTAAGGAATCACAAAAAGAGTCAAAGGAAGGGGGCTTGTAGTCTTTGCCTTGACAAATGAAAGCTTCCCTGGTAGAATGGAAAGTGGAAACAAATACAGAGTAGGCTGGCCCTAACTTAGTAAGGATGGAATAAATAAGGTTACCATCTTCTTTCTTAACTTTAACACCTTCCAAGAGATATCTAAGGTTCTTGAATTTTGACAAGAAATCTTCAATGCAAGAAAAATTATTAGGATCCAAAGTAAGCAGCTCATTTTCAAGTTGATGGGCTCTAATTTCATTTTTAATCCCAAAAACTTTAGCAAGTTTTTCTAATGCTTCATGAGGAGTTTCAATTTCTGCAATGTGGAATCTAAGATCAGGAGAAACAGACATTCCTATCAAACCACGTGCTTGATCTTGTCGATTTTCCCATTTTTCGGCCTTGTCTTCATCTTTGGGTTTCTTCTCTTGGTCTGTGGCTATTCTGAAGAGACCTTTACTTCTAAGTAAATCTCCCATGTAGGCTACCCATTGGAAGTAGTTAGTGCTGTCAAGAATGACTTGGCATGGACTTTCCATTTTGAAAAACAACTGAAGCTGAAGATGCTGAAAGTAAGTGGTCCAATGGATAGATCTCGAAAAAATAGGCGGTTTTAAAAAAAACGGCTCTGAAAAAGGCTTCCGGATGAAGAAGTTATGGCTTTTTGAAAAAAAATTGTTGACGTTGCCGGCAAAGTGCGCGAATGTGCGGGAATGAAAAAATCCGCCCCCACAAAATGGAGACTTGAACCCAAGACCTCTACTCTCTTAAAAGGTCTTTGAACCAATTGATCTATACAAAAGATTTGAGAGAGAGAGAGAGAGAGAGAGAGAGAGAGAGAGAGAGAGAGGGGGGGGGGGGCCTCGATTTGCGTGCTTGCCTTGGGAAGACTCTTTTCCCCTACAAAACACAAAACACAAAACCCAACACGAATATCCAAAGAAAAACGAACCTTACGGCTCGAAGTTAGCTTTAGCCAAAAAACTAGAAATTTTAAAAAAAAATCTCAAAGTTAGCTTTTAGCCGAAAAACTAAATATTTTCCTCAATGTTTCTGATTTTCCGAGATCACACTAAGGTGCAGGGAAAAGAGCATACGCATGAGAAAAATCCTTTCTTTCTGTTTCTGATTTGCCCAGATCGCACAGAGTCGCAGGGCAAAGAGCATACGCAGAAATGAAAGGTATAGATCCGGGAAAAAAAAAAGGCTAAATAAACCGAAACCGAAATAAGCAGAGAGAAAATGACAGTAAACTGCAAAAAAAACACTGTATACCTCCCGATCTGAAAAATGACGCAGCTAGGGCTACCGGAAACCTTTTCGCGTGAAACGAAAGGGGTTCCTCACTGAAACAGATGCTCCGAATGCAACAGAGCAGTCCTCTCGGCCCGAAAGCAGTCAGAAACAGCAGATCTAGGAAACGACAGCCGCATGCAGTTCTACCGGCTTCAGATTTGGATCACCAACGGACGCGGCCCTCAAATAGCTCTGATACCATGTAGGAATTTACAGGGTAAGTTCCACAGAAGAATACCAAAAGGACACCGCTCACAACCAGATCTCAAATCAATACACCAGTATTTTTGACGTGGTTAAAACCCTCAGAGTGCAAGGAGGGAAACAGTCCACGGCCTGTCCCAACGTGGGTACAGACAATTTATTAATCAAAGAATGAAAATTTACATAAGCTTCTCTCATGCACGGATTACCCGAACAATGACCCTCCATGCGCTTTAAATAGAACTCATGGACCAATCGGGTGTCAAGCCACGGATCAAGTGTCGGTAATACCGAGGTGAGAGTGAACCGTCGGATCACTACATATCGTGACCGTCGGATTGTAAGTTACAAAATGTACAACGGTAAAGAAACACACTTTACCTAACTCTAACCTAACTCTATACTAGACCAAGTTGAACTTAACTATATCCTATGTGTCGGAATATCCTAACAGGTCTTGCCAGCATTGAGTTCAAATCTTGTGGAGAGATAGAGTTGTTAGTCAAGGCATTCCTATGTAACAATGTTGGTCGATATGATGCTAAAAAAATGGGTTACCAATCCGATTCTTGTTATGAGAAATTCTTCAAATTGAGAATGACCAAGTACCATTATGAATACCTCCCTAGTTAATATGGAGTGATCAAAAGTGTAACTAGGTTCAGTCTTCATAATGACATGTAATTGTGATTTTATGTAATGCCTACATCATGGGTTTTGTGAGAAAGAGATTTTATTTTTAGTATAGGCTCCCATTGAGAGCCCTTAGGAATTTTGTTGTCTAGTCATAAAAGTCTAAAGAGTCATTGTCATGTGATGAAGACATGTTACACATTGTAAAGAGTCATACTTGTCTATGTAAATTCATCCTCCAAGACCTTGTCACTAGCCCTCATCAAGTCGGCTTACAACGAAGAGATTATTCTAGAAGATGAAGTCTACCTTTTCCAAAGGTCATGCTGGCCTAAACAATCATGACAAACGACTATATATACAAGTCAATGTCCTCGTTTGGAAACAAGAAATTCAATAAAACAAGTCTACAAAGAAGTGTGAAAGAGATACTAAAAGAAGTCTCTATATCAACGCAGCAAGAAGGAAGTATTGTGAAGATAGTTGTGACTGTTTTAGGCTAATTTGTCTTCCCACGTGTGAAGGTAGCAGATCCGAAGGTATCAAGAGAAGGTCAAAGGATTGAATCTACATTGAGGTGATATTGTTTGGGTGGAATACCTCACTAGAAGGAACAGAGTAGAAGTGCAATAAGTCTCTCTCTTAAGGAGACTATTCAAGGAAGAAAAAGTAATCTAGGGTTTTTGTGGTAGGGTTGCATACCTACAAGAAGAAACTGAGATTCTGAAGGAAGCCGAGAAGGAGAAGAGGAAGAGAAGCATTGGAGAGGAGGCTGGTTACTTGGTCTTGGGAGGACTCTCGTTTCTAGGGTCTTTGTCATGGTCTTGGTATTCATCAATTGAAGATCTATAAGAAGAATTTCATTTGGGTTTTCCTCTAAAAGAGTGAAAGGTTTTGGCCTTGTCTAACAAGCCTATATACTGTGTCATTGTATCTTTATTGTTCATGATTTGATAATTGTCTTAATGAAAAGAACACATTAATAACTCAAGAAGAGAAGATCATAACTAAGAAGAAAAAATTCTATCACAAGCAATTATCATAGTAAAGAAATCAAGTATCTATTGATGCCCTATATTACTCAACATAAAATTGGTAAGGAGCATATTAAGAGGGATTTTTCACAGAATCAAAGAGGTGGGCCTTAGATTTACAATGCACAAGAAGCACAGACAGTTGGGCATGTTGGGGATAGAATTCCAATATTTATGTAGCATTGGATAACAAGAAGGCAGATCACCAAGAAACTGTTATCGAGATGGACGGTAAGATTTGTGATCAAGTTGTTTCCATTTTGATTGACCTTGGATCTAATTATAGTTATGTTAATCTTGACCTAGTGGATAAGCGTGGTTTGAATAAATGAGTGCATGCAAAATATTGGTTAGTGCAGTTGGTTACAGGTACAAAAAAGAGAGTGTATCATTGGGTAAGAGATTTTGTATTCGAGTTGAATGGCATGCCTACCTCAGCACATTTGAATGTATTTCCATTGGGATCATATAGTATGCTTTTAGTCATGGACATGTTGTATCTTCGTAGGACCAAAGTGGATTTTTATGACAAGGCCATTGAGTTATTGGATGACAATGGAGAACAAAGAGTCTTGTAGGGTAAGAATAATGCAACATCAATTAGAATGGTGACAACTATGCAGGAAAAGCGCAATCGTAGAAAAGGGTGTGTGTTATTTGCAGTGCATATTTCTAGTGATAAAGGTAAGGATGTTGATGATGCAGAGGTATTGAGCAGGTACCCTATCTTGCAGCAATTTCAATATGTGTTTCCAGCAGAGATTTCAAAGTTTCTGTCTCACAGAGAGGTGGACTTTTCCATTGAGTTGGTATGAGGGGCAGCACCAAAATCGAAGGCACCATACAGGATGAGCACACCAGAGTTAGTAGAGTTGAAATTGTAGTTGAAGTAAATTCTTGACAAAGGATATATTAGGCCAAGTGTATCGACGTGGGGTGAACTAGTGTTGTTTGTGAAGAAGAAGGATGGTACTCTCAAGCTATGCATTGATTACATGTAGGTGAACAAGTTGACCATCAAGAACAAGTATCCATTGCCAAGGATTGATGACTTGTTCAATCAGTTGAAGGGAGTAGCATTGTTCTAGAAGATTGATCTGAGATCAAGATACCATCATGTACACATCAAGGAAGAGGAAATATACAAGACACCTTTCTAGACTAGGTATGGGCATTGTGAGTTTGTTGTACTTCCATTTTGTTTGACTAATTCTCCGGCTACATTTATGTGCTTGATGAATAGTGTGTTGTGTTCTTACCTGGACAATTTTTTTATTGTATTCATTGATGAAATCTTGATATATTCTAAAAATAAGGAAGAGAATTTCGATCAGTTAGCAGCAGTGTTGAGATTACTAAGAAAGCATCAGTTGCATGCCAAGATTATAAAATGCAGTTTCTTTCAGACAGATGTACATTAATTGGGGCATGTTGTTTCCAAGGAAACCATAACAGTGGATCCAGAGAAGATAAGGGTTATCATGGAGTGGGAATCTCCTAGAAATGTGGATGAGGTAATATCATTTATGGGGCTAGTAGGTTATTATAGGAGGTTCATCGTGAAATTCTCTCACATTACATATCCTATTACATCACACAGGAGGCAAGGTAGGAATTTTGACTGGACAGAGGAATGTGCAGTCAGTTTCAAGCAATTGAAGCAATTGTGGACAAATGCTCCAATGTTAAATATTTCATATCCGGACAAAGATTTTGTCGGGTTTACAGATGCTTGCAAGAGAGGACTTGGTGGAATCCTGATGAAAGAAGGGCAGGTAGTATGTTATGAGTCGCATACACTAAATGAATATGAGTAGAATTATACGACACATAATCTTGAGTTGGAAGCGATCATCCATGCATTGAAGATGTGGAGACACTATCTTCTTGGAAGGAGATTCATATTGATGAGTGATCACAGTGGATTGCGGTATCTTTCTGACCAACTGAATCTAAATTCCAGACAAGATAAATGGTTGGCCACGATCAGTGAGTTCGACTTTGCGATTAGGTACATTAAAGGTAAAGAGAACATGGTTTAAAATGCTCTTAGTAGGCGAATATAGGTGAATCGCATACAAGTTAGGAGCTCTTATGGGACAAACTTACAGGATCAGATCTTACAGGCAGGACAACAAGATGGTAGGTACATGGAGCTTATGCATAGGTTACAGTAAAGTACAGGTGATCAGGATGTGGACTATTGTCTTACAGTAGATGGTTTGGTCATATTTAAGGACAGGATATATGTGTTGAATGACAGTGAGCTCAAGAAAGACTATCTTGAGAGAGTTTCATGCAAAACCATATTCAGGTCACCTAGGATACCATAAGACGTTGATAGCAATGAAGAAGTTTTATGGTTGAATCTGAAGAAGGAAGTGAAAGAGTTTGTGGCTAGATGTTTGGACTATCATTAGGTGAAAGTCGAATGCAAGAATTGAGGTGGACTACTACAGCTGATCCTTATTCCAGAGTGTAAATGGGAGGTCATTTCCATGGAATTCATCACAGGTTTTCCTAGGACAACTATGGAACATGATTTCATCATAGTTGTGGTGGAAAGGTTGACTAAGGTTGCACACTTCATTCTAGTGAAGAATACTTATTTAGATAGAGATGTGGCATAGGTATTCATCAGATATGTAGTGAGGTTTCATGGTGTTCCAAGGAATATTATGTTAGACAAGGATGCTAAGTTCACTTCCAATTTTTGGAAGGAGTTGTTTGCAAGTTTGGGGATAGAGTTCGCCTTCAGCGGAGTTTATCATCCACAGATAGATGGATAGCCAGAGAGGGTCAACAAGATATTGGAGTACGTGTTGAGGATGTATGTGATGCATCAGCAGAGGAGATGGGAGGAGTACCTTTTGTTGGTTGAGTTTGCTTATAACAATGGGTATTAGGAGTCACTAAGGATGAGTCTATTTTAGGCACTATATGGGCAGAGTTGTAATACTCCCATCATTTGGAGTGATCCAGTGAAAAAGGTATTGATAGGATTGGACATGTTGGCATATATGGAAGAGGAAATGTAGGTTATCAAAAAGAATCTAAAGGCAGCACAAGATAGGCAAAAAGGTTATGTAGATCAGAATAGGTTGTTTAATGAGTGTTAGGTTGGGGTGTTAAAATTGTGAAATGGCAATCAAAATCCACTTTGGAAATCTCATATGATGAATATAATAATTGAAATAGATTCCTCTTTTCGATAGGACCAAAATCGACCTAAAGATCACCTTATTTGGACAAGCAGAAGTTGGTTTTTGAATTTATTTATTTACTCATGTATATTTGATTAGGTCAGACCTAAGCACATGTACAATTGGATAGGTCAACCTCAACATCAAGTGGACCCTCATGAAATCCTATATATAGAAGAGAACTTAACCTCATTTCGACACAATCATCAATCTCTCTCTTCTCTCTTCTATTTTTTTGTTCGTACAAGTATGACGGAGGAAATCTCACGCAAAGGGTATGAAACTACAGGGTCGAAGATCACATGTGTCTAGGGTTTATGAGTCTCGGATTCTCACACGTAACTAAGGTTTTTGGTCCCTAGAAACTCACACAGTATGGTCAAGGGAGCGTCCAAGAATTCTCAGACGCTCGCACAGGGTGTCTAAGGGATCATCCAGGAGGCTAGGGTTTTTGCAGTGCAGTTAGACCCTGGACATATGCATGCAGTTCACCTGGGAGCATCCAAATCTGTCCTAGATGCACTCATTTAGTCCTCGGGAGAGAATCCAAATCTATCTTAGACGCTCGCACACAGTATCTCTTCATGCATCCAAGACCAAAGACGAGTTATCCGTATGCAGCAGTGTTTAGCATAGTGACAACCATATTCAACAGTTGACTACAGTTAGTGACAATGCATTACAATCCTTAGAATTAGGGTCTTTTGAGTACAAGCATGTTTAAATTCATGTTATGGATGTTCTAGTTGTTTTGTTGCATATATAAATATATGGATATTTGTATTCTCTTTTTTTGAATCATTTGATGACAATCTAAGAAGAAGAAGAATTTACAGTGGTTTTCCCCATAGAGGGTTTACCCTGGTCTCTGACCAATCCTGGTGTTTCTATGTGTGCATGGTTTTCTTTTATTTTTCATTTATGTTCCACTATATAGAAGATGATGCTATTTTTCTTTCTACATAATTGAATATGCTGATGAATAATAATGTAAATCTGAATAATGTTATAATTTTATGGGGTGAACTTAACGTGTTAATGAAGAAATGAAATTATCAAAGCAAATAACAATGTATCCCTATGAAAAATTAACATGGTATCAGATTTGGGTTGAATAAAATCCATGGAGATCACCCCGCTGATGACACCTTTAATGAAAGCAAGAAGAGGATGGTTGTAACACCCTCCTCCCACATCTACCCAAGCAACTGGTCAGTCGAGGTAAACATGTGACAAGAGGCCACTATAATATGATTCAACCCCCTAAGTCACGTTAATGAAGTGCAACCAACGGAAACACACCATACAGACATTCAACATCAGCATTAGGACCCTCAGGAACCAATCCAACCTTTCTTCCAACCAGCCCCTAGGTCCCACTGATCTTTTGGACCACTTGACCTTTGGACACTCTCATGTTATGGGAATGCTAGCTTCGAGGGACCTCTAGACACTCTCACAATCCTGCAAGCCAACATCCAGGGACCTTTGGACGCTCTCACAGGCCTGCAAGCCAGTGTCCAAGGACTTGTTTGAACAGTGTCGTGCCAGCGTCCCTGGGATTTGAGCCACTTTTTGAGGCCCAGAGCCCATGTCACTTCCCAGAGTAGAATAACATCTTCAGAACACTAAGATAACAGGGAAATGACAATGCAAAAGCAATTACTTGAATAATACCTTGAATGGACCCCTACTATCCACGACAAACATTTCGTCAAACATATCACGAACATGTAATCTACAGGTGTAAATAACAAATCTGGGCATAGGTGTCTCATACTTAGCTGAGAATCGCTAAGAGACATTGATGCCTCAACACATTGACTGTCATTTCATCCATTAGGTCATAAATACATTGTTAATCCATTTACAAGTAAAAACATGATGAGAGCCATACATAGCTACTATCATAAAACATATATATAACCAGCATAATAGCAACAGAAATACCAATGAAATCATAGCCATATGATCCACATAGAAACCATGATAATACTCATAGAGATATAAGGAAAAATAACCTCATATTGGTGATGAAAAATCCAAACTCGAGATGGGACTTTGACATTCCACCCAACCATAGAATGGCTAAGCTAAATCACTCTCCATCCATTCACCCCCATGCCATATTCCAAGCATGAATGTGGGATATCATAGAAAACATCAATCCAAAACCATCTAGGGCTTCTAGAGGTCACCCACCTTAACCCATCAAACAGTGATTCCAACTCACGGTTGGACATCAGAAAACAATCATGAGATTAGTCTCTATCCAAGCCTTCTAGAGCTTTTAGAGCATTTTTTCAAACAAAGGCTTCCAGGACTAATAACTCAACCCACAGTTGTTGTCGGGCTTCCATAGTGTTTGTCCAACCAAGGCTTCTAGGGCTAGTAACTCAACCCACCAAGGGCTTCCAGAGAATTTTTCCAACCAAGGATTCCAAGACTAGTAACTCAACCCAAGTTGTTACAGGGATTCTAGAGCATTTGTCCAACCAGGGCTTCTAGGAACTAATAACTCAACCCAAGCTAAGGAAACATGAGAACCAACCAAAACAAAACAAGGAAATAAACCCACAATCTCCATGGCTATCCAGGAAATGGAAAGGTTAGGAAATCCATTGTCAATCCAGGCAATCCTCCATGCCAGTGACAAATCATAACCAAAAATCCACATGCATATGCCATGCATGCCAAAACTAGTGAGGAAAACATACATGCAACTCGGTACCTGCAAGAAAATCCCATTGTAGTTGTTGATCCTGATGCCCTCTTGCGCTTTCCTGCTCTTCCTTTGCCTTCTTGCTCCAAAAATCCAAGTATGCCACACCCTCCAAGAGTGCTCTAAGAAACCCTAGGTATCCAAGAGAATGAGAGAGAAATAATAATGAGAGAGCTCCAACACTGAACTAAGTGCTAAGTGAACTATTCAAAAATCATGAGAAATTAGTCAATTATGACTACCTCTCATGGAAATGGTCATACGTGAATGAATTACTTAATGCAGTTGAATCCAAAAATGATATCTAATAAAAGGTTGTCAACTGATCCTTAGAAGCCTTTTTATGAATGAGGGCTCTATTTTCTTCATTTTCCTCCTCACGTGCAACCTGTGACCTTTCACCTCCCTTTTCTCCTAATTTCCATTATTTTCATAAATAAATGTGCCAAAAATGCAATTTTGCCTTTCCAAATCCTTATCCATTGCCTTTGCCAATTTCCTTAGCCATTAATTACCAAATTAACACCCACACTAAGATGTCTTGCCCAACATTCAGCTTCGAATAAGTATCCCATCGACCGTGGTTATTATTTTTTCCTTTATTACTTTTATTACATGGAATTTTCACCACGGCTGTTACAGAACCCTCCCCCTTGGGGGAAAACTATCCTCAGTGTTCAACAACACCTATAACCACAAAACTATTGTAAGAAAAATATATTGTTGATGGAGCTTTATAACTTAGCTCGATGCAGTATTTACAATGATCACCCTACTAAGAAAAAAACCAACATGAAAACATAACAAATATAACATCATAATGGCATGACACCCATACCGCTTATTGGAGCTTTATAACATAGCTCATGGAAATATTTACATCCATATATATATGTACATATACCAAACATCACCAAAACATGTACCAAAACACCATACCAAAACTGATTTTCCTCAACCAGCAAACAAGGAAGGATACATATTCCACATCTGATCCGCCATCTCCCATGTAGCTTCATTGGGCCCAAAGTGCTTCAATTGCACTTTAACTTGCTTGATTGCTCGGTTCCTTAGTATGAGCACCTTTTTCTACAATATACACTGAGGCTCTGGTTGGAATTCTCCATCTGGTTCCACGTGCAATACAAACCAGTCAATCATATGATCGACATCTTTAACATACTTCTTAAGCAATGACACATGGAAAACATCATGGAATTTCACTATCAGAGGCAGTGCAAGTCGATATGATACTGGCCCAATCCTCTCAATGATACTGAAGGGTCCAAAAAACCCTGATGCCACCTTGGCACATGATTTAATCCGTAAGGAGCTCTTCTTTGGTTTGATACACAAGTACACATGTTCCCCAACCTAGAACTCCTTGAACAACCTATTCCGATATGCATAGCTCTTCTGCCTATCTTGTGTTGCCTTTAGATTCTTCTTGATCACCTGCATTTCCTGTTCCATGTCTACCAACATGTCTGGTCCAATCAACACCATGTTAACTGGATCACTCCAACTGATAGGAGTATTGTAACTCTGCACATACAATGCCTCAAACAGACTCATCTTCAAAGATTCCTGATACCTGTTTTTGTAAGTGAACTCTACTAGTGGAAGATACTCTTCCCACTTTTGTTGTTGATGCATCACATACATCCTCAACATGTCCTCCAATATCATGTTGACCCTCTCTATCTGTCCATCTGTCTGTGGATGATAAGTTGTACTGAAGGCCAACTTTGTGCCCAAACCTGCAAATAACTCCTTCCAAAACTTGGAAGTGAACTTTGCATCCTTATCTGACACAATCTTCTTTGGAACATCATGCAATATGACCACATCTCTGATGAATACATGTTCTACATTGCTAGCTGAGAATGTAGAATTCACTGAAATGAAATGTGCAACCTTTGTCAACCTGTCCACAATAACCATGATGGAATCATGTTGTCTCATTGTCCTCGACAAACCTATGATGAAGTCCATGGAAATGACTTCCCATTTCCATTATGGAATCGCAATCGGTTGTAGAAATGCACCTGGATGTTTACACTCTGCCTTCACACACTAACAATTGAAACACCTAGCCACAAACTCTGCTACATCCTTCTTCAAATTCGACCAATAATAAAATTTCTTCACTACAGTCAATGTCTTCTAATAACCTGGGTGACCTAAATATGGTTTCACATGAAACTCCCTCAAGATCACCTTCTTGAGCTCACTGCTATCTGGCACATATATCCTATCTCTAAATCTAACCAATCCATCTGCTATAAGGAAATAGTCCACATCTTATGCACCTGCACCTATACCACTACCTGTACATGTACCTATACTACCACTTATACCTGTGCCTGTACCTATACTATCACCTATACCTATACCATTACTTTGTTGCAACTCTGCATAATCTCCATATATCTGACATCCTACTGACCTACCTGCAAGATGATATCTAGTAAGTCTGTCCCATAGGAGCTCATAGCTGCGAAGTGATTTAATTGTATCCGCCTGCTAAGAGCATCTTCCACTATGTTCTCTTTACCTTTGATGTAGTTGATCTCAAAATCAAACTCACTTATCATAGCCAACCACTGAGCCTACATACCGCTCAGATTTGGTTGGTTAAATAGGTACCACAACCCACTGTGATCACTCATCAATGTAAACCTCCTGCCTAGAAGATAGTGTCTCCACATCTTCAACGCATGTATAATCGCTGCCAACTTAAGATCATGTGTCGGGTAGTTATTCTCATGCTCATTCAGTTTTCACGACTCATAGCATACCACCTATCCAGCCTACATAAGGACTTCACCAAGTCCTTTCTTGTAAGCATTTGTGCATACTATAAACTCTTTGTCCAGATCTGCAATATTTAACACCAGTGCATGTGTCAAAAAGTACTTAAGCTGCTCAAAACTAGACTCACACTCCACTTTCCATTCAAACTTCTTATATTTCCTCTACAATGATGTGATAGGATAAGCAATCTATGAGAAGTTCCTGATGAACCTCCTATAATATCCTGTCAACCCCATGAAAGATCTCACCTCATCTACATTCCTAGGAGCTACCCACTCCATGATGGCCCTTATCTTTTCTGGATCTACTGCAATGCCCTCCTTGGAGACAACATGTCCCAAGTAATGTACCTCAATCTGAAAGAAACTACACTTGTTGAGCTTAGCATACAATTGATGCTCTCTCAACAACCTCAACACTGTTGCTAAATGCTCAGCATGCTCTTCCTCATTTTTAGAATATACCAATATATCATCAATGAACACAATAACAAACTTATCCAAATACAGACACAACACACTATTCATCAAGCACATAAATGTAGCTGGAGCATTAGTTGATCCAAATGGAACTACAACAAGTTCATAATTCCCATACATGGTCCAGAAATTTGTCTTGTAAATGTTCTCCTCTTTGATGCGTACTTGGTGATATCCGGATCTGAGAGAAATCTTCAAGAACATTGTTGCTCCCTTCAACTAATTGAACAAGTCATCTATCCTCGGCAATGGATACATGTTCTTGATGGTCACTTTGTTCAACTACATGTAGTCATGCATAATCTGAGAGTACCATCTTTCTTCTTCATGAACAATACTGATGTGCCCCATGGTGATACACTTGGGCTAATGTACCCCTTGTCCAACATTTCATTCAACTGTAGCTTCAACTCCACCAACTCAGGTGTGTTCATCCTGTAAGGTGCTTTTGATGCTAGAGCTTCCCCTGGAACTAACTCAATAGAAAATTCTACTTCCCTGTGAGGTGGAAACTCTGAAATATCCTCAAGAAATACACCCTTGAACTATTGTTAAACTGGGTACCTATTCAACACATCTACATCCTCAACTTCCTTACCTTATCTACACACCCTTTCCTGTGATTGCACTTTGCTTGCATAGTTGTTACCATCCTAACTGATGTGGCTTTCTTCTTACCCTATAAGACTCTTGGTTCTCCATTATCATCCACACACTCAATGGCCTTGTCATAACAATCCACTTGGTTCTACGAAGGTTCAACCAATCCATGCCCAACAACATACTATATGATCCCAATGGTAGTACATTCAAATGTGTTGTGGTAGGCATACCATTCAAATCAAATGCACTGTACCTATATCCAACTGCACTAACAAAGTTTCTGGATGCAATTCCTCACTCAAACCACACTTATCCACCAATTCAGGACTAACATAACTATAATTAGATCCAGGGTCAATCAAAATAGAAATAACTTGAACACAAAGCTTATCGTCCATCTCAATGATAGATGCTTAATGGTCTGTCTATTTTTTATCCAATGTTGCATAAATAAGAGGAACGCTCAGAACAACATCCCCAATGGTTTGTGTGTCCTGTCCACTATATATCTAAGGTCTACCACCCTTATTCTACAGACAATCTCTCATGAAATCATCTTTGCCACAAGTCCATCAGTCTATAGGCTTTCTGCCTGTACCCTTGTTCTTCTCCTCGTATTGATTTCCCTGTCCTCTATCTGATGTGTTGAAATTCTTAGATGGTGTAACATTATCTTTATTATATGTACCCTAAGGTCTTGCTCGCTTTCTGTCTCATTTTCCTTTTTTCTTTACATTACCTTTCTAGTCTAGCTTAGTCTCAGATCTATGCTTCGATTGTTCATAGCAATGCCTTAACTTCCGAATGGCCTCTTCCAATGATCTAGCCTCATCGAACTCAATATTGTCTTTGAATGCAACAGGTAATCCACTAATGGACCTCTAAATCTTGGCCTTTTCCTCTGTGAGGTAAGGCACATACCTCAGTAACTCCAAGAACCTTATAGTGTACTCATCATCTATCATCAATCCCATCTTTAGCTCATAGAATTATTTTACCCTGTCATTAAAGTACCTCTGTAGCAAATACTTCTTCTTGAATAGCCGCTCAAACTCACTCCAAGTCAAGTCTTCCTCATGAATACACCTGACATTCTTCACATCTTCCCACCAAATGTCTTCTTTACTTTTGAGACTGAATGTAGCTACTCTGGATTTCATGTTCTCTGAATAGTCATGCAAATTGATGAACTTCCTCATGCCAAGCAACCTTGCCTCTGCATCCTATGGTTTCTTCATCTGTCCATCAAAAGTAGGTGGATTTGCTTTCTTAAACTCATCTGGAAGTATCCCCTATCACTCCTCTTATAAGAATGATAACGATGATGATCATAGTGCCTATCTGAATCAGAACTAGAATAGTACCTGTGTCTATCCCTCCTCCTTTCCGGAGTGTCCAACAATCTTCCATCTCTAACTGTGTCATCTCTATCTAACATGTGACCACCATGCGATCTACTACCATATGCCCCATTAGTTTTTTCCTCCTTCTCATAGCTGATCCAATGTGGTACCTATCGCTATAAATCTAACAAACTCTGAAGTATGATTGCATTTACCTATGCTTGTTTCTCTTATGCCTGCATGATTTTGTCATTATCTGCCTTACAAATCCTTATTTCTTCCTTTAAGCTTCTCAATGTATCTGCAAAATCGGAAGAATTCCCAACACCATACTGCTCATTTGATTCATAGGGAGAGTCTTTGTAGTCTACCATCTTGCTAGCCATTTGATACTTCTTCCTGCAAGGTATATTATGTCAGCTAAACCAAATCACAATAAACCAATGTACCTTAGTATAGCTCAAGGAGGATACCGTGTCTACAATATCAAAAAATCAGCGTGATACATGTATAACATAATCATGACAATTTATGGAAACATAACACATAATCATATATAACCATGCAACCATCATTCTACCTAGGGTCCAGTCACCAATGCATGACCTTATCAACAACTCATACCACAACCTTACGCATGACAAAAATCATTACATCACTACACACTTGATCACATGCAGCCATTAACATGCATAAGCAATGCATAACCAACCATACACATGCATAAAAACATGTAATCAAGCATAAACGAACAATACTTGTAACCAAGCCTACAAGAATGATACATGTAAGCGACATATAATAACATGTAACTAGTCATACACTCACAATGATGCACTCCACAATAACAACATCAACTTCCACATGGAAACATTACTACAACCATGAAAAACATTATGCAAATGAAACAAGCACATGGAATGTAAGTGTAAGAGACACACATGCAACTAACATTCATGCATGACCAACACACAACCCATCTAATCTGAGGGGTGAACCATGCTTTGATACCACTACATAACACCCTCCTCCCACATCTACCCAAGCAACCATCCAGTCGAGGTAAACATGTGACGAGAGGCCACTATGATATGATTTGACCTCCTAAGTCGCGTTAAGGAAGTGGAACCGATGAAAACACACCATACAAAAATTCAACATCAACATTAGGACCCTCAGAACCAATCCAACCTTCCTGCCAACCATCCCCTGGGTCCCATTAAGATTTGTTACCACTTTACCTCTGGATGCTATCATGCTATGGGTATACCAACATCGAGGGACCTCTCGACGCTCTCACAGGCCTTCAAGCCAGTGTCCAGGGACTTTTTTGCACAATGATTTGCTAGTGTCCCTGGGATTTGGGTCATTTTTTCAAGCCCAGATCCCAGGTCACTTCCTAGAATAGAATGACATCTTCAGAACAATAAGATAATAGAGAAATGACAGTGCAAAAGCAATTACTTGAATAAGACCTTGACTGGACCCCTACTATCCAGTGACAAATCATGGCCAAAATCCCACATGCATATATCATGCATGCCAAAAGTAGTGAGGAAAACATACATGCAACTTGGTACCTGCAAGAAAATCTTGTTGTAGATATTGATCCTGATGTCCTATTTCGCATTACTACTCTTCCTTTTCCTTCTTGCTCCAAAAATACAAGTATGCCACACCCTCCAAGAGTGATCCAAGAAACTCTAAGTATCCAAGGGTATGACAGAGAGAGAATAATGAGAGAGCTCCAACACTGATTTGACAAAAGGTTGCCAACTGATCCTCAGAATCTTTTTTATGAATGAGGCCTCTATTTTCTTCATTTTCCTCCTCACATGCAACTTGTGACCTTTCACCTCCCTTTTCTCCTAATTTCCATTGTTTTCATAAATAAATGTGCCAAAATGCCAATTTTCCTTTCCAAAGCCTTAGCCATTTCCTTTGCCAATTTCCTTAGCCATTAATAACCAAATTAACACCCACACTAGGATGTCTTGCCCAACATTCAGCTTCGAATAAGTGTCCCATCAACCGTGGTTATTATTTTTTCCTTTATTACTTTTATTACACTTAATTTTCACCAGGGTTGTTACAATGGTGGAGACATAAAAGAATTCTAGGGTTTGAAGAAAACCCTGGGCAACTTAATTATTAGGGTTTGATGGATTCTATGAGGTTAGGGTTGGAAATAAAATTTTTCTTTATGGAAAAAACATGAGATATATCATGGTCAATATGAAGATGCTCAAGAACTTGTGAAATATTTGATGAATCCCTAGCTGGATAATTCTTAGTAGGCCTGATTGGTTCATAAAGATAACATTGTTATGTGGTCTATGGATAGTGATGGATGGTTCTAGAGGGATAGGATCACCTCTCATTAAAGATAAGTATCTCTTGACTTATGATGCTTCATACTTTTGTTTAGACTTATGGATATGATTATTATATTGTTTGTACTTCCTTCATATGTATTTGAGTATACAAATGTTTCTAACCTCCTTGATGAGATGTGATGAGTGAATCCTTCTTGAGGATCATTTGAAATGTAGGAAGGATGGCTAGAGATACAAAAGGTAAAGAGGCACTATATGAAAAGATGACAAAGTACTTCAAGTTGCCTATGTCTAATGAAAATGGTCACATGTATTTGAATAGGTATGCATGGTATGTTGTATTTCAACGGTAACATTGATGGCTAGGTAAGCCCTGAGGTATGATGAGAATGTATCTTTCTTTAATGACACATACATGCATATGAAAGTGAATTGGATCTATGTTTCCCATGATGAAATGATGCACCTGGTGTTGAACATTTTTATCTTCTTGAATTCTATGAGGCTATCTAATTTTGATACATTGATATACTTGATGTTTGCTTACATCTATCTATTGGATATCTTGATCCTTTAAAGTAGGCTAGAACCTTGACTCTAGTAGATGATACTCTTGATACTTGGCATTATGGATTTCACATAGAAGGTTAACTCATTAATTCTTATACATGATACTATTGATAATGCTTGTGATAAGCATGATGAAAGCTAATGGAAAGAGAGATTGACACTCTTGTTGTTTTGGTAAAGTTTTATTGAATGACCTAACTTGATCCTATTGATCATGATAAGCATGGTAACCTTGATGTTAGAGGTATAACTATGAGATTGATATTCTAGATCTCTTACTACCTGTGGTCATGTCTTGATGGCATATGGTAAAACTAAATACCCTAACCTTATGTATTATCTTGATAGAAAGTGGTATTGTGTTCATAATCTTTGATATATGATATCACATCTATTTGTTTCCCTAATCTTTCAAGTCTAACCCTTAATTAAAGATTTATGACATGATGTTGATGACCATGATAGATATATGCTTATGATCTAACAGAGCTATTATTGCATGACACTAGTAGAGATGGGTTGGTGACATGAATGAAGTAGATTCCTAGTCAAAGGGAGAATCTCTTCTCAAGATTCTTACTCATATTACTATTTTCATTTTGTACTGTTGAAGTATGATTTATGTTCATATGAAATTATTTAACTACAACAAGTCACAGATTTGAATCTCGCACAAAATTAGGGTTTTTGTTCCAGATGCAAGCACAAAACTGGGAGATTTTGTCCCTGGACGCACACATGCTAAGGCCAAGATAGCGTCTAGGAAGCTAAAGATGCTCCCATGCTAACTTGAAGGGAGTGTCCAAGGGTTTGACTACAATTGACCATCATCCAAAGTTTTCTGAAGTTGTCTGAACTCTGAATCAAGGTGTCTCTGACATATTCTGCCACTGTAAACTGATTTTTGAAGTTGTTGGGTTAAATTGTTGATCACAGAAAAATGAAGTATTGTGCATAAAATCATATGTTCACCTGGAAGATGTCAGTACCATAGATGTGTTGCAAATAACAGTAAGATCTGGAAGCAGGGAAATCTTGAATGTTTGCCATAATATGAACATGAAGATGAAACTTGTATTTACAGGTAACCTGGACATACATATAGATATGTCATTATCTTTGAGGCTTGTGCTACAAAGATTTGGTATGATTTGGTTGATTGATATAAATGATCCACGTTTGGAGTTTTGACATGACGCTTGACAATGATTTATAACTTTGACCTGATGATTGAGATGTGTTTTGGACTATATATCTCTCTATGACAGAAAATTTGGACTTGACCTGATGACTAATGATTTGATTTGACAATCGTTGATTTGCCCTGATATCAATGTTATGTGGCCATAGTAACATTCAATTAATTATGTGAGCATTCAGAAAAATTGTTTTGTATTGGCCTCCTTCTTACTAACATAATAGTTGAAGTATTGATAGTTGTGATTTTAATAGTTGTGATTCAGTATGAAGATGGAACCTGCATGACTTATCCTTGGTGTATGAATTTGCATCTAGTGACAGAAATGACTTGTATTATGATTATGAGAATGACTTGATGAATTTTTGGATTGATATTGCATGATATATGAAAAACTTGTTGGCATGATAATAAATGAAGTCAAGACTTGATATGAGCTCTACCTGTCACCTGGTTGAAAGAATTGATATTGTGATATTGATGACTTTGATAATAGTTTTGATCTGACTTCTAAACTCTGATGAGATGACTTTGTTGATACAACATTGATTTATGTAAGGCTGATTATGTTGGCTTAGTAAGGCATTATGCTTGCAAAGAGCATTGCATGAAGCAAGCTCCCTGATCCAAATATGTCCATATTTGACAGTTATCTGATGAAGTCAGGATGATGAGTTCCAAGGTATGGCTTTGATTTTGATTATGGTTTTGGTTTTACATACTGATGGTCTACTCTTGATAGGTGATGAGCCTCTAATGAACTAAGTAAGAGGGAGATGGCTTCTGAAGCTCGAAATAATGTATCATGGCATGATGAATCGATTTCTGAAATTTGGGAAAGAAATTCTATATTGTAAGGTTGTTGAAAATTGTTTTTGAATAATGGAAATGCAAATCCTTGGATACTCCGATTGAATTACAAGATGTTAAAATTGACTTGGCAACTGACAGTTGATTGAAGCATTGATGTTCTGTCTTTGAACATCCATCTGTATATATATTGGCTTCTTAAGCTCGAAATGATGTATCATGGAATGATGAATCGATTTCTGAAATTTGGGAAAGAAATTATATATTACAAGGTTGTTGAAAAATGTTTTTGAATAATGGAAATGAGAATCCTTGGATACTCCAATCCTTGGATACTCCAATTGAATTACAAGATGTTAAACTTGACTTAGCAACTAACAATTGATTGAAGCATTAATGTTCCGTCTTTGAACATCCATATATATATATATATATATATATATATATATATATATATATATATATATATATAGATATATATATATATATATATATATATATATATATAGAACCTGAATAAATTCATGATTGAGCTGCTTCATTCACATAGAGTTTCCACTGAACATCCTTTGAAATATTTGCATGAGATGTTCTATTTTTTAGGCTGAGATATTTCTCCTATGATATGTGACTGCATGGACGTATTTTTGTTAATAGATATTATTGTTGATGAGCACATATGAGTGTTGCCTTAATATAAGATATTCCATGATATTATTGATGAAAGGTCCATAGTTTTACACTCGATCGAGATTCAGTATGAAGTTGTTAGCATGGCTAGCTGCGAGGCGGGATGTAGAAGCTCCTTAGATATTTTTGAATTTTCTAAGTCTATCCATTAGAAAATTAATTTGTATTTTGTTGGTTTATTTCTTCTACTTGTAAATTTTGAACATGTTATTTAAAACATTTAAATACCGAAATAAAAACAATACAGTCACAACATCTACAGATCATCAATTGAAAGAAAACAACCATGCAAGTGAAACCGTTATTTTTGGACAAATGTCCCTGGAAAAACCCAATGCGGGAAAACTGGTGCAGTTATTCTGAGGGTTTATTATTATGCAGTATTTCCTTGAGTACAACTGGGTCCCTAACCGGCTCACCCGACAAAGAAAAATACACGGCAGAAATACCTCTATATTCGGAAATAGGTATTCAGAAAATCTGTTCCACGAAACCCTCTCCGGCACAACTGAAGCTCAACGCTAGCCCTTCTGGCCTCTGCATCAGTCTCTTGCTAACCTGTGTTAGCCCCAGGACCCTCTGCATCAGCTCTCTGAGGCGCAACCTCTGGGACCCTCTGCGTCACTCTAGCATCCTATGCATGGATGACGCGGTCCCTCTGGCCTCTGTGTTGTCTCTACTAGCCTCTGCGTGGCCTGAACTAGCTGTTGCTCTCGCTCTCCCTGCTTCTACGCTGGTCTCTCACTATTGTCTACCTCTCTTCTCAGTACTCACTGCGCCTCGCTGTTGATCATTGATTCAAATTTGCTTAGCAACCCCACTCTAGAAAAATGAATGACTAATCACTCTAGTGTGTTCTCCAACTGACCCTCAAGCCTCTTCTTATACTTTTCTCATTGGTCCTTCAACGACCGAGATTAAATCTCTAATTAATGGCTATGATTAAATTTGGCTTGATCCATGACTTTTGGAACCTTCTAACTCAGTTTTATATTAATAGCCATTAATATTTTATTTTTCCTAAGTTTAGACTTAGAAACTCCATTAAAAATATTAATTATTTTAATATCTCCCAAACCGGGTACAATATGTCCAAAACATTCTAGGTCTTGAAGATCGCATGTTCTTTAGCCTCTCCACCAATTTTCATGGCTAGACCACATCCAATGCTACCAAAAATCAACACTCCCTCTTAGCGAGGACTGTGCTCTCGTAATATTCCATACTGAGCATCACTCTGACTATTTGGCATCGGTACCTGTGTTGATGCTAGGCCTCCCAGCCCAACATCCTCTGCACTGCTGCATCTTGTACTACTACCCATGGCCCTGCCACTGCCACTTTTGCATCCATAGGAAAGCTCCCTCTGCATCCGTGCTACTGCTAGTCCATCCTCCCAACACTGCATCCCCCTTTCATCATGTTGCATCATGCTACTACATACTACTACTGCACTGCAACTCAGTTACTGAGAAGTAAGTAACTAATCCACCCAAATTCTGACATCCTTGTCAGGCTAGAAACATTCCTAATGTTGAACCTCTCTATGTCGCTAAGTGCTCCTTCTACTGACCTTTGCGCTACTGCAACAACTCCCTGCATCTTGCACCGTTGCGCATGTCTCTGTGCCATCCTGCACTGGTGCAACACTCCTGTGCATCTCGCACTGTTGAAACTTGCTAGCCTCGCGCTACCCGGGGACTCTTGCATTGTAGCACTCTATGTCGCTTCATCTTCATCCATTTCTACCTACATCCACCAATCCTGCTACTCCTCTTCGAGGCGCCCGTAGCAAGGTATAATCCAAGAGGTTGGGTACCTCAAGGATCCTACCCCTCATTGCCTGTATTCCTCCTAACTACAGCTCGATGTCTCCCCACTTCTTCTCAAGTGGCATATGAGAACTCATGGCACAGTCGTCATCCTCCTCGACTTCTTTCTCCACCTTTGTTGGCGCTTCCTTGGAGTCAGAAGCCTCTCCCTTACTCTTTTTCCTCAGACACTGGTTCGCATAGTGACCCAATTCCCCACTATGGAAGCACTTGACCTTAGACAGGTCCTTCTTCTTCCTCTTCTCCTGCTTTCCCGCAGATGCCAGACCTGCATCCTCTTTCTCTTCCTTCTTGATCCTAGCCCCTTTGCTTCTACTCCCCATCTTGGTCAGCCATCTAATCTCTTCTTGATGAAGAGCCGCCCAAAGTTCTTCCCAATCTAGAAGACTCGCCCTACTGAGTATTCTATGGACAAATGCGTCCCAATCCTCAAAGACTGCGTTAATTTCAGTCCTCACCATCAACTCCGGATCCGGCATGGCCCCTATGGAAGTCAGTTGGTCACGGATCTCCTTCAACAGACCGAGGAAGACATTTATCTGCTCTCCCTTCTGTATCTGGTATGACCTTAGCTAATTCTCCAGGAGCATCTTCCTCTGCATAGAATTATGATGGTACAATGTCTTCAAAGTGTCCCACATCTCCTTTTCCATTTCCTTCTCGGTAATATGTGGGACCACATGATCCTTGACCCCATCAAGGATGACGCACTTTTCCTTAGTCATTACCTCCTCATACCTTTCATTAGCTACTGGGTCAACTAGGATAGTCATTACTCTCAAGGTGAAGCTCTTGATATGATGTCTATCTAGAATGGACAAGATCCTGTCCTTCCAGACCACAAAGTTGGGCGCTCCATCCAACCTGTCCTGATCTCTCAACCCATTCACAACCATCTCGTTGCTCTTTTATGTCGACTCCTCCGAGTCTATCTACTTCTCGCCTGGAAGTTCTTGGTTCGACTCCTGTTGAGTACTCTACTTCTCGTCTAGAAGTTCTCGGTTCGACTCCTTCAAGTCTCTCTACTTCCCGTCTGGAAGTTCTCTTCTGGACTCCCTCTGAGTCCTGATTTCCCTCCTGGAAATCCTTCTGCCAATCGTCAAGTTGCCCCTCTCCAATCGTCTGTGCAACTACAACACTGATCTAGATTCCTTGGCTAGAAATATGCCTCGGCAGCAACTCCCTCTACCTTGGTCTTGCCCTGTTAGGTATTTTTCTGACCACAGTACCCCACCAACTTCGCTCCCGCAAACTACCCACAGCTTCCTTTGCCCCAGCAACTGAAGGACTGAGCCTTTAGGATCTATGCAATCTGGGCTACAGCAAAAATAGCTCCCTCAGCCACTGCGTCAACCGTCCTGGTCTTTGTGTGGCTCTGCATGAGCCTCTCCCTACCCTCCTTAGCCTCTATGCTGGCCTCTCTCTGGCCCAGACTGATGACGCAGTCCCTCTACATCAACCATTCCTCTGTTGCTTTTGCAAGGATCAGCTACTGTCACTCGAGAAAGCTGATTCTGCTACAAATTCTCTACTTAGCTGATGCCTTCAACTCTCCTGTGATCTACAACCACGCGCTCTGATACCATGTTGAATTTTGTAAGTCTATCCGTTAGAAAATTAATCTTTATTATGTTGGTTTATTTCTTCTACTTGTAAATTCTGAACAAGTTATTTAAAACATTTAAATACTGAAATAAACACAATACAATCACAACATCTACAGATCATCAACAGAAAGAAAACAACCACATAAGTGACACCATTATTTTTGGACAAATGTACTCGGAAAAACCCAATGCGGGAAAATCGATGCAACTATTCTGAGGATTTATTATTATGCAATATTTCCTTGAGTACAACTGAGTGCTTAACCGGCTCACCCTACAGAGAAAAATACACGATAGCAATACCTGTATATTTGGAAAAAGGTATTCAGAAAACCTGTCCCATGAAACCTCTCCGGCACAACTAAAGCTCAACATTGTCCCTTCTGGCCTCTGTGTCAGCCTCCTGCTGATGTGCGTTAGCCTCAAGACCCTCTTCGTTAGTGCTCTGAGGCACTCCGCAACCTCTGGGACCCTCTTTGTCACTCCAGCAACCTCTGCATGGATGACATAGTCCCTCTGGCCTCTGCGTTGTCTCTGTTGGGTTCTATGTGGCTCTCGCTCTCCCTACTTCTGCATTGGTCTCTCAGTAATGTCTCTACCTATCTACCTAGTACTCACTACCCCTCGTTGTTGATCACTGATTCAACTTTTCTTAGCAACCCCGCTCTAGCAAAATGAATGACTGATCACTTTGGTGTGTTCTCCAACTGACCCTCAAGCCTCTTCTTATACTTTTCTCGTTGGTCCTTCAATGACTAAGATTAAATCTCTAATCAACGACTAAGATTAGCTTTGGCTTGATCCATGACGTTTGGAACCTTCTAACCAAATTTTATATTAATACCCATTAATATTTTATTTTTCCTAAGTTTAGACTTAGGAACTCCATTCAAAATATTAATTATTTTAATATCTCCCAAACCGGGTACAATTTGTCCAAAACATTTCTAGGTCTTAGAGATCTCATGTGCTTTAGCCTCTCCACCGATTTTCATGGCTAGAGCATATCTGATGCTACCACAAATCAACAAATATTTGTCTAATCAGGATCTAAATATGACATGGATACATTGCGACGGTAGAGAATCTCATATATATAGTTGGGACTGAGATACTCCCATATTTTGAGACTGTACATTTATTCGATACAAGCTTAGACTTGTGATTGACACCTCCTTGAGAGGGAGGTTGATTATGGTATCCTTTTGTGATTTATGTGATTATTTATGATCTAACACTATATTTGATTTGATGTCCCTTATGAATAGGAAGCAACTACTATTGAGACAAGAAGATACCAGATTTGAGTATGATGAGAGTAGCACTGATAAAGGACACTGAGCCAACTCTTCCTCCTTGTCTGAGCTCCCAGGGTTCAGAATTGACATAGAAGTCTCTTGGGGTTGAGGGAACTCTGGAAAATAGGGTATGACCCCTATCTGCTACCCATAAGGTTGGAGATGTTGCTCCCCTATCTTCATAGGGTCGGAGAATGTTGCTCCCCTATCTGGTATTTGCATAGTATACCCCAGTTGGAATCATACCCACAATTAGGGCTTGTAAGGAATACCGCTCCCTGTTTGGCCAATGGATTGAGACTTTACAACCCAAGTCGATTATGATGCAAGTGTTCTAACACATGAGTGTTCAAGGTCATTGATGGGAAGATCAGTAGGCAATAGGATGGGTTGAGATAACCCTATGCTTTTATGGGTTGAGATTGAACTCCCTGATGTGATCCTAGGGTCAAGATGTGCTCCCCTATGTGTTTGGATATCCTATTGCTCGATATGGGGTTGTATATGTATATCTCCCCCATGATATTTTGGGTCGAGATTTGCTCCCCAATGTGCTTACAAGGTTAAATGTGCTCCTTGATGATATGATCTTCGATGATGATTAATGATGATATTTTGGGTAGCAGCCCGCTCGCAGAGATTCCAGGTAGTTTCCTGATGAATAGAGGGTGGTAGCTTAAGCTCCCCTCCAGTAACAAATTCTTCTTCTTTTATATTCGAGAATGTTCATCATATGAGCAAAAACAATCAAGAGATAAGAAGGATTAAGCAAGTGATAGATCAAGATGTACATTGATGATTTGTGATGATGAGACACTTGAGATGGTCATGGGATGACAACTACATGATATAGATGTTCAGTGATGATGTGTGATGACACTTGAAGACACCATAATATCATATTGATTGATGGATATACATTGGCAGGTGGAATTCTCCCTAGTTGAGAGGGAGTGTTAAAATTATGCAACTGTGGTCAAATTCCACTTTTGATGGCTCATATGATGAAGATAATAATTGAAATAGATTCCACTATTCGAGAGGACCAAAATCGACCTAAAGATCACCTTATTTGGACACGCAAAAGTTGGTTTTTGAATTTATTTATTTACTCGTGTATATTAGATTAGGTCGGCCCTAAGCACGTGTACAATTGGATAGGTCAACCTCAACATCAAGTGGACCCTCATGAAAGCCTATATATAGAATATAGCTCAAGCTAATTTGAACACAAACATCAATCTCTCTCTTCTCTCTTCTATTGTTTGGTTCACACAGGTCTGGTAGAGGAAAGCTCGTGTAAAGGATTTGAAACTACAGGATCTAAGATTAGACATGTCTAGAGTGTCTGAGTCTAGACGCTCACACGTAACTAATTTTTTTCGTCCCTAGACGCTCGCACAGTATGGTCAAGGGAGTGTCCGAGAAGTCTCAGACGCTCGCACGAGGTGTCTAAGGGATCGTCTAGGAGGCTAGGATTTTCGCAGTGCAGTTGGACCTCAGACGCTCACACGCAGTTCACCTCGCAGTGTCCAGATTTGTCCCAGACACACTCATCCAGTCCTCGAGAGAGAGTCCAGATCTGTCTTAGATGCTCGCACACAATATCTTTGCATGCATCTGAGACCAAAGATGAGATATCAGTATGCATCAATAATTAGCACAGTGACATCCATATTCAACAGTTGACTACAGTCAATGACAGTGCATTACAGTCCTCAAAATTAGGGTCTTTTGAGTACAAGCATGTTTAAGGTCATGTTATGGATGTTCTAGTTTTTTTTTTTCTTAGATAAATATATGGATCATTGTACTCTCTTTTTTTGAATCATTTGATAACGATATAAGAAGAAGAATAATTTACAAGGGTTTTCCCCATAGTGGGGTTTTCCCTTTGTTACATCAGATAAATCCCTCTTGCTGACAAGAGCGATCTCCCTAGATCCTAAAGGAAACTAGAAACAAACAGACAATCGAATGACTCGTTACCTAAGCTTATTTTGTTTGAATTGTAAATATAAGTGTAGGAGAATAAGCCTCTTACCTATTTGTTAAATGCTTGATGAAGATCCTTGCTCTGTCTTGATGAAGCTTCCCGATACTGAAAAAAGGCCTGAAATGATAGACATAAAAGAGATCAAAGGCATATACAATCATAACAATTCAAACAAGCCTAATCTAATGATCAAGGAGATTAGAAATTGAGATTATCTTACTGAACATCAAAATAATTATAAACTATCCATCATTTCAATAAGACAATACAATTGGAAAAAAGATTCTAAAGAAGAACCTTACAACCTCTGCCTTGATGTCATGAGGTTCCTCCCAAATTCCTCTAAAACTCTCCTTAGTTGATAAACCTTCCAATCTAAATCCAACAACATAAATGTATCATTTTTAACCTCCTAATCCCTCTATCCTCTAGTCAATTTATAGGCCAAGAGGAAGAAGTTTCAGATCCAAAAGAGAAGGATGAGATCCTCTAATTGGGGGATTAGGGTTCCTTGATGAAAGGGAATTAGCTCCATGATCTAAGGGGTATGGATCGAATAGATATGACCTAGAATCTTTCAGTTGGGATATATTCGACCAACAATGCTTCTGAAATTCACTTTTTATTTTTACTTTTCTTTGAGTTATCTGCGTAGTCTATAGTGGAAGACAGAGTGCAGTTATGTGCAGTTATCAAGGATAGAAACTGCAAATGCACGGAAACTTACTAGGAAAAGTGCACAGGTCACACTTAACAAGTCATAAAGCCATTTTACCCAAAATTCACATCTTCTTCAAGGGTTTTTGATTGTTTGACTTCTAAGGGAGTGTAATGGAACATGTTTATGGATGGTGAGAGATCCATTTTAACGGTCAAGTGTCATGGTGACAAAATGACGTGTAATAGATTGCCCCCTAAAGTGCGAAGTCTAAAAAATAAGTTTTTAAAGATTGAAGTGCTTTATCATGCCAAAGATTGGATCAAAGACAATGGTTGGAAACCTACAAGAAACATTCAAGGATTACAATGCAATATATAATCATCACTGAGGTAGGCATTCCCATACTCAAAGTAAAACTAACTCAATGAACAAGTACGAAAAAACTCAAAAATCATATCCATAGTAGACACAGTATGGACACAACCATCAACTATAAATTTGTCTACATAATCATGAATATATATCTCCTCGAAGCCTGTATTTATGAAACTAAAATCTAGGGTCTTGATCTCCATCTCTCGATCCATTGTACAAATCTAGCCATGCGAGTGAATGTCTCGAAGTCGAACATGGCATAAACCACTTGATACGGTAATGATGTGAACTATTAACAAGCGTGAGAGAAATCAACAATAATGACCATGGCTCTCAAGGTACTTTTAGTACAATCTATAGAGTGTGAAAAGATGATCTAAAGTCAAACACCCATAGAGTTGTTTGATCGAAGGCCAATGATGAAAGCCTTTCGTCAAAAGTGAGAAACTTGCCATCAAGGCATGCAAGCTTCAAGGTACTGAAGGTTTCTAGATTAACTTCCTAGATAATGAGATGAAGTCGATAGGAAGCGACACGTCACAGGAAAGCATATGACACAAAACACAATGTCAATTTTTGAAGAATAGTTTGCAAGGACTGACTCAGGGATGGCTGAAGCGATTGAAGGGTGAAATTTGAAAAGGAATATCAACTGAGGTTGAACTTCTCTTGAACACATAGCGACACGACAATTGACTTGGCAGAATTTGAATCAACGATAATAGTCAAAACCAACTGAAGACTTTCAATGGGGTTCAATTAACTATAAGATAAATGGACTTCCCAACCCAGACAAAGGTTTGACGAAGCGGCGTGTTCAAGAGCGACATACTGCCTTCATAATGAATGTAAAATGAATACCCTTTAGCAATTTCCCCCCACCATTACTGACAAGTACCTCTTTATTTTTTACAAGCTTGAGGATGATAACATATGCTTGTCCTGTAAGCTCATCCTTCGGATGAGTCCTCCAAAGTATTTTTAACGAACCCTGGTCTAGTCTCGTTATGTTTAACGAGTCCTATACTGTTTAATTTTTACAAGTTCAGTAAAGGGGTAATTCGATGTTGTTTTCATATTTAAAGAGTTTGAAATAGACACAAAAATAAAACTCATTTATTTCTTTGGTGGAGGGAATGTGAAAGTTCCCATAAGAGATGAGTCTTTAAGAAGACCAACACCAACATCCTCATATGCAGTAATCAATTTTCCAACAAAGGGAACGTTACCAGTAGAGTTAGGGTCTGAAGTGTAATAGGATAGTTGGTCTACTTTCGTAATTTTTCCTTTATGAGGAAACATAATCATTCAAAAAAATGATGAGACCACAAAAGACATGGCATAAGTCCAACTTCGGCCCAGTAATAGGTTATAATCAAGTTGAGCATCAATGACTTCAACTTCAATTGCAACCGTTTTACCTTCTAATTCTACAAGCAGGTCATTCAAAATTCCATAAGGTCGAAAACCTCTTCCATCAAAGGCTTTCAAAGTTGTGGGAGATTGATTGATAGCTAGAGAACCTAAATCTCTCCAACTACCTATATATTATACATGTAGACACTCCTTCATCAATTACCGTTCGAAAAACTCGTTTTGTCTTGACAAAAACTGGTATCTAGAAGGCCAGTTGATGTGGGAGTCTGGGTACATGATTTTCGAGATAAAAAATAATTATATTAGAGTCTTGGGGATCAAATGCTCCTATAGATGATAATAGTAATTTCCTTTGTGTTGGACAAGTCTGCAGCACTTCGAGAACCGACATTGTTGAAGGTGACATAGCCATATCTTCAACAATATTGTAATTTTGAGCAGCTCTAACATGAGGATTAAAAGTTGAATTTCAAAGAACACCCTTAGGAGGCAGTTGAATTACCATATCAGGATTAGGTTTTTCAATTTGTAAAGGTTCAGAAAGAGGAGGAGTTGATGTGGAAGAATGATCAGGTGAACCAGAATCATTTCCATCTACACTAGGACTTTTAGATCCATAGTATTTGGACCTCGTAGCTACCATAACTTGTGAAGACATCATCATGATGTCTGCTGATGTGGAAGAGGAAGATGGGTTATGGGAAACCATCTTACTGTCTTGAGAAGGAAATGGATCCTTAAAAATAGCAGGAGTAGGTGAACCCTTAATGAATTTAGAAACTTCAACACGATGAGGGAATTCCTTGGTGTAATGATCATCATCACAGATTAAACAAGGATAACAAGGTTTCTTCTTTTCGTCAGATGGTTCATTCTTGTTTGATTTCTCCTTGGGAGCAGTGTCTTGTTTGGATTTTCCTTTTCCTTTCTTTTTACCTCTGGATTTCTTGTTTTTTCCAGTAGATGAATCTACGACATTTATTTCAGAAGTAATTTCAGGAGAAGGATCTTCTTCGGGTGAATCTGGTAAGGCCAAAATCTAAGTCTTTTTAGAATTTTTCTTTTTAGTCTTAGATTTTTGGCTAACAGAACCAATCACACCATCAGTGACGTGTGATCCTGTAAGAGTTGGGTTGGTTTGACCTAGATGAGGAAAATCTGGAATTTTTTCATACAAAGTGCCAGACTGAGTATAAACAAGATCTAAGTACTAGGCACAAGCGATAACTTGCTCTTCAGTTACAACGCCACCTTTGGAAACATCTTCAGTAATTACTGGCAAAAGTGATTTTATAAACCATTCGGCTAAGATCTGATCTGGGATGTAAACTTTAACTAAACGATGTCTTCATCTCCATTCATGAATATGATCTGAAATATAAGTAGATGTTGACTGTTTCAGAGAAGTTAAAAGTTCAGTACCATTATCGTATCGAATGGGTAGTTGAAAATGTGTCAAAAAAGTAGTGGCTATGGCATTGAAAGTACTGAAAGAAGCTCGCGGTAATTCAACATACCACTTGGCTTCCAAACCAGTTAAGGTTCATTGGAAAAGTTGTAATCTAATGGAATCATCGACTAATGAGTTCGAGGCACACCAAATATGATAAGTCATGACGTGATTAGATGGGTCCTCTCCTGATTTACCTTCAAATTTTGGAATGTCACTGGGCAACTTCGTAGGGATTGCCAACCAAAATGGTAGATAGAAAATGGGATCATTTATTAACTGATATAAATATGGTAAACCCAAATTTGCAATAAATGGTATCTGATGTTTAAGGTCCTGTTGCAGGTATTGATAACCCTGAGGGACGAGTCTTGTTCTTGGAGGAGGATACCCAGGATATCCTGGAATAGCCTGAGCAATTGGAATTTTCATACCTCTCGGATATCCAGGATGAGCCATATCGAATTGCAGTTGAATGGGCACTTGAAAAGTATGACCAGGGTATGGTTGATTCTAGAAAGGAGGACCCTGACCCATTTGACCTTGGATAAACTATCCCTGGAAGGGTTGACTTTGCAAAGGTTGACCTTGGAAGAATTGATTTTGAAAAGGTTGGCCTTGTAAAGGTTGGCCTTGAAAAAATTGACTCTGGGGTTGACCTTGAAAATATTATCCTTGAAACAATGTTTGCACATATGGTATACTAGGTTGTACCACATGTATTTGGGGTATAGACTGAACTGTAGGAATAATTTGATAAACAGGTGCCTGAGGAATAGTCTGAGTAGTTGGTTGCACTGTTACTTGAGAAGTAATTGGAACAGTTACTTGTGATACTCCCGGGATGGGAGTTGATGGTGAACTCGAAACTGGATTTTGAACAGATGTTTGCACAGAAGACTAAACTGGATTTTGTGGAGTACTTGGGATAGGTTGCTGGAGCGGTTGCTGAATAGGTGTTGATGGATTACCCTAGATAGGTTGTTGGACTTGAATAGGAATACCTTGAACAGGTTGTCCAATAGGTTGAACAGGTTGATAAATTGGCACTTGAGGAGAAACTAGCATTGGTTGTTGATTATATGAAGGATTCTATATTGTGTTCATCCCGGGATACAAAGTACCGACAATGGGTTGAGATATGACAGGTTGACCTAAACCAACTTGAGGTATTTGACCATAACCTGGTGTTGATCAGAAAAAATGGCCTAATCAACATTTTAAGGATACCACCCAGTCAAGATATGTAACTTAGATCTATATTCGTTGAATGGTGGTTCCAACTAGTTCTATTGGGTCCAGTTACCCTTTCTCTATATCTATGTTGGCTTATAATATCTCTATTCTCTCACCAACAGAGAAATAGCAATCAAGATGACTCTCTTGTTGCTAGCTTGGCAAGAAAGTAATCCCTTAAGCTGATTTGGGGCTCAACCAAACCACTTCTAATGCTTTGCCTCTTTAAGAAGAGGACTTCAAGAAATGCGGTCTTTAAACTAAATGTAGATCTAACTCTATATTACCTAAGACTATTTCGATTGGATGAAAGATTAGTCCTCCATGAAACCAAGAGCAAGACTAATAATAATTGGGATTTTAACATGAAAAGATTATGATGAATATCTGGTTAAAGAAATGGTTCATTTAACTGACATTGTAATTTCTTACCATGCTATGTTTAAAATATCAATTAATCATAACCATTGAATCACTAACATTAGGAAGTAGTTCATATAATGTTAATGGAAACACCAAATAATGAACCAATAGCATTAGGAATTGGTTCACATAATGTTACTGGTTATTAAATAAGGATAATATAGCATATTTTTGAGTAAATAGTTACTCAGAAATCAAATCTTAATAAGTAATGGCAAGAGATACATGATAATAGATTTTTTTATTGAAGGTCATATAGTTAATCTACAATATAAGAATCAATATTGACAGTAGTGCACAATATAAATTCCATAGACATAATTCTTCTACCAAAAAGGAATTCAATTTGTTATTAACATAATAGTATCTTTATACAAACTAATCAAACCTCCTCTCCTTCTCAATACAAGATTTGATCCTCAACAAGCCTACTCCAAGTCGCAAACTCTATTGATAGAAACAACAGTTACAATAGTGCAAACCCTGGTCCTCTTTACACAGCTCAAAATTCAAAGGGACTGAACCCCAATCACATAAATCACATATCTATGAAAAATTTTCATATTCTAATAATGCCTCTCTATTCTATTCTCTACTATATCTTGTGCATTTCCCCTCCTGTCTCTGTCGAGGAGATTGTATTTATACAGGGCTTACTGATCCAGGAATCTTTTTCTTATAGATGTATTAAAGAATCACATGTAGAAATTGCAGCTTAACCATAGAAATCTAATGTGCACATGACAGAAGAATAAGAAACACATAAAGCATGAGAAGAAGGCAACAAGACTTGATAACGGAGTTCATCCAACTTGGACTATGTCTCCGGGCCCTGCTCGATCAATGGGGAGGCCTTCATTCATTAAATGGCATGAAAAAGAAGAATACAATGTAATATTCCTAATTAGCCATGGCTAATTGGAATATTCGATTTTGTTAAATTTTTGCCTTCGATAGTTATTTGTAAATAAAAAAGTGAGGAAGGGGGACATAACTCACTTTTAGAATAAAAATTCACTTCCTAGTAGCACAACGTTGTGACTTAAAGGGGAGCCAAGGGGGCCAAAGGGGACGCAGAAATGGAGCCCACGCAGACACATGGAGGGACTGTACAAGAGGGAAGAATCACGTGGCAAGAGAGGAATCACGCAGGAGGAGGTGAGCCTTGGGATTGAGAGAGGCAAAGGCTATAAAGGAGAGAGGAACGTCCTCATTTTGATCATTCAGTTATGAGCATTTGCGATAGTCATTTCGACTTAGAGCACGCTGGCTGTTTAGCTAGTTTGCGGCACTGTTTAGTGCATTGAGTGTCTCTGCTCGGAGATCTCACCCTTAGCCCAAGGGGACTTCGAGTGCCTGCTCGGGCAAGTTATTTCCATTAGCATTTCAGCAGTAGTGTCATCAACATTGCAGCGGTAGTTTCATCAATGTTTTGGAGGACTGCGCAGCACTGAGAGGGGGACACAGTTATTTCTGGCAGGAGTCTGGGTTGAGGGTTTGCAGTAGGATTTGTGCTGAGAGATTGAGTAGGGGATCAGCCCTTGCACATTGGAGAGTTTTGGCAGAGGTTTCAAACAGATTTCTAGAGGGTTTCATTCAGTAGCAGCGCAGAGCATTGAGGGACTGCGCAGAACCCCAAGGGGGAGATTTTCGAGGGTCGGCCATTTCAGAAAATCTTTCTGGGTTTTCTGGGTTTCTTGAGTAGAGTCCGATTCCAAAGTTTCAACCTTTTCTAAGGAGGGAGCAGCCCTAAATCCTCATTTGATTTCTAGCAGCAGCAGCATGGCAGTTCTCCAGCAACTTGGACACAGTTCAGAGAGGGGCCATTCCTTTGCTATTCTGAGTGTATTTCTTCACTTGCCTTGTGCAAGTCGAGGTGCCATCTTTCTGATCACCTCCTGTACTCATTCTATTACTCAGTATAATAAAATGTCTTAGCATTTCTCTCTGCATTTCTTGAGTATCTGCTTATGGTTATATTGTTATATGTTGCACCATTGTTATTCTATATCTTTGAGCTTCTCGACTATTATACCACTTGTGTGTTTTCTCCTATACTCTTAGAAAGAGTTTGGAAAGGGCTAGGTAGCCTCTGGATCTTGTCCTCTTTTCAGAGGCGACATATCTGGTAAATGCCCTCCCAGTTCATCTTTGGTTGGAGTTTGCTTGTGTTTGAGGAATATTCTTGATAAGGGATATTACATACAATCATCAACTACAACAAAGGAGTCTTATACCTCCATTCTGGAAAAATGGTTGAGAAATGGAGAAGTCAGATGGAGAAATGGATAGTGCCATGGCGTTCGTGGCATCGAGAAGGGCTGAAACCATATAAAATTTGTCAAATCTGGACAAAATGGACTTTCGCCCCTCCTGCAAGCTTCTACCTCGAACTGTATGAAAAATCCTCCCTCCTGCACTTTTCCATGTTCATCGAGTTTTAGAATCATTTCTTCTATTACAAGGATGCTTAAATCAGGGGTCTATTCGTTTATAATAGAGACTGTTCGAACAAAACCCCAAAATAGCTCTTTTCGTTCAAACAAACAATACACGGGAAAACAAGAAAATCCGACCACAAAGCTTAAAAGTCAGATCTCAAATTTCATGAAATCTGCCTTAATCTCCAGTCGGATCCACGTTTAGTCGGAATATCACATCGCATAGGCAGATTGGCCAAAAACCCAAATACACAGGATAACACATAAAATCCAAGAAACGGAACTTCAAATTTTACAGCATCGGGTCTATAATCCTGTCGATTCTGGCCCTTATCGACACATCGCTATTGCAATCGCATTGTCCCTGGCATCAGGGATCGCCGATCACCGACCGCCGATTAAATCCTAGTCATTGATCTCTTTTCTGATCTGACGGCTGAGATCACACGTCGTGGATCGGCATATCACATTCGCTACGGCCCAATGGTTCTTCCTTTGTACCAAGGCATACGCCGACGCCGATAATCACAATCGAAGGAGTCCAAAAGGTGGACTTAAGGCCAGGCGGATGGAACCCCCGATCAGTGATCTCTGACTAATCGCAATCGGGGGCAGGCTATGTGTGATATTGGGACTTAAGGCAAAGCGATTTTTGTACTGAAGGTCAGATAGTTAATCTACAATATAAGAATCAATATTGACAGTAGTGCACAATATAAATTCCATAGACATAATTCTTCTACCAAAAAGGAATTCAATTTGTTATTAAAAATAATAGTATCTTTATAAAAACTAATCAAACCTCCTCTCCTGCTCAATACAAGATTTGATCCTCAACAAGCCTACTCCAAGTCGCAAACTCTGTTGATAGAAACAACAGTTACAATAGTGCAAACCCTGGTCCTCTTTACATAGCTCAAAATTCAAAGGGATTGAACCCCAATCACATAAATCACATATCTATGAAAATTTTTCATATTCTAATAATGCCTCTCTACTATATCTCGTGCATTTCCCCTCCTGTCTCTGTCGAGGAGATTGTATTTGTACAGGGCTTACGGTGAAATCGTGAAAATAACAGCAACTCCGTGTATCTCTCAACAACTAAGATAATAAAAGCAATTAAATCAGTGGTTTTGGTTCTGTTGAATCGCAAGCCAAATATAGATTGCCTCCGTTTATTTAAAGTGCCCAATTTAGCTTTTCATTGAGCTCGATTTATTTTCTGTTGATAACCACTGAGTAGATTGTCTGACAAGATCATTCTCTTCATGGTATTAGTCCTCGTTTAAGATTTTTTTTTTAACCTCCTCTCTCTATTTTGGTTTGGATCTCGACACGTGGTTGAGTGGCTATTGATCGAATGATGTTTTCGATTTGGCCCAGGTGTTTCCCTATAGTAGAGAAATCAAAATTAGCCATTTAAAATGACAGAAAACTCAATACACATATGAATTTTAATTATGCCCCAAGACCTTTTAATTTTAATTCGGTGGCTATAACAGTGGTTGGAGGATGATACACGTGGCAAGAGCTGAGTGATATTGGAGGTAAGCCCATCAGAACTTTTTACAATGCGCACAAACAAACAAAAAATGTCAATTCAGCAATATTGGGAGGCTCTGATATGGGGCAGATGCGATATCATATTCAACTTCTTTTAATAACTTTATCAGACCCATTATATTAGAGCCTTGTATCGGAGATTTGATATCGGGGGTTTTACAATTGTTACCATTTAAAAGTTTTAATATACAAGTGGACTCGATATTCTGATTACACCATCGTTAATACACATATTACGCCCAACTTATCAGATCCTAGCAGATATCGGAAGTCAAATATCGGAGGGATATGAATCGAAAAATCGGAGTGAATGGACCATCAGAATGTTAGAGATAGGAGAATGGTGTTATCAACATTTTTTTAAATGTGTCTTGAAAGGAAATATCTGATATGCATTACCTCTGATATGTTGGAACAGAAGTAATGATGTGGAATGTGGGTCCTTCTGAATACTCATAGTTTATAATATATAAATCAACTACAACCACTTGGTATGAGGTTCGGGACTTCATAGGCCGCTTGGTTAAGGTTTTAACCTATAGCCGCTTTGTAATATAAGATCTTGATCTCGAGGGCTACGAAATGCATGATACAAAATAAAAAATAATATTTACAAAAAGTTGATTATTTACAAAGAGACAAATTTATAAAATAAAATGTAAAATACATTATATAAGGCCAAAGCAATGAAAAACATCTAATCTTCAATTAGGCGCTATTTGCAAACCAAATGTCCAAATGAGATCAAACAAATTTTGATAGAAAGATAAAACAAATTGAACTCATTGGAGCAATCCAATTTCTCAAAGTCGAATAGTAATATGACCAATCATTCAATTAAAGGGTCCCCATAATGAGAATTAAGTGAATAATGGGGGGGTTGTGTTTTTACCACAACAATGGCGACACAGTGGGAAGAACCAGTTATCTCTGGGATAATATTAATGAAACTCTAAAAGAAAAGGAACAAGGTTGAATAAAATCAAAGTGCTAAAATTCAGACTCAATGAAATCTCTAAAAAAGTCAAAACAGAGTTTAATCATTTTGAACATCTCTTGTAATGATCATAAGAGAAAGACCATGTTTAAAACAACCATTAATTAATCACAAATTTAACTAAATAACACAGGCTTATGATTAATTTTAACGAAAGGATAAACTCTCATTTCCAAGGTAGAGCCACTGCTGCCAGCAAGTGTCCATAGCCTCGATAAGGTTACCTTTTAACCCAAGGAAATGTCGATATCCTATCTATTGTTTGGCATCACTGAGGAATCATATTTATTTTAGTTACTCTTAAAGCCATTATCTTGGCTTGGTGACCAGATATTAACAATGCCATCCACAAGCGTTGATAGTTATGAGCAAGCCGACTCATGATGAGAGCTCTTGTCTTACAATGAATTGTTGAAAGCCATTATCCTAGCTTGGTGACCAGATGTGATAATGTCATAACAATCAAAGCCCATGATCATGTAGTCTGGCTCTTTTAGGAGACCCCCTATCTTTTAGGCGTTTTTATAATTTTTTTATTACTCTCTGATGATTTGTGTTAATAGATGGGGAGACAAATGCCCTCCTTAAGACATAGGATGACATGGAAGAGTTATAGAATACTAAACTTATATGTTGCTTTTTTCACTTTAGTAGTTGTTTTAGGATATGGCATGTTGTAAAGTAGATTTCTCGTATGTGTATTAAGGTAAGAGAACATCCAAATGACAGTAAAATACAAACAAAGTCATAGTTTCAATGTGAGTTTGAAATATAACAGTTTAATGATCTTCCTATTATTCTTCCTTTTACTAATGAATTTCATTAGATAAGAGTAAGAATTTCCCAAGTATTAAACCAAAGTTGGGTCAAAAAGAGCTCTCCAAAAGGGTTGGTAATATCACTAAAATCAATCTGAGGCAAAGGTAAAATTGGCAAACAAGTGGATTGCAGAAGGAAGAAGAGAGATGTTGTTGGCTCAAGCCCAGAATCGACAAATAACTTATTTATAAACCATCTCTTTAGGAAAGTTCTCTCCAAGCAAATATCTATGGGATCATATGTTAAGTCCTTATAATACTAATTATCCCCCCATTACTATTGTCATTGTAGCCCTGATTGTTATTTTGTGCCCCTATTGTCCCCATATTGTTATTATTGTGCCCCATAGAAGCCCATTATTGTTATTGTTGTGCCCTTATATTATTATTGTAATGTCAGCTTATATTATATTGTGACCCCTTAGACTCCTATATATAGAAAGGAGGTTTTGTCATTTGTATCATCCAAGAATTGTTCATTTGTGTAATGTGTTAGTGTCAGTCTTTACAGCCTTCCTCCAGTGATCAAATGTGCTCTTACATAGTGATTTTGAAATGTCAAGGTCAAATTTTGTCATTTCAGTGAGTCTTCAAGCAAAATTTGGTCACTAGGTATTAGGTCTAGGGTTTGCTTTCACTCTTTTCAAAGTTTGCCCAAATGTCAGCCTATGTCATCATTCAGCTGAGCCTATCATCATTCAGAGGGTTGTCATTATCATGTCAGTGTCTAATGGGTCATTTTACACCATGTTCATGCTTCAGTTGTGCCTAGGCAAGCTCATTTCCCTCTCCTAGGGTTTTGAAAGCTAATTTCTCTTGGATGGTCAAATTACCGGCAAAACTTGTTTCCTGATGTTCATACACCTTCCCCTATCCTTAAAGTACCTTATCAAACACTTCCCATCCCTTACATCCGCCAAATTCCTCATTTTTGCACAAACCCTAGTTTCTAGCTACAACCTGGCAATTTTCTAGGTTTGGCCTGTGTTTTGTCCTTTTCGACCCCTTCCCCTCACTCAATCTCTGAGATTCCACTTTCCCCTGCTTCCTAACATCCCTCCCCACTCCCAAAAATTTCCCCAAGAATTTAGAAGCCCTCTATCCCCTTCATTTCGCTCTATTTCGACAAAATCCCTTGTTTCACACATCGGGACAAGTCTCACTCAAAAGCTGTTTCTGAGCAATCAAAGATGAATTTTGCAAAACTGAGAGAGGTTTTTGTGCACAACATGCCAAGGAAGAAAAACCTCTTTCACTTTTTACACAGGTGTCATGGTTTGAGAGAAATGTCAAAAATACCGGCGAGAACGAAGGTGCTCCAAGGACGGTTGGCCAAAGCACAAAAACAAAGGAAAACGCCCGATCCACTCCAAATTTTGGCCAAAACCTCTTTGACTGAGCATGGTACTTGATTGGGGACTCCCAGCCCAAATTTCAAGAAATTTGGAGAAAATTTTGTCATTTGTGAATTTTTTGGTAAAATTACAGGTTTTTCCCAAGAACTGGTCTCACCCCGGGTGAGACCAGTTTGGAGGACTGCTCGGAATTTTGAAAACTTGGCATTTTTGGAAAGGGCATGCAAAAAGAAAAATTACCAATGCTTGGGAGAAGTCTGGTTTTGAGTTTTGAGCCTCCAAAAGCTCAAAATACATCAAAAAAATGACTTTCTGCCCACTTTTTGAGTTGCAGAAAGTGACCTTGGGAGAATTGATTTTTGAGGGGTCAAATCAACTCCAAATCCAGAAATTCCACTTGGGATGGAAAGTAGACAGGCCACGATTTCCAATGAGCCATCTTGCACCTGATTTGGACCAGTGGAACCCACTCAAAAACAGCTGTGAAGGGGCGCGACCAGAACTTCCAGATTTGCCAGAATTCACATTTTTGGTCAAAAAACACTGTTTTGACTATGGTTGACTGTTATTACTTGTAGATGATGGATAAATGTAATATTTTCATGGCACTTTGGTAGATTTTATCTTTCTTTACCCTTCTAGAAGCTTCCATGATGTAAAAAGTGAAAAATTAATGCATGGATGAGTTAGCTAAGTAATAGAGGCAAGTTGTTTCGCTGCCTATTTTCTAGTTCTTAGTTTAGAATTAGTTCAAACTGCTCCTAGGAAGCTGAGCTCGACCCCTAGAGGTGGGGAAAGGAGTTAGATGGTCTAGATGGTCTATATTATGCTCTCTCCTTCTCATTTTCATGGTTGGACTCTTGTGTAAGGAAGCTTTATTGTATATTGTGCATCTATTTCTGCAATTGAAGGCAAGGAAAGCCAGGGTTTTACAGACATCTTTGAGGATTCTTGTGGATCTGATTGTTGATGGTGTGTTCTCTACATGTTCTTGTAAGTTTGTTTATGTGTTTCACATCTCTCTTATGCTTCTAAATTGGACAGATGAAGTGGTAAAGTTTGAACTCATGTTTTGACATGCTCAGCTTTTTAGTTTGTTCAATTTTAATGTTTTCTACTGTCTAGAGAGGATTCGAATTGTGTGTTTGCCCTCTTTAGCTTCTTCTCTATCATCTCTGATCATCCATCTCAGATTAAAGCATCAGCACTCATTCCTACCTTGCCCCTTAGATCCCCCTGTGAAAATTGTGCTCAATCCCCGCACCTTGAATTGCACTTCCACCAATTGCCACCAAAACCCCCAAAAATCATCAAATCAAACCCCCTATCAATTTACTAGCCTAAAATCTTTATTTCTATTTGGTCAGCCTAATTATATTATAAGATCTATCAAATCTGACCCGAGAGAGCCTTCTCATACCTCGTAGGGCTAGCTACGAGGTGAAATGGTTTGATGTAGCCTTGAGAGTTTGTCTATCTCAGCCTAGGTGAATTCCAAGCGCTAACATAATGTAAAGGAGGTTTCCCCTTCAAAGAGGCTAATTTTGAAGTCATTGATCTATCTTTTCTTCTATTTTGTGAGCTGGTTATATAACATTTGGTATCAGAGCCTTTGGATTCTAGGGACTCGCTTCTCCAAATAGGTCATCGTGGAATTTTCACTATAAAAATTTTTCTATGACATTTCAGAAGCTGAAATTAAAACCCATTTGAGCTGAAATCTCGATGAATCTCGGGTTCAAAGTTCAGATATTTTATCTCTATATTTTCGAAGATAGGATCCAAGAAAGTTAGGATTTTTGCAAGCTCCCGAATTATATCTCAAACAGGTGACCTTGGGAAAATCGTCATAACTTTCTCTCTGAGCATCAGATTGAAATTTCGTAAGAAGTTATAGAAATAGGATGACCTTTAGGTTTCTATGTGTTTCAGGTACTAACGTAGAAATAGTGACACATGGCACTTCGTACAAGTTCACTCTACTGAACTAGTCTATAATCAGGTCATCGTGGGATATTTGGCATACCTCTTCCTTGGAAACCCCAATCTTGATCAGACTTGTGGGATCGGAAAGAGGACTTAGAGTGCTACCGCAAGATGCAATTTCAGACCTTAGAGATCCAAAATAACAGAGATAAAACAAATTAGATATCGAGCTCCTACAAAGTGAAAAAAGGTGTGTACTTTTTTTAAAATTTTGCATAAGTTTGGTTTGAAAAATTAGATTGAAGGAATTCAAAGGGCATAGTGAAGCATTGTTATCATTAATTGATGCCTCGAAGAAATAAAATGGAAACACCTAGTGAGCAACCTGAAAGCTCTAGCATGACTCGTGAATAAGAGGAAGAATTGCAACATGATATATCAAAATTACGAGACCAAGTCCAACAAAATTCACTCTCACGAAGAGTAACAGAAGCTAAGATGGATGGTTTAAAGAAATGTGTGGAAGCTAAGATGGATGGTTTAAACAAAGGCGTGGAAGCTAAAATGGATGGTATAGAAGAAAAACTTAAAGGAAAAATGGAAGATTTGAAGACAGATTTGACAAAGTTGCTACAAGAAATGCTTACTAATGGCGAAAGGGTAGTAAAGGAAATTTATGATGAGAACAAAAGAAATGTTAATCATGATTTCATAGACTCTAACGTTGGATTGAAGACCCAAAATGTTCCAAATATCGATATGACGAAGTTTGATGGCAAGGATTCCGTAACATGGATACTACAGATGGAGCAATATTTCGATCTCCATAATGTGCAAAACACACAAAAGGTACACATTGAAACTTTATATTTGGGACCAAATCAGTTTGTATGGTATCTATGAATTTTCTCTCATAAACAAATTATCACTTGGGCAATTGATGATAGCACATTATGAGGATACAAAATGTAACACTTTTTTTAGCCAATAGATAAATCTCAAACAAAAGGGTTCAATGATGGAGCACATTGAGGAATTCCAAAAATTGAATATAAGGGTAAAAGATATTCCAGAGGAGAATAGTATTGATGTGTTCATAGGGACTTTAAAGGATAACATCCAACATGAGGTTCGCCTTTGGGAACCTGATTCATTGGAGAAGGCATTCAGGTTGGCAAGAAAAATGGAAAGCAAAATTATGGAAACAAGGAAGCCTACCACTCAATAAAGATGGAAGTGTTGTTTCCCCTAGCCTTCCACAACCTACAAGGTTGACACCACAACAATTGGAAGAAAAAAAGAGCAAAAGGGCTTTCTTATAGTTTTGATAGCAAATACACTAAAGGTCATAAGTGTGCTGAGAAGAAATTATTTTACATATATTGTGAAGAGGAGGAAGAAAAGGAACAAGAAACATAAAAAGAAGACGATATACACCAGGAACAAACCCTAGAGAAAGAAGAAATGAATCTGACCATATCTTGTAATGCATTGGACGGACTTACCACTCCTCAAACTATCAAGATAGAAGGACATATCAAGAAGAAAAAGGTACTAGTGTTGATTGATTCAGGAAATACCCATAATTTTATTCATTGTAAGATAACCAAGGAATTGAATTGCTTCCTGTATCCAGCACCAAAGTGTCAAGTGATGGCTGCAAGTAGAGGAACTATAAATTGCTCTGGAAAGTGCCATAATATCAAGCTATCTATGGGAGAATATGTATTGAATAGACCAATTCTTTCCATTCCAATGGGTGGTGTTGACGTTGTACTAGGATTCCAATGGCTACAATCCTTGGGTACAATAGCTTTTAATTTTCAAGAACTTTTCATGAAAAAAATTCGGAAGGAAAGGAATTGAATTAAGGGTTATCGCAGGGAAACTAGGAAAGATAATTAGCTCTAATGGAATGACAAAGATTCTAAAGAAATACCAACGAGGCGTAATTTCACAATTATGTTCGCTAGAGGTTCCCATGTCGAAATCATCTATTTCTCCAAATCTCCAAAAACCCTTGGACAATCATTCCAAGGTATTTGAGACTCCCAAAGGCCTCCCACCTATTCATGATCATGATCATTCTATTCATTTGATTCCAAGAAGTGTTCCTCCAAACATCAGGCCTTACAGATATCTCTATGCCCAAAAGAGTGAAATTGAACGTATGGTTGCAGAAATGTTAGAGGTTGGTATAATTCAACCTATTCAAAGTTCTTTCTCTGCTCCAGTAGTATTGGTGCACAAGAAGGATGGGTCATGGTGCATGTGTCCAGATTATAGGGAGCTCAACAATATCGCTATTAAAGATAAATTTCCCATTCATGTCATTGATGAATTATTGGATGAATTGCATGGATCAATTTACTTCACCAAGTTGGATCTTCATTCAAGATATCATCAAATCAGAATGAAGACTAAAGACATTCTGAAAATAACATTTAGAACTCATGAGGGTCATTATGAATTTTTGTTCATGCCTTTGGCCTTACCAATGCACCTTCTACATTTTAAGGTTTGATAAATTCCATTTTCAAAATCTTCCTTAGAAAATTTGTGTTAGTATTTTTGGATGATATACTAATATACAGTAAGTCTTGGAAGGATCATGTTGAACATGTTGATAGGGTGCTCAAACTATTGGAGGAGAAACAATTATATGCAAAAAGCTCCAAATGTTTCTTTGGAGTACAAGAGGTGGAATATCCGGTTCATATTGTATCTCATGAAGGTGTTAAGGTAGACCCTAGAAAAATTAAATCCATTAAGGAATTGAAAATCCCCACATTCATAAAGCATCTGCGAGGATTTCTTGGGTTGACAGGGTATTATCGCAATTTTTTTAAGAATTATGGGAGAATAGCAGCACCTCTAACAACATTATTGAAGAAAGATGTATTTTCATGGACTCCAGAAGCAGTGAAGGCCTTTGAACATATTAAAGAGGTAATGTGCCAAGCATCGGTATTAGCTACGCCGAACTTCACAAAAACCTTTATTATGGAATGTGATGCCTCAGGAAATAAAATTGGTGTTGTTTTAATGCAAGAAGAAAGACCCATTACTTTCGAAAGTTGTCCAATCAAAGGAAAGTATTTACACAAAGCTATTTATGATAAGGAAATGTTGGCAATACTACATGCACTTAAGAAATGGAGATCCTACCTAATGGGAAGACACTTCAAGGTAAAAACGGATCATGATAGTCTTAAATACTTTTTAGAACAAAGATTATCTTCAGAAGAGCAACAAAAATGGAACACAAAGATGTTGGGTTATGAATTTGAAATCATCTACAAAAAAGGGAAGAAAAATGTTGTGGCAAATGCACTCTCAAGAAAGGATGAGGATGTGGAAGTATTGCTTTGCGCCATTTATATTATCCAACTAGATTGGATAAACGAAGCAAGGGATGAATGGAAGAATGACGAAGAAGTGTGGGCACTCATTCAAAATATACAAGAAGATCCCAGTACATATTGTACATTTAGCTGGAAAAATGATTCGTTATGGCACAAAGATCGCTTATACCTATGTAATAATTCCCAACTCAAAGAAAATATTCTTATGGAATTGCACACCTCACCCTTAGGAGGGCACTTAGGATTTTTAAAAACTTGCCACAATGTTAAGAATGAATTTTTTTGGGATGGACTTAAATCGGATATTCAAAATTTTGTGGCAAAATGTTTGGTTTGCCAACAAAATAAAGTTGAAACAATTAAGATCCCAAGTCCATTACAACATTTATCCATTCCAAGCCAACGTTGGGAGGAGGTTTCAATGGATTTTATCACAGGTTTACCTAAGTCCGAAGGAAAGAGTGTCATCATGGTGGTAGTTGACATAATTACCAAGTATGCACACTTTTGTGCATTTAAAGCCAGTACAGTTTCTACTACATTTATGGAAACAATTCAAAAGCTACATGGAAACCCAAAGATTATTGTAAGCGACGGAGATCCCATTGTCACTGGAAATTTTTGGACTGAATTATTTTCTTGTCTTGGTACTCAGTTAGCTCATAACACATATTATCATGCTCAATCTGATGGGCAAATTGAGACAGTAAACAAATGTTTGGAAGGATATCTTCGTTGCTTTGTATATGATAAACAGACATAATGGGTCAAATGATTGCCTCTGGTTGAATGGTGGTATAACACTTCCTTCCATACTATAGCAAAAATGACCCCATTTATGGCACTTTATGGACATCATCCACCGTCCATCACATCATATTTAAGAGAAAATTATAAGTTTCAAGCAATGGAAGATCACATCGAGCATCAACAAAAAGTTCTCCAACTCTTAAAGGATAACCTCACTTTGGCGCAGAATAGAATGAAATAACAGGCATATCAACATCTCAACGAAAGAAGTTTTGATGTTGGTGACTGGGTATTCCTACAACTACAACCATATAAACAAATGTCCCTCAAGCAAGCTAAGAAGGATAATAAATTATCAACAAAGTATTATGGTCTGTACAAGGTGTTGCAAAAGATTGGTACTATGGAATACAAATTGGAGCTTCCTGCAGTTTCCCGATTGCACCCAGTTTTCCATGTTTCATGCTTAAAGAAGATTATAGGTGACAAACTCCCAGTTCAAACAATATTGCCAAAACTTGACGAGGAAGGAAAAATCATATTGGAACCTGAAGTAGTCATAGAAACAAGAACTCGACAGCTACGAAATCGATCAATTTCGGAGTATCTCATCAAGTGGAAGAACTTACCCACTGAAGATTCCACATGGGAGGGTGAAAATTTTATACAAAAGCATATAGAACTATTCAAGCATTGAGGACAACACTTTTTTGAAGGAGAGGGGCATGTTAGGTCCCTATAATACTAGTGATTCCCCCATTACTAATGCCATTGTAGCCCTTATTGTTATTGTTGTACCCCTATTGTCCCCATATTGTTATTATTGTGCCCCATAGAGGCCCACTATTGTTATTGTTGTGTTCTTATATTAGTATTGTTATGTCGGCTTTGATTATATTGTGACCCCTTAGACTCCTATATATAGAAAGGAGGTTTTGTAATTTGTATCATCCAAGAATTGTTAATTTGTGTAATGTAAAGGAGGTTTCCCCCTTAAAGAGGCTGATTTTGAAGTCGTTGATCTATCTTTTCTTCTATTTTGTGAGCTGGTTACATAACATCACAAAAGTATGGGTGGATATTTGTTAGAGATTGAAATTGATCTAAAGGAGAAGGTAGCAGGTCAAATTGTGAAGGAACACTCTTGAGAGCTAAATTTTGTCAGTAATGCCTTAGAGAATGAAGAGCTAATTGAAATGGGATGAACATCGAGTAAAATTGGAGAAGAAATTTTTCTTGATATTCAAGATTAAGGTTTTGAATTACATATTCATTCTCTTTCGTTAATGAATATCGAGGGTGTTCAATGTTGAGTTGTTGAACATGCAAGCACAAAATATCCAAGGGTTGAAAAATAAAATATGAAACTAAATTTAAATCAAGCCAAAAGGATTAAAACATAATCAAATTACTATTTAAGAAAATATTACAATTATTGTTACACCACAATTGGGATATGTTTGAAAATATTTCTTTCTTACAAGAATTAACCAAAATAATGCAATTGGAATGGTTATCGACATCATCTTGTGCATGCGATAATGGATCAAGAATAGAAAAGGTAATTTGATCATCATAAGAATCATAAATCAGGATGGAATCTTGAGCAATGAAATCATTAAAATGATTAGAAGATTGAAAATGGAATTTATTGGGATAGTTTTTGAGCTATAGTTTTCTCCATTTTCAAGTGTGGTTTTACTTAGATCATGAGGATTCAATGAAGAAGGAGATGAATCAAGGTCCTCATTGTCAGTGTACTCGTGATAAATGCCTTCACAACTTTCCTTAAAATTTTCAGCATTCCCAAGAGACACATCAAAACAAGAAGAAGAATTGGGCACATTTTTCCCAAAATGTAAAGAATGATCATTGAATATTTCTTTATCAAGATGAAAATTGAATGGAAATTCATTTGTATTAGCTTCTTTGATTTCTGAAATATTATTAATTTAAATGGGAAATGACCTATTATCAACAAAAATATTAGGATATAGACAAAAATGAGAACTAGAAACAATAAACTTGAATGTTTCTCTATTTGCAGAATCTTTTGCGTTCTCTCTATTACATATTTTAGATTCATTATTTGTTTATCTAATCATGATTATCTAAAGATTATCGTTGGGCTATCTTGATTTTTACATTTGATCAACATGGCAGAAATCTTAAATTTTTGTAGCAAGGTGCACTTTGTCTAATTCTTCAATTGGCACTTGCACTTGTTGATCTATCTGTTGAATTTTTGTTTTCAAGACAACTGATTCTTCTTGCAATCGGTTGTCAAATTATTCCAAGTTAGGTGATTGTGTTTCATTAACATGTGAAAGTGAATCTGAATTATCATAACACTATAAGATGTATGAATTAAATGGAGAAATCTATCATATATGGTTACAACAGCTTCACTGTGATTATCATGTTCCTCCATATCATATTTTCCAGTCATGTTAATGGAAGTTGAAGACGATTCACTAGAGCTTGGAATTGTTTCATATGGGATAGGAATGCAAGGGAAAGAAGGTAATTTATCAAACCATCCTATTAATTGAAATTATGAAGGTAGATCATCGGGTTGAAATTGAAAGCAAAATAATTTGATACTAATACGAAAGTTATCTAATGATTCGCCTTCAAAATGACGAAGATTCTCCAATTGATCACATACCTTTTCAAAGTCGTAATCCTGAAAAGTGTGTAATAAAAGTAATACAAACGTGTCCCAGCTGCATATGGAAGGAAATGGTAGGGTTTTGCACCAGTCTTTCATTATTCCGGCTAAAGTAAGGGTAAACAACCTGCACATGACACCTTCATCAAGATCATAATGATTACAATGTAAAATATAATGATAAACATGTTCATAAGCAGAGGCATTGTTCTCATCGTTAAACTTCTTCTTTGACAAGAGTTTGGCTACATAAATTGGAGTTGAAGCAGGGGGGAGTCCAGTAAATCAACTATAAAGTGGTCTCTTAAGAAGAGTCATTGAAATCAAATAAAACGTTTAAAACACAAGATCTCTAAAGAAACCAATCAGATGCAACCCTTCTTCTAGCACCAAAAATATTGATCGGAAAAAATGGACTAATCAACATTTTAAGGTTACCACTCGGTCAATATCTATAACTTAAATCTATATTCGTTGAATGGTGGTTCCAACTAGTTCTATTGGGTCTAGATACCCTTTCTCTATATCTGTGTTGGCTTATAATATCTCTATTATCTCACCAACAAAGAAAGAGAAATAGAGATGACACTCTTGTTGCTAGCTTGGAAAGAAAGTAATCCCTTAAGCTGATTTGGGGCTCAGCCAAACCACTTCTAATGCTTTGCCTCTTTAAGAAGAGGACTTCAAGAAATGTGGTCTTTAAACTAAATGTAAATCTAACTCTATATTCCCTAAGACTATCTCGATTGGATGAAGGATTAGTCCTCCATGCAACCAAGAGAAAGACTAATAATAATTGGGATTTTAGCATGAAAAGCTTATGATGAATATCTGGTTAAAGAAATAGTTCATTTAACTGACATTGTAATTACTTATCATGCTATGTTTAAGAGATCAATTAATCATAATTGTTGAATCACTAACATTAGGAAGTAGTTCACATAATGTTAATGAAAACAACAAATAATGAACCAATAACATTAGGAATTAGTTCACATAACGTTATTGGTTATTAAATCAGGATAAGATAGCATATTTTTGAGTAAATAGTTACTCAGAAATCTGATCTTAATAAGTAATGGCAAGAGATAAATGATAACATATTTATGTACTGAAGATCAGATAACTAATCTACAATATAAGAATCAATATTGACAGTAGTGCACAATATAAATTCCATAGACATAATTCTGCTACCAAAAAGGAATGCAATTTGTTATTAAAAATAATAGTATCTTTATACAAACTAATCAAACCTCCTCTCCTGCTCAATAAAAGATTTGATCCTCAACAAGTCTCCTCCAAGTTGCAAAATTTTCTGATAGAAACAATAGTTACAATAGTGCAAACCCTGCTCCTCTTTACACAACTCAGAATTGAAAGAGACCAAACCCCAATCACATAAATCACAGATCTGTGAAAGAATTTCCTATTCTAATAATGCCTCTCTATTCTATTCTCTACTCTATCTCATGCATTTTTCCCTCCTGTCTCTGTCGAGGATATTGTATTTATACAGAGCTTAAGGTGAAATCATGAAAATAATGGCAGCTCCATGTATCTCTCAACAACCAAGATAATAAAATCAAATAAATCAATTGGTTTTTACTTTTGTTGAATCGCAGGTCAAATATAGATCGCCTCTGTTTATTTAAAGTGCCCAGTGTAGCTTTTTGTTGAGTTCGATTTATTTTCTATTGATAACCACTGAGCAGATTGTCCGACAAGATCACGCTCTTCATGGTATTAGTCCTCGTTTAAGCTTTTGTTTTAACCTCCTTTGTCTATTTTGGTTTGGATCTCGACACGTGGTTGAGTGGTTGTTGATCGAATGATCTATTCGATTCAGCCCAGGCATTTCCCTGTAACAGAGAAATCGAAATTAGCCATTTAAAATGATAGAAAACTCAATACACATATGACTTTTAATTATGCCCCAAGACCTTTTAATTTTAATTCAGTGGCTATAACAATGGCTGGAGGATGATACATGTGGCAAGAGTTGAGTGGTATCGAAGGTAAGCCCATCAAAACTTTTTACAATGCGCAAAAACAAACAAACAAACGTCGATTCGCCGATATTGGGAGGCTCTGATATGGGGTAGATGCGATATCATATTCATCTCCCTTTAATAACTTTATCGGGTCCATTATATTGGAGCCTTGTATCGGAGATTTGATATCGGGGGTTTTACAATTCTTAACATTTAAAAGTTCTGATATACAGCAGACGCAATATTCCGATTAGACCATCGTTAATATGCATATTGGGTGCAACTTATCGGAGCCTGATAGATATCAGAAGTCAGATATCAGAGGGATATGAATATCAAAAGTTGGAGATGCAAGGAAAATTAGAAAATTAGAGCAAATGAACCATCATAATATCAAATATCGGAGAATGGTGTTATCAGTGTTTTTTTGAATGTGTCTCGAAAGGAAATCTCCGATATGCATTACCTCTGATATACGGGAGCAGAAGTAATGACGCGGAATGTGGGTCCTTCTGAATACTCATAGTTTATAATATATAAATGAACTACAACCACTTGGTATGAGGTTCGGGACTTCATAGGCCGCTTGGTTAAGGTTTTAACCTATAGCCACTTTGTAATATAAGATCTTGATCTCAAGGCTATGAAAAGCATGATACAAAATAAAAAAGTAATATTTCCAAAAAGCTAATTATTTTCAAAGAGACAAATTTATAAAATAAAAGGTAAAATACATTATATAAGGCCAAAACAGTGAAAAGCATCCAATCTTCAATTAGGCGCTATTTGCAAATCAAATGTCCGAATGAGATCAACCGAATTTTGATAGAAATATAAAAACAAATCAAACTCATTAGAGCAGTCCAATTCTCAAAGTTGAATAGTAATATGACCATTAATTCAATTAAAGGGTCCCCATAATGAGAATTAAGTGAATAATGGGGGTTTGTGTTTTTACCACAACACCTAGTTAATTTATGGTAGGAGGTTTCCCTCCAACCGTAGGGTAAGATCTGACTAAAGGTTGTCCCCCAGGAGGAGGATACGATGGTTTCCCCCCAAGTGGGTAATAATCGCTTGTTGGGTTAACTTGAGGATTACCTACATTGTTGAAAATCATATTTATATATTGATCAGATGTCAAGCCTTAGACAGTAGAATCGGTTAAACCAGTTGACATAGTTGAAGGTTCATTTGAAGTAGAAGCTCCTGAATAAGCTCCTGTAAGAGACTATATCTAGGAGGAACTGATGGGCCACCATATAAAAGTGATTCTGGAGAGGTAAAAAACATAGAATCTGACTAAAGGTTGTCCCCCAGGAGGAGGCTACTATGGTTGCCCCCCAAGTGGGTAATAACTGCCTATTGGGTTAACTTGAGGATTACCTACATTGTCGAAAATCATATTTATATATTGATCAGATGTCAAACCTTGGACAGTAGAATCAGTTAAACCAGTTGACATAGTTGAAGGTTGATTTGAAGGAGAAGCTCCTGAATAAGTTCCTGTAAGAGACTGATATCCAGGAGGAACTGATGGGCCACCATATAAAAGTGATTCTGGAGAAGTAAAAAACATAGAAGTATCTGATGACATTTCCCCAGAAGTTATTCTAGACATATCAAAGCCTGGTACAATAGAATAAGGAGTAGTGTATCGTGGAATGCCTTGACCTAAAAAGTTCAAGGGCGTAAAATACCAAGGATTAGGTCGAAAAGCAGAAAAAAGAAGTTTCGGAGTATCTGCTTGATCACCGGTAGAAACTGGCGTATGTGATGATTATTCCTCTTTGTCAAAGGTAAGTTCTTTGATACTAATAAGACCAGGAGGTAGACTATTGGTAATAAGAATTTTTACTCGTGGTGAATGTGGAGGAGTACAGGCTAAAGAAGCTGAAGGTGACTTAGGTTCAGAAACATTAGACTTAGGTTCTTCGATATCTGGTTTGGTTAATTGTGAATCTGAACTCTCTCCAGTATTTTATTATATTTGAATAAGTTCAACAACTTTTGTATCAGTTACTTATGAGTGTAATTCTAGTGTTTGAGGTTGATCAAATTCAAGTTTTGTTACTTTAGGTTCTAGAATAGTAGATGTTTCTGGTTGATTTACTTCATTTCTTGTTACATCAAAAGTTTCAAGTTCATTTGTAGTCCTGGATCCTTTTGACTTTGATTTTTCAGTTTTAATCTTTTCTAGCTGACTTGGCGTATATTTAGGGGGTTGGCCTAGCATTCTACGTGATTGTCTTGGTAATTCAGCCACGATGAAATATTTTTCCTTTTTTTAAAATTAATTATTCACACAATATCAAAATCACACCTAAAGCCTCTAAAAAGTAAAAAACAAACAAGGTAACACATGCTAATAAATCTAGGAATTCAAACCATACAAACTGACTTCTCACAGAGATCAATAATTACTAGTTGGTGATGAAATCCAACGTCGCAGATATCAAAGTGAAAATTTTATAGATATGAGCATTTGGAACCAGTTACACTGCCAACCTATTTAATGAAACGATATGGGGCAAGTAACTTCACTTATGCCATCTCGAGCAAAACTAAAATAATTGGATTTCTCTCCCTAACACAAGATTCTATTGTTTGTCTATAGCTTTGGAAAGTTTACTCACTTTCCTATTCCAAAGCCCTACACTTAAGCTACTGTAGGTGGTAAGAGCCCTAAAAATATATAAAATTATAATTGATTTTAATTAACATTGTGTTATTAAGTTGTTATTTACTCAATAGGTAATGAGAGTGAAACTTATGATATTATGACTCGACTCAAAATTCTAATGCAATCGAACATGCAATTTGTAATCTATCGTTCAATGAAATCCTAATTAAGGGAAAGTAAGAGTTTCTTTGATTTTCTTTGAATAAAATGAAAAACTCACAATTTCACCAAAATTCTTTTCATAAGACAACCAATTTCACTTTGATGCAATCCAGATGTAGAAATAAACTAAGATTTCAAATTTGCCTAAGAGATCAAACAAACCCAAAATGTCTTTTATCATTTATCACTCAAATTTTGAAACACACAGAAATCAAGCAAGAGTTTGGAAAAAATGCAATTTCCCTAATGAATTCTTTAACTTAATGATGTCAGAATGTAATTATGAAAGATTTCAAAACTGGAAAGAAATGATTTCCTTTTATTATGCAGTAATGAAATCAATTCTTCACAAAACATAACAATTTCTAAGAAACACTAATTGGTGATTAAATAAATAATTTCATCACAAATAAACAATATTGATAATGGATTTGGTATATTTGATTGAAAAACACAGGAATACAGTAATCTTGAAGACAACCTATCTCTTTTTTATTAGTCAGTAAACAAGCCAAACAAAACCCTAGTCAATTTTGCAAAAGGGATGAATTCCCAAAAATACCTCGCCAAAGCACTCAAACAAGTTTAGAAAAGGTATGGACAATCAAAACAAAGATGATGACACTTTCATAAACCAAAATTCAGACTCTAGCTGAGAGAATGCCTAATTTTTCAAAATTTTCGAGGAATTATGTAGGCAAATGGTTTAATTCAATGCTCGTGTGCTTGGTTGTTGAGGCAAAAACTGTGCAAATCTGTGCTCTGTGGATGAAAAAAATCATGCAGGTTTGGGAAGTCCAAGAAAAAATAAAAAGAAAGCAATTAACCCAGAAGATCTGAAAGATCATAAATTTACCAAGACTCAGGTCCAGCTAAACAACAAAGATCGGAAAGCAAAACCAAGGAAAGAGAAGAGAATAGTAGTGTTCCCCAATGGAGTCACCAATTTGTTACATCAGATAAATCCCTCTTGCTAACAAGAGTGGTCTCCCTAGATCTTAAAGGAAACTAGAAACAAACAAACACTTGAATGACTCTTTCCCAAAGCTTATTTCGTTCGAATTGTAAATACAAGAATAGGAGAATAAGCCTCTTACCTATTTGTGAAATTCTCGATGAAGATCCCTGCTATGTCTCAATGAAGCTTCTCAATACTCAAAAAGACCTACAATCACATACATAAAATAGATCAAAGGCATATGCAATCATAACAAACTTGAATGACTCTTTCCCTAAGCTTATTTTGTTCGAATTGTAAATACAAGAATAGGAGAATAAGCCTCTTACCTATTTGTGAAATTCTTGATGAAGATCCCTACTATGTCTCAATGAAGCTTCTCAATACTCAAAAAGACCTACAATCACATACATAAAATAGATCAAAGGCATATGCAATCATAACAAGCCTAATCTATTGATCAAGGAGATTATAAATTGAGATTATCTTACTGAATATCAAAAGAGTTATAAACCATTCATCATTTCAATAAGACAATACAATGGGAAAAACGATTCATTTGTATTAATTCAAGGGTAAAGAAGAACCTTACAACCTCTGCCATGATGTCATGAGGTTCTTCTCAAATGCCTCTAAAACTCTCCTTAGTTGATAAACCTTCCAATATAAATCCAACAACATAAGTGTATCTTTTTTGAACCTCTTGGTTCCGAAGATATAATAATATGGAGAGGACCTGATTGTTTGTCCGAAGCATGAACAAAATGGGATAGAGGCACCCTCTAAAAAGACAAGTTACTCACATTTGATCTGATGGTCAGAGGCGGATTCGGAGCTGGACAGTGGTAGTAATTCCCAAAATAAAAAGATGGGGAGAGGAAAAAAGTAAAAAGAGAGAGAAGAGAAAAAGATGTTTAATATGCCTCCTACGTTATCCATAACATACGAAAGTATTAGCGTAATTTGATAAAGTCATTCATTCTGAATGCTACATAAAGAATATAAGCCAGATGATGGAATAGAGAGACCTAGGATGTAGAGAATCGGGACATAGAGAATACAATAGATGCTCCTTCTCATCTCGATTATATTTATTCAATATATGTGAATATAATATACATCCAGAAAGCTGTATGCCCTGAGAGAGGCTTGTACAGTTTGGGAAGGGATTTTTATTCATCTAATCCCTTTATCCTTTATTCAATTTATAGGCCAAGGGCAAGAAGTTTCAGATCCAAAAGAGAATGATGAGATCCTCTAATTGGGCGATTAGGGTTCCTTGATGAAAGGGAATTAGCTTCATGATCTGACAGGTTTGGCTCAAATAGATATGACCTAGAAGCTTTCAGTTGGGATATATTTGACCAACAATGCTTCTGAAATTCACTTTTTATTTTTACTTTTCTTAGTGTTATCTGCGCGGTCTATAGTGGAAGACAATAGAGCGTAATTCTACGCAATTATCAAGGATAGAAACTGCAAATGCGTGGAAACTTACTTGGAAAAGCGTGCAGGTCACACTTAACAAGTCATAAAGCCATTTTACCCAAAATTCACATCTTCTTCAAGGTATTTTTATTGTTTGACTTGTAAGGGAGTGTAATGGAACATGTTTATGGATGGAGAGAGATCCATTTTAATGGTCAAGTGTCATGGTGACAAAATGACGTGTAACACCCTTATCTCCGACCAATCCTGGTGTCTCTATGTGTGCATTCTTTTCTTCTATTGTTCCTTTATTTTCCGCTACATAGAAGATGATGATATTGTTCGTTCTACATAGTTGCATATGTTTATGAATAATAAGGTAAATCTAAATAATGTTATAATGTTATGGTATGAACTTAATGTGTTAATGAAGAAATGCAATTATAAAAGAAAAGAACAATGTAGCCCTATGAAAATTAACATGGGAAATAGGTGTATTTACGCATCAAGCCTAAGAAGAGCTCCTTGAGGATTAGATCATCTGCCAAGATGGCACCTTGGTTTTGTGGACCTTTCAAGATTATTGAAAGGATTGTACCAGCAGACTATCGACTTTCACTTCCTTTGACAGTGAAATTCCATGATGTTTTCCATGTGTCCTTACTTAAGAAGTATGTTAAAGATGTTGATCATGTGATTAACTGGTCTGTATTGCAGGTGGGGCCAGATGGATAATTCCAGCTGAAACCTCAATGTATATTGTAGAAAAAGATGCTCATGCTCCAAAACTGAGAAATCAAGCAGGTTAAAGTGCAATGGAAGCACTTTGGGCCCAATGAAGTTGGGAGAAGGTAGATCAAATGCGGGCTATGTATCCTTCTCTATTTGCTTGTTGAGCAAATTTTTTTGGCATATGTTTTGGTGTGATGTTCTAGTATGTGTATATATGTATATGGATGTAAATACCACCATGAGATGTGTTATAAAGCTCCAATAAGCAGTATGGGTGTCATGTCATTATCACTGTCATGTTGGTTTTCTTTTCAGAAATTTGATCATTGTAAATATTGCATCAAGCTTAGTTATAAAGCTCCATGGGCAATGTGTTTTTATTTCAGCAGTTTTGTTGGTTGTAGGTGTCATTGAACACCAAGGATGGTGTTCCCCCAAGGGGGATGGTTCTGTAACAACCCTAGTCAAAATTCCATGTAATAAAGTTAATAAAGGAAAAATAATAACCAAGTTCATGGGACACGTATTCCAAGATGAGTGTTGGGAAAACATCCTAGTGGGTGTTCATTTGGTTTCTTATGGCTAAGGAAATTGGCAAAGGCAATGGAAAAGGCTTGGAAAAAGAAAAGAGACAGTTATTGGCATTTTATTTATGAAAATAATGGAAATTAGGAGAAAAGGAAGGTGAAAGTTCACAGGTTGCATGTGAGGAGGAAAATAATGGAAAATTGAAGAAAATAGAGGCCTCATTAATAAAACGGCTTCTGAGGATCAATTGGTACCTTTTTTCAGTTCAGTTTTGGAGCTCTCTCTATTTTTCTCACTCTTGGACACTTAGAACATTCTTGGAGCACTCTAGCATTGGATCAAGGAAAGCAAAGGAAGGACCAAGAAGGTAAAAGGAAAGTAAAGATAAAGCAAGGAAGAGCAACATCAAGTAGCTACAATGGGATTATTTGCAGGTATCGATTTGTATGTGCGATTTCCTTACTAGTTTGGGCATGCATGTGTGTATTTGGTTCTCTTCCAATCATTGACATGGGTTTTGTCAGGTGTGACAATGTTCTTCAGCCTTGCCTTGCCATTTCCGTATATCCATGGTGTGATGGGTTATCTTGCATTTGGTTAAGCTAAATTTTTGGATGGTTTCGAAACTAACTAAGGTGGTATCTGAAAGAAAGAACACAAGGCCTAGGAATCCCTAGACCAGAGAAGGTGGGATTGTGGTAAAGATGTATTCTGTGTGCCTCGGTGGGCCTAAGAATCCTCTACCAATGAATGGCAGGATATACGGTAAATCCTAGTGGTGTGTAGCCTTAATCAGGCCTGGGAATCCTTGACTGGTGAATGAAGGGATATATAGTAAATCCTGAAGGGTGGAGTCTTGGTTAGGCCTAGGAACCCTCAAACGTTGTGTGGTGGGATTTATGGTAAATCTTAGAGACTAGGAGACAAGAAAATTCCTCATGGTGTAGGTGGATAAATTAGGTGGCATCCATGCTTTTTTATGGCCTAACGATCCGGTGGGAATTGTGGTAAAGACTATGGATTGATTGGATTAAAGAAAGATTTGGTTCATCCAATCTATGGTCAGGTCGTTTGTGGAAGTACCAAACCTCATTTGATTTCACATTCATTAAAAAGACCTCTTTCTCCTTAGTATTCCATGTGTAAATGTACTAACTTATATGTGGTTTTTATGGTTGTTATATCCTTTTTATTTTTGTTGGTTATATGTTGGTTATGAGTATGTTTTATGACATACTTGATGTATGACTCTCATCATGTTTTGATTAGTAATTGAGAGTACAATGAATACATGACCTAATAGATGATAATGAAACTATTTTGGTATGGAAACAATTCTTCTTTACGAATCTCATATAAGTATGAGACCCCTATGCTCATATATGTTGTTATGACCTGTAGATTGCATATTTTATGACATGTTTGATGGAATGCATGTCATGGCTAGTAGGTGTCCGATCAATTCCTTACTCAAGTGTTTGCATTAGTACCTTTCTTTTAGTGTCATTTATCATTCCTAAAATTTTCATGAAGTTCTGGGTAGTAGCCAGAGTCATGGCCCTGAAAAAGTGGCACAAAATCTAGAATCGTTGGCTCAAAACGTCTTGGAAGAGTCCACAATCGTTAGCATGCCTTGATGTGGGAGTGACTGGAAGGCTTTGGTTGCATGCATGCCTTTTCATGGGAGCGACTGAGGCTCTAGGACAGTAAAAAGATAATTTGTCTCAGGGGTTAAGCACCTGGAAGGGTTGGTTACCTCCTGAAGGGTCTGTAGCTCCTAGGGAAGGTCAGTTTGGTTGTGTTTTGTCGGTTCCACTTCCTTAACTATACTTGGGAAATTTAATCACATCATAGTAGCCTCTCGTCACATGTTTACCCCAATGGACCGATTAGCTTGGGTAAATGTGGGAGGAGGGTGTTACACATGTGAGGGTGAGGTTGGGGGAACATAATTCCTTTGAAACTTGTTTTAGAGCTTAAGTAATTTAAAATAAACCAAGATAAATCACATCACATTACAAAGCAGGTACATCATCAAGCATCATCATCATCTTAATTATGCTTTATATGCATACATTTGGAATTGGTTTCTTGTCTTGGATAAATCTCACTTCCTTTCAAGCATTTATCACCTAATCATTTTTGTAGTTGATGAGCACTAGTTCCATTTATTACATTTCCTAAAGTTACTATTTTCCAGCATTCCGGAAGCGTATATCTTGTGGCATCTTGCTTTCTTTCCTAAGTTTTGTTACAAAGTTATATATATTACTTGGAATATCTTTAGCAAGTATCTTACCTAGGCATTGGTATTATTCTTCTATATTGGTGAATGCATGTGCTCATTAAGCATGAAATTGTAGTACATTTGAACACATATAATTGAAGTATCTTGTTTAACTCCTAGAAACTAAAATCCTAGCAATTAACTAGCTTAACCGTAGACATATTTTAGGGTCCACTCACCTTGGCTTTGTTATAAGTAAGCTTAAACAAAGGAGTTGAAAATTGAGTGACATCCTCAACTCGGAACTTGTCCCCAAGGCCACACTAAGAGGATTTAAGGACTTTCTCCATGATAATCCCAGGTGTGGATTAAGGCGGCAACAAAGCTCATATTGAGTATATTGTTTTAACAACTTTGAGCCTTATTGTTGTACAAATGGAGCTCTAAATAATATCTTACCCTTTCCTATAGGTTGGAGGGTGGGATGCCTTATTACATGGAAAAACAAAAAACAAAAAACATGCGCATGCCAATTTGAGAAACATTAGTTGGTATGGTAGAGACTTTTAAAAAATTAAACCACCACCTTGAGAGTCGAGGAATGAGTCATCCTTGGGTAGTCTAAGGAATTTTTTTGGAGTTGGAATCACAACATCTTTTTAAATATGCTTGGAGTTAGAAAAACAGAAAAACATGGGTTCTTCCTTCTGCATGTACTTGAATCATCTCATGTTTGGAATCAAAACTACTTGCACACTAGGAAACAGTCTCTCTAAAATCCAATACTCCTAACATGCAACCTGTTGGGTGTAGTTTTTATACCTATTTCCTATACTTTCTTTCCCTAGTTTTGATCCTCTTTCCCTCCAGACAAACAAAACTTTACATGTTAATCACCTTTTCCTTATTATAAACAACCTATTTTGCCATTTTTGTTGAATATAACGATGCAATATTCCTTTTTATGGCTAACTGGGATAAGCATTGGGGAAGTATTTTGGATCCTCTCCTCTTTTTCAAGTGTTTCTTGTGAGAACAAGGTTATGGAATGAACAGCCGCGGTGATTGGTCTAAGAGCAGGATGGAACAGATTGTTGTTACACTGGGTATGCTGTTACAGGTGTTTTTGTTACACCATGTGCTATTACAGGTTACCGATGTTACACCTCGGGTGTCGTTACAAGGTTTTTGTTACCCAATGATTGTTGTTACATCCCAAACTGTCATTTGACCACAGGATGTTGTTACACCGTAGCTGGCAAAGTCATGGGTACTATTCCACGCAACAACTATTAGAAGTTATGAATTGTTTATTTAGAAAGTAACATATCCAAGCGGTTGTGATCTTAACCAATGTATTTGAATAGCATTTGTATTTAGGAACTGGTTATAACGATTTCTATTTTATGATCAGCATGAGAATCGTGAGATTCTCATGACTGATCTATTCCTGATTTTGGGTATGTAATAACTATAAGAGAAACTTAATCTCTCATGTATGGGGACGACATAGAGAGCATTGTTATTTTGATCTTGTAACTTTTAATTTTTTTAATATCAAAGACACTGCGGTGATGTTGTTGCTATTTCTAAGTTGATTCTTTAACTAATCTCATGTTCATTCCTACACCCCTGCTAGGGAGGAAGGGCCCTCCTCTTTAGCAGGGACTGTAGCGGTAGAGTAGATGTACATTATTGTTTCTTTCTTTTATTGTTTGTATGGTTTTATGTTGTCACTGCATAATTTGTAGAATATTTCCGCTTCAGTTCCAGAATTATGTTACGTTGTTACACCAATTTGACTAGCAGTATGGTAGTTGACTAGCTGGTGTAGTTATTAGTATAATGTGCAGCGCACCTTTGCTATGGTAATCATGAAGTGTGATTTTATTTCTGTAGAGTGTTTCAATTTCTGCATGAATGATTTAATTTCTACAATTTATTTAACGACATTCTTTACTGTTTTCTATTTTCATTCTTAATTGTAGTGTATCGACACAGACAGTGCAAACTCCATTGAAATAGCAGGCCTACCCTAGGTTGACAATTAAATGGTTGCAGTCTTGTTCAATTAGGATTGATTAAAACAACACTACATTTTGGCATTGTTGCCGATGATGGAAATTGATAATACAGTCAGCCAAGTTGTTTATTTGATGATAGAGTGTTCCTAGTCCACAATCGTTGGGCGGTAAGACGAGAGGTAAGAACCTGTGCATTGCTCTAATATACATGGGCGGGCTCACCGTTGTGATCACTAGGGAACTTAGGATGTGGAATTTTGGTGTTTTCTTAAAGCGTGTCTTCAGCTCTTCAGTTGTTAGGCGGTAAGATGAGAGGTAAGAACATGTGCATCATTATAACATACCTGGGCGGGCTCACCACTGTCGAAGGCTGAGACACTTAGGGCATGAATTAATACACATATGGTCCATGTGTGCAACTGTAGGAATTATAGAAATACCAAAAATACCTCCCACTCTAATTAGTCACGAGAAAAATGGGTTGTAAAAAGGAAAGGAAAAGTGTAGATTTGGGAAGGAAAACATTTATCCATGAACTGATCTCAAACGCAGAAAAAGAACAGTCGGGTTCTCAAAGGGACGCACAGAAAAGAGGGCCATAAAATTTGTTAGTCCCATAACAAGGATAGAAACCTCTGATTCCTTTGTCTAAGGACCATACCATTCTAAAGCTAGTGAAAACACTCCCAAGATTAAGCATCCAATTCAAGAACAACAGGGGGAAGATAGTAACCAGAACCTTAGGATTGAGGGAAAAGAGGAAACTAAAGGGGGACATCAAAAACCTGAAACAGGAGAGCACCTATTGGTTTATCAATATTCAGATTCAGGTAGCGTAGTGAAACAGCTAGCCCTGAAGCTGCCTGAGCCACCAATTTCACCTGCAAGACAATCACAAGAACAGTTTGAAGAACGTCTGTTACAACAAGGATTAGAAGGGTTAAAAATGGGGGACAAAAATAACAACAACACTAAAAAAGATGTTATTGTCACCACATTTGAGTTCCCTATTGGGGATATCAGAGGCGAGGCTCCCATGAAAAATATTCCTTTATCATCCTTACCATATTTTCAAGGAATGACTGTAGAAGACCCTGACACCTTCTTATTTGAATTTGATGTCTTATGCAGGAGTTATGACTATGTTTCAGATGCTCAGAAATTAAAATTATTTCCTGCTACTCTAAAAGGAGCAGCCCTAAGATGGTTCATGGGGTTAGGCTCTGCTTCTATTCGAACATGGAGCGACATGAAGGAGACATTCTTATCAAAGTATCAAGACTATTGCAGAACTAGGGACTTAAGAGAGGAAGTATTCAAGATGACACAGAAGGAGGATGAGAGCTTGGAGGACTACGTAGAGCAGTTTAATTATAATTTTCAAAGGTCTAAACACAGTGATTTAGATCACAAGATCTTGAAGACCATATTTATAAGAGGAATGAGGGATGGTTGACTTGATACCCTAAATATACTAGGAAAAGGGGACATATCTCAAGAATCATTTCCGAAATCATAAAGCTCTGTCTAAGATGCTCTAGAGGATCGTCGAAGGGGAGAAGCACAATCTGAGATGCCTCTGCCCGAATACAAAAATCTGCAAGTGGAGGAGTAACCAAAGAAAAGATTGGGAATTTATTTGAAAATTTGAAAACCGACATCCTCGGTACTCTATGTGCCCAGATAAAAACATCATGGATCAAGAAGACACAAGGAGAAGTTGATAGACCTTTGGCAATGGTCTATCTGAATTGCTGGAAGAAACATCCCTTGAGGGAGTGTGAAATGAACAACATCATCTTGTGCAATATTTGTGAGATGGAACATTCTACAAGTCAATGTCTGAATCTTCCCAGAATGAAAGCAGTACTTAGAGAATCGAGTGAAGAAGTTCAGTCCTCTTATTTCATCACACCTAGGAGACCATGGCAGCCACGACCTCCAGGTATGTCCCAAGATTTTTCTTCTTTTAATTCATGGAATAATGCATATAACGCTCAACAATATCCATGGAAATACTCTGCTCCTTCTCCAGCACAGTTTCCTTCACCTTGGAACCAGTGGTCCCCCTCTCCATCTATTCAATATCCTCCATCTCAACCATATCCTTGGAATCATAACTGGAGGGGGAATGCCAAAGGTACAGTCCCCCCCTGGATTACCAATGTAGTAGCAACTATAATTTCCCCTTTTCTAAACTCTTGTCCCTACACCGCCTGTGTGACCCAAATTACCTATGAAACCTAACCCTAACCTGAATAATAAAGCAGCCCAGAGCATAGAGGCTCTGACTACCTTCCAGACTTACCTTATCACTCCCGTTGGACTTAATGAAATTCAACTACGATCGGATAACGTAATTAAACAAAACCACTCCCCTATCATTACCGAGGAGGAATGTGAACTTTCTAGAGGAGGTATAGTAGATCTTGAGGCAGTTGTTACACCTATAACAACTGATACAAAGAAAATTATTACGCTTGTAACAACCAACCTGAGAAGAACTGTTACTCCTGTAACAACCAACTCGAGTAAGGCTGATACACCTGTAGCAGCCGATTCGACTGTTATGACTCAGGATCCTCTGTATCCTCAGAGATTAACTGAGACTAGAATGACCTCACAACCTGAATCTGATTTCCTTAGGGAGTTGAAAAACCTGCACATACGAATTCCTCTGCTGTAAGCTCTTAAATAAGTACCTATTTATGCCAAAACAGTACGAGATCTGTGCATTAAGAAACCTGGAAGGAAGCCTAAGGACCCTGCTACCATACACGTGATGGGGAAATTGTTTGAATTAATGACTGCTCAACCTCTTCTAACCAAGTATAATGATCTAGGAAACCTTACAGTTACTGTCTATATTAATGACCAGCCCATAACTAATACATTGATTGATCTTGGGGTGGCCATTAATGTGATGAAAAATGACCTCTTTACTACCCTAGGGCTACGTGGGCTTAGACATACGTCTATTGTACTTGAATTAACAATAGTAGTCAAAATAGCTTCCTGGAGGTATCCGACTGACTTTCTTATCTTACAGACCAAATCCAACCTCGGGGGACATACTTTGATCCTAGGGAGACCCTGGTTGGCCACTACAGATGCATTTATAAGATGCAGATCCGGATCTATGATGATTTCAAATTGACAGGCTACAAAGAACCTTAACCTTTACACTCCAAAATCAAATATGGATTTGAACAATCCCTGGTGGGATGAATTTAAGCCTGAATCAGATCTTTCCCTACTGCTCCTCACTCTCGAAAAAGCCCAGTATTTCAAGGATGAGACAGAAGATGATATGATTAATGGCTTTATCAGTAACTCTCTTTTTGTCGCTTATATTGAAAATTCAAAAGAGGAAGAGGAGGTAGAAGATAAAAAATTTGAAAAAATGAGAACCACACTGTACTGACAGCAGTCCAGTCGAAATATAACCAAGAAAGTATGTGAACATTAACCCCAACCTGACTACTGATAAAAACAAACTGTTGTTACAGCTGTTACAGAAATACAAGAAGAAATTTGCATGGGACTATACGGATATGAAAGGGATTCATCCCAACCTGTGCACTCACCGCATTTATTTGAAATATGGTTGCAAACTAATTAGACAATCGTAGCGCCGCATGAACCCTACACTGAAGGAGGTAGTGAAAGAAGAATTACAAAAACTCCTGAGTGCTAACTTTATTTATCCGATATTTGACAGTCAGTGGGTGTCTCCACTTGTCATTGTCCCTAAGAAGAATGGCAAGTGGAGAGTCTGTGTGGATTACAGAGAACTCAATAAGGCCACTCAAAAGGACCATTTTCCTTTACCATTTATAGATCAGGTCCTTGACACCCTTTATGGGATTTTTTTTTCTTTTTTAGATGGGCTTAGTGGCAACAACCAGATACAGATTGCCCCAGAAGATCAGGATAAAACAACCTTTACTTGCCCTTGGGGAATTTTCGCATACATAGTACTCCCTTTTGGACTCTGCAATGCGCTAACAACTTTTTAGAGGGAAATATTGGGAATTTTTTCTGATTTGTTAAATGACTACCTTGAAATATTCATGGAAGATTTTACACCTTATGGTGATGCTTTTGAAATGGAATTAGCTAATTTAGAAAAAGTGTTGGAAGGTTTTGTGCAGACTAATGTTGCTTCGAGCACCGAAAATGTCACATGATGATGACTGAAGGGATCGTGTTGGGACACTACATTTCTGCTGACGGGATCAAGGTAGACCCTGCTAAAATAGAGGTAATTCTGAAAATTCCAACTCCCAAGACGCAAAAAGAGGTATGTAGTTTCTTGGGACATGCAGGGTATTACAGAAGGTTTATAGAGAATTTTTCAAAAATTGCATCACCATTGTTTTCTTTACTTATGAAAGATGTAGAATTTTTGTGGACAGGAAAGTGTGAGCAGGCTTTTTGAAGCTGAAATGTTGTGTATCAGCAACTCTGGTTTTACGTGGACCTAATTGGGAACTGTCGTTTCACATAGCTACAGATGCATCTGATATTGTTGTAGGTGTTGTTTTGGGCCAACTGGAGGATAGGAAACCTTACGCTATTTACTACATAAGCAAGAATTTGACTCCGGCTGAGCTCAATTACACAGTAGCCGAGAAGGAATTCTTAGAAGTAGTGCATGCCATCAATAAGGCTTTACATTATATCACCAGGTATCAATTATTTGTACACACTGACCACTCTGCCATTCATTTTTTAATGAATAAGCCAATTACCAATGGTAGAATTATATGCTAGTTATTGTTGTGACAAGAATTTGATATCACAATTTTAGATGTTGGTATCCTAAATTGCCCTATTTTTTTACCCCATTTCCATCAAAATCAACCTTTGTTTTATCTCAATAAAACACCCTTCTTTCCTGCACTAGTACAAGATAGTTACCCATTCCTGCACATGCTCATATTTTATATTAATATTTATTACCACACTTTATTAATCATTTTATATGGATTTCATGGCTATTTACATATTTCTTGTAACTCATATTAATTTCCTAGAGTAATCATGGAACTTAGTATTAATTATGAATGAGTGTAACTAGTGCGGGTAGATTCCTGCACCGCTACAACGACTGTCCGAGATTTCCGAGAAGCCAAATCTTCCATGAGGACGGGTCTCGATCCTTGACTCCGAGTTTAGCTGCTGATGAACTAAAGAAGGATAACAGGTGGCGCGCAATCAGGGAATATTTTCCAAATTTAGGTTACGACCAAGCGAAATTCATGCGTATTATAACTACTAGCGAAGTTTGTAATTTCGGTTTCTAAGTCTGTTCGGCTAAAAGGCCTAAACAAGAAATGTCTGTAATTAGTGAAAACAGCTAGAGCTAAAAGGATATATAATATATAGATTATAGGTAGGAGGAGGCTATTCAGTGAACCATCAATTGTAATTTTGTTTTATGTAATCTAATTATCGCCTCAGCTCTGGGGCTGGACTGCTTTGTTATGTATATTTGCCGAATCGAGTAATACTAGAGAACTTCCATGATTTGCATACGCAACGTCTAATTTATCTTTGATGTATATTTGAAGTGATGAGATTTTTCATTCCTTAGAAGGGGAACGAGCTGGTTGGCTAGGGCCCAGCCAACCCAACTCGTTTACCCCTCTCGCTTTCGTTATTCAGAAAGAAGGTGTGGATATTTCTTTTGCAGCTGTGTGATGTTATAGTTTTAATCTTTATCTTTCAAGTTCTAATCTAAAATATCTTTTGTAGCTAAGGTGTGAAACGGATCCGTGGTTTTAGAGTTAGTTGTGTTTACATTGTTTATGAGATATCTTTCTTGCATTTCCTTTACTCTCAATCTTTGTTTTAACTCATTTTTTATCGGATCATGCAAGGAACTCTTTCCTGCACTAGTGCATGCGGTTGCCTACACTTTGGTTTAATCATTCGTTTGCAGCGAATAGTGAATCACTTCTCTGCATATTATTTCTAGTTATTTCGCAAGGGAATGAATCATTAAACTAGTAGTTGTCTTCAATATTAAAAGTACATCTTTAAGAGTATCTGGAAGCAGTTGCATAAAATTATCATAAACATATTATACTTGCAAAGAACATAAGCATTTTTGAATGGATTACTAAAGTTAGTTAACACATGCAAAACACTTAGACTACTGTTTGATTCTTTTGAAGTGCTTTCATTTCATGAAGTTTATTTCCTTTGCAAGGTTTAATGAATTGAAGAATTTCCTTTTTCACAGATAATTTACTTCAAAATTTCATTTACAGTTGAAATTCTTTTTCAGCAAATGTTTTAGTCCTTTTGAAAGTAATTTGGAAACTGGGTGAAGGAAGCTCTGCTTCAGTGCAAGAGCTGGTCTCTTGTCACAGAAACAGAGTGATCTAAGCCCTGAGGCTTAGAGCACCTTCACTAAGACATAAGTCTTCAGTAAGGAAGGTCACATATACTTTTGCACAGAGATACTGTACCTACACTAGTGCAAGCAGATTGCAACAATGCAAGGACAGGTTGTTTGTGTGTAAGGAAGATCAAAAGGAAGATAGAATTATGCAAGGGCCCACTTGTCAGACTATTAGCCATCCATCTGAAGATGAACATAGTATTTAATTACAACATTTAAGATTGTTTCCGTTGTGTGGAATTTCTTTACTTGATTTACTTGCAAATTTTCCTTTACATTCCAGCACTAGAGTTGCTTTGGTGTCAATTACCTTTCCAATTGTTTTCTGTCTAATTCTACAAAGCATTTCCTTTAAGAAGTAGGATTAGAGATAGGAAAAGTTCATACCATTTCTGGCATTGTCTGTGTTTCGTCTCTAAGTTTACGAAACCCTCAGGTTGACAATTAAGTGTTGAGGAGTTTGCTCAAGCGCAATTCCTGCACCCAACATTTTGGCGTCGTTGCCGGGGAGGCAATTTGAATTGGTAATAATTTTCCATTTTTTGCAATAGGGGTAAGTTTGCTATTATTTTTTCCTGCAGTTTGCTTCTATTGTTTGAAGGAATTTATAGGTGTCGATTTATTGAAACTTGTAGTTTTTATTTGAATTTCATTTTGTCATTTTTTGAAATGAATGCCTAAAAGAGGTAGGGGTCTGAAGCCCACTAGGGGCCAAAGAAACACTAACAAATCTAAAACCAAAAATCATATTGGGCCTTCTTTTGCAGGTAGAAAGTCCAAACAAACTCAGACTCATCACGCAGGAACAATCCACCTAGGCCCTAGTAGTAGTGGTTGAGGTGTGACACAGCCCATAAAGGGGAAGAAGGGGACTATTGGAATCCATAGTCACCCTTCTCAGCCTGTTGAGAGCGGTTCAGGTGGAAGAACAACAATGGAAGATATGGAAGACCATGCAGAAGGAAGTGGTGAAAATAAGGTAAATAAGGAACAGTCCACTTTCGGATTCCCGATTTTGGATCCTGATACACAAGTACAAATGAAAAACATTTCACCATCAACTCTTCCTAATTTTTATGGTAAGGTACATGAAGACCCAGACTATTTCTTATTCGAGTTTGATATTTTGTGTAGAAGTTATGATTATTCATCTGACGCCCAGAAGTTAAAGTTGTTTCCTACAACTCTCAAGGACGTGGCACTCTGCTGGTTCATGGGACTAGGAGGAAACACTATGTCTTCTTGGGAGAAAATGAAGAGAGTGTTCTTGTCAAAATATCAAGAGTATTGTAAAACTAGAGATATCCAAGATGAAATATTTACTATTGTGCAAAATGATGATGAGACTTTAGAGGACTACTTGGAGAGATTCTTGTATATCCTTCAAAGGTCAAAGCACAAATTTGATCCAAGTACCATTAGAACCTTGTTCTTACGTGGGCTCACTGATGATGCTAGAAATAATTTAAATTTTTTAGGACAAGGGGATATTGCTCAAAAGAATTTTGATCAGATTTGTGACTTGTGCAGGGAATTCTCGTGGAACCAATATAGATCCAGTAAAGGAATTTGGAATAAAAACAGAAAAACTGAATCTACTGATGTTGTGATTATTGGAATTACAAAACAAAATGGACAATATGAAAATTGAAATAATGAATATTGTTAGTAAACAAATAGACTCTTTGAAGTTTCAATAGTAACCTGTAGAAGAGCAAGAGATATTGTCTATTTTCTGTCCTAAATGTAGAAGAAAGCATCCCTTAAGAGAATGTCCTCTAGATATTAAAGAAACTAACAAATGTGCAATTTGTGCAGATAACCATGCTACGGTAAATGTCCCTCTATACCTGGGCTGAAATATGTATTTGAAGGAGGACAACCTAGAGCCGAATCATTGCATGCTATGGGAGAATGAAGGAGTTGGCCTCAGGTAAGTGCAGGTATGGTTCCTGAATCTCCACCACATTTTTTTGCTTATAATGCACATTCATATTCCTATCCTAACACTGGTCACTCTCAGCATTGGCAGCATGTGAATCAATATCAATATGGACAACCCTCCCAATCTTGGCAATAAGGATGGAGACAACGAAACCATTCACATCATTCACATAATTCCTATCATGCACCTATGCAATCATACCCTCCCACATATGCACCTTACCCAATGCCTCAACCATCATTACCTCAACTGAGTCAACCCATGCCACCATTACCGTTACCTCCACCATTTCGACCTTCTCAGCTGCCTGCTCAACCTTTACCTAACCCCAATAATAAAGCGGTACAAATGATCCATTCTATGACCCTGCTTTCTTCATCCAAATTTCAGACTATGCTAGTTGGAGTTAATGATATCCAATTGAGATCAGGGAAGGTAGTAACCTCATAAAATCAAAAGAAGCCAATGGTGGTTATCGATGAGAAAGGAGAGGAGGAAACCCCTGACCATTCTGAAAAAGATGACACCATTCAGCCTATCCCTGTGCATTCTGAGCCCTTGTCATCTTCTTCCAACTGACCTCCCTATCTAGAGAAGTTAGTTGTGGAGAAGAAAGACCCCATTCCTGAGTCTAGCCTGGCCTCTGAGCTTAGGAACCTTTTCATAAGGGTATCTTTGCTCCAAGCTATCAAAGAGATCCCCATTTGTACAAAAATCATTAGAGAAATCTGTCTCAAGAAGCTAGGAAGGAGAATATTGGAACCCCAAACCATTCAGTTTGTTGGTAGAGAAGCAAAGTTAATGACGCGATGTATGCACATGGAAAAATATATCAACCCCGGAAACCCTGTTGTCTCTGTTCAGATAAGTGATGTCCTTGTCTCCAATGTACTTATAGACCTAGGGGCAGCCATTAATGTTATGACCAAGCAAACCATGGATCAACTTGGATTGGTCCATATTCGTCCTACTCTCATTGTGCTTGAACTAGCAGATCAATCTAAAATCAAGCCGGAAGGGGTGTTGGATGATGTGGTCATTTCCCTAGATTCTTGGGAATATCCCGCAGATTTCATTGTGCTTAATCCAAAGAACTCTGTGGGAGGGCATCCCTTGATCTTGGGATGACCATGGCTTGCTACGGCTGATGCTTATATCGGATGTCGTTCTGGTGATATGTATATTTCCCATGGATATTCTAGAACGAAAGTCACCTTATATCCACCTGTTAGAGCTATTAAGGAGCTCCGAGACACTTTATGGTTAGATTACAATAATGATGAGGAGACTCGGCCTATTTCCTTGATACATCAGAATGTTGAGTCCTCACGGGAGGGTGAGATTCAAGACTTCCTAAACAATCTAGAAACCATGCCTAATTTTGAGTCATTGAGTCAAATTTTTAGTCTAGATTTTCAGGAAGGATATGACTCTCTACCTCTATCATCACCATCTCTAGCGACACCCTTGTGTACTCTTGAGCCTGATACTACTCTTGTTGAGATTAGTCCATGTAAATCCTTGTATATCAGTTCAGACTTGGATCCTTCTCAACGAGAGCATCTTGTGAATTTGTTGCGAAACCATCTTGATTCCTTTGCATGGGGTTATGAAGATATGAAAGGCATCCCTCCTGAAACTTGTACACACCATATCTATATTCAGGGTGGAGCCTGACCTTTCCAACAACCCCAAAGGCGAATGAACCCAGATCTAAGAGACGTTGTAAAGGATGAATTGCAAAAACTCGTAGATGTTGATTTTATCTATCACATTTCTGACAGCCAATGGGTCTCTCCATTAGTATTAGTCCCAAAGAAAGTTGGGAGATGATGCATTTGTATTGACTATAGAGAATTGAATAAAGCCACTCTCAAAGATTACTTCCCCCTTCCTTTCATTGATCAGGTACTCGATACCCTTGCTAGTAAGAAGTACTTTTCTTTTCTAGATGGCTTTAGAGGATATAACCAGATACAGATAGCACCCGAGGATCAAGACATGACCACATTTACATGTCCATGGGATACATTTGCTTATCGAGTGCTTCCCTTTGGGCTATGTAATGCCCCAGCTACCTTTCAAAGGGCAGTCTTAGCTATTTTTGCTGACCTTGAATGCATAGAAATCTATATGGATGATTTCTTTGTGTTTGGTGATTCATTTCAGGAAGCCCTCAAGAATCTAGAAAAAGTGCTTCTTCACTACCAAGAAGCTCATCTCACCTTGAGTGACAAGAAATGCAGATTAATGTGCAAGGCGGGAGTGGTTCTTGGCCATCTTATTTCTAACAAAGGTATCCAGGTTGACCCTGCAAAAATAGAAGTCATTTCGAGTCTTCCTATACCCAAAACTCAAAGGGAAGTGAGAGGTTTTCTAGGACATGCGGGCTACTATAGGAGATTCATTGAGAATTTCTCAAGGATAGCTACCCCGCTTTTCGACTTTTGGCTAAAGATAGTGAGTTTTCTTGGTCCACAACTTGCCAATAGTCTTTTGAGACATTGAAGGAAAAATTAGTTCAGGCACCAGTATTGAGAGGACCAAACTGATCCCTGCCATTTCATATTTACTCTGATGCCTTAGATACTGCTGTAGGTGCAACTTTAGGACAAGAAGAAGACAAACAATATTATGCTATTTATTTCATTAGTAAAAACTTGTCACCCGCTGAACTCAATTATACGGTTACTAAGAAAGAGTTTTTAGCTGTAATTTTTTCCTTTAATAAATTTAGACATTATATTATAGGATATGAAGTTTTTGTACATACCGACCATTCCTCTATAATATGTTTGGTGAATAAACCATTAACTAGCGGTAGAGTGACTATGTGGTTGCTATTATTACAGGAATTTAATATTACCATTGGTGAAGCGATTCCTGTTGATGATGATTTTCCTGACGAACATCTTTTTGTTGTGTCAACAAAATATCCATGGTTTGCTGACATAGCTAACTATTTAGTCATCGGAAAATTACCACCTCACTTATCCGCTCATGAAAAGCGGAATATCATTCAGAAAAGTGTTGCATGTTCCTGGATCCAAGGAGATCTCCTTTACACCGGAGCAAATCTCATTTTTTGTAGATGTGTAAGAGAGGAAGAGGTGTTTTATATCTTAAAATTTGCCCATGATGAACCTTGTGGAGGTCACTTCGCTGATAAGCGGACTGCATACAAAGTGTTACGAGCTGGCTATTTTTGGCCTTCCTTGTTCAAGGATGCCAAACAATATGTCAAGCAGTGTGATAGCTGTTAGCGAATTGGCCAGCCTAATCAAACCAATGAAATGCCTTTATGTCCTCAGGTTATGATTGAGCCTTTTGAAAAATGGGCCATTGATTTCGTAGGACCAATAAATCCTACATCATCAAATAAAAAGCATATTTTGGTTTGTACAGATTTTGTTACAAAATGGGTAGAAGCTAAAGTTGTTTCTTTTGCTACTGAAAGAGTTGTTGATTTTCTTTTTACTGAAATCTTTACTAGATTTGGTGTGCCTAGAGAAATTGTTTCTGACAATGGATCGTAGTTTATTTCTAATCTGGTACAGGGTGTGATGGAGCAATACAAAATATGGCATAGGAAATCTACACTGTATCACCCACAAGCAAATGGTCAGGTGGAGTCCACGAATAAGGTGATTGAGTCCATCCTCACAAAGACGGTAAACATGCACAGAAAGGATTGGGTTGACAAATTACCAGAAGCATTATGGGCCTATCGAACCACTTGGAGAAACAACACAGGACACACACCATATGAGCTGGTGTACAGGAAACAAGTCCTCTTGCCGATAAAATTCCATATCAAGACTTTCAGGACTGCAATCCAATTGGGACTAGATCTCTCTGAAGCACAACAACAACGCCTTCTACAATTAAACAAGTTAGATGAAATCCGAAGGGATGTTGTTCAGCAGAACATCTTGGTTCAACAGCAGCACAAGAAGTGGCATGACAAGTCCATTCAGAAGAAGCAGTTCCAACCAGGTGATTGGGTACTCCTTTACGATTCAAGATTCAAACATTTTAAAGGAAAATTCCATACACACTAGATGGGACCCTATGAGGTGGTCAAAGTGTTCGAAAATGGAGTAGTAGAAATCAAAACTATTGATGAATGGAATTCTGTGTTCCTGGTAAATGGGCATAGACTGAAGGTATATTTTTAGCCCCTTACTAAAGGAGATTTTATGCAGCAAGTCCAACAACCATTTGAAAAGGAGTTGGTAGGTGGTAACACCAACCTGTTAAAGAATTGATTCCCTCTTGTCCTTAAAAAAAAAAAAAAAAAATCAAAAATCAAAGAAAAATAAAAAGAAAAATGACAAAAAAAAAGAAAAAAAATCTTGTAATTATGAAAATCAGTTGACTGACATGATTGCAGAAGGATCAACCTAAAAACTAGCATGCTGGCAGGAAGACCAAAATTTTAATAAACAGGGAATGTTACTTGATTTTTAGATATGATGGTTGCCACCAAGAAGAAGCAGGTTCATGAAACCAAGCACTTACCCAAGTTTGGGGTAACTAGCATGGACATTTTTATCCAAGTAAACGCTTACTTCCCGCTACAATTATTTTTTTCCTACATTAGTGCAGGCAGATTTCAACGTAAAAATATTGTCTTTCTTCTATTTCCCATTTCGAAATTTCCCACTAATTTTTTTTTTTTAATTCTCCAATGAATTACCTTCCTCTTTCTTCCGAGAAATTACCCTTACCCGATTTGCGTAAAATCCCTCTTTTCCCTTGAATTTTTTTCCACATCCCATTTTGTTTATCCCTCTTGGTGATATTGTTTCTGAAATCCATGCTGTAATATTCCTTCCCATTCTAAAATTTTTACCCCTTTCCCACTTCTTTATTTCCTTATAAATTGATTGCAGAGTTTGATGCAGTCAATCCAGAAGGCATGTTCAAGAAACACCAAAGGATGGTGAATAATTTTTTCTTGTATAATGAGGCAAGTTTTTTTTAAGTCTAGCTACAAAAGTATGTTCTATCAGATTCTCTGTTTGGTAAAAGTCAGCGTAGTGCAAGCAGGTTTGGTGCAAAAACACAATTGACTGTGAAAGCAATTTACACAGTCCTGGAGTGGTTTATCAGGGATATTTATGGGCATGTACTTTCCTGCACATGTGTTAATATGTTATCTCATTCCATGTTTTAATTGATGCTCTGTTTCATTATTTACTAATATAAGAACAAATCTTTAAAGTGCAAGATGTGTAAGGTTTGAAATCTAAATAAATTATGGAGTATGTCTGATTGAATTATGATGCTAACTGCGAGATGGTACTAATTTCTGATAACCTGCACACCCTCCTTGAAATGATTTCATACTGCCTGACCATTATTAGCTTACTCGCAATCCGATCATTGTAGCCGTTTTGCCACCGCCGCCTATACCACCATTGCATCCAATCATTACAATTCACCCATAGCGGGTTGACACGAATCAACGAGGGGGTGGTGTTGGCGCGCGGGCAGGCGGTTGTTCCATCATAGCCAGGTGATTGGGTCTAAAAAGACGGAGGGCGATGAAACTCCGCCATAAAACTCTCAGCGAACGTTGGAGTCGCCCAGAAATTCCTTCGAGGGTGTGAACAGAGCGAAGTGGAGTGTGGTTTGAAATGGCATCTGTGAGGAGAGAACCGTTGTCTTTGTAGGAAATTGAACAAACCGCCAATTACAGGAACAGTCTTGCACTATTGCAAGAATCTGGGTTCCTACCATTCCTATTGAAGTTTGACGGGTTCGACATGGCAGTGGCATTAGAGTTTGCAAGGACATTCAAAGAAGGTCGAGTCAGGGTCGAGTCCTTAAAATTAAAAATTGTAGAGGAGTTCATTGCACAAGCCACAAGCTTGTGACCTACAGGGGAGCATTGGTTTAAAAAGGAACGACTCACGAAGAAGCGTTGGCACCAGTTTGTGGTCAACAAGAAAACTAAGGTCGATTGGAGAAAGGGACTTCCAAAAACTGCCATGGTTGGGAAGTGGCGAGATTTACTGTTTATATTGCAGAAGTTTGTAACTGGAGAAGGACGCTATACCTTGGCATTTGTATGCCACCTTTGATTGTTGTTGCATTTCTAGGCAAGAAAATTGATTAATTTTCCTCACTTCTTGCTCAAAAGCCTTGAGAAGATGGCGAAAAACGTGCAAAGTGGAAGTGAAAGCCAGGTTGCAAACAAGCTCTTCCATCACGAGCTTATTATGATGCTGGTCAAGAAGAAGTCAGAAGAAAAGGGGATAACATGGGGAGCGTTTCTGAAAGAATTCCGAGCGAGGGGTGTAGAAGAGTCTACTAGCATGAGTACATGAAAGAAGAGAAAGGCAGGAACATTGTCTCCTCCCAAGTGGCAAGGTAAAATTTCACCAATCCAAGCAGAGGAGGATGAAGAGCAACAACATGCAGGGGGTCTTGATAATTTTAATGAACCAGACATAGAGACCCTTAATGATTTCGAGGAGCGGGGTACTAAAGACCCTATGATTTTTTAAGGTCAGGGTATTGAAGACCCTGCGGTGTTCGAAGGACAGGGTACTAAAGTCCCTGCAGTTATAGAAGAACGGGGAACTGAAACCCCTACTAATTTGAAAAGACAGGGTGTTGAATCCCCTGAGAAGCTAGGGGAACAAGGTGTTAAGAGCCCTGGGGAATTGAGTGCACAAGGCACGGAGATTGGTGAGGGCATCAAAACCCTCAGTAATGAGAAAACCCCAAGTATAGAAACCCTTGGCGATGTCATAAAGAAGGCTTTCAACAACCTTGACCTTGATGATGATGGGATTTGTTTTGAGTCCGTGGCAGAAAAGACGTTCACACCCGAAGATCTTAGCACAACACCCTCCACTCTCTTCCTCAATAGAAGAATAGTAGATCTAGAGCAACAAGTCCATGACTTGGAGGCTTTGAACCAGGTCATGAAGGAGCAGAGTTGACAGAAACAGAGCGAGGTAAAGTTACTTGCTAAAGTAAAGAGGCAAAAGCAACAAGTAAATGTATGGAAGTATCAGGCTTCCAAATGCTATAGACGCCTCAAGAAGGTGACTAAGCAGCTACGAAAAGCCTGAGACAAGAAGCCAAAGATAGTAAAGGCAAGAATAAACATTGAAGTTCAAGGCTGAGGAGCTGGCCATTCATTTTTTAAGGATTTTTGTAGAGGTAAAACGTTGTGTGAGGACACACAACAGCTTAGGGATGGGAGGATGTTGGTGTCCTAAATTTCCCTATTTTTTTACCCCATTTCCATCAAAATCAACCTCTGTTTTATCTCAATAAAAGACCCTTCTTTCCTGCACTAGTACAAGATAGTTACCCATTCCTGCACATGCTCATATTTTATATTAAGATTTATTGCAACACTTTATTAATCATTTTATATGGATTTCATGCCTATTTACATATTTCTTGTAACTCATATTAATTTCCTAGAGTAATCATGGAACTTAGCATTAATTATGAATGAGTGTGACTAGTGCAGGTAGATTCTTGCACCGCCATGAAGACTATCTGAGATTTCCGAGAAGCCAAACCTTCCACGAGGACGGTTCTCGATCCTTGAATCCAAGTTTAGTTGTTGATGAACTAAAGCAGGATAACAAGTGGCGTGCAATCAGGGAATATTTTCCAAAGTTAGGTTACAGCCAAGAAAAATTCATGTGTATTATAACTACTGGCCAAGTTTGTAATTTTTGTTTCTAAGTCTGTTCAGCCGAAAGGCCTGAACAAGAAATGTTTGTAATTAGTGAAAACAACTAGAGCCGAAAGGATATATAATTTATATATTATAGGTAGGAGGAGGCTAGTCAGCGAACTATCAATCGTAATTTTGTTTTATGTAATCTGGTTATCGCCTCAGCTCTAGGGCTAGATTGCTCTGTTATGTATATTTGCCGAATCGAGTAATACAAGAGAACCGCCATGATTTTCATACACAGCATCTAATTTATCTTTGATGTATATTTGAAGTGCTGAGTTTTTTCGTTCCTTAGAAGGGGAATGAGGTGGTTGGCTAGGGCCCAGCCAACCCAACTCGTTTACCCCTCTCGCTTTTGTTATTCAGAAAGATGGTGTGGATATTTCTTTTGTAGCTATGTGATATTATAGTTTTAATCTTTATCTTTCAAGTTCTGATTTAAAATAGCTTTTGTAGCTAACGTGTGAAGCAAATTTGTGGTTTCAGAGTTAGTTGTGTTTACTTTGTTTATGAGATATCTTTCTTGCATTTCCTTTACTCTCAATCTTTGTTTTAACTCATTTTCGATCGAATCCTGCAAGGAACTCTTTCCTGCACCAATGCATGTGGTTGCTTGTGTTGTACCTCTGAGATAGGAGTAGGTCATCTACCAATGCCAGAGCATCTAAAATAATTGTTTTGGGGTTTTTGGTTTTAGTTTTGGAAGACCAATGAATGAAGACAGATGTAGAATTGAAGTAATTAATCCTTTGGGTTATATTAATATCTTAGCAAAGGGATGTTATAGAGCTTTACATAGTGACATAGATCAAAATAGTGGTGAGAAGAAGACAAAAAATAATATGATTATCACAGTTTCCAGATTGTAAAACAGAACAATCATAAGTAGGAAAACCTTCTAAACTATGTTCCAAAGGTTCAAGGCAGTATACTTAAGCTTACACAAGATGCTGATGATTTATTGATTAGAGGGGATTAGCTAAACAGACAATTCATTAATCCATTATCTTAATAGATGATCACTTCAGGAGCTTATAGGAATAAATTGAGACCCAATTATTCCTACCTAGATATATCTATAAGTCATAAGCATATGAAGAAAAACATAATGATTGATAACTGGAAAAACTTATAGGATAACACAAACTGTGTAAAACCAAATTCAAAATCCTCTGCTTTGTATTAAGGTTCCAGAAAGACTGAGTACATCAAGTGTCTAGAAAAGCTTCCTTCAAATGTGGCTTCCAAGTTCAAAGTAGAATTAACAATCAAGACTTAACAAGCAATGAACAATGAATCTTGAACTTCGAACCTATAACAACTCGAGAAGAGAGTTATTTATACAATAATGAAACTAAAAAATATCCTAAAACTAATTGAGATTTATTCTAGGAAAGGAAATGATCTTGATGCAAGAAGATAGGGGCAGATATTGAACTGCTTCCTACTGTCCCTCTCATTTAGGTTGTGTTGGCTTTGTGGTTTGATATTTTGCCCTTTAAGCTGCTTGATTGTTTGAATCCTTTGCGCTAGTTAATTCCTTCATTTGATTTTTCATCTGATACTCTTTAAAATCTGTGAATATCATTTAACCCTTCAGAGTAACCTTTACTGTTTCTTTTTACCTTTACTGTGCATTTCAAGTTTTTACTGTGTTTCTCAACAGTAAGATCTTCATATTTGTCTTCAAACTGTATACAAGCATTTTCCTTTGTAAACCTAGAACAGGAGTCTTTACCTGCAAAACACAGAAATTGTTAAGAAAAACACAGGTGACAGAAGGTCTTCAATGGCTTTATAGAGGTTGAAAGGCTATTGGAAGGAGTCCAGAGCATATCAGACGATAAAAGAATGGTTTTATTGGTTGCAGAGGCATTATGGAGGTTTCACTGTGAAAACAGACAAAACATAGCAAAATGGCATTTTTTGCTTTTAAACGGAAAAACAGTCTTCTATTTGAATTATGGCGCAAAATGAACAATGGCTATTTTGTCGTTATGCGGGAGGAAGTTTTGGCTTTCATCGCACCGCTTATGAAGTGTGGGCGGTTTTTGGAGGGGTCACCTGATATGATCTGAGCTTGACACGTAGCAAGGGAGGCCATTGGAATACCACTTTTCAGGTGGGTAATGCCCATACAAAGAGCCAACCCGAAATCACTGTGGGCCATTGGATTTGAATGCCTTAGATCGAACAGTGGTGGAGAGATAGAGCAGTATGGAGGGGCTTAACGATCAATTATGGTGGTAATAACTTTATTATGGTTAAAAACCCAGATTAGCAGTGTTTTATGTTTAAACCATAAAAACATTTTAAAAAAGAAATCCTTCGCAAAACAGATATGGCAGACTTGAAATAATATGAATGTGGGCGGATAAATGATATCGGGTCCGGGTTCATATTGCATATCGCAATCGCAGTTTAGCAGAGGAAGGCCCATCACAAATGGAATGTGATAGGGGCCGAATGCGATGCGAAAATAAAACATGGATAAGACTGCGTCGAGTCCAGGCTCCCATCGCATATCGGAGATCGCAATGGCGAAGGGATATTGCTTTAGCCGGGACTTGCGATGGGGGCAGATGCGATATGGCATTGAATTCTGGTGTATATTTGCATCAGGTCCGGGCCCATCGCAATCGAATATCGCAATGCGGGGAGAGTGTATGCACGTTAAAAAGCCTGTGATCTGCTGATGCGATGTTTTATTAAATATATAGTTTTATTGTAAAACTAATGGTTTCGGGTTATTTTATTAAAGTGAGTTAATATATACGAGAAACGAGACTTTTTAGGGGTTTAATACTATAGGTTAGTGTTAATATGAAAATATGAGCGGAAAGTGAAAATATACGTGAAAAGGGGAAATATAGGCGGAAAAGGGAAATATATGAAATATGGGCGGAAAAGGGAAAATAGGCTGGGAAATATATGCGGAAAAGGGAAATATATGAAATATGAGTGGAAAAGGGAAAATAGACTAAGTATAATGGCTTTTAATGGTTTATTTGCTTTTCGCATATGCATCAATACTTAGGCTAAACATCTTTTTGTGGGTTTTTTGGATAAAAAGGGATTTTACATGGGGTTTTTATTTTTCCTAGGCAAAAAGGGTTTTGACCTTAGGAAAAGGGGGTTTTGTGGAAAATGAATAAATATGAATATATAAAGGTGGGAAGGGGAAATTAGTGAATATAGGGATGAATGGGAAGTTAATTAATTGATCTTGTAGACTTTCATTTGCTTTGTGTAATTGCATCATGGACATAGAAACATATAAAACATGATAAATGTACATTTTTTCCAATCAATAATCAAACTTCTGCAACCTTTCTCCTACTTACCCTTTTCTTATCCTATCATTTTTTCTTCACTTAATGGATGCATTTAAGCTAGCAAACCCTGTTCCTTTCTTTTTATTTTACAAAAGCAAACTATCTACTTCTAACCCTATAACATCCAAGGGCTCAGATTAAACTGATAAACACCTTATTATTCTCTACCTAACTACTAATCTGCCAAGATTAAACAGTTTGGCCAGATCTTTATTCTCTAACTATAACATCAAATTTAAAGCATGAAGCAGTCAAGATTAAACTATTTGACTGTCATGGGTTGTGGCATTTAAGACAAGCTACACACAACCATTATTTTGCAGAAACAATAGTAGTGGCATTTAGACTTGCTCACTTTCAGAGTTTATTTGTTTTCTTTTCTTTCTAACCTAACATTTTGTTTTTGCCTTGATTTTTTAGAGCATCTAACCTAACATTTTCTTTGATATGGACATCATCATCCAAATATTTTCTTTAAAAACATTTTATTCACTATTGTTATGTCCATATCCTAACTTAAAATATTTTCAAATATTCTATCTTATCAAAACCAAAAAATGCTACAACATTGGCTCCAACTGGGGACTACTTTCTCTTGTAGAATATAGAGAACCTGCAGATCCACGTGCCTTCTCCTCGGGCTATGGAGTCCTTGCTATAAGAAAAATCACACTGACATCTTGAAAAGTAAAAGAAAACAGGAGTATTTACAATGAAAACTAGTTCAACTTCTTAGTACTGAATGTAATGTTTGAGAAACCTTCCATTTACAATATAAGTGGAATATAGCCCCTCAATATTCTGCAGCACAAAAGTGTTGTTACCCTTCACTTCAAAAATTGCTAAAGGTCCAAACCATAGATTGTCAAATTTTCAATGTTTTCCTTTCTCTTCTCTCCTGGCATCCCATCTTAGAACTAGATCACCTTCCTTAAAGTCCCTCTCCCTGGCTCTTCTATCAAACAGGGTCTTCATCTTATTCTGATATTTATTCAATTTGTATTGAACTTCATCTCTGTTTTCATTGAGTTCAATAATCTGATTTATCCTTCTTGAAAAATCATCATGTTCATCTACTGAATCCTGTAGGAATTTTAAAACAGGGAAGGCCAAATTGGTAGGGAAGATTGCATCTTTCCCATAGACTAATTGAAATGGAGATTTGCCAATTGATCTCTTTGGAGTAATTCTATTTGCCCATATTGCATAAATCAAATGTGAATCCCAACTCTTCTTATGATCAACTAGAGTCTTTTTTATTACCTGTACTAGGCTTTTGTTTGATGACTCTGCAAGGCCATTACCCTGAGGGTAGTATGGAGTTGAATGATGTAACAGAATCTGATATTTCTGGCAAAAGTCAAGCATTTTAACACTAGAAAAAGTTGTTGCATTATCAGTGACAATTTGTGTTGGGAAACCAAATCTAGATAAGATATTCTCCTCAATAAACTTAATTACTACTGAGTCATTAGCATTCTTGACTGGAATTGCTTCCACCCATTTAGTGAAGTAGCCTATTGCAGTGAGGATCCATCTATGTTGATTACTTGAAGTGGGGTGAATCTCTCCAACAAAATCTAATCCCCATTGAGAAAAAGGTGTTGAAACTATTGATGGAATGAGTGGAAGAGCTGCTAATTTTTGTTTACCAGCAAACATTTGACAAGGAACACAACCTATGACTTTTTCCCCTACTTGTAAGAACAATGTGGGCCAATAAAATCCTCCCCTCAGAATCTTGTATGATGTTTCTCTCCAAGCATAATGTCCCCCACAAAATCCTGTATGAAACTGATCAATGATTCCTTCAGTTTCTGATTCTGTTAAACATAATAACAAAATATTCAGTGGATCTTTCCAGTATAAATTTGCATTTATAATGCAGTACTTGACTGATTTTAACTTAAGGGTTTTACACTGGCTTTTGGAGAATGATGCTGGACACTCAAAATGGATCAAGAAATTTACAATATCTTGATACCAGTTTGACAACAAGAATTTTTCATCAATGTGTATAGGACTGATCTACTCTGAAGGTAGAGGTTCTTGTGGATTCTTCCCTTTAGGATGAAGGGAAGGTTCTTGTGGATTCTCCCCTTCTGCAAGGACAGAAGGTTCTTGTGTATTCTTCCCTTGTATTTCTAAAACATAATTGATTCCAAGTACTTTGAAATTGGATTCAGCTAGAAGCTTGGCTAATCCTTGACCTTTTACTAACTTGGTAGTCTTGATAGTTAGATCAAACTCCAGAATTTGAGTGATCCATCTACTTCTTTTCCCATCAGTGTTTGGTTGGGTTAGGACAATTTTCACAGCACTATTAGGAACAGAAGCAGTAATAGGTGAATGTAAAACATACATCCTGAATGACTTCAGGGCTTGAATGAGGGCATAGGCTTTCTTCTCAATGATGTCATACTTAAGCTCAACATCTCTCATAACCTTGCTGAAAAAGGCTATGGGCTGGTCATGGGAATCTTCATTTTTCTGTAATAGAATGGTAGCAAGGGTTGTTTCAGAGGCAAAAGAGAAAATACTAAATGGCTTAGTATAATTAGGGTTGGCTAAGGTGGGAGCTTCAGAGATAGCCCTTTTTATTTGTTCAAATGCATGCCTAGAAGAGGGAGTCCATTTGATTTCATGGTCCTTTCGGAGCATGTAATTTATATCTTTTACAATCTCTGCATAATTTGGAATAAACCTCCTTAGAAAATTAATCTTGCCTAGAAAAGCTTGAATCTCCTTCTTGTTTCTGGGTAAGGTCGATGTTTCATTGGCATATACTCGTTTGGGATCAATTACTACTCCCTCCTTTGAAATTATGTGGCCCAACAGTTTTCCTTCTATGACAGCAAACAAGGACTTCTTAGGGTTCAATGATATTCCAAATTTTCTACACCTGTCAAAAACCTTCATCAAGTGCTTTAGGTGTTTCTGATCAGATTTAGAAAAAACAGTTATGTCATCAAGATAAATAACCACAAATTTATTTACCTGTCCCATAAAAGCTATGTCCATAACTCTCCAAAATGTTGCTCCAGCATTGGTTAAGCCAAATGGCATCCTAGCGTACATGAATGTACCCCAAGGTGTAGTAAAGTTTGTCTTCTCTCTGTCTACTGTATCAACATTCACCTGATTGTAACCTGAAAAACCATCAACCATAGAAAGTATTTGTGCTCCTGAAACCATTTGAAGTAACTGATCCATTTTGGGTAAAGGATAATTATCTTTTAATGATGCTTTGTTCAAATTTCTAAAATCCACACAGTCTTATTTCTCCATCTTTCTTTCTAACAAGAACTATATTTGCAACCAAATTAGAATATCTAAGAGGGAGGATGATCTGAGCATCTAGCATTTTCTTAATCTACCTTTTTACAGTTGGTAAAAGGGTTGGATTTATCCTTCTAAGTTTCTGTTGATAAGGTTTTGCTTCTGGCTTCAAAGGAATACTATGTTGTATTAATGAAGTATCATAGGCCTTTAGATCAACATAAGTCCAAGCAAAAACATCCTTATAATTTTGCAGTAACTTAAGATATTGAGCTTTGATCTCAGGGTCTAGAGATGCACATATTTTGATGTTTTTGATATCTTCATAGTTCCAATGTTAATCTCTTCTATGTCATCTTTTTAGGAAATGGACTAAGGGTTTCAGAGGACATAATTTTGATCAAACAATCTTTCTAAAGGAATGAGTCCTTTTGGAATAAAATTATTTGATAATTAAATAATGTCATGATTAGCAATTTGGGTTTTAAAATCTGAAGTATCATTTCCATCTGCATTTTCATTTGTTTCAGTTCTATCTTCATCAATTTGTACAAATGAAAAATCATCTATTACCTACAAAAATGATTTCAATTGTTCATCATCTTCGAATATTTGCCAATGTTTTAGATTATATGGGATAGATGGCCTATATTTGACTGTTGGCATTGTGGCACTGATTTAGAGCTATGGCACAAGTGTTGTCCTTGATGGCAACTCACTTTGATGACAGATCTCAGTACAGGCTCTCAGAATGAAGGAAAAAGATATATACGCAGGTTCACCTAGACGAAGGCGCGTATACACGCGGGTTAGACATTACAAAGGTGCGTATGCGTATACACGCACTTTCACGCAAGGAAAAGCGCGTATATGTTGGAGAACTTACTTTTGGTCCATGGTATTTAGTCCTTGGTATTTGAACCTATGGTTTTGGACCATGGTATCTCGTCAGAAGTGTTGATCCCAAGTATTGGGTCCATGGTATTGTTTTATTATGGTTTTGGACCGTGGTATTGTGAAAGGCCTAAGACTATAAAAGAGGAAGGAGATCATTTGGCAAAGTATCATCGGAATTAATTGAATATCTGATAAAGGGCTAGATCTGGAATATTGGTTATTGGGTTATGCTGCAGATCTGGATCTGAATGAAGGAGGAACCTGAGCGCAAAGAGAAGGATAAGTTCTATTGATGGGTCATAATCTTAAGGCTTGAATAATTGTATCTTTGTATGATTTTGATCTGGCGCATGCTTGATCTATAAATATGGTAATCTGGGTTAATTAAGATCTGAATATTTGAAATTATCCTTTATAGATCTGTACGCAGGTTCAGTGAAGTGAAGGCGCGTATACACGCCGTTTCTGTGAGTAAAAACAGCGTATACGCAGGTTGGTCCAAACACAGAAGCGTATGCACGCAGGTTTCTGGTTATTGAAGTAGCGTACATCTCTTAAGTTGTGTTCTGTTTGTTGGTGCAGTGTTCTGGGTTCAGAATCTGGTGTGTGATTACTGTTACTGTGTTCTGGGTACAGCTGTCAGAGAAGTGTCTACTTGATTCAGTTCTAATTGGTGAAAAGGAGATTGTTTGATGCAGAAATTCTTAATGATTGATTGATGTTCATGGATCTAGTCTGAAAATTTATGAAACGTGGTCCCTGGAAGAAAGAGAAGGTTGTAGCCTTCAGTAGGCCAGCACCTACGTACTAGTATCTTGGCTAGTGCAAGAGCTAAGGGGGTTGTAGCTCCCTTCCAGGAGAAGCTGGAGAACGAGAGAGGGTTGTAGCTCTCTGCAGGTTGCAGCCTGCGTACTGGTAAAGGACTGCACCAGTACATTGTAAAAAGAAGTTTCTAATTAAAAGAAGATAGAGACGAATTGCAACAGGTGGTTTTCACCCACATTGGGTTTCCACCTTATATCTTGTGTTCTTGTGTGTGATTGTCTTCAGCTCTATTTTACTGTTTCTGGTTACTGTTTATTTGATTTTGATACACAGATTAATGATCAACATCTGTAAGATAAATTAAATTATAAGTCTGCTTTGTATACGCGGGTTTCCTTCTCTGTAGTTGCGTATATACGCGGTTTTATCTAACTGAAGTAGCATATATGATCTGGGTTTAAAAAGAAATAATTGACTTGATAATACTGATTCACCCCCCCTCTCAATATTATTTCCAACATTGACTTGTATCTGATAGAGTACATCAATATGACCAAGGATTTTAAAAGAACTAGCAGAGACAACTAAGGCATCTGCATGAATATTCTGATCTCTGGGAATATGAGTCAAATTAAAAGCATCAAAGAAGTTTTCAACTGAATCCCATACTTCATTTCGGTAGTTACTAAGTCTAGGGTGCTTGGTCTGGCAAGCATTTCTTACTTGCTTAACAATAAGCTCTGAATCAGTAAAAACACTTAAGTTTTGAACTTTTAAGCTTTTGGCTAATTTCAATCCTAAAAGGAAAGCTTCATATTCAGCCACATTATTGGTAACTTCAAAATCTAATTTACATGATTGGGTTATATTTTCTTTTTCAGGTGAAATTAAAACTACTCCAGCTATTGCCCCATCTTTTGTGCAAGAGCCATCAAAGAATAGTTTCCAAATATCAGTTTGGTTTGGTTCAGAACTTTCGACTGCCTCTTCAATTTTAACTTGAGCTTTATGTTGGTTTGAAGTGAGTTGAAAACAACCAAAGTCTTGATCTATTGCATAAATTGGATGGTTCCTTAGCTGGTCAGTCTTACAAATAGTGTGTACAAATCTTACCTCTCTATATAATCTTAATTGCTCTCCTCCATAAACAGGAATAGTAGCATATGACATATCCATCTATAGAGTTCCCCCTAATTTGGCACAACAAGACCTATAAAGGAGCATTCCAAACTTGGGAGGGATATCTATAACAACAATATCAAGTACTACACTTTTCACTGGAATTTGGGCAAGGGTAACCACTAAATCCTTGATCAATCCCAAACAGGGCACCTTTTTAGAATCAAAGGTGTACAGGTCATGGTAGGATCTAGTTATGTCGAGTTTCAAATGGTCCATGATAGATTTTTGCATAAGGTTGTGTGATGCTCCCAAATCAAGCATACAATTATACAACATGGAATCATTTGTTTTAAGAGTTACATAGAAAGAAGGCACTATTTCATCTATCATGTCTGAACTAGGGCCAAAAACTACTGCTGGTTTTTCATCTTGCGGACTTATGACATCACCTTTAGCATCAACCAAGGTATTTTGTATCCATTTTGTGACTTGGCTTTTGTAACCAGGGTTTTTAGAAAGCTCTGGCAGTGGAATTGGGATCTTAAACCTCTCTAATTATTTTTCAACATTAAATGTAGTCAAAATGTTTTTACCAGTTTGGGTAGTATCAATTGACTGATCTAAGGGCTGAATAAGAGTTGTTTGAGCTTCAGCAGTTTTGGTGCGTGATTCAATTATTGGAGTTTCCTTTAGAGGTCTCCCAAGACCAAGCCTAGGCCTAAGATCATACCTCTTGCTTAATTCTTCAATTAAAAATTCAGAGAAAGCATGATATTTAGAGACATGTGAAGATTCTTGATCTTCTTGAACCTGATTTTGTTGTGCGAGAGGGTTGATGGCTGTTTGATTGGAAGAAGAATCCATACTATTAATATCTTCAATAATTGTCACAGTATTATCATCTGGTTGTTGGTCATCTATCAATAGAGGAGTAGGAACCTATTGATCATTTCTAGGTCTCTGAAGAATTTGTAGTGGTGGATTTCTTTTATACTGACCTTGATTTTAGTTTTGGGGTCTAGTAACTGTTTGTTGTATTGTCCTAGGTTGGGTCTCAATCTTTGAAATCCTATTTGATAGGTTTCTACGAAGAGATGTTATTTCATCTATTTTTGAGTCTTTTGATTTAGTCTTAGAGGAACTAGAGGCTTCTTGAACAGATTTGAGTTTTCTTTGGGCTTTTTCTTCCTTAAGTTTTAAAGAAGTTGAGGTTGCCCTATTTGCTTCTACTTCTATAGCGTTTGTTTGCATATCTTCAAGAGTTCTTGAACTTCTGTCTTGTAGCATAACATCAAAGTCATCATCAAAGGCTTTAAAAAATCTAGACTTAGCTGTTGCTACAGGGGACTTACAATCAGCAGGCATTTTGTGATAGAGTTTATTGAATCTTTTGATAAAATCTAATACTGGTTCACTGAAGTTCCTTTTAAGCTCTTCAAATTCTTTGAGGAAGTAAAGAGGATCCTTTTTTACACCCCATTGATTTTTAAATATAGTTGTAAGCTCTTCCCAATTTCTAATGGAAGCTGTTGGTAATTTCCTAAACCAAATCCTCATGTTTCCTTCAAGTTACTATACAAACAATCTCATATAAACGTTTTCTTGTTCAATATTCATGTTGTCTGCAAAGTCAAGGAAAGCTTGAAGATGGTCTTCAGCTAAGGGACCAATTTCTCCATTGTACTTGGGAAGGTATTTTAAGTATCCAGCTGGGAATGCATCAAGGTTATTAGGTAAGACTAAGGCAGCATATCTAGCCTATACAATAGGTCGGAAAGCCATGACAACAGGTGTTGTATGAGGTTCTTGAGGTATATGAGGTGCTTGAGGTGTATGAGGTTGTCCAGGTGGAGTATGAGGTGTTTGAGTGGATGTAGAGGATGAAGAAGAAGTAGAGGAAGAAGATGGTGATTTAGGGGTTGATAAACTAGTTGGAGGTGAAGGAGGAGGAGATCTCCTGAAAGACTTCAAAGGAGTCTTAAGAACTAGCTTTAGGACCTGTAAAGGAATACATTCCTTTGTTTCAAAGAGAGGATTGGTATATATAGAGAAGGTTTCCTCAGATTGTTTATAAGAAGAAGCTTCAGGTCGGTCAAAAATAGAAGGTAATGGATAGGTGGTAGGGGATATGAAATCTCTGGGTTTATATTCTGGTAGATTAACACCCAAATCAGATTCAGTTTTAGGTGATCCTGGTGGCAGTGTGGGTATTGGATGCGATTCTAATGAATGAATAAGGTAGGCTGACTTAAAATCGGCTCCTCTATTTAGAAATTCATCAACCCTAGGTGATAAATGGGAGTAATCAGGATCAGATGGGATATTAATATAGAGGTCAAATGATTATAATTCTTCAGACTGTAGGACTGAAGAGGAAGAAGAAGATGGTTGGTGTCCCCTTTTAGAACTGGCTTTTCTTAGAAGCCTTTCAGGATCTGACAGAGGACTAACTATGTCAGCTTCTGAACGAGATCTGGTATGTTTAAAAGGTGCCATCTTGGGAGTGTGGAGTCGCCTAGGTGAATGATTTTAACCTTTCTAAACCTTTAATCACCTTTAAAGGAAAAGAATGAATGAATATCATTGTCCCAAGGGAAACTTAAATGAAATTCGAATCCCCGGCAATGGCGCCAATCTGATGTTGTACCTTTGAGATAGTAGTAGGTCAGCTACCAATGCCAGAGCATCTAAAATAATTGTTTTGGGGTTTTTGGTTTTAGTTTTGGAAGACCAATGAATGAAGACAGATGTAGAATTGAAGTAATTAATCCTTTGGGTTATATTAATATCTCAACAAAGGGCTGCTATAAAGCTTTACACAGTGATATAGATCAAAATAGTGGTGAGAAGAAGACAAAAAATAATATGATCATCACAGTTTCCAGACTGTAAAATAGAACAATCATAAGTAGGAAAACCTTCTAAACTACGTTCCAATGGTTCAAGGCAGTATACTTAAGCTTACACAAGATGCTGATGATTTATTCGTGAGAGGGGATTAGCTAAATAGACAGTTCATTAATCCATTCTCTTAATAGATTATCACTTCAGGAGCTTATAAGAATAAATTGAGACACAATTATTCCTACCTAGATATATCTATAAGTCATAAGCATATGAAGAAAAACATAATGATTGATAACTGGAAAAACTTATAGGATAACACAAACTGTGTAAAACCAAATTCAGAATCCTTTGCTTTGTATTAAGGTTCCAGAAAGACTAAGTACATCAAGTGTCTAGAAGAGCTTCCTTCAAAGGTGGCTTCCAAGTTCAAAGTAGAATTAACATTCAAGACTTAACAAGCAATGAACAATGAATATTGAACTTCGAACCTATAACAACTTGAGAAGAGAGTTATTTATATAATAATGAAACTAAAAAATATCCTAAAACTGATTGAGATTTATTCTAGGAAAGGAAATGATCTTCATCCAAGAAGATAGGGGCAGCTATTGAACTGCTTCCTGTTGTCCCTCTTATTCAGGTTGTGATGGCTTTGTGGTTTGATATTTTGCCCTTTAAGCTGCTTGATTGTTTGAATCCTTTGCACTGGTTAATTCCTTCATTTGATTTTTCATCTGATACTCTTTAAACTTTGTGAATATCCTTTAACCCTGCAGAGTAACATTTACTGTTTCTTTTTACCTTTACTGTGCATTTCAGGTTTTTACTCTATTTTTCAACAGTAAGATCTTCATGTTTGTCTTCAAACTATATACAAGCTTCTTCCTTTGTGAACCTGGAACAGGAGTCTTTACCTACAAAACCCAGAAACTGTTAAGAAAAACATAGGTGACAGAAGGTCTTCAATGGCTTTATAGAGGTTGAAAGGCTATTGGAAGGAGTCCAGAGTGTATCGGAAGGTAAAAGAATGGTTTTATTGGTTGCAGAGGCATTATGGAGGTTTCACTGTGAAAACAGGAAAAACAGAGCAAAATGGCATTTTTTGCTTTTAAACGGAAAAACAGTCTTCTATTTGAATTATGGAGCAAAATGAACAGTGGCTATTTTTTCGTTATGTGGGAGGCGGTTTTGGTTTTCATCGCACCGCTTATGAAGCGCGAGCGGTTTTGGGAGGGGTCACCCGATATGATCTGAGCTTGACACGTAGCAAGGGAGGCCATTCGAATACCGCTTTTCGGGTGGGTAATGCCCGTACAGAGAGCCAACCCAAAATCACTGTGGGCCGTTGGATTTGAATGCCTTAGATCGGACGGTGGTGGAGCGAAAGAGTAGTACGGAGGGGCTCAATGATTAATTATGGTGGTAATAGCTTTATTATGGTTAAAAACCCAGGTTAGCGGTGTTTTATGTTTAAACCATAAAAACATTTTAACAAAGAAATCCTTTACAAAATAGATATGGCGGACTTGAAATAATATGAATGTGGGAGGATAAATGATATCGGGTTCGAGTTCATATCTCATATCGCAATCGCAGTTTAGCAGAGGAAGGCCCATCGCAAATGGAATGCGATAGGGGTCAGACACGATGTGAAAATAAAACATGGATAATACTGGGTCAGGTCCGGGCTCCCACCACATATCGGAGATCGCAATGGCGGAGGGTTATTGCTTTAGCCGGTACTTGCGATGGGGTCGGATGCGATATGGCATTGAATTCTGGTATATATTTGCGTCGGGTCCGGGCCCATTGCATATCGCAATGCGGGGAGAGTGTATGCACGTTAAAAAGCCTGCGATCCGCCGATGCGATGTTTTATTAAATATATAGTTTTATTATAAAACTAATGGTTTCGGGTTATTTTTATTAAAGGGAGTTAATATATACGGGAAAAGGGAATTTTTAGGGGTTTAATACTATAGGTTAGTGTTAATATGAATATGAGTGGAAAGTGAAAATATACGTGAAAAGGGGAAATATAGGTGGAAAAGGGAAATATAGGCGAAAAAGGGAAATATATGAAATATGAGCGGAAAAGGGAAACTAGACGAAGTATAATGCATTTTCATGGTTTATTTGCTTTTCGCATATGCATCAATACTTAGGCTAAATAGCTTTTTGTAGGATTTTCAGATAAAAAGGGATTTTACATGGGGTTTTCAATTTTCCTAGGCAAAAAGGGTTTTGACCTTAGGAAAAGGGGTTTTTTGTGGAAAATGAATGAATATGAATGTATAAAGGTGGGAAGGGGAAATTAGTGAATATAGGGATGAATGGGGATGAATGGGAAGTTAATTAATTGATCTTGTAGACCTTCATTTGCTTTGTATAATTGCATCGTGGACATAGAAACATATAAAACATGATAAATGTACATTTTGTCCAATCAATCATCAAACTTTTGCAACCTTTCTCCTACTTACCCTTTGCTTATCCTATCATTTTTTCTTCACTTAATGGGTGCATTTAAGCTAGCAAACCCTGTTCCTTTCTTTTTATTTTACAAAAGAAAACTATCTACTTCTAACCCTATAACATCCAAGGGCTCAGATTAAACTGATGAACACCTTATTATTCTCTACCTAACTACTGATCTGCCAAGATTAAACAGTTTGGCCAAATCTTTATTCTCTAACTATAACATCAAATTTAAAGCATGAAGCAGTCAAGATTAAACTATTTGACTGTCATGGGTTGTGGCATTTAAGACAAGTTGCACACAACCATTATTTTGCAGAAACAATAGTAGTGGCATTTGGACTTGCTCACTTTCAGAGTTTATTTGTTTTCTTTTCTTTCTAACCTAACATTTTGTTTTTGCCTTGATTTTTTAGAGCATCTAACCTAACATTTTCTTTGATATGGACATCATCATCCAAATATTTTCTTTAAAAACATTTTATTCACTATTGTTATGTCCATATCCTAACTTAACATTTTTTCAAATATTCTATCTTATCAAAACCAAAAAATTCTACAACAGCCTGCACGTTGGTTTAATCATTCGTTTGCAACGAACAGTGAATCACTTCTCTGCATATTATTTCCATTTATTTCGCAAGTGAATGAATCATTAACCTAGTAACTGTCTTCAGTATTAAAAGTACATCTTTAAGAGGATCTGGAAGCAGTTGCATAAAATTATCATAAACATATTATACTTGCAAAGAACATAAGCATTCTTGAATGGATTACTAAAGTTAGTTAACGCATGCAAAACACTTAGACTACTGTTTGATTCTTTTGAAGTGCTTTTATTTCATGAAGTTTATTTCCTTTGCAAGGTTTAATGAATTGAAGCATTTCCTTTTTCACAGATAATTTACTTCAAAATTTCATTTACAGTTGCAATTCGTTTTCAACACATCTTTCAGTCCTTTCAAAAGTAATTTTTAAATGGGGTGAAGGAAGCTCTGCTTCGGTGCAAGAGCTAGTCTCTTGTCACAGAAACAGAGTGCTCTAAGACTTGAGGCTTAGATAACCTTCACTAAGACATAAGTCTTCAATAAAGAAGGTCACATATACTTTTGCACATAGATACTATACATGCACTAGTGCAAGCAGATTGCAACAGTGCAAGGACAGGTTGTTTGTGTGGAAGGAAGATCAGAAGGAAGACAGAATTTTGCAAGGGTCCACTTGTCAAACTATTAGCCATCCATATGAAGATGAACATAGCATTTAAGATTTTTTATGTTGTGTGGAATTTATTTACTTGATTTACTTGCAAATTGTCCTTTACATTCCAGCACTAGAGTTTCTTTGGTTTCAATTACCTTTCCGATTGTTTTTTGTTTGATTCTAAAAAGCATTTCCTTTAAGAAGTAGGATTAGAGATAGGAAAAGTTCATACCATTTCTGGAATTGCCTGTGCTTCGTCTCTAAGTTTACGAAACCCTCGGGTTGACAATTAAGTGTTGAGGTGTTTGCTCAAGCGCAATTCCTGCACCCAACAGTAGATAAATTTGGAAAAGGTAATGTAGTAGCTGATTTTCTTTCTAGGTCAAATATTGATGACAATTGCATTCCCAGTGAGGATTCTTTCCCTGATGAGTATCTCTTTGCTATTTCTACTTACTCACCATGGTATGCAAATATAGCCAATTATCTTGTTAGGTCCCTATGAGGTAGATGCAGTCTTTGGCAATGGGACTGTGAATTTGGTTACTAATGACAGTGTGAGGACACCACTGCTTGCAAATGGGCACCGTCTTTGATTATATCATAAACCTCCTTCAAGGGATTCATTTGTTAACATTGTCATGAATTCGGATCTTCATATTACAGGAGCAATGGAAACCCCCCCTGTGTTGCAAAAATTCTAATTTTTCAATAAGTATAACAGTTGAAAACCAACCTCTATCAACCACTGTTACACCTGCTAAAAAAATAATAATAAGAAAATACAAATAAAAACAAAAATAAGAAAATAAAAATAAAAACAAAAATAAGAAAATAAAATAATCTGGCTGTGAAAACCTCTTTCGGGCAGTTGAAAACCACTTGGTGGCGGTTATTACACAGTTTGAAAAAACATTTGTTACTTCAGGCATATCTTACAATAATGTTGTTACACAACTGTTTTAATTCTTTGCTTTTATCTTTTGTGGAAACCAATAATACATAACAGTCGTTTTGGCTGTTACATCTATAACAATCGACGACTTCTAGAAATAATCCAAGTAAATTATTTATTGTGATACACAACACACATCACCATGATTTGGGAGCAGTTTCCTTGACTGCTAGAATTAAATTCGCACACCTCATCACTAATGTGTTCTCTCCACGTCACGCTAGGTACGTCATGAAATGGTAATATCGCTATCCTCTTTTATTTAGTAATTATGGCAATATAATGTGATATCTCTTTGATGATCGAGGTCGGTCGTCACATTTAAGCCCAAGGGGGGACGAAATACATGATGAGATGACCTTTTCATGACCTATGAGCATTTAAAAACTAAAACCAAAGTATGATGATCTTGTAATCATTATCATTTAATGATCAATCATTCTGAAAAAGGGAATTGTACCTCAGACTAGAGCTTCCATAACATAGCATTAATAAGGAAACGCTATTGCGTAGTACGAATCTTGATCTGAAATTCCTATCTGTGTCACCCTACCATTTACCCACTGCTGAAGTGTTGCATCCTCATTCAGAGCTCTCAGACAGAAGTGGAGGAGAACAGTTTGCAGAGCTAGAATAGCTGAGCATTGTGCTGACCGCTTCAGAATTTCTCAAGAAGGAGAAGAGAGGAGAACATCATTGAAACTCTGTAGCAATGGTTGGGGAAATAATTCGACATGAACCAGGATCAACAGAAGCATTGGAAAACTGCCCTGAAGCATGCTAAATTTTTAAAGACGCAGGTTGGTTTGAGTTTCTCCAAAGGCCGGAAGGATCAGACGGGGCAATTTTTATGGAATTCATGAAGAATTTAAGGAGGAATCAAACAAAGGTCAGGGGATTAAAGATGGAGGTTAAAAAAGAGTTAATTTCCCATGTGATGGCATTACCAATAGAGGGTTAAAGGCGGTTTAATAGGAAAATTAATGACCCCTCCTTGAAGGAGGATTTTCTCCAAGGGGAGGAATGACTGGTGAAGAAAGGAAGAGGGATTGACAGGTTGTCACTTCCCCAGCCATGGGCTGATGTTGCCCTTTACCTCATCAAGTATATCACCTGTGAGGGAAGGGAAACAATTGTATTAAATTACCACTTCCCATTGTTAAATCACCTTCAACATCATAGTTGATAAACCTTTCGTACTTTTTGCTGGAAAATATCAGGCATATGGTCGCGGTCGTGAAGACAACTGTGCATCCAAAGACTTGCATCACAAACCACAGCCTCATCAAGATAATTGTGCTAGATGCCCTAAGTCACCAGGGCAGGAGTTGGGATGAATTCATGAGAAATAAGGCTAGGACTACCCATAGGAAGCAAACTGGGATGTCTGAGGAAGCTCCGGCGGAAACCAAGGAGCAGCCCCAGCCCTCGAAAGTAAGGGCTGGAAAGAGACTAGTTGACAAGCCAATTGGTGATAAGCGAATGAAACAGAGAAAAGTTTTAGTAGGCACCCAGAGTCCCCGTCCATGTCTAAGAAGAACAAGGAGGAAACGAGGCAGGAAGATGAAGAGCAGGCTCGGTTGGAGGAACCTTACTCACTAGGTAAGAACGACACCCAATCCTTGCTGCTTAAAATTGAAAGTTTAGAAAGAGAAAATGAAAATCTAAGGAAGTAGTTAGTAGAGGATAAGGTAGAGGCAAGGGCCCCAGGGTTAGATACTTTGGCTGAGGCTGTAGATAGGGCCAGGGAGGAAAATGTTTCGGGTGTTGTGTGCACGGCCTGTGCTAAGGAGCTAGTGGCAACGAGGTATAGAGTCTGTGCAGTGGACACCATTTCGAGGGAAACACAAACTGAGTCCTAGGAAGTTGACGCACAAAAACCCGTTGAAGACATTATTGTTACATAAGAACCAACAACTGAGACAGAGCATTCCACATAAAGTAATTTGGTAGTTGATACATAGGAACCCTTGGTTGACACTGCTGTTACACAAGAACCAGCAGTGGAAACAAAAGCTAACCAAGGGGAAAAAGAAGAAGTTGATATACATGAACCTATGGTTGACACTGTTGTTACACAAGAACCAGCAGTGGAAACAGAAGCTAACCAAGGGGAAAATGATACACAAGAACCTGTGGATGACACTGTTGTTACACAAGAACCAATAGTGGAAGCAGAAGCTAACTAGAGAGAAAAATAAGTTGTTACACAAGAACCCATTGATGACGTTGTTGTTACAAAAGAACCAACAGTCGAAATGGAGCAGTTTCACCCTTGGGAGGTTGTTACACCTTCAATTGTTAGTGCATGTGGGAGAACATCGGGTCTTGATGAAGGATGGTGTTTTGAAAGAATGTTGTTGATAAGAGAGTTACAAAAATGGAAGCAACAAGTGCTCTCTCTGCAAGAGGGAATGATCTCGCTCAAGGCACATAAAAATATGATGGATTCACTCATGGAGAAATGGTTAAAGGAAGAATGGGAGAGAGAATGGGAAGAGCAGAAGCATAAGGAAGCCATGAAGAAGAAAAACGAACAACTACAGTTGTTATAACAGTAGGTTCTGGATCTAACAAATGATAAGATGAAGCTTCATGAGCTTGCCTTGAACCTGCTAGGATGCAGGAGGCTTTCCCCATCATATCTAGTGTTCCTATGGGAACGTTATTGATGATGATGATGATGATGATAGTGGTTAACTCCACTAAGACCAAATTGGTCTATTGGACCTATAATTTTCTTAGTTTTTAATTGTCTGGCTCCTCGTCTTTCTTGGCAAGATTGGTGTTGTAGCTTTTTTTTTTTCTCTACGGTCTTCCAACTTCCTTTATCTTGCATCTCCTTCAGCTCTTCTGGTTCTTGGGACATTGGTGTCTTAGCTTCGCGATCTATTGTGTTCGTGCTTTTGAAGATAGTTGGAGAAGAAGTTTGGTCTAAGAGATCTGCTTTGCTGTTAAATGAAGATTTATTTTGTGTGATATTCAAATCCGCATATCTGTTGATGCTCGAGGGGTTGTTGAGTTCACTTTTTTGTTGTTGGGCGGGGCTTTCTCCCTCCTTGTCTTGAGAGTTGTTTCTTTCTTGCCCGATTTCTTGTGATTCAGAGTTTTCTCTAGAGTATTCTTCTTTGATGACAGTGTAGTGTTCTTTTTGTGCTCCTTCCCACCATGTAGACCTATGGTGCTTTTTTCTAGCAGAATTTTTATTTGGGTTCATCTACCCGTAATTTTCTTGAAATTTTTCGTACTTGTGATTTTGATGAACAGAGCTTACTTTGTGTGAATCAATTTCTGGATTCATATCGCATTAGGTTGTTCTAATCGACGTTTCAAACCAGCAATAGTGGTTCATCATCAGGATGAGAAAGATTTATGAAAGACTAGTCTACCATTTAGTTCAATAAATAAATGTTCGAGATGAAGAGCCGACAATAATCTTAGAGAGTTATAAAGTTAACTAATAATTTAATTTATTAATTTTTTTTATTAAAATAAAGTTTAGTTATTAAATTAAAATTCATTAAAATTAATTATAAGTATGATTATTATTGAATTAAAAATTTTCATTAAAATTAATTAATTGCAAATTAAATTAAAAAATTTAGCGGGGTATTTTAAAGTTTAACATTATATAAGTATAATTATTAAATTAAGTTTTTAAATAAATTAAAGCTTCATTTTAAATTCATTAAAATTATTTATAAATATAATTATTAAATTAAAATTCATTAAAATAATTTTAATTATAATTAATTTTTATTATTAATTATAAATATAATTATTAAATTAAAACTTTTATTATTAAATTACAATTCATTAAAATTATAATTAATTTTTATTATTAATTTAAAATTCATTCAAATTAATTATAAATATAATTATTAAATTAAAATTCATTCAAATTAATTATAAATATAATTATTAAGTTAAAATTCATTAAAATTATTTATCAATTTACTTATTAAATTAAAAAATTTAGAGGGGGAATTATATAAATTTATATTGATTTAAATTGATATTTAAGTGATAAAAGGATATAAATGAACAAGAATGTAATGTGATGAGAGTAATGAATTATTGTGTTGAGATTTATTTAATTAATAGATGATAAGTAATATTAAATTCTATAAAGATTATTATATTAAATTATGATTGAGATAGATAGGAGAGTATTAGAATTTGAGATGACGTTGATTCTAAGATAGTAATGGGAATTAGTTGATTAAGAAATTAGTTGCACTAGGGATATGATATTAAATAAATGGTGTAAACAAATGTCAAAGAGCTTACTTTGTGAGTTGTTTTTACATAACATGATGTGTGAATGTTTCGGTACAAAGATGGTGGCAAGTGTTTTCTCCTATATGGAATTTGAAGTTGCAAGCCTTCCTTTCTTTTATAAGGATTCAAATCGAATGACATCTGGCCATGAAATCAGCTGAGACCAATGAAGAAAGCGCAGCATTATGGATCAGGGAAGAACCAAGAATGGTTTATGAATTGAGACGTGAGTTTAAGTTGTTCCTAAGTACCCCGGGAATCAGGGAACAATCAACCACTTACAGAAAAAGGATTGTGGGGATTTGCCTCAATTTGTATGCACAAATGAAAAGTCGAGCACTAACAGGGTGCCTTAAGCGCACTGAGGCCTATAGTGTTGGATTACAAGAAGGAGATCCTTTTGAGTTCAGGAATTTCATGGTTGTTGTTACACGAGTACCCGAATATGCCCAGGTGGTGCAGACATTGGGAGCCTTCTGGATCAAACTTAGATTCAAATTTCCTCTGATTTGGTTACCGGTGGAAGAATACCAGTCAGATTACCACTTGTGCGACTATGAAGAAGAATCCTGGCCGCGACAGCTAATGGCTACTCAGGGGTATAGGTCTCCTGGTGAAGACATTGTTGGTGCCTATAATTTTACAGACTTTCATTAACGGTACAACAGGAGAAGCTAAGGTTTTGCATGGGGACATGCAATTGCTTCAGTTGGGGGGAAATGTTGGGTGTAGTTTTTATACCTATTTCCTATACTTTCTTTCCCCAGTTTTGATCCTCTTTCCCTCTAGGCCAACAAAAATTTACATGTTAATCGCCTTTTCCTTATTATAAACAGCCTATTTTGCCATCATGTTATTTTGCCATTTTTGCTGAATATAACGATGCAATATTCCTTTTTATGGCTAACTGGGGTAAGCATTGGAGAAGTCTTTTGGATCCTCTCCTCTTTTTCAGGTGTTGCTTGCGAGAACAAGGTTATGGAATGAACAACCGTGTTGATCAATCTAAGAGCAAGATGGAACAGATTGTTGTTACACTCTATATGTTGTTACAGGTGTTGTTGTTACACCACGTGTTGTTACAGGTTACCACTATTACACCTAGTGTGTTGTTACAAGGTTATTGTTACCCAGTGATTGATGTTACATCCCAAACCGTCATTTGACCGTAGGATGTTGTTACACCGTAGCTGGCAAAGTCGTGGGTACTATTCCATGCAACAGCTATTGGAAGTTATGAATTGTTTATTTAGAAAGTAATAGATCCAAGTGGTTGTGATCTTAACCAATGTATTTGAATAGAATTTGTATTTAGGAACTGCTTATAACAATTTCTATTTTATGATCAGCATGAGAATCGTGAGATTCTCATGACTGATCTATTCCTGATTTTGGGTATGTAATAACTATAAGAGAAACTTAATCTCTCATGTATGAGGATGACATAGAGAGCACTATTATTTTGATCTTGTAATTTTTAATTGTTTTAATATCAAAGACATTGTGGTTATGTTGTTGTTGTTTCTAAGTCGATTCCTTAACTAATCTTGTGTTCATTCATGCGTGTAGGTTTTAACCCCGTACATAAATTACCTACATACGAATTCTAAAACATAGAAAATAAACAATGCGAGAGAATAACACATAAAACACAAATACACAGAGATTTTCCCCTGGATCCCAAAACCAGGACTACCAGCTTGATTTTTCATTATGTTCCTTTCAATGTTACAATACATATTTATACATGTCGAAGCATCCAATACCATGGATTGAAAACCATCGCGTCCAAAACCATGTGCGAAAATCATGCACAAAACCATAGGTAGGTCCGCCCAATACCTGCACCCATCAAACCCCCTGTGACCCCCCCACTACGCAATCGGCGCAACGAAGGGGGGGCTCAACCCCCCCTCTAACCCCCCAGTTAACTACATGGGCTAGTTGTGGAAGGAATATAACACAACCCAAAATTCTCCCACTTGTTGTTTTCTTCCCACAGGGGGCCACAAGAAAGCTTAGTCATTTAGATCTCCCTCTATATTTAGACCTCCCACTCGATGACTTATTTTTGTTTCTGTTTTGGGATTGTCCTCGTACAGACAAGGCATCACCATTCTGGCTCTCCATATTTTTCCTTCTCATCTCCTCCGTCAGCAAGGATGAGACTATTTCATCAAACTGCAAGGCAGTTGTATTGCTACCTATTGCAATAACCAGACTATCCCACGAATCTAGTAGAGAACACAACAAACTGATGCACTTATCTTCATCTGAAATTTTAATATCAATAGATAATAACTGACTTACCACAGTATCAAATGCATTCAAATTCTCTGTCACCGAGTCTCCATCTTTCATCCTTAGGTTATACAACATTTTCCGCATGAACAGTTTATTCACTAGAGACTTAGATTGGTACAAAGTCCCTAACTTGTCCCACAAAGCCTTCGTTGTAGCTTCCCCTGATACATTCAACAATACTGAATCTGAGACACACAATCGTATTGTGCTCTTTGCCTTCCGATCCAACTTCTTCCATTCTTCATCGGACACTCCCGTTGGTTTAGTACCCGGATCTACAGCGATCCACTGATCTTTATCCACCAACAGATCCTCTATCTTGAGTTTCCACAATTCAAAACTCTGACCATTAAATTTCTCAATCTCTATCTTTCCACTGCTCGCCATCTTCTTTCACCACCAGAATCGATCTCATAGATCTCCCACTGAACAGGGTCTACCACAGGCCCAAGCGAAACCCATCAGCAACAAAGGCGTCCCCTTGAAGCCAAAATAGCTCTGATACCAAATGTAGGTTTTAACCCCGTACAGAAATTACCTACATATGAATTCTAAAACACAGAAAATAAACAATGCAAGAGCATAACACATAAAACACATATACACAGAGATTTTCCCCTGGATCCCAAAACCGGGACTACCAGCTTGATTTTTCATTATGTTCCTTTCAATGTTACAATACATATTTATACATGCCGAAGCATCCAATACCATGGACCGAAAACCATCGCGTCCAAAACCATGTGCGAAAATCATGCACAAAACCATAGGTAGGTCTGCCCAACCTAATATAGGGTCCAAAAACACAATTTTCTAGGGCGTTGCTCCAGACCCCATAGAAGGGGGTTACCTGCACCCCTCAAACTCCCTGTGACCCCCCCGCTACGCAATCGACGCAACGAAGGGGGGGCTCTGCCCCTCCTCTAACCCCCTGGTTAACTACGTGGGCTAGTTGTGGAAAGAATATAACACAACCCAACAATGCGCCCATGCTAGGGAGGAAGGGACCTCCTCTTAGCAGGGACTGCAGCGGTAGAGTAGAAATACATTATTGTTTCCTTCTTTTATTGTTTGTATGGTTTTTTTGTTGTCGTTGTATAATTTGTAGAATATATCTACTTCAGTTCCAGAATTATGTTATGTTGTTACACCAATTTGATTAGTAGTATGGTAGTTGACTAGCTAGTGTAGTTATTAGTACAGTGTGTGGCGTACCTTTGCTCTGGTAATCGTGAAGTGTGATTTCATTTCTGTAGAGTGTTTTAATTTCTGCATGAATGATTTAATTTTTGCAATTGATTCAATAACATTCTTTACTGTTTTCTATTTTCATTCTTCATTGTAGTGTATCGGCACAGACAGTGCAAACTCCATTGAAATAACAAACCTACCTTGGGTTGACAATTAAATGTTTGCAATCTTGGTCAATTAGGATTGATTAAAACAACACTACACAACCAACCATGACTATCATAGTTGCCTAAACTTTCTTTCCAAGATTTTTATCGAGTGAGATATGATAGAACCACTTATAAGCTATAGACCAATGAAAGTCTTTGTTTTGGTGAGCTAAAGAATTAGTGGTATCTCCACAGAGTGGTTCTTTCTTTGTTTGGTTCAGCATCCTCACTTTTAATAAACTATGGTACATGTGTGGGGATTATTGATATAAATGATTCCCTTTTTTGATATGTAGTTGAAATCATAAATAATCCTTCATGAAAAAATCTTTTAATATGTATGCCCACTCCATATTGCATGCAAACCATTGGTAGTAATTATCATATGTGTGGAAATATTTATGGGAAAATGTGATAGTTGAGCCTCATTTACCTCAAATAATTATCCTTATAGAGACATAAATACACTATAAATCACCTTGAGAATAGAAACCATAAAGGTTGCATAATGGAGGGATGATACGCTAATTGTGGGATGCAAAATGTATGAAGCATCTAGAATGCGGGATGTGAAGGCTATGTAGGGTGTGGGGTGTAATCCATGTGCAAAAAACTTAATGCAAATGAAAAGTTAATGTAGAGGGAAATTTAATGTGGAGGGAAAGACAATGAAAAGGAAAAGTTAATGTAGTTCCTCTGCATGGTAAGTAAAAGGGAACAAGAAATAAACTAAGTGTACCACTGGCATGGGGTCCTTTGTGTAGAATACAACGTAGAAAGTTCATACAACATGCAAATAAAAAATCCTATAATGGTTATCCACATATTGTAAAAAAAAGAGACTCATAAAGATGACTAATTTTATGTTTGTTGATAAATGTTCTAGAAAGAGGTATAATTTGAATATGCAATGCAAATGGTAGTAAGATGAGGAAATCATTCTTGCTTCCACATTTGCATAGAACAGAGAATGAAGTAAAAAGGGTCAACATGAAAAGCTATCAACACCTTACAATATAATGAAGCGAAATAAGATTTACATCGTTTCAACCATCATATTTGGTGCATTTGTTTCTCCTATAAGGGAGTTGGGACCCAGTCCCCAAAATGTGCAACATAATTCATATTGTTGCCAAAATTGTGGAGCATATTTCAATTTGTATTGTAACATGTCCCAAGCTTAGTAGAGTGGAAATGTGTGATATGCAGGAAGCTAAATAACAACTACATGAATGCATGGAAGCTAGTAGAAATTATCTTCAAAATTAGCTAGAGCTCTCATCATCTATTATGGCTCATGTTGAAATAGTCCTGCTACGTCTACGGTTTGTCTATCTTTGACTCTATAATGTCAATGCTAAATATTTTTTTTATTAATGACTTATGAGACAAGCCTCATCTCCAAAATTTGTAAAATTCTCTTCACTCCTTCATTGATTCCCTTCCTCCAACTACATTCTGTCAGTACCAAAGGAATTACTCGCAAAAGATGATTTGTAAAATTATCTTCAAGCAATAACTCTATTTTAGGTGCAACTTCAAAAGTGGCTATTAAAATTCAACTCGCTTCAACTATAATAATATTTTTGTGTGAAAATGTCGATTTGAGCATTATAACAAAGCTACAAGTGCATTAGCACACCAAGCTTTAACAATATACTCATCCACCTCCTTAAGGCTAAGAATAATTTTTGAGCATATACTAAAATTGTGGATTGGTATTTCTATTGATGATGTGCCACAAAGATCTTACAATTTCTCCTCTATCACTCTCATCAGCTAATTGGGTCCTTCTCAACATTTTAATGCCACCCATCTTGATTGAAAAGAAATATGCCTTTTTCCCTAATGTTGATGACAAACCATGAAACACCAAGATTTCTATTACATGCCACTAAAAGTTAGAAGCCATAAGGAGGTGGGTTATCCCCACCACCTATCACTGGTACCCAAAAATGTATAATATAGTGGATGGAAGAGAGAAATAGGGATTCCCAATAGACACCTACCCAATAAGCACTTATAAAAACACATTAATGCTTTTAATCCATGAATCAGAGCTTGGTGGATGTAAATGTGTTGAGCATTTGAGCATTTAAATTTCATTGCTAGAAAACACAAATTAATAATATTAATTGTTAGATGTTTTATGGAAATCTTACACCCCAAAAAAATGACTAGACTTCACAAATCAAATGAGACTATGCCAACTGTATGCCGCATGGTATAATCAATTTATTATGTCTTTACACCATTGGTCATGGAGAAATTGTCATAGGAAACTATATTATGTTTATCTTGGAATTATCATAAACAATAAAATCACATATATTATGTTTTGTAAATTTAATTGAGGGTCAATGATTATGCATGGAAAGCCAGAAATTGTATGTGCAACATGCACACAAATGTATATATAAAACCCCTTCAACATATATGTTCAAAATTACATACAATAAATTTATATGTTATATTATGGATGTTATTTATATGTTACATTATGTACTAACCTCGAGTGGCTTCTGAATAATTTGTGAACTAATTCATGAGTTATCATTATATATTGTTTTGGGGCTAATCCCAAATCTAGGAAGAGTTTAACTATCACACTTGTTAATATGAAATTGATTAATAATTAGGTGAATAAAAATAAATAAATAAATTATAATTAGAAGTGGTATTCATATTAGAAAATGTAATAAGTTAGAAATGAGATTCTCTTTTGAAAAGTGTTAGTGTAAGAGCTTTCTTTTGAACAACATCTTTCAATATTTCTCACACACCTATTTGGTTTTTGAGTTGCTATAAAATACCTATAACATTGTACTAATTATTAAAATAATTTATTACAATATAATATCCATATAATGGAAAACAAATTACCTACTTGCGACAATCTTAAACAGTGCTCCTTCCATGGTCCATCATGGTGTGCTTTATGTAGAGAATTCGAGGAATCTGCAAAAAACTTGTTTCTAACATGTTAAGTTGTCTCTTAAGTTTGGAACCTAATTTACCAGGGGTTGTCCATAAATATTAAATGGAAGGGAGAAAATCCCCCTCATGCTTGGGAGAAATGGGGGAATGAGGCAACACCAAAAAATTTATGAAACATACCTCTGCTTACATGTTGGGGCATATGGATTGGGCAAACTCATGGTGGCACAAATCTTGGCGATATGTAACCTCCTTCCTGACGAGGTAAATTCACACAACCCTCACACCATCACCGCGGAGTCTATTGATCACTCACTCCCTTGGGCATATTTTGATGGCTCTTCGCAACAAGGTCGATGTGGAGGGGGTGTTGTACTACACCTCAATGAATCTCATCATTTTGAATTAAAATTTGGACTGGGGCAGGGCACAAATAATTTTGCAGATGTATACAGTTTAAAACTTCTCCTCCTTTTCTCTATTGAAAAAAATTGTTGGCATTTACAGGTTTTTGGTGACTCAAAGGTGGTAGTTGATTAGTTTACTCAGAAATCCACATGTTACACACACACACACTCAAGAGGCATTCTGGATGAAGTTATGTTACTTAAATCACATTTTGACTCCATTTCCTGTCAACATATTTACAGGGAGTGGAACTATCTTTTAGATCGATTATCCAAAGAGGGCTCGCAGCAGGCGTTTTGTGTATGGCATGTGACAAAATAGCAAGGGACATAGCATTATCAATATTATCATCGTCTATTTATTGAGGCTCCATTGGATACAACAAACACTCAGTGATGAACATTTTAAATTTTTGCATGCCTAACTCATCAAATGGCAGATTCACAGTGACATCATACTGTTTCTTTTTTATACAACACTATAATACTCAACACTTTCTCAGCTCATCGGTATAGTTCCTAGATTTACAAGTTTTTCCTGATATATATATATATATATATATATATATATATAATACATTATGAGGTTTGTTGACATGATCAATAGTCTTTTTTGACATGATATCTCGATTATACAACATGTAATTTTCATTACCATATTAATCAAAATTACTATTTTTCTAGACGAAAAATAAAATAAAATAAAATATATATATATATATATTCCAAAATAATTTTAAATTCAAAATAAAAAAATAAGATTTTCACCCTTTCGACTTGTCACCATCCAAACATATTTTATCTTCAAAATTAATGTAACATACAAATAATTGAATAACGAATTTTTAAGTTAAGTAAATAATTTTGAAATAAACAAAACCTTCACAATCATTGGTTTTAAATTTCTTTTATTATATTATATTTATCTTTAAATTTCGTTTATCATATATATTTCATTCATTATATATATTTTCTACCTAAGTGAATATTTACAAAATAAAGAAATAAAAAATTATAAATTTTTAAAAATTCAATAATTTTTTTTTAATTATTCAAAAAACAAAAATTTCATTTATTATATATATTTCATGCGTAAATTTTTTAAATTTAATTTATTATATATATTTAAGTAAATAATTTATTTTTCACCTAGGTGGAAAAACCTATCAACTCAGGTGTCAAAACCAACAGTGAGGACAGCCATCTCTGGTTGCTATCCGCGAATGTCGGTTTGACTCATCATAGTTAGATAGGAAAACCACGCCACCTGAAATAACCCGCTGGTGGTCCGTAAGGGAGCAGGCTCATCACTCCTGCCAGATGCCTCTGAGTCTTGGGCCGTTAACCTGTTTCCTTACGTGTCTTGGGCCGTTAACCTGTTTCCTTACGTCCGAGGAAGACGAGCTCTTAGCCAAGCAGAAACAGTTTTACGGCATACTCCAGGCCGAATTTAAATAAATAATTTATTACAAACAATATATATATATATAGTTAAAATTATTTTAAAAATAAAATTACATGATATCTAATTTTAAATTCAAAATAATTATATATATATGTTAAATTCAAAATAAAAAAAAATAAAAAAATAAGATTTTCATCCTTTCAACTTGTCATCATCCAAACATATTTTATCTTCAAAATTAATGTAACATACAAATAATTGAATAACGATTTCTTAAGTTAAGTAAATAATTTTGAAATAAACAAAACCTTCACAATTATTGGTTTTAAATTTCTTTTATTATATTATATTTGTCTTTAAATTTCGTTTATCATATATATTTCATTCATTATATATATTTTCTACATAAGTGAATATTTACAAAATAAAGAAATAAAAAAATTTAAATTTTAAAAAATTCAATAATTTTTTTTTCAATTATTCCGAAAAACAAAAATTTTAAATTTCATTTATTATATATATTTTATGCGTAAAATTTTTAAATTTCATTTATTATATATATTTAAGTAAATAATTTATTACAAAATAATAAAAAATTATATAAAAAAATTGTTAAAATTATTTAAAAATTAAAATTACATGATATGTAATTTTAAGATCACATGGAAAATAGACACCAAATTGGTGTATGAGACCTTCTTGTTTGTGGGATAAGGGATCCACCTCTATCCAACAATTTGATTGTTAAAGCTTACTAAGGCATACATAATATACCCTCATTTGGTTTTGAATTTATGACCTCTTAGCAAGAAACACATACACTTAACCATTAGGCCCAATCACGTTATATAAACATTATAAACATTATAGATCGTTGTTGAGTTTTTAAATATTTAAAAAACACGTATTGAAATCAATCAAGTTTATCTAAGGCTAATATTAACATTTTGATTACTTACCTAATATCAAATTAAATAATTTGATCCATTAAAGTTAAAATTATTTAATGCATTAATTTTGTCATACTTCTGGCTACAAGGGTCACCATAATAATCACATAGTAAAATAAATATTTATTTGCATTAATTAATAATATCGTGAGATTTTTATATACACGATTATATAGTTTTGTAGGAGATATAGAACATACCCTTCAACTACTATTGTAACAACTCTCGTGATAATTTCATGTGATAAAGTTAATAAAGACAAAATAATCACCATGGTCATGGAACACCTATTCCAAGTTGAATGTTGGGCAATAACATAGTAATGGGGATCACTTGTGATTAATTAATGGCTATGGAAATTGGCAAAGGCAAGGGCAAAGGCTTTGGAAAGGAATGAGGCATTAATTAGCATTTTATTTATGAAAATAATGGAAATTAGGAGAAAAGGAAGGTGAAAGGTCACAGGTTGCATGTGAGGAGGAAATTGAAGGAAAATAATGGAAAATTGATAAAATGTTTTTGAGGATCAGTTGATAGACTTTTGTCAGTTCAGTTTTTTAGCTCTCTCTCTACTCTCTCTCTTTCATACTCTTGGACACTTAGAGTTTTCTTGGAGCACTCTTGGAGGAGTGTGGCATACTTGGATTTCTAGAGCAAGAAGGAAAAGAAAGATCAGGAAAATGCAAGAAGACATTGGAATCAATAGCTACAACAGGTTTTTCTTGTAGGTACTGAGTTGCATGTATGATTTCCTTGCTAATTTTGGCATGCATGGCATATGCATTTGGTTATTGGTTATGATCTGTCATTGGCATGGAGGAATGCTTGGATTGATGGTGAATTTCTTAGCCTTTCCATTTCCTAGATAGCCACAGTGTTGTGTGTTTCTTTCCTTTTGTTTTCTGGTTGGTTCTCATGTTCCTTTGGTTGTGGGCTGAGTTACTAGTTCCTGGAAGCCTTGGTTGGACAAACGCTCTGGAAGCCCTGCAACAACTTGGGTTGAGTTATTAGTCCTGGAAGCCTTGGTTGGGAAAAAACTCTGGAAGCCCTTGGTAGGTTGATTTACTAGTCCTGGACGCCCTGGTTGGACAAACACTCTGGAAGCCCGACAACAGTTGTGGGTTGAGTTACTAGTCCTGGAAGCTGTGGTTGGAACAAATGCTTTGGAACCCTAGAAAAATTGGGTAGAGACCAATTTGGTGATGGTTAGTGATGTCCGACCATGAGGTAGAATCGTTGGTTGAGGGTTGAGGTGGTTTGGCCTCTGGAAGCCCTAGTTTGGTTTTATTGGATGTGTTCCATGAGATCCCACATTCATGATTCGAATATGGAATGGGGATGACTAACTGAAAGAGAGATTTGGTTCAGCCTAATTTATGGTTGGGTGGTTCGTGGAAGTCCCAGACCTGGTTGCATTTTGCATATGTAAATAAGAGCTTATTTTCTCTTGTATTTGATGGGTAAATATACTTATTTATATGTGGTTTTATGGTTGTTATATCCTTTCTATTTATGTTGGTTATATGTTGGTTATGAGCATGTTTTATGACAATGATGATGTATGGATCTCATCATGTTTTGATTTGTAAATGAATGAATAATGAATATATGACCTAATAGATGATAATGCAGCTAATGTGATAAGGCATCAATGTTTCTTAGCGATTCTTAGATAAGTATGAGACCCCTATGCTCATATATGTTGTTATGACCTGTAGAATGCATATTTGTGACATGTTTGACGAAATGTCTGTCATGGCTAGTAGGGGTCTAGTCAAGTCCTTGTTCAAGTATTTTCATTTGTATCATTGTTTCAATGTTATTTTTCATTTCTGGAAGTTCCATGAAGTTTTGGGCAGTGGCTTGAGACCTGGCCCTGAAGAAGCGACACATAATTTGAGGTCACTTGCTCTAAACTAGCTGAAAAAGACCCCAGTTGCTTGCATGCCATTTCTGTGAGAGAGCCTGGAAAGCCCTAGTCACATGCATGCCCATGCCATGGGAGAAATTGAAGCTCTAGGGTAGTGAAGTGTCAAGTTGTCTTAGGGGTTGATCACTTGGAAGGGTTGGTTGGCTCTTGTAGGCTTTGTGAAATGTGTAGAAAGTCAGACTGGTTATGTTGTGTCAGTTCCACTTCCTTAACTGTACATGGGGAGTTGAATCAAATCATAGTAGCCTCTCGTCATATGTTTACCCCAACGGACCAGTTAACTTGGGTAAATGTGGGAGGATGGTGTTATAGAGTGGTATCAGAGCATAGTTCACCCCTTGGATTGGATGGGAGGTGTGTTGGTCATGCATTCACGTCGGTTGCATATATGTGCTCCTTATGCTTGTGGTCTATGTGTTCGTTGCATATGCATGGAGGTGGTCATAGTTGCAATGATGTTTCCATGCGAAAGTTGATAGTGTTGTTGTTGTATGTGGTCATTATGAGTGTATGTCAGTTATGAATTGGTTATGCATGTCAGTGCTTATATATTGTTATGCATACATTGATATGGTTGTAGTTATCATGCATGAGGTCATGGTATGTGGTCAGTATGGTCATGCATTGATGACTAGATAATGATTGAAATGATGATTAAATGTTAATATGATTATGTTTATATATATATATATATATATTTCACTAATCTACTTGGTCTTGCAGACGAGATATTCTTCCCTGGACTACTCTGAGGTACGTTGGTTTGTTTATGATTTGGTTTAGCTGACATGATATACCTTGCAGGAATAAAACAACAAAGATGGCTAGCAAGATGGTAAACTACAGTTCCCGAGACTCTCCCTATGGATCATATGAGTAGTGTGGTGTTGGGCATTCTTCTAACTTAGCAGACACATTGAGAATTTTGAAGGCAGAAATAAGAAGTTGTAAAGCAGATAATGACATAATCATGCAGGCACAAAGAAACAAGCAGAAGTTAACGCAGTAATCCTTCAGAGTTTGTTAGAATTGTAGTGACAAGGACCACTTTAGATCATCCATGAGCAAGAGGAAAAAACTAATGGCGCATATGGCAGTAGATCTCATGGTGGGCACATGTTAGATAGAGATGGCAGGTTCTTGGATACTCCGGATAGGAGAGGTGATGGACACAAGTACTATTCTTGTTGTGGTTCTGACAAGTATCATGGTCATCATTGTTATCATCCTTACAGGAGGAATGACAGGGGATATTTTCCGGATGAGTTCAAGAAAGCAAAGCCACCTACATTCGATGGGGAAATGAAGAAGTCACAGGACAAAAAAGCATGGTTGCTTGTTATGAATAAGTTCTTCAGGTTGCATGATTACTCAGAAAACATGAAGACCAAAATAACGACATTCAATCTTAAAGGTAAAGCAGATATCTAGTGGAAATATGTAAATAATGTCAAAGGTATTTATGAAGAGGAGTTGACTTGGAGTGAGTTTGAGAGACTATTCAGGAATAAGTATCTATCGGAAAGATACTATGACGATAGGGAAAAATAATTTTATGAGCTGAAAATGGGATCTATGACCGATGAGGAGTACACTAGAAGATTCTTGGAGTTATTGAGGTATGTGCCTTACCTCAAGGAGGAGAAGGCTAAGATTTAGAGATTCATTAGTGGGTTGTTGGTAGCATTCCAAGACAACATTGAGTTTGATGAGCCTAGATGATTGGAGGAGGCCATGTGAAAGCTAAAACATTGTTTGGAGCAATCAAAGTGCATATCTGAGACTAAGAAAGACTGGAAAGGTAATGATAAGAGTAAAGTAAAATGGGACAAGAAGCGAGACAGGCCTTAGGACACAAGTAACAAAAAGAATGAAGCCCCACATAAGAATTTAAATGCATCTAATAGAGGACAAGGATTTCGGTTTGAGGAACAAAACAAGGGTGATGATTGGAAGCCCTTGCGGTGTTGGACACATGGAGGAGAACATCGCAAGAGAGATTACCCACAACATCAGGGTGGTAGACCTCAGATTTACAGTGCACAATACGTGCAGACAGTTGGGGATGTTGGGCAAAGCATTCCACGGATCTATTCAGCATTGGAGAACAGGAAGACAGATCACCAGGCGTCTATTATCGAGATGGACAGTAAGCTTTGTGATTAAGTTGTTTCTATTTTGATTGACCCTGGATCTAATTATAGTTATGTTAATCCTAACTTGGTGGATAAGTGTGGTTTGAATAAAGAAGTGCATGCAAAATCTTAGTTAGTGCAGTTGGTTATAGGTATAAAGAAGAGAGTTTATCACTCGGTAAGAGCTTGTGCATTTGAATTGAATAGTATGCCTACTTCATCACATTTGAATGTACTTCTATTGGGATCATATAGTATGTTGTTAGGCATTGACTAGTTGTATCTTCATAGAACTAAAGTGGGTTTTTATGACAAATCCAATGAGTGCTTGGATGACAATGGAGAACAAAGAGTCTTACATGGTAAGAAGAAGGTAACATCAGTCAAAACGGTTACAACTATGCAGGCGAAGCGCAGTTGCAAGAAAGGGTGTGTGTTATTTGCAGTGCATAATTCCAGTGACAAAGGTAAGGAATTTGAGGATGAGGATGTCTTGAGCAGGTACCCAGTTCTACAGCAGTTTCAAGATGTGTTTTCGGCAGAGATTTTAGAATTGTCACCTCACAGGGAAGTAGACTTTTCTATCAAGTTGGTAATAGGGGAAACACCAACATCAAAGGCACCTTACAAGATAAGCACACTAGATTTGGTAGATTTGAATTTGTAGTTGAAGGAGATGCTTGACAAAGGATACATTAGGCTAAGTGTATCACCTTGGGGTGCACCAGTGTTGTTTTTGAAGAAGAAGGATGGCACTCTCAGGTTATGCATTAATTACAAGAAGTTGAATAAGATGACCATCAAGAACATGTATCCGTTGCCGAGGATTGATGACTTGTTTGATCAGTTGAAGGGAGTAGCAGTGTTCTCGAAGATTGATCTGAGATCAGGATATCATCAGGTACGCATTAAAGAAGAGGACATATACAAGACTTCTTTCCGGACTAGGTATGAGAATTATGAGTTTGTTGTAGTTCCATTCGGTTTGACTAATTCTCCATCTACTTTTATGTGTTTGATGAATAGTGTGTTGTGTTCTTATCTGCACAAGTTTCTTATTATGTTCATTGATGATATATTGGTATATTCTAAAAATGAGGAAGAAGATGTCGAACATTTAACAGCAGTATTGAGATTGTTGAGAGAACATCAGTTGTATGCTAAGCTCCGAAAATGTAGTTTTTTTTTTCTTTTCAGAAAAAAAGTACATTACTTGGGGCACATGTTCTGCAAGGAAGGCATAATAGCGGATCCATAGAAGATAAGAGTTGTCATGGAATGGGCAGCACCTGGGAATGTGGATGAGGTAAGATCATTCATGGGGTTAGCAGGTTACTATAGAAGGTTCATCAGTAACTTCTCTCGCATTGCTTATCCTATTACATTGTTTCAAAGTAAAGGTAAGAAATTTGAATGGACATAGGAATGTTCAGCAAGTTTTGAACAATTAAAGTAGTTGTTGACAAATTCTCTAGTGTTAAAGATTCCAGATCTGGACAAAGAATTTGTGGTATGTACAAATGCTTGGAAAAGAGGACTTGGAGGAGTCCTTATGTAGGAAGGATAGGTAATATGCTATGAATCAAGGAAATTGAGTGACCATGAGTAGAATTATCTAACACATGATCTCGAGTTGGAAACGATCATCCATGCTTTGAAGATGTGGAGGCACTATCTTCTTGGTAGGCGATTCATCTTGATGAGTGATCACAATTGATTGAGGTATCTATTTGACCAACCAAATTTGAATGCAAGTCAAGCTAGATGGTTGGCCACGATCATTGAGTTTGACTTCGAGATCAAGTACATTAAAGGTAAAGAGAATAGGGTTACAGATGCTCTTAGCAGGCGGATACAGGTAAATCACATAGAAACTATGAGTTCTTATGGGACAAATTTACAGGATCGGATCTTGCAGGAAGGTCAATAAGATGATAGGTATGTGGAGCTTATGCACAGGTTACAACATAATAGAGGTATAAATTAGGTACAGGTGCAGGTACCAGTATGCAAGATGCAGACTATCATCTCATAGCAGATGGCTTGGTCAGATTTAGGAACAGGATATATGTGACAAACAACAGTGAGATCAAGAAGCTTAACTTGACCCAATTTCATGCTAAGACATATTTAGGTCACCCGGGATATCATAAGACATTGAAAGTGGTGAAGAAGTTCTACTATTGGCTGAACTTGAAGAAAGAGGTGGCAGAGTTTGTGGCTAGATGCTTGGATTGTCAATAGGTAAAAGAAGAGTGTAAGCATCCAGGTGGATTACTTTAGCCTATTCTGATTCCAAAGTGGAAATGGGAGGTCATTTCCATGGACTTCATTACAGGTTTGTCGAGGACATCTAGACAACATGATTCTATCATGGTTGTTGTGGACAGGTTGACTAAGGTAGCGCACTTCCTTCTAGTGAAGTCTACATATTCAGCTAATGATGTAGCACAAGTATTCATCATAGATATAGTGAGGTTGCATGGTGTACCAAAGAAGAGCGTATCAGGCAAGGATGCTAAGTTCACTTCTAGGTTCTAGAAAGATTTATTTGCAAGTTTGGGTACAGAGTTGGCCTTTAACACAACTTATCATCTGCAGACAAATGGACAGACAGAGAGAGTCAATAGGATTTTGGAAGACATGCTGAGAATGTACGTCATGTATCAGCAATGAATGTGGGAAGAGTATCTTCCACTAGTTGAGTTCGCTTACAACAATGGGCATCATGAATATTTGAGGATGAGCCCATTTGAGGCATTGTATGAGCAGAATTGTAATACTCCCATCAGTTGGAATGATCCAGTGAACATGGTGTTGATTGGACTAGACATGTTGGCAAAAATGGAATAGGAAATGCAGGTAATCAAGAAGTATCTAAAGGCAGCACAAGATAGACATAAGATTTATGCAAATCAGAATAGGTTGTTTAAGGAGTTTCAGGTTGGGGAACAAGTGTACTTGCACGTCAAGCCCAAGAAGAGACCCTTGAAGATTGGATCACGTGCCAAGTTGACACCTCGGATTTGTGGCCCTTTCAAGATTATTGAGAGGATTGGACCAATAGCCTATTGACTTGCGCTGCCTTCGACAGTGAAAGTCCATGATGTTTTCCATGTGTCATTGCTTAAGAAGTATGTTAAATATGTTGATCATGTGATTGACTGGTCTGTATTGCAGGTGGAGCTAGAAGGATAATTCCAACCAAAACCTCGGTGCATTTTGCAGAGAAAGATGCTCATGCTCCAGAACCGAGCAATCGAGCAGGTTAAAGTGCAGTGGAAGCACTTTGGGCCCGATGAAGCTACATGGGAGATGACAGATCAGATGTTGGCCATGTGTCCTTCTCTATTCGTCGATTAAGCAAATGTTTTTGGCATATGATTTGGTATGATGTTTTAGTATATGTATATATTTATATGGGTGTAAATACCACCATGAGTTGTGTTATAAAGCTCCAATAAGTGGTATGGATGTCATGTCATTATGGTTGTCATGTTGGTTTGTTTTTCAGCGGGATGATCATTGTAAATATTGCAACGAGCTAAGTTATATATCTCCATGGGAAGTATGTTTTGCTTTCAACAGTCTTGTTAGTTGTAGGTGTCATTGAAACACCAAGGACGGTGTTCCCCCAAGGGGGAGGGTTTTGTAACATCCCTGGTGAAAATTTCATGTAATAAAGTTAATAAAGGCAAAATAATCACCATGGTCACGAGACACACATTCCAAGCTGAATGTTGGGAAAAATCATAGTGATGGGGATCACTTGTGATTAATTCATGGCTATGGAAATTGACAAAGGAAAGGGCAAAGACTTTTGAAAGGCATGAAGCATTAATTGACATTTTATTTATGAAATTATTGGAAATTAGGAGAAAATAAAAGTGAAAGGTCACATGTTGCATGTGAGGAGGAAATTGAAGGAAATAATGGAAAAATGAAGAAAATATAGGCCTCATTAATAAAAAAGCTTATGAGGATCAATTGAGAGACTTGTCAGTTTAGTTTTAGAGCTCTCTCTATATTCTCTCTCTCTCGTACTCTTGGACACTTAGAGTTTTCTTGGGGCACTCTTGGAGAAGTGTGGCAGACTTGGAGCTTTGGAGCAAGAAGACAAAGAAAGAGCAAGAAAGTGCAAGAGAACATTGGTATTAACAACTACAACGCGTTTTTCTTGTGGGTACCAAGTTGCATGTATGATTTCCTTGCTAGTTTTGGTATGCATGGCATATGCATGTGGTTTCTTGGTTATGATATGTCATTGACTTGGAGGAATGTGTGGATTGACGGTGGATTGCTTAGCCTTTCCATTTCCTAGATATTCATGGTGTTGTGGGTTTCTTTCCTTTTGTTTTCTGGTTGGTTCTCATGTTCCTTTGGTTGTGGGATGAGTTACTAGTTCCTCGAAGCCTTGATTGGACAAACGCTCTAGAATCCCTGTAACAACTTGGATTGAGTTACAAGTCCTAGAAGCCTTGGTTGGACAAACAATCTGGAAGCCCTTGGTGAGTTGAGTTACTAGTCCTGGAAGCCTGGTTGGAATAAATGCTCTAGAGCCTTGGACAACTTGGGTAGAGACCAATCTGGTGATGGTTAGTGATGTCTGACCGTGAGGTGGAATCACTGGTTAACGGTTGAGGTGGTTTGGCCTCTGGAATCCTTGGTTTGGTTTTATTGGATGTGTTCCATGAGATCCCACATTCATGATTTGAATATGGCACAAGGTTGATTTGCTGAAAGAGAGATTTGGTTCAACCTAGTCTATGGTCGGGTGGTTCGTGGAAGTCCCAAACCTGGTTTCATTTTGCATATGTTAATAAGAGCTTCTTTCCTCTTGTATTTAATGGGTAAATATACTTGTTTATATGTGGTTTTATGGTTGTTATATCCTTGCTATTTCTGTTTGTTATATGTTGGTTATGAGCATGTTTTATGATAGTGATGATGTATGGATCTCATCATGTTTTGATTTGTAAATGAATGAACAATGAATATATGACCTAATAGATGATAATGCAACTAATGTGATAAGGCATCAATGTTTCTCAGTGATTCTTAAATAAGTATTAAACCCATATGCTCATATATGTTGTTATGACTTGTAAAATGCATATTTGTGACATGTTTGACAAAATGTCTGTCATGGCTAGTAGGGGTCCAGTCAATTCTTGGTTCAAGTATTTGCATTTGTATCATTGTTTCAATGTTAATTTTCATTTCTGGAAGTTCCATGAAGTTCTGGGCAATGTCCTGAGACCTGGCCTTGAAAAAGTGGCACAAAATCCAGGGTTTTTGGCTCTAAAGTAGCTGAAAAAGACCCTAGTTGCTTGCATTCCCTTATTGTGAGAGCGACTGGAGTGCCCCAATCACATGCATAACCATGTCATGTGAGCGACTAAGGCTCTATGGCAGTGAAGTGTTAATTTGTCTCAGGGGTTGATCAACTGGAAGGGTTGGTTGGCTCTTGTAGGTTATGTGATATGTGGAGAAGGTTAGATTGGTTGTGTTGTGTCAGTTCCACTTCCTTAACTGTACATGGGGAGTTGAATCAAATCGTAGTAGCCTCTCGTCACATGTTTACCCAAGTGGATTGGTTAACTTAACTAAATGTAGGAGAAAAGTGTTACAACTATAACCCTTCGACTACTTTGTAATTTTCATTTTTGTATTTAAATAAATGAATTTAATTCTATAATAGATATAATGAATTCATGCATTAATTAATTCCATTAATACATATAAATAAAATACCATGATTTTTATCATATAATTGTGGTTTTTCAAAGTATATAGTACACAATATTATCAAATAATTACTATTTAACTATCTGGATAAACACCAAAATATGTTTCCTACCAGAGAATGCATATAAAACACAAGTAAATTATGTCCATAAATACCATGATAAATAAAATACCATGATTTTTTATCATATAATTGTGGTTTTTCAAAGTATATAGTACAAAATATTATCAAAAAATTACTATTTAATTATCTTGATAAATGCCAAATATGTCTCTTACCAAAGAATGCATATAAAACACAAGCAAATGATCTTCTATCTTTATTATTTTGTCAACATTCTAGAATGGATATGTGAAATGATTATATGTATATATAGTATTGAGAGGTGTTCTACAACCTAGTTGAGATGAGAGACTCATTCTACAACCCAGTATGATGTATAACCTTGTTTGTTTGTCATCAACGTTGAAATTTTGCTCATGTCGACCCAAATAAAAAATAAAAATTAAATAACTATATAAAATTTCTAAATAATGTTGGTTCATAAAAAAAATTGCATGTGAAGAAATTGATTTGCACATGAAGAAATTGGATCCTGTTGGCTCATGTTAAATCCGTATTTAAGATGGATCTATGTTATTATAACAACCATGATGTTATAAAATGTTAGGGTGATTTTGTGCTACTAATTAAAAATAAAATAAAAATTTAAATTATTAATTATTAGAATAAGATTGATGATTTTGCATTACTATTTAAAATAAAAATAAATAAAATTAAAATTAAAATTAAAAATTAAGTTTGAGTTAGTCATTTGATGACCTAGTACTAACAACAATGATGTTATAAAACGTGATGGTGATTTTGTCCGACTATATAAAATGAAAATGATTAATTATTAATTATTAAAATAAGCTAAGTTTGAGTTAGTCATTTAATGGGCTTTTAGAAGCTTGATAAAATCCTTTATAGAATGCAAGAGTACCAAGGTTTTTAGATAGTGGTTTACAAACTCATGGTATTGAATAGCCCGTAGTATTTACCCATAGTATTTGTTATGATGAAACCTATTTAAAACCTTCAGAAAATATTTTATTAAATGCAAGAGTACCAGGTTACATCTATTAAACTTTGAACTTAATCTCTTTTTACACTTAATAAATACATATTTGAAATGAAATTATTAATTACTTACAATAATAAAGTCCAAAATATGATTCTCCCCTTTGAAAAACTTACATAAAAGACAAACAAATGATATCCTATCTCTAATACTTTGTCTTTACATCTTTTTTTAATAATAAGAGACCAAAATATAATTGTCATGGTTGAAAGCTTTCATGAAATATAATTGTCATAATTGAAAACTTTCATAAAAGACAAACAAATACTATCTTTTCTCTACTACGTTTTCCCAAATGATATCTTATCACTATTACTTTTTCCCAAAATTCTATTTCTATTGCCTTTTGTTTTTGCATTTTTTTTCAAAAATTATATATATATATATATATAAAATAAAATAAAATTTAATATTTATCTAATTTTAAAAAATGTAAAATGTTCACACGGTTTTGGATTGGGTGTATTGTTAAGATATTTTTTGATATAAAATTATTGGTTCAATTCCCTCTTTAATTGAGATAATATATTAGACATAATGAAGATATAGTCCTACCAAATTAATTTAAAACTGAGTAAAGCTTATTTAATTCAAAATAATAAAAAAACTTAATAATATTAATGATTTAGTTTTTATGTATGGAAGAAAAGAACTTTGTATTTTAAACCAATTAGTTTACCAACTGATTTGATAATTATTATTATTTTAAACGCAGTATTAATTTACTAGTAAATTTAAATATATATAAGGAAATGCCATTTATAATATAACTAAAATATAAAATAAAATATTAATTAGATTGTTGCTGCTTTTAATTAGGAAATTCCCTAAAACACGGATTATTTTTTTAAACAGCCAAAAATTAATAGTATCTTATAAAATAAAATGAAATGAAATTTTAACGTTCACAAAACTAAATATAACCTATAGAAAAACGTTCTCCACCAACCCATTCCCCATTCTCCAATAACCTGATCTGATCCCATAGAAAATACAACCAAATACGCTAAAGCTTGCCGATGATAGAAGTAACTCAAGAACATGAGAGAACACGATTCATTCGAGAGTTTTTATTTTTTTTGCACACTTTATTTATGTAGCTTATAATTAATTTTATCGTTATTACATAATATAACTCTATATTATCAATTTATTAGAGTATTAATTTATGAAATAATTAAAATTACTTGTTTATTAATCTATACTAATTTATATGCCATTTAATTTATATAATTTAGAATTATTTATTTTTTGTGGAAGTATCTGTATAATCTGTTGTTTTTTGACCTATCAGATTTTGTTCTCGGATGGGATAGTCATGTTATGTATTCATAACTTTATATTCACTTAATATAATCTATGATGATTTTCTCTCTGAAAAACTTAGAATTATTTGTTATTATCAATATCGTCGAAATTTTAATTAATTTATCATAATTTTTTAAAATTTTACTTTAATAAAAACAAAACAAAACCAACGATAATATCTAATATTCTAATTTATATAATTTAGAATTATTTATTATTAATAATATTTTAATTTATTTATTTTTTCAATCATAATTTTTTTAATAATATATTTAATGTAAAATTAATTATTATATACATTTCATAATATAACTATATATTATTAATTTTATTAAAAATAATATGTTATTTATTGAGAAGTGTTTTTGGGGAAAATCACATCAAAATTTATTTGTCAAATGAATTTTGATGTGATTTTAGCCGAAAAAACTTTTCAATAAACTTGATATGGATCACAAAAGCCTAAATTCAAATGTTCTATTTATTTATTAGATTGTGATTAGTCTTCACAATATTCTTCTAAATTCAAATCTTCTATTTATTTATTAGGTTGTAATTAGTTTTCAAAATAATCTTCATTAAAAAGAGACTTGCTCATTTCCTAGACATAATTTAAATTGTGAATTATTTATTTATTTATTTTTTTGAAGTAAAGTTAATCTATTAATATGTAACAAAATATGAGTACAATGAGGCTCAGGCCTTAGCAGTGCTGAACATTGTTTATTAGAGAATACCTTGACTGCCCCATCGTTGGAGAAACCAGTCCACAAAGGAAAAAAATACCCAGATATGGGATATCAGTCTTTAAGACAAGAAAAAACAAAATGAGAGAAGTTCCAACGGGACAAACATAAACCTAGAAAAGTTCCAGCAAAACAAACATATCAGAAAAAGACCAGTCAACAAAGGAGACCTCAGCTGGCGACACCTGGCTGCCACGTGTCGTCATTTGAACTCGTCTAGGACTGGTATCTCTTCAACTAGACACGCATACTGATCCCAATCATCCTCCTTCTCCGACACGCCACTGTGTGGCCCACACACAGGTTGGACGCCACCAGAGCTGCCAGCAGCTACTTGCGGAGCCAACGCGTCAGTTATGCTGCCACCTGGTGGTCGTGTGGCTCCAGAACTTCCTCCCGCTGCATGCTGACCGCCACCCATGGCCTGGCCATGCAGAGAACCTCTTTCCTCGTCTAGCAGATGCGTTCCAGTATCTCGGCCATTCCGGTGTCTGCGAGCCTCCTCTTGCTGTGCTTCAGTACTTCCCGCTTGGGTGGCTTGCAACTCATTTTCTTCAGTGAAAACGATGGTGATGGTGGCTGTAATCACCGGTCTGTTCAGGTTGCTGCAGAATCTGAATTGGGTCGAGTGGGGTGTAGGGTGAGGGGGCAAAGGGAAGTTGGCAGTGTGAACCGCGACATCGCTTCTGCAACCTCCTGGAAACTGGGCGCTTCCCCGACCACTGCGGGTATTAGGATACCTGCCCAAAATAGAGCTATGGGGGTAAGAAAGTTCAGGGGAAGGAGAGGAGGCAGCGGGTTCAGGACTCGGCGTCGCCTGAGGGCGGGCACTACCACCCCAATTACCCCCTCTGCGGCTCCTCATGCGATGACGAACCATGACGGAATGCCTGGCCAAGTTTTCAGTGGGAGAAATGGCAGAGGAATTGAGTAGAGGAGGAACAGGGGACGGCTGGGCGGAGGTTAAATAGCAAAGCCTAGAATGGGAATAGTGATACCCATTGCCAAGATCAACACAACTCACTAACCAGCAACGACTCCCGGTGACAGTGCGAGAGCAGGGTTCAACAGCTTGGGGCGGGCAATTGCAATTGAGCAAGGGAGGAGGGAAAACAGTATGGCGAGGGGAGTCCATTTCTAGGCACATAATGGCCATTTCTCGGCCCAAGCATTCATTAAATGCTGCTTGCATGCGGCCATGAATTCGGCTCAGACTGGTGTGGGGTGAAACGCCGATGGCCATGTGGCTCGTCCTCTCGCCACCTTCCCGTCTATTCTGCATTAATTACCTTGATTGTCACCCGCATCCAGGGAATTGTGAATTATTTATTAAAGATTTAACATAGTATAATTAAATATAATTTTTTTTTGTTTATTTATACATAATTTAAATTGAAGATTATTTATTAAAAATTTAAGATAATATAATTAAATATAAGAAAAATAATTATTTATTTTAAAATACCGTATATATTAATAATATACTTGATTTATATATTCTGTAATTTTTATATTTAATTTAAATGGAATATTCTATTTATTATACTATTAATTGGATTTTAAAATTTATTATTAAAGTGAGATTTTTCTTTTGCAATAAGAGTAAGATATTCTATAAAGTAAAGAGAATGACAATAAATCTTCAGACCATCTAAAATAAACTCAATTGACACAATTAATTTTAATTGTGATTATTGTATTTAGCATTTTAATCTATTTAATACTACTAATTATTATTATGATTATTTCAAAAAATAATAATATATTTTTATCTTAATTTCATAATAACTCTTTATACTATCATTTTTAATAAATTATATCTATATGAAATAAAGGTTTCAATTTAAATTGAATATTGTATTTATTATATAATTAATTGGATTTTAAAATTTATTATTAAAGTGAGAATTTTCTGCTTTTGCAATAACAGAAAGATATCTATAAAGTAAAGAAAATGACAATAAATCTTCTAACCATCTAAAATAAACTCAATTGACACAAAATTAATTTTAATTGTGATTATTGTATTTAACATTTTAATCCATTTAATACTACTAATTATATATATATATATATATATATATCTTAATTTCATAGTAACTCTTTATACTATCACTTTTAATAAATTATATCTATATGAAATAAAGGTTTCATTTCTTGGAATCAAAGATTTACAATCATGTCCTTTGAAGTCTATTTTGGTCTATCATTAGGGAAGCTAGACCAAATACATAATTTCAATTGGTTCAAAATTGCAGAAGATAGAGTGTTACAGTCATGTCCTTTGAAGCTTATTTTGGTTTATCACTAGGGAAACTAGACCAAATACATAATTTCAATTAGTTCAAAATTGCAAAAGATAGGGTGAAGTACAAAGTTTTAGAAAACAAATTGCGAGCACTGTTATTAGGTTTCTAGGGCCATTTTGAAACAAAAAACTACAAAACAAACCATAAAATTATTAGGAACAAAGTAACTGAAAACACATTCAACAAATTTATTTGAGGTGGTGGCTTCAACTAGAATGGGCTCCTTTTTACTGCCTAGGGATCAACCACGATCAAGAAGAATGGTCATATGTTGCTTGAGACGTTTAAGCCTTCGATCCATTACAATCATGTGCCTTTGCATCTGATTTAGGGTCAGAAGAATATCTTCCTTGATTTCATTTCTATCCACAAGTACTTTTCCCAAGAGAAACGTTAAATGCCAACATATTTTGACCATACACATATACTGATTGTAACAATCTTTGGTATGCTTGACGTTAGAAACCCAATCCACTACCTCTGTTAACACTTCCATGTTCTTGAGGGTGTGTTGCTCATTTGCTAATTCTCTCTCTACTTGGGTAGTTTCCTCCTAAATCGGTTTGGGGGCAAGCTCCTTGAATTTGACAACTGAGTCCTTAGTTCTCACCTGCACTCTTGAGCACCCTTGTTCCTGATAATGAGTCGCACCCCTGCACACCCTTGCTCTCTCGCGGGGCATGTTGTGAGTCAATGGAAAGAGTTGGGCCCAAGAGTGGATAAGATGTTTCCTTTACCTGTGTCTAACCAGTCGATTTATATTGGAGGGTTGAGTAAGACTAGAATAGTGCAGAGCATAAGGCTTAGATGCAAGCTTGAAGTTGTCTCAATTATGAATACTCACTGAAGCTAAATAAAAAGTAGACTGCATAACTGCTTGGGAGAATGAGAACAAAAAATCATTAGAATTACTCACATAAAAGTAGAGAACAAGGACACAACTTTGCCAACTTGTTCTACAATCTCATGGATGCAGCTTGTTAGGGAGGCTTAGGATGACTAGAAACTTTAGAAATTTTAAATGGGAATGTATCTCCTCCCTTAACTTGGTGCATGCAGTCGAAATTGTTTGGAAAATCTGGGAGTGGACGAGAACCACGGGGATGGCAAGGGAAACAACTTGGATTAGTCGAATTTTCCTTCGCATGCTCCTGAAATGAACTCTAGCGTTTCCATATAACTCCCCATCAAACCAGACCATGTATAACTGAGGACAAAGCCTCCTCCTTTAAAAGGTAGTTATAAGGAAATGCTCAACTTTGGAGTGCATGTGGGCTATCATTTTGAATATAATATTCCAACCCTGGCTATGAACTAGGCCCAATGATGGGGTTTCCTCCCCCGAGGTTGAGGATCGATACTAATTTCCCATTGTTTGGTGCTAATTGAATGTCAAATGGGTCAAAGGACACGACTAGGTTGCCTCATCCAAGGATTTGGTACAAGCTACATTAAATCTTCTCAAATTTCCAGTACTCCTCCATCTGCTCAACCATGTATATGTTGTAGGAAATGGTAGACCAGATTGCCAAGTGGCGGGGTATAACTTTGCCCCATGTGTTCTACATGGCATGCATTGAAACTTTATGAGGATGTGTTGCCATGTCCCACTGGGATGTGGGCTAGTGGGATGGCGACAACATGCCCCTTAGATTCTTGCTTCTCGTGCATTCCATTTGAAACTAAATTATTATAATTAATATTTATTTATAATTTATCCTTGTTTAATTATTATAATTTCTTTTTATTATGTTGTTTAATTAATTTTATTTTTATTTTAAATGAAGCAGGCAGAAATTTGTATTAAAAAATCTGGATTATAAGGCCAAAACCTTTACATATTCCAATCTTCCTTGCAAGTTTGAGATTGAGCGCATAGGCTCAATCCAAACCCTCAAATGAGTTCCCCATGACACAAAAATTTCAGTCCCTTTCCAACTAAATATTTTCCCAAAACCCGCCAAATTACAAACACATTTACATTCCATTTTTCACTATAATTTTATTTTGATTTAGTTTGACATTTATGTTTTTCTTGGAGAATTTTTTTTTCCTTTCTTCCCAACTTGAATCCAATCCGCATTTTTTGCAAATTCCGGTGGATCTTTCTTCGACAACTGCATGATATTATTCTTGAAATCTTCCTCATCTGCTTGATCTGCCCAAGAAGTTCATTTTTAACAAGATTCCTTGTGGTTTCCAAAGGGAATCTGTTTTCCACAAGGGTTTGCTACTTTTCCACTGACATGCATCTGGAGAATCCTTACTGGCGGCTGGAGGATCCACATTAGCAAGCGATTTTTCCTGATTAGATTTTTTTGTTGCAGCTGTGGTTTCTTTGACTGAGTCTGCTTCCTTCTTGTCTTTTGGTTCTTTCTTGTCCTAAAGGTCTTCTTCTTTGAGTATCATATAGTGATCACCTTGTGCACCTTCCCACCATTTGGGCCTTCGAGGTTTTTTCTAGTCTTTGCTATTATGAGAATGCTTGGGAGAATTTTTAATTACATGCCATGTTTCATAGTATGATCTACACTGAAATGAGATATTCTCATAGTTGAACTTTTGGACCCAACCATAGTTTGGAGCCATCAAATTAATCTCTACAGGAAAACCCTTGTTGAAGTCCATATCCACACAAATGTGGGCATAAATAGTCTTGAATTTTATTTTTCTTAAAGACAACTACAATAGAATTTTCCTAGTGCATTCCCAATAGAGGAAAGCGATGTGTGATTCCAAAAATGCAAGGGAAGGTTCAAAAACCTTACCCAAACTAGGGCTGTAGAAATTGATGTTGTTACCAGATCAAAAGTGGGAGTCCAGGGCTACATGAAGAGGCCAACACTCCCCCAAAACCACGACCCAACTTCACAGATAACCTTCTTGTCCTCAATCTTATCAAAAACCACAGTGAAGAAACCTTGTGCCATACAATAAATATTCAACTCGTCTGTGAAAAGGGGCTTCCATGTCTTAGAGATGTATTTATGCAGATCAACTAGCCGTGACAAGGACCCATTAAACTTGCAAACCAAACCATTCACCGAAAATTTTTCATAGAAAAAAGTTTCCCGTCCATAGGAACGTTAAGGGAAAACATTTCTTATACCACCAAATGACCAAAACCAAACTTCGACATAGAGTTGTACAAAACCGAAGAATAACTAGCTTGACTAACAACCATACCACCAAATAACCAAAACCAAACTTCAACATAGAGTTGTACGAAACCGAAGAATAATTAACTTGACTAACAACCATACCTACAAAAGAAATAAATTTATTCGCCAAATCACAAAAATTCAACATTGACCGATCTACAACAAAAATGTGTACAAACAATACAAAAATTAAACAAAAGTTTCAAGATGCTTCCATCGCTCAATGCCCACCCCATGTTAACAATTAATTTTAAATGTTAATACAAATTTATTTATTTAATTCTCGTTACCAACGTGAAATTACAAGCAACTCATTCTTTATTTAGCCACAAAAATAAAAACTAATTTTCCACAAATATTTTCGAAATATTTTAATTACTCTTACCACAAATATCAACCTATAATATAATACCATAAATATCAAAATCTTCTACAATCACATCACGCACTTTTTGTAAGTATCAAATCTCTGGACAAACACGTTGAGCACATTGCAACTATCAACGTAATGTGAAGACAAGACTGTCTGCGCTGTAGCTATCAAACCTGATTGATGAAACTTTGGTGAAGTTTTTCCCACTTTTGTTCAATCACATGTTGACGAATTCCTCGGAACCCAGACGAATTCCTCGGAATGCGCTCCCAATAACCTGCGTCTAAAATATTCGGCTTAAGTTTCATTGATCGCTCGACGTTTGAGTTGGCGTATCATCTTATCGAATTCCTCCAAAAGCCGGTCCAAATAACTTTTGATGAGCCTGGGTGTGTGATTAAATATTCGTCCTACGTTTCATTGGGTGTTAATTCTGCACAGATAAACGTAGATCCTACTATCTGTTGCCGGTTGGGTTCGTCGGGTACACATAGAATTAGTCGGGGGGCAAAGAGAATATCTTAGGGTCGGTTGGGTTCAGAGGAACAAAGAGAAATGGTCGATGCGCAAAAGGTATATCAACCCAGAGTAAAGAGGAGGAAGAAGAAGAGAGCAGAGCCCTGGGTTTATGTACCAGAGGTTCTTATAAACGTAAGAGATTTGAATTCGTTTTCAACTGCAAGGTTTCATAGACAGTTGAAGAGTTGATATCACCAGTGGGGAGAGGATTATTGTTACTCCCTTTGGCCATGGGAACGCTTGCATTACCTCCAGGTTTCAGGTTCCATCCCACGGACGATGAACTTATTTCCCACTACCTCAAGGGCAAACTCAATAATGGCCTCAAAGAGGCAGAGCTCGAGGTTATTCCCGAGGTCGATCTTTACAAATGCGAGCCGTGGGATTTGCCTGGTAACTTCAATTTCCTTTTTCTGACTGACAAATTCATGTGATCTCGATAAATAATAGTAATTCGATAATGTTTTTGAAGTAATTTATTTTAGGAACTAGTTATCATGGTTGCTTTAACCAAATTTTAGACTTAATTACCCTTTAAGTGGGATTTAACATATGGTAGCCTGGTAAGTGGAATGGCAAGCTGACCTGATACCAGTAACTGTTTTAAAAGTAGTTTTTGTAAAGTCATGGTCCATTGATAGACTTTCTGATCCCCGTGTTCACAGATCATGCTAAAGTAGATTTCAGTAGTAGCCTACCTGTTAATGGATTTTACTCTCTAACTTAAAACCTTTAGTAACTGTAGGTTATAGGGACAGAATACATAATTGTAGGTTATAGGAACAGAGGATATAACAGTAGGTTATAAGAACAGAGGCGATGCTGTTAAAGTACCATATTGAATTGTGGCAGTCATGCGATTTACAAGTTTTCAGCACCCTCAAAATTACTTTGTGGGAGGTTGAGAATCCCTAAGGGAACAGGTCCGCATGACGGTGATTTGTGACAGATCTCACCAAATACCCCAATCTGTTACAAAGCTCCAGCATTCCATTATACAGGTATTTCTCATTGACAGATACCTTACAAGAACGGTCTCAACTAGCAGTACACCATCATAATTGATACATTGACACTTGGACCATTGGAAATTGAACATGCCACTTCAATTTCCAATGGCAGCCACAAGAGGTATTGGACAGTTGTAGCCCTCAAACATTCCATTATTCTCAGTGTTGGTATCATTTATGGTGGTGTACTGCTACTTTTTTCATGTTCTTGTAACACAACTGTAAACGAGGCATACATGTATAAAAGGAATGTAGAGGCTTTGTGACAGATCTCACCCATTCCCCCTATTTGCAATGTTCCGGGACAGGGAAACGCGAGAGTGGGGATAGCACAAGGGGGCGTATATAGGCAACCCCAAAATATAGGGAATTTTTGGGGAAACAGGGAGTCATAGTCATAAAAATTATAAAATTATAAATTATTATAAAAAAAATCTCAAAAATATGTCAATAACTAAATAGAAAATCTTAATAATTATGAAATGTACATCTAAAGACTAAATATGACCATCATTACTTATTAGACTATTATCATTTGACATTTAAAATTTAAAAGTAAATTACTAAATTGAATCCATCATTTGACATTATGCAACGTCCCTTTTAAATTCATCATTTGGCATGATGCAAGGTACATCTAAATTAAATTAATAAATTCATCATTTGACAATTGAAATTATGCAAAGCGCATCAAATTTCAAAAACGATAAAAAGTAAATTCATCATATGACAATGACATTGACATTATGTTGAAGTCTAAAATAGCCATAGAATACTCAACTAAAAGTAAACATAGAAAGCACTGAGTAGTGAAATACTAGTAACTTTCTCAAAAAGTACTAAATAATATTAATAAATACTAAGTCTTAAGTTTTAATATACTTTAAGTTTTTTATTTTTGTTATTGTTTTTATTTTATTTTTTAAGTTCTAAATTTGATTGTAATATAATTTATTTATTGAAAAAAATAAGTTTTAACAAGTTTAAAGTTTTAATATAGTGTCAATTTTTTTTTTTTTTTTATTAAATTTTTTTTTTTTTTATTTTTAAATTTGTATTTTAAATTTTTTTAATTTTTAATGTTTTATAAAATTTATTAGGCAAAAAAATGGGGGGATGCATATGCGTCCCTTGTGCCCCCCTTGTGTCCCCTCGACGTCCCTCGTGCGTCCCCCCTGTTCTCCCGGCGTCCCCCTGTCCCCCCTGCAAAGGACTCGCGTTTCGTTGCCAGAAAAATGCCGCCTCGGAGTTTCCCTGAGTTTCACCAAAAAGGGGATGTGGGGGAAACATTTCCCTAGCAGTTTCCCCGTCCCCAGAGCGTGGGGGAGCGCCGGGGTGCATCCCCCAGCCTAGTGGACATGTCCCCATCCTATTTGTTACTGTCAGGCCAAGGAAAATAATTCCCGAATTGATAATCTGCATTAATGTGAACAGAATTATATAACATGGAGGTGTGACCATTGGGTTTCATCTTCCAAGGTCGCTTCCTATTCTAACTGTTGTCTTTGGTACACTCCATTCACATATTTGATGGCAAGGTTGAGGTTAGAAAAACATCGGACAACTCACATGTTATGACTGGGATAGAAGAAGAAAGACTTCTAAAGCTGCAAGGAACCTCTACTCGTGCACAAAACTTTTCATACAATTCTCATTATGATGAAGGTACACTTCCATCAAGTCTTTTATGGCATGCTAGATTTGGACATTTGAACTATGACAACCTTTGTTTGTTGAAGAAGAGTTGTGTTATTAGTTTTCCTATAATTCCTAGGAAACTTAAGCAATGTGATGCTTGTATCTTAGGAAAGCACAACAAACAATCATTTTATAATTCTCATTCCAGAGCACATAGAAAACTTGAACTTATTCTTTCTGATTTGTGTGGCCCAATGCTTATTCTTTCTGCAAATGGTAATAAATACATGATGACATTTATTGATGACTACACTAGAATGTGTTGGGTATATTTATTGAAGAACAAATCTGAAACTTTTGAAACATTCAAGAATTTTCATGCATGGAAAGAAAATGATGCACAATCTCATATTGGCTCTATTCATACTGATAATGGAAAATAATATACCTCAAATGAATTTGAAAACTATCTTCGCCAGCATGGGATCAAACATCAAACAATTGTACCTTATAATCCCTACCAAAACAGAGTAGCTGAAAGAATGAACAGGACAATCTTAAATATAGTATGTTCAATGATGTTTTTCAAAAATGTTAAGTTGATGTTTTCAGTTGATGCAGTTCTATGTGTTGTGTATATAAAGAATAGGTGTTCATCTCATGCTCTGAAAAATAAGACTCCTTATGAAATGTGGTATGGCCACATTTCTTCGGTGAGGTATCTCAGGGTTTTTAGTTCCACTTGTTATGCCTTGATACCTAAGGAACAAAGAAACAAACTCGGTGTAATGAGTCACAAATGTATCTTCTTGGGGTACTCAGATACCTCCAAAGCATACCGTCTCTATGATGAAGTAAATAAGAAGTTTATAATATCTAGAGATGCGATCTTTCTTTAATCTTCCAAGGCTGAAAATGTTGTTGAGCAATAGCTTGATTGCTTGGACAAATTCAGGCATGCAAAGTATTTTCAAGAGTTTGAAAACGAGATTCCACATCTTGAAGAGGGGATCCCTATACTGGATCAATTTGTGGAATCTCCTTTGGAAGCACTTTCTCCCTTGCATGAAGCTCCAATCACTGATCAAGAAGACACTTTGAGTGATGTGATTGAGAGAATTGGGAAGCTGAATCTTGATTCAGCCCCATCTCAGTGATATGAGCAGCCTGGGCCATCTAAGAAAGGTCCTCTAAAATGGCTCACAAAGACACTTGAAAGTGTTCATCCTGATGAGGTTGGAAAGACAAGAACAAGAAGCTCAACTAGAGAAAATGGAGGTGATGTAGACGATCCCAATTCACCTGTTGATATGGATGTTTCTTATGATTGCGAACGAAATTTGTTTACAAATTTTGAACCAACTTCCTTCAAAGACGCTGCTTCTCATGATGAATGGAAAGAAGCGATGCATAAAGAATCTGATGCCTTGATAAAGAATGACACCTGGAAGTTGGTTGATCCTCCATTGGGAACCTAACCAATTGGTTGCAAGTGGGTCTTCAAGAACAAGTATAAAGCAGATGGCTCACTTGACAAGCATAAAGCCAGCCTTGTGGCAAAAGGTTTTGCATAGAAGGAAGGGGTTGATTATGAGGAGACTTTTGCTCCCACAACAAAATGGGCTACCTTTCGGACACTCTTTGCCTTAGCAGCCCATAATGGTTGGAAAATCCATCAAATGGATGTAAAAATTGCTTTCTTGAATGGAGATTTGAAAGAGAATGTTTTTATGTCCCAACCAGAAGGATTTGTTGTGAAGGGTCAGGAACATAAAGTATGTAAGCTTGTCAAATCCTTGTATGGCCTCAAGCAAGCACCACGAGCCTGGTACAAGAAATTGACTGAGCATCTTCTGAAACTTAATTTCAAACATTATGATCTTGATGATGCAAATTTGTTTTTCAAGAAAGTTGGAAAAATAGTTGTATATATTGTGGTGTATGTAGATGATCTTTTGATGACAGGGAACAATGAGAACTACATTGCATCCATAAAGAAAGAACCGAGGAAAGGTTTTGAAATGATAGATTTGGGCTATGTTCACTACTATCTTGGTATTGAAGTAACCCAACATCCAAAGTTTATATTCCTCTCTCAGAAGAAGTACATTGGAGATTTGTTGAACATGTTTGGCATGGCTGAGTGCAATCCTTTGACTACTCCAATGGAACAAAATTTAAAGCTCACATCCACTGAAGGAAAAGAATTTGAGGATGCAACAAAGTACAAACAACTCGTAGGAAGTCTCAACTACCTGACTACTACTAGATTGGACATTTCATTTGTTGTTGGAATCCTCTCCAGGTTTATGCAAAAGCCTTGTGAGGGTCATTGGTTTGTTGCAAAAAGAGTTCTAAAGTACTTGAAGGGAACTCAAGACTTTGGACTCAAGTATACACAGGTGGATGACTTCAACTTGATTAGATACTCTGATTCAGATTTTGATGGAGATAAAGAAACCAAAGTATCTACTTCAGGTTATGTTATGAGTCTTGGATCAGGAGCTGTCTCCTGGAGGTCATGCAAACAATCAGTTCCAGCAGATTCCACAACTGAGGCAGAATATGTGGCAGCAGCTGAAGCAATGAAGGAAATTGTGTGGCTTAGGAAAATTCTGGAAGATTTGCAGGAGAAACAAGTGCATTCAACTCCTCTTTTGATTGATAACACTTCTGCAATAAAGTTGGCCAAGAACCCAAATTTCCATGATTGAACCAAGCACATCAATACAAAGTATCATCTGATTCGACATCATGTTGAGGCCAAGACAATCCACCTACGACATTGTTCCACAAATGAGTAGATTGCAAACATCTTCACCAAAACACTTGGAAGAGAAAAGTTTGAAAGATTCAGAATGATGCTTGGACTCACCAACATCCCTTCAGATTAAGGGAGGGAATGTTGACACCTAATCTTTGGGATTAGGAAAAATCATGTAAATATTGTAAATAGAAAATAAAGGACATTGGAAGATGAAGAGACATTGGGAGATGAATCCCAATAGTCTCCCTCTCCTTGTATATATCCATGTTTTCTCTTAATTCAAAAACACACAATTCATTTGTGGAGTTACTCACCTAGCCTGACAATTTTTCATACAAGGTTTGTAGTGCCCATTTTAGGCTAGATAAGGATCTGATGAGTTTGAATACTTTTTTTTCTTGTCCCTTCACAATAATGCTTTCTAGTTGAGACATGAAGAAATTTTCTTTCAATTCTCCATTCAAGAAAGCAATATTTACATCCATCTGATGGACTTTCCATCCAGTTTGAGCTACCAAGGCCAAGAGAGTTCGGATGGTGGCCCATTTTGCTATGGGGGCAAACATCTCTTCATAATTGACACCTTTTTGTGCAAATCCTTTTGCCACGAGCCTTGCTTTGTGCTTGTCAAGTGAGCCTTATGATTTATACTTGTTCTTGTAGACCCACTTGCAACCAATTGGTTTGGTTCAAAATGGAGGGTCCATTATTTTACATGTTCCATTCTTTATGATAGCATCACACTCCTTCTACATTGCTTCTTTCCATTCATAATGAGAAGCAACTTCTTTAAAAGAAGTTGGTTCAAAATTAGTAGACAAATTCAATTCATAATCATATGAAACATCCATATCATCAACTGAATTAAAATCATCTACATCACCTCCATTTTGTTTGGTGGAACTTCTAGTCCCTAGCTTTTCGACCTCATCAGGATGTGTTGAAATTATGATGTTCTATGTTGTAGCCTGTAACAATTACTTATTCCAAAAACTTCTTTCTGCAACAATATTAGTTAAGCAATTGTAGATAGGACATAAACCAAATGCACAATTGAAGACAACCAAGAAAAAAATGAGACACAGAGAATTCAGGTCCAATGACCAGGGTAAAACCCAAGGGGAAAACCCAACCAGATTCTTCGTCTATTAGATATCAATTGTTCAACAGAGATACAAAATACAATGAGATATCAATAGAATGGGTAAGTTCACCCAAATCTGAATAAGCTGTAGCATAAAGATCACTGATAGCAACAACAGATGCAAACACTAAATCAACCTTAACCTTGGCCCACCAAATTCTGCTCTTGCTCTTCAAGTCTCTCTATCTCACAAGCTTCTTAAGTCTCTCCAACTCTCTCTCTCTCAAGATCGAATTCTTCTTTCACAATGCACAAGTAATAAGAAGATGAGATGATATGAGATACATATATAGGAGGAGCAACGAAATCTTGTCATAAAGGAGGAGCAATATGGATGCCTTGAGGAAGATTAACATGTGCCATTTAGGGGAGAGTAAAACATGCCATTAAGGAGAGAAACACATGCCTTAGTAAAATATGCCATTAAGGAGAGGTGTGCATGCCTTAGTTAAGGAGAGTGTAACATATGCATTAAAGAGAGCGTAAGAGGAATCTTTTATGACTTTCCTTTAATGAGTGTGAGAGGAATATGCCATGTCTTTAATGAGTGCGTAAGAGAGAGTGTAACGTATCATTAAGAGAGAGATAGAGAGTTACGTAGTGCTACGTGAGACATCAAGAGAGAGGTGCAAAGTGATTGAGGTGATGAAGGTAAGGTGACTTGTAATTCTTTTAATAATAATATCATAATATCATAAAGGATAATAATAATAATATTGATGATTAAGTTGAGATTGAAATTTTAAGATTGACTAATGATAAGTTAAGTGATTTTCCATCAACTATACTTGATTACCAATTGATGCAAGGTGATTTACTATTTTTGGAAAGTCATATTTGAGATGATAGACATTAATTTATATTTTTAGAAAGTCACTCCAAAATTGTCAGAAATGAGATTTTATTTAAGGAAATTGATCCCTGAGCTGCCAATTTTTAGCACTCCCTCTCAGCTAGGGAGGAATTTATTTCCGCAACAAAGATCTCTGCATTCTCTGCTCTTTTCTGTTCACCTCTGCTTTGGAACAATGATGTCTTAATCTAATGAAGAAAAATCATCATATGGGAGATTCATCTATCACCCTATATCCATTGATCTTCTCACCTTGACATAGACTTGGAGGGATTACCACTTATCAAAACATGACAAGGATCGCACACAACCAAGTCTCACCTTAAGAGTCAAGTGATAAAACACCTGCATCCACAGACTTTGGGGGGATACCACTTGTCAACACATGACAAGGATCGCGCACAACCAAGCTTCACCACACCCATTGGCTAGATGGGTGACAATCCCAACAAACCTAGCTTGTGGGTAGGATGCATACTGGGTTATACTCTTGGTAAGTCCTAGATTTGATGGTAAGGGGGATTACCACTTGTCAACACATGACAAGGATCACACACAACCTACAGTCAAGAGTTCCCTTAATCCTAAGAGCTCTCTTGGCTCCATTCCCAACTTGTGAGCTCAAACAAGAGGGAAGAGCATAACTTAGTGTTCTCAATCATCCATGATTGCACCCACTAGGAAGGGTCACATCCGTCAGTCCAAGCTTCTCTCTAAATACCAAGAACTTCCCTTTTGGCAAAGGCTTGGTAAGTATGTCAACTATCTGATCATCAGTTGCAATATGATGGAGTCTCACTACCCTCTGCACCATCCTAGATATAGTGATTTTTAATCTCAATGTGCTTGGACTTGTCATGGAACACGAGATTTTCTACAAGTTGAATCCCACTTTTATTGTCACAGTATATTATTGTCATATCTATTACATGTTCAGACAACTCGCCAAAGAGCTTCCTCAGCCATACTGCCTCACAACTAGCCATGCAAGCAACAACGTACTTGGCTTTAGCCGTGCTAAGGTCTACAAACTTCTGTTTTCTGCTCATCCAAGATATCATGGCAAATCCCAAGCTAAAGCAACATCCGGATGTGCTCTTTCTATCAAATAGAGTTACTAGCCCAATCAACATCAGTGTACCCATGTAGTCTCACATCTCTGATAGTATATCTCAATCCAAGATTGTTGGTCCCATGCAGGTATCTCAGCACATGCTTTGCAACAATTCTGTGTGCATGTGATGGCTTTATCAATTATTGGTTCAGAGTATTGATTGAAAAACATATGTCCGTCTAGTGTTCACTAAGAACATCAGTGCCCCAATCAATTGTCGATACTCAAAAGGATTTGTCAAATCAGGACCTGCAGCTTCACCATATAACTTCTTGAAATTCATTTCCATTGGTGTGTTCATGGATTTAAATTTTGTCATACCAAATCTTTTTAGTAGCTTGACAACATATTTTCCTTGAGAAACGAAAATCTCACCAAGTCTTTTCCATACCTCTAGGCCCAGAAAGTAGTGTGTCAAGTGAAGATATTTCATTTCAAACTCAGAAGCTAACTCCCTCTTACACTAGAGGATAAGAGGTTCTCCACCTATCAAGAATAAGTCATCAACATATAATACCAAAATCAAAGGCATGCCTTGAACCGTTTTGAAGTGGAGCATTGCTTCTAGTAAAACCAAACTTCATCAAGAAGCTATCAATGTGGGCATACCAAGCTCCTGGGGCTTGCTTCAATCCATAGAGAGCTTTCTTCAATCTATACACATGAGTTTTCTGGCCATGTACTTCAAAGCCTTGTGGTTGCTCCACGAATACTTCCTCCTTGAGGAAGCCATGCAAAAACGCAGTTTTCAAATCCATTTGGTGAAGAGTCTGTTGCTGCACAAACTAGCAGGCCTTGTAACAAGGCAAAAGCTAGAGGGCATTGTTACCCACCACCTGTGGGTGACCCTTATAGGAGAAAATTTCTCCTAGATTTGTCTTCAACTGATAACTAGCGACCCCTTGCAACCACCTGATAGCTCGATGTGCTACTATTCTTCGCCACCTGAGCCAGCCATTGTGCGCCCTCACTCATTTGTCATGATTGTATGTTTGAAGGCGGGCCCTCCAACACCGAAAGTATGGTTTTTCATTATGTAATTGGGTGTTTATGCTTGCTTTTCTTGGGCACACTTGGACATGGATTAGTGGGGGGACTCGACAAAAAGAAAGGTTTTGACTATACTCTTGTTCCCTTACCTCAACTTGGGGGTTAATCTTGTATCCTAGTCCCATGGGATCTCCTTTATTGGCTACTAGCTTTAGGAGTGGCACTACATGGGAACCCTGATTTTGGTTGCGTGGTCTCGCTTCCCGATACCATATATCTCACTCCCCTCCACTCATTACAAGCCCTTTTCACATTTTCCCCATTTGGGTCCACATTTGTCTATTGGGTCCACAAGATGTTAGCCTCCCCTCCCCTTGCCCACACCTTGGGTTGGGCCTGGAACGATGCCCCAGAGGTTGATGCAACTAAAAAGAAAGATAAAAGCATAATTTGGCCACATACAACAGGAAATGTATCACAAAATGTAAAATATGGTCGGGATAATAAAATTTAGCACGTGGGCAAAAGCCAAACATGAGCTCCACCCCTTATCATTATGGGCATCACCTTGGTTCCTAGGACCCTTATGAATGCCCTTCTCATAATTAAGGAACCCATGAATGTCCCAACCCCCGGTGGGAGATGAACTGCCGCACCTTAAGGGGGCAATCACTGCTACATCTTACACATTATGCTTTTATCCCTTTGAGCATGGAGCAGTAAAAATGAAGAAAATCAATAAAAGGAAAAAGGCATATAAAGAAGAGTGGAAAAACGAAGGTCGAGGTAACTCATGTACCACGATTGCTCCCTCCTAGATTCATATACCCAAGGTATGGGTTTCCCTCATCATAGTTGCCCTTGTACCATGGCATGTGGCTTGGAGCTTCCCCTATTGCCCCCACCCCGTTCCATCACTATTTCACATGACCCCTGCCATTTGATAGATGTACCATGGACCTGTCACTCCCTGAGAGGTTGAAACCACCTAATAGGGTCTTCCATTAACCTCTCTTGTCAAGGAAGGTAACACCAATATATGTTCAAAGGCCATTTTGAAGGGCATGCCACTATGAAATGCCTAAATTTTCCTTTGATTAGCAAGCTTATTTACTCAATTGCACTATGGTATTAGCGTATTTGAAGGTGAGGAGACGAATTGGATTTTCTACAGGATTGTAGGTGGATTTTCATCTTGGACTTGGCCTCCCTATACGAGATCCAATCCCTCCAGAGGTTCATAATGGTACTTGTAGGGTGAGCGTTGAGAGCTATGGGCCTCCAGCCACGCAGAGCATTGATTGCCACACCATGGGCTTCTTCAGCACCACCACATTGCTTGTTCGTGCCCCAATTATATAGAGATGACGATGCACTTGGACCACGTTGCCTAGTCGGCTACACATTGCACCCGATACTTGGCAACTTATCCAAGGCCCAGAGGAGGTTTTGTCTTTCCTAGGGAGACATGGGAGGGAATGTGTCATTTTCTAGCCCTCATTGGTGGAGCATCGACTTGATCTTGAGCCACCTAGAGACCCATGAGACCATTGCTTGTGCCTCAAAGCCACTTGGGTGCACCACATGATGTTTTGCTTGGAAATCAAGGGGCCACCTCCTTGATCATCATTCATGGATCCCTCTTCCTCATCATAGCACTTTGAGGACTCATTTAGGCTTTCCAATGACCCTCCTACACCATTGTTTCATCATTTCAGCTAGCTTTGGATGGCTTATCATTCACTTTATGAGCTATTTGGTGGGCTTGTCACCAAAGACATGTTATTTTGCACATTAAAATAATATTAGGGGCATTTTTAGGCTAATTCGAATTAGAGGAGGCTCATATAAATAGAGCTAATCCTCATTCATTTGGATCATCATCACTTGAACTTGGATATCTCTTCTTGAGAATTTCACACTTTTCTCTTGGTTGTCTATTGGAGATCTCTTGATGCATTTCAATATTTTTGGAGCTGAAATTTCGTTCTCTCTTGGAGCCATCTTCTTGATCTTGGATTTGGATATATCTCTTGTTGTCTTGTAAGTAATCTTGTGGAATATTTTTGCATGAAAAATGTCTAATGTGTGGAAATTTTGTAACTAGCTTTTTCTTTTGTGCCCTAATTATTGAATATCATTGTAAAGGATTGTTAGATTGCAAATTTGTGCATGTTACTCATTGATAACAAGTGGATGAATGTTCCTAGTGGAGTAAAACTTGTTTTTCTTCCATGAAAGTCCATAAATCTTGGGTGGGTAAATGCTAGAGAGTGCTTGCTAGGGCATCATTTTCTAGCCTCCTTGAAGACAATTTCGGCCAAATTTCGAATTGCGTAGACTCCATAGCCCAAGGACAAGGCATTGATCCGAGTGAATTTGGTGATCACCCCTTCTTCCCTTCTCTTTTTCTCCACCAATTTTTTCGACTTCCAAACCTAGGCGACCTAGCTAGGGCTTCCTGCAAAATTCATTAGAGGGACTATTTTTCAAATCCACTTGGATAGGCTACTGTGTTGGTGTCTCCTCTAGTGATCCTCCAGGTTTCATGCAATTCCCATGGTTCATTCTGGAGAAATCTCAAGCCCTAGCTCCAACTTTGAAACTCATCTTGAACTTTTAGGTGTGTTGGCACATAGTATTTAGTGGAATAAATCATTTAAACCTTTCTCTCATCCTATCTTGGCCTAGAAAGCACTTTGAAGAGTCTTCTCCCATGATTACACATAAACCCTAGGTCTCATGTGGTCCCATCCTAGGTTTCTCGAGGATAGCTAGAGCTTATTTAGAAGCACATAAGCATCATACAAAGCTTCTTGAGAGGTCCTACTCATCTTTGGAGCCTTGACCTTAGGCCTTCCTTATTATCATTGAATATCATTAACCCTAGGTCTAGGTCTCCTCATAGGTCTTTCTTGGAGAGCCTTTTTTCTTCTCTTGAAGCATTGAGCCTTTATTTAAACCTCTCCTTTGAATGGGCCTTGGAAATCACATCATAACTTGTCATTGATCCTATCATTATTGGTGATTTCCTTCATACCGAGACTCCTCCCATCGGTGAAAGTCCATAAACAGCAGGGGACACTTATTGAGGTGACAGTGGGTCTTTGTCCCATTGTTGTCATTTGGTCTAGTAGTGGTCCTAGGACCTTTGCTTGATTGTGTGGCAAAAGGCACAACAACACCCTGGGACAAAGGCCCATTGTCACCACAACCTAAGTCCCCTTCTCTTCTCAGATTTTCATTGACGAGAGGAGTCCTAGTACTTCCTCACTTGTGATAGATATGTCTAGAATAGGCTTGAAGTGAGGCAAGGTGGCTCATTCAATGGAAAAGTTCAATAAATGTGCGAGCTTTGGGAGGAGCTAGGAAGACTTTCCAAGAAAAACACCTTGAAAAAAAGACTACACGAGACCTAGGGTTGAGATATTTGATGATATATGAGTTCATCCAAGGTCATGGTAGATAAGAGAAAAGGTTGTGAATGATGTACTTCAACAAGTACTAAAACACAAGTCTTAATGAAATCCCCAAGTTGAAGGATTAGCTTCTAGGGTTCCCACTTGGTATGATGGCTAGGGCATCGAATTTTATGAAGAATTCACCGCGAGAATTGCCTCAAAACTGGAGGAGAGCTAGAGGAAACACCAGTGCAGAGGACTGTCCAAATGGTTTTGCAAACACTCTTCTCTAATGCAATTCACATCAAGCCCTAGGGAGGCCTCCTTGTCCTTAAAGGGATGAGGGAAAGAAGCGAGGAAGAGGTTAAAATAAAGATGATTCGTTGAGTTAGGGGTGATCACCAAGGATTTAGAATTAGGACCAATGCCTAGCTATTGGGAGAACTGGAGTCAAAATGATCTTGATTTGATAACTTCGCTCTTCAAGGAGTCCTAGGGGCAGCTTCGCTAGCCCTAATGGAGGTAGCTACACAGCTACTCTAGAAGTTTATACTTCGTTGGAAATTATTAATGGAGTTTCAAGGATGCAATATGCAAAATAACCTCTAGGAACATTCATTCATTCATTATCCATGAATAACACATGCAAAATTTCAATTAGCTTCAATGTTATACCAAAATTTCATTAATTAAGGCACATTAAAGACCATAAGACAAGATTCCATTTTTTAGACATTCATTAGATTAGAAATATAACATTAAAAAGACGCAAGACAATGAAGAATATATCCATCCACCAAAATGCCAACAAGAAGCTCCAAAAGAGATAGCAAAATTTTCCAGATGTCAAAATGCATTTAATCCATCCAAATCACTCCACAAATTGCGTGACGAAAATATCTAATTCAGCTAGCCGAAATCCAAGTGATGATGATTTTCAAATGAAAGAGACGCTCTTATTTATACAAGACTAATGAGTTCAAATTCCTAAAGATTGAGCCCTTAAAGTGTCAAATGAGGTAACAAAACCCTTGGTTACAAGCCAACCGAGATAGCTTTAACATTAATTATTATTTAATTTCTCCTTTAGCCCATGTCATTAATGCAAAGTGCTCTCCAATGCTAGCGTTAAGGCCTCATGTGCCGAGGATGAGGGTGAGGGCCTAAGAAAGAATGAATAAGAGGGGGATGCCCTCCAAATGCTGCAAAACATCTCCAAACCCTTGTTTGGGCTATGTGGGATCCAAATGGGTGTCATGGATCTCCAAGCGGTTCAAGATCAAGTTGATGCTCCATCAACGAGGGCTAGAAGATGACACATGCCCTCCCATGTCTCCCCGGGAAAGACAAAACCTCCTCTGGGCCCTAGATCAACTGCCAAGTGTTGGGTGCAATGTGTAGCCGACGAGGCAACATGGTCCAAGTGCATCATCATATCTGTATAACTGGGGCACGGACAAGTAATGTGGTGGTGCTGAAGAAGCCCATGGTGTGGCAATCAATGCTCTACATGGTTGGAGGCCCATGGCTCTCAACGCTCACCCTACAGGTGCCATTATGACCTTCTGGAGGGCTTGGATCCCATATAGGGAGGCCAAGTCCAAGATGAAAACCCACCAACAATCCTATATAAGGTCCAATGCATCTCATGACCTTGCAATACAATAAATTATTAATGCAATTAACAAATAAGCTTGCTAATCAGGGGCACAAGTGGACACTTCATAGTGGCATGCCCTTCCAAATTTGCTTTGAACATGTATCGGTGTTACCTTCCCTGACATGAGAGGTTAATGGAGGACTCTATTAGGTGGTTTCAACCTCTGAGGGAGTGATAGGTCCATGGTACATCCATCAAATGGCAGGGATCATGTGAAATAGTGATGGAACAGAGTGGGGGCAATAGGGGAGGCCCTAAGCCTCATGCCATGGTGATCCTCCCAGGGCCTCCCCTAACCAAACTCCTCCTAAGGAACCCCCAAAGAAAGATCTTCCCAAGAAAGATAACACCAAAAAGGATCCTCCCAAAGGGGAACTCAAGCACAAAACTAAAGACAAGGAAGTTGAACTTGATATTGATGTGGGTGCTGCTATAGGAAAAATGACAATGCAGGTTCCTATAAAGGAGATAGCTAAGCTTCCATCCCAAAGATGGTGAGTAAAGAAAGATTTTGGGTATGACGAAGAGGACCCACCTATCACATTGCAAAATATAGACCTCTCTAACACCAACCCTTGTCATGAGAAATTTTTTGCTTACCTTAGTCATTAATGACTTCCTGTTGCATAATTGCATGTTAGATTTCGGGGCTTCCGCAAATATCATGCCATTAAAAGTCATGAAGCAACTCAATCTAAACATTACTCGTAAATACAAAAAATGTGTGTGGCTTTGATTCTAAATCTGTTGAGGTTGAAGGCCTTATCAAAGATCTAAAGGTGTCATTAGCCATGAATAAGGACATATCATTACTCATGGATGTTGTGGTTATTGATATACCTGATGTGTGGGGAATGTTATTGTCTAGGAAATGGGGTGCTACTATGGGAGGTCAACTCCAAATGGATCTATATTATGCCACTATCTCGCAGCCTAATGGGACCCCATTCATTCTTTATAAGGAGCCTCTATATCCAAATCGTTTGGTGATGCATGGCCTCATTCCATATTATAAAGGGCTCGAGACTAAGGATCCTTCCCCCATTCTTCCCTCCCAGGAAGCTCACATCCTCAAAAGACCCGATCAAAAACAAAGCAAGAACTGGCTGCTGCTCTCGCTGCGTCCAATAGGTGAATATCGAGCAATCTCTGAACATCCTTGAGGATCCATGGAGTGTTGTCTACTGCTGTGGAGGCCCATGGCTCTCAACACACACCCTACATGTGCCAATGTAGCCCTCTGGAGGGTTAGGACCTCGTATAGGGAGACCAAACCCAAGATGGAGACCATCTGCAATCCTGCATAAGATCCAATGCGTCCCCTAGCCTTCCAGTACAACAAGTCATCAAAGAAATAGAGTAAAAGAGCTTACAAACCATGGACCACAGGTGGGGACTTCATAATGGCCTGCCCTTCCATAATGGGCTTTGGGATGTGCTAATGTCTCCAAACTCCAAATGGGGTTAACCAAGTATCCTATTAGGTGGTTTCTACTTCTAAAGGGGATAATGTGTCCAAGGTACATCCTTTAAAAGGTGGTGGTATGTGATAAAGAGGTGAATGGAGTAGGGGATGAGAAGGGGCAGCCCTGGGCCACATGTTGGGGTACAAGGGTAGCTAATAAAAGGGAAGCCCACACTTGGGTATATAATGTATAAGAGGGAGCAATCGTGGTACATGAGGTGCCTTGACCTTGATTTTTCCACCCTTCTTTATATGCCTTTTGCCTTTTATGATTTTTCTTTAGTTAACTGCTCGGGGCTCAAGGGGTAAGAGCATGATGTGTGAGATGTAGCAGTGGATACCCCCTTTTAAGGTAGGGCGGTTCATTGCCCACCAGGGGTTGGGAAAATTATGGGTTCCTATATGGTGGAGGCTCATAGAACCTATAGGAAAAGGGTGATCGCCATGATGATGGGGTAGAGCTCATGTATTAGCTTTTGCCCACGTGCTAAATGTGTTTGTCCCCGCCATCTTTTGCATTTTGTGGTACGTTTTCTTGTTGAATATGGCCAATTATGCTTTTACCTTTCTTTTTAGCTAAATCAACCTCTGGGAAAATTATGGGTTCCTATATAATGAAGGAGGCTCATAGAACCTATAGGAAAAGGGTGATCGCCATGATGATGGGGTAGAACTCATGTATTGGCTTTTGCCCACGTGCTAAATGTGTTTGTCCCAGCCATCTTTTGCATTTTGTGGAACATTTTCTTGTTGAATATGGCCAATTATGCTTTTACCTTTCTTTTTAGCTAAATCAACCTCTGGGCATCATTCCAGGCCTGACCCAGTGTGTGGGCAAGGGGAAGGGGTGAGCTAGCCCTATGTGGACCCAGTGGAGGAATATGGACCTAGATGGGATAAATGATGAATCGGGTAATAATGAGTGGAAAGGGGGGAATATATGTGGATGAGGGAGTGGGACCACGCAACAAAAGTCAGGGTTTCCCGTGAAATACCATCCCTAAAGCCAAATGGTCAGTAAAAGAGATCCCACAAGACTAGAATCCAAGGTTAATCATCCAAAGGAGACTAGGGGACAAGAGCACAAACCTAGCCCATTATTTCCTTCGAATTCCCCCATTAATCCATGCCCAAAAGTGTCCATGATAAGTAAACTACAATACTCAATTACCAAATGACAAGGCATACCTTTAGGTTCAGGAGGCCTACCTTCAAACATACGATCATGGCAGATGGGTGAGGAACCACATGGTTGGCTCAGGTGGCGGAGAAGTGGCACAATGAGCTAGTTGGTAGCTGCAAGGGGTTGCTAGATGCCGGGTGAGGACCATCTTGGAGAAAAAAATCTCCTAGGGATATCACCCACAAAATGGTGGGTAACAAGACTTATTGCAAACCTTCTTCCACGTGACCTTGGGTAGTTGAGTTTTAGAGAGAGATCCCTCTCTAGGTTGAAGGACCAGCGTTCGACCTCAAATAGGTTTGAGGTTACCTTAGAGTTTTTTCCGCAGCCAGGGTTTTCTCTAAGTGATAATATTTTGGCGCTGTTGTCGGGGAACGAAAGATATATTCTCCCCAAACGATTTTATTGTTTAGAACAGATCTCTGAGAGCAAACAAAGATTTGGACATCAATTTTTGGCTACAAGGTGTTTGCTTTGGCGACTCCACTCTGTAATTTTGAGGTGATCCTATTGACGAAGTTCTGGCTCATAGAGGGGTTCATACTCGGAGGAACCCTGATCCGAATCCACCACAAATTTTGTCAAGCCTGAAAAAATTGTTGAGAAGAAAAGCTCCAAAGAAATCAGGTACAATTCACTTAGAAAGGTCTCATTCATTACCTAAAAAGGTTGAAGTTGTTGAGGATTTACAGTTTGATATTAAATTTGAAAATACTTTATTCATATCTAAGTCCGAAAGCAATCTTTCAGACACTGTCCTTGATCAAACCAGTTTAAAGACCTTTATTCCTAGTTCTGTCATCCCAAAATTAGATTTATTGCCACAAGACCAAGAGATTTGGTCTCATTTTCAGAAGTTAGAACCGAAAGTCCATGAACTCCAGGTAGCTGCGTCCAAATCTTCAACTTTTCCATTTTTCATTTCATCAACTGCTACAACAGGAGTCTCATTGCCCTTGACGTTTGCTCTTCAAACTCCTATTGTTAGTGTAACTTCATCTCACAACACTATGGCTGCTAGATATGCACCTTTAAATCTTCAAGGTCCATTACATGACCTCCCCTTGAATTACGGACAACGTTTGATCCAATTTGATGGAACTGGGCCTTTCACAACGCAGCAACATGTAGACAAGCTTAATGATTTTATTGATTTAGAGGAGGTCGACCATGAGGATGTCAAGTTGAGAATTTTTGCACAGAGGCTGTCAGGAGAGGTAAAGAAATGGTTTAGATCTTTACCTGTAGCAAGCATCGCTACTTTCCAGCAGTTTGAACAACAATTTCTCGCCAGGTGGGAGATGGAGAAAAATCCCCTGCAAATATTAGCTGAATATGAAGATCTAAAAAGGAATCCAAGAGAATCAGTCCAAGAATTCGCATCAAGATTTAATAGAGTTTACAATTCAATTCCAGTTGAGATAAAAGCCCCCCTGGATTAGCCTTGTTGCATTATTCTATCAGCCCCCTTGGATTTGGCCTATCAACTCCGAGAGAGGAATCTTGCCACTTTGGAAGCAATATACAGTAATGCTATTGGAGTAGAAGCAAATTTGTTAGCTAAGAAAGAAAAAATGAAGACTGAGAGGAGGGTGGTATTCAAAGAAGAATCACCTGACACTAAACTCTCCATTGTATCATCTGACACTAAGTCCATCTTGCTACTACTGAATCTTGGGCTCCCGTAGCAAGGAATTGATCCAAGAGGTGGACTCCTCAAGGATCCTATCCACATGTAGTCCTCCGGACTACAACTCAATATTGCCCCATCTCGCTCCTGGAGATGCGTGGGCACTCATGGTATAGTATCCCTCGTCTATCTTCACGGCTGCAAACTTTGGATCATGCTTCTCATCCTTATCCTTTTGCTTCAAAGGACACTGAGATGCAAAGCGACCCATCTCGCCACATCTGCAACATTTCACCTTTGAAATGTCCTTCTTCCGCTTCTACTGTCCATTCGATGCTAGAGCTGCGTTTTTGTCCTCCTTTGTCTTTGTGCCACTCCCATTGCTACCATTGAGGTTGACCTTCACTAGGTCTCTCCTTAAGTCCTCCTGTCAAAGAGCCGCCCACATCTCCTCCCATGAAGGTAGTTTTTCTCTACTCAATATGCTTTGGACGAAAACTTTCCATTCATCCAGACTCCATTCAAGGCTATCCTCACCATCGCGGTTAGCTGAGGAGTGGACCCCACTGCAGCAAGCTGGTCTGTAGTGTCATGAAGACGTTGAAGATAGAGGTTCACCCCTTCTCCTTTTTGTATCAAAGTCCGCTGCAACTTCTGCTCCAAATACATCTTCCGTTGTTCGGAAGAGCCTTCATACAGAGAAGACAAGGCTTCCCACATCTCTTGCGTTGTATCCTTTCACTGCAAGTGTGAGACCACATGATCTCCAACTCCATTGAGAATGAGCCTCATTACCTTCCCCTGCTTGGCTTTGTACTTCTTCTTTTGATCGTTCTCAGCAAGAACAACTACAACTTTTGACATAGGCCTCGAGATCATATTTCTCTAGAACAACTAAGGTTTTAGTCTTCCATATGACATAGTTGGAAGCACCTTCCAACCTGTCCTGATCTTTGAGCCCATGCGATGTCATCTCACCCAATTGTTGAACTGACTTCTCTAGTCACTGCTCAGCTGCTCAACAAGTGAGAAATTCGAACTTTCTGGCGGAAAGTTCTCTGAGGAGAAAATTCCCCTTCTACGTGTCTTCGTTCTTTTCCAGTGGATTTCTGCCCCAGTAGAAACTACACCCTTCAAGCACTGCACTGAGGCTCTGCGTCACTCACTCTGCCTCTGCAAACTCACAAACTGGAGATCGTACCTCTCTGTCGTCTCACTTAGAGAGAGATTTCCTCAGATCTGCTTCCCGGCAAGGATCGCACAATCCCTTCAAGGGGATTCGAATTGTTGCCAAGTGCAGCTTTCGGCCTCACTGCTCAGCACTGGATCTACTCTTCTTGTTTCAAAATCAATGCTCAGATACCATGTGAAAATTCCTACACTTGAAGGAACCCCTACTACAGCAAATCTGAATCTACTTCACCTACTTGATTTTTAAATTACATTCATCAAGTTATTCTTCTGAATACTGAAGCAAATTACTTATGCAACCTACACTAATTAAATATTTGATCTCATGAAACAGAAAACAGAGCAAAGAACTAGATACATAGGACACACTTATTTTTAGACACAACAATCCTCGGAAAAACCCAATGCGGGAAAACCGTTGCAGTTGTTCTAAGGGTTTATTATTATGTAGGAGAAATATCTGAATACAACTCTAGGATGCTCATCTAACAATCCTTTACAGAGAAAATATTAGCAAAATCTGAGTGAGTTTTACCTGACAGAATTCCGGCTGATTCGGCACAAGACTGGCTAACCCCGACTATTTCTGCGCTGGCTCTGTGTCAGCCTTCCGTCACCTTCTTTGCCCTCTGCATCAGCGCTTCCGGCGGTTCCTGGCAGTTTCAGCAATTCCCAACAGTTTCATCTATTGCGACAGTTCTGGATTCTACGTGGTAGGTAGCTTTTCTGCGTCAGCTCTCCCAGCTACTGTGCTGCCTCTCTGCAAGATCTCTCCGCCTCTCTATTTTGTATTTTCCGGAAAGTCCTCCCGGATTCTCTCTGCCCCTCCGCTGCAAGATCTCTCCAATGGATTTTCTGCCTGAGAACTTCTCACCTCAGAAAATCGATTTCCTCAATCTCTGTGTGTGTTTCCAAATGAACCCCAAGCCTCAATTTTATAATTTTCCTGTTGAGTTTTCAATGGCCAAGATTAAGTCTCTGATCAATGGCTAAGATTAAAACATGACTTGATCTGCGTTCTAGATCATTCTCACCCATATTTTGATTAATACCCATTAATATTTTAATTTCCCTAAGTTTAGACTTAAGAACTGCATTAAAAATATTAATTATTTTAATAAAATACAATCCGAGTGGAATTTCACCAAACACTTTTTGGGTTCTTTAGAACTCATGTGCCTTAGCTTCTCCACCAATTTTCAAGGCTAGAGCACTTCTGATGCTACCAAAAACTAACAAAACATCCCAAATTACTCAACTAACTCTGTTCAAACATGATACCATGTGAATGCTGGAGCCTGACTGCTGCTAGTCTCTGCACTGACCCTCTTAATCTTCTACACTGCTGCCGACCTCTACTCTATGCCATCTGCACTGCTGCCAACTCTACTCTGTGTTGTTTAGTCTTTGGCGCTCTTAGCCACTGCAACTGTCTCTTTGACACTCCTCGACACCGTTCGACACTATTCCATCCTGATACTTCTGATCTAGGCTCCTGTAGCAAGGAATTGATCCGAGAGGTGGGTTCCTCAAGGATCTTGCCCATCTGTAGCTCCTTCGAACTACAGCTCCAAATCATCCCACCTCTCTCTTAGAGGTATCTCGATTGTCATGGCGAACTCCTCCTCCTCGATCTTCGCGGGAGCAGCCTTCAGATCATGCTTCTCATCTTTGTCCTTCTTCCTGAGAGGACACTGTGTTGCGTAGTGACCCATCTCACCACACCTGAAGCAATTTACCTTTGAGACGTCCTTCTTACGTCTCGCTGCTCTTGTGGCCCCTTCCATGCAAGGGCTACATTATCCTCCTCCTCCTTGGGCTTCGACCCACTGATGTTGCTTTCGTCAAGCTTACACTTGACCAAGTCTCTCCTCAACTCCTCTTGCTTGAGAGCTGCCCACATCTCATCCCAATTCAACAAAGTCGTCCTGCCTAGGATACTCTGGACTCACTGTTGATAATATCGGCGATATTTTCGGCAAAACGATATATCGCCGAGAAAATATTGCGATATTTTATGTTTTGAAAATATCGCGAAATTTTCAAAATATTGGCAAATATCGGCAAAATATCACGATATTTTGAAAATATCGGCAAAATATTGGCTATGTTTAAAAATTTGAAAAAATTATTTTTTATGCTTGTCGATATTTGTTGATATTTTGCCGATATTGTTGATAAGATGTTTTCTGGACCCTCGCCAATATTTTTCCGATACTGATATTATCAACATTGCTCTAGACAAAGACTTGACACTCATCTGAGATAGAATTGCGAGCCAGTTTAACCAAGTCAGAATCTTGAGGTGTAGACCCACAGTGATAATTCATCTCGGGTCTCTTGAAGCTTCGTGAGGAATGGATCCACACGCTTCCCCTTCTGCATCTAAGTAGATCTCAATTTCTTCTCAAGGTACATCTTCCGCTACTCGAAAGATCCCTGATACAGCATAGACAACGCATCCCACATCTCCTTAGTAGCCCTCTGCTAGCGATGTGACATACAACATGATCCTTCACTCCGTCGAGGATCATTCTCTTTTCCTTTTCCATTTTTGCCTTGTATTTCTTCTAGGATTTGTACTTGTAGGCACAACCACCACGCTGTCGACATATGTCTTGAGGGCATGCTCATCTAGAAGGAATGACATCCTTGCCTTCCAGATGACATAGTTGGATGCTCCATATAGTCTATCTTGATCCCTCAATCCACTGGTTGCCATCTCTGCCACAAATGTTGAAAATCTCCTCTCTACTTCTCACTGCTACTGTTCAGCCAATGAGAAAACAGGCTTCTTGGCGGGAAGTCTTCTGAGGAGAAATTCCCTCACCGTGCTTCTCCTCTCTTCTGACGTCTTTCTACCCAATAAAACTGCCTGCAGAAAAATTGGGTCCCACCAGCTCTTCCTCACACTGAGGTTTTAGCATTGCTCCCTCTGGCATGGCAAGATCTCGATTTAGAAGCCCTTCTCTTTGTCGACTCACTCAGAGAGAGACTGCCTCGAAACTCTGCCCTCCTGACCTAGACTGTGCAAACCCTCTGGGGTTTTGAATAGTTGCCCCCTGCAGCTTTTTCGACCTCCCTTTTCTGCTCAGCGTTAGGTTCCCTGGCACTAGCCTTCTTGCTTCACCTACACTAGTTCTAATACCATTTGAAAATTCTATAAACCGAAATCTCTACTGAAGCAACTGATTAAACTTCTCCTATTTGTTAATTTCTGAAACAAATTATTTACTGCTTCCTACAACAAATATTGAAGTTAATACTCTGCAGCCTACACCAATTAAATGATATGCCCAATACAAGAACAAAACAATAGAGAAAGATACAACACAAGTGACAGTTATTTTTGGAGAAATGTCCCCGGAAAAACCCAATGGGGGAAATTGGTGCAATAGATCTGAAGGTTTTATTATTAAGCTGAAGCATTTTTTAATACAATCTCTGGATGCCCTCCCGACAATCCAGTTACAGAGAAAATCACTTAGCAGAAGAAATTGGTGTGATTACCGCACTCTACACTGCAAGTCCTGGGCTGATCTGGCAGCTGAATTGCGAGTTCCTCAACTACTTCTGCGCTGCCCCTACGTCAGCCCTTAAGTCAACGCGTCAGCTCAACTGAGAATCGATCTGCCTTCAGAAGCCTTTTCCAGCCCTCCCGGCTCAGAAACACCAACTCCTTCAGCAAATTCGGACCTCTGCGTTGCTCTGTGTGGGGCCTGCGTGAACCCTTCCTGGCTCCGTGTCACCCTCTCTGCCCTCTGCATTGCCTCCTCTGTGTGTCTCTTTGCCTATTTGCTGAGTATTCTTGGCTCCGGAGAAGATCCTCTAGCCAAACTTCCCCTGCCCCTCTCTGCACAAGCTCACTATCGATATTCTCCCGGTAGCTGCTCTACTTCAGAAAATCGAACTTCTGAACTCTCTCTGTGTGTATTCCAAGTGACCCTCAAGCTTCCTTAAATAATCTCCTTGTTCACATTCAACGGCCCAGATTAGAAGCTAATCAATGGTTAAGATCATTTCTACTTGATCCTTGTCTTCTTCTAGAAGTTACACCCACAGTTTATATTAATACCTTTTAATTATTTTATTTTCCTAAGTTTAGGCTTAGGGTCCCATTAAAAATAATTAATTATTTTAATAAAATTGTTTGTGGGTGGAATTTCCCAAAACGCTTTCTGGGTTCTTTGGAATACATGTGCCTAAGTCTACCTGCAAAATTTGAGACTTAGAGCACATACGATGCTACCATAAATCAACACAGCTGATCAATTGTGCTCTGATACCATGTGAAATTTTATCTATTACAGCCACTGGAAATTAATCTTCTAACTGAGAACTTAATTATTCATTTTATTTGCTACGACAAACAACGAATAAAATCACAATTGCAATTTTTACCATAAAAAATATCGCGGAAAATAAAATATTGGAAGCTGAGAAATTCTAGTACACACACAATAATTTTGACATAGTTTTTTTAGACAATTGTCCTCGGAAAGACCCAACTTGGGAAAACCGGTGCAACAAATGAGGGTTTTATTATTAATTTTCGGCAACAATTCTGAGTACAATAATTTAGATGCCCAGCTGACAATCTATTCTGAGGAAAATACAGGCAAAAATACTAGCAATAGAGGTGTTGGATTTGGACATCTTCCTCAATCTTAGAACTTGCATGAGCTGTGTTACCGTTCAAACTAGCGGGGACCTAAGGGGGATCCCTAAAGGGCAAATGCTAGGCCAAGGGCAACAAATGGAGACTTAGCCCACTGTCACCTCGGCTAAGGCTCCCTTTTATTTACGGACGTTCACCGATAGGAGACCCAATATGTATGGAGTCACTAATGAATGATAATTCAATGGATATGAGTGACCCGAGCAAACCCTTTCCCAGAAAAGTTTGAAGGATGGAGCTTGCTTGCTTTCTAAGCAAGGCACTATGTATTCTAGGGAAAGGGAGAAAGAATTTTGAGGGTTAGGTTTTATGGGATAAGACTTGTGAAGGAGTTCCCCACTCCCTAAAATCTTTGTTAGAATTGGTATCGTGGATGGTTCTTGAAGAATGATCTTTTAAAGGAGCGGGACCACACGGGGCCAAGTGGACCCAGTCTAGGGTATGAGGAAGGAATGTAGCAACCAATGATATTCTTACCCTAGACAAGGTGGAGAGAGGATCAAAGAAAATATAATTACTCAAAGATGTTGGTTTGACCCTGGGAAGTGCTAGCCTTGGGGATGGCAGGGCAAGTTTTGGTCTCGGAGCTAGGGCTTGGCTTTTCTCCCAACTCCACCGTTGGAATGTCTTCAAATTTGGAGGAGGGCTAGAGGAAAGGCCAGCGTAGGAGACCCTAGGAGATCAAATTTTTTTAGTGGCTAGCTTGTCGAGAAATTGATGCCCTAGGCACCCCAATGTGGCTAGACTTGGGAGAAGGTGAAAGAATAAGAGTTTTGGTGACCACCCTTGGTAGATCAGTGCCTTAATCCTTGGGAGAATGGAGTCTATGTTGATTATGTGTAATATTTCTTGGTTCCCAGTCAAGGAGGCCTCAAAATTACTTCACAAACCCTCTAGGTCAAGTGAAAGCAATCTTGCAGCTTTTATACTTCAAATGCACAAGAGGAATGGCTTATCAAGGTCAAATTTTACCCCTAGGAGATTTCGCTCACACTACATGGCCCATACATGGAGAGAACGTTATAATAGAGACAATTCCACAATATTAAGCAATAATTGCATGCATCAATTAGCCCTAAAACAAAGAAAATCTCAATCCAACATATATGACAAAGAGTAGCAAGAATAACATCAAAATTTTGTACTTACATGCAGTAGGGTATATCCAGCCATTCACAAATGACAGTAGAGAAGCTCCAAGTGAAGACAAACCAACAACCATACATCAAAATTCATCCATAAAAGCTCCAATTCATCCTCCAGAAAAGTGCGAAATTCTCTAAAGAAGAGAGAGATCCAATCCAAAGTGATGATGAGAAATGAATTGATCTCACTCCTATTTATACACAACTTAGGAGTTCGAATTAGTCTCCTTGGCCTACATAAGCCCCAAAAATAAAATAATGTGCTAAATTGCTAATAATACAACTTTTGGTGACAAGCCCACCAAACTAGCTCATAAATGAAAAAGTAAGCCTCTCAAGAGGTCAAATAATAATCTATGCATGTCGTAAGGCTCTCTAAGAGGCCTAATGAGGTCCATGGGTGCCATAATGAAGAATAGGACCCTCAAAAGCAGTGGGCAAGGGGTTGCCCCCTTGTAGTAACTTGTGGTGCTCCAAACAAATCGAAGATGCATGTAGATCGCTTGCAAGGGCTAGGATGATGGTGTAGGCGATGCCACATTATCGTGCAAGTCCTGGATCATCTGCCAAGTGTATGGTGTAGATCTGGGGCTAGTTGGGCATGTTGGATCAGGTGCATCCTCCTCATCCAATAAGTGAACCATGAGCAATCTCTGAATGGCTGTGGGGATCCATGGAGTGCAATCTGCTGTTGTGGAGGCCCATGGCTCTCAACACTCACCCTACATGTGCCAATGTAGCCCTCTGGAGGATTAGGACCCCATATAGGGAGACCAAACCCAAATGGAAACCATCTGCAATCTTGCATAAGATCCAGTGCGTCCCCTAGCCTTCCAGTACAACAAGTCATTAGAGAAATTGAGTAAATGAGCTTACCTAACCATGGACCACAGGTGGGGACTTCATAATGGCCTACCCTTCCATAATGGGCTTCGGGATGTGCCAATGTCTCCTAAACTCCAAATGGGGTTAACCAAGTGCCCTATTAGGTGGTTTCTACTTCTAAAGGGGATAATATAGTCAAGGTACATCCTTCAAAAGGTGGTGGCATGTGGCAGATAGGTGAATGAAGTAGGGAATGAGAAGGGGCAACCCTGGGTCGGGGTACAAGGGTAGCTGATAAGAGGGAAGCCCACACTTGGGTTTATAATGTATAGGAGGGAGCAATTGTGGTACATGAGGTGCCCCGACCTTGATTTTTCCACCCTTCTTTTATGCCTTTTTCCTTTTTTTATGATTTTCTTTGATTGACTACTCAGGGCTCAAGGGGTTAGAGCATGATATATAAGATATAGTAGTGGAATCCCCTTTTTAAGGTGGGGCGGTTCATCGCCCACCAAGGGTTGGGAAAATCATGGGTTCCTCTATGATGAAGAAGGCTCATAGAACCTATAGGAACCAGGGTGATTGCCATGATGATGGGGTAGAGTTCATGTATTGGCTTTTGCCCATGTGTTAAATATTTTTGTCCTGGCTATCTTTTGCATTTTGTGGTATTTTTCCTGTTAAATGTGGCCATATATGCTTTTAACTTTCTTTTTAGCTGCATCAACCTCCGGGCTTCATTCCAGGCCATGACCCAAGGTGTGGGCAAGGGGAAGGGGCGAAATAACCCTATGTGGATGGACCCAATGGAGGGATGTGGACCCAGGTGGGAGAAATGATGGATGGGATAGTAATGAATGGAAAGAAGGAAGTATAAGCAGATAAGGGAGCGGGACAATGCAACGAAAATCGGGGTTTCTCGTGAAATACCATCCCTGAAACCAAATGGGCAGTAAAAGAGATCCCACAGGACTAGAATCCAAGGTTAATTCCTAAAAGGGGTCTAGGGGACAAAATTATAGACCTAGCCCATCCTTTCTGCCGAATCCCCCCATTAATCCATGCCCAGAAGTGTCCATGATAAACAAACTATAATACGTAATTTCAAAATGACAAGGCATACCTTTGAATTCGGGAGTACCACCTTCAAACATACGATCATGGCAGATGGGCAAGGGATCACATGGCTGGCTCAGGTGGTGGAGAAATGGCACAATGAGCTAGCTGATCGCTGCAAGGGGCTGCTAGTTGCTGGCTGAGGATCATCTTGGTGAAAAATGTTCTCCTAGGGATATTACCCACAAAATGGTGAGTAACAAGCCATAGAACAACTAGTGCCTCAAATCTTCGGATTAGCCACAAAAAAAGTGTCATAATCCTTCACTTTCCCACAGAGACAAGTGCCATAGTTCTTCATTTTACCACAGACAATTTGCCATAGACCTTCGCTTGAGTACAAAGACAGGTGCCACAAAACCTTCACATGAACCACAAAAAGAGTGCTACAGAACTCGCATGAGAGATGCCATAGAAATTCGCACAAGTGATGCTACAGAACTCAGACAATTGATGCCACAGAACTGCAGAACTCAGACAAGCTTAGGTCTACAAGAGAGAGGAATAGAATAGATTATATTTGCTTATGTTTTCGGCCTTCAAATATTTTGTCCTCTTTGCATCGAACAGAAAGAGATGTGTGATCATTTGATGTGCAAATGAGGAGAATTGGTCTCCTATAAATAGTCTTCAAAAGGAGGTCAAATGGGTGCCTCAAAGGGGCCTGGCCGACTTAGGGCTGACTTGCACTTGTGGAGTCATTATTTCAAATTTAATTTTTCTTTCTTGATGAAAATACCAACCGTGGCTACTAATTTTCCAACACATTCCGTGTGAGATGGGATCATGATATGGAGAATTGGCTTCCCATTATCCAAGAAATAGAAGAGATATATTTGGCACAGAATATCCTTGAAGAATGACTCCAATCCCAAAAGGAGATCCATAGTGAGGAGTCCCATCTTGTTGAGGAGGACTAAGTAGTGAAATTGGAAGAAGACAGTTCTACTTGTATAGAAATGAATGAAGAAGAATCACCTTGTTCTCGTACCAGGATTTGAGAAATAAGGGAAGAACAGGAATACGATGGAAGCCTCAAGGTTGGGATAATTCAAGAACCTACCCACCCTCCTCTAGATGAAAGCTTTAAGTTCAACAAGTTATTTTCCTTTCAAAGTAATTTATCTTCATGATGCATCTCCCGACAATTTGGGAGAGGAGGATTTGGTGTATGAGCCTACTAGTGAGATGCAAGGGCTTACAGCTTCCAAGTGCTTATGATATGAAGGTAAATTCTGCTAAAGTTAGATAGTAACTTTCTCATTATCCTAGCTTATTTTGAAGTAGATTTAATTAGAAAATTCTACCACAATGCTTCTTGAATTTTTAGTATTTAGAGTTGGTTACATTAAAACAGATTTCAGTAGTATTACAGTTACTTGAATGATTTGCTTATTCCACTGGTGGTTGAAATGTTATAGTTCAGGATTGGATTAGTGTTATCTCCACAACTTCTTATCTTAGAGTATGTTTCAGTAATAATGACTTGAGGATTGACACAGTTTATCAAGTTTTCCATAACAGTTATATTTAGGTTTTCAGTAACAGTAGTTAATGGCATAACCTGGATTTTCTCAGTTGGGCTTGTAAAAGAGAGAAAATTCAGGTAAGAAGAATTATAATTACTTAATATAGCATCAAGGCATATTTTCCTACATCTTTTCATGTTAACTGCAACTGAGTAATTAATGCACAATGTCTCATGATTGAAATGAACATTGCACAAGTCTGCACAAATTATTCCTGTAAATAAATTTTAGTGTTAAAAAAATGAATATTGCATAGGTTGAACTAAAATTCAGTGTTTAGCGCATAATGTCTCATGTTGGAAATGAGCTTGTGCATTTTGCAGATTAATCGTCCCTGTTAATTGAATTTTGGTGTTAAGAAATGTCATGTTACACATGTTGCTGGACCAGATTATATGACAAGTAAAATTTAGTAATGAAGCCCTCTTGATTTTTTTGCAATTTTGCAGAGAAATCCTCTCTGCCCAACACTGACATGGAATGGTATTTCTTTAGTCCTCGTGATAGGAAGTACCCCAATGGTTCACGCACTAATAGGGCTACTGAAGCTGGGTATTGGAAAGCTACGGGAAGGGATCGTAAAATTTACTCTCGGGCAAGTGCAATAGGAATAAAAAAGACACTAGTTTTCTATAGAGGCCGGGCTCCACAAGGTGAACGAACTGATTGGGTAATGCATGAATATCGTCTTGAGGAAAATGACTGTGAGGCAGGACCTTGTCTACAGGTACACATTTTTATTTATTCATTCTTTGGGGTGCTATTTTCCAGCGGAATGTATTTGCTTCGAATCTGGATTCCAATATATCCAAAACACTGTGGACATTCATTAACATAGGGGCATCTGCATACAAATATCCTCCTTTGTTTGATAAGATATTTACTACAAAGTTAAATTTACTAAATAAGCAAGAGAAGTCCCCTTAGAGTTCCACGGAACTGGATTTAAGATATTTTTGATCCGAGAATATTTTTTCAAATGATTAGCTATTATGAGAGGCATAATTGGATTGTGATTGACAACTAGATATCATGTGCATTTATGGAAATCTTCCCATATAGTTACCATCTATATTTGAAGTAAGTCTTGGGCAAAATAGGAGGTATTACCGTATTAGGGTTTTCAAGAAATGCAAACTGTTAAGAGTAGCAAAGCTAAGGGGCCAATGTTTGGAGGAAGGGGAACGACGTTCGGAGATGTTGAAGGTGATGCTGTCTTCAATTGTTTTCATATTTGCAGCAATTGATTGATACCTAAGTTCCATGTTTTCAGCGTTCTCGCACTGAAGAGAGACAAATATCTTTTTCTCTTTGCTAGGTGTTTCTTTCCTCTTGATCTTTGATGTTTTTTTTCTCTAGTAATGTTGGTCTCCAAATCTACATTCTCTCATGGCGACGAGCTGATTCGGGGCAGTTCATTTGAATAGGCATGGCAGTTTTAGCTTTGGCATGCTTCCTCTTATGACTGCGCCTGTTTCTTTTGTATAGGGTGTTCAAATCTTGCCCGTTTCTATCCTTGTAACTTCTAAATTTTTGGGTAGATTTTTCTCTGTACTAAATTTGAGCTCTATGTCTGTTTTCTGACTCAGCATTGTCCGTCCAAACTTGTTTTATCTAGGTTTTGAATCATAAGGTTCAGGACCACCTTTTGATGCTCCATCCTTATGTGAAATTTTATGTCTTTGAAATAAAAGTGAATCTTTAACACCCAGAAATTTTGTTGTTGGGGACTGCTCGCCTGCGTTTCCCTATCACAGAGACATGTATTTGTCGTCTTCTCATCTTAGGGATGTGTTCCATGTTGTGTTGGGGAAGGTGCCCTCGACTAAACTCAAAGGCTCCTAAAACTAATCCAAAATTATGATCTGTGTGGTCTATTGCCATGCCCAATATTCTCATATGAAACATCCGATTCACATCTTCAATGTCAGACAATTTTATTTAAAGTCTGATTTACGTATTCCATGTCCAGTAGTCCATTACATAAATTTACCAAGGAAGTTATCAGAAGAGTTGGACCTATATATTTCAGGTACAACTAGCTGATATAAAGGTTTAGTCTATTTTATGTCTAGTAATCTAATAAAGATTGGGTTCTTTTGTTTTCTAGTGCTCTACAACATGTTATAGACATCCAACCCATGTAGCTAGTGCCAAAATATAGATTGCATGTCCATGGATTTTCCTCAAGATTTGTATTTCTTACATTGGAGTACTCTTCCCTCGAGTTTGGTACATATAACTGTAAACTGTAATAGTATAAAGTTTGGTTTTATAACTCTTATCATGTATTTTTATGTCTTAAGCTTTTACCATACTATTTAGAATTTGTTTTTGTCTTTAAAAATTATGTATATGTGTATGTGCATTTCTTTATATTAAATGATTTTTTGATTTGAGTACACATAAATATGTTAAATTCTATCTTTATGTCTTTTAAATCTTAAAAGTTGGAGGAGTTAGTGCTGTTGGTCATCGTTACTGTTGTTGGGCATTTGGCTAGTTGTGTTAGCAAGCATCTCATTCAAATCCCCTTGGATGATCTGCATTGGTCTATGTTGATAGGTTTACTAGGGATGCCATCCACGAATATGGGGAAGCATTCCTTGGGTTTCCTTGCAATTTTTCCCTTGGAAAAGAAATATATATGTACATCTAGTGTCATTGGTTTTCATCAATGTTGTTGGGCATTTGGCTAGTTGTGTTGGCAAGCAATTCATTCAAATCCCTTTGGATGATGTGCACTGATCTATGTCTATAGGTTTATTAGGGATGCCATCCACGAATATGGGGAAGCATTCCTTGGATTTCCCTACAAGTTCCCTTGGAAAAGAAATATATATGTACATCTATTTCATAACTCGTTGCACTTTGATTTCAAGAGTGGCATTCTTGCACTTGCAACCTTCCCTACACTTACACTCACAAACCTTGTCTACCTAACCTAGGAAGAAGTATTTTTGAAGATAGAAAAATGTTTGTTGGTAGTTTCCTATTGCAATTTGGAAGTAATCTCAAGCATGATGGAACTAATCCTTGGGCATTTCCATAGACACTCTGTTCCAAGTTGGTTCAGTCAAATGATTGAAACAAGCCTTATTGGTGTCTCGTCTATGTTGTAGAATATGACATTTTATAAGATTTCATGCTTACCAAACAATACTACTAAACTAGTTATGAAAAAATCATCAAAGCAGAAAAGTTATGAAAAAATCATCAAATCAGTAACTACATATTTATGAAGACTAATTTCTGTTGAAAAATTGGGTAGCTATGGTCAGTATTTTCATTGGCAAATAATGGAGACAATTCATATTTTGACTTTGACTAAGTTCGCCTCAAGAAGGTTAAGTCGGCTCACATGTGTGAAAAAACACCTCCTCAACCACATATAAATAAGGCATTGTTGGAGCTCATTTGGACACATCACACACCATCATTCGATCTGAAAATCACAGAGAGATATCACATGTGCGAAGGAGACAAGGAGACTTTTCTAACCAGTGTTGACCAGCCTTTTCTGATCTGTTTGACTTGCGCTGACTTGGGATAGTTTGCTCCTGCCTTGACTGAATTATTTGACTAACTTGGAGGCCGAGCATTGTAGGAATTTGGATCTGTTTGACCGAATATTCATCTCTGTTTCTGGCTTGTTGACTTTTGTTGACCGCAGGCTTGACTGAGGTATTTGACTGAGAATTGCACGGAATGTTTTGACTGAGGTTGACCAAATTTTGGCCCTTTTATTTCTGAGCTTCCACAGGCTGACATTCGGCTTTATTGTTGCAAATTTGACTTTGACCAAAAGTTGGCTTTCTCTTTCTCTTCGTTGATTGGTTTTGACTTGGATATTTTGAGCCCAGATTTGGAATCTTGTTGGAATATTCTGATGTACTATTGATGAACAAAATTATCTCTCTCTCATAAGGAAAGATTGGTTGGGTTTTCCCCTTGTGGGTTTTACAGTGGTTGTGAACATAATTTTGGTGTCTCTTGTCTCTTGCTTAGTGTTTACTGTGATCTCTATATTGCTCTATTGATGAAATGAATGGTTGAAGGTTTTCATGTTAGCTACTTAATGATTGGAATGTAAAAGAGGACTGGTTATATCATTAGAAGTAGTTATCAATTGTGAAAAACTATACTAGTCTTGACTACTGTAGTAAAATCAACATGGTATCAGAGCTTTTGGTGAAGGAAAAGAGCTGTGAGTAATCACCTTAAAGAAGAATTGAGAGCACCTTGAAAGAGTGTGAGATTCTTCATCTTCTAATTTTGATTGGTCATCTTCATCATGAATTTCTTCATGAAGACAAAGAACAAGCTTGAAATAGCTACTAATTACAAGGCATGCAAGTCTAGGATTGGCCTAGTACTTGCAAGGCACAAGGTTTTGGGAATTGTTATAGGGAAAGTTACCGAACTAGCTGATCAAGCAGGAAAAGAAAAGTTTCAAGAAGATGACATCTTGGCAAGGAGCATCTAAATAATGTTAAATTTTCTTAGGGCTACATTGTTCTTTGCTTTAGATAATTGCATTTCATCATTTTCATTTTACATTTACCCCATAGCAATTAAACATCACTAGCAATTATGTAGAAAGAACAATGACATCATTATAGCAGTAGAACATAAAAAAAAATAAGAAGAAAAACATGCACAAGGGACACCATGATTTTGGTCAGAGACAAGGGCAAAACCCCAAAAGGGGGAAACCCTTACAAATTCATCTTCTTCTATTAGATTGTCATCGATAGTTCAATAGAGAGGTACAACGTACAAGTATCATGACTTGTTCACAGCTTCATTTGTGAACAAATTTCATTGCCAAAACTAACCATATTGCCAAAGTGTCAAGATTAACCATATTGCTACTGTGTTGTATGTTACCGCTCAGACTAGCAAGGGTCCTAGGAGGGGATCCTATAGAGAAACTACTAGGTTAAGGGGCAACAATGGAGCGATAGCCCAATGTCACCTCAGCTAAGGTTCCCTGCTCTTAAGGATTTTCATCGATGGGAGGAGGCTCAGTATAAGAGGAATCACAATGATGAATGGATCAATGATCAGATAAGGAGTGATTACTAAAGCCTATTCATAAGAGACTCAATTAAATATCTAACTTTCTTGAGAAGCAAGGTGATGGGCTCTCTAAGAAGGGCTATGAGGATACCTTGGCCTAGGGTTGGAGGATATGCCTTGACGAAGGGGCTTTGTAGACCTAAGGATCCTTATGGAGAAATATATTTTATGTAGTCCTTGTGGAATTTGAGTTATAAAGTTGGGGGACCACAGAGAATCTAGGTGGATCCAAACTAGGTCAAGGGTATGGAGTTGATCGACCAAAGAAGGGCTTGACCTAATTAGGGAAGAGAATAGGATCAAAGAAATAATTTTCTTTTGAAATTGGAATGCAATGGTCCAAGTGAGGACACTAACCGAAAATCAGCCTAGGGAGAGAAATGATCCTCGAGCTAGTGCTTGCGATATCTCAGGATTACACCATCGGGTTGTGCTCAAATTTGGAGGACCCCTTAAGAATACCCCAACGCAGTTGTGGACCAATTTTCAAGGTGTTTGGATGGCTACAAAAGATTTCATGTGATTCCCTATGAGACCTTCTGGGGTTAGGCCTAGAATTGGGAAAAGTGAAGAAAAGAGAGGGAAATTTGACCAGCAAAGGGATACGAGGACCAATGCCTTATTTCTTGGGATTAATGGAGTCAAGATTCACATAGATCGAGAATTTTCGTGTGCTAAGGAGCCCTAATTGATCTTTGCTACCCTCTCCAAGGGCAACAGCTAGGTCAATTGGGATTTATACTTCAAATTTGCCAAAGAGATGAACTTTTCAGGTCTTTCAACCTAAGAGGTGCCTCTAGGAACATTCACCCACTCTCTTCAAGTACAATGCATGCATTAAATCACTTATTCAAGGTTCCCAGAAGAATTTCGCATTTGCTTTAACCCATACAAGAATAATGATAATCCTAACATGCAGTAAACCAGTAAAATAACAAGAATAACATCAAAATTCGACTTACATGAGAGAGGGAGTATATCCATTCATCAACTTTTCACTAGAAAGAAGCTCCAATTATGATAGCGAAAATCCAAACATCATAGTGCATCAAGAGAGCTCCAAAAATTTAGCCCAACAAAAAGTGCGAAAATCTCTCAAGAGATGGTAACCCAATCCAAGTGATGATGAGAGAATGAATCACCTCTCATCTATTTATACAATCTCTAATGAATTCGATTTAGCTAATTTGGCCTAATTAAGCCCCAAATTATAAAATAATTTGCTATAATAACACTGCTTGGTGACAAGCCCACCAAGATAGCTCAATAACATAAGAATAGCCTTTCAAGAGGGAAAAATAATCAATATAGTGAGTTGTTGGGGCTTTGAGGAAGCCTAATGAAGTCCAAGCTCAATGGGGGGTTAACCAAGGACCCTATTAGGTGGTTTCAACCTCTAAAGGGGGTGACATGTCCATGGTACATCCCTCAAATGGTAGGTGGTCGATGATATAATAATGGAGTGGTGTAGGGATCAGGGGAATCATGTAGACCACATTTCATGGTACAAGGGTAGCTGTAATAGGGGAAGCCCACACCTGGGTATATGTGTATGAGGGAGCAAATTGTGGTAGATGAGTTAACCTTTGTTTTTCCACCCTTCTTCACATGCATTTTCCGTTGACTTTTTTTTCTTCATAACTAATCGAGGCTTTAGGGGATGAGAGCATGATGTGTCATATATAGCAGTAGGTGGGGCATTTCATTGCCCACCAGGGGTTGGGACAGTCGTGGGTTCCTCAATGTGGAGGGGGGCCATAGGAACCAGGGTGATGGCCATATATAAAGGTGTAGAGCTTATGCTTGGCTTTTGCCCACGTGGTAAATTTGCGTCTCTCGACCATCTTTTGCATTTTGTGGCCCATTTCCTGTTGAGAGTGGCAAAATTATGCTTTTTCTTTTCTTTTTAGTTGCATCAACCTTCGAGGCATCATTCCAGGCCCGATCCAAGGTGTGGGAAAGGGTAGGGGAAGGCTAACGCTATGTGGACCTAGTGGACTCGGATGGGAAAAATGATGATTGGGGTTAAAATGAGTGGAAAGGGGCACTCTAAATGGTGTCGGGAAGCGGGACCACACAACCTAAATCGGGATTTCCCATGTAGTTGCAACCCTAAAGCTAGTTTCCAATAAAGGAGATCCCACAGGACTAGGATACAAGGCTAAACACCAAATCGGGCAGAGGAGACAAGTGCACAAACCTAGCCCACTCTTTCCGCCGAATCCCCCACCAATCCATGCCAAAAAGTGTCCATGAAAAGTAAACAAAATTACTGAACTAAATTAATGAAATGTCATATCTTTGGGGTTGGGAGGCCCACCTTCAAACATACATTCATAACAAATGGGCGAGGGACCACATAGCTGGCTCAGGTGCCAGAGAAAATGGCACATCAAGCTATCTGGTGGCTGTAAGGGGCTGTTGGCTGCCAGTTGAGGACCATCTAGGAGAAAAAAAATTCTCCTATGCATACTACCCACAGGTAGTGGGTAACATCTGGCTCCAACTCGGACGTGAGCTCTCGAAAACGTGAACAAAGCTACTTGAATGGGAGGTCATGAGAACACCAACAATCTCTTGGTACCACATGCATGTTACTTGCACATATCAAAGACCAAGCACACGGGGCAACATGTTTTTTGTGGTGTCTTATGATCACCCATGCTTAGTATTAGGCCATAAAATCAACAGAAAAATAAAGTTTGTTCTAAATGCAACTAGTCTACCATGAAAACATCATATGATATTATTTCTAATGAGGAAATCATTATGCAATGCATCCTACCCTAACATGCATATGGTACAAAGCTAACACTAAGTGTAATCATAAAGCTAGCGCAACCAACATATCATTAAATCAATATAAATACGTCGACCTATATGATTGCTCATGTAGCAAATCCCAAAGCGAATGCAGGCGCAAGCACCTGGAGGATGAAGCAGGTGGGAGGTGGGAAAATATGATCCCCATGCGAGGTAAGAGGAAGCCCTAGGAAAAGGAAAATAAGTCAATCTAGAAGTGTGAGGCTTTCCCTCTAAGTACACAATGGTGGAATGAATGATCACTCTCAAGCACTCCCTATCACAATTGTTGTTCATAATATTATGCTTTGTGGATGTCACAAGGTCATGATGGGAGGGGAAAGGAGGACGAGGGAAGGAAAGAGTGCGATAAGTGGGTTGCTCAATGTTGTTGAAGAATCTAGGGCAAAGTAGTGTAGTGTGATTCTTCGTTACTTGATAACAATTTGTGGAGTATTTTTACTTTTCCTTATTAGCTTATTCTTCTTCTTCTTCTTATTAGTACATATGTGTGTACTTCATCAAACTGCTACCAAAACATAAAAACAAGAACACAAGATGTTGGCTCTCTGTCAGGGCCAAAACCTCTCTTCTCTTGAGAGGAAAACCCTTTAGTGAATTTCTCTTATTGAAGCTTCTATTGATCAATGCCAAACCCTAGACCCCTGACAAGAGTATCCTCCAAGCACAAGTCAAGTCCTTCTTTCTGCACCTTATTCCCCAACACTTCTTCCGGCACTTCATCTTTGGCACTTCGTCTTCCTTCTTCCAACATTTCGTTCTTCTTTCAATTGTTGGTAAGTCTTGTTATACTTTCTCTAGAGGACAAGCCTTTGATGAGAACCTTCCCATATGATGATTCCTTCACTTTCTTAACCAAATGAGCTCCTTCTTCAAAGTGTAGGTGCAGATTGGATGTGACTGTGCAACAACCCTAAATTCTCGCACGTGTGATGGTTTACTTGCTGTTATATCCTCTTTCCTTCTTCGCTTGAGTGCCCTTCCTCTTCGCTTGATTGGGAGGCCTTATAGGCCTTGTTTACTAGCTCAAAAATAGAGAGATATGTCAATGTGATTTCCTGTTGTAATGACCACAGGCAGACCCTTCCTTTCTCGCACGTGTGGCTGTGTCGACTCTAGAAAAACAGTCCTTTCCACCTCGGCTTCTTTCTCCCTTCCTTCGCTGCCCTAGAAGACTTCTTTTCGTCCTTTTGTTGGCCTCTTTTCTGCGCTGATTTCAGAGTGAAGTGAGTGCGTTGAATTGGAGTGGACAACCTCTATAAATAGAGGACTGTCCCTCCTCTTAGGCCGACTTGATGAGTAGACTTCGGATGGCTTCTATGGTGGTGTAGCATGCTTGAAGGGGCTTCTTGATGGTGCCTTTGCATAGGAGGAGACTTGAATTTTCTTGGAGGTTTTCCTTACATATTCATACATGGTGTAACATGCCTTCAACATTTCCTTTTGACTATTTGACTCACCTATAGCACTTAAACTAGTGCTAGACCTATTTCAATGAGCAAGAAACTCATTGACATATATAATAAAATAATATTTCTTTTTCTTGAATAAATACAAATATCAAAAGTACATTTATGAAGATCGGACCTAGTTATATTTCCTTCAACACTCCCTCTTAAATAGGGAGGTATTCATACAACATTACAAGGTGTTTGGCTATTATAAATCTTGAAGAATTCACATAAGAGAAACCGGATTAGCAATCCATCTGTTATAGCATCATATCCATCAACATTGTCATAGTGCAAGGCCTTGACTAATAGCTCCATCTCTCTACGAGATCATGAGCTACAATGCTGGTGAGACCAATGATTTATAGACACCTTCATCATTGTCTCTCAAGGTACATACCCACCTGGGTGTTCTCTGAGTATGACCTTCTAGGACTATTCTTATCTTGGGTTCCCAGCCCTCAAAGAATATCGGTCCTCTTGCCTACTCTTGTCTTGGATGCCCTACACATTCTCAAAGAGTATCGGATGCCAGATGATTACCTAATCCTCCCATTCTTTCTTCCCAAGTGAAGACAAGAATGTTGTGTCTATCTTGTGTCTACATTTCCATTCATGGCCTTCATCTAGACTTATGGCTGTTAGTCCTGGTCTAGTGCATGACCCATGAAATGGAAAACATAATTGTCACCCCTTTGTAATCAGGGGTGATCCAAAACTCCCTCTTGATCAGGGACTTGAGCTCCCTCTTAATTGGGGACTCTTTCCTTTATCAGCAGCTTCTTCTTCGTGGGCCCTTCAACTGCGTGATCTCCTTCCTTTCTTGATGTCATGAAGTCTTTTTTCGAACTTCTTCTAGGTAGGGCACCATCCATTGATCACTTTCCTCCCTGGTTTGTCATGTCATTGCTTCCTTCGTGGAAAGTGGCTTTCATGTCATATATCAGGTTTTCTTGTCATCTTGGCTACTCCTTTGTCATCTTGTCCATGCTTCAGAATATTCTTTTCATGGATGCTTCGTTGTACTTTCTTGTTTACATGCTTTGACCTAGTAGCCCATTATGAATTCATCCTGATATTTCTCTAACATTGCTTTTTCTTTTGCTGGATAGCTTATTCATTACGACATCTTTATAGAGTAGAATCAATTGTCTTCATCTTTCATTTCTCCAAGGCCTTCATAGGTGTCAAGGGTCCTTTCTTTCTTTGTCAGAGTTGTCCTGCCTTCTTTCGGGAGATATCTTCAAAGCATTTGTCAGATAGTGATTCTCGGTGATCATGGTGTTCTTCACATGCTTGATCTCTTTCTTAATTTGCTTCTTCTCAGATAGATAGGTCAACCATCTAATGCTTCTTATGAGAGCATTCCTTCATTGCTTTCTTTCTAGACTTGTTAGCATTTCTTCTTGCTTCTTAGTCAACAATCTTATGCTCCTTATGTGAGCATATTCTTTTGTTGACCTTCATTGCATTGTGGTACATGCCTTTGAGCATGTTCTTGGTGAAAGAGATTCTTTCATGCTTGATCATGTTATAGAACTATCCCATGACTCAATAATATACAAGTGATAACATGACTAAAATTTGATGCATACATACCTCATCTTGATTCTCCTTTGATCATCTTAGCTTCATTTGGTTGTCCTTGGTGTGGCCCTTCTTGCTTCATCTTAGCCTACCTACATATCATCTTTTTCTTGAATCCCATGAATGGGATTCCCAATGAGACATTTGCTTTGGTCCATGAACCTTCTTTTGAAGATTCCATCATAGGATCTTAAAGATCCTTGCCTTGCAAATGTTTCCTTCCTTTTGATGATGGAGGTCTTCTAAGATTCTTAATCATGATCAATTTTTCTTTCATCGTGGATGAGGTCTTATACTAGGTATGCTTCTTCTACATGAATTGCCATGCTCCTATATTCTGGAAGATATTTCTACTCATGCATTTTTGTTCTTATCATAAATGCTACATCTTCATGAGTATCTAGAACTCTATGTACATCATGTTAGTAGATTCTAGAGGATGTTGCTAGCCATGCAATTTTAATTTATTCCTACATGCTCCTATCCTACTCAAAACTTTGAAAGAAGTCTAGAAGTAAAGAGTTTGACCTAGTCATAGTAGAGATCCAGAGGATCTTCCTTCTTTTGCTTCTTTCCCTCTTCTTTCATCTCTCGAGTTATGTGAGCTTCTTCCCTCTTCCTTTTGTTGTTGTTGTCCTTCTTAAACTTAGAACAATTCCTTTTCTAGTGTCCATATTCTTGGCATCCAAATGTGAAAATTTCTAGACTGAAATTCTACTACTGCAGCAACTGATTTATTTCACCTACTTATTATTCACAATAAGTTATTTACGAAATCCCTTCAACAAATATTAAAATAAATTCTACTGCAGTTATCACAGAATTACTCAGAGAAAAGTACATGCACAAGAACCAACCACATCAACACAGTTATTTTTGGACAATTGTTCCCGGAAAAAACCCAATGTGGGAAAACCGATGCAGCAGATGAGGGTTTTATCTTCAGTAGCAATTGCTTTTACAAGGAATGATTTTACAGAGACACTGAAAGAAAACACTTGAGACTTTCCCTTTGAGACCTTCTGACACTTTGGAGACCCTGCTCCCACTTTTGCGTCACCGCTGCGTCACTCTGATAGACCCAGTGTGGCTCTGAGTGGCTCTGCGTCCCTCTGCGTCAGCCTGTGTAAGCTCTGTGTCACCTCCTCCTCAGTCACTGCCTGCTTCTGATGCCCTCCTCTTCCTCCACCTTGCAACTCTCCCTCTGAAATCGATCTCCTCTGCTTGAGAATCGATTTTGCTTGAGATACTGAGTATCTGCCAATGTGTCTCCAAATTATCCTCAAGTCTTCTCTTATACTTTTCCTGTTGACGAATCAACGTTCGAGATTAAGTCCCTAATCAACGACTAAGATTAAAACAGACTTGATCCTCGTCTCTTAAAAGCTTCTCACCCTTATCTTTATTAATACCCATTAATATTTTTATTTTCCTAAGTTTAGACTTAGGAACCCAATAAAAATATTAATCATTTTAATAACTCCTCACCCGGGTGGAATTTCTCAAATCGATTTCTAGGTCTTGGAGATCTCATGTGCCTTAGCCTCTCCTCCAAATTTCAAGGCTAGAGCACATCTGATGCTACCAAAAATCAACACTCCCTCTTAGCGAGGAATGTGCTCTAACAATGTTTCACTATAGAAACATCACACTGATCTTCCGCATCGGTACCTGTGTTGATGCTTGGCCTGCTGCCTCACATCCCCTACACTGCTGCTTCCTGTACTGCTGCCCATGACACTGCCACTGCCATTGCTGCACCTGTACTGCATCTCCCTCTCAACATGCTGCATCATGCTGCCCATAACACTGCTACTGCTAACTGTTGCACTGCAACTTCTGACACTTATCCATTTCTGTTACTGAAATGGATTCTTTACCATCTCCATCTTCTCCCTGAAATAAACAAACTTTGTTCTTGAATCTTCCTAGTGCCTTGGTGAGGATGTCTGCCACCTGTTCTCCTGTAGGAGTGTACCTCAACTGTACTGCCCCTTGTTGGACACAGTCTCTGACAAAGTGACACCTGATATCAATGTGCTTCGACCGATCATGAAATACTAGATTCTCAGAGAGCTTGATGCAACTCTGATTATCACACATGATCCTGGTTGCTTCCATCCTTCTCCTGAATAGATTCACAAGCAATTTCCTAAGCCATATGGCTTCGCACAAATTTGTGCTAGATGCCATATATCTACTTCAGCTGAGCTCAGAACCACATATTTCTGTTTCCTACTGCACCAGGAGGTCATTCCTGATCCAATGTTGAAACAGTACCCAGTTGTACTTTTCTGATCTACTGAACTTCCAGCCCAATCTGCGTCAGTGAACCCACTCAGCCTGATGTCATTGCCTCTGGTGTACAATAGTCCATCCTCGATTGTTCCTTGTATATTCCTGAGAACATGTTTGGCTGCTGCCCAGTGCGCCCTCTTAGGTTCCAACATGCATTGATTGAGGGTGTTGACAGCGTAACAAATGTCTAGCTTGGTATTGACCAGATACATCAGGGACCCTATAAGCTGCTTGTACAAGGTGGGATCAACGTCTTTATCTTCTGATGCATCAATCTTCCTCTAGTTGGTGATCATTGGAGTAGCCATAGGTCTACAATCCTGCATTGTGAATCTCTTCAAGATTTTTGTAGCATATCTCCCTTGTCCCAGGAAGATCTCACCCTTCTGCTCCCAAACTTCCAACCCCAGGAAATAATGCATCTGTACCAAATCCTTCATGTCGAATTTTGTGGCTAGGTTCTTCTTGCAGTCTTTAATGAGCCTAGATGATCCTGTCAGGAAGAGATCATCCACATATAACACTAGGATTAGAGGCTCATTCTCTACGACCATATAATAGAGATTAGGGTCTGTGTCACTCTTGACGAACCCCATATTTTGCAAGTAGCCATCAATTCGACCATAACATGCCCTAGGTGCCTGTTTAAGCCCATACAAGGCTTTCTTTAATCTACATACATGAGATTTCTTCTCATGTGTCTCAAAACCTTCTGGTTGTTCAATGTATACTTCCTCTTCTATTACCCCGTTTAAGAATGTTGTTTGGACATCCATCTGATGAATCTCCTACCCCATCTGCGCTGCAAGAGATATGATGGTTCTAATAGAAGTACCTGGTTACTAGGGTGAAGGTTTCTTCATAGTCTATCCCTTGCTTCTGAGCATAGCCCTTAGCCACAAACTTGGCTTTGTATTTCTCCACACTGCCGTCTGCAACATATTTGACCTTGTAGATCCATCTCGAACCTACCACTGATCTGTCCTGACGCCTAGGTACCACTTCCCAGACATCATTGACCATTATAGGGTTGTATTCCTCCACCATAGCATCCACCCATACTTGATGCTAAACAACCTCCTGAAAACTAGAAGGTTTCCCAACCCGAGCTACTAAGGCCTGGTATCTATTTGGCTGCCTTCGCTCCCTTTTACTATTCCTGTGTGCACTAATGAAGTCTTCTGCATCCCGTAGAATTTGTCGGAGTTCCCGGCTCGTTCTGACACTGGTAGTAGGCACATCTATTGGCTCTTCCTCTTCCTGAGATTCCTTCTGTTCTGAAGCTTTCTCTTTAGGAGAATTTCTGGTGTTGGTTTTCGCTGGTTGAAGTGGTTTGACCAACGGTTCGTCTTTCGTCTGCTCCTCAGAAGGCATTTCCCAGGATTTCCTGAAAGCTCTATCCTCCATGATTTTTACATCCTGCTGAACTACTACCTTCCTACTCCCTAGAAGATAGACTCTATATGCCTTAGTATTCTCGCTATATCCCACAAGATATCCTTTCTCCGTAGTTTGATCTAATTTCTTTCTCTTCTCTTTGGGTATACGACAATACGTTGAACTCCCAAATATCCTGAAATGACTGACTTCAGGTGTCTTCCCAGTGAAGACCTTCTTTGGAGTGATTTTTCCCAATGCCCTGTGAGGAGTCCTGTTCTGGACATAAACTACCGTGCTGCATGCTTCTGCCCACAGGAATTTAGGCATATCCTGATCGTACAACATTGCCCTAGCTACTTCCACAATAGTCCTGTTTTTCTTTTCTACTACTCCATTCTGCTCTAGATTGTAGGGAGTTGTCCACTCTCTTCTAATGCCTTAGCGCAAAAATCGGTGAAGTCCTTGTCAACATACTCTCCACCATTGCTTGAGAGCAACACTTTTATCTTCTTTCCTGTCAGAGTCTCCACTGGAGCCTTGAACTCTTTGAATCGACTGAAAACCTCATCCTTGGTTTTCAGAAAGTAGATCCAAGTCTTCCTGGAATGGTTATTGATGAAGGTGACGAAGTATTCAGCACCACTAAGAGCTTTTGTGGACATCAGTCTGCAGATGTCTAAGTGTATCAATCCTAGCACACTCTTAGCCCTATTGTTACTTCTGGAAAACGTTGCTTTGGCATACTTGCCTAGAGCACACCCTCTGCATACATCATCCTGTTCAGTACTTAGTTTCAGAACTCCTGATATTGTTTTCCTGAGAATTCTCAAAGCCCCATGGTGTAAGTGTCCCATCCTCCTGTGCCATATCTCATTCAAACCTTTGTTTCCATTACTTCCTATTAGTGCCATTGGTGATTCTAGTTGCAACCTGTACAACCTGTTACTTCTGATTCCAATCTGAGCCTTCTTTTTCCAACTCGGGTGTTTGACATATACTTTCTCCTTAATGAAGAAAACGTCATAGCCTCTGTTTTGAAGTTGAGATACGAAAAGTAAGTTCATCCCCAATCCTGGCAAATGCAACACATTGGTTGCCCAAAGTGGCTCTCCTACTTCGGTTTGAAAAACTATAGTACCTCTTCCTACTGGAGTACACTTTGCCTTATTCCCCATGGTGATCTGAAAATTCATTCTTTCTTCTTAATAATCTGAAAAACATTCTCGGATTCCTGTCATATGCCAGGAAGCTCCACTGTCTATATACCAAACCTCCGAGGAGGCAGAGCTTGCTAAGCAAGCGACTTCTTCTTCCAATCTGGAAGCTAACATAGAATAATCGTAATTTATGTCCCTTGTGCATTCTTCTGGAAATCTACGCGAGTCCCCTTGAGTGGATGCCTCTGCATCATGCTCTTGACCCATAATCGATTTTCCTTTCCTGTTGCCAGATCTCTGCTCTGATACCATGTGAAAATTTCTAAACTGAAATTCTACTACTACAACAACTGATTTATTTCACCTACTTATTATTCACAATAAGTTATTTACAAAATCCTTTCAACAAATATTAAAATAAGTTCTACTGCAATTATCACACAATTACTCAGAGAAAATACATGCACAAGAACCAATCACATCAACACAGTTATATTTGGACAATTATCCCCGAAAAAAACTCAATGCGGGAAAACCGGTGTAGCAGATGAGGGTTTTATTAATCTTAAGCAACAATTGCTTTTACAAGGAATGATTCTACAAAGAAACTGAAAGAAAACACCAAAGACTTTCCCTCTGAGACCTTCTAACACTTTGGAGACCCTGCTCCCACTTCTGCATCACCCCTGTGTCACTTTGATAGACCCAACGTGGCTCTGCGTCACCTCCTCAGTCACTGCCTGCTACTGATGCCCTCCTCTTCCTCCACCCTGCAACTCTCCCTCTGAAATCTATCTCCTCTGCTTGAGAATCGATTTTCCTTGAGATATTGAGTATCTGTTGGTGTGTCTGCAAATGATCCTCAAGTCTTCTATTATACTTTTCCCGTTGACGAATCAACGGCTGAGATTAAGTCCCTAATCAACGGCTAAGATTAAGTCCCTAATCAACGGCTAAGATTAAAACAAACTTAATCCTCGTCTTTTAGAAGCTTCTCACCCTTATCTTTATAAATACCCATTAATATTTTTATTTTCCTAAATTTGTTGATTTGGGGTAGCATCGGATGTGCTCTAGCCATAAAAATTGGTGGAAAGGCTAAAGCACATGAGATCTCCAAGATCCAGAAATGGTTTGGGGAAATTCCTGGTTAAGGAGATATTAAAATAATTAATATTTTTAATGGGTTCCTAAGTCTAAACTCAGGAAAATAAAAATATTAATGGGTATTAATATAAAACTGGGTGAGAAGGTTCTAGATAACATGGATCAAGCCAAATCTAATTTTAGCTGTTGATTAGAGATTTAATTTCGGCTGTTGAAGACTCAACCAGAAAAGTATAAGAGGAGGCTTGAGGGTCAGTGGGAGATACACCAAGATTGATCAGTCAGTTCAGTTTTCTAGAGCGGGGGTTGCTAAGAGAAATCGAACTAGTGATCAGAGTTGCAGCGAGGGGCAGTGAGTGCATAGCAGAGAGGCAGAGATAGTGCCAAAAGATCAGCGCAGAGGCAGAGAGGCAGACGCAGAGCCAACATAAGCTACACAGAGGGCCAGAGTGATTGCGCAGAGGGATAGAGGGCCTGCGTGAGTGACACAAGTCTACAAAATTGATGCAGAGGGCTAGATAGCTTGCACAGAGCATCAGAGAGGCCAGGATCGCTGACGCAGTGCCTCAGAGAGGCGTTGGAGAGTTTTCGTGGAGCAGACTTGCCGAATATCTGCTTCCGAAGAGAGGTATTATTGCAAGATTGATTTCTTTGTCGGGTGAGCTAGTTTGGCACCCAGTTGTACTCAAGAAAAGCTGCTTAATAATAAAACCCTCAGAACTGCTGCATCGATTTTCCCAAGTTGGGTTTTTCGGGGACAATTGTCCAAAAAATAACGGTGTCCCTTGTGTGTTTGTCTATTTCTTTCAATTGATGATCTGTAGATGGTTGAGACTGCATTTGTGTTTATTTCAGTATTTATATGGTTAAATTACTTGTTAAGGAATTAAACAAGTAGGTGCAATAAAACAGATAGTGCCGGAAAATTTCTAATAGGTTAGACTTAGAAAGTTCAACAAAGTTTAGACTTAGGATCCCATTGTAAATATTAATTATTTTAATAACTCCTTGTCTGTATGGAATTTCTCAAAACTATTTCTAGGTCTTGGAGTTTTCATGTGCCTTAGCCTCTCCTCCAAATTTCAAGGCTAGAGCACATCCGATGCTACCAAAAATCAACATTGGATTTTGGACATGTCTTTGTTGTTTGTTCTTTGTGGACCAAACTTGCCAAATTTACCCTTTCTTTTGGCCATGGTAGCAAATGCTTGCTCCTTTGATCCCACATCTTCTTTTGCCTTAAGTCTGGATTCCTCTGTCTTGCATAGAGACCACATTTCACTGGGAGTGGTTGCTTCCTTCTTGGCACATATGCTTGATGTGAAGTTGCCCTAATCCTCAGGTAGAGCATTGAGTACTAAAGTTGTCATTTCTGTCAGACATGACTTCCCCAAGCTCTTGAAGTTGATCTCTCATTTCAGAGATTTTCATGAAGTAGGGAGCTATTCCTTCATTTCTTATTTTCATCTTGTACAATTCATTCCTCAGAGATATTACTTCTCCGGTTGTGGATACCGAGAATAGCTCTACTAGCTTATCATAAATTTCTTTTGATGTCTCAAACTTGGAGACATAAGGAATGAGAGAGTCTTTGATTGATTCTATCAGAATCCTTTGAGCTCTTGTCTCATCCTTATTGTACTTAGCTAAGGCTTGAGTTTGTTCCTTAGCAGGGATAGTGATATTCCCTTTGACATGTTCTAGGAGTTCATTCTCCTTGAGAAGTAGATCAATCCTCTTCTTCCATGCAAGAAAGTTATTGGTACCTACCAATTTATTGCTTTCCTTGCAAAAAGACATTGATGTATATTCAAAAGGGGACATGTACTTACTTGATAGATTTTGAGATGTAGTGGATTTGCTTCCTCCTTGAAGACTTGATGGCTTGCCTTCCTTGGATCTTGATGTTCTTCAAGTTGCCTTCTCCAAGTGGACTTTCTTGATGATGAGATTTGCTTGATGACTTGTAGCTTAATGTAGGTCCTGCTTCAATCTTCTCTTCTTTGTAGGTGCCTTTATGTAAGGCTCTTCTTCTAGCTTTGTAGACATGATTGATGAATGATGGATTGTAGACCCTTCTTGTCCTTGAAGTGATTGAGACTTCTAGGCTTGATGTTTCAACTTTGTAGATGCTTCTCCTTAATGAGTGTTCTTGAGTTTCCCTTTCCTTGACGTGTCACCTTAGCTCTGATACCATGTTGAAGGATCTAGGGCAAAGTAGTGTAGTGTGATTCTTCGTTACTTGATAACAATTTGTGGAGTATTTTTACTTTTCCTTATTAGCTTATTCTTCTTCTTCTTTTTATTAGTGCATATGTGTGTACTTCATCAAAACCAAAACATAAAAACAAGAACACAAGATGTTGGCTCTCTTCCATGGCCAAAACCTCTCTTCTCTTGAGAGGAAAACCCTTTAGTGAATTTCTCTTATTGAAGCTTCTATTGATCAATGCCAAACCCTAGACCCCTGACAAGAGTATCCTCCAAGCACAAGTCAAGTCCTTCTTTCTGCACCTTATTCCTCGACACTTCTTCTGGTACTTCTTCCATCACTTCGCCTTCGGCACTTCGTTCTTCTTTCAGTTGTTGGTAAGTCTTGTTATACTTGATCTAGAGGACAATCCTTTGATGAGAACCTTCCCATATGATGATTCCTTCACTTTCTTAACCAAATGAGCTCCTTCTTCAAAGTGTAGGTGCAGACTGGATGTGACTGTCCAACAGCCCTAAATTCTCGCACGTGTGATGGTTTACTTGCTGTTGTAGCCTCTTTCCTTCTTCGCTTGAGTGCCCTTCCTCTTCGCTTGATTGGGAGGCCTTATAAGCCTTGTTTACTAGCCCAAAAATAGAGAGATATGTCACTGTGATTTCTTGCTGTAATGACTGCAGGTAACCCCTTCCTTTCTCACACGTGTGGCTGTGTTGACTCTAGAAAAACAGTTCCTTCCACCTTGGCTTCTTTCTCCCTTCCTTCGCTGCCCTAGAAGACTTCTTTTCATTCTTTTGTTGGCCTCTTTGCTGCGTTGATTTCCAAGTGAAGTGAGTGTGTTGAATTGGAGTGGACAACCTCTATAAATAGAGGACTGTCCCTCCTCTTAGGCTGACTTATAGGCTGACTTGATGAGTAGAATTCAGATGGCTTCTATGGTGCTGTAGCATGCTTGAAGGGGCTTCTTGATGGTGCCTTTGCATAGGAGGAGACTTGACTTTGCTTGGAGGCTTTCGTTACATATTCATACATGGTGTAACATGCCTTCAACATTTCCTTTTGACTATTTGACTCACCTTTAGCACTTAGACTAGTGCTCGACCTATTTCAATGAGCAAGAAACTCATTGACATATTATAAAATAATATTTCTTTTTCTTGAATAAATACGAATATCAAAAGTACATTTATGAAGACTAAACCTAGTTATATTTCCTTCAACAAATGTGACGGTCACAATGGAGAGGGGTGGTTATGGAGTGATCATAATCTTGAGGGTGTGTCCGAGGTGGTAAAATATATTCAGTGAGGGGCTCTTTCTTGACGCTATACTTCGAAGGGGTAAAGGGCTCATGGTCACTTGAGATCATATGACAAGGGGTTAGGGAATCACTTATGGATGACTCAAAATGATGAACAAGAAAGGAAGGAGATGGTGAAGGCAAAGTATTGTATTCAATGAGATCTTTTTCCTGAAATTCCAACCCTAGAGGCTCAAGTGATTTGAATATACTCCCAGAATCATAATGAAGGTAGGTAGGAGCAAGAGAATTATCAATTCTTTCATCATTAGTATCAAAGATAGGGTCTTCCCAAAATGGAGAATCAATTACTTCCAAATGCCCCTTTTCATGTAAGGGAAAACGATGATCCTTCTTCTCAAGGGTATTGATGGATATGTCATCATAAATAATGCCTAAGAGAAAGGGGAGACCACTCTCAACCTCATCTTCCTTGTCAGTGTCATAAATGGGAGCACAATCAAATTGAGGACCAACAATTTCCCATTTCTCCTTTTCAATGTGGAAGTAATTTCCAATGTCATCTTCCAAGGGGCTAATGGGATCACCTTCCTCAAGGTTCTCAAAAGGAGAGTCATCGGGAGTAATATCCTTGAGAAAGGTAAGGTTAGTCTCAACTTCACTTTCCATAGACTTGTCCTTCCCAACACGTGTTCTCAAATCATCCTTTCCATGATGTGGACCCAATGAGGACTCATCTTCATGCTCATCACTTAGATCCTCAAGGTTATCTCCATCCTCTTCATCTTGATAGATGAGGCCTTCCCTTCGGAGGGTTGCCTCTAGGCTCTCACTGCTCTCACAAGCAGCGTCAATAGATTGGAATTTCGGTCCCTTATACTTCAAGAATTTGTTGATTAACTCAATAAAAGATGAAACACTTTCAGGCTCATATGAGTGAAGCCAACCTCGGTGCTTGTATTCAATAGAAGTAATAAAGAACTCAATGAGGTTGTCTAGATGAACGACATTAACCTTGGAAGCATGCTTGATAATTTTTGCTATGTGGTTAATTGCTGTGGATGGATCACCCTCAAATTGTGGCATATTTTGCATGAACTTTTAATCCAGGCCATTTGGGTACCCTGGAACCCATGTGATATCCAAGGCAAGAAACCACTCATGAAGCCTTTTAAAATCCATTGATATTTATATATTGATATCATGGGAGTCGCTAAGGTGAACTAAAATTGCCTTAACAAATGCTTGGTTCACCCTACAAGCATTGACTTTGAGGTTCAATGAAGAATTAGGGCTTCGTGTCGCTAAAAAGATATGTCAATAATGTCGTATGAAGAATAAGACACACGTCTCGTGTCCCTGACAACAACACTAAAATGCTATCGCTCAAACTAGCAAGGGTCCTAGGAGGGGATCCTATAGAGCAACTACTAGGTTAAGGGGCAACAATGGAGCGATAACCCATTGTCACCTTAGCTAAGGCGTCCTGTTCTTTACAGAATTTCATCGATGGGAGGAGACTTGGTATAAGAGGAATCACAATGATGAATGGATCAATGATCGGATAAGGAGTGATTCCTAAAGCCTATTCACAAGAGAGAATCAATTAAATAGCTAACTTGCTTGAGAAGCAAGGTGATGGGCTCTCTAAGAAGGGCTATGAGGATACCTTGGCCTAGGGTTGGAGGATATGCCTTAACAAGGGGCTTTCTACCTAAGGATCCTTATGGAGAAATGGATCCTTATGGAGCAGGTGTCTTAGGCCAAGAGCTCACCCAGGAAGTCAGGGATTGGATAGCAAGGGTCAGCCCAACACTTTGGGGGCATTTCTGGGAGGATTTATAGGCAGTTTCCAGTAGGCCGAGTTTTGGTAGTTGCAGCTGAGGTTGGGCTCCAAGGGGGTCGAATTTCAGAAGTCTAAACCAGCCAAAATCCTTTCTTAGTTTTTCTGGGTTTTTGACAAGGATCCCAAATATAAAGTTTCATAATTTTCTGAGCACCAGAGGTGGGGTTTTAAGCCGTATCTTTGCAGCAGACAATGTAGAATTGTTGGGGATTGAATAGTGCCTTTGGGGGTCGATTTTGGGAAGTCCAAATCGGGCCAAACCATTTCTGGGTTTTTGTGGGTTTTGGCCAAGGAGTTTGTGGCTGAAGTTTCATCATTTTCTGAGCACCGGAGGAGGATTTTCTTGCAGTCCCTTTCCAGGCAGCAATGAAGTTTTTTGGGCAGCACAGAGCATTAGAGTAGTCATTTCCAGCATTTGAGATCATTGTATTATCGCCTGGGTTCTGTCACACTTTCCATTGAGGCAAGCCCAGGTGCATTCCTCCATGCTACTGTACTTGCTCCATTGATTAATAAAATGGCACAACTGGCTCTTAATTCTAGAGTTTTTATGAGCATTTGCTGATTGTTTAAAATTTTTGTGTTGTAAATCGTTTTCGCTTTGCATATCACTATTTATTTAAGTTTGGAACATTACAGTGGTATTAGAGCATGATCTTGGCCCAGATGTGGGAAATTAGCGAGAAGATCATGAAAGATTTGGGTATGAGTGCATAGTGACGGGTGAAACCGGAGACAAACCTACTGCTCAAGGGAAATCCAACATGCAGAAATTTTGGGGTAGAATTCATTGGGACGATGAGAGGTTGGCCCAGTTGAGGAGGGTGACAGACCAAACCCATCCTGACCCTTACAACAAAGACGTTAGAGGTGAGCAGGTCGTGGGGGTGCAACCATCTACATTGTGTGGGGAAAGTCGACCAGATCAGGGCACCAGATCTCCTGAAAAGGAGAAGACAAGACAAAGACGGTTAGAGGGTGAGACCAGGGGGCGCTTTTGCTGGTGGAGACCTGGCTTTACATATCAGGAGCTTGAGGAGGAGGTTGAACATGATGCTGAGAGCCCACAGGATGGTGAGGAGCACATTGATATACCCAGTGTGGCGCAAGAGTCACCTTTATTAGGGACCTCTTTGATAGCCCCAGTTGACATCCTGGTGGAGAGGATAGAGCCTACTCGCATCCATTTGTTGAGAGGGTGCCATCCCTAGATGAGATGCCAACAGTTGCTGAGGTATCTGGAGTCGTGACTGAGTTTACAGGTGATAGATGCCCACGACAGTTCCATCAGTTTCAGGCCGACCTTCTAGCATTAAAAAGGAAGGTCGCGTTAGTGCGAGAGGTGATTCTGCAACAGAACGAGGAGCTGGAGGGCATGAGAGCGGTTTGTGCCGAGTCCACGACCAAATTGACTCACGTTGGGGAGCAGTTGGATTCCCTACTAGTGCAGCTAGAGTGCACATTGGAGCATGAGAGCAGCCCTCTTCGGGCATACATAGACGGGGTTGGCAGCACTATTAGGTTACCTTGGCCCATTGGACAGAGGGAGACAGAGCTACCTAGTCAGATTGTATGTATTGACTAGGATAGCGAGATGAGACGACCTGAGTTGCACAGGGTGCAACACTCGCATGCTGGGGTTCTATTTGTAGGAGTTCGTGCATTTGATCCCTCTCTTGGGTTTGGGTGGCGAGAGATTATGAGTTGGTACCTGGTGGAGTGGACTATGGAGATGGTAGTGGACCCAGGTGGAGCTCAGCAGGAGTTTCCAGGCACTGGGGATGTTGGAAGCCCCGACTGGCATTGGGATCCGAGAGGGACTACCTATCATTTCCCATGTATGCCGGTTGACTACAATCGGGATGGTGCAGTTGACCTAGTAGTTGAGCATGCACATTTGCTAGGGGAGTCTCGGTCAGCACCAGTGGCCGACCAGTTTATGGACAAACTCTTTTGGTTTTCTTGGTATGACATTTGTACATGGGATCATTGGGTGATCAGCATACTCTGGCAGGAGTTTGTCGGAGGAGGTGGCATTGGCAGGCCACCAGACGGTGCCTTGCATGGAGTTGGGGGCTCTTCACTTTTGTGCGGGGTACAGAGGACGCAGAGGAGCGAAGCAGTGTTGGCATCATTGTTGACACATAGGGAGAGTCACTTCTCAGATCCCTTAGGGGGGACTTGGAGGGAAGATATATTCATCGGCAGGGATAATGATGCGATGGTGGAGGTGATGATACTGATCGGGTGTGGCCTGACACGTAGAGACATAGCTCTAGGCCATCATATCCAGGGATGTGTGGTCTACAGGTGGGCATGGAGATGCGTGGTGGTGTGCTGTAGTGTGTTGCACTGCGTTACGGAGTGGGAGTGCCTCACATCACAGTGAGTACATGCGGGGAGTGACAGGTGCAGTGGCACAGGTAGGAAGCAAGACAGTATAGGATCGCATAGTTGCAACTGAGGGAATCCAGCAGTGTACAGGGGTAGGCCACGGTGTACAGTGGCATGTCCAGGAGTACTGGGATGATTGGTGGTATGCAGAGGCATATGGTGCTACACAACAAGGTCTTGGGGTGTTGCCTCCAGGGACACCCATGGATGGAGATAACGGGCATACCTTTGGGTGTAGTTCACCCAGGATCGATGGGGACACAGAGGAGTGATACTTGATGGTATCTGCGGGGACTCACACTCTTGACCCTCTTCTACGTCACTTACAGGAACGTGCGATTTGGTTGTTGTCCTTTGACACTTTGGGCGCGAGCAGCAGGGGATGGGGAGCACACCCAAGATATTTGAATGACATTTGGTGTGATAGAGGGGAGACTTCTCAGCAGGGGCATCGAGTCGGTGTGCGAGCTGACAGCCACAGGTCGAGGGATGAGGTGATCGCCAACAAGGATGGCATATCATTCATCACTGATCCTATTCCTGGGGAGCTGGTCACAGGGGAGACATGTTTCACTCTTTCCACAGGGCATGTGAGCAGAGGATATCGTGTACGACTAAGATAGTTGTCCAGTATGTATCTGAGTTCTTGACATTGTATCAACATATTCTCCAGGGGGCGGGTAGCCGAACCAGTGGCGATGGTTGGCAGGAGCAGGATGGATCCGCATACACTGCGTTGATTGCGCGTATCAGATGCCCATCTATTGGTTGCATTCAGGGGGTAACTATTTGGCACACGTGGTTTCCAGTGGTCATCAGTACTACACAGTGGCAGGCACCGGACAGTTTAGCATGCCTCATATTAGTCCATGATGTATGGAGCCTATAAATGGGTGGCATGCAAGGATTAGAGATGAGGGCCAAAGGGATTTCATTGGTTTTCAGGGCTATGCCGCAGCAGGTCTACCTATGGGATGTAGGGATTCAGTTGATCGATAGATCACTCATGATGAGCGGAGTCGTGGCAAAGAGTGATATAGTTCGCTCTTGGGATGACATATGGGGGTTCAAAGAGGGTTTCATCATATGGGGAGGCAAACATTCTCTATTGTTGCAGAGGTTCGGAGTTAGATTTGGATGGGTAGGTCTTGGTGCCATGGAGATGCCCAGGCAGGATGTGTCTCGCCTCTTTTAGTATTCCACCATCGAGTTCCAGGAGAGGAGGATACTGTCTGCACACGATGGGGAGTATGACATAGTCAGAGTAGCACAACGTTAGCATGGTGGCACCATTCTAGGACTAGCAGGGAACTAGGGCGTCACAACTCTTCACAACTCAATAACCTTTAGGGATGTGCTGACTACTGCAGGGGGAGATCATACTGATCTTCCATTGGACTTTAGCGAGTCACTGATGGAGTAAGGTATTTCTGGTACTTGCACCGGGCATGATAGTGAGTGGAGCGAGGGGAGCTTCATGTTGGACAGGATGGCCTGGGATCCTGGTATTGAAGGATTCTTTCATATCCGGACAGTGCTGAGGTCAGGGGCGATTTAGTGGCACATGTGAGACCCTGGCACATGTTGCAGTCACTGTGGGGAGCAACAATAGAGAGGATGCTCATTAAGGCATTGCTTGAGGACAAGCGATTTTTGGAGCGTTGGAAGAACTTGCTGGACGAGGATGCCACCTGGGAGGGTGAGCACATATTGGAGAACCTTTGGGAGGGGAGGACTGTCATGTCCCTTCCCAAACGCATTTGTAACAGGGTGCTGCTACACAATTTTGCACAGTTTTGGCTAAGGGAGAGAACCCATCATTTTCGACTTAGGGACTCAGGTGGCAATTCGATTTAATTTGGTTGCTAGTGGAATGTGGGGGCCACCCACATGGGAATTCGAATCGGGCCATTCGAATAGCTTGGAGGGAAAGTCGAATAGGTGGATGGAGGGGCCCACATGAGGTAAGGGAGGCCCAAGGAGTTATAAGGAGGGAGTAGCTCTCATTTTGGGATTCTTTCATACATCTTGCAAACAAAATCACTTGACTGTTCACTTTGCTGTTTAGCTGAGACAACCGACTGTTTAGCCACGAATCTCTCAAGCGGGAGATTCAACCTCTACTTCGGGGGACCATTCGTGCTTGCCCTAGAGAGGCAGTTCTACAAGGATTTTAGGAGTTCCGGGGTAGTGACATAGCACCACCAACCAGCGCAGAGCAGGGAGTGTGTATTTCTAGGCAGCCAGAGAATACGTAGAGGGAGATAGAGGCCAACAGAGATCAGATTGTTTGTTGGAGAGTTAGAGAGCTGAGATAGCAGCAATAGACCAACATTCTTGCTGAGTTTTACAGCTAGCAGAGCCAACATTCCAACAGTTCGAATTGCTGGGCTAGGGGACAGCGCAGAGGCCACTCAACAGTTTTTCGTGGAGCTTAGGAGCAGGTGTCTTAGGCCAAGAGCTCACCTAGGAAGTCAAGGATTGGATAGCAAGGGTCAGCCCAACACTTTGGGGGCATTTCTGGGAGGATTTACAGGCAGTTTCTAGCATGCCGAGTTTTGGCAGTTGCAGCTAAGGTTGGGCTCCAAGGGGGTCGAATTTCAAAAGTCTAAACTAGCCAAAATCTTTTCTAGCTTTTTTTGGGTTTTTGACAAGGATCCCTAATATAAAGTTTCATAATTTTTTGAGCATCGGATGTGGGGTTTTAAGTCGTATCTTTGCACCAGACAGTGTAGAATTATTGGGGATTGAATAGTGTGCCTTTGGGGGTCGATTTTGGGAATTCCAAATCGGGCCAAACCATTTCTGGGTTTTGGTTAAGGAGTTTGTGGCTGAAGTTTCATCATTTTCTGAGCATCGGAGGAGGAGTTTCTTGTAGTCCCTTTCCAGGCAGCAGTGAAGTTTTCTGGGCAGCGCAAAGCATTAGAGGAGCAGTCATTTCCAGCATTTGAGATCATTGTATTATCACCTGGGTTATGTCACACTTGCCATTGAGGCAAGCCCAGGTGCATTCCTCCATACTATTGTACTTGCTCCATTGATTAATAAAATGGATTAGCTGGTTCTTAATTTCAGAGTTTTTATGAGCATTTGCTGATTGTTTAAAATTTTTGTGCTGTAAATCGTTTTTGCTTTGCATATCACTATTTATTTAAGTTTGGAACATTACACTCAAATCTACTTTCCAAACAGAGAAATAATTGACAAGAGATCTAGTGAGAAAAATCTCACTCCCACTGGTGATCTGACACTGAACTTGGCTCAAGATGAACTGTCCCTTGTTGCCTCTGCATCCCACAACTTGGACCAACGTCTCTCTCGCTAACTGATCAATTGCTATCTGGAAAATCGATCTTCCTGGCCTACGAGCTCCCACTCCAGATTCTAGCATTGAATTTCAACTTCTCCTTAGCAAAATACGGATCTCCCTCTGAAGCTCTGCGTTGCCTCTTTGTGGCACTCACTGCCTCTCCGCTATGCACTCACCGGACTGGAGAAACTTCTTTCCGGTCTTACTATCCCTGCCCCTCTTACTGCTTCGACTTCACTGAATCACATCCGGCAATTGATTGCTGCTACTTTGGAGTTTGATTCCCTGCAATATTGAATTCCTTGTCTCTCAAGTGTGTTCTCCAATGCCCATTGAATTTCTTCTTATAATCTCTTGTTGAGACATCAACGACCAAGATTAAAACATAATCGATGGCTAAGAGTAACTAGAACTCGATCCATGTCTTCTATAAGATTCTTGTTGATTTGGGGTAGCATCGGATGTGCTGTAGGTATCAAATTTTGTAGGGAGGCTTGGGCACATGTATTCCAAAGAACCCAGAAAGCATTTTTGGAAATTCCACCCAGAAACGATTTTATTAAAATAATTAATATTTTTTAATGGGACCCTAAGTCTAAACTTAGGAAATTAAAAATATTAATGGGTATTAATCCAATTGTGGGTGTAACTTCTAGAAGAAGACGAGGATCAAGCTAATAAAATGATCTTAGCCATTGATTAGTTTTAAAATGGGTCGTTGAATGTCAACGAGAAGATTATTTAAGGGAGCTTGAGGGTCATTTGGAAAACACACCGAGAGATCAAGAGATCTAATTTTTGAAGTGAGAAGCTCTCAGGAGGAAATTATGATCGAGGAGATTTCTTGCAGAGAGGGGCAGTGAGTATCCAAAAGAAGGAAGTTTTCCTGGGCCGGAGAGTACTAGTCAAAGAGAGGGAAGAACGACGTTCAGAGAGAGGTAGAATTTGGCCCACACAGAGATGACACACTGGCAATGCAGGCCTTAGAGGGAGATCAAATTCCTGTTGAGGAAATTGAGTTTCAGTAGTCGGGAGTCGTGATGTGAGATCGAGAGGCAGAGATTTGGATTTTCCAGTCAGCAGAGGGTTTGGAGAAGGAACAACTTGATACCCAGCAGGGGTGACGCAAGAACTGCCTGGGAGTGACGCAGTTTTGCGCAGAGGCTCCAGTTCAGCGTGATCAGACTCAGATTCTCCCAGTGATAGGATGAGATCATTTCACCATTCATTTTGTCCAGTTTCCCTCTGTATCAGATTGCTAATTGAGCATCCAAGAATTGTACTCAGATTTTCTCCTGCATAATAATAAAACCCTCAGATCTGCTACACCGGTTTTCCCACATTGGGTTTTTCTGGGGACATTTGTCCAAAAATAACGGTGTCATTTGTGTTGTATTTTCTATCTTTCTTAGTCTCTTGTTTCTGCATAATATTTAATTAAGTGAATGCCGCAGTGTATGTATTACGATATTTGCTATAGGAAACTGCAAATAATTTGTTTAAAGGAATTTAACAAATAGGAGTAATATCATCAGTTGCTGTAGTAGGGATTCCGCTAGAGGAATTTTCACAATTCTCACCATGACTTAATTAATACCCTCTAATTAATCAATTTTCCTAAGTTTAGACTTAGGCACCATTAAAAAAAGATTAATTATTTTAATTAAGTCGTCTCTAGGTGGAATTTCCAGAAATGATTTCTGGGTTTTGGAGAATACATGTATTCTAGCCTCTCCACCAAATTTCGTGGCTAAAACACATCTGATGCTACAAAAACTAACACTCCCTCTTAGCGAGGAATGTGTTATAGCGTTGCAACCCACTGAAGCAACAACCTGTCTCTGCACCACCTCCTGTTACATTGCTAATGTCTGGCTGCTGCTGCCCACCAACTACTGCGCAACTCTGATAAATGTTGCATCCGTGTTGTTGCTGGCCTTGCTGAACTGCTGCCAACACTGCATCTGCATTGCAACTCCCTCTCCATCTGCTGTTGTTGCAACTGCAACAGAAAAGCATCCAAAATACTGAACCAACTGTGGTCAATATGATGCATTTGTCACCCGAGTCTTAACTGCTGCTAGACTCTGCACTGCCATTGAAGCCTCTGTGTTGCTGCTGACTCTGCTCTATGCCATCTGCACTGCTGCCAACTCTGCACTGCGCTGCCAAGTATCTGACTGCTACTAGCTACTGCATCTATCACTCTGGCACCTGACTGCACCAATTGCCACTGGTCCATTTTGCTATTGCATGTTTTGGGCTCCCGTAGCAAGGTATTGATTCATGAGGTGGACCTCCTCAAGAATCCTGCCCATCTGTAGCTCTCTGGGGCTACAAAATCAAATCTCCCCACCTCACTCCTGGAGGTATATCGGTGATCATGGCAAACTCTTCCTCCAATCTAGAGGACAACCTGTCAATCTCTGCGGATGCAGCCTTCTGATCCTGCTTCTCCTCCTTGTCCTTCTTTCTGAGAGGACATTGAGTGCTGTTGTGTACAAGCTCATCACATTTGAAGCATTTCACCTTGGAAATGTCCTTCTTCCTCCGGCGCTGCGCTGCTGCCCCTTTGATGTGAGGGCCACATCCTCCTCTTCCTTTCCTTGCTTCTTCCCACTGCTGCTGCTGCTGCAAGTGATGGTGGTCTTCACCAAATCTCGCCTCATCTCCTCTTGTTGCAGATCAACTCACATACGATCCCAGTTTGGCAACTTTTCTCTGCCCAGAATACTCTGGACGAAGACTTGCCACTCTTCGGAAACGCTGTTTAGAGCAAACTGCACCAACTCAGTAGGCTAAGGCGCTGACCCTACTGCAACAATTGATCTCAGATATCCTGAAGCCTAGTAAGGAATGGGTCTATACGCTCCCCTTTCTGCATCCTCATGCATCTCAGCTTCTCCTCAAGATACATCTTCTGCTGCTCTGAAGATCCCTCGTATAGCATAGCAAGTGCTTCCCACATCTGCCAGGCAATATCTTTGCCAGCTATGTGAGACATCACGTGATCTCGAACCCCATCAAGAATCAACCTCTTTGCCTTCGCCATCTCCTCCTTGTAGGCCTTAAGCGGATCTGCATTTGCAGGTACAACTACTACGCCATTGATATAAGCTTTGAGATTGTACTCATCTAGAAGACAGGAAATTCTTGCCTTCCAGGTCATGTAGTTGGAGGCTTCGTCCAACCGATCCTGATCTCTTAGCCCTGCTGATGCCATCTCTACAAAAATCTCGAATTCGTCCTCTTCTCCTTTGTATAGCTGCTGACTGGCTTTTCGTACTCCCTGTTGTAGTGGGCAAATCTACTCACAACTACTGCTGCTTTGCTAGGAAAATTCGAACTTCTGGGCTAGAAGTTCCCTAAGAAAGGAATTCACTCAGTGTGTCCTCTTCCTTCCTCCTCACACTATTTTGCACTAGCAAACTGCAGCAAAATAACTACGTCCTAGTTGAAGATCTGCTCTGCAAGGAAAATGTTGCTGCTCCCTCTGTGTTTGGTAAGCTATGATCTGGAAAATCTAATTTCTCTGTCGACTCTCTCAGAGAAATAAATTTTCCTCAAAAATTGATCCACCTGGCCCAAGGATTGCACTGCCTCTTGAGGATTTCGAACTGCTGCCTCTGCAAAGATTTGAAATTCCTCCTTCCTTCTGCTACTGAGTTCTTTGACTTACGATTTGTTTGCTCTAATACCATGTGAAAATTCAGAAACCCTGAATCCTACTGCAACAACTGATTAAGTTTCTTCTATTTGTTAAATAACTTGAACAAATTATTTACTGCATTCTACGGTAAATATCGAAACTAGTACACTGCGGCCTTCACAAATACAATATTGCGGAAGAAAAAATAATGCTGGAAGAATAGAATCACACACAATAATACACTGTTATTTTTGGACTAATGTCCCCGGAAAAACCCAACTTGGGAAAACTGGTGCAGCAGCTGAGGGTTTTATTTATTATGCAGTAGTAAATTTGAGTACAAATCTAGGGAAGCTCAAAATCTAGCTTTCCATATAGAGAAATAACTAACAAGAGATCTAGTAAGAGAAATCTCACTCCCATTGGTGATCTGACACTGACCTTGGCTTAAGATGAGTTGTCCCTTACTGCCTTTGCGTCAACATACGCAGATCTGTGTCCCACAACTCGAACCAACGTCTCTCTCGCTAACTGATCAATTGCTATTTGGAAAATTGATCGTCCTGGCCTTCGGGCTCCCACTCTAGCTTCTGGCACTGAATTTCGACTTCTCCTCAACAAAATACGAATCTCCCTCTAAAGCTCTGCACTGCCTCTCTGCTATGCACTCATCGGACTGGAGAAACTTCCTTCCGGTCTTATTATCCCTGCCTGTCTCTTACTGCTTCGACTTCACTGAATCACCTATGACAACTGACTACTACTACTCTGGAGTTTGCTTTCCCAACAAAATCGAATTCCTTGTCTCTCAAGCATGTTCTCCAACCCTCATCGAATTTCTTTTTATAATCTCTTGTTGAGACATCAACGACCAAGATTAAAACATAATTGATGGCTAAGATTAACTAGAACTTGATCCATGTCTTCTTCTAGAAGATTCTCACCATGACTTAATTAACACCCTTTAATTAATCAGTTTTCCTAAGTTTAGACTTAGGTACCATTAAAAAAAGTTTAATTATTTTAATTAAGTCGTCTCTAGGTGGAATTTCCAGAAACAATTTCTGGGTTTTGGAGAATACATATTTTCTAGCCTCTCCACCAAATTTCGTGGCTAGAACACATCCAATGCTACAAAACCTAACATTGTGATATGTCGGGATTCCACCATCGGATTGTGTTGAAATTTGGAGGACCCCTTGAGAAGACCCCAACGCAATTGTGGACCAATTTTCAAGGTGTTTGAACTTTGGATGGCTACAAAAGGTTTCATGTGATGCCCTAGGAGACCTTCTGGGGTTAGGCCTAGAATTTGGAAAAGTGAAGAAAAGAGACGGAAATTTGACCACCGAAGGGATATGAGGATCAATGCCTTATTGCTTGGACTTCATGGAGTCAAGATACACATAGATTGAGAATTTTCGTGTGCTAAGGAGCCCTAATTGATCTTTGCTAGCCTTTCCAAGGGAAACAACTAGGTCAATAGGGATTTATGCTTCAAATTTGCCAATGAGATGAAGTTTCAAGGTCTTTCAACCTAAGAGATGCCTCTAAGAACATTCACCCGCTCTCTTCAAGTACAACGCATGCATTAAATCACTTATTCAAGGTTCCCAGAAGAATTTCGCATTTACCTTAACCCATACAAGAATAATGTTAATCATAACATACAGTAAGCCAGTAAAATAACAAGAATAACATCAAAATTCGACTTACATGAGAGAGAGAGAGTATATACATTCATAAACTTTGCATTAGCAAGGAGCTCCAAATACAATAGTGAAAATCCAAACAACATAGTGCATTAAGAAAGCTCCAGAAATTTAGCCCAGCAAAAACTGCGAAAATCTCTAAAGAGATACTAATCCAATCCAAGTGATGATGAGAGATTGAATCACCTCTCATCTATTTATACAATATCTAGTGAATTTGATTTAGCTAATTTGGCCTAATTAAGCCCCAAACAATATAGTAATGTGCTATAATAACACTCCTTGGTGACAAGCCCACCAATATAGCTCAATAACATAAGAATAAGCCTCTCAAGAGGGCATAATGATCAATATAGTGAGTCGTTGGGCCTTTGAGGAGGTCTAATGAAGTCTAAGGGGTGCCAAGATGTGAAAATGGACTCTAAACATAGTGGACAAGGGGTTGGCCCCTTGTTTTCCAAGCAAGAACCTGTGGTTCTCCCAAGTGGGTGTGGGGGCACAAGGACATCCTCATGGGTTTCCAAGTGGATCAAAAATGCTTGTAGACCATCTGTAAGGGCTAGGATGACGACATAAGCCCTCCCTCTATAGCGAGAGACATTCTCTAGACCTTGGAACATCTGCCAAGTGTATGGTGCAAGTGTGGAGCCAACTAGGCATAGTGAACTAGGTTCATCATCCTCATCCAAAAGGTGGAACACGAGCAATCAATGATCGGTGCAGGGGATCCATGAAGTAATCTTTACTATGGTGGAGGCCCATGGCTCTCAATGTTCACCCTACAAGTGCCCACGTGGCCCTCCGGAGGGCTAGGGCCCCATATAGGGAGACCAAGCTCCCAAATGGAAAACCACCTACAATTCTGCATAAGATCCAATGCATCCCCTTGCCCTCCAATACAGCAAGTCATCAAAATGATCAAGTAAAAGAGCTTATAAGTCATGGAATCAATGGGGCACTTCATGGTGGCATGCCCTTCCATAGTGGGCTTTTGCATGTACAAGTGTCTCCAAGCTCAATACGGGGTTAACAAAGGACACTATTAGGTGGTTTTAACCTCTAAAGGGGGTGACATGTCCATGATACATCCCTCAAATGGTAGGTGGCAGATGATATAATAATGGAGCGGAGTAGGGATAAGGGGAATCATCCAGACCACATTTCATGGTACAAGGGTAGTTGTAATAGGGGAAGGCCACACCTGGGTATATGAGTGTAGGAGGGAGCAAATCGTGGTACACGAGTTACCCCTACCTCTATTTTTCCACCCTTCTTCATATGCATTTTGCCTTTGACTGATTTTTCTTTATAACTGCTCGGGGCCGCAAGGGATGAGAGCATGATGTGTAATATATAGCAGTAGGTACCCCCTTTTAAGGTGGGGCATTTCATTGCCTACCAGGGGTTGGGACAGTCATGGGTTCCTCAATGTGGAGGGGGCTCATCTAGGGCCCATAGGAACCAGGGTGATGGCCATATATAAAGAGGTAGTACTTATGCTTGGCTTTTGCCCACGTGCTAAATTTGTGTGTCCCGACCATCTTTTGCATTTTGAGGTACATTTCCTGTTGAAAATGACCAAATTATGCTTTTTATTTTCTTTTTCGCTGCATCAACCTTTGAGGCATCGTTCCAAGCCCGACCCAAGGTGTGGGCAGGGGTGCGGGGAGGCTAACCCTATGTGGACCTAGTGGACCCATTTGGGCCCAGACGGGGAAAATGATGATTGGGGTTAAAATGAGCAGAAAGGGGCACTGTATGTCGGGAAGCGGGACCACGCAACCAAAGTCAAGATTTCTCGTGTAGTGCCAACCCTAAAGCTGGTGGCCAGTAAAGGAGATCCCACGGGATTAGGATATAAGGCTAAACACCAAATCGGGATGAGGAGACAATTGCACAGTGCTAGCTCACTCTTTCCGCTGAATCCCTCCACCAATCCATGCCAAAAAGTGTCCAAGAAAAGTAAACAAAATTATGAACTAAATTAATGAAAAGTCATACCTTTGGGGTCGGGAGGCCCACCTTCAAACATACATTCATAACAGATGGGTGAGGGACCACATGGCTGGCTCAGGTGGGGAAGAAAATGGCACATCGAGCTATCTGGTGGCTGCAAGGGGCTGTTGGCTGCATACTAGCCACAAGTAGTGGGTAACATTGTACATAATGCCAAACCAATATGTTGGGCTATACCAACATTGTCTCATCTTTGCATATATTATGATTAGGGTTTCTCATAGATGCCATTGCTACAGAATACATGGGATCATACTTGAGATATACTTCCCTCTATCATCATACATACTGTGATGCCAATGAAGCCATATATACATAACTGAATTATGATCCCAAGAGTGCCTTGCAAATACTGTACTGAAATGCCATACTTGTAATGGACAAAAATGCCATGGATACCCTACATATATATATACACATATGCTGCCAATGTTGTTATATAATGCAAAAGTGCTATATATATACCTGTGATCACTATTGAGCCACATACACATGCCATATAACTGAGCTACCAACAAAGATCCATACCAACGGAGATCCATATAATATGATGCCAATAGAAATGCATACGATGCCAACAAAAATGCATACGATTCCAATGGAGATATGATGCCAACAGAAATACATGTGATGGCAACATAAATACATGCGATGCCAACAACAGAGATAAATGAGATACGATGCCAATAGAAATATATACCAACGGAGATGCCATGCATATAACAGTATTGTGAACACAGAGATGCGATTCATTTTGTTACAGAGACAGGGGTGTGATATGCCATAGAGATGTGATCCTTATAAGAGTGTTGTACCTTTTTAATTATGCCGGGATTGAGAGAGCCAAAGGCTGTAGTAAAAAAAAGAAGAGCGAAGATCTAAGACAAGAGAGTCGTGCCTTGACTTTGACACTCAACATGAGACCCTTGTGACTTGTACCTTTGAAATCTCAGAACCATTGAGTCACACGAAACCTTAGAGCGATTATTCCATCTGTAATGCCTTTTGAGATCAACCCTATGGGGTTTAAATAGATTTTGATCTTAACAAAGGGTCACAACCCTTGGAGGACGCTGACATGAATTTGAGGCCGACCTTCACGATGAATTAAATTTCAAATTAAAAAGATTTTCCCTCCAAGGTCAACTCATATTTCAAATAATAATTATTAGATATTTTCTAAGGCCATGATAGATTCGGACCACAATTGAAATATCCTTTAATAGTCTTCTTTAATTTCTTTTATCTAGTGAAAACCTTCTTTTGGGCATGATGAACTTTTGATTGTGAAAATTCAGAATCCTCAAATCACTACTGCAGCAGCTGATTAAGTTTCTTCTATTTGTTAAATAACTAAACAAATTGTTCACTGTGTTCTACACTAAATATCGAAACCAATACACTGTCGCCTTCACTAATTAAATTATATGCCGAAACAAGAATTGAGCAAGAAGAAATAACACACAAGTGACACCGTTGTTTTTGGACAAATGTCCCCGGAAAAATCCAATGCGGTTAAACCGGTGCAACGACTGAGGGTTTGTATTATTAAGCAGTAGTTTTCTGAATACAATTCTTTGGATGCCCAAACTGGCAATCCTATATAGAGATCTAACTGGGCAAAAAGGTAGTGAGATGATCTCACCCTGTCACTGGAAGATCCGACACTAATCTGCGCTGGAGATGAGCCTCTGCACAGTACTGCGTCACACCCACGCAGTCACTGCGCCACAGCTGTTGGGACTGCGTTGCACCTCCTATCAATCCTATGCTAGTTGGAAACATCGGCCCTTTGAACTCTTGGTCTCACACCCCCGGCTCCGGCACTAGATCCCGATTGTTCCTCAGCAGAATTTCAGACTCCCTCTGAAGCTCTGCATTGCCACAGCGTAGCTCTGTGTGGCCCTGCGTCAACCTCTCTGGACGTCTTTCTGCCCTCTTTGCCTTGTACTCTCCGGATCAGGAAAACTTCTTCCGGAAAGTATCCCTGCCCTCATTGCAAGAAATCACCTCGATCACTTCTCCGACAAGTGCTGCACTGCTCTCTTGAGAAAATTGATCTCTGATCTCTCACTCGATGTATCTTCCAAATGCCCATCGAAGTCCTTCTCGTTGAGTAATCAACGGCCCAGATTAGATTCTAATCAATGACTTAGATTATTTCGACTTGATCCTCGTCTTCTTTTAGAAGTTTCACCCCCAATTTAATTAATACCCTTTAATTATTTTAATTTCCTAAGTTTAGACTTAGGCATCCATTAAAAATAATTAATTATTTTAATAAAACTGTTTTTGAATGGAATTTCCCAAAATGATTTCTGGGTATTCTTGAATACACGTGTCCTAGCCTCCCTGCAAATATTGAGGCTTAGAGCACATCCGATGCTACCAGAAATCAACACTCCCTCTCAGTGAGGAATGTGCTCTGGTAATGCAACCTGCGGAAGCATCACCCTGACTTTGTAACATCTCCCTCTGTGCTATTGATGTCTAACATCTCTACCCACCAGCTACTGCGCAATTGCTGCATTTGTGCTGCTGCTGGCCCTGCCACTGCCAACGCTGCATCTTCACTGCAACCCTTTCCAAAAGTTGGAACAACAACGAAAAAACATCCAAAATACTGAATAGGTGTTCAACATGATGCATCAATCGCTGGAGTTCTGACTGTTTCTAGTCTCTGCGCTGACCCTATGAAGCCTCTGCACTGTGCCAATTGCACTGCTGACAACTCTGCTTTGCGCTGCTCAATCTGTGGCGCTCCTAGCCACTGCAACTGTCACTCCGACACTCCTCTGCACCAACTGACACAGGTCCATCCTGCTACTTCTAATATGGGTTCTCGTAGCAAGGTATTGATCCAAGAGGTGGACTCCTCAAGGGTCTTGCCCATCTGCAGCTCTTTCGAACTACAGTACTAGATCACCCCACCTCTCCCTTGGAGGTATTTGGGCAATCATGGCAAACATCTCCTCTTCGATCTTTGCAGTTGTAGCCTGCAGATCATGTTTCTTGTCATTGTCATTCTTCTTGAGAGGACACTGTGTAGCATAGTGACCAAATTCACCACACCAAAAACATTTGATCTTCGAGACGTCCTTCTAACGCCTCCGCTGCTCCTGCTGCCCCTTTGATGCAGGGGCTGCATTCTCTTCCTCCTCCTTGGGCTTTGTCACATTGCTGCTGCTGCTATCAAGTTTTGTTAAAATTGGCAACTAGGGCCAAACTCCATGTGCGTCATCTTATTTATGGCAGCTGATATTTTTATTGGATCCCTCTCATCGAGAGGTGTAGGATTGAACTAAAGATCATCCGATTCCGATAAGTATTCATGGAGTTATGAATTTATTTATGTTATAAGACAAATTGTCAAGTTGGCCAGCAACTTGTGTAGGCTCAGAAGCCCAACCATCGTGTCTATTCAACCACTACATTTTTAGTATAAATAGAAGAGGACTTGAAGTCATTTTGACACACTTACTCTTAATGTGATCTCCTCTCCACGTCTTGGGTTTTTGAAGAAGGAGAGACACTAAAGAGTACGCTGGCCTAGTATGATGCCCTCGCTGCAGATGATGCCCTAATCCAACGCAGTCAAGAAGACTTATCTATATGCAGTTATGAAGACTCATATACGTTGGTCATAGAGACATCTATCTGGCGTAAATAGAGACACCTATACGCAACAAGGAAACCTGTTCACGCAGCCATGGAAGACAGAACTCGTAATTGCTTCTGAAATTTCGCTTAGAAAAAGAGTCGCAGTAGGGTTAAGGAGCCGCAGATCAGTGGGTTAAGAAGCCGCAGTAAAGGAGGATCATATCTCAGAGATCCGCAATCAAGAAAGGAGAAATCTCACATGGAGAAACAAACCTACACCTAGGGTATGATTGCACCTTGTTTGGGGTATAGGTTCAGTCATGATCTCAGCTAAATAAAGCAGAAGGACATCGTATCATGAACGCTGCAGGTCTAGACTCGGCATTACAGTGATAGACCTGTTGTCGCACAGATTGTCATGACAACGCTCAAACCGGGGGCTGTCACCCTGATCCCCGATCTCTCCGTTTAAGCCGTCTCCCGCGGCTAAGGGGGGTAGACCCTATGAGATGAATGAAGACCAACTGTGGACCAGTTGGATTGGGAGACAGAACAAGGCGATTTAGCACTTGATTGATTTAGAAATTAATGTACCAATGCCTTATGGAGTTAATGATGATTATTTATTAAATGTTGCAGAAGTATAAACCATGCAAAACAATCATTTATCATCAAATAACCCAGACGATGTAAGATATTTAACAAATGCGCAACGCCTTAATGATGATCCAGCAATTAAACTTCAAGAAAAATCAAATGCTTTAAATGATCATAAAATTTAAATGCTGACCAGCTACCACTTTCACATAGCTAACTTTAAATAAACTTTTAAGTGTATTTAACTATAGAAAAGTGGAACATAGATACCACGAAAGACAACAAACATGACCTTTCAATTTTTTGTTAAGCCTTTTCAAAATATTTTTTAATTTTTATATTTTTTAAAACAAAATTAAACTAAACCAAACTAAATTAAAATTAAATCCTAAAATCAAATAAATCTAACAAATTAAAACAAAATATGAACCCATTAAAAACTTAATTTTTTTTATGATTTTTTATCTTTATAATTTTTTGATTCTTAAATAAAATTCTAAGATTAAGATAAAACAAAACTAATATCTAAAAATCTAAACAAAACTCCAAAAAAAGGCCTAAGGATCAATTTTTTTCTTTTTGCTTTGTTCATTTATTCTAAACTATAGAAAAAAAATCAAACTTAATTTAAAAATCTAAAACTCAAACCTTTATATGAAACAAAAATTTAAAATTTTTATTTTTTGAAACATGACTAAAAGTGAAACGGATCTAAACTAAAACAAAAATTTAAAACTAAATCTAAAACTAAAATCAAAGTCTAATCTAATTTATGAAAATTGAATTTTATTTTATTTTTATTTTTATTTATTATTATTATTTTATTATTATTATTTTTTATGAAAATAAGCCCAACCAATAACCAAAAGTAAAAATTGAATTCGTAATTTGAAACTATGGGAAATTTAAACTAAACTAACGTGCATATGAAAACCTCAACCCATAAAAAAAAATCATATTTCGTTTATGGCTCTGCAGGTTAGCGTGAGAGCTCAATGACTGCAGCGTTCGAAGGGGAGAAGGTCGAGGAGGCAGGTGGAATGCACAAATGTGCAAGTTTGGAGCAGTGGAGAGCAAGTATGACTGCGTAGAGGAGGCAATGAGGTTGATCACACTGAGGGAATATTGCGTTTGGAGAAGAATGGTGGCTCGACAGAGGAGGGGAGGGAGTGGCAGCGTAGATTGGAGTTTGCACAACGTAAGGCGCCAGATGAGAGCAGCTCAGTCATCTAGGTCCAGCACTGTGATGGTACAGCATGGTGCTAAATGGTAAGGTGCAGCAAATGGACAAAAGGCAGCACTATGATAGGTGAAGGAGTCACCTTAGAGAATCAGTTGAAGCAATATGTCTTCAACTGATCTCATGCGATATCAAAAGTCAAAATATTGACTTCTATTGTAAATGTACTATCTCTCTCTGCTGAACTTTGAAGAACATAAAAGAAGAATTGATCAAGGGCTTCCCCACATTGGGGTTTGTCCCTGGCTGGCACCACATCTTGTGTTCTCTTGTCTTGGCTTGTCTTCTGCGATTTATATTTATGTTCTATCTGCAGTTTACTTTAATGCTGATGTGATTTCTAATCTGGAAAAGACATTGAGCTAACTATGAAAATTGAAATAAATTGCTCTTGCATAGAACATACCTAAAATTAACATGGTATTAGAGTTGAGGTGAAGACAATGCCCAAGCAAGAGTGAAAGAGCAATCACCGAAGACAGTCGGGACAGGACGAAAGAATCAGTGGATTCCTCATCCCTCTTCAAATTCACCGAGGGTGAAGTCTAAGCAGAGAATATTATCAGACTGGCGCAGCGGAACATTTTGATGGCCTACCTTAGAAGACCGGATCTCAGGGTGGAAGGAAAGACAGATAACTAGTTCGGCCATTATGCAAAGGAGTATCCGAATCGCAGGACACATCACTTGATGATGATAACAATCATTCCAGGGTGATCAAAGGAATGACAGGTAATGTAGGTCATCAACGAAATGGCCGACTCTTCATAGAACGCAAGGAACCCCAGGTATGAAGAATCAAATGTTGTTACTGTTAAGATAAAGAAGTGTTATCTTGTATTGGCCCTCTCTTTCAGATTCTGGCTTATTGATTGTAGTGCTTCAAGGCACTTCATCGGATAGAAGGGTGCACTCTCTAATTTGGTAGAGATGGAAACAATCGTGGAATTATACTTGGAGCCAATGCCACCTATCCCAAAAAAGGGTGTAGGGAATGTTACCTCTAAATTGAATGAGGGTAACTCGATTCATTTACAGAATCTCTTTTATGTACCTGATTGCAAGAAGAACCTTGTGTCCATTTCAGCAATGGAATTCGAAGGTTTCAAGGTGGCACTCGTCGATGGAAAGGTACGTGTTTTCAAGATGTTTTTGAAGTTCAAGGTTGTATCAAGTTACAGGAAGTCCACTGGGACCATGTCCATTGACACATAGCACCGGAGGTCTGTGAGTCAGATGGTGACAGGGAAGCTTGAATTCAAAAAGAGCATGAAAGTACATGTCTGAGATGTACCAAAGGAAAATCTTACAAGGGGACCATTCCCCTCATGTAGCAAGTCCACAGGTTTGGAATAACTCCTGGAGTTTGAGATTCATAAAGAGGAATCTCATGTATACAGGTGGAAGAAAGCCCTCTATGGCTTGAAGCAAAACACCTCGGGCATAGCATGAGAGGATTGATAGCTGTTTGATGAAGCTGAGATTCACTAGGAGTGAAATCGAACCAAACCTTTACTCGAAGGTTGTGGATGATAGACCTCTCATATCGGCACCTTATGCGGACGACCTATTTCTGACAGGTGCAGACCCTCTCATTTGCAGAAGTAAGAGGAAGTTGGATTCCGAATGTGAAATGATAAACTGCAAGCCTGTGACTACCTCGAGGATCTTAACTTTCAGAAGTTATATGGTAGTGATGTCGGACCATATTTGGGAAATGCCTCTGAGTTTCATAAACTCATTCGCGTTGATGTTCTTGGTGAACTTCTGTCTAGACATATGTTTTGCAGTTAGCATGGTGAGCTCATATTTGGTTCAGCCTCACTGGATTGGTGCCAAGAATCTTTTGAGATATCTTCGGGGCACAATCTCTCATGGATTGAGATGCATTGCCAGAAATATGAAACTGCATGATTATTCGAATGTTGATTGAGCAGGCAGTGTGGTGGACCGTAAGAGCGCTTCCGGGTGCTGTTTCTCCTTGGGATTTGCTTCGATAGTCTGGATGATGTGTTCTCCATGCCGATTGTGTAGCAGGATGATTAGTTCTCCTGTGAGGTCTGGATGATGTGTTCTCCATGACGATTGTGTAGCAGGATGATTAGTTCTCCTGTGAGGTCTGGATGATGTGTTCTCCATGACGATTGTGTAGCAGGATGATTAGTTCTCTTGTGAGGCCTGGATGATGTGTTCTCCATGGTGATTGTGGAACAGGATGATTCGCTCTCCTGTGGGCCAGGATGATTAGTTCTCCGTGGCATCCACTGGACAGGATGATTCGCTCTCTTGTGGACAGGATGATTAGTTCTCCTGTCGAGGCATCCTACCCATGCAGTCTGGGACTCATGGGAAGTACCTCTCATCTGATCAATGAGCAGGGAAATGAGGATAGGGACCATAGTAGTACCGATGGACGCATCGTTGTATCTACCGTACTCCCTATGCTAGGATGACCTTCATTGATCTGGTATCAATGATACTGGTCTGGGACCAGTTGTAGGAGTTGTACCCACTATGACATTGACTTCGGGTCAGTTGAGCACTGGTCTGGGACCAGTGGTACACACTCTGAGACTGACTTCGGGTCAGTGGAGAATGGTATGACACGTTCTCGATCAATTCTTCTTCTTCATGGTTCAGTAGAGCTAGCAGCGCAGAGCAGAGGCAGCAGAGCTGAGCAAAGCTAGCAGAGCTGGGAAGAGCTGAGCAGAGCAGTGCAGGGCACTGATGGCAGAGATAGTACAGTTGGACATATGGATCAGCGGATGGAGTTCTCCCTAGTTGAGAGGGAGTGTTAAAATTGGCAACTAGGGCCAAACTCCATGTGGGTCATCTTATTTATGGCAGCTGATATTTTTATTGGATCCTATTAGCTCTGCTATAATTTTCAGTGTTTAAAGGTCAACTTCAGGGCTGATGATTGGTTTGTACCGAGAAGGGTGCTCGTAGCTATTGGTTTCTTTTGCCCTTTGTTCTCCTTTAAAACTCTGTTTAATCCTGTGTTTTCTCTAAGCCCCGATTTCTCTGCTTTGTTTCCAAAATTTCTTCTTTCCCTTGCAGCCTTTGTTTTTTTTCACAAACTCTGTATAGCTCCTTTTCTTTAGGCCTCGAGCGCTAAACTTATGAGCCCGCGCTCATGTGACCCACCCCTCCATAACCCTTCGCAACCCTTTTCCCGCACATTAAACATTATGCATCTTCCTCGACATCTGACCGTCCATCGCAGATCTGACGGCTGACGCATCCCCTGATCGCGTGACTTGCGCACACGATAACCCGCGGGGGCGGTGGTTTTGGGCTGCCACGCGTCACGAATCTGTTGGATCACGCCTTCATGTACGTAAACCGCCCAACGCTGTAAAGCGGTGCGGGGAAACCGCCCGCCCGCGAAACCGCCGATTCCTCGCTCGTTAATGGTCGTGCATCTTCTGCGTGTGATCACTGTCGGATCTGTCGCGTCCAGATCCGATGGCCCTCATCGTCCTCGCCTGTCTGCCTCCCGATAGCTCCTCCTGATGTGATCTCCGCCGTTGATCTATATGATCCGACGACCCACATTTGATTTCTGTTCTTCCCGATAACCATTGCGAAATGTTTCCCGCCAACGCTCTTCACAGTTCAGCCATCAGCTACCTGTACTTCGCGCGTTAAAGCTCCAACAACTGCAATTAATCAACAACATGTCCGAGAAGGAAAAAGGACTGCCTCGAGCAATTAAAAAGCATTGAATAGTTATGGGTTTCATGCATTTTTCACTCTACTTGTTCAGGAAGGACCGCAGAGCACCAGAACGATCAAATTCATCCATTAAAGCAGTCAAACTGCAGCAGAGGCCCATCTCAAAGAATTAATGTGGTTGGTGGTCCATTAAGACACCTCCACGCTTAGCATAGTAGAGATATTTTGTAATCAACCTCCATATATACTCAAAAGACAGAATGTAATAGGTTGATGAGTGTTATTTTGCTGTAAGGTTCAACTTCTGGAGATTGTAACTGCTGTGATACCTGTAGCGTCTGGTCTTCATTTTCAGCTAATGCAAGCTTCTTTCGCTGTTAATTGCTCACTGTCCACTTATTCTCCTTGTTCCAGGTTGTGCCTGTTTTGCATTTATTCATGTGCTGTTAATGTTTAGCATTAGAGGGGTTGTCATCCCACCTCTGTGTTAGGATTTAGCATGTATCATTGAATTTGTTTGCAGGTTTTTGTTATTTTAATGCCAGAGAGCTGTCATCCTGTCTGTGTATTAGAAAACAGATTTACAGACCTTTTAACTGGTTGCAGCCGGCCATCACAGGGTCCTATGAATTTGCTGGTGTGGTTAGTCTTCTCCATCATCACATTTTCTTTAAAACTGTGAGTAATTGGTGGTCTAAAGCCTTGTAGTCTGGGGGTGTTCACCCATGTTTGGGGTTAAGCATAGTAGAAGTGGTTATCTGGCTTGAATATGCAGCATTTCTTTCATTCATCCACCATTTATCCAACTTTTTGTTGAGTTTGTAATGTTCCCGAGCATCTCTGATATATAGCCTAGGAGAGTTTCTTGGGGTGATAACAGATCCCTCTCATCGAGAGGTGTAGGATTGATCTAAAGATCATCCGATTCCGATAAGTATTCATGGAGTTATGAATTAATTTATGTTATAAGACAAATTGTCAAGTCGGCTAGCAACTTGTGTAGGCTCAGAAGCCCAATCATCGTGTCGATTCAACCACTACGTTTTTAGTATAAATAGAAGAGGACTTGAACTCATTTTGACACACTTACTCTTAATGTGATCTCCTCTCCACATCTTGGGTTTTTGGAGAAGGAGAGACACTAAAGAGTACACTGGCCTAGTATGATGCCCTAGCTGCAGATGATGCCCTAATCCAATGCAGTCATGAAGACTTATCTATACGCAGTTATGAAGACTCATATACGCTGGTCATAGAGACATCTATCTAGCGTAAATAGAGACACCTATACGCAGCAAGTAAACTTGTTCACGTAGCCATGGAAGACAGAACTCGTAATTGCTTTTGAAATTTCGCATAGAAAAAGAGTCGAAGTAGGGTTAAGGAGCCGCAGATCAGTGGGTTAAGAAGAGCTGCAGTAGGATTAAGGAGCTGCAGATTAGTGGGTTAAGAAGCCGCAGTAAAGGAGGATCATATCTCAGAGATCTGCAATCAAGAAAGGAGAAATCTCACATGGAGAAATAGACCTACACCTAGGGTATGATTGCACCTTGTTTGGGGTATAGGTGCAGTCATGATCTCAGCTAAATAAAGTAGAAGGACATCGTATCATGAACGCTGCAGGTCTAGACTCGGCATTACAGTGATAGACCAATCTCGGCTTAACAAGGAACCGTCTTGGCATTAGATCTCGGTTGATCTCCTTTAGCAGCCTAGACACATTGAACACCAGTGATAGATCTCTCTCTTGGATTAATGAAGACCATGTCAAATGTTAACTTAATCTCATATATATATATATATGGTACAGTCTTGTCACAATCTGAAGATAAAATAGATTTCATTGATGATAGATTCTCAGCATACTTGTGATGGGAGACATACAGTCTTACTAGCTGTCACAGTATTCAAATATAGCATAATGTAATCTTGATGTGCTACGAAGAGCAGTAACAAATATCATAGTCAAGGTCCTGATAAAACTGTGATCATAATAGACTGGAATCATGATCTCGTATTCCTGTGATCTTAGGGTGATGATCTCAGTGCAGCAAGGTGCAGAAGAGATGTGACATCAATGATCTCAGTGACAAGGATCACATTAATTATAGATCATTATCATATATATGTATATGAGCGATATCAGTAATGGGATTGCATAATGATGTAAAGGGCAACATGATCAATGATCTTAGTGTAGCAACGTGCAGAAGAGATGTGACATCAATGATCTCAGTGTAGCAAGGTGCAGAAGAGATGTGACATCAATGATCTCAGTGACAAGGATCACATTAATTATAGATCATCATCATATATATGTATATGAGTGATATCAGTAATGGGACTGCATAATGATGTAAAGGGCAGCATGATCAAGGAGCAGCATGATGATGAATAGCGCTGCATGATGATGGAAGATGCAGCGTAATGGGCAGCATGATGATGAGAGCAGATGAGAGCAACTCAGTCATCTAGGTCCAGCACTGTGATGGTACAACATGGTGCTAAACGGTAAGGTGCAGCAAATGGACGAAAGGCAACACTATGGTAGGTGAAGGAGTCACCTTAGAGAATCAGTTGAAGCAATATGTCTTCAACTGATCTCATGCGATATCAAAAGTCAAAATATTGACTTCTATTGTAAATGTACTATCTCTCTCTGCTGAACTTTGAATTACATAAAAGAAGAATTGATCAAGGGTTTCCCCACATTGGGGTTTGTCCCTGGCTGGCGCCCCATCTTGTGTCCTCTTGTCTTGGCTTGTCTTCTGCGATTTATATTTATGTTCTATCTGCAGTTTACTTTAACGCTGATGTGATTTCTAATCTGGAAAAGACATTGAGCTAACTATGAAAATTGAAATAAATTGCTCTTGCATAGAACATACCTAAAATTAACATGGTATTAGAGTTGAGGTGAAGACAATGCCCAAGCAAGAGTGAAAGAGCAATCACCGAAGACAGTTGGGACAGGACGAAAGAATCAGTGGATTCCTCATCCCTCTTCAAATTCACCGAGGGTGAAGTCTAAGCAGAGAATATTATCAGACTGGCGAAGCGGAACATTTTGATGGCCTACCTTAAGATCACTTCATTGGAAGACCGGATCTTAGGGTGGAAGGAAAGACAGATAACTAGTTTGGCCATTATGCAAAGGAGTATCCGAATGGCAGGGACACATCACTTGATGATGATAACAATCATTCCAGGGTGATCAAAGGAATGACAGGTAATGTAGGTCATCAAGGAAATGGCCGACTCTTCATAGAAAGCAAGGAACCCCAGGTATGAAGAATCAAATGTTGTTACTGATAAGATAAAAAAGCGTTATCTTGTATTGGCCCTCTCTTTCAGAATCTGGCTTATTGATTGTAGTGCTTCAAGGCACTTCATCGGATAGAAGGGTGCACTCTCTAATTTGGTAGAGATGGAAACAATCGTGTAATTATACTTGGAGCCGATGCCACCTATCCTGAAAAAGGGTGTAGGGAATGTTACCTCTAAATTGAATGAGGGTAACTCGATTCATTTACAGAATCTCTTTTATATACCTGATCGCAAGAAGAACTTGGTGTCCATTTCAGCAATGGAAGTCGAAGGTTTCAAGGTGGCACTCGTCGATGGAAAGGTACGTGTTTTCAAGATATTTTTGAAGTTCAGGGTTGTATCAAGTTACAGGAAGTCCACTGGGGACCATGTCCATTGACACATAGCACCGGAGGTCTGTGAGTCAGATGGTGACAGGGAAGCCTGAATTCAAAAAGAGCATGAAAGTACATGTCTGAGATGTACCGAAGGAAAATCTTAGAAGGGGACCATTCCTCTCATGTAGTAGGTCCACAGGTTTGGAATAACTTGTGGAGTTTGAGATTCATAAATAGGAATCTCATGTATACAGGTGGAAGAAAGCCCTCTATGGCTTGAAGCAAAACACCTCGGGCATAGTATGGGAGGATTGATCGCTGTTTGATGAAGCTGAGATTCACTAGGAGTGAAACTGATCCAAACCATTACCTGAAGGTTGTGGATGATAGAGCTCTCATACCGGCACCTTATGCAGATGACCTATTTTGACAGGTGTAGACCTTTTTATTTGCAGAAGTAAGAGGGAGTTGGATTCCGGATGTGAAATGATAAACTGTAAGCCTGTGACTACCTCGAGGATCTTAACTTTCAGAAGTTATATGGTAGTGATTTCAGACCATATTTGGGAAATGCCTCTGAGTTTCATAAACTCATTCGCGTTGATGTTCTTGGTGAACTTCTGTCTGGACATATGTTTTGCAGTTAGCATGGTGAGCTCATATTTGGTTTAGCCTCATTGGATTGGTGCCAAGAATCTTCTGAGATATCTTCGGGGCACAATCTCTCATGGATTGAGATGCACTGTCGGAAATATGAAACTGCATGATTATTCGATTGCTGATTGGGCAGGTAGTGTGGTGGATCGTAAGAGCACTTCCGGGTGCTGTTTCTCCTTGGGATATGATTCGATAGTCTGGATGATGTGTTCTCCATGACGATTGTGTAGCAGGATCATTAGTTCTCCTGTGAGGTCTGGATGATGTGTTCTCCATGACGATTGTGTAGTAGGATGATTAGTTCTCCTGTGAGGCCTGGATGATGTGTTCTCCATGGCGATTGTGGAACAGGATGATTCGCTCTCCTGTGGGCCAGGATGATTAGTTCTCCGTGGCATCCACTAGACAGGATGATTCGCTCTCCTGTGGATAGGATGATTAGTTCTCCTGTCGAGGCATCCTACCCATGCAGTCTGGGACTCATGGGAAGTACCTCTCATCTGATCAATGAGCAGGGAAATGAGGATAGGGACCATGGTAGTACCGATGGACACATTGTTGTATCTACCGTACTCCCTATGCTAGGATGACCTTCATTGATCTGGGATCAATGATACTGTTCTGGTACCAGTGGTAGGAGTTGTACCCACTATGACACTAACTTCGGGTCAATAGAGGACTGGTCCGGGACCAGTGGTACATACTCTGACACTGACTTCGAGTCAGTAGAGGACTGGTCTGGGACCAGTTGTAGGAGTTGTACGCACTATGACACTGACTTCGGGTCGGTTGAGGACTGGTCTGGGACCAGTGGTACACACTCTGAGACTGACTTTGGGTCAGTGGAGAATGGTATGACATGTTCTCGATCAATTCTTCTTCTTCATGGTTCAGCAGAGCTAGCAGAGCTGAGCAGAGTAGAGTAGAGTCAGCAGAGCTGAGCAGAGCCAACAGAGCTGAGCAGAGGCAGTAGAGCTGAGTAGAGCAGTGCAGGGCACTGATGGCAGAGATAGTACAGTTGGACATATGGATCAGTGGATGGAGTTCTCCCTAGTTGAGAGGGAGTGTTAAAATTGGCAACTAGGGCCAAACTCCATGTGGGTCATCTTATTTATGGCAACTGATATTTTTATTGGATCCCTCTCATCGAGAGGTGTAGGATTGATCTAAAGGTCATCCGATTCCGATAAGTGTTCATGGAGTTATGAATTTATTTATGTTATAAGACAAATTGTCAAGTCGGCCAGCAACTTGTGTAGGCTCAAAAGCCCAACCTTTGTGTCTATTCAACCACTACGTTTTTAACTTTTTAGTATAAATAGAAGAGGACTTGAAGTCATTTTGACACACTTACTCTTAATGTGATCTCCTCTCCACGTCTTGGGTTTTTGGAGAAGGAGAGACACTAAAGAGTACGCTGGCCTAATATGATTCCCTAGCTGCAGATGATGCCCTAATCCAACGCAGTCATGAAGACTTATCTATACGCAGTTATGAAGACTCATATACGCTGGTCATAGAGACATCTATCTGCCGTAAATAGAGACACCTATACGCAGCAAGGAAGCCTGCTCATGCAGCCATGGAAGACAGAACTCGTAATTGCTTCTGAAATTTCGCATAGAAAAAGAGTCGCAGTAGGGTTAAGGAGCCGCAGATCAGTGGGTTAAGAAGAGCCACAGTAGGGTTAAGGAGCTGCAGATCAGTGGGTTAAGAAGCCGCAGTAAAGGAGGATCATATCTCAGAGATCTGCAATCAAGAAAGGAGAAATCTCACATGGAGAAACATACCTACACCTAGGGTATGATTGCACCTTGTTTGGGGTATAGGTGCAGTCATGATCTCAGCTAAATGAAGCAGAAGGACATCGTATCATGAACGCTGCAGGTCTAGACTCGGCATTACAATGATAGACCAATCTCGGCTTAACAAGGAACCGTCTTGGCATTAGATCTCGGTTGATCTCCTGTAGCAGCCTAGACACGTTGAACACCAGTGATAGATCTCTCTCTTGGCTTAATGAAGACCATGTCAAACGTTAACTTAATCTCATATATATATATATGGTACAGTCTTGTCACAACCTGAAGATAAAATAAGATTTCGTTGATGATAGATTCTCAGCATACTTGTGATGGGAGACATAAAATCTTACTAGCTGTCACAGTATTCAAATATAGCATAATGCAGTCCTTATGTGCTACGAAGAGCAGTAACAAATATCATAGTCGAGGTCCTGATAAAACTGTGATCATAATATATTGGAATCATGATCTCGTATTCCTGTGATCTTAGGGTGATGATCTCAGTGCAGCAAGGTGCAGAAGAGATGTGACATCAATGATCTTAGTGACAAGGATCACATTAATTATAGATCATCATCATATATATGTATATGAGCGATATCAGTAATGGGACTGCATAATGATGTAAAGGGCAGCATGATCAATGATCTCAGTGCAGCAAGGTGTAGAAGAGGTGTGACATCAATGATTTTAGTGACAAGGATCACATTAATTATAGATCATCATCATATATATGTATATGAGCGATATCAGTGATGGGACTGCATAATGATGTAAAGGGCAGCATGATCATGATAATGTAAAGGGCAGCATGATCAAGGAGGAGCATGATGATGAATAGGGCTGCATGATTATGGAAGATGCAACGTAATGGGCAACATGATGATGAGAGCAGATGAGAGCAGCTTAGTCATCTAGTTCCAGCACTGTGATGGTACAACATGGTGCTAAACGGTAAGGTGCAACAAATGGACGAAAGGCAACACTATGATAGGTGAAGGAGTCACCTTAGAGAATCAGTTGAAGCAATATGTCTTCCACTGATCTCATGCGATATCAAAAGTCAAAATATTGACTTCTATTGTAAATGTACTATCTCTCTCTGCTGAACTTTGAAGAACGTACAAGAAAAATTGATCAAGGGTTTCCCCACATTGGGGTTTGTCCCTGGCTGGCGCCACATCTTATGTCCTCTTGTCTTGGCTTGTCTTTTGCGATTTATATTTATGTTCTATCTGCAGTTTACTTTAATGCTGATGTGATTGCTAATCTGGAAAAGACATTGAGCTAACTATGAAAATTGAAATAAATTGTTCTTGCATAGAACATACCTAAAATTAACAAGTTTGCACTTGACTAAGTCTCGCCTCATCTCTTCTTGCTGAAGTGAGGCCCACATCCCTTCCCAATCCGACAATCTCTCTCTGCCCAAGATACTGTGGACAAACACTTGCCATTCTTCTGAGACTAAATTTAGAGCCAACCTCACCATCTCGGTGGGTTGAGGCACTGATCCTATAATTGCTAACGAGTCTCGGACCTCCTGAATCCTTGATAGGAACGGATCAATGCGTTCCCCTTTCTGCATCCTCGTGGATCTCATTTTCTGCTCCAAGTACATCTTCTACTGCTCAGAAGATCCCTGATACAACGTAGCCAAGGCATCCCACATCTCCTTGGCAGTCCCTTTGCCAACAATGTGACATACAACATGATCCCTCACTCCATCGAGGATCAACCGCTTGGCCTTCGCCATTTCAGCCTTGTACTTCTTGAGTGGATCCGCATCTACAGGTTCAACTACCACACTGTCGACATAGGCTTTGAGATTATGCTCATCCAAAAGGCAGGAGATCCTAGCCTTCCAGATCACATAGTTGGATGCTTTGTCCAACCGATCTTGATCTCTCAGCCCATTAGCTACCATCTCTGCCAACAAAATGTTGAACTGCCTCCTCTCTTCTTTGTGTTGTTGTTAGGTTGGCCTATGCACTCCCTACTGGAGTTAGTAGATCTGCTCCTCTCTACTGCTGCTCAACAATTGAGAAATCGAATTCCCCGGCTAGGAATTCTTTGAGGAATAAATTCCCTCAAAAAGTTTCTCCTTCCTTCTTCTGATGTTTTTCTGCCCAGCAATTGCTACAAAAAACTGCATCTCACTTGAAGACTGCTTTGCATTGAAGCTTTTGCTGCGCTTCTCCCTCTGCTGCTGACAAATCTTGAACTGGAAATCTTACCTCTCTATCAACTCACTCAGAGAAAGATCTTCCTTGAGAATCTTGCCCTCTTGGCCTGGACTATGCAATCCCTCCAGGGATTCGATCTGCTGTGTACGCAACACTTTGATCTCCCTCCTCTTCAATGTTGGGCTCTTCTGGTCTGTTCTCTTGCTTCACTTGCGCTCTGATACCATGTGAAAATTTGGAATCCTCGAATCACTACTGCAACAACTGATTAAGTTTCTTCTATTTGTTAAATAAATGAACAAATGATTTACTGTGTTCTACGGTAAATATCGAAGCCAATACGATGCAGCCTTCATTAATTAAATTATATGCAGAAACAAGAACTAAGCAAGAAGAAATAACACACATAAGTGACACGTTGTTTTTGGACAAATGTCCCCGGAAAAACCCAATGTGGGAAAATTGGTGCAACAGCTGAGGGTTTGTATTATTAACCAATAGTTTTCTGAATACAATTCTTCGGATGCCCAAACTGGCAATCCTATTCAGAGATCTAACTGGGCAAAAAGGTAGTGAGATGATCTCACCCTGTCACTGGAAGATCTTATACTGATCTGCGCTGGAGATTAGCCTCTGCGTAGTAGTGCATCACACCCATGCAACCACTATATTACTGTTGTTGGGACTGCACTGCACCTCCTCTCAATCCTTTGCTAGCTGGAAACTTCGGCCCTTTGACTTCCTGGTCTCACACCTCGGCTCCGACACCAGATCCGGACTGTTCCTCAACAGAATTTTAGACTCCCTCTAAAGCTCTGCACTGCCACAACGTAGCTCTACGTGGTCCTGCGTCAACCTCTCTGGATGTCTGCCCTCTCTGCCTTGTACTCTTTGGATCAGGAAAACTTCGTCCGGAAACTATCCCTGCCCCTCATTGCAAGAAATCACCTCGATCACTTCTCTGATAGCTGTTGTGCTGCTCTCTTGAGAAAATCGATCTCTGATCTCACTTGATGTATCTTCCAAATGCCCATCGAAGTCCTTATAATCTTCCCATTGAGTAATCAACGACCCAGATTAGATTCTAATCAATGGCTCAAATCATTTCGACTTGATCCTCGTCTTCTTCTAGAAGTTTCACTCGCAATTTAATTAATACCCTTTAATTATTTTAATTTCCTAAGTATATACTTAGGCATCCATTAAAAATAATTAATTATTTTAATAAACTGTCTCCGGAGGGAATTTCCCAAAACGATTTCTGGTTATTCCGGAATACACGTGTTCTAGCCTCCCTACAAATTTTGAGTCTTAGAGCACATCCGATGCTACCAGAAATCAACATTGATTGGGGCAGAGGAGTTTCCGTTTGCAAATTCTTCCTGACGCTGCCCTAATTTCAACACTCCTTATCAGCTAGGGAGGAATTTCCATTTCCATCATAAGCCTCATCTAGGATGATTCATCATAGCTACATCATGATATTTCTCGAGTGACCATATCTGAATCATAGGGAAGTTAGACAGTTGTGTCATCAACAAGATCCATTTCGTATCACCTCATGAAAGAAGAGGAATGCATAACTTATGTTAGGGGAGATCAACCCTCCAAACCCTACCAATCTCAAAGACATATTCCATAGGTAAATCAATAAGACATCCATCTCAACCTAACTCGATCATTAGTTGAACAAGAAGAAGAATCATCATAGGGAAGCTTCGACTTCCACCTTATCAACTTAATCATCATCATAGGGGAGCATCTGACTTCCACCCTATATCTAATAATCAATTCATTCATTCATCACGGTTAATAACCCATATCTCATCTCGACTCATCTCCATCTGTTTAACAATCTCGAATCTAAAGAAGAAGAAGAATCTGACTTCATAGGGGAGCCCTGCTCAAACCACAACAACCTAAAAGAGCCTAGCTTAATCCGGAACAAGATCGGGGAGCCTTGCTCAACCTGGAACCACATTGGGTAGCTAAAGCTACCACCCTCTATCGAGCAATAGGTGAGATACAACTTACCAAGCAAGGATCACAACCATCCCATTGTGCAGTTAAATGGGCAAGATACCACTTGCCATAAGAGGTAAGGATCACAACCATCCTATTACTTGTCGATGTTCCCAACATCGACCCTTGAAAGTCACGTGGTAGAACACCTGCATCATAATCCGAGTTTGGGTGAGATACTCGACTTACCAATGGTAAGGATCACATGCCCCAAGCCTCCTCAACCCATTGGCCAGATGGGGAGGGACAATCCCAACAAGCCTGGCTTGTGGGTATGATGCCAACTAGGGTTACGGGTATACTTTGCTAATCCTGATAGAGGGAGATACCCGACTTGTCATGAAAGGAAAGGATCACACACACCCACAATAGGGGAGATACTTGACCTACTACAAGAGTAGGGATCACACACACCTATTGTTTAGAGATCCCTCAACCCTAGGAGCACTCAATGCTCCATTCCACACCCTGGGAGCTCAACAGGCCGGAAGAGCTATGCTTAGTGTTCTCGATCAATGAGGACCTCTTCCTTTCATTAGTGCCTTCACTAGGATTACGGCTGTTAGTCCTAGCCATAATGCATGACATTGAGAGATCATCTGGTTAACCGCAATCATACATGCTGTAACTCAAGAATCCAAATGTCTGCTTGCTCATCAATCAAGAAGGTGATGGAGTCTCATGCCTATTTCTTCATCATATACTGGATATCTGATCTGTCATGAAACACATGATTCTCTGTATGTTGAATCTTAGAATAAGTCATAGTCTATTACAGTCATGCCCAACATATGTTTAGAGAGCAGCCAGTCATCAATGTATACAAAGTGCTCAATATCTGCTTAAACAGATCATTGAAGAATCATGTTGCCTTATGGAGAACTTAGTGCAGCAGTGCTTTGTTTTCTTGTTTATATGGGACATCAAATCCAATATTATGTTAGAGCAAATGCATGACATAAAGAAAGGAATACCTTATACATCCTTACTCCCTCTCACACAGGGAGGCAACAACCATAAGCAACAACATTTTTTTCCAGTCCATGAAGATGTCTCTGTGCTATATATATATATTCGGACTCTATCTAGCTTAGGGTATGTTGACCACTAGAATGGCCCCTGATGATTATATGAAGACTCCATGCCCAAGGAGGATCCAAAGGACACTTGTACCATCAGATATCATCAGTCAACGGAGTTTTTTAACTCTACTTCTATCTTCTTATCATCTTTCTTGTACCCAGATTCCACACCTTGCGGGGAATTGTAATAAGTGATACTAGTAATGATGATTTTTTGAGTCTGTAACAGGCCTAGGATGTTTGGACTCGATCAACAAACGAGTACACCTTGGAGTGTTTTTTTATCTGGTTAATTATCCCTTGTTTTTCAGAGGCGGATAATTTTCTGGGTTTTTTCACTCACGTTTTACCCCAAAACCAGGGTGACGATTTGAAGGTTGAGCCCCTAACACATCTTAGTGTCTAAAGCCGATGTATCTTACCATACTAGATCACACAAAAAATTTCGTGGAATTTGGTTAGGTCTAGGTAGTCATTTTTTAATTTTTTAGATTTTCCGCATCGCTGAAATTGCTAATAAAATTGTATTTGTAATGTAATAAGTGATGTTAAGAGAAGTTATATGGGGTATGAGTCATGAAATTTGCATCTCTCATCCTCAAATTTCTACTATGACACACTTTGATGGGTTAAAAATGTGTTTTGAACCCTCAAAACCCATTTTTCCTAAGTTTAGTGGGAAATTTGGCAATTAATTAAGCTAGAAATTAAATAAATGGAGAAAAATAAATATCCACACATGCTAAATGTTGTGGAAATGAGGTGGAAAATTATGTGGGAGTTAAGTGAAGTCCCAAGGTGATGTGGACTCCTAAAATTAAGGAAATGACACGTGTTCAAATAAAATCGAATTTCTGGTATTAAAGGAGAACGCTGCTTACTTGGAAATTCGAATTTGTGAAGTTAATGCGCATTTGGGAGGATTTGGGAGAATATTTGGTGGATATTTTTGTGGGAAATTGTCCCCACATGGGTTACTACCCATATACACTTGTCATTCTATCATAAAATTCGAATTTGACACATAAGGGAAGAAGAAAATGATGCCCACTTGCCAGAATTCGATTTTTACACTTGGCATTGGAGCTCCATTCAACAAATTCGAATTTCTCTTTGGGATTGTCAGTTCATGCCACTTGTTTAATCACTTCTACATTGGGATTGGCTCCAATTCCATTTGTCATTGTCATTCTTCATTGGGATTTGCTCCCAACTCTCTATATAATAGAGCCATGGGCTCTCATATTGTATCATGTAATAAGCTATTGGGCTTGAGGAAACTCTGTCATTTTGTACTTGCATACTTTCTTAATACAAATCAAGACTTTGGGGCTATCTGACTGGTGTTTTCTTGGCGTTATGAGGTGATGTCCTTTCATACTACTGCTATTGTGTTTAATTTCTTTCGCATGTTGAATTAATATTAGTTTATGCTTGCCATCTTGCTTGGATTGATGTGTGCAAGCTATCTTGCACATATCATTGATTTAGAGTAGTATTCTAGGGATAAGCTTGCCAATTCATTTTAGGAGGAATGTTTGGTTTATCTTATTCATTATATTTCTCTAATCTTGTGCAAACTAATACGTGTTCAAGTGTGGGAAATATTTTTTGTATTGTGTGCAGGAATCTATCTGGAAGTGGGAGAAATATCAATTAGTTCAACTCACTCCTAGAATCATAGCGATCCAAGACTTAGCCATTTTTTCGCTCTAAATTTTCCATCCATTTTCTTAGTCTCTAGCTACTTGGTCATCCATTTAAATTCAAAAATACTTCTTTGATTCTAGTTCTTTCAAAGTTATATCTCCTATTCAAGAGTCATTTTTAAAGCTAGCCCATAGGCTTGAGCATTGGGCAGCAAGGAGCTTGAGGAGAAGCTTTGGAAAACTACTCATTCATGTGTATGCAGGACCCCCTCATGCTATCCAAAGACTGATTTCTAGGGAGGCCATAAGCACTTGGGAGAGAGTTGCAAACTCATCGAGGCCGTGGGCCTTTTGAGCCTTGTGAATCTCTTTTGGAGAGTTTTTTTCATCTTCAAGTTTGTTGTTGCAATATTTTTTGGAGAGAGAATCTAGCTTTGTTAGAGTCCCATCTTTGTAAAGATCTCTCTCGTATTGTGGGTTGCCCTCTTAGAGACATTTTTACCCTCTTTAAGTGCTAATAAAAGATAAAAAAATTGTTGGAGGGAACTTGGGATTTTTCCCATGGCATCCCCCTTCTTCATTTAGAGGAGGGATTCTTGTGGGTGGCCTAATCTTGCTTTTAGTTTTTCTTAGCTTTCTAGCTTATAATTTCATATTATGCATGCTTAAAATCAACACATTTCACTCCACATACAAATTTTACTAATCTTGTATTTAAATTCCCACATGCATATGCTCTCAAGTTCTGCAAACTATTTTTCTTTGAAGCATTTGCATTTGCATTAGTTTAATTTGGGGAATTAACACAATTTGCACTTCATCTAGGCATTTTAGTATAGGAAGATCCCAAGCCTCACTAAAACTTACCTCTAACTTAAGTTGGTTGAATAGACTTTTAGGGACCCTCTACCTCTATTGACTCCTCATTGTGAGATCCAAATATTTGGGCAAGGATGAGGTTTGAGGACTAGAATTCAATTGTAACTTTGCCTTAGCACTAAAAAATAAAATAAACCAAGTACTCATTCCATCACATTTGCTTTGTTTGCAAAGTTCTTAAATTTCTTGCTATCTTGATGGTTTAAAGTCTCTCATGCAAATCTTATTTCAAGAGGCACTTTGGATGCAAGCATTGTAATTCCTTTTAATTTTGCAACAAGTTTAATTTTTCTTGTACTTGGAAATTGACTCATCTTGTGGTTTAATTGCATATTGTCATGAATGGTTGATTTCACTTTCAAGTACTATTATTTTGGGTTGCAAACTTAATTGCATGTTGTTATCTTGGTTTAACATTTGAGTTATTTTTGTATCCTTTTGAGCAAGATAGTTTCCATGCTTTGATTTGTAGACTTATTCATCTTGAAAGCATTTATAATATCTTGTGCTAACAATTTATTGTTTCACTTTTCAGGATTATTTTGGCTTTCCATTTGAAAGTATTTCACTTCATTCTAAGCAAATACAATTTCATTTCTTAAAGAGCAATACTTTGAAGGCACTGGTTGTTTATGTATTTCATGCTTATCTTATGTATTTATGGTTATTGCTCATATCAGTTTTGCTTATAAATCTTAAATAAATAACTATTTAACTCTAACAATTCTCCTAGAAACTCACATCTTTTAACTTAATTTTTCATTAGGGACCACCCCCCTTAGCTAACCTAGGAGATAGCTCAAACGGAGAGAGTCGGGATTAGTGTGACAACCCCTTCTTTGAGTTCCCTGCCCCCATCCACACCTTGCGGGGTTGAAGGCTTTTCCCACTAACTTATAGGTAGGTGTGGGCAACAGGGTAAACAGGTTACATGTGAGCAACACAAAGATTCATCAAATCTAGCAACAATGATCCATCAATGCCAATCAACATGCCAATAACACTTCGTCATGGGAAGTAGATCCTGAAACTAATTGAGGTAGACGATTCCTGTCAGCGAAGAATTGTTAGTTCATAAAATTAATTTGCAAAGTCATACCTTTAACAACATTAGACGTTCATCATTTTAGGTCCAAAGGACTTGCTTCAAACTGCAATCATGGATCTTCTATTCATCCACCTCATAACCTCTGAGGTGGCCTCAATAATCATTATGCAAATAATAATATAAGCTGGGATTTCATCAAGGATCTCTCCCTCTGAATGGAAAGCTTCTTTAGTCATCATCAAGATCATTGATTCTTCATAACCATATTGATCATATAAGATAGTCAAATGATATCAGGCTTCCCATATATATCATCGTCAAGACAAGTCATCATCAGCGATTCAACCATCAAACATTCATCAAGTGTTATTGTCATGAAATCAAGGCAGTTGACAAGAATATCTTCATACTTCAAGGGTCATGGTTACAACATCGTTTCTTAGTACAAACATTTTCATCATAGTCCTAAGACAATCAAGCCAAGGCATCCATTTTGTCCTATTGCAAAATATTGTTAAGTCATCATGGCTACTACAGCTTGTCAAAGGCTTATCAAAAACCAATGGAAGATATGGCTAGAGATACTATATTTATCACAAGTATTATTAACAATATCAAATCAACATTTGTCAAAATCATATTAACTATTACTAAAAGATGTACTATTATATCATATATGCCAGGAATCAAACTCATCCACATATGTATGTGACTGATATGCATCACACAAGAATGTGGATCAAGGCCCACTAAGGGTGATAATTTTGTCATACCTCATTGCTTAACTTGGCATCATAATTCTAAATCGAAGCATAACAATTACACATACCTTGTAATATTTAGATACCTATATAGCACATACACTTTGTCATCTTGTAATAGACAATATCAGGTTCCTTTTCCTGCTCTAGCTTTCTTCCACTTCCTGTGCCAACTTTCCTTTCTTGCTCCATTTAGAATCCATATGATCCTCAAGAAGGATCTACTTATCAGGGAGTCAATATTTTTCAAATATTTATGCAGAAAAGTTTAGTAATAATCAGAATAATGAATCTAGACAAGAGCTGTTTTATAAAGAAACAAGTCTAGAAAGGTACATATCTTTAATAAGGGTTGAAGGAAGAGATCAACTCCCTCTTGATCTTGTTACCAAGAGTCTTAAGAAGAAATGCAACCATTAGAAAAATCCCCATTCCATGTCCTTCTTAATCATGAGGTGCCATAGGTGAACAATCATATATCACCAAAGGAGGAGATGCCTCAACTGCCGACAGCCAAACCACACATATTATTCCCTGGAGTGAATCTAGGGTTACACTGAATCTGTCACAAGTGCTTGTACAACTTCTATCTTCATCATATCCAAGCCATACTTCAAGGGTCTCTTCCAAACCCTAACCTCATGATATCCACTGCACCCTAACTCCTCTTGCAAAGGTGCCTATGGTTTCCTTCAAACCATAGCATTCTTTTAGGTCTCCAACATCTTTACTTCTTCATAATTGGTGTATTCAAGGAGTGATCTCAATGACTTTTCTTCAACTCAACTCTAATACCATGTTAAATTTTCTTAGGGCTACATTGTTCTTTGCTTTAGATAATTGTATTTCATCATTTTCACATTGCATTCACCCCATACCAATTAAACATCACTAACAATTATGGAGAAAGAACAATGACATCATTATAGTAGCGAAACATAAATAATATAAGAAGAAAAGCATGAACAAGGGACACCATGATTTTGGTCAGAGACCAGGGAAAACCCCCAAAAGGGGGAAAACCCTTCTATTAGATTGTCATCGTTAGTTCAACAGAGAGGTACAAAGTACAAGTATCATGACTTGTTCACAACAATGTTTGTGAACAAGTTTCATTGCCAAAACTAACCATACCTCCAAAGTGTCAAGATTAACCATACTGCTACTATGTTGTACATAATGCCAAATCAATATGTTGGGCTATACCAACATTGTCTCATCTCTGCATATATTATGATTAGGGTTTCTCATAGATGCCACTGCGACAGAATACATGGGATCATACTTGAGACATATTTCCCTCTATCACCATACATACTGTGATGCCAATGAAGCCCTATATACATAATTGAATTATGATACCAAGAGTGCCTTGCGAATACTATACGAAAATGCCATACTTGTACTTGACATAAATGCCATGGATACCCTGCATATACTTATATATATACACATACATTGCCAATGCTGCTATATAATGCAAAAGTGATATATATATACCTGTGATCATTACTGAGCCGCATACACATGCCACTGCTGAGACTACATAAAACTGAGCTACCAACAGAGATCCATATAATATGATTCCAACAAAAATGCATACGATGCCAACTGAGATACGATGCCAATAGAAATGCATACGATGCCAACAAAAATGCATACGATGCCAACTGAGATACAATGCCAATAGAAATGCATACGATGCCAACAAAAATACATATGATGCCAACTGAGATACGATGCCAACAGAAATACATACGATGCCAACAACGGAGATCCATGAGATATTGTCGGACACCTAATCCTCTAAGGGTTGGTGTGGACGTTGAACAGTCAAAGGGAGTCCAAGAGACCACTTGGAATATGAAACCAAGGGTCACTAGACTTGTATAAATATGTATCATTGTGAATAATAATGCATTCAATGCTTATCCTTCATATCTTTGTCTTCGCCTTGGTTGTGTCTAACATGGTATTAGAGCCATGATGTGTGGCCTTTGTAAACCAATGCTTTCCTCCTTGTGGATTTTATGCCATTCTGAGTGTTTGTTAAAATAGAAGTTGTTACCTCTGGCAGTTTTTCCATTCCTCTGTTGTGAAAAGACCAACCCTTGCAACTGCAAAGAGGAATATTGTAAGACCCATCCTTCTCTACCAATGCAACGCTCTAACGCGCTTTGTTAGTTTCATGCTCTCGCTCAGACCCGTTCCTGCAAACAAATGGAAGTTGTGCGCTCTTTCTCCATTCCTCATTCAAACGTTACCTCTGCATTTTAGCTGTGCGCTAATTCCAAATCCATGCTCCTAGTGTATATTCTACGATTTTATTTGAAGTCCTGAGAATTGCGTTGATGCAGTTCTTGTGAAAGTCAAAAATCTTTGGTTGTGTCACTCGAACATATTAATCAATGGTTGTGTTATTTAACGGCGTTGGAATGGAGCTCTTGGTGAGAAAGGGAGTGTTGTTTCAATAGAGCTCTCGGCGAGAAAGGGAGCTCTCAGCGAGAAGAGTTGTCATATTGATGGTTGTATTAAATTTGCTTTGCGTGGCTTAAAACTGTGTGGAAAGAGTTTATAAAAGTGGTATATTATCTTTCATATTCTTCGCTAATTGTGACGCTTGGTCTCCTTTCTACTCATCGTATCAGTTACCTTGGTTCTGAGAAACCAGGTTCATTGTAGGAGTGTGTACACATTGTCATCATTTCCGAAATATACAATGTCGTCAAGCTGATGTTGCTTTATGTGGGCAAGAGCGGTGTTCTGTTGATGGAAGCCACGGTCTTTAATATTAGTGACATTCTTCTCACAAACAAGGTGCCTATACATTACCCTTGTATTCTTCAACAATTATGTTGTTTCCATTCTTTGAGCGGGTATCTCAACAACAATCCAAAGAAGAGGTGGTGGAACAAACCTTAGAGTATGAGCCAAACGATTCAAAGGCATGGTTATATGATGGATTCACAACAATACGAAGTTTGCGAGGCACAAAATCTAAGATCTTAACTGGAGATAATCCAACCAAGGGATCCATCTTCTCACCACGAACACCTAATACTTCAGCCTCTTTCTCCTACTAAACCTTTAATCCCAAATTCCTTGTTCTCTCCATCTTTATAGTTTCAATAGTCCTTCCTCTATTTCCAACTTGACTGAAATCTTGCTCAGCATTTATTGGTATCGATTTTAGCTTGACTGCAAACCCTTGGGGTTTAGACGCAAGATTTTTTCTCCATTCTAAAGAGGGTGAATCTGATCAGAAATCCAAGAACAAAACAAAGCAAAAAATGAAGCAATGGTCTTGGTGCAGCGAAAGCAATGGTCTCTTCCAAACCTACAGTTTTATCTTAGATCTCTCTGATGAGCGCAAAGCTTTTGTTGGGTAAACTCCAATTAAAAAGGCCCGAACCAATGACATCACAACAGAAATAGGAAGAACGCTGATTGAAGAGATAACAAAAGACGCCTATGGTGTAGTTGCGTATGGTTGGCATGGTCGTGGTATAAGTTGGTCAGTTCATCTCTATGCGTAACAGCTCTAATTCCTGCAAGTAATTTGTGTTTGAAGTGCATTGAAGGTCGGTCCCTCTGCATTGTATTGCATGCGTGAGTCATATGGTTATGTACACTGGTAAAAGGAATATAACAGTTTGGAATGGTGAATTCAATTAAAACTGTGCGTTGAAGACCTTGAACTGTGGTGTTCCGTTAATTAAATGTTGTATTCCAAATTGCCTATGCATTGAATGCGTATGCGTTGGAATGTGCATATAAGTATTTCTCAGAGCCGGGGATTGTATATGGTGTGGTCAGAGCCATTTGATTGATGTTATATGCCATAGTTCTTGAGCCTTATATGTATATCTAACCAATTCATTGCAGAACATATAACCAATTCATTGTAGAAGTTTGTGTAGCAACATTTTAAAAATTGTAAGTTGCTAGCTATCTACCCTTACAAGTACATTTGTGGTCATTTGTTGACCTGAGTTGGTTGAATAATGGCGAAAATTCATGTCTTATTAGAGTTACTGAAAACTCTAATCAGGTCCACTGGTGAGGCACAGTCAAAATTAGCAAAGCCTCTCTTTCGGACATTCAGACTTGTCTACAAAATGCACAAAATAAAATAGATTTTTTGGAGCTTGAATCTCAGCTTCAACAAGTAGAATTACAACAGTGGAGTCATCATTCTGAACCTGCTTTTGTTCAGAACATTGAGACAAACTCCCATCAGCAGAAAATCAATAATATTGATCTCGTACTGTTAAAATTGGCAACTAGGGCCAAACTCCATGTGGGTCACCTTATTTATGGCTGATAATATTTTTCCTAGATTCCTCTCATCCAGAGGTGTAGGATTGATCTAAAGATCATCCGATTCCGATAAGTATTTATGGAGATATGAATTTATTTTGATTATTGACAAATTATCAAAGTCGGCCAGCAACTTATGTAGGCTCAGACGCCCAACATACACATCTATTCACCTTCAACGTTTGGATATAAATACAGGATGACTCCTCATTTGGTCACTCACTTCTCATCATATCTCTCTCTCTTTTGCGCAGAAAAAGAGTCTCTTCTCTCTCCTGCGCAGAAAGGCTCTCTCACTCACCCAAGTCGAAACAGGTCGTTTGAAGTCTTGGACTGGTGCGCGGCGAAGTCTTGGACTGGTGCACGGCGAAGTCTTGGACTGGTGCACGGCGAAATCTTGGACTGGTGCGCAACGAAGTCTTGGACTGGTGCGTAGTGAAATCTTGGACCGGTGCGCGGCAAAATCTTGGACTGGTGCACGACGAAGTCTTGGACTAGTGCACGGTGAACGACTCACCGGTGGAGACTTGACAAGTTCGATCTAGGGTTTGCTGCCCTAGTTTAGGGCTGATCTAGGGTTTGTTGCTGCTGATATAAATCAGATCTTTGTACTATTTCTCTCTGCTGAATTATTGAAGATAAAAGAAGATTTGATCAAAGGGTTTCCCCATATTGGGGTTTGTCCCTGGCTAGCCACCACATCTTGTGTCTCTTGTCTTGGCTTGTTTTCTGTTGATCGTTTAAATGTTCTATCTGCACTTTACTTAATGTACATGTGATTGCTAATCTGTGGATAATAATAAGAAAGATAAGTAAACTGCTCTAAGCATAGAACATACCATAACTTAACATGGTATCGGAGCTGAGGTGAAGACAAAGCCCAAGCAAGAGCAAGAGCAATCACTGAAGAGAAGGTTGGCAAGGCTATCTGAAAGAAATCATGGGGTCCTCAACACACTTCCCTGCTGAAGACAAACTCCGTGAGAAGTCTGACTATCACGGATGGAAGATGTCTCTTGATCTAACATTAGAAGAACAGGAAGTGTTGGACCATGTGAGAGGCGGAATTGTTGAGCCTCCATCAAATGCATCCGCTGCTGCTAGGAACAAATGGACCAAAGGGTGGAAGAAAAGGACGATGTTACTATTGCAATAAAATGGGTCACTATGCAAGGGAGTGCCTGATAAAAGGGACTCACACCGGGACGATGATCAAAATCCCTCTCAAAGCAATCAAAGGAATGGCAAGTCAAATGGCAGAGGTAAAAGAAATGTCGGAAATCAAGGAAGAGGACAACCATTCAAGAAGGCAAGAAATTCCAGGTATGAATCTAACACTGTTGACAATAAGCAAGATGAATATTATCTACCAGCTGCTCTGTCTACTACTGCTCCCCCGGACTCGCTGGGAAATTGGCTTATTGATAGTGGTGCCTCAAGGCACTTCACTGGTTACAAAGAAGCTCTCTATATTCTGGTAGAGAAAGAAACCAACCTGGAAATTGTTCTTGGAGACAATTCAAAATATCCCGTGAAAGGCATAGGAAATGTCACTCTTCAACTAAATCAGGGTAATACCATCCACCTACAAGATGTATTATATGTACCTGATCTAAAAAAGAACCTGGTGTCCATTTCGGCAATGGAAGACAAAGGCTACAAGGTGGATTTTAGCGATGGCAAGGTACGTGTATGGAAAAAGAACTTTAAAGATGCTTTTACTTTTGGGTTTCGAGTTGATTCATTATATCAGGTCGGAGGAAGTCCGTTGGGTGTCATGACTTGTGACACATCTCTTCAGTCCGAATTATGGCATTGGAGGTTTGCTCACCTTCATTATAAAGCTCTACCTGATGTAAGAAAAATGGTAACTGGGATGCCCGAGTTCAAATTAGAGCAAGAAGGTGTATGTCCAGGATGTGCCGAAGGGAAGCTCAAAAGGGGACCATTCCCCTCAAGCCAAAGCAAGACCTCCGATATATTGCAGTTGGTTCACTCAGACATATCCGATATGATACCTGTGAACTCTTTGGGAGGATATTTATATTACCTCACTTTTACAGATGATTATTCTCACAAGACTTGGATATATTTCTTGAAAAAGAAGGATGAAGTGTTCTCCTGGTTTTGACACTTCAAAGCCTTGATCGAGAATCAAATCGAAAAGAAGATCAAGATCCTAAGAACTGATAATGGGACTGAATATGAATCCAATGAGTTTCATGACTTTTGCAAAGAGGCTGGCATTAAGAGGGAGACCACTACACCCTATACTTCTGAGCAGAATGGTGTGGCGGAAAGGAAGAACCGTATGATCGTGGAAGCTGTCGGTGCTATGCTCCATGATCAAAGACTTCTGAAGTTTCTATGGGCCGAAGTTGCGAACACCGCTATATATGTACAAAACCAATGCCCTCATCAAGCATTGGGTTCCAAAACTCCTGAAGAAATGTTCACCGGTAAGAAACCTGATGTATCTCATTTTAGAATTTTTGGAAGCCCGGTATATTTTCATGTGCCGAAAGAGAAAAGGAATAAATTGGGTGCATCTAGAAAGAAAGGAATCTTTGTGGGTTATAGTGAAAATACTAAGGGCTATAGAATCTATGTAGCTGGTCAAAGGGAAGTCGAGATTAGTCATGATGTCACCTTTGACGAAGATATGGCCCTTAGCAAGGTGGACAATCTTCCTACTTTGAGGAACACTCAAGAAGCTGACACCAGGGAACCGAAAGAAAAAGAAGAGGAGACAATGCCCGATGTGGAAGAACCCCTAGATCCTATTGATCCTCCTTCGCCTGAGCCCTCCTCTTCAAGGAAGAGGCCTTCATGGCTTAGGGGGACACTTGATGACGCTGAAGGACACACAACACCCCGAGGAACCTTCCGTGAAAGTAAGAAACAGAACAGGTATCAGGGATACTTGACCATCATGAGCACGATCATCCAAAATGAGCCTTCATCATTTGTTGTCAAGCATCAAGTATGGGAGGATGCTATGACCAAAGAATATGAGTCTATTATGAAGAACGATGTTTGGGATGTAGTCCCCAGACCCCAGGACAAGGCAGTTGTCACTTCAAAATGGCTTTACAAGATAAAGCATGCAGTTGATGAAAGTGCAGAAAAGTATAAGGCTCGTTTTATCGCTCGTGGCTTCTCCCAGAAGGAAGGTATAGACTATGACGAGATATTTGCACCTGTTGCCCGATATACCTCCATCCATTCGATCATAGCCCTTGCTATTTCGCAAGGATGGAACCTACATCAAATGGATGTCAAGACTGCGTTCCTACATGGTTCGATCAAAGAAGAGGTCTATATGGAACAACTCGAGGAATTTGAGATTCATGATCGGGAATCTCATGTATACAGGTGGAAGAAAGCCCTCTATGGCTTGAAGTAAAACACCCCGGGCATAGTATGAGAAGATTGATAGCTGTCTGATGAAGTTGAGATTCACTAGGAGTGAACCCGATCCAAACCATTACCCGAAGGTTGTGGATGATAGATCTCTCATACCGGCACCTTATGAGGATGACCTATTTCTGACAGGTGCAGACCCTCTCATTTGCAGAAGTAAGAGGGAGTTGGATTCCGGATGTGGAATGATAAACTGCAAGCCTATGACTACCTCGAGGATCTTAACTTTTAGAAGTTATATGGTAGTGATGTCGGACCAGATTTGGGAAATGCCTCTGAGTTTCATAAACTCATTCGCGTTGATGTTCTTGGTGAACTTCCCTCCAGACATATGTTTTGCAGTTAGCATGGTGAGCTCATATTTGGTTGAGCCTCACTGGATTGGTGCCAAGACTCTTTTGAGATATCTTCGAGGCACAATCTCTCATGGGTTAAGATACACTGTCGGAAATGTGAGACTACTTGGATATACTGATGCTGATTGGGCAGGCAATGTGATGGATCGTAAGAGCACTTCCGGGTGTTGTTTCTCCTTGGGATCTGCTTCGATACCCTGAATGAGCAGGAAGCAGAAGTCTGTGGCTTTGAGCACTGCCGAGGCAGAGTATATTGCTGCTAGCATGGCCTCCTATGAGGCAGTATTGCTGCTAGCATGGCCTCCTGTGAGGCAGTCTGGTTACGAAAGCTCTTCAGTGAGCTGTTTGGATTTACATTGGATACCACCGTGATCCTATGTGACAACCATAGCGGGATTCGTTTATCAGAGAATCCCATATTCCATGATCGCTCCAAGCATATCGATATCAGGTACCACTATATTCGTGACATGGTGCAGTGGGAAGCTATAATGCTCCAACATATCGGTACAGATGAACAGGTCGCCAACATTTTGACAAAGCCCCTAGGAAAGGTCAAATTTCTGACTGTCCGAGAACGACTTGGAGTCGTTCAGAGACCCTCTTTTGAGGGTCAAGTATGATGTACTTAGCTCTGGGAGCTCCAAGGGGGGCACGGGGTACTTCTTGGAGCAACATATGACCACAGGGTAACTCACCGTCCCCTGTTGGTGCACTTTGTACAGGGTAAAAGGTTCAACCTTCCCCTAACACCCCATAGCGACTATGGAACAGGATGATTAGTTCTCCTATGGGCCAACATGATTTGTTCTCCATGGCGATTGTGGAACAGGATGATTCGTTCTCCTGTAGGCTAGGATGATTAGTTCTCCGTGGCATCCACTGGACAGGATGATTCGTTCTCCTGTGGACAGGATGATTGGTTCTCCTCGAGGCATTTTACCCATGCAGTCTGGGATTGATGGGAAGTACCTCTCATTTGATCAATGAGCAAGGAAATGAGGATAGGGACCATAGTAGTTCTATCGATGGACGCATCATTGTATCTACCGTACTCCCTATGCTAGGATGACCTCCATTGGTCTGGGATCAATGATACAGGTTTGGGACTAGTGAGAGTGTTACACCCTATGAAACTGACTTCGGATCAGTAGAGGACTGGTTTGGGACCAGTGAAAGTGGTACACACTCCAGACTGACTTCAGGTCAGTGGACGATGGTATGAGACATCCTCGATCACTTCTTCTTCTTCATAGTTCAAGTAGAGCAGAACAGAACAAAGCAGAGTAGGGGTCAAGCTGTGCAAGGCAGTGCACTTGATGGATGAATAGTAGCGACGGTCAGATGAATTGCAGATGGAGTTCTCCCTAGTTGAGAGGGAGTGTTAAAATTGGCAACTAGGGCCAAACTCCATGTGGTTCACCTTATTCATGGCTGATAATATTTTTCCTAGATTCCTCTTGTCGAGAGGTGTAGGATTGATCTAAAGATCATCTGATTTCGATAAGTATTTATGGAGATATGAATTTATTTTGATTATTGACAAATTATCAAAGTCGGCCAGCAACTTATGTAGGCTTAGACGCCTAACAGACACATCTATTCACCTTCAACGTTTGGATATAAATACAGGATGACTCCTCCTCATTTGGTCACTCACTTCTCATCATATCTCTCTCTCCCTTGCGCATAAAAAGAGTCTCTTCTCTCTCTTGTGCAGAAAGGCTCTCACTCACCCGAGCCAAAACAGGTCGTTCGAAGTCTTGGACTGGTGCGCAGCGAAATCTTGGACTGGTGCGTAGCGAAATCTTGGACTGGTGCACGGCGAAGTCTTGGACTGGTGCGCGGCGAAATCTTGAATTGGTGCGTGGCGAAATCTTGGACTGGTGCACGACGAAGTCTTGGACTGGTGCACGGCGAAGTCTTGGACTGGTGCACGGTGAACGACTCACCGATGGAGACTTGACGAGTTTGATCTAGGGTTTGTTGCTGCTGATATAAATCAGATCTTTGTACTATTTCTCTCTACTGAATTATTGAAGATAAAAGAAGATTTGATCAAAGGGTTTCCCCATATTGGGGTTTGTCCCTCGCTAGCCACCACCTCTTGTGTCTCTTGTCTTGGCTTGTTTTCTGTTGATCGTTTAAATGTTCTATCTGCACTTTACTTAATGTACATGTGATTGCTAATCTGTGGATAATAATCTAAAAGATAAGTAAACTACTCTGAGCATAGAACATACCATAACTTAACACGTACCCAATGAAGGAGTAGATTTGCAAAAAGAAGCATAATTTCAACCTGCACTTCCCAAGCCAATCATCAAACCTTGGGAAGAGCTTGTCAGTAACAAGCACAAAACAGGGCTTGGATATGATAAGGAGGCATCTTTTCATATTCCAGATTATTTAAAGCCCATTAAATTTCAGAGTGCCGAATTTCTTTATGACAACTCACCTTCACTTGTTCCAGATTCTACTCCTCCACATTCACAGCCAAAAGTTGTCAAATGCCAACCTTGTGACCAAGTTGACCATATGAAAGATCACTATTTTGATCTTCATCCATGTGAGTACAGTCATAAAACCACTCATTCTTCGAATAGATGCTTCAAAAACAAACCTCTTGCAAGAACAAAGATTCACCTTGGATGGATCGCTTCTTGGTAATTGGCTTCAACAACCAAGAAGATATTTTAATCATATGTCAGAATTTCTTCTAGAGTATTGAAAAGTCTTGCAATTGAGTTTTCTCCATCATCTCACCTTGTATCTGACAGGGAGGAAGTGATGGCCATATACAAGCTTCAAAGCCACATCAAGCGAGCCTGAGCCACAACCTGAACTTGCTGCCTAATTCAGGATTGTAGCCAGAGACACAGAAGTTCAAGTGAGCCTAAGCCACAACTTGCAATACCAGATTCAGAGTTGTAGCCAGAGACAAAGATGCCCTTGAGCATGCCTTTGGTTGTTGGTCATCCTTAAACCATCTATGCAGGGTTGAGACCTCCCTTTTCAGGTTGAGCTTCTCCCTCTTCAAAGAATTGGGGACAGTTCCTCTAGAAGAAGACTTCAGCTTCTTGCCAGTTCTGGAAGAGTTCCAGGAATTGCGTTAAACATTCCAGAGTTGGTGGTCATCCTTAAACCACCGCAAGTTGTAGACCTCCCTTTTCCAGGTTGAAGGTCTCCCTCTCCAAAGCATTAGGGACACTTCCTCCAACAAAGGATTTCAACTTCTTGCCAGATTTGGAAGAGTTTCGGGAACTTCACTGAGCATACCAGTGTTTGTGGTCATCCTGTTAAGTTATGGTATGTTCTATGCTTATAACAATTTACTTCTTTTTCTTATTATATTCCACAGATTAACAATCACATGTACATAAAGTAAAGTGTAGATAGAACATTAAACGATCGATAGAAAACAAGCCAAGACAAGAGACACAAGATGTGGCGGCTAGCCAGGGACAAACCCCACAATGTGTGGGGAAACCCTTTGATCAAATCTTTTTTTATCTTCAATAATTCAGCAGAGAGAAATAGTACAATAAATTTGATTCGTATCAGTAGTAACAAACCCTAGATCACCAACATCAGCATTAACGACTTTATCATCAAATTAGGGCAGACGATATCTCACAAACCGACCGTCGGATCGGCTTGATTCCACCACCAAAAGTTGTGGCTTTCAGAGGAGGTTCAGATGAACCTACAACGTAGTTCAGATGAGGAGATTTTCTAGTCCACGCAGGTCAATCTTTACTTCTGCAGTTGCAGCTTCAGTTTTAGCAGCTTCCTTCAAACTAGGGCAGTCGATATCTTGCAAACCGTCCGTCGGATTGACTTGATTCCACCACCAAAAGTTGCGGCTTTTAGAGGAGGTTTAGATGAACCTACAGTGCAGTTCAAATGAGGAGATCTTCTAGTCCACACAGGTCAATCTTTACTTCTGCAGTTGCAGCTTCAGTTTCAGCGGCTTCCTTCAAACTAGGGCAGTTGATATCTTGCAAACCGTCCATCGGATTGACTTGATTCCACCACCAAAAGTTGCGGCTTTCAGAGGAGGTTCAGATGAACCTACAATGCAGTTCAGATGAGGAGATCTTCTAGTCCACGCAGGTCAATCTTTACTTTTGCAGTTGTAGCTTCAGTTTCAGCAGCTTCCTTCAAACTAGGGCAGTCGATATCTTGCAAACCATCTGTCGGATTGACTTGATTCCACCACCAAAAGTTGCGGCTTTCAAAGGAGGTTTAAATGAACCTACAACGCAGTTCAGATGAGATCTTCTAGTCCACGCAGGTCAATCTTTACTTCTGCAGTTGCAGCTTCAGTTTCAACAGCTTTCGGCTTCACATGTGTGAGGGAGAGACCCTTTTCTGTGCAGTAGAGAAGAGACTCTTTTCTGTGCAGTAGAGAGAGAGAGATGTGATGAGATGTGTGAGTCCAAATGAGGGAAAGTCCTCCTGTATTTATACATAACATTGGTGTTTGAATAGATGTGACTGTTGGGCTTCTGAGCCTACATGAGTTGTAGCTTGGCTTGATATTAATTCCATAATCAAAATAAATTCATATCTCCATGAATACTTATCAGAATCGGATGATCTTTATATCAATCTTACACCTCTCGACGAGAGGAATCTAATAAAAATATTATCAGCCATGAATAAGATGACCCACATGAAGTTTTGCTCTAGTTGCCAATTTTAACACTCCCTCTCAACTAGGGAGAACTTCATCTGCAATCTATCTATCGTTCGTTATTATCCATCAAATGCACTACCCTGTACAGCCTGACCCTTGTCCTGCTCTGCTCTATTCTGCCTTTTTTTCTTTGTCTTGATCTGCCCTGTACTAATCTGTGTTGCTTTGCTCTATTCTGCTCTGCTCTTGCATTGTTCTGTTCTGCTCTGCTTTTGTCCGAATTATGAAGAAGAAATGATCAAGGATGTATCATACTGAATCAAAGTCAATCTCAGAGTATGTACCATTGGTCCCAGACCAGTGTCAACCGAACCGAAGTCAACGTCATAGTGAGTACAACTCCACTGGTCTCAAACCAGTATCATCCTCCATTGACTCAAAGTCAATCTCAGAGTGCGTACCACTGGTCCTAGACCAGTCTCAAGTTTCAACCGACCCGAAGTCAGCTTCATAGTAACTACCACTCCTACCACTGGTCCCATACCAGTATCGTAGTCTCAGAGAGTGTACCATTGGTCCCAAACCAGTCTTAATCGACCTGAAGTCAGCGTCATAGTATGTACCACTCTCACTGGTCCCAGACCAGTACTGCACTGACACGAAGTCAATCTCAGAGTATGTACCACTGGTCCCATACCAGTCTCAACTGACTCGAAGTCAGCGTCATAGTATGGTACAACTCCTACCACTGGTCCCAGACCAGTATCATTGATCCCAGATCAATGGAGGTCATCCTAGCGCAGGGAGTACGGTAGATACAACGATGCGCCCATCGGTACTACTATGGTCCCTAACTTCATTTCCCTGCTCATTGATCAGATGAGAGGTACTTCCCATGACTCCTAGACTGCATGGGTAGGATGCCTCAACAGGAGAACTTAATCAATCTTGTCCTCACAAGAGAACACATCAATCCTGCTACAATCGCCATGGAGAACACATCAATCCAGGCCTCATAGGAGAACACATCAATCCTGCTACAATCACCATGGAGAACACATCAATCCAGGCCTCACAGGGGAACACATCAATCCTGTTACAATCGCCATGGAGAACACATCAATCCAGGCCTCACAGGAGAACACATCAATCCTGCTACAATCGCCATGGAGAACACATCAATCCAGGCCTCACAGGGGAACACATAAATCCTGCTACAATCGCCATGGAGAACACATCAATCGAGGCCTCACAGGAGAACACATCAGTCCTGCTACAATCGCCATGGAGAACACATCAATCCAGGCCTCATAGGAGAACACATCAATCCTGCTACAATCGCCATGGAGAACACATCAATCCAGGCCTCACAAGAGAATTAATCATCCTGCTACATAGGAGAGCGAATCATCCTGTTCCACAAGAGAGCGAATCATCTTGTCCCATAAGAGAGCGAATCATCTTGTTCCAGTGCACACCACCAGGGAAGGGTGAGTCACCTTGTGGCCGTATGTTGCTCCAGTAAGAACCGCAAGTCGTCAGAGCTCCCAGAGCTCAATGTATGCGACATGCAGGATCCTTGTACAAGGGTTTTTTGACGACTCCAAGTCGTTTGGGAAAATCATAGATTAGATCTTTCCTCGGGGCTTTGGCAAGGTGCATCGACCTGTACATCATCTTAATGCGATGGAGCCTCCTTGCTCATCGACTTACCATATCCCAGATGATGTCTATCTGCTGGAGCGATCGACGAATACGAGATTCCTCAATAATCGAATCCCACCTCTGGTTGTTACAGAGAATCAGAGTGGTATGTGTTCAAACAACTCACTGAAGAATTTCCCCAACCAGGTAGCTTCATACGAGATCATACTCGTAGATATGTATTCGGTCTCGGCGGTGCTTATGGCAACCGAATTCTACTTCCTGCTCATTCATTATATCGAAGCAGAGTCTAAAGAGAAACTACACTAAAAAGTGCTCCAGTGATCCTCCACACTACTTGCCTAATCAACATTCAAATAATCATGCAGTTTCATATTTCCGACAGTGTATCTCAATCCATGAGAATTTGTGTCCTGAAGACATCTCAAAAGATTCTTGGCACCAATCTAGTGAGGCTCAACCAAATATGAGCTCACAATGTTAACTGCAAAACATGTTCAGACGGAGGTTCACCAAGAACATCAATGCGAATGAGTTTTTGAAACTCAGAGGCATTTCACAAATTTCGTCCGACATCACTACCATATAACTTCTAAAATTTAAGATCCTTGAGATAGTCACAGGTTTGCAGTTCACCATACCAAATATTTTCAGAATCTTCACCACATATTTTCCTTGAGATAGGAAAATTTCCCTTGGCTTCTGCCACACTTCAAGTCCTAGGAAATAGTGCATCAGTCCTAGGTCCTTCATTTCAAATTCAGAAGCCAACTCTCTCTTACATTTGTGGATGAGAGGGTATGCACTTGTTAGAAAGAGGTCATACACATACAACACTTAGTATGAGAGGCTTGTCATCTTCAACCTTAAAGTAAAGGTTAGGATCGGTTTCACTCCTAGTGAATCCCAGCTTCATCAAGTAGCTGTCGATCCTCTCATACAATGCTCGGGGTGCTTGCTTCAACCCATAGAGAGCCTTCTTCAACTTGCATACATGAGATTTTCGATCATAAATCTCAAATCCTTCGGGTTGCTCCACGTAGACCTCTTCTCTGATCTAGCCGTGCAAGAACGCGGTCTTGACATCCATCTGATGTAGGTTCCATCTTTGTGAAGCAACAAGGGCTATGATCGAGCGGATGGTCGTATCTCTGGCAACAGGTGCAAATATCTCATCATAGTCTATACCTTCTTTCTGGGAGAAACCACAAGCAACAAAAAGAGCCTGATACTTTTCCGTACTTCTATCTGCTGCATGCTTTATCTTGTAAAGCCATTTAGAAGTAACAACTGTCTTGTCCTGGGGTCTGGGAACTACTTCCCAGACATCATTCTTCATAATAGACTCATATTCTTCGGTCATAGCATCCTTCCATACTTGATGCTTGACGGTGTCTGAGAATGATGAAGGCTTATTTTGTATGATCATGCTCATGATGGTCAGTATCCCTGATACCTATTAGGTTTCTTACTTTTACGAAAGGTTCCTCGGGGTGCAGCATGTCCTTCAGCATCATCAAGTATCCTCCTAAGCCATGAAGGCCTCTTCCTAGAAGAGGAAGGCTCAGGTGGATAAATAGGATCTATGGGTTCTTCCACATCAGGAATTGTTACATCATCTGCCCATAGAGACAACTTCCACAATTGTACGGTGCCACACCATTCTGCTCTGGAGTATGTGCTGTAGTAGTCCCCCTCTTAATGCCAACCTTAGGTATGCCTGAGTGAACCAACTGTAATATATCGGAGGTCTTGCTTAGGCTTGAGGGGAATGGTCCCCTTTTGAGCTTTCCTTCGGGACATCCTGGACATACACCTTCTTTCTCTACTCAGAATTTGGGCATCTCTGTCACCATTTGTCTTACACCGAGTAGAGCTTTATAATGAAGGGGGGCAAACCTTTGATGCCAAAGTTCAGACTGAAGAGATGTGTCATAAGACATGACACCTAGCAGACTTCCATCGACCTAATATAATGAATCAATACGAAACCCAAGAGTAAAGGCATTTTTAACATTATTTTTCCATATACGTACCTTGCCATCGCTGAAGGTTACCTTGTAGCCTTTGTCTTCTATCGCCGAGATGGACACTAGGTTCTTTTTGAGGTAAGGTGCATTTAATACATCCTGGAATTTCTAGCCTTCTTGAATGGTTGTCCTCTTCCTTGATTCCCAGCTCTCCTCTTACCTTTGCTATGAATTTGTCATTCCTTTGATTGCCATCAGAGGGATTTTGATCATCGTCCCGGTGTGAGTCATTTCTATCAGGGCACTCCCTTGCATAGTGACTTGCTTTATCGCAGATGTAACATCATCCTTGTCTTCCACCCTTAGGTCCAGCCTTTCCTTTTAATTTAGTCCCAGAATTATTTCTTTTCTTAGCATGAGAAGAAAAGGCAGCAGGAGGACCTTTAGGCATGGGCATTTCTTGCTCTTCTACTGTAATGACTGTGCTAAGTTAAAGAGTCATTACCGGAACTGTAAAACTATAAAAATTACTGAACTGTGAAACTGTAAAGATTACTGAACTGTGAAACTGTAAAGATTACTGAACTGTTTGAAATGGTATTATTGATTTGATGAAGTACTTACCTGGCCTGCTACGGCTGTTGCGGTGAGGGTGCTTCAGAACTGCTCCAGCGCTCTCATTACCGAATGACCAAAACCACCCAGCCAAACCGAATATACCTAGATATTCGATCCAGTATGCTTCTCAACCGATGCATACCGTTCCCCCGTGCCCAGAAACTTCCAAAACAAGCAAGGCTCATAACCAGTATGTATAAATTTCTCCTTCCTCCTCCAACCGCACTCGAATCAGTTTTTCCCACTCACAGCAAATAGCCTCTCAGGCAAAGAACACGGACCCCCCTCCTTCCTTTCGGCCTCTCCTTATGTACCATTTATTAGCGGTGGTTGCTCTCTCCACCTATGAGCCCACCGCTTCCCTTCTCAACGACACCTCTCAACATGCAGAGTCGTATCTTTTCTTAAGGATATTTTGACATGTGCCATTTCACTTTGATTAAGATTTTTATATGTTTAATTAAAAACTCTTAAGTTCATACATAGGGGCTTTATTTTGATTTAATTTATCTCTTTAATAATTCATTCACATACTTTATTTAAAAATTGCTCAAATAGATAATTATATAACCTGATTTTTAAGAATTTACATAATTCTTTACATTTATTTTCTTTATAACCCTTTTACTTTATACTTTTAAACTTAATATCATTGGTAATCGCTCATTAATCATGAGGCATTAAGTAATATGTGCTAATGGCTGAATGCGACTTTTCTATATGAAGGAGTGTCAGGATATTTAATATTTTAAGTAATTTAGAATATAGCTACTAGTGCAGTGCATGCGATACATGCATATGTAGCTATCATATGCATGCATCGTATGCATGCTAATATTCTCGTGCTCTCTATATTAATGATGGGCCATTACATACACCCCTCCTTCAGAAAACTTCGTCCCGAAGTTAGAGTTCAATACTTATAATAGTGATTAGTACATTCTTGATCGGATTGTGTATTGAGGTTAAACTCTTACTTAATGTGAGGCCGCTATAAAATTGGTGTTTTGAATATTTTTAGGTCTATAACTTTAATGATCATGTTTTACTTCATCAGCCCCCCCCCCAGGCTATCACTACATCATCCTATCCTTCCTAATCTCTTCCGTGCCCATCTTATCCGTCCTCTACCGGAGTATGCCATGGTGTCAGTTATACTGACCTTACCATTCATAAACTCCAAGGGTGACAGCGTTGGCTATACCGCCCTGATCCCTAGTAGGCATCTGGCAGTCATCATCACACGTCTAGGGGAGCGTGACTCGCACAGTCCTCCCATGACCCCAGGGTTCGAAGGATAAACGGTGGGCAACACCTCCACCCCTCCCAGTAGAATCAGGGTTAATACCCTATCATGGAATCTCTTTGAGCCTTAATTGTTCTGAAGTTTCTGTCATCACGTGGTCATTTCAGTAATGGATTTGATCTGCAATCATAAACACTTGTCCATGCATTTATAACATGTGCATTAATATTTTCAAAAACACATAGTTTATGTATATTTCATACATGTTATCAAAAGTATAACATACTTTGCCATAATCTATTCATGTCATTGGCTTTCTTAAAATATAATCATCCTTTCGTGTATTGTTTGTGCATAAAACTTATGACTTTAGATTGCTAACTGACACTTGATATTTGATCTTACGAGCACATATCGTTATGTTTCAAACATTCATTGATCTGTATGTGTTTGTTCCAGTAACAACTAACTGGGTTATTGTCTTACTTGGTAACAAAATGCATCATACCGACAGTCATTAGTAAAGACAAATCTCAATTCCTTATTTTTAACAATACTGTTATTTGTTGTGTTCTTTTATGTATAAATTGTTTGAAATACCTAGCTCAAAGTATGGTATGCAACACATTTTGGGAACATATTTTGTACTCAACATTTCCTTTAACAATAATACACCGAACACTGCTCTATGTTTAAATGGTAGTACTCTTTCAACACCCTGGCCCTATAGGTCGAATTTATGCTCATGGGACCTTTGCTCAGGTTGTATTCATCACTTATCTATTTGCTAAATTAGGTCTGAATGTTGCGTAGTATCCGATCCTATTGACTGATTCACTACCAAGGAGTTGATATTCATGCCAAGTGAACTACTGTTTCCAGATCTTTTGCCAGCGCACATTCCAGGGTCCGAACTTAAGTTCTATGCATTATACCAGTTATTTACATGCCTCTATATGAATGAGTTAATGGCTGTTTGCAATTCTGAGTTAGTTCCTCATCACATGGCGTTTAATAGCAGTGTATTCCTTGTTGAATAATTGTGAATGGTATATATAACCGCTTGGGCTCAATTGGCTGGTTCTGTTATCATTTAACTGGAAGTATAGTGGAAAACTGTTTACCTACAGCTAACAGATAACAACTGATGTGCAAAAAAAAAGATCACTGTAACCTTCACACAAAACTCAGAAATTTATTAGAAACTAAGAGAATATACAGGAGGGAATCCTACATCTTTTACTGTGGTATTGTGATAATAATATGGCTAAATTATGTATAACAGCTGAGGTAATTTTGAGTAAGGAAGATATTATATGTGACTCTTTAGAGGCCTCATTGAATGTTATTTGTCCACAGTATATATATATTTTCTGAAGTAAACCATTAAGAAAACACCTACAGAAGTTTTCATACGAACTTGAAGAAAGGTCTCATAGAGGAACTTTATACAAACTCAATTATCAAGGAGGAATATCTACTTGGTTGTAGTAGAGTAGAATTATCATCACATCTCAGCAAAATATCTTAGAGATTGAAATGTCCCGAACAATAACTACAGGAGCCAATAACAAAAGACTGTATTAACTGTAATCAAATGCACCAGCAGTAGAATGTGTGAGGTTTAAGGTTTATGTGATGGTTCTGTTCATGTATGAGGTAGGCATGTAACAACAGAACTAGCCTTCAAACAATTGTTAAAGATGTTCCTAAATTGCATCAACCCAACAGTGAAGAATATATCATTACAGAGCACCATTGATTATAAAAGGCAAGAGCAGATTCTAACCGTTCAACAACTTGTGGTTTCAATGCAAGATAGAAGAAGACAGGTTGAGGAGTGAGTCCCCTAGTAATTATGAAGGAGGATGACTAATCAAAAATGAATATCTAGAAGTTTGTAAGAATATAAACATCATTACCACTTGTTTGTTACTGGAGCATAAATAATAGAAAAAAAACGAATCCATCCAAGCAAAATTTACAATTACAAGAGACTAATAATAATTAACAGCATAATATCAAAATATTCAAGAAAGTACTTATCTCTAGAGAATACGTCAACTCCTTTTCGTTCAACTCTTCAAGGAGTTAATCTCGTCCATATTATCATCCTCAGGAAGTCCATATCATCAAGGAATTCACAGCATCAAGGAGTCCATATCATCATCGGCAGGAAAGGCCAGTTTGCTTCATCAGGTGGAATATCCTTCAACCACTCTAGGTCAATTTAGCAAATCTTTTAGCTGGTCCAATTCAGCCTTTGCTTTTCTTATTACTTTCACTATTTCCGGATCCATGCTAGCATCTAAAAAGCACTTCCTTGAAATAGCATCCTTTATAATTTTTGCCCATACAGAATTGCTTTCAACAAGAGATGGCCCATGCCCAATGATCCAAAGACAAAATCTTGCATGTGTTAAAGCCACATTAGTGCGCTTACGGTCAGTAAGGAAGCCTATATTTTTCCCAGTACGAACAGTGGAAATTATTACAACATCTTTTTCACCACCTTGAAACCCATCAACTGATTTGACCTCTACATCAAGAACGTCCTTCCATTCATCTTTTTTTTTTTTTTTTTAGTTGTTAACTTACTGTCCAAGTAACGAACTTGCTCCCGGTAAGGTGATACCACACCAACGCTGATTGAATTGCCCGAGCAAGAACAAACTTTGTACAGTTTGGATAGTATATACATGACAACAACAGCCTCTATGATGTTCTTCTTACTCTTCCCAACATCGTCTTTCTCTTCTCTTCCATCTTTTACGTTAATAAATGCATATGCTCCATACATTTCAGATGTGAGATAGGTATAGCCATAAGGCTCCATTTCAACATTTGGGCCATTCTTGATAAGGTTTTCATAAAACTCCCTATTTGGAAAAAGACTTATCGATGGATGCATTCGATATTTGTATATTTAGAATATGGACTGGATGTCCAAGTGCTTCCAATCTTTCAAAGAGGCTTCTTCCATAGTTCACTTTCTCTGCAAGCTTGCTAATTACTGTTGCAGGTAGCTGCTTTGGATCTCCTATCAGAAATGCATCCTTTACACCCATAATTTGTAGTGCAATTGTAGATTCGGTTTCTTTAAGCTGGGCTGCCTCGTTAATAATTAAACAGTCGAATGGTGCTGCCAAGTTCATGCAGCTCTTCCCAGAAGATGTTACAGTTGAAAATACCACCTTGGCACGTGACAAACAAATTTCCAAAATATTCTGGTTAAGGCGTGTTCTTTCACCGCTTAACTCTTCTTTTAAGTAATGTATACATTCACTTCTCCTGGAGCAAAGAGCTTCTATTAAAAGTCTCTTATTGTTAATCACACTCTCTCTAGAATTCTCTGTGCACTTTGATGCTTCTTTATTGATTTCTCCATGACCAGAAAAACATTCTCTAAGGGTTTTGTCCTTGAATGCATTTTTCTGAATTAGATTTACAAAATGCTCAACCACTTCAATCAGAAAACCCAAGTCCTGTTTCTTTGAGATTGATTCTGGATAATCATTCAATAAAATTTCTGCACATTTGAAAAATTCTAACGCTAATATTTCCAACCTCACTCTGAGGAATTGTAGAAAATTAACTTGATCCTTCTGCTCTGCTGTTTCTTTAAATTCTTCATATTTTGAAATTGCTGATTCAAGAAAATCAAGAATATATGTCACAATTTTCCTCCATCCTGTCAGTGGCAGACAACAATTTTTCAGATGGTCCACTTGAGATTCAAGGAAAATATTTCCCAGAGGACCTTCAACATCCAAGCGCTCCATATTTCCAACAAGTACAAGGTCACTCGAGGTCAAAACACAGGGAAAATCATCTGTATTGGGGCACTTATCTGACAGATTTGTAACTAAGTTCAGAAATCTCAATGCAATTTCTGATATTGCAACATTTGTTGGTGCACACACAAGTACTTTGTACCTCAGGTGGAGTAAGATAGAGAGAAGTGAAACAAGCATTGAGGTCTTCCCTGTTCCCGGGGAACCTTGGATCAGCTTTATGCAGGGACACTTTTCTTTTTAACAGCATTGACTGCATCAACTATAGCAGAAGTCTGAGAATCATTCCACTCGTGGGACCTGAAATGCTTGTTTCTCAATATTTCTATATCATCTTTATTTTCTTCAACAAAGGCTTCAGTAGATTCCTCTGTATTGTAGTATACCGCTTTGGCAAGCATAGCTAAATTTCTTGTTTCATCATCCAAGTCAGGATGCAAGGTCTTCCAGATTCGCAAATTTGTAGCTAGATTACCAAGATAAATATAAAAATATTGATTTTCCATATTGCTATTTTGGGAGCAGAAAGGATGCATATCTGGAACGTATACTTTCACCTCCACCATACCGCTATCTTCATTCTCACCATCTTTATCTTTACACTGACACTCCTGTCCATTTACTACAGCTAGCATTATGTCACGAAGGTCTTCCACATATTCAGGTACTCTTGACGAGAGTATAAGAATATCCTTTGGTCTGAGAATTAAAATTTGTTTTTCCTTACTCTCTCCCATATCATATTTTCTGTCAATATGCATTTTGTATTCCACCACTTTATCTTTGGATGGCTTTTCTTTTTCTGGAAGTATATAGCTGCATATGGAGCTTCAGAAATGGATTCAAGAGCATTGCACAGGTCAGCCCTTGTTTCTTCTATGAGGGGGGAAACAAAAGAGACAAGGTAATCCGTTATGGACTCAAACCTTTCCGGGATAGATTTAACCTTGCCCTTGAAGAGATCTTCGTTCATTATATCCTCTAAGGACCATTTGAGCACCATATTCTCAAAAACTCAGTCGTCATTCTGTATATGGCCTTCTTTTCTGGCCTTCTTTTCGCCGTTTTCTTCCATCAGCATAGTTACTCCCCAATGCCTAAATGATCTGAGACTCGAAGACACTAGTCAAACTCCCAACCACAGATAACCAAAATAGTAACAGTCACAGATAACCAGCTGGATAACAGTCCAATCCACAATCCTATTACAGTTCAACTGAACTTTGAACCGCCATATTTGAACTCTCTATAGGATTACAGTGAAAAGCAGAACGACACTCACACCGGCTGATCAAGTATTTAAGAAAAATCACAAGGAAGTTAGTTTGGAGTAGGAACGCCTTCTTGCAGGGGAAGCAATTGGAATTTCAGTAGGACTGCCGCTGCAGGTACAGGGGCCCTCCATGTTCTTCTCCTCGTCTTCCTCTTTTCAAGTTCGGAGCCTCGCTTTTCTCAGACGCCGATGGGGACCCAATCTCGACATGGGTGTCGGAGGTCGAAGGCGCTACAGAACCCCTTCTTTTTTTTTTTTTTTTAACAGAAGCCTCTCTCAACCCTAATTCAGTGATTCACAGCAATAAACAAAATTCATAAATAAAATGAAGACAAGTAAGCCAACTTCAATTGATTGCAGAGGGAAGTCCAAAAAGTGACAAATTGAAAATTCAAAAATGAAAGCGAGCCTTTCTTCTGGCTGACAGATATTTTAACAGATGCAGGGTGAGGTAGAGGTTAACTCACTTAGACTTTGTTGAACCTTCCAAAGTAGGAAATCACCATAAAGCGATCCTACCACTACACAATTTGGTCTGCCTACAAGGTGTTGTTTCCGAAAATGCAGCTAATACCAAATAATTTCATTCTTATAATAGTCCTAACTTTTAAATAACATTACAACATTATAAACTAGAAGATAACAATTAAAATGCAGCTAATACCAAATAATTCCATTCCTATAAGAGTCTTAACTTTTTAAATAACATTACGACATTCTAAACTAGAAGATACAAATTTTACTAGCATAGCAAAAGATTCAACACAAGGAAAAGAAATAAAACAACACAGTTGTCGGGAAAATAATAGAAAGATACCATCAGTTTATCTGTTCAAAATCTATATCCAAGTGAGACTTCATTTCACGAGACATGTACAAAAGTTTAGAAGCCCTAATAGCCCAAATTGTAAGAGAAAACAAACCCAAAAAAAAAAGTCAGTATGTCTGTTAACTGTCCCTATCTTTGTCACATAATTACAGAGAGACACAAATAAAGGTAAGAAAGCCCACATTTTGAATGCAATTTAGGAGATTGCATTATCGGGAATAGGTTATCTAAGATACTTGCATTATACCATCGCGTCAAGGCGGGGCTCCAATGCAAGGCAAAACCAGCTTGACTGGTAACGGTTGGATTTCAACGTCCGGAGGTTAGAATGCCGTATATACCAAAACAGGAAAATGCTTTCTCCGGAAAATTTATTCGATTTCAAGGGTAATCCATAATATTTAGAGTCTCCACGTGTTCCGTCCATAATATATACTGTGAAAAACATCCCCCGGGGTTCCCTGAAAAACACTAACATGGATCAAACCGAAGTGGATTTCAATGTATTACTCTGGGCAGAAAACCCTTGACCGCACCCAAATTGCCTTTTCACACAAGCGTAACCCCGTCGACCGGACCACCATGTGCCTCAACGGACATGGTAGCGGTGGAAGCCGGAGGGAAGCTTGGATTCGGAAGTCCAAAGTAGAAACAAAGTTATAACGAAAGCACCGTGGCGAACACGATTCATAACGATGCCATGGATAATGAATGATGCGCATCACAACAGAGTGGCAGAAGTTGACATCCTTTTTCTCTTCTGCACGGCCAGAGAAAACTACGCATGCGTGTTTGTTGAGAGCTCCGCCATAAAACCGTTCAAGAACCCACTAGAATGACAAGAATTTGCAGCAAGAGGGAGCATTCTATGTGTTCCAACAACTCCAGATCAATGGCTCTCAAGTATCTTCAAAACAAACTTGGCCATCTAGCGCTCTTTCAAGATTAATAATGATAATCTTGAATTTCACCGCCGGAAAGGTAGAAACGTTCTATGGACACATCTGGGCCGTCCGATGGCTGCAAGGGCTCTTCCTCGACAGATTCAAAGGGCTAACTGGGCCGTCCGATGGCTGCAAGGGCTCTTCCTCGACAGATTCAAAGGGCTAACTGGGCCGTCAGATTATGGTTCTCTTTCCTGTCGCGTCTCAGAGATCCTGAAATATATTAATGCTTTCATGCCGTCAAGGCAAATTTATATTTCAAAGCAGCGACAACTAGACTGTACTGAAAGGGAATGGTTTCCTGCAGATCTGAAACCAGAAGCCTCAGAATCCAAACACGCGTGTTCTGAAATGCTGCCGTACCCGTGGATGCGCTGAAAGATTTCTTGCCGGCTTATTTGTGAGAGACAGGGTCACGATAATTTTATTGAAATATTGGAAATTGTTTTCACTGAAAACTAAATTCCGAGTACCCTCTCGCGGGTTTTGTGTGAAGTGAATCCTACTGTTACCCAGCAGAATTTAACCATTAAACCATTAAATTTACACAAGCGTAGGGACTGTGAGGTCGCAGGGTTTGAACGACGGGCTCTGATACCATATGTAATGACTGTGCTAAGTTAAAGAGTCATTACCGGAACTGTAAAACTATAAAAATTACTGAACTGTGAAACTGTAAAGATTACTGAACTGTGAAACTGTAAAGATTACTGAACTGTTTGAAATGGTATTATTGATTTGATGAAGTACTTACCTGGCCTGCTACGGCTGTTGCGGTGAGGGTGCTTCAGAACTGCTCCAGCGCTCTCATTACCGAATGACCAAAACCACCCAGCCAAACCGAATATACCTAGATATTCGATCCAGTATGCTTCTCAACCGATGCATACCGTTCCCCCGTGCCCAGAAACTTCCAAAACAAGCAAGGCTCATAACCAGTATGTATAAATTTCTCCTTCCTCCTCCAACCGCACTCGAATCAGTTTTTCCCACTCACAGCAAATAGCCTCTCAGGCAAAGAACACGGACCCCCCTCCTTCCTTTCGGCCTCTCCTTATGTACCATTTATTAGCGGTGGTTGCTCTCTCCACCTATGAGCCCACCGCTTCCCTTCTCAACGACACCTCTCAACATGCAGAGTCGTATCTTTTCTTAAGGATATTTTGACATGTGCCATTTCACTTTGATTAAGATTTTTATATGTTTAATTAAAAACTCTTAAGTTCATACATATGGGCTTTATTTTGATTTAATTTATCTCTTTAATAATTCATTCACATACTTTATTTAAAAATTGCTCAAATAGATAATTATATAACCTGATTTTTAAGAATTTACATAATTCTTTACATTTATTTTCTTTATAATCCTTTTACTTTATACTTTTAAACTTAATATCATTGGTAATCGCTCATTAATCATGAGGCATTAAGTAATATGTGCTAATGGCTGAATGCGACTTTTCTATATGAAGGAGTGTCAGGATATTTAATATTTTAAGTAATTTAGAATATAGCTACTAGTGCAGTGCATGCGATACATGCATATGTAGCTATCATATGCATGCATCGTATGCATGCTAATATTCTCGTGCTCTCTATATTAATGATGGGCCATTACATCTACCCTTGTTTCTTCTTGAATGCATCTAGCCATTAATTCCTCGAAACTAGGAATTACATTATTGTTCAGAAGAGTAGTCCTGAACACGTACCATTCGGATGGTAATCCTCCAAGAGTCGTGAGTGCCATTTCTCTGTCAGTAATAGCCTCCCCAATAGATAGGAGATCGTTCTTGATCTCGGTGATTCTTAAGAAGTATGCTTGCATACTCTCATCTTTACCCTTATGAATTTCCTTCAACTTATTTCTAAGAATCAAAACTTGATTTGCATCATTAACTTTAAATAAACTCACCAGTCTATCGTAGATTTGCTTGGAGGTGTCCAGTTCAGAGATGTAGGCTACCGAGTGCTTGTCGATAGAGTCCCGGATGATCTTCTTTGTTTTGACTTCTCCATTTTTCCATTTGTTCCAGGCAGCGGCGGATGCATTTGATGGAGGCTCAACAATATTGCCTCTTACATGGTCCAACACTCCTTGATCTTCTAGGGTTAGATCGATTGACATCTTCCATCCCTGATAGTCAGGTTTCTCACGGAGCTTGTCTTCGGCAGGAAAGAGTGTTGAGGACCCCATAATTCTTTTAGGATAGCCTTGCCAATCTTCTCTTCGGTGATTGCTCTTGCTCTTGCTCAGGCTTTGTCTTCACCTTGGCTCTGATACCATGTTAAGTTATGGTATGTTCTATGCTTATAACAGTTTACTTATTTTTCTTATTATATTTCATAGATTAGCAATCACATGTACATAAAGTAAAGTATAGATAGAACATTAAACGATCGATAGAAAAAAAGCCAAGACAAAAGACACAAGATGTGGCAGCTAGCCAGGGACAAACCCCACAATGTGTGGGGAAACCCTTTGATCAAATCTTCTTTTATCTTCAATAATTCAGCAGAGAGAAATAGTACAATAAATCTGATTCATATCTGCAGTAGCAAACCCTAGATCAGCGACATCAGCATTAGCGGCTTTATCATCAAACTAGGGCAGACGATATCTCACAAACCGACCGTCGGATCGGCTTGATTCCACCACCAAAAGTTGTGGCTTTCAGAGGAGGTTCAGATGAACCTACAGCGTAGTTCAAATGATGAGATCTTCTAGTCCACGCAGGTCAATCTTTACTTCAGTAGTTGCAATGTTAGTGTCAGCAACTTCCTTCAAACTAGGGCAGTCGATATCTTGCAAACCGTCCGTCGGATTGACTTGATTCCACCACCAAAAGTTGCTGCTTTCAGAGGAGGTTCAGATGAACCTACAGTGCAGTTTAGATGAGAAGATCTTCTAGTCCACGCAGGTCAATCTTTACTTCTGTAGTTGCAGCTTCAGTTTCAGCAGCTTCCTTCAAACTAGGGCAGTGGATATCTTGCAAACCGTCCGTCGGATTGACTTGATTCCACCACCAAAAGTTGTGGCTTTCAGAGGAGGTTCAGATGAACCTACAGTGCAGTTCAGATGAGATCTTCTAGTTCACGCAGGTCAATCTTTACTTCTGCAGTTGCAGCTTCAGTTTCAGTAGCTTCCTTCAAACTAGGGTAGTCGATATCTTGCAAACCGTCTGTCGGATTGACTTGATTCCACCACCAAAAGTTGCGGCTTCCAGAGGAGGTTCAGATGAACCTACAACGCAGTTCAGATGAGGAGATCTTCTAGTCCACGCAGGTCAATCTTTACTTCTGCAGTTGCAGCGTCAGTTTCAACAGCTTCTAGCTTCACATGTGTGAGGGAGAGACCCTTTTCTGCGCAGTAGAGAAGAGACTCTTTTCTGCACAATAGAGAGAGAGAGATGTGATGAGATGAGAGTCCAAATGAGGAAAAGACTCTCTGTATTTATACACAACGTTGGTGTTTGAATAGATGCGACTATTGGGCTTCTGAGCCTACACGAGTTGTAGTTCGGCTTGATAATAATTCCATAATCAAAATAAATTCATATCTCCATGAATACTTATCGGAATCGGATGATCTTTCTATCATTCCTACACCTCTCGACGAGAGGATCTAATAAAAATATTATTAGCCATGAATAAGATGACCCACATGAAGTTTTGTCCTAGTTGCCAATTTTAACACATCCTTAAACCACCACCTTATACCATCAACTCAAAGAGCACATTCATCTTATTGCTGTCATCCATTATTGTATTATAGCTCTCTTCTTGGACTCGTATATACCCCTTTCAGATTAAGGGGGGGATTGTTGGAAACCTAATCCTCTAAGGGTTGGTGTGGAAACTGAATAGTCAAAGGGAGTTCAAGAGACCACTTGGAATATGAAACCAAGGGTCACTAGACTTGTATAAATATGTATCATTGTGAATAATAATGCATTCAATGCTTATCCTTCATATCTTTTGTCTTCTCCATGGTTGTGTCTAACAGATACGATGCCAACAGAAACATATACCAACAAAGATGCCATGCATATAATAGTACTGTGACCACAGACATGCGATTGATATAGTTACAAAGACAGAGGTGCAATATAGCATAGAGATGTGATCCTTATGTTGAGAAATCAATAGGGCTACAATTGAAGTGATTTCTCTTTGACTTGATAATTGCTTGTGATGTTCTTTTACTTTTCTTTATTATTAGCTTATTTTCTCTTATTATTAAGTTGTTCTTATCATCAAACAACTACCAAAACATGGAGATTAATAGTACACAAGGACACAAGATGTAGGTTGCTAGTTAGGGCCAAAACCTCTCCTAGAGAGGAAAACCCACAAAAATCTCTTCTCTTCTTATAGATTCTTCAAATGACGAATTCCAAGACCTCTATACCAAGACCAAGACGAATACCCTTCCAAGACCAAGTCAACCTTCTTGAGGATGTGCTTCTCTTCACCAAGTCAAACCTTGTCAAATCTCTTCCAATTGCACAACTTCGACCCCCAACAACAAATTTCGACCCTCATTGCAGGTTTGCAATTTTTGGTCCCCTGCAACAAGTTGCAACTTCGCACGTGTGGATGAATTAGGGCTTTCTAGGCTTGCTTCTTCCTTCACTTGGGCTACTTCTTCTTCAAAGGCTTGTATGTGATCAAATTAACTTTCTTTCCTTGGATTTTGTTTATTTGCTCCTTTAGAAACTTTGGCCTTGTACCTACAAAAACCCTAGCCTCTTTCGCACTTGTGAGAGATAGAGAGAGAGAAAAGATCGAAATTTTTGTCTTCCTTCTTCCTTCTATACCTTCGCTTTCCTTCTTGCTTCTTGTTCTTGCTTCCTTGAGTGAATGAGTTCCAAAGGAGGTTGAATGATCTGTTATATATAGGCTTCCAAGGAGGACGAATAGCCCTAATTAGGCCGACTTCTTCACTACCAAGCCGACTTGGTCTTGGAGGGGTAATTTGACACTTTTGACTCAAAATAAATTCTTTTGATTTGTTACAAATTGCCCAATAGGGTCTAATACATATGACAATGACTATTATGACTTCTTGACTCTATGACAAAACCTAGAAGTACATAATGGGTGCTTTGACCTAGAACAAAAATAAACTTGAGCATGAAACCCAAGCTATAATAATAATAATAATAATTTTCTTTTTCTTTTTACATCAAATACATAAGATCAAGAGTACATAAAATACTATGAAGACCGAACCTAGTTACATATTTCAACACCTTCTAGGAGTCTTGTACCTTTTTAATTATGCTAGGAGCGAGAGAGCCAAGGTATTGAAAAAAAGAGTGAAGATCTGAGACAAGAGAGTCGTGCCTTGACTTTTCCACTCAACACGAGACCTTTGTGGCTTGTACATTCAAAATTTCAGAACCATTGAGTCACATGAAACCTCAGAGCGATTATTCCATCCGCAGTGACTTTTGAGATCAAATCTAGGGGGTTTAAATAGATTTTGATCTTAACAAAGGGTCACAACCCTTGGAGGAGGAGGACATGAATTTGAGGCCAACCTTCAAGATGAATTAAATTTCAAATTAAGAATACTTTCCCTCCAAGGTAAACTTATAATTTAAACAATAATTATTAGATATTTTCTAAGGCCATGATAGATTCAGACCACAATTGAATTATCCTTAAATATATATTTTTTAATCTTTTATCTAGTGAAAACCTTCTTTGGGGCATAATGAAATTTTGATTGTGGCAAAGGGGTTTCCTTTTGGAAATTCTTCCCGACGTTTCCCTAATTTCAACAAATAATTTTTGTTTGGGATAATATAATTCCCTATATTGCTAATCACCAAACTTCCAAGGAGATGTATGATGCGATTGTTGGGTTGTACACTATCAACAACATCAACCAATCCATCAATCTAAGGGGTAAACTTTGCAATATCAAGATGACAAAGAATGATATTGTAGCATCATACTTTGTTAAGATTTCTCAAATAAGAGATCAACTCAATGCTATTGGAGAAGAAGTATCTGACCAAGAATTGGTAGCTGTGGCTTTGGGTGGTTTGCCTAGATCGCGGGATCCTTTTGCATCAAGTATCCATGGAAGAGAGAATGCACCTTCAATTGTTGGCTACCTACACAACAGAAGAATCAAGACTCTTTTCTAGAGGCAACATCAAAGATCCAAGGGAAGAAGCTTTTGCAACACATTAAAAAAGCAGCAAGAAGGGAAGACCTAATTTTGGAAGATTTCAAAGAAGTTTCGGGAAAATACCTAATTCGATACTTGCTCCAAGATTTGATCCAAGAAGGGAACCCGCTTTACATAGAGTACCTCTTCCTTCTCATGATAAAAGAGATAGAAGAGATGAAATATATGTTAGATGTTCAATGCTTTCATTGCCAAGCATATGGTCAGAATCAAGCTCACTGTCCTCAAAAATATCAAAGGGATGACTATCAAAGGGATGGAGATCGAAAAAGGAAAGGGAAGCACTATGCTTTTGCAACCGACCTTGATGAATCCTCTCATAAGAGGAGACATAAGAAGAATGATTTTGATTCTAAATACTCATTCTATTTTGCCTTTACAGGTTCCATTGTAGGTCATGCTGAAATATGGTTGGTGGACAATGGTGCCTCTAGGCACATGACTGGGAATTGTGAACATCTCTTCAAATTGGTTGAAAAGAAGATAGCTCAAAGGGTTGAGCTTGGAGATAATTGGTATGTCATCCTTCCAATTGGAATCAAGAGGTAATGTATCCATCAACAATATTTTGTATGTTCTTGGTTTGAAGAAAAACTTGTTTTCTATTTCATCACTTGAAGACAAAGGATATAGAATTGTATTCGTTGATGGACAAGTCCTAGTGTGGAAGAAGGATGCCTCTTTTGAATCTTCCAAGGTCATTGGCGTGCGAATTGGAGGCCTATATTATCTTCTTGGACATTCAATTCAAGCCTTGTTACACAACACCATTGATCTCTATGAGCTATGGCATTGAAGGTATGCTCATATTCATTATATAACCTTATCTAGAATCAAATATTTTGTTAAGGGTGTATCGGAACCTTGGACTGAGCATGATGGAGTATGCAAAAGATGTTCCCTTGGGAAGAATATTAAAGGAAGATGTACAAGCAGTGATAGTAGATCCAAAGGAATCTTGGATCTTGTGCATTGTGATGTTTGTGGGCCTATGTATGACAAGATCTTGGGTGGCAACTTGTATTATGTTTCTTTCATTGATGATTACTTTCATAAAACATGGATTTACCTTATAAAGTCCAAGAATCAAGTATTTGAAAAGTTTGTGAATTCAAGGCACAGGGTAAAAATACTACAGGAAGAAGAATCAAGACTCTAATGTCTGATAACGGTGGATAATAGGTATCCAAGGAATTGATTGATTTTTGCAGGGATGATGGAATTAAGAGGGAGTTGATAGTTCCCTACTATCCTCAACAAAATGGAATAGTCGAAAGAAAGAATAAACCCTATTGACCATTGGAGCGATATTGAAGGTTTTTTGAAGACTCCATGCCCAAGCATGTATCAGAGGCTTCATGTACCATTAGAGTTCACTTTGTCATCAAAGTTTTTCAACTCTACTTCTCATCTTTTTTTTGATGTACTCAAATTCCACAAGCCCTGTGGAGACGATGTAAAATTGATACTAGTATGAGGAGTCGAGTCATGTAACAACCCTGGGTAGCCTGGGATCTTGTCATCAAGCGAGTTTACACTGAGAGGTTTTTTTCACTTGGTTAATTATCATATCCTTATGAGGGCTTAATAATTAATTGAGTTTTTCCTCCAAGCATAACCCCAAAGCTGGAGTGCAGTTTGATGGTGAGGCCTTGTGTGAGTCCTAGTGTCTAGAGTCATTGTATATTACCATACTAGATCACTCGTAAAATTTTGTGGAATTTGATTTGGTCTAGGGGTCAATTTTTTAATTTTTTAAATTTTCTATAGGGCGGAAATTTGAATAAAATTTGAATGTGAAATGTAGTAAGTGACGTCTAGAGATGTTGTATGGGGTATGTGTACTCAAAATTACACCTCTCATCCTCAACTTTCTACTATGACACCCTTTGAGGGGTAAAAAATAAGTTCTAGACATTCAAAACCTATTTTTCCCAAGTTTTGTGGAAAGTGTGGCATTTAAATTAACTCAACAATCAAATAAATGGAGAAAAATAAATATCCACACATGCTCAAATGATGTGGAAATGAGGTGGAAATTCATCTAAAAGTCAAAGTTGAGTTACCAAGTGATGTGGATTCCACATAAGCCACAAATCAAGCAAATCAATTTTTTTGTGGAGAAAACAACTTGTCCCAGTGACGAGATTCACGATTTGAGGAAGTTAACTTGAGCTTCAAAGCGATATCATGAGTTGACTCGAGATTGGATTAGAGTTTTCTTAAGTGAGGTGGAGAGTGGTCTCCTACCACTCCACTTCACTCCCAACTGTCCTCTCATCTAATTCGAGCTCCCTCACCAAGGATTGCATGGGCCTCTAAGAAAGAAATCAAGTTGCCACTTGGGAAATTCGAATTTGCATGAAGGAGCATTGGGAATGTCACCTATTTGTCTTGGGATTGTCATCATTTGCCAAGGGATTGGCTCCCAAGCTTCTATATAATAGAGCTATGGGCTTTCACACAAGTAATGATTGTTACTAGCTATTGTGCTTGCCGAAACACCGCTGCTTTGTACACTTTTAGAAATATCAATAAAAACTTTGGGGTTTCATTCATGAGGTGTTCCTCCTTTTGGAATGTGGTGAATTGTTGATCATTGGCATAATTCCTTTTACTCATGCTTTGATCTAATTTGTTTCCATATGATCTTGTAGATTTGTTAATGTAGAGCTATCTTGCATTGACATTTGATTTAAAAGTATGCTCTCGGTATAGAATGCTCTAGTTGGTTTCAAATAAATCTCTACAGTTTCTTACCATTGTTTATTGCTAAATCTATATAGAACTAATTCTTGATTGAAGTTTTGTAGAGGGAACATCGTGGTGGAATAAAAGAATCAAGCGTGAAGGGAAGTCTTTGGAGAGACCAACTCACTTTTGATACATTCTCAAAGGAGTTCTCATTTGTTCTTTGAGCCTTCATAGTCTTATCTTACAAAGTGGTTTTGCAGGGGTTTTGAGACATAGCTTGTACACAAGCCAAGTACTTTTAAATTTAAATCACTTTATTTAAACGTTGCGCTCCAATTTCTTTCATTTGTTATCTAAGAGCTTAAAATGGCTAATCAAATAGGAGAGTTTACTCACACTCTTTAGCTTAGTCCTTTGTAAATTATAATTGTACATACACACTTCATCTAGCTGATTTTTGTCCACTAATATTTTTCTTGTTTTGCAGCCCATATTTGGAGGATTTGATAACTCATTTGGAGCAGATTTTTGAGGGACATTTTCTACAAACTCATAATAAGTGTTTGTAGGACCCATTGGCGCATGATTGGATCATTTCCCAAGGAGGCCGTGAGCATTTGGAGTCCCTCATTTTCTGCAAGGCTGAGTTCATTTGAGAGATGCACATAAAGTTATACCATGGACCTCTTAAAGCTCATTTTCCCCTTGTAATTTTCAGATTTCAAGGAGGTCTCATTAGCTACTTTGGTTGACAAATTTTCACATTGTACAAGAAGGAGAATCTAGCTCCTATAGTTCCGATTTTGTAAAAGTTTCTCCTTCATCTTTTGGGAAGCGTTTTAAGGCCTTCTCCTCATTGTAATACCTCTAATAAAATAATCTTCTTGGGCTTGAGGGAGCTTGGGATTCATCCCATGGTATCCCACCTCCTTGTTTAGAAGGGTGACTTTTGTGGGTGGATTGATGTGATATTCCCACTTAGCATTTTGCTAAGTGGAAAATCAGTTTTGGCCAATTTTGCTATAATGCACAGTTGTACTTAGGAAATGTGGGATTAGAGGCCCCACATATGATTTTTGACTTAGAAGCACTCCAAACATTAGAGCTGGGGGAAAAATTGTTGCCTTAATGGAGCGTGGGGACCACCTCATGGCAATTTCGACCCACATGGAGAATACGCATGCCTTGGAGGGAAAGTCGGCGGGAGGAAATTGAGGAGGGCCCACATGAGGGCGTTGGAAGGGATCTTGACAAAAGGGAAGAGAAGGCACTCATTTGGTCATTCATTCATCTATTCAGAAATTGTCTTTGACATAGCACGCTTGAGCTGAAGCCAAGTCTGCTGTGTTGTTTAGCACACGAGTGTCTCCGAGCGGAGATCTCAACCCTTGCTTCGGTGGACTTCGAATGCCAACCCAAGGAGGGAGTTCCATCCTTTTCCAGTTGTTCTAGCAGTGGAGGGCGAGTTCTGCGTGGAGGAGACTCAGCCAACAGCGCAGGGACTGCATAGTGTTTGTAGGAGGCTCGCTTGGGAGATGAGTTGTGAAGGGAGTTTGCAACCATTTTTGGGAGTATTTGTAGTAGGATAGATAGAGGGCCGAATTTCCTAGTAGAAGAGACAGAGAGACAAAAGAGGGCCGAATTTTCGTGGTCAATAATAGTCCAATTCCTTCGTGGGTTATTCTGGGTACATTAAGGAGAGTCCGGGGTTAATTTCCCGAAATTTTCTGAGCACTACAAGAGGCCCTATCAACAGATCTTATCACCCAGCAACGTATTTCTAGGCAGTTTAGCATAGAGCTAGGAGACAGAGCAACAATGTACTTGAGGGGGATTTCCTATTGTTCATTTAGGCTTAGCCAACTTGCCTTGAGCAAGCCCAGGTGCACTCTTTCCAACACCTAATTGTACCCTCTTTAGAATTTAATAAAATGGCTTAGCAGCACAAATTTGGTGCATTTCTGTGATCTGATTTGTGTGTTTTATATTTGTGGCTTTTGTTTATGTTTTCTTTTCATATTTACTATAAATTTTCCCTAGGAATATTACAATGGTGTTAGAGCTCATAGACTTGGCTCAACCTGTGGGAGCAACACAGTCTATGACACCAGAGGACAGGCATAACATCACGTATCGAAGGCAAAGGTACAGGAGTAGAGAAAGGGAGTTGGAAATTACTCCTAATTTGGAGGCACGTGGAAAGATAGTCATGGTAGCAGAGATGGGGGAACCAAGGAGTAAGGAGGATGCAACATTCAATAGCCTCTTGAAGGCTTTGAATGAGATGGCTAGGGGACAAAAGGAGATGCTGGAGGAGATCAAGCAGCAAAACAGGGACAAGGGCCTCCATCGTGAGTTCCTTTTTGGAGAGACATCGAGAGCCTCACAGCAGTACGACCATCCTTCACCGGCCACTCACCCACCAACTTATAGTGGGCCATCTAGAACCACACTGCCTGCTTTCTTACCATCAACACCCAGTGAGCATGGGGGACCAGATGAGCCAATGCCCATGGGGGATTTCTTCAGGGAATGGCAAGCCATGGGGGAGGATTTCAAAGCGGCCTTGTCATTCAGAGATTATTGTCAGCTCAAACAGAATGAGAAGGGAAGGTACAATGGAGGGAAAAATTTGCAAAACTCAGAGCTACAACGCACTGTTGGGAGGATGTATGTTCCCACATATGGCGACTTTTCCAAGAGCACAGCTTGAGCTTGGGCCGAGAAGCTGGATTCTTATTTCTAGCTTAATTAGATGACAGAGATGGAGGCCATCAAAATGGCTACCCCACACTTGGAAGGGGAAGCACATGAGTGGTGGTTTCATGGCCTATCCACATTGGGACATGCTAGTGACTTCATATGAGGACTTCACCTGGAGAGTGGTGGAGCGTTTTGATAGGAGGGGTCCGAAGGCTCACTTCAGAGAGTTGACCCAACTTAGACAGACAGGCGAGTGGGACCACTACATATCAAATTTTTTGAGAGTTTCAGTTATGGTGCCAAACCTCTCAGAGGCTAGGAGGGTGTACACTTTCGTAGAGGGGTTGTTGGAGCCATTGCATGGACTAGTGAAGTCATGCGGACCCTTGACTTTACAGGGGTCAGTGACTTGCGTGAGGGACTTGTAGGTGGCCATCCCCGAGACTAGGGCACAGTTTCCCTCACACAGTCCCACCACCGAGGGCCAACTAGGGGCGTGGACAGATGGATGGGGGGACCCGGAGAGACCTCCGAAGGAGGAAGTTGTGTGTTTTATCTGTTAGGAACCATGGGCTCTAGGTCATAGATGTGCAGCGGGCAAGGTCCACTACATTAAGGTTTTCTTTGATAGTGATGGGGAGGATAATGCGTACTTGGAGATGGGTGGAGATGACAACGCGGGGTAGGCAGATATGGGGCCACCACTACCACCCCCGCTAGGGGGAACTACTTTCGCTCCATTAGGAGGGGCCTTGCATCTCTACGCGGGGCACCCAAATTTTTGACTATGAGGATCAGGGGCAGGGGCAGCGTGTTTCGGTTTTAGTAGACAATGGGGCTACCCACAACTTCATTGATGCACATATGGTCAAGAGGAGGGGTATCAAAACCAAGGAGTTTGAGTGTTTTTCGGTTCTAGTGCCAGGTGATAGAACCATGCAGTTCACACGCTATGTTCCAACTTTGAGAGTGATCATGGGGAACTACTCAATGACAGATCACTTCTTTGTGGTAGATGTGCGAGACACTAATGTGGTGCTGGGTGTCCAATGGCTCTGTTGACCCTACCGCCTACACCTACCTACAGGTCAGTGAGAAAAGCCTTCAACCCCACAAGGTGTGGTTGGTGGCAGGGAACTCAGAGAAGGGGCTGTCACACTAATCCCAACTCTCTCCGTTTGAGCTATCTCCTAGGTTAGCTAAGGGGGGCGGTCCCTAATGGAAAGTTAAGTTAAAAAACAAAGATGTGAGTTTCTAGGAGAATTGTTAGAGCTAAATAGATTATTTATTTAAGATTTATAAGCAAACCTGATATGAGCAATAACCATAAACACAAAAGATAAGCATGATATACAAAAACAACCAGTGCCTTCAAAGTATTGCTATTTGCGAAATGAAATTTTTTATTTTATTTTTGCTTAGAATGAAGTCAAATGCTTTCAAATGAAAGCCCAAATAACCTTTCACTTGGGTTTCCCAACGGAAAAGGGTTACTTAGCTTATGCTTTAGCTTTCTTCTTTAAACTTGAATTGCTTCCAGGAACACCTGTAGGAAAGCAAGCAAAAGAGTTAGCGTGCAAAATAAAAAATAAAAAATAAAATAAAAAATACAGCCTCAAATGCTAGATAAAACCAATATACACACAAATGAAAGAAGAAAATATGGGATAATTTTTCAAGATAGAAAATAAGCAAAGGGCTCAGGAAACCCCCTCTTAAATAAATCTTTTGATGTCTTATGAGATTGTTGGCTTGAACAACTTGTGGGACCTTTGATATCCTTGGAGGTGACTATTCCAACCGAAGAAGTCCTCACACTCCAATAGAGTTGGCAACCTATCCTTTGAACACAAAAATGCCTGCAAACCAATTGTTAGCGCAAAAGAGACTTGGCATATAGAGACCAAGTTGAGCTTGTCATTCAACCGAAAATGACAAGCTACAACAAGAGTACAAAATATACCAAGCCCAAAGGAGATTTGAGATAGCTGCAAATCTCTCCTCCCTAGACAATAATGCCTTCAGGCAAATGCACAAAAAACAACTAGATAGCAATGTATAATCGAATGAATAATAACATCAAATGACACAGGTATACCTCATCAACCAAAGAATGCACCACAAGAGAAGCTAGTAACCCCAAAGACTTTGATTTATTTATATAAAAGTTGAGTACAAAATCCAGCAGAGTCTCCGCAAGCCCAACAGCTCATTCTATCGATCACAAATGAGAGCTCAAGACTCATATAAATAAGAAAATGGGAGATGATCCCAAGGAAAATTCCAATGACAAGTGGAGATGGATTGACAATCCCAATGTAGAAAATCAAATCACAAGTGGCAAGCTGACTGGCTGTAGGCTGCCAATGAACTGCTGTAGATCTCCATCAAAAATTTCTTTAAGCTGCCAGCGTATCCCCTTAACTGATATACGCATTACTTTGATTAGAAAATCATGAAACTTAGTGGGAGTAAGTAGGAAAAATATCCCACTCAACTAGCTGTTAACTCAAACATATGAAACGGTGATAAACACGTGTTAAATCTGGCTGCCTATAGGCTGGAGTAGACTGCTGCGTATCATCCTTTTTGGCTGGCAGCAACATATCCCTGCGCTGAGTTGGCTGATATGTATGTGAGTGGGAGACAAGTGAGAGTAAGTGGGGGACAAGAACTGTCCCATGTGGCAGTTCTGTCCCCACTCAAACTTTTCCAAATCCGTGAGCTGTAAAATATGCATAAACTGCTGCGTATAAACTTCATTGCTCCATGATTTTTAGTGGGGGACAAGTGGGAGACAAAGTCTGTCCCATGTGGCAGTTCTGTCCCCACTCAAACTTTTCCAAATCTGTGAACTATTTCATATACCTTTACGAATTCTTTTAAACTGAATTTTACACCTGCTGAGTGGATAATTCGGAACTCTTTTGACTGGCTGTTGACTTTGTCTTTCTAATGTGGCTGCCATGTCACTATTTCCCCCACAAACTTTAATTTGCACCAACATATTGAAATAAATAAAATTATTTGAACTTTAGCCATATGTAATATTTCAACGTTGCCTCTTTAACTTATCGTTGGACCATTTGACTTGCCACTTGGAACTTTGACTGACTTTCCTCCATGTGGTGGGCCCCACATTGCTACTACATCACCTTTGATATTCCTTTAACTTTCCATGTCAAAATTTGATTTATTTTGACTATGGAAAATTTCTAAATTTTTCCAATTATTCAATTTTTTGATTTTTTTCCTCATTTTTGCCACTGTCATTTGAAAAATCGACTTTTGAGGGGCTCTAAGTCATTCTTTGACCCCCCAAAGTGGGTCTTAGGATAATGCTGGGCCTCTGAAGATGAATTTCGAGTAGTCATACACCCCAGACATTTCCTAAGGCCACTTATTTACACCATTACATAGAAAATAATTAAAAAATCCCGTTTTGCGGGAAATTTTTAATTATTAAAAAATCCTACTTAGACCTAGCCAAATTCCACGAAACATTTTGTGTGATCTAGTATGGTAATATACATCGACTCTAGACACCAAGATGTGTCAGGGGCTCAATCTTCAAACCGTCACCCCGGCTTTGGGGTAAAACATGAGTGAAAAAATCCAGAAAATTATCCGCCTCTGAAAAAGAAGGGATAATTAACCGGATAAAAAAAACACTCCAAGGTGTACTCGTTTGCTGATCGAGTCCCAACATCCTAGGCCTGTTACAAATTCAAAACTCATCATAACTAGTATCACTTATTACAATTCCCCGTAGGGTGTGGAATCTGGGTACAAGAAAGATGATGAGAAGATAGAAGTAGAGTTAAAAAACTCTGTTGACTGATGATATCTGATGGTACAAGTGTCCTCTGGATCATCCTTGGGCATGGAGTCTTCACATAATCATCAGGTGCCACTCCAGTGGTCAACATTTGGCTCCATATGGGGATGCATGCTAGATATGAAGTGATAGTGTGCAAGAACCTGGAATCTGCATCCACTGACAAAAGACATATATCAGCAGTATCCATTTAAAATATCATCAAATGAAATAAAGTATAGCAACGAAGAAATGGAAATTTATTCTAAGAGCATAAATGACAATTTATTCATGAAATAAAACTACTTAAACAAAAATGACACAAAATAAGGTTAGAAATATGATACAAAAAGATGCCCCATGGCATCAGATAATTTCTTTGTAGAACAATTTAAGCAGTTGGCCGTTCACAGGTAACTCAAGTGGTTCTCCATCCAAAGTGCTCAAATGGTAGGAATTTTGTCCAGCTGCTTCCCTGATAATGTATGGTCCAAGCCACAAACTGTCAAACTTACCATGATTTCCTGGCTTTTCATTCCTGCGATCCCATAGCAAAACCATATCATTGTTAGAAAACATTCTATTCCTAGATGATTTGTCAAAATTTCTTTTTACTTTCGATTGATTTTTACAACAATGCTCAAATGCTCTTCTTCTGGTTTCATCCAATTCTACAATTTGGTCAATCCTGCATTGCACAAAATCTTTATCAGATGTAAAACTTTGTAGCAATTGGTAAGCTGGTAACCTCAAATGCACAGGAAGGGTAACATCCAAGCCATAAACTAACTCAAAGGGACTCTTCCCAATAGAACTCTTCTTTGTAATCCTATCAGCCCACAAAGCATATTTAATTTTACTATCCCATGCCCGTTTGTTAGGGACGTGTCTCTTCATTCCTCCTTACAAAAAGACTATTAATACACAATCTGAGATTCAGTTTTCTATCATCTTTTCGGTGAACACAAGATAGAGAGAAGAAACAGAGTTCACACCTCGTGAACTAAAGAAGGTCAAGGAAAGATAAACGATAAATATTGAAGTATTATGTTTTTGGGTTAATCACTGTGATTGTATATGCACATTCAGGCTTGTGATCTTTGAGGACTGCCTATCCTCGGACCTGGTGCTACCTTCCTTTAGCTCGTACACACTAATACATCTCAGACCAGAACTCGCTGCATATCACAGAAGCTTGGAATAGTGTTAAAATCCTTGCAGACAGACCCTCGGACTTGTCACATAAATTTTGTGGCTCGTAGCATATCACAGTAGCATGAATCTAGTGCAATCTCTACATTTCTTTGACCTACAACAATAAACTTCGGACCTGTACCTCTTATTTATTGTTGTTACAGTGGTGGTAGAGTTGGGTCTTTGGACCATGGCATAAACTCCAGACTTTGAACCAGTGCAAAACTGTAAGTACCTTTTCTTTCGGACCTGTGACAACCCTTAAAACCTTAGTCCTGTGGCTCTATTTCGATCTGAGCAGTAGCATTGGAGTAATATAATTCGGCACAGGAATATTGATATGATTCTTGTGTAAGAATATTGGAGTTGTTTGAATAGTGGTCTTGGTGCAATAGTGTTTAAGTTGTCTTGAGATAATCTAGTGATTGAAGCAGTGGAGAAGTCATGGTGCAAAATTTGGTGCAATATTGATAAAGAAGTGGAGATGATGTTGTATGGTGCAGATTGGTGAAATGAAGCATCCTTGAACTAACAACTTCAGTAAAGCAGCAAGGAAGGATTGGTGTCCTTTGGGTAGGTGCCCATAAACACAAGGTTGGTGCCTTGGAGAAGATAGGGTCAAAGCCCTAGAGGTCGGAGCCTCATTAAGTCCAAGTTGGTGCTTGGCAATAGGTTGGTGCCTAAATTTTGAAGGGTTGGAACCCTCACATCTTATTGTACTCTTTCATTTGATAAAAGGATTTTTATCCTCCTTGTTTCTATAATAAGATCATTCATTTCTCTGATTTTAATTATGTAGAATCTAACTGGACATAATAACAATTGAAAAGAAATATTGATTCAGCCCCCTCTCAATATTTCCAACAATTGGTATCAGAGCCAGCTTCTTCATAATCAACCTAACAGCTGGAAGAAGGATTCTTAGTCACAATGAAAAATCAAGAAGTGTCAGGAAGGCTTCCTTTGTTCGATGGCACAAATTTTGGTTTTTGGAAGAAAAGAATGTCCTACTACTTAATGTCCCTTGGACCTGAAGTTTGGCATTCTGTTTTGAATGGGTACACTTCTCCTTCCACTCTTCCAACTAATCAAGACGAAAGGAAAGCTTACATTGCAAATGCCAAAGCTTTAAATTCCATCACTAGTGGAATCATGTAATATCCCGTTTCAGAGATTTTCCCCAAAACCCCAGTAAACTCCAACCAAATACGCACAAATAATATAATGACCGGGAAACTCAAAATGATAAAAATAACAGTGGTGTAACATATAATAATATAAGCAGATACTCGAGAAATGCAGAGAGAAATGCTAAGCCATTTTATTATACTGAGTAATGGAATGAGTAAAGGAGGTGATCAGAAGGATGGCACCTCGACTTGCACCAGGCAAGTGAAGAAATACACTAAGAATAAAAAAGGAATGGCCTCTGCTGGAAAACTGTTGTGTTGCTGCTACTGCTGGAAATCAAATGTGGATTTGGGGTTGTTCCCCTCAGAAAATGTTGAAACTTTGGAATCCGCCCCTACTCAGAAAACCCAGAAAAACCCAGAAAGCTTTTCTGAAATGGCCGACCCTCGAAAATCGCCCCCTTGGGGAATCATGCAATCCCTCAAGGCCTTGCGGTGCAGAACAGTGCCTAAGGAGACAGAACCAAGGTAGAGGGAAGCACCACCTCGACGGATTTCTAGTCAAGAAATCCAAATCCGAGTTGCAATAGCAAAGGAGGATTAGAGAGGAGTGATTTGACAGTTGGCAGGAGGATTTCCAGGAGGGAAATCAGGACTCAGAGGGAGTCTCAAAGAGGAGCAGAGATGGCAGTGAATGGACTAAGGGATTAGGACAGATTGGACGAAGCTTCCAATTTTGTCATCTAGAAGGCCAAGATCTTGGCAGCCCTGGATAGACATCACATCAAGGACTATGCCTTGAAAGTAGTAGCTATCCCAGTTGACCCAGCTGAGAATGAGAACTATGAGGAGGCTGAGGCAAAGGCGAAATGCATGATCCTAGACAGGGTCAAGTATCATGTCATACCACATATTGTTGAGAAGAACAAAGTAAGGGAGATGTGGGAGGCGCTAACCACCTTATACAAGGGTTCTTTCGTGCAGCAAAAGATGTTATTGGAAAATCAGCTGAGGTCATATTAGATGTAGAAAGGAGATGAGATAGATCACTTCCTTCTCAGATTGCAAGGAAAATTGTTACCAACTTACTTCCGTGGGGTCTACATCGGATCCAGAGTTTATGGTTAGGATTGCTCTGAATGCAATCTCCGAGGACTAGGAGATGTTTGTCCAAAGTATTTTGAGCACAGCGACTCTCCCCGGTTGGGAAGAGATGTGGGTATCTCTTCGACAGGAAGAGATCAGGAGGTTAACAAAGGCGGGAAGTAGTGGTAAGGGAGTTCGAGTCAAGAAAGAGGAGGTGGATGCGACTCTAGCATCTGTGGGATAGCAAGGTAAGAGGAAGAAGGACATCTCCAAGGTCAAGTGCTTCAACTGTGGGTTGCTGGGACATTATGCATCTCAGTGCCCCAAGAAGAAAGGCAAGGGAGAAGCTTCTGATTCAAAGGCAGCTCCAGTTAAGGCGAAGAAGGATGTTGTGTTAAGTTATGGTATGTTCTATGCTTAGAGCAGTTTACTTCTTTTTATTATTATTATCCACAGATTAGCAATCACATGTACATTAAGTAAAGCACAGATAGAACATTAAACAATCGAAAGAAAAACAAGCCAAGACAAGAGACACAAGATGTGGCGACTAGCCAGGGACAAACCCCAATATGGGGAAACCCTTTGATCAAATCTTCTCTTATCTTCAATAATTCAGAAGAGAGAAATAGTACATAAATCTGATTTACATCAGCAGTAGCAAACCCTAGATCAGCCCTAAACTAGGGCAAACAATATCTTGCAAACCGACCGTCAGATCGGCTTGATTCCTTCACCAAAAAATGCGGCCTTCTGAGGAGAGTCAGTTCCACCTAGAGCGCAGTTCTGAGAGAGTCTGATGGTCAATGCTGGTCAAACTTCCAATCTGCAATTGCAGCCCTAAATTTTGCATCCTTCCTTCCACACGTGTGAGAGAAGAGTCCCTTTCTGCGCAGTAGGAGAAGAGCCTCTTTTTTGCGCAGGAGAGAGAGAGAGATGTGATGAGAGTGTATCCAAATGAGGAAAAAACCTCCTATATTTATATACAAATGTTGATGATGAATAGATGCGACTGTTGGGCTTCTGAGCCTACATGAGTTGCTGGTCGGCTTGATAATTATTCCATAATCAAAATAAATTCATATCTCCATAAATACTTATCGAAATTGGATGATCTTTAGATCAATCCTACACCTCTTGACGAGAGGAATCTAATAAACATATTATCAACCATGAATAAGATGACCCACTTGGAGTTTTGCCCTAGTTTCCAATTTTAACACTCCCTCTCAACTAGGGAGAACTTCATCAACAATTCATCTGTCTGTCGCTATTATTCATCCATCAAATGCACTACTCTATACAGCTTGACCCTTGCTCTGCTATGCTCTGTTCTACCTTGTGTTGATCTGCTCTGCTCTACTTTGTTCTGCTCTGCTTGAATTATGAAGAAGAAGAAGTGATCGAGGATGTATCATACCATCCTCCACTAACTCAAAGTCAGTCTCAGAGTGTGTACCACTGGTCCTAGACCAATCTTCAATCAACCCAAAGTCAGTGTCATAGTGGGTACAACTCGTACCACTGGTCCCAGAACAGTATCATTGATCCCCGATCAATGAAGGTCATCCTAGCATAGGGAGTACGGTAGATACAGCGATGCGTCCATCAGTACTACTATGGTCCTTATCCTCATTTCCCTACTCATTGATCAGATGAGAGGTACTTCCCATGAGTCCCAGACTGCATGAGTAGGATGCATCGACAGGAGAGCTAATCATCCTGTCCACAGGAGAGCGAATCATCCTGTCCCACAATCGCCATGGAGAACACATCATCCAGGCCTCATAGGAGAACTAATCATCCTGCTACACAATCGTCATGGAGAACACATCTTCCAGACCTCACAGGAGAACTGATCATCCTGCTACATAATCGTCATGGAGAACACATCATCCAGACCTCACAGGAGAACTAATCATCCTGCTACATAATCGTCACAGGGTGTCATAGAGAAAGTTTTGATTCTTTTACCCTATACACGTACACCACCAGAGGATGGTGAGTCACCCTGTGGTCATATGTCGCTCCAAGAAGTACCCCGCACCCCCCCCGGAGCTCCCAGAGCTCAATACATCATACAGGACCCTCATCAGAGGGTCTTTGAATGACACCAAGTCGTTCTCGAAAAGTCAAGAATTTGACCTTCCCTAGGGGCTTTGTCAGAATGTTGGCGACCTATTCATCTATATCGATATGTTGGAGCCTTATTGCTCCTCGCTGCACCATATCTCGAATATAGTGGTACCTGATATCGATATGCTTGGAGCGATCATGAAATACGGGATTCTCTGACAAATGAATCCCACTCTGGTTGTCACATAGGATCACGGTGGTATCCAATGTAAATCCAAATAGCTCACTGAAGAGCTTTCGCAACCAAATTGCCTCATAGGAGGCCATGCTAGTAGCAATATACTCTGCTTCGGCGATATACTCTGCTTCGGCGGTGCTCAAAGCCACCGACTTCTGATTCCTGCTCATCCAAGATATCGAAGCAGATCCCAAGGAGAAACAGCACCCGGAAGTGCTCTTACGATCCACCACACTGCTTGCCCAATCAGCATCAGTGTATCCAAGTAGTATCACATCTCTGGCAGTGTATCTTAACCCATATGTAATTGTGTCCCGAAGATATCTTAATAGATTCTGGGCACCAATCCAATGTATGTGGTGAGGTTCAACCATATGTTGACTTAATGTGTTGACTGCAAAGCATATATCTGGATGGGAGTTCACTAAGAACATTAATGCTCCGATGAGTTGCCGATACTCAGTAGCATTTTGTAAAATAGGTCCAGCAGCACTACCGCTTAACTTCTTGAAGTCAAGCTCCATCAGGGTAGTTAGAGGCTTGCAGTCTACCATACCGAATCTTTCCAATATCTTCACCACATATTTTCCTTGAGATAGGAAAATTTTCCTTGGCTTCTGCCAGACTTCAAGTCCTAGGAAATAGTGCATCAGTCCTAGGTCCTTCATTTCAAATTCAAAAGCCAACTCCCTCTTACATTTGTGAATGAGAGAGTCTGCACCTGTTAGAAAGAGGTCATCCACATACAGCACCAGTATGAGAGGTTTGTCATCTTCAACCTTAAAGTAAAGGTTAGGATCGGCTTCACTCCTAGTGAATCCCAACTTCATCAAGTAGCTATCCTCTCATACCATGCTCAGGGTGCTTGCTTCAGCGCATAGAGAGCCTTCTTCAACCTGCATACATGAGATTTTCGATCATAAATCTAAAATCCTTCGGGTTGCTCCACGTAGACCTCTTCTTTGATCGAACCATGCAAGAACACGGTCTTGACATCCATCTGATGTAGGTTCCATTTTTGTGAAGCCGCAAGGGCTATGATCGAGCGGATGGTGGTATATCTGGCAACAGGTGCAAATATCTCGTCATAGTCTATACCTTCCTTCTGGGAGAAACCACGAGCGACAAAATGAGCCTTATACTTTTCCGTACTTCCATCTGCTGCATACTTTATCTTGTAAATCCATTTAGAAGTGACAACTGTCTTGTCCTGGGGTCTGGGAAGTAGTTCCCAGACATCATTCTTTATAATAGACTCATATTCTTCGGTCATAGCATCCTTCTATACTTGATGCTTGACGGCATCTGAGAATGATGAAGGCTCATTTTGTATGATCATGCTCATGATGGTCAGGTATTCCTGATACCTGTTAGGTTTCTTACTTTCACGGAAGGTTCCTCAAGGTGCAGTGTGTCCTTCAGCATCATCGAGTAGCTCCCTAAGCCAAGAGGGCCTCTTCCTAGAAGAGGAAAGCTCAGGTGGATCAATAGGATCCATGGGTTCATCCACATCGGGCATTGTTACATCATCTTTTTCTTTTGGTTCCCTAGTGTTAGCTTCTTGACAGCTCCTTAAAGTAGGAAGATTGTTCACCTTGCTGAGAGCCATATCTTCGTCAAAGGTGACATCATGACTAATCACAACTTCCCTTTGATCGGCTACATAGATTCTATAGCCCTTAGTATTTTCACCATAGCCTACAAAGATTCCATTCTTTCCAGATGCACCCAATTTATTCATTTTCTCTTTCGGCATATGAAAATATATAGGGCTTCCAAAAATTCTAAAATGAGATACGTCAGGTTTCTTATCGGTGAACATTTCTTCAGGAGTCTTGGAACCCAATGCCTGATGAGGGCATCAGTTTTGTACATATACAGCATTGTTTGCAACTTTGGCCCATAGAAACTTCGGAAGTCTTTGATCATGGAGCATGGCATGGATAGCTTCCACAATCGTACGGTTCTTCCTTTCCGCCACACCATTCTGTTCAGGAGTATATGGTGTAGTAGTCTCCCTCTTAATGCCAGCCTCTTTACAAAAATCATGAAACTCGTTAGATTCATATTCAGTCCCATTATCAGTCCTTAAGATCTTGATCTTCTTTTCGGTTTGATTCTCAATCAAGGCTCTGAAGTGTCAAAACCAAGAGAACACTTCATCCTTCTTTTTCAAGAAGTATATCCAAGTCTTTCGAGAATAGTCATATGTAAAAGTAAGGTAATATGAATATCCTCCCAAGGAGTTCACAAGCATCATACTAGATATGTCTGAGTGAACCAACTATAATATATCGGAGGTCTTGCTTTGGCTTGAGGGGAATGGTCCCCTTTTGAGCTTTCCTTCGGCACATCCCGGACATACACCTTCTTTCTCTACTTGGAATTCGGGCATCCCTGTCAACATTTGTCTTACATCGGGTAGAGCTTTATAATGAAGGTGAGCAAACCTCCGATGCCAAAGTTCGGACTGAAGAGATGTGTCACAAGACATGACACCTAGCGGACTTCCACCGACCTAATATAATGAATCAACTCAAAACCTAAGAGTAAAGGCATCTTTAACATTGTTTTTCCATATACATACCTTGCCATCGCTGAAGGTCACCTTGTAGCCTTTGTCTTCCATTGCTGAGATGGACACCAGGTTCTTTTTGAGGTCAGGTACATATAATACATCCTGGAATTTCTAGCCTTCTTGAATGATTGTCCTCTTCCTTGATTTCCAGCACTCCATTTGCCTCTGCTATTAGATTTGCCATTCCTTTGATTGCCATGAGAGGGATTTTAGTCATTGTCCCGGTGTGAGTCCCTTCTATTAGGGCATTCTCTTGCATAGTGACCTGCTTTATCGCAAATGTAATATCGTCCTTTTCTTCCACCCTTAGGTCCAGCCTTTCCTTTTGATTTAGTCCTGGAATTATTTCTTTTCTTAGCATGAGAAGAAAAGGCAGCAGGAGGACCTTTAGGCATGAGCATTTCTTGCTCTTCTATCCTTGTTTCTTCTTGAATGCATCTTGCCATTAATTCCTCGAAACCAGGAATTACGTTATTGTTGAGAAGAGTAGTCCTGAACACGTACCATTCGGATGGTAATCCTCCAAGAGTCGTGAGTGCCATTTCCCTATTAGTAATAATCTCCCCAAGAGATAGCAGATCGTTCTTGATCTCGGTGATTTTTAAGAAGTATGCTTGCATACTCTCATCTTTGCCCTTCTTAATTTCCTTTAGCTTATTTCTAAGAAACAAGACTTGATTTGCATCATTAACTTTAAATAAACTCACCAGTCTATCGTAGATTTCCTTGGAGGTGTTCAGGTCGGAGATGTAGGCCACCAAGCGCTTGTCGATAGAGTCCCAAATGATCTTCTTTGTTTTGACTTCACCAGTTTTCCATTTGTTCCTGGCAGCAACGGGTGCATTTGATGGAGGCTCAACAATATTGCCTCTCACATGGTCCAACACTCCTTGATCTTCTAAGGTTAGATCGAGAGACATCTTCTATTCGTGATAGTCAGACTTCTCACGGAGCTTGTCTTCAGCAGGGAAGAGTGTCGAGGACCCCATAGTTCTTTTAGGATAGCCTTGCCAATCTTCTCTTCGGTGATTGCTCTTGCTCTTGCTCGGGCTTTGTCTTCACCTCAGCTCTGATACCATGTTAAGTTATGGTATGTTCTATGCTTAGAGCAATTTACTTCTTTTTATTATTATTATCCACAGATTAGCAATCACATGTACATTAAGTAAAGTGCAGATAGAACATTAAACGATCGACAGAAAAACAAGCGAAGACAAGAGACACAAGATGTGGCGGCTAGCTAGGGACAAACCCCAATATGGGGAAACCCTTTGATCAAATCTTCTCTTATCTTCAATAATTCAGCAGAGAGAAATAGTACATAAATCTGATTTACATCGGCAGCAGCAAACACTAGATCTTGCAAACCGACCATCGGATCGGATTGATTCCTTCACCAAAAAATGTGGCCTTCTAAGGAGAGTCAGTTCCACCTACATCGCAGTTTTGAGAGAGACTCTGATGGTCAACGCTGGTCAAACTTCCGATCTGCAGTTGCAACCCTAAATTTTGTGTCCTTCCTTCCACACGTGTGAGAGAAGAGTCCCTTTCTGCACAGTAGGAGAAGAGCCTCTTTTCTGCGCAGGAGAGAGAGAGAGATGTGATGAGAGTGTATCCAAATGAGGAAAAGACCCCCTGTATTTATATACAAATGTTGATGATGAATAGATGTGACTGTTGGGCTTCTGAGCCTACATAAGTTGCTGGTCGGCTTGATAATTATTCCATAATCAAAATAAATTCATATCTCCATAAATATTTATCGGAATCGGATGATCTTTAGATCAGTCCTACACCTCTCGACGAGAGGAATCTAATAAAAATATTATCAGCCATGAATAAGATGACCCACATGGAGTTTGGCCCTAGTTGCCAATTTTAACATGTTGAGACTGATGACAATTGTGCCATGATTTCTCATGCACTTCTAGAGAAGAGGTGGGGTGACATGAGTTGTAGTCAGGAAGACTACGTGCTAGGGGCAGGATCCTTGAGGTGCCCAAACTCTTGGATCACATACGGCTATGGGAGCCCTTAACGACAGTGACATGATGACAGGTGTCGGGTGGAGCAAGGTGTGGTGGCGCGACAAGGCAGTGCTAGAGTGCATAAGTCTGTAGCAGCGCAGTGGAGGTTGCAGCAGTGCAAGAGGCACAAAGGTGTTTGCAACAACGCAGTGGTAGCAGAGGGAGCACAGGATAATAGCAAAGGTAGTTTCAGCATCACGATGCTTCCTGACTGATCGGGATGTCAGTATTTGGGTGAAGTCACTTACTTACTTCTCGGTAACTGAGTTGCAATGCAGCAGTTAGCAATGGCAGTGCTATGGGCAGCATGTTGAGAGGGAGTTGCAGTACAAATGTGGCAGTGGCAGTGACAGTGTCATGGGCAACAGTACAGGAAGCAGCAGTGCAGGGGATGTGAGGTAGCAAGCCAAGCATCAACATAGGTACTGTTGCGGAGGATCAATGTGATGTTTATGTGATGAAGCATTACTAGAGAACATTCCTCGCTAAGAGGAAGTGTTGATTTTTGGTAGCATCGGATGTGCTCTAGCCATGAAAATTGGTGGAGAAGCTAAGGCACATGAGATCTCCAAGACCCAAAAATCGTTTGGGGAAATTCCACCTGGATGAAGAGATATTAAAATAATTAATATTTTTAATGGGGTTCCTAAATATAAACTTAAGAAAATTAAAATGTTAATGTGTATTAATATAATATGGGTGAGAAAATTCTAAATAACGAGGATCATGCCAGATCTAATCTTAGTCGTTGAAGACTCGACAGGAAAAGTATAAGAGGAGGCTTGAGAGTCAGTTGGAGATACACCAAGTTGATCAGTCAATTCGATATTCTAGGGAAGGGTTTGCTGAGAAATCGATTTAGTGATCTATTGCAGCGAGGGGCAGTTCGGTAGGAGGCCGAGAATACATATTAGAGAGGCAGAGAAAGTGCCAGAGAGACAGCGTAGAGCCTAGGAAGGCTGATGCAGAGTCAACAAGGGTTGACACAGAGGCTGACGAGGCCAATGCAGAGGACGCAGAGGCTAATGCAAGCAACACGCTGGGCTGAAGAGGCTGCACTGAGGTGATTTCATGGGCCAGACTGAGAGTTGATTCGCTGACGCAGAGCCGTAGGAGGGTGACGCAATTCCATAAGATAGCTTGGAGCAGCTTTCGCTATCCAGCTGAGGAACAGTCAAAGTTACTGTGGGGCCAATCATCCGATTGCTGATTAGCCGAAATATCTGTCTCCGGAGAAAGGTACTTCTGCCAAGGATAATCTTTGAAGGGTGAGCCATTTCTGGCACCCTAGTTGTATTTAGAAATCTGAATAATAATAAAACCCTCATTTGCTGCACCAGTTTTCCCTCCTTGGGTTATTCTGGGGATGATTGTCCAAAAATAATGGTGTCCCTTGTGTTGTCTCAATTTATTTCAGTTGTTGATCTGTATGTTTATGAAGGCTGCAATTGTGCTTATTTCGATGTTTATATTATTAAATAACTTGTTAATGTAAACAAGAAGTAGGAGATAATAAACTAGATATTGCAGTAGGGATTTCTGATGTGTTAGACTCATAAATTTTCACAAACAGGTTGTTGAACAAAACATCAAGTTGGAATACATCAATACAAAAGAGAAAATTGTAGATATTTTTACAAAACCTCTTCCATGAGAAGCATTTGAACACCTTCGCCAAAAGATGGGGGTCATTGCTCTTGCATCACATTAAAGAAATCAAGAAAAGAAGCAGCATGACAGGGGGAGCAACATGACAGAGGGAGCAGCATGACAAGGGGAGTCTATCGGCACCCCATTTTCCATTGATGTCAAAGGGGGAGAAAAAGTTGGAATATTTCCATCAATGACAAAGGGGGAGATTGTTAATCTAGGTTGTCATTGATGTCAATATGGCAGTGGCCGGAATGGAAAATTCTCTAGGGTGCTAGATGACATGTCTTACCTCTAGTGATCTTAATGGATGATGAAGAAGACCACTCTTGGTGAAGGACTAGATGAGGATGGAAGACTACATGATGACAATGCTGCATATGACATGATGACATGGATAACATCATGAGCCTATAATGAAGAAGCCTAATAAGAGGAAGTCTAATTTTGCACCAATCACATTAAAAATATTCTTTCACCTCCTTAAAGGTTGCAACTCACCATGAGACCTACACCATTCTTTAGAGCATAATTTTAGCTTTCTAATGAGCTATTATTTAGCCTGAAACTCCAAGTAATCTGAGAGATATGAATTTTCTAAGAAAAGAATGTTATTCTGGACAGTAAGCCGACCTAAACTACTTACTCATGTTGGCCTGCTTGAAGGGACGTGTCTCTTCATTCCTCCTTACAAAAAGACTATTAATACACAGTCTGAGATTCAGTTTTCTATCATCTTTTTGGTGAACACAAGATAAAGAGAAGAAACAGAGTTCACACCTCATGAAGTGAAGAAGGTCAAGAAAAGATAAACGATAAATCTTGAAGTATTATGTTTTTGGGTTAATCATTGTGACTGTATATGCACATTCGGACCTGTGATCTTTGAGGACCTCCTATCCTTGGACCTGGTGCTACCTTCCTGTGGCTCGGACACACTAATACATCTCAGACCAGAACTCGGTGCATATCACAGAAGCTCGGAACAGTGTTAAAATCCTTGTAGACAGAGCCTCGGACCTGTCACATAAATTATGTGGCTCGGTGCATATCTGCGTTTCTTTGACCTACAACAATAAACTTCGGACCTGTATCTCTTATTTATTGTTGTTACATTGGTGGTAGAGTTGGAGCTTCAGACCATGGCATAACCTCTAGACTTCGGACCGGTGCAGAACTATAAGTACCTTCTTTTTCGGACTTGTGACAACCCTTAAAACCTTAGTCCTAGGGCTCTATTTCGATCTGAGCAGTAGCATTGGAGTAATATATTTCGGCATGGGAATATTGATATGATTCTTGTGTAAGAAAATTGGAGTTGTTTGAACAGTGGTCTTGGTGCAACAGTGTTTAAGTTGTCTTGAGATAATCTAGTGATTGAAGCAGTGGAGAAGTCATGGTGCAAACTTTGGTGCAATATTGATAAAGAAGTGGAGATGATGCGGTATGGTGCAAATTGGTGAAATGAAGCATCCTTGAACTAACAACTTCAGTAAAGCAGCAATGAAGGATTGGTGTCCTTTGGGTAGGTGCCCATAAACACAAGGTTGGTGCCTTGGAGAAGATAGGGTCAAAGCCCTAGAGGTCGGAGCCTCATTAAGTTGGTGCTTGGCAATAGTTGGTGCCTAAATTTTGAAGGGTTAGAACCCTCACATCTTATTGTACTCTTTCATTTGATAAAATTATTTTTATCCTCGTTGTTTTTATAATAAGATCATTCATTTCTCTGATTTTAGTTGTGTAGAATCTAACTGGACATAATAACAATTGAAAAGAAATACTAATTCACCCCCCTCTCAGTATTTCTATCGAGGAGATCTGAGACGAGCTAGTTGTTGTGGGGTCAACACCTCAAGCTTCCAAGATGGTAAGACTGGCCCTGAATTCAGTTTTTGAGGAGTGGCAAGTTTTTGTCTAGAGCATCCTAAGCAGGACAACTTTGCCAGATTGGGATGGAATGTGGGCAGCTCTTAAGCAAGAGGAGTTGTGGAGAGACTTCGTCAAATGTAAACTTGACGTAAGCAACAATAGTGGGTCGAAGCCAAAGGAGGAGGAAGAGAATGCAGCCCTCGCATCTAAGGGGCAACAGGAGCAGCGGAAGAAGAGGAAAGATGTTTCGAAGATCAAATGCTTCAGGTGTGGTCAATTCGGTCACTATGCAACACAGTGTCCTCTCAAGAAGAAGGACAAAGATGAGAAGCATGATCTGAAGGTTGCAACCACGAAGATCGAGGAGTTGCCATGACAACCCAGGCATCTCTAGGAGGGATTGGGGAGATCTAGAACTGTAGTTCGAAAGGACAGCAGTTGAGCAGGATCCTTGAGGAGCCCACCTCTCGGATCAATTCCTTGCTACGGGAGCCCAGATCAAAAGTAGCTGGATGGACTAGTATCAGTTGGTGCAGGGGAGTGTCAGAGTGACAGTTGTAGTGGCTAGGAGTGCTGACACTGAGCAACGCAGAGCTAGAGTTGGCAGTAGTGCAATTGCAACTTGGCATAGAGCAGAGTCTACAGCAGTGCAGAGGCTTCAGAGGGTCAACGTAGAGACTAGCAGCAGTCAGAACTCCAACAGCGAGATGCATCATACTGAACACTTGTTCAGTAATTTGGGATGCTTTTCTGTTGCTAATGCAATAGCAGCAACAGTTGGAGAAGGTTGTAGTGTAGATGCAGTATTGGTAGTGGCAGTGCTAGCAGCAGCATGGATGCAGAATTCAGAGGGAGTTGCAATACAAATGTAGTGTTGACTGTGGCAGGATCATCGATAGTACATATGTAGCATTTGCGCAGTAGTTGGTGGACATGAGTTCAAACATCAGCAACGCAGAAGGGGATGTTACAAAACAAAGTGATGCTTCAGCAGGGTGCATTGCTAGAGCACATTCCTCGCTAAGAGGGAGTGTTGATTTCTGGTAGCATTAGATGTGCTCTAAGTCTCAAAATTTACAGGGAGGCTTAGACACATGCATTCTCCAATACCCAGAAATTCTTTTGGGAAATTCCACCCAGAGACAACTTTATTAAAATAATTAATTATTTTTAATGGGTCCTATTGTCGCACAGATTGTCTAGGCACCGTGACAACACTCAAATCGGGGTTTGTCACCCTGATCCCTGATCTCTCCGTTTAAGTTGTCTCTCTACAGCGAACTAAAGGGGGTAGACCCTATGGAGAAATGGGATGAAGGAGAACCTCAACCGATTCGAGAGACACAGCGAGGCAATCAAATACTTGATTAAGGCTTAGCAAGATTTAGAATTTGATTAGATTTTAAATGATTAATACCAGTGCCTTATGGAGTCAATGATCCAAGTAATTTATTATCAACTGTTGCCTAGGAAACAGAGATATGAGATCTGTTTATAATTCCATGATAAAATTATTTAACAATCGCTTGAAAACATTTGCAAAATATCTAACATATAACGAGCTTTAAATGATTCAAGCAATGATGATCAATTTCACTAGATGCACAATGTCTTAGCAATTAAATTTCAAGAGATACAAATACTTTAATCAACCACGAAATTTAAAAGCTAACCAGTTCAGATCCTAGAATTTAAATGATTGTGTTTAAAATCCCAAATCTAGGAAATTTACCACTTTCAAATAGTTAATCTTTAGATATAAAAATTTAAGCATATTTAATTATAAAGAAATGACAAATACCACAAAAATTTACCTTTAGCTCCTACCTTAGCACAAAAGACACCAAGAAGAAATTTTAGATTGACAACTTAATTATTCCTTAGGTGAATTTCTCGATATGTTAAGCAAGACTAAAAGTGACCGAAATAAATCGAAAAAGATTTAATAATTTTTTAAATATTTTAATGGGCCAGAGGCCACATAAAAAATTTTAAACCTTTAAATGTGAAATTTATTTCGATATAAAACTTTAGGATTTCTTGAAGTGACAAAATGTGAAGTCGAAACAAAATAAAATGGAAATCGAAATCTGACTTTTGAATTTTGAATTTTTTAAAGTTTTAGTTTCTTTTATTTTTTTTAATACAAAATCAAAATGGAACCAAAAATCATAAATATGCTAAACTTAATCTAACCCTATCTAACCTAAAGCACAAGCGTATAGACAAAAAAAGGGAAATCGTATGCTTGCGTTTGTTGTTGGTGCAGGTCCGCAATTTTCTTGACGGCAAAGGAAAGAGGAGTTCGACGGAAGGTTGAGCGATGGAAAGGCGCAGTGACAAATGCAATTTGGAGGAAAGGACTGCGGAGGAGCAGCTGGAGAAGAGCGAGGAGCTGGAGGTAATACATAAGGGTTATCTGTTGTAGGATTGAGCAGAAGGGAGCGACAAAAGGAGAACTCAGGACGCGGATCTGGACAGCGAGGAAGGGAGCTTGACGAAGGCAGCATGGAGGAAACGTTGGATGGAGAGGATGAAATGGCAGTAGCGTAGGGAAAAACTGCATGGAGATGGAAGCAGCAGACAAAGCCGTGGGAAAGAACATGTAGGTTAGGGAGAGGGTATATGACGAGAGAGGAAAGGGATCAGCGGATGAGGTATGAGCTGCTGAGAGTTGCAGATAAGTGAAATACAGGTTAGAGGGTGACTGCAGTTAGGTATGAGGGGTTGTGATTTGATGGGCAGCGATAAGAATGGAGCCAGCCGCGGATAGAGAAGGGAAAACGCAGAGATATTGGGGTGTCGCTGCCAACGAGGGTTTTGGATTTTGTTTTGCAGTAGAGCAGAGGGAAAGGCAGCGAAAATGGAGGATAGCAAGGGTGAGGGATAAAACCCAAGGCAACAAAACACTTTAAAATTTAAATTCGAAAATAATTCTAGTTGAAAAGACCTGAGGCAGCAAACAAAATGGGAAATCGCAGCCCAATGAAACCCAGAAATTTCCAAATTAATTTTATCTCAAATTTATTAATGAAACCCCTACAGAATCGTCTCCAGGAAAATTTAAACCCTTAGAATTCAACAGGTCTGGACAATATCCTTGCAAAAGTTGGTCTTGAGGCCAGATCTTACTCTCTAGGGCCTAGATCTGGCTTCAAAATCATATTTCAACCTCAGATATGCAACCTATTTCTGAAAACACAAACACCCAGAATCCCGATATACCAAAAAAATGAAACCCCAGAAACCCTAAGTCAGAAAAATTCAAAAAAAATTACAAATCTATGCACAGGAGTAGCAGATCTACCAGATCTGGCGAGTGTGAGTCCAACTCCGCTCCCAGATCTGACAATCTGAAGCTCTTAAAAGCCAGATTTATCAATTTAGCACAGAAATTTTTTGAAATTTTTAACTTAAATGGAGGTGCTTCACCCAAAACCCTTCATGCATCAACAATGAAACTTCTTATGATAAGCCTGGGATTCAATCAAGCTGGACTCTTCAGAAAATACTAATTGGGAGTTGGTTGGTCCAACTGAAAACTTCCTTGAACGCTCGATGATCTAAAAATCAAAAATTCCCTGCACAACTCAATTCAACCATTAACGTAGAGCGAGAAAACGATAATAAAATTCAGATTTAATAGAGATACCTGCCATTATATTCAGAACTTAAATTACCATTCAAACCCCAGTGATCAAGCAAGATACCTGTGCTTAAATCACTCTTCATAAAGCTATCATCAATGGTTAAAAGAAAATCTATGCATGAAAATAACACATCTTACAACATTTCCATGAAGAGTAACACCAGTAGAAATTAACCCCAAAGTCTTTCTTTATTGCTCATGAAAAAAGATTACAAGAGAGCTTTCACTTAGCACATGACTCAAATATCGAATCATCTCAACTGACAACTGACCTCCTATTTAAAAATAAATCTGCCAATGGCTAGTTCGAGTGATCCTTGTCAAAGTGATCTCGACCGTTGATGAGGATCAAAATTTCTTTTAATCTCATCCCGTCGAAATTTTAAATATTCAGGAAATTTCGAATTTTTCAATTAAATGCATTTTAATAAATTCAAAAATTAAAATTTTGCATTTATTTCTTCAAAATTTTGACTTTGACTTAACCTTAGGGACCCAAGGCATAAAACTTAGCAAAATAATCAATTAACCTTAGTCCTTGGACTTGTTAAGATTTAATTTTTTAAAGGATCCACGAATTTTACTTCTGGAAAATTTAAATTTACCTAGGACCTAGGACCTATGAGAGGATAAACTATTTTTTTAACCCTCAAGACACTTTACATCATGACTTTTTTACATTTTTTACATCTCAAGGGGGAAAACCCATTTGAAAAAGACCCTCACAGACTACCCATTTCTGCGACACAAATATAATCCAACAGACTAAGCAACTTGTAATAAAATAACCTAACCAAATAGTTAAGATTATTCCCAAATCACTTTTACACAGACTCGATCTATAAAACTAGGACTTGCCTAAGATCCTGGTGACAAAATTCATTCTGACTTTGGGGTAAGGCTGAAGAAAAACTCTGTCGACCATCCGAGAATGGATCGGTGAGACAAAAACTTCACGGAATGTAGATCGTTACCAGAAAAATAGGTTTACCTAGGCAATTACATACATGACACAGATCTGCTGGGATTGTTTACATCACGTATATGCAGAATGGGTTTACATTACAACATGATAATCAGGCTGATGATGATAACTGGACGACACGGACACATCGATCAGGTACTATCCCTTTTGTGAAAAAAGGGGGTGTACTGCTATGGGTCGTTGACACGTAGTGGTCAACAGGTCCCTAAGTCTAAACTTAGGAAATTAAAATAATTAATGGGTATTAATCTAAACTATGGGTGAAACTTCTAGAAGAAGATGGAGATCGAGTCCAAATGATCTGAGCTATTGATTAGAATCTAATATGGGTCATTGGATCTCAACTGGAGGATTATAAGAAGGACATCGATGGGCACTTGGAGAACACATTGAGTAGAGTTCAGAAGATCAAATTTTTGAAGCAAAGCAGCTGCTAGAGAGAAATTCGAAGTGAGGTTTGCAGTGAGGGGCAGGGATAGTTCCAGTTGGAGATTTCTCCTGATCCAAGAATACTCAGTAGAGGAGGCAGAGACAGGTCTGGGAGAGGCAGCACAGAGCCAGAAGAGGCTAACGCAAGGCCACGTAGAGGCAGTGCAGAGCTAGAAGAGGCTAATGCAGGGCCACGCAGAGGTAGCACAGAGCCTTGAGGAGATTCGAAATTTGTTGGAGGGATCGATTTCTATAGCTGGAAGCCGGGGTGTGAGACTGAGAGAGCAGAAGTCAGAATCTCATAGGTAAATCGATCAGTCAGGAGGAGTGACGTTGTCCCTAGAAGTTGTGACGTTGGTCTGATGCAGTGACTGCACAGAGGCAACACAGAGGCAGCCAGGGGCAGTCCATTCAGTGGTTGAATCAGTCAGGATTTCCAGTGATAGTGTGAGGTAATCTCACTCATCTCTCTGTCAGTGATATTCTCTGTATTGGATAGCCAACAAGGCATCTAGAGATTGTATTTAGAAATTACTACTGCTTAATAATAAAACCCTTGGCTGTTGCACCGGTTTTCCCACACTGGGTTTTTTCGGGGACACCTATCCAAAAATAACTGTGTAGATGTGTTGTATCTCTTTCTTGTTCAATTTCTTATTTTCACATTTTATTTAAATGGTGAAGGATGCAATGTATTAGTTTCGGTGTTTACTGTAGGAAAGAGTAAATAATTTTGTTCAGTGATTAACAAATAGAAGAAACGTAATCAGTTGTTGCAGTAGAAATTTGGGCATCCAAATTTTCACAAATATTTGCTCAAAGCTATCAACACCATTAAGAAGAATGAAAATGAAGCGGTTGAAGAATTCAACAAAAGATTCAATGGCATTGTCAGGGAAATATTCAAGACTACAAACCAACTGATAAATCTTTGTTAGAGCAATGCATTTATTGTTGATACTTCTTATGAATTATGACGTTCTAAGCCCACCAATTTAGTTGCTGCTCAAGCCATAGTTGAGGAATTGGAAAAGGATAAGAAAGCATCTGGAAAATCTAAAATTCCTGGTTTTGAAAGAGGTTTAGTTATAGCTAAGGGGAAAGAAGTGAAAGAAGTAGAGCATGATCTAATTAAATAATTAACTCAAATGATCAAAGAAATGAGAATTGAGCATGCTAGAGAAATGAATGCCATGCAAGCTAGGTTGGTTCAAATGGAACGAAATCAAGCTTAGAATATGCAACCTAGAAGTAGTAATAATAATAATAATTGAGGTAATAATAATGCATGGCCAAGAAAGAATCCTCCCAATGAGCAAAGACTGCCAAATCCACTTGAATCTACCAATGTTGTTGATCAGCCTGTGCCTTTCTGCAGACCTTGTGAAGGGTTACATGATGAAAGTTCGTGTGCCATCGCTAGAAGGATCTTAGGTGAAGGAACAAGTGAACAAGTAAATAATATTAATCAGAATTCTCCAAAGGATGATTGTTGTAAGGAAATGATCTCTTCATCTTTCACCATCAATAATTTCAGTGATGAAATGGATCCTATTACACAGATATATGGTGATAAGCCATCTCAAGAGCAGATTTTAGAGATTGCTAGAAGTAAAGGGTACACTTATCAAAAGAAAGGTAAAGATCAGAATCAGAACAAGCAACAAATTGCATCTAAGACTTATCAATCAGGGCTAAAGATTGATTGGGTCTCATGGATAAACAATGCTAAAATATCTGTCCCAATCTTGGAGCTCCTAAAGATTCCATCTCAAAGAGCTGCATTTTTGAAAGCCTTAGGCATATCTCAGCAGGATAAGACTGATATGCACCATAAAGATGAAGAAATTAAGTTAAAAGATCTAAATTGCTACATGACAAATGAAGATCATCAGCCTTTCTTCTTGACCTTAGAAGTTAATGATCGCTTGCTTCACAATTGTATGCTGGATTTTGGGGCCTCAACTAATGTTATGACTAAGAAGGTCATGGACCAATTAAATTTAAGAATCTCAAGGCCTTATCATAATATTTGTTCCATGGATTCGAAGAAGATTGAAGTCCTGGGTGTAATCAAGGATTTGCAAGTAGCTTTGGCTAATTACCCATATAGAATAATCACCATGGACATTGTTGTCATAGATGTGCCTGATGTATGGGGAATGCTTTTATCAAGAAAGTTTGCAGCTGATTTGAGAGGATGTATTCAGTTGGATTTATCATATGCTATTATTCCTGCAGCAGCAGGTGGTATGGTCAGGTTATATAGGGAAGTAGAAAGAAGGTATCATGTTGAGAATCCGAGGAGGCCAAACGATGAAGAGGTTGAAGCACAAGGGCATCCTTCAAAATACAATGCAATGGTAACATAGTTTTTCGAGCCTGTCCAAGATTCCTTGTCATCTCATTTCACAAACACGAAAAGGAAAAGGATCAAATTTGATAAAGATATGCGATGCATGTAGGTTTTAACCCCGTACAAAAATTACCTGCATACGAATTCTAAAACACAGAAAATAAACAATGCGAGAGCATAACACATAAAACACATATACACAAAGATTTCCCCCTGGATCTCAAATCTGGGATTACTAGCTTGATTTTTCATTATGTTCCTTTCAATGTTACAATACATATTTATACATGCCGAAGCATCCAATACCATGGACCGAAAACCATCGCGTCCAAAACCATGTGCGAAAACCATGCACAAAACCCTAGGTAGGTCCGCCCAACCTAATATAGGGTCCAACAAAAAGAAAAAAATCCTCGGGGCGCTACCCCAGACCCTGTAGAGGGGGCCTACCCACCCCCTTTAAAACCCTTGGACAGGGGGGGCTGTCGCCCCCCTTGTGACCCCCCCGCTACGCAATCGACGCAACGAAGGGGGGGCTCCACCCCCCCTCTAATGCCCCGGTTCACTACGTGGGTTAGTCGTGGAAAGAATATAACACAACTCAACATTCTCCCACTTGTTGTTTTCTTTCCACAGGAGAGCTTAGTCATTTATCCAACCCTGCAATGCCCATTGTTTCTCTACACCAAGAGAACTTCTCAAAGCTCACAGATTTTGTCAATGCATCTGTAGTATTCTTCAAAGTGTCCACCTTTACCAGCAATACCTTTTTGTCTTCTATCATATCCCTCACAAAGTGATACTGAACATCAATGTGCTTTGTCTTTGAATGGTAAGTAGGGTTCTTTGCTAAGAAAATTGCACTTTGGCTGTCACAGTCTATCCTTATAGCTCCCTGTACCAATCCCATACTTGAACACAATCTCTGCAACCAAACTGCTTCCTTGCTTGCATGAGTGGCTGCCATGTATTCTGCCTCTGTAGTTGATAGTGCCACTACAGATTGTTTCTTACTCATCCAACTGACTGCACCTCCAAATAGGTTAAACACATACCCACTTGTAGATCTTCTCTGATCCAGATCTCCAGCCCAATTTGCATCAACAAAGCCACGAATATCCAAAACTCTGTCCAATCTTGGTCTTCCTTGGTAGCAAAAACCATAATCACTAGTGCCACGCAAATACCTGAAAACGTGCTTCACTACTGTCCAATGCTCCTTCCCTGGTTTTGACATAAACCTGTGCAATACTCCCACTGCATGTGCAATGTCTGGTCTCGTACAGACCATCGCATACATCAGGCTACCGACTGCACTTGCATATGGAACACGGGACATGTCCTCTTCCTCTTCTTGTGTCTTGGGACACTGTTTAACAGATAACTTTACACCTACAAGAATAGGAACCTTCACCGGTTTACTATCCTGCATATTAAACCTTTGGAATATTGTCTCGACATACTTCCTCTGGTTTAACCAGAGCTTCCTCTTTGCCCGATCTCTTTTAATTTCCATGCCCAAAATATAGTTTGCAGCACCAAGATCTTTCATGTCGAATTTGGAGGACAATTGGGTCTTCAAATCCTAGATAATTTCTTTGTCATTTCCAACCAACAACATATTACCCACATTCAAGACCAGATAAATAACACGTTCACCAATTAATTTAAAATACACAGTGATTTGCTTTGTTTCAGGTGAAGCCAAGTCCCCATATAAATGTATCAAATTTCTGATACCACATCCTTGGTGACTGTTTTAGTCCATGCAGAGACTTTAACTTGCATACCAGTTCTTTCTTACCCTGCATTGCAAAGCCTTCAGGTTGCTTCATGTAGATCTCCTCTTCCAAATCCCCGTGAAGAAATGTTGTCCTCACATCCATCTGTTCTACCTCAAAATCAAAAGCAGCAGTAACAGATAAAAGTAATCTAATAGAAGCTACCTTGGCAACAAGAGAAAAAATATCACCAAAATCAATTCCCGGCACCTGGAAATAACCTTTTCCTACCAACCGAGCTTTGTATTTCTCCACCTTTCCTTTTGCATTTGTCTTCTTGTTGAACACCCATTTGCTACCAATGGGTTTCCTTCCAACCGACAACTCCATCAGATCCCAAGCTTCATTTTTGTGCAAAGATGCCATTTCATCAACCATGGCCTCTTTCCAGAGTTTGCCATCCTCTGAATTTACTGCTTCCTTCACAGTCCTAGGATCATCATCAGTAACAGATAAAGCAAAATTTGAACAAAAAGCAGATGGACTATACCTTTCTGGTTGCCTTCTTTCTTGAACTGATATTCTCACACCCGGAGTTTGTGGCTCTTCATCTTCTGATTCCTCCTTTGTTGTAGAGTCTAATTATTTCTCCTTAAGCTCAAACTCTATCTTCTCAGGTTCCTTTGGTTGGACTTCATGTTTAATAACATCTTTCACCTCTTTGATCACCACATCTCGGTTGTACATAACCTTCCTTGTCACTGGGTTCCAAAGCTTATAACCCTTTAAACCATCCGTATACCCAATAAAGATGCACTTTTCAGATTTATTATCCAACTTGGTTCTTTTCTCCTTTGGAACATGTAAATATGCATCACATCCAAATACCCTCAGATGTGAAAGAGAGGGTTTCTTACCAGTCCATTTCTCTTGTGGAATCTTATCCTCCAACACTGATGAAGGTGATTTGTTGACCAGGTAACTTGCTGTCTCCACCGTTTCTGCCCAGAATTCCTGTCCTAACCCGACACCACTGAGCATGCTTCTTGCCCTTTCCATCAACGTCTTGTTCATTCTTTTTGCAACTCCATTTTGCTTAGGTGTGTTTGGAGTAGTCTTTTGCCGTGTTATACCACACTTCTTACAAAATTCTTCAAATTCCTTGCTGCAAAACTCTCCACCGTTATCTGATCTCAACACCTTTATCTTCTTCTCTGTCTGGTTTTCTACCAGAGTCTTAAATTCTTTAAACCTGTCAAAGACTTCAGATTTCTTCTTAAGGAAATATATCCATGTATTCCTTGAGAAGTCATCTATAAATGATACATAATAACAGACTTACCCAGTGATGGAACCTTCACAAGTCCAAACACATCACTGTGCACAAGCTATAATCTCTGTTTCGCCCTCTTACCACCAAAGGGGAAACTCACTCGATTCTGCTTCCCATATACACAATTTTCACAGAAATCAAAATCCAGAGAGCTATTACTCATACCTTCTACCATACCTTTACCATGAAGTATTCGAAGGCCCTTCTCCCCAATATGTCCAAGCCTTTGATGCCACAGCATGGTCTTCTCTCCAGAGACCACTAGATTTTCTGCTCCACTTTCAGGAACCACAGAACTATTGCACCCATCAACAACAGTGCTACCTTGCAGCTTGTACAAAGTTCCAATCCGAACTCCCCGCATCAATACTAGTGCTCCCTGAACCATCTTGCAGGTATCCTTCTTGAACACTGTTTTTACACTTGCATCATCCAACTTGCTTACAGAAATCAGATTTCTAGCCAATGCAGGAATTTGCAGAACACTGAAGTGTTATAACCCTTCCACCTTGCAACTTCAACTTTACTTTTCCGCGACCAACGATTCTAGCTTTCCTATCATCTCCTAAAAAGATATCATCACCATCGTATTTCTCATACTCGCAGAACCACTCTCTATGGGGAGTGAAGTGAAAGGATGCACCTTAGTCAATCAACCATGCCTCATGATCTACATGTGTACTTGAAGAAGCCAAGTACACATCCCCACCTTCATCTGAGATGGTTTTCGCCTCTGCAAAAGGAGCATCATCAGATCCATTTCCTTTGTCAGGAGCTTTAGATTTACAGTCCCTTTTGTAGTGCCCTTCCTTTCTGCATTTCCAGCAAACCACCTTTACAGGTTTTCCTGGAGATTTAGATCTCCCACTCGATGACTTATTTTTGTTTCTGCTCTGGGACCATCCTTGTACAGACAAGGCATCGCCATTTTGGCTTTCCATATTTTTCCGTTTCATCTTCTCCGTCAGCAAGGATGAGACTATTTCATCAAACTGCAAGGCGGTTGCATTGCTACCTATTGCAATAACCAGACTATCCCATGAATCTGGTAGAGAACACAACAAACTGATGCACTTATCTTCATCTGAAATTTTGATATAAATAGATAATAATTGACTTACCACAGTATTAAATGCGTTCAAATTCTCTGTCACCGAGTCTCCATCTTTCATCCTCAGATTATACAACTTTTTCCGTATGAACAGTTTATTCACCAGGGACTTAGATTGGTACAAAGTCCCTAACTCGTCCCACAAAGCCTTCGTCGTAGCTTCCCCTGATACATTTTGCAATACTGAATCTGAGACACACAATCGTATTATGCTCTTTGCCTTCCGATCCAACTTCTTCCATTCTTCATCAAATACTCCCGTTGGTTTAGTACCCAGATCTACCGCGATCCATTGATCTTTATCCACCAACAGATCCTCCATCTTGAGTTTCCATAACTCAAAACTCTGACCATTAAATTTCTCGATCTTTATATTTCCACTGCTCGCCATGTTCTTTCACCACCAGAATCAATCTCGCGGATCTCCCACTGAACAGGGTCTACCACAGGCCCGAGTGAAACCCCTCAGCAACAAAAGCGTCCCCTTGAAGCCAAAACAACTCTGATACCAAATGTAGGTTTTAATCCTGTACAGAAATTACCTTTATACGAATTCTAAAATACAAAAAATAAACAATGCGAGAGCATAACACATATACACAGAGATTTTCCCCTGGATCCCAAAACCGGGACTATCAACTTGATTTTTCATTATGTTACTTTCAATGTTACAATACATATTTATACATGCCGAAGCATCCAATACCATGGACCGAAAACCATCACGTCCAAAACCATGTGCGAAAACCATGCACAAAACCCTAAGTAGGTCCGCCCAACCTAATATAAGGTCAAAAAAAAAAATCCCCGGGGGGCTACCCGCCCCCCTCAAACCCCCCGTCTAACCCCCAGTTCACTACGTGGGCTAGTCGTGGAAAGAATATAACACAACCCAACAATGCAATTATGAGATCCTTCATCAACAAAAAAGAATCAAAATTCAACAGGGAACATCTGACAAGCAGCCTATGGATTCAATTGAGAGCAAACAGGTTCGCCGGATTGAGCCATAGGGATGACATTCGATGCCATATGGCATCCTTTGTATTGTATCTCTAATCCTATTCTCTTAGATAGGATTTCATTTCCATCATTAGTTAGTTTTCTTTTCATGCATTTATATTTTATGTCTTTATCTTTCATGTGTTAGAATAGGATTTCTATTCTAGCAGAGATGTTCTACATATTTGATGATATATACATGATGATTTTGATTTTGAGCGACAACTATTTGATGTTACTTTGTTTTCTTGGATACAGGATTCTAGATTCTCACATTCCTTTAGCGAAGCAACATGTCCCCAAGTGGAGCCAGATGTTGACCACACTTTGTCAACAATACAAGAAGCAAAGTACAAGGAAGTTGACAAAAAATTTTGAAGATCAATATCATCATTCAGCTTCTAGTCTTATCATTGTAAACCCAAGTGCTGCAAGTTTATTGTAAATGTTTCTAGTATGACCATTAAGCCATGTAATAACACCTAGGTAAGCCTGTGATTTTTGTCAAAGAGTTCCATCCTAGGGAATGTTTTAACCTCCCCGAATTGTGTGTGGCAGAGTTTTTCTCCAAGATAATACCCCAAAGCTAGAGTGGAATTTGTTGACAATGTCTTAGGTGAGTCCTAATGTTTATAGAGTCTATGTAAAAGTGTGTTTAGGAATAATTTTAGTGCATCGTTATTCATAGTCAGACACCATGGTTAAATTACTGTATTGTAAACACACTTGGTTTCATACTCATATTGTGTCGCAAAATTGGGTAGTGTTTTGAGGGTCTATGTCTAAATGTGTTTTTCCCTTCTAAGATTTGATATTGTAATAATTTGATGTAAAAAATATTTTAGTGCATGGTTACTCATAGTTAGACGCCATGGCTAAAATATTTGATGGTAGAAAATAGTTAGTCCCCTCTAGAATAAATCAGTGTTGATAATATCGGTATCGGGAAAATATCGGCGAGGGTCCGGAAAATATCTTATCGGAAATATCGGCGAAAATATCGGCAAAATATCGGCAAATATCGGCAAGCATAAAAAATGCATAATATATTCATTTTTTTCAGATTTCTAAACATATAAAGCAATAACAACATGAACTAAACACATTGGCACATAAATATGAAGAAAACACTGATATATATGATGTCAAACAGAAATGATACATCAAACTTCAAAGGCGATACCAAATCCTGCTGATCCCTGATAGTGATAAATTGATAATTGTCCAATCAAGGACTCAAACAAAAATTAAAATAACATCACATATCCTGCTGATCCCTGATAGTGATAATTGTCCAATCAAGGACTCAAACAAAACAACATCACATATATAAAAGTTTAAAAGTATTTCATCATCATGAGTTATAAACTTATATGTAGCAAAAGTTGCAAAACAAATAAAACTAGCAGCTATCTATCTGAGACCATTGGCCTCTCCCTAGCAGCTTTCTTTCTGTCTTGTTCAGCAATTGCTTCACGAGCTTTTTGTATAACCTCTGCACTAGAAACCATACAAGGCATCACATCTGCTGCATCATATGCAGAGAGTTTAGCCAGATGGTATTTCAATCGTGTAATCCCTCCTGACATCTTGGTCCCACACAAGTTGCATGATATATATGCCTGATTTGCCCCACCAACAGCCTCCCCATACTCCCAAAATGGGTCCAAGGCTTTTGGCATATTTGACATTTGTAGTGAACTGATTCAAACCTAGGGCACAAAAAAAACAAAAAATTGGCATTAAATGAGTATAACTATACAGTGCCCAGCAAACACTCAAGAAACTATTTTAATTTTTAAAGCAACATCTTCATGTTCAGAATTTAAACAACAAAAGCAAGCATAAAAAATGCATAATATATTCATTTTTTTCAGATTTTTAAACATATAAAGCAATAACAACATGAAATAAAGTTTAAACACATTGGCACATAAATATGAAGAAAACACTGATATATATGATGTCAAATAGAAATGATATATCAAAGGCGATACCAAATCGTGCTAATCCCTGATAATTGTCCATTCAAGGACTCAAATGTGGAGAACCAATACAAAATAACATCACATATAATAATAAAAGTATCTCATCATCATGAGTTACATGTAGCATAACAAATAAAACTAGCAGGTATCTATCTACTGCCCTCTCCCCCTTTTACGGGAAAACATGATGGGCTGTTTGTCAGGCCTGCCCCTAGTAGTAGAAGGCCCTGACACTGCCTCTGCACCTAATGTCAAATAATGAGTGATAGGCATGGAGCTATGCTCTCCTATATCTATAGCAGATGGTGTTGATGCTGATGCTCCCGCAGTGTCCTCCTCCAGCTCCTCCTGCTCCTCCTCTAAGTGCTGCTGCTCCTCTGACTCCGAGTCCTCCTCTTGCTGCCCCTGCTCTAATGGATCATCTGCCACTGGCTCCTCCAACCATGAAGGTGACTCCTCCAATATGGGCTCCTGAGACTCCACCCTCCACGGAGACAATACATCAATATTGTCTAAGGAAATGGCATCTGGATCCACTAGTGATTCTATTTGCCTCACTCGAAGTCGGATGTTGTAATGCACATACACCAAATCGTTGAGGCGTGCGAACTCCAACCTGTAAGAGTGTCAAAAAAAGTAATGAGTCTTGACTCTTGACTCTTGACACTTGAAGGTCATAAATTAAAAATTAAAAATTACAATAAGTGTAATTGCTCAACTGAAGGCTTGAGTTCAAAGTTATACCTGTTGCGCTTTTTGGCGTGTATTTTCTCAAATACACTCCAATTGCGCTCACACCCTAAAGAGCTACATGTTTGACTCAAGATTCGTATAGCCAAATTTTGCAAATTTGGTACCCTTGCACCATAGCTTCGCCACCAAAGATCTACAACAAAATAATGAAATAAAAAATTCAAAAACTTAAAAGTTAAAAGTTAAAAGTTAAAACATAATTAAATTCAAATTTCTAATTTCTAATGAGTGATGACTTGTCACTTACGTGGCATGAAGAGGGCCCTTTCCTTAATGGCATCATCAAAGCCAAATAGGCCAACACAATCCTGATAACTATGTATCTCGCGGCTGATTTTGCGACGAAGCTCAGAATCAGGTACCATCCTCTCAATACAGGAATGGAGCCCTTCCATCACCTCGCCATCAAAACGAAATTTGCATTTGTATGCAAATGCAGGGTTGAGGAAGAGTGCTGCTGCATGAATGGGTCGATGAAGCATCCCTGTCCACCGACTATCGATCACATCCCATAACATCATCTGCCTATTAAGGCCAGCAGAACCCTTGTCTGCATAATAGGAACGAATGGCCTCCTTGGCCCTATCCATGCCCTCATACAAATAAGGCATTGCAGGCTTCTCTCCATCCACCAATCTAAGAACCTTTACTATAGGTTCGCTAACTGCACATGCTTCTTGTACTCCACGCCAAAATGTCTCAGAGTACACCATTTTTTCAATGGCTATCCCATCAGGTCTCCTGCTGTATCTACAACCACGCCAATCATCAGACACAAACATTTGCTTCAACTCGTACTGACATCGAAGCAAAGACTGAAGAGTAATAAAGGTTGTGGCAAAACGTGTGATGGCAGGACGCCGCAACTCCTTGTTTCTAGTGAACCTCCTCATAAGGCTAAGAACAAAAGCATGGTTATAAATAAACTTGGGGATGCTCCTAGCCATATCAACTGCCTCCTTGATGAAGGAGAGTTTCCCCATATCCTCAAGCAACAAATCAAGACAATGCGCTGCACATGGAGTCCAGAACAATGTGGGATGCCTCTCCATAAGCATTCTGCCGGCAGACACATAATTAGCTGCATTGTCTGTTACGACTTGCACCACATTCTGCACACCAATCTCCTGAATGAACCCATCTAACAACTCACATATCGTTGCTGCATCTTTGATATGTTCTGATGCATCCAACGATTTAATAAACATGGTACCTTTAGGACAATGTACCAAGAAATTTAGAAGGGTCCTACCCTTCCTATCTGTCCAACCATCAGACATCACTGTGCATCCAGTGACTTCCCATGTCTGTTTCAACTCCGCCAATCTAGAGTTGATGTCCTGTTTTTCTGCTTGAAGAATTGGCCCCCGCAACTCCTGATATGTGGCACTTTTGTACCCTGGGCCCACAACAGCAATAGCATCACACATTGGTTGCCAAAATGGATTGGTTTTTGTGATGCTGAGAGGTAAGTCGCTCCAAAAAATACACCTCCCCATGACTCTATCTGCTTCTTCCTTCTCCTTTTTTTTATAAAGCGATTTTATGCCAGGTTGTGCTCGAGCTCCTGTTCGTGGAACAAAAAATGATGACCTCGCATTCACACTAGCAGTAGCGCTAGCATGTGATGGTGTGCCAGTTGTGGAGCCCCTCCCACTAGGGCCAGTAGGGCCACTACCCTGAACATCAAAATCAGGAGAAGATATCCCAAAAGATCTACCTGCACGTTCAGCTTTGTTTCTTTCTGCCTCTTCCTTCTTTCTGTCCTTTTCTTCAATTGCCTCAAGAGCTTTTCGTATAAGCTCCGGACTAGAAACTTTACAAATGCCAACATCATGTCCAGGGAGTCTAGCAAGATGGTATTTCAGTCGTGTAACCCCACCTGTCATCTTGTCCCCACACAATTTGCATGAAAGATATGCACGATTTGTCCCACCATCAGGGATCCCATACTCCCAAAATGGGTCCAAGTTTTTTGGCATATTTGTATTTTGTAGTGGGCTAACTCAAAAGGAAACCTACAGCACCAAAAAAAATTTAGAATTAGTAACTTAATAAGTTATTAAGTAATATATAACCCTTGTTTTTTAAATTTTTAATATATAAAATTTAAATTTATAAAATTCTGAAGAAAAGCTCAGATCGAACTACCCAGAAGAAATGTCAAGCATAAAATCAAAATTCTGGGCAATTCTGTGAATAAAACACTGCAGACCTGGGCCCATAGACTGAAGTTCTCAAGGGAATCGAACGGGCTATTGACACTTATCGAAAGATGGACTGCTGTTTTTTGAATTTTCTGACCAAAATAAAATAACATCTTTAAAAAATTAGCCAATGATGTGGCTAAGTTAATGTTTACAATGTACATTGTCTCACAGGTCTGAGCTCTAAAAGGTCTTCACTGAATTTGGTAATTAACAATTTAACACAGGTCCAAATTTTTCTACAAATGCTACAGGTCTATAATTCCAAATTTTTCTACAAAATTACAAATGCTACAGGTCTATAATTCCAAATTGCTACAGGTCTAATGGTTAAATGCTAGACTTATTCCAAATTCCTCGAGAGTCCGAGCTTCTCCTTAGGGTTACAACCTATTTAGAAATTCCTTCACAGTTCAAGTTTCAGTGCCTTCGAATCGAGGTGCTCCCAGTGTTGGAAGAAGAACAAAATTCTGGGCACATTCACAAGCCGTGATCACAGTAACTAGGCTGCAGGCCTGTGCAAGAAGTGTGAGGGGTTTTGGAGAGCCTAAAGGCTCTGTTTCAAAAGACCAAGAGGCTAATCCTATAGCCCTTTCAAGGCCGAGCATCTTGACTAGGATAACACAATTTTGGGTATAGTCCATAAGGTCTGAAATCACCATTGAATGATTCGAGTTGTGTGTTACCTTAGTGATCCGAACTTCAGAAGTATAAGCATAATTAAGGGTGACCGAAACTCGTCTCAGAGTATCTATACCGTGCTCCACAGTCTGAGTTTATGACTTGAGGTTCTCCACAGTTAAGGATTAAGTATATATTATATATTGAATATTCACAGTTCGACATTGTCTCATATAGTCTCGGCACAGTCTCTGGCATCTGCAATATATAATACACTGGCATTTACGGTAACACGGTTGGTCTCGGTACAGTGTTTGTAACGGTAATACGTATTGATTCTCGACAGTGGACACCTCTATAACAGAGTATATATAATATATATTGGAATCGAATACAGAAGAAGGATGGTCTATGAGCATTGAGAATAGACATGAACGCTGGGGCATACCTGTAGGCTGTAAGTTCAAACTTCCTGGTTCAAACCCTCCGCAGCCACCGTTCGTAGCGTCCGCCGTCTCCAGCTCTCACGAGTCACGAAAGTTCGAAACGAAATGGCTCATTTAGGGCCTAAACCAATTTTATAAAGCATGCCCGGCGATATTTCAGGTCGTCTCGCGCTATTTCATAAAAAATCGCCGAAATCTCGGATTTCTCGCGAGATTTTCGAAATGAGAAAATCGCGCGATATTTTCCAGCCGAAATTTCGTTTGCAGGAAAATCGCGCGATATTTACGAATATCGCCGAAATATCGGCGATATTATCAACACTGGAATAAATTAATTAATTTATTTGGCAAAATTAAATAAAAATCTTAAGCTAGAAAATTAATTAGTTTTGAGTAAAAAAAAATGAGAGTAATTAAATTCTCTTGAGTGGAAAATAATCAAAAAATTTGTGGGTCAAAAAAAAAATTGGAGGTCTTCCACCAAGGGAAAAATGGATTTTTTAAGAAAATTTGACCCCTTTGACCTTGGTGCTTAAGTCAAAGTCAAATTTTTGAGGATATTAGTCCAAAATAATAATTATTGGATAATAAAAAATGGTTTTTAAGAGAAATTCGATTTTTTGCTCAAAAATAATATATCAACAATGGAGATTAGAGGGAGATCAAGATATTTTCAACAGATGAGATTATTTTGACGAGAATCAAGCCAACTAGTCGTTATTTCCACTTGGAGGGTTTTATTTCTCTCTCATTTTCTATACAAGGAAGCTAGTAAGCTCCTCTTGTCATCTTTGAGTTTGGATAGTCTTGAAAATCATTTGTCACTGAGCAAAGATCTGTTGGATATTTTTTTGCACTTAATAAAAAGTCTTTGGAGTTCAATTCAAGGTGTATCTCATTTGCTAATCTATGGTATGTGTTGGATGTTTATTTGACATGCTTTGAGCTATAATATTGTTGATTATTTTTCAATTGCTGCACAACAGAACATCTATTGGTACACGTATCTTACCTTAGGTGTTGGGTGAGAGTAAATACTTTAGATCTAACGAAGTTTGGCAGGTATCTCCAAGCTTATAGATCTATTGTACGAATCAAGCCTCTCTTGTTCAATAATCTATCATTGGAAGTGCATTGTTATAGGTTGTTGCAGCCCTTGGGCTTCAAGTTCATAGACTATGAGGGTATCACACCCTTGTTTGGCTCCAAGTCTTAATCTAACGAATTTTCTATGCAGGAGGGTTTTGCTATCACACAAAAAATTTTAAATTCTATTTTCTCAAAATTACTTCAAGTTTATTTCTGGGGTTTTAAAGATTTAATCTGCTAATAAGAGCAATTTTTTATTTTTTTATTTTTTGAATATTGTGAAATATTTGTATATAAATCTAACCCTTGTTTATTTTTGAAGTTTTGTAAATAATTATTGGGGTTTTAGGGTTTTATTTCAATTTTTGTATATATTGGGCTCTTGGGTCTTCTTCTTTTAATTTGTGCAGGTGATAGCTCAAGGGTTTGAAGCAACAATTATTTTCTGGGCTATTCATTCAAGAGAGGAAGACTGATCTAGGCCCTTGAGGGTAAGATCTAGCCTCTCCAGCTTCTAGAAATTCAATGCTCGGCCAGAGAAGGAAGCCACTAGCTTTTGGACGCCTTTTGGAGAGGTTTTGCAGTGAGATTTTTCATTTTGCAGGGGTTTGAGTTCTCTGTGTGGTAGCCACTAGCCCTTTTAGGGCTTTTCTAGCTTGGTTATAGGCTCTATGAGCTCTTTCCTCCTCTGCCACAACCCTAGAGGGGCTCCTCTTGGTGGTCACAACCCTTTTTAGGTGGTCACGACCTCTTATTGGGGTTTCTACCCAAGCGGCAACCTTTAGAGGCTTAGTCGCAGGCCCTAGAGGCCTATTTAGGTTGGACACAACCCTTAGAGGGCATTTCCCTCTTGGCCATGTTGTCGCACAGATTGTCACGACAACGCTCAGATCAGGGGCTGTCACTCTGATCCCCGATCTCTCCGTTTAAGCCTGTCTCCCGCGGCTAAGGGGGGTAGACCCTATGGAAAATGACTGACCAACTGTGAATCAGTTGGTTTGGGAGACACGAAAGGAAACCAGCACTTAATTGATTTTATTAATTTAATGGACCAGTGCCTTATGGGTTTGATGTTTAAACGATCACTTACTAGATATTGCAGAAATGTAAACCATGTGCAGCAATCATTTATCATCAAATAACTTGAACGATGCAAGATAGCCAGTAAAACCACAATGTTCTTATAATGATTAAAGCTCAATAACGATATCCAACGATTAAAAATTTCGAAAAGATAAATGCTTGATACACAACCACACAATTACGAACATTAACCAGATATCATATTCATATAATTAATCTTCAAAACGATCATTCATGCATGCCAACTCACATAAAATGATAATCATTCATTCCACATCAAAAAATTTCAGCCTTAGCAAAGATAATAAAGCGTGATAGACCCTAGAGCCAAGACCGAAACAATTTCCATAATTTTTTTTTTTTTTTTTTAATACAGCAAAAGGCTAAAGGTAAATGAGACTTTTAAACAAAAAAATCTAAATGATGCTAAAAAAATGATCTTTTTCCCCCATTTTTATATATTTTTCATTTAAAAGAAAATAAACTAAAACTAAACGATATCTAACCTAGACTAAGAACTCAAATTAACTTCTTCTTTTTTTTTTTGTTATGAAATTTTTTTATAACTAAAACATAAAACTAAACTAAACTAAAAATAAATAAATAAAGATTAAACTACAACCAAAACCTAACAAAAAAAAACTTTTACGAAATTTTTTTATTTATTTCAAAACAAAATTTTAATTAACTAAATCTTAAAAAAAATGAATTCAAATATCTAAAAACAGAAAATCGCCGTCCTAAAATCTAAATCTTATACGTATTAAAACTAAAGCTAAAATATATCTAACCCTCCGTTTATAAAACCCTAGACTAAACTTTAATCTAAAATTTAAATCTAAAATCTAAATAATAAAAAAAAACTAAAATCTAAAACTAAGACTAAAGCTCTAAACTACAATGTGAATGAAATATAACCAAATTTCAAAAACACTCAACTCTCATTCACGCTAAGGACCCAAAAACGATACGCAGACCCATAAAGAACTTACCTGGCCCGTGAATAAAAAAAACAAACAACGGACAGCTTACGCTTGCGGGTCGAATGGAGTTTGACGGCGGAGATGAATACGTTTTGTGCAGGCAAACAGGAAACGGGTATGCAGTAATACCACCAAAGCTGATCTCCCTGGCCCGTGCGCATCACCTGAGAAAAGAAAGCGATCGAACGTGCTCCCTTTCAATGCGTTCAGCAGTTTCCTCTGTTGACGGAGATGAAAAAAAATACGCAGGTGGAATTGCAGGTGCGAAGGGCGTAGCTGCGAGTTGGAGATATGATGAAGACGCAGAGGATAACAGAGCCACGGATTGAGACGTAGGTTAGAGAAGCTTCAACGGCAGGGTTTGTATGATTTACGATATGATGAGGAGCAGATTGAGGTTAATACGCAGATTGAGAGGGAGCTGGATTTGCAGCATGCAAGTTGAGGAAGGATGCAGCGTATTTGAAGTGGAACACATAGACAATTGCGTGGTTCAGTGGCAGAGTTGTTGCATTTGAATATTTGTGGAGCATATACAGCGTTTATTTTGCAAACCGGTTTGATGACGGAAGGCAGAACAGAAGGGACAGCAGCGACGTGCATGAAGTGGGAGAACACGCTGGGGTAGATAAAGATTTGTTGGATGCTGATAGCATGAACAAGAGCAGCTGTATGATCTCAGAAGCTGATATCGATAAAATCGGTGTAAAATTTTTCCCAAATCTGAAAACCCCTGGACAGCGGGACAACAACCCTGCAAAACTCAACTTTCCACCAGAAATTTATCTCAGACCAGCAAATGGAGAACAAAAATTCGGAAAGTATATGCAAAGATTAAAAAATGAAACCCTACAAACCGGTTCAAAATTTCAAAATTTTAGCTCTACAACAGCCAGATTTGTCAGTTATGATCTACAATATTTTAGAAATTCAGATTTACTTATGAAAATACTTAAGAAATCTCTCATGCAAATCAGAAAACAAACTAAATGATTAACCCAGGATCAAAACTAGCTGGGCTCTGCAAGAAATGCTTGCGGGAGTTGGCTGGTTCAGCCGAGAACTTCCCCAAACGCCCACTGGTCTTCTTTAATAAGGGTTTCCTGCACAGCTCATTTCAACCGTCAATAAAGAGAGAAAAAACAATACTAGATCTCAACAGCAATGGAGATACCTGCCATTACTTCAGAAAACCTAATACCATTCAAACCCTAGCATGTGAACAAGATACCTGTGCTCAACAATACTCTATAATAAGCTGTTACTAATGGCTGAAAATCAAAATATGCAGAAAATAAAATAGCTCACAGCACTTCCAGAGAGTAACACCAGCAAGATTTGAACCCCAAAGTCTTTCTTTATTAGCACCAAAAAAGTTTACAAGAGAGCTTCTTCAGCACAAGACTCCAAGATCGAATGATCTCAAATGACCCCTAGCACCCTATTTAAAGGAAAAGATCCCAACAGCTAGTTCAAGTGATCCATGTCAAAATGATCTCGACCGTCGATGAGGATCAAGATATCTCTTGATCTCATCCGTCGAATTTTTAATGTATTAAAAAATTGAAATTCTGCATTTATTTACTCAAAATATTATTATTTTATTATTTTTAGGTTTTTTTACTTTTTTTTATTATTTTATTATTATTATTTTTTTATATATTTTTTATTTTTTTATTTTTATTTATTTTATATATATATTTTTTTATTTTTATTTATTTATTATTATTTTTTTTAATTTATTTTTAAATGGATCCTTGAACTTAGCTTTTGGGAAAATTACCTAGGACCTAGGACTTAGGACTTATGAGGGGATTAAAACATTTCTTAACCCTCAAGACACTTTACATCATGACCTTTACAACTTTACATCCCAAGGGGGAGACCCATTTGACATAGACCCTCATAAATCACCTAGTTCTGCGACACAACTATAATCTAGCAGATTAACACACTAGGATTCTCCTAAGATTCTAATGACAAAATCCATCCCGGCTTTGGGGTTAGGCTGAAGGAAAACTCTGCCGATCATGGATCGGTGAGTCACAAGAGGGATGATCCATTTGTTTCAAGGCTAATACTTGTGTTTCAGGTGTTTAGAAGAGCTCTAGTGCACTTTGGAATGTCAACTAGCCAACTAAGGAGGCTTGGGGCTAAGGGTTTGCTCTCTAGCCCCACTTTTCTCATTTATGTTTAATGATCAGATCTGATATCTCCTAAAAACAACATTAAAAACTCTGAATACACACCCTAAATAAGCCCTAAAAATCATTGGCATAAGTCTACATTCATTTCACAATAAATCTCAATTGATAAGAAAGACTTATTTCATGATTTCTACGGTTTTGTAGCGAATTTTGGGTAGTTGATATAAGTATTTCCGAGTCTATCTTTGAATACTTTTGAATCTGATATAAATATTGCAGCAGTGAAATTTATGAGTTTTGGTGTTAAAATTTGACTCTAAACAATCCTAATACATTTAAGAAGTCATAATAAGCTTGGTTTGGCAAAGCAACATAAGTAGTTTTGCTCTAATTGGATAAATTAACCATTGTTGTCTTGTTGGTCACACTTTGCATTTTGCATCACTGGCATAGTTGTGCATTTCAAGATTTGCATATAAGTGTGTTGTTGTAATGTTCTCAATGGAAAAATACAGTAGAGAACAGAAACAAAAAACTAGCTACAACTATAAAACCCAAGCATGCACAATCATACACAAATAAACGCTGAAATGTGGGCAAAAATTCTCAGCCATTGTATTGATATAATAAATTATGAGTACAATAATTCTGATAAGATAAACCTAGGTTTGTTACAGCGAGCAAGGCCAAACTCAGGTGTTAAAGCAATGGCTCCAAGTTTCGGAAAAGCTCCTAGAAGAAACTGCGCCCTATCTGGAGTAGATTGTTGCTGCAATTGGAAACAGACATGTATTTGACCCCTTAAAAGTGCCCAGAAATTTCTGCAATTTTTGCTGAAGTCTCTTCACATAAAACCCACAAAAACCCAGAAAAGGTTTGAGCAAATTTTACTGACCACCCGGGACCCAAAATTTAAGCTCACTCCTCCCAACTGGCTACCAAATAATTTTGTTGTTTGGGGCACCAAAACTCCTCCAAAAATTCTGCAAAATTAGGAGCAGACTCCTTGATGCTAGTCCAACAAAACCCAGAAATGTTTTGGGCTAATTCCAACCTCCCGGAATTACCCAAATTTGGTGTTACACTTTCCTCTATTGGTTCTGCGTCCCCCTCAAGCTACTGCTGCAAATATGGCCTTGTTTCCTTACCCAAATGGCTGTAGAATTCTCTGCAAATTACTCCCGATGGGTAAGAGGGAATCTCCCGCCTTGAAACTCTCCACAAAATTTGGTCCAATATCAAGGGATTTGCTCCTGAATTCTCCAATTGGATTTTCCTTTGAAGACCCCTTAACCAAGCAAATCGATTTCTACCACTACATCCTCCTGGAAGTTTATATTGACTGAATTATGGCTGGAAATGACCCACAAACTCCAACAATCTCCTCTCCAATAAGCTCTGAAATTCTCTCCTAGGGTGACACTCGAAGTTCACTGAAGGTAGAGGTGGAATTCCCGCTTGGGAATTCCTTGTGCTAAACAACACTGGTTTACTTGGCTAAACAACTCAAGGAAACTTGTGTTCAAAAGTTAGATTGTCAAAAGATAGCAAATGGAGGCCTCCTCGCCTTATTTATAGAAGCTGGTCCTCTCTCTCTTGGTGGACCCTAGTTTCTAGTAACTCACACCCTTTTTTTTCTCTCTCTTCCTTCACAAGTACAAATTATCCCCAGAGGGTTGAATTGCCTCTTTTTCGTGGTCCCCACATTCCACTAAGGCTTAAATTTGTCCTATTCTCTTAAGTCTTTATGCCTCTTGTTGCACATATTTTGTCAAAGTTTCAAGGAAGCAGAAGTACCAAATTTTTTCGACAGATTCAGATCATCTATCAACAATTCATATGTCATTGTAAACCCATTCTGCAAATTATGTAATGTAAATGATGCTAATAAGACCGTGAATGTATGTAACAACCTAGGTAAACCTATTATTTTGGTGAGAGTTTCATTCTAGGAGGTTTTTCGTCTCACTGATTCATTTGTGTTTCTAAACACAGATGGTCGACAGAGTTTTTTCCTCCAACCTTACCCCAAAGCTAGGGTGGAATTCTTTGTCAAAGTCTTAGGTGAGTCCTAGTGTTCTAGTTGAGTCTTATGTAAAAGTGATTTGAGAATAATTTAAGCTATTTGACTAAATTATTTTATTACAAAATCACTTGGTCTACTAGCTCATATTGTGTCGCAGATTGGACATGTTTTTAAGGGTTTAAGTCAAATGGGTATTCCCCCTTTGAAGGTTGAATTGTAAATCTTATGTAAAAAATATTCTAAGACATGATCCCTCATACTTGGACACCATGGTTAAAATATTAGAGGATCGAAAAAATAATTAATCCCATCACGTGTCAATAAATTAAATTTTTTGGCAAAATTAAATTAAAATCATAAACCAAAATTTTAATTAATTAGAGTCAAATTTAAATGTCTTAGGAAAATTAAAATTTCCAAGTGAAAAATTCGTTGGCCTTAAAATAATTAATTTTTGGAGGTCCTCCACCCAGGCAATATTGGATATTTCGAAAAAAATTGGACCTTTGAACTTTGGTGGTTAAGTCAAAGTCAATTTTTTGAGGAAATTATCTCAAAATAATTAATTTTGAGCTAATTAAAATGGAATTAAATGATAAATTCGAAAATTCCTCAAAAATAAAAATTTAACGGCTAAAATTAAAAGATGATGAAGTATTTTTCGATGGCCAAGATTATTTTGATAAGGATCAAGGAAACTAGCCGTTATTTTTTACTTGGAGGATCTATCTATAAATTAGACAGTCATTTGAATCTATAGCCATCTGATATTTGGCTAAGAAATTGCTGTTGAAGCATTTGTGTAAACTATTGTCCCACTGGGAACTATTTTTTCTATCATAATAAAGACTTTGGGGTGCAACTCGATGTGTCCATGTTCATTGATTTGTGGTACTTCAATCCTTGGTCTCCAAGTTCACAAACTGTGGGCAGGGATCAACTTTGCTTGGATCTTGAATATTTATGTGGTGGACTAAATCTTCGCTAAGGTATACTATGCATGGGGTTTCTGAAGCGTTTTTAGCCATTTATCAAAGAAAATAGCCACAAAATTTTTATTTCTCAAAAAATTAAATTTTCATAACCCTTGTTTATTTGTATATTTGTAAAATAATTTTGTAAATTGATTTGTAAATTATTTTTGGTAATAAGGGTTGTGGGATTTTAAGATATATTTGGGGTTTGGGTGTTTTATTTTCATTTTGTAGGTGAGATCTATTGAAATCAAGAGAAGAGCTTGAAGTAGAGCTACATCTAAGCCCTTGAGGGTAAGATCTAGTCTTTAGAATTTTTTTGCAGAGCCAACCATTGAAAAATTGCAAGAAAACTCAGATCGGGAAGAGAATTTTTTTTTGAAGCAAGGGTTTCAATTTTTAGGACTCCTGGGCACGGGTCCAGCCTCCTCTAGCCAAATGTCATCCTCCAAGGTCCCTGCGTCAGCTTTTCTGGCTTCTTGGAGGCAGGTCGTAGCCTCTAAGGGCCTTGACCCTCCTTCCTAGCCCCTGCATTGGGGTTTCTATGCCATTTTTGGCCTAGTTGTGGTCTCACGAAGTCTCAACCTCCTTTTTCCACCCTAGACGACTGCTCTTTGGGGAATCTGTGGGCTTTTCAACCCTAAAACCCTAGTTGCTCCCTCTTTCTCGGCCTCCTAGCCCCAACGTCCAACCCTTTAGGGCTTTCCTTACCTCATTTCCCTTTGTTTTCCCTCCTTGGCCATTTTTGACCCCTGATTTGCCTTTCTTTAGCCTCTAAGCCTCAACGCTATCCCTATTTGGCCTAGTGTTGGCCTTCTCTAGCCCTAGTTTGGCTCTTGTCCACCTCTGAAATTTTTAGGACTAAATACTTGGTGTTTTTGCAGGTTTTGGGGCTTCAAAAGTTTGATTTTCAGGTGGCATCCTTGTCCCAAAATTTTGGACAACTTGGGCAAGTTCATCTTCAAGGCCTTAGGGCTAAGGTTTGCTCTCTAAACCCTCATTTTGCCTTTGTTTTATTACAACAATGATATCAGTGATATAATAGCCCTAAAAACACATTTGAATTGGTCAAAATCACTCAAAATTGCAAAATTTTAATTTTCCTAAATGTTGGCCACTTGGGCATTTAAGATCTAGCGTAATTCTAAATATTTTCTTGCTGGAATTTTCTGCATAAGTCCCTGAATCAGATCTGCAATTTCCGAATCACATAGCTAAAGAGGGCTCAAAAAATTGATTTTTCAGTTTTGGTAAAATTTCCCTATTTTTGGGAATTGGTTTTAGCATCATTAGCTTGCTGATCTACTAATTTTTTTACTGCTGTTATAACATATATCAGATTTGATTTAGAACTGAATACTGCATCTTGAAGTGGCTTAAAACTCGTATTTTATTTTGGCAAGTTGTTGGGCATTTCACTGATCATTGCTAATCACTTTTGGCTTCTTATCCATTGAATCTAGGATACTTTCCTCACTGCTGTTATAACTTTCTTAATGTCGTCATAACAATCACATATAACATCCTATGAGGTCTGAAAATTGTAAATTTACCTTGGATAAACATTGGAAAAATTTCTACCTCGTAAGTTTGACAATTTTCATGTTAAAGTGATCTCTCTACTGCTATCATAAAATCAATAAGTGTTGAAATGTTATGATTAATTTTGGAATCTAACACTTGCTTATTCTTAGAATTTGTTAACTTGATGTTGATTTTTGTAGCATCGGTTGTGTTCTAGCCACAAGACGACTTAATTAAAATAATCAATTTTGTTTTTAATGGTGCCTAAGCGAATGTTGCAGGAAGTGGGGACGTTTTTTGGAATCGGGGACGCGGAAGCGTCATTTTCCAAAAATCTAGGAAGCGAAGCGTCTGCTATATATATATATATATATATATATATATATATTATTGCATTTATACTCAAAACAAACATCCCAAATAGGCGGAAGTGTCCAAAACAGGCAGAAGCGCGCTTCCGGGGACGCTCCTTGGACGCATCCGCATGGGACGCGCTTCGGGCCTTGGAACCAGGGGGGGCGTTTCCTGCAACATTGGCCTAAGCCTAAATTTAGGAAAATTGATTAATTAAAGGGTATTAATTAATTCATGGTGAAATCTTCTAAAAGAAGACAGATCGAGTTCTAGTTAATCTTAGCCATCGATTATGTTTTAATCTTGGTCGTTTTAGCCTCAACGAGAGATTATAAGAAAAAATTCGATAGGGGTTGGAGAACATACTTGGAGCCACTAGAAATTTGATATTGTTGGGAAATTGAACTCCAGGGTAGCAGTGAGTTGCTGGAGGTGATTCAGTGAAGTCGAAGCAGTGAGAGCGGGGTAGGGATAGTAAGGCCGGAAGAAAGTTTTTCCAGTCTGGTGAGTGCATAGCAGAGAGACAGAGAATTCCACAGAGAGGTTGACGCAATGCAGAGAGGCAACACATCGCTTCAGAGGGAGATTCGTATTTTGCTGAGGAGAAGTCGAAATTCAGTGCCAGAAGCCAGAGTGGGAGCCCAAAGGTAAGGAAGATAGCTTTTCCAAAGTAGCGGTTGATTAGTTAGCAAGAGAGACGCTAGTCCGATTTGCGTGACGCAGAGGCAGCGCAGAGCAGCTCATCTTGAGCCAAGGTCAGTGTCTGATCACCGGTGGAAGTGAGATATTTCTCACTAGATTTTTGTTATTAATTTTCTCTATATGGAAAGCTAGATTTGAGCTTCCATAGATTTGTACTCAAATTTACTACTGCATAATAATAAAACCCTCAGTTGTTGCACCAGTTTTCCCAAGTTGGGTTTTTCCGGGGACATTGGTCCAAAAATAACAGTGTTATTTGTGTGTGTGTGTGTATCTATGTTGATTTCTAGTAGCATTGGATGTGCTTTAAGTTTCAAAATTCACAGGAAGGCTTAGACACATGCATTCTCCAATACCCAGAAATTGTTTTGGGAAATTCCACTCAGAGACAATTTTATTAAAAATATTAATTATTTTTAATGGGACCCTAAGTCTAAACTTAGGAAATTACAATAATTAATGGGTATTAATCTAAACTATGGGTGAACCTTCTAGAAGAAGGTGAAGATCAAGTCAATATGATCCTAGCCATTGATTAGAATCTAATCTGCGTCGTTGATTGATCCATGAGAGGATTATAAAAGAAGGTTTGATGGGCACTTAGAGAACACATCGAGTGAAGACCAGAAGATCGATTTTTTGAAGCAGAGAAGCTGCCGGAAAGAATTTCGAAGAGATATTTTGCGGTGAGGGGCAAAGATAGTATTTGGAAGAGGGAAGTTTTCTTGGGCCAGAGAGTACAAGACAGAGAGGGCAGAACGACATCCAGAGAGAGGCTGGCCTTGGCCCACGCAACGCTGACGCTATGGCAGTGCAAAGCCTAGAGGGAGATTGAATTCCTGCTGAAGAAATTGAGTTTCAAAAGTCGGGAGTCGGCATGTGAGACCTAGAGGCAGAAAATCGAAGTTTTTGGGCAGCAGAGGATCCGGAAGAGGAGCAACACAGTCCCCAACAGAGGTGATGCAGAAACTGCGTAGGGTTGATGCAAATCTGCGCAAAGGTTGACGCAAAAGGGACGCAGAGCCTCCTTCCAGCGAGATCAGGGTCAGATTCTTCCAGTGACAGGGTGAGATCATATCACTATTTGTTTTGTCCAGTTTCTCTCTATATCGAATAGCCAATCAGGCTTCCAACGAATTGTACTAAGATTTATTACTGCATAATAATAAAACCCTCAGAGTTGCCGCACCGGTTTTCTCGCATTGGTTTTTTCCGGGGACTTTTGTCTAAAAATAACAGTGTCATTGTGTTGTATCTATTTCCTGTTCAATTTCTTGTTTTTGCTTATAAATTTAAATGGTGTAGGCTGCAATGTATTAGTTTCGATATTCACTGTAGGGAATAGTAAGTAACTTGATTTAGAAATTAACAAGTAGGAGAAATTTAATCAGTCGCTACAATAGGAATTTGGGCATCCAAATTTTCACAATCTGTTCTTCCAGTGTTTTGTTTCTTCCGCAGTGTTTATTTTGTGAAGGCTGCAGTGTATATGTTTCGATATTTTCCGTAGAAAACTGCAAATAATTTGTTCAGTTAATTTAACAAATAGAATAAATATTATCAGTGGTTGCAATAGAATTCGGGTTTTCCGAATTTTCACACTTGGCACTTAACACACTTAACATCTAAGTCTTTAAATCTCATTCGTGGTTTAAGTTGTTTGAGCATTGGCATCATTGTGTTTGACATCTAATTAAGGCATTGTTAAGTGTTGATTTTTGGTAGCATCGGATGTACTCTAGCCATGAAAATTGGCGGAGAGGCTAAGGCATATGAGATCTCCAAGACCCAGAAATCGTTTGGAGAAATTCCACCCAAATGAATAGATATTAAAATAATTAATATTTTTAATGGGGTTCCTAAGTCTAAACTTAGGAAAATTAAAATATTAATGTGTATTAATATAATATGGGTAAGAAAGTTTTAAATAACGAGGATCAAGCCAGATCTAATCCTAGCCATTGATTAAAGACTTAATCTTGGCCGTTCAATCGTCAACAGGAAAAGTATAAGAGAAGGCTTGAGGGTCAGTTGGAGTAACACCAAGGTTTGCTGAGGAAATCGAGTTAGAGATCAGTTGCAGTGAGGGGCAGTTCAGCAAGGGATTTCGATCCAAGGCTGAAGAATACATATCAAAGAGGCAGCAAAGTGCCGGAAGAGGCAACGCAGAGCCTAGGAGGGTTGACGCAGAGGCTAAGGAGGCCAGCGCAGAGGACGCAGAAGCCGCAGAGGCCGACGCAAACAACGCAGAGGGCTGTAGAGGTTGACATTGGGCCAAAGAAGCTGCGCTGAGGAGGTTCTGTGGGGCAGACTGAGAGCAGATCAGCCGAGAGAGGGTGATGCAGTTCTAGAGGAGTGCTTGGAGCAGCTTTCGCTGTCCAGCACAAGGAACAATCACATTCATTATGGGGTTGATCAACCGGTTGCTGATTTGTCGGAATATCTGTCTCCGAAAAGGGGCACTACTGCCAAGGATATTCTCTGAAGGGTGAGCCATTTCTGGCACCCTAGTTGTATTCAGAAATCTGCTTAATAATAAAACCCTCATATATGCTGCACCGGTTTTCTTGCATTGGGTTTTTCTGGGGACGATTGTCCAAAAATAACGGTGTCCCTTATGTTGTCTCAGTTTATTTTAGTTGTTGATCTGTATATTTGTGAAGGTTGCAATCGTGTTTACTTCGATGTTTATGTTATTAAATAACTTGTTAATGTAAAGAACAAGTAAGAGACAGTAACCCAGATATTGCAGTAGGGGTTTCTAATGTGTTAGATTCAGGAATTTTCACATGGTATCAGAGCGATTGCAGATCAAAGAGGACTGAAGACACCAGCCGAAGAAATCTGAAAATTTGCAGCAGAGAAGAAGTTGTCCCGAGAGACAACGTTGTTCTAGAGCTGAAGAGGCAAGAGGAGGAGTGACGCAGTGCAAAGAGGGTGACGCAGAGGCTCACGCAAAGCCTATGTCAGCGTTCTGAGCCTGGAGAAGGGTCAGCGCAGAGACAAAGGGGGGCAGATCATCCTACTGTAACGACCCATCTCAAATTACAGTCAACGTAAGAATATTAGCATGTATACGAGGCATGCATATGATAGCTACATATGCATACATTGCATGCACTACACTAGTATGCATATTAACTTATTATGAAAATTCCCAAGTAAAGGATAAATGAATTAATTATTAAAAGTATTGTACTAGTATTCATACCAATTTAATTACATAAAGTGTCTATGTATGGAAAATGAATTAAATATTAAAAGAATTAATTAATACCCTATTTTAAATATATTAATTTCATTTCATTAATAACATTTTAATTAAATAATAAATAAATATTACTATGGGACAAGGTTAATTAACTTCATAATCCTTTGGCAAGTCATGCTAAGGTACTTAAAAGATCCTCTTCTCGAAGTCGGTTGAAATGATAAAGTTCAAAATTCCATCTAATATATATATTTAAGTAAAAATCTAATTTAATGTATGTGTAATTTAAAATAAAGATGACTGACTCAAGTAATAAAATATTAATGGATAAGGACAAGATTGATTGGAGGAAAAGAGGGTGGGATTTCTTCGGAGGGAAGGATCCTTCCCTATATAAAATCTAAAAGGAGAAGTGAGTTGGGGGGGTACTTCTGGACGAAATTTGGATGGGAAGGAAGAAAATGGAGAATCTGGGAGAGAAATTTTGTGAAATAACGAATGAGCCTTGGGGCTTAGGATTTCATATATAGATCTATGAGAATTGGGCTTTGTTCTTAGAGGTTTTGGGCACGGGGGCCAAAGGGTTTCACTTTCGAAGCCTTTTGGGTTTGGGATCCAGAAACACTGATCCCAGACAAGCACAGAGGAATTTGGTTGGTTTGGTATCAGGAGAACAACATTATCCAAGGATCGACACCAACTCAGAAAAACCAATTATGAACATGTCTAAATTGATTTGTTTAGCTATAAAATTGAAAAGTATATTCTGATAGAAATGAAATTATAATTACAGTCTGTTAGAAATGAATTTAGATTGACAAGCATATACTGCTAGAAATGTAATTACAATATCAAGCTTTACACCTACGTTGTGCCTGGTCATCTTTCTCAGCCAGGAAGGATTGACGTTGAGGCCAAGAGGAGTTGATCCAGTTCTCACTGTGATTGCGTAGAGCCAGAAGGGCTTAGATTCTTCAGTTGTCAGGGCTAAGGGAGTTGTGCAGATTGTGATATGAGGCGCTGGTGGGGCGTTGTTTTTGTCTATACAAAACAATGTCTAAGGAGACGGAACCAAGGTAGAGAGAAGTACTACCTCGACGGAGTTCTAGCCAAGAAATCCAGATCTGAGTTGCAGCAACAAAGGGGGATTGGAGAGGAGTGATTCGACAGTTCGCAAGAGGATTTCTAGGAGGGAAATCAAGACTTAGAGGGAGTCTGGCGGAGAAGAGCAGAGATGGCAGTGAATGGACTAAGGAATTAGGACAGATTGGACAGGGCTTCCAATTTTGTCATTTGGAAGGCCAAGATCCTGGAAATCCTGGATATCGCATCAAGGACTATGCCTCGAAAACCGTAGTTGTCCTAGTTGACCCTGATGCAAATGAGAAGTATGAGGCGGCCATGGTGAAGGCGAAATGTATGATTCTAGATGGGGTCAAGGATCATGTCATACCACATATTGCTAAGAAGAACACAGCAAGGGAGATGTGGCAAACGTTGACCACCTTATACCAGGGCTCTTCCGTGTAGCGGAAGATGTTAATAGAGAATCAGTTGAGGTCATATCAAATGCAGAAAGGAGAGAAGATTGATCACTTCCTTCTCGAGTTGCAAGGAATTCGCGACCAGCTTACTTCTGTGGGGTCTACACTGGATCTAGAATTTATGGTCATGACTGCTCTAAATGCAGTCTCCAAGGACTGGGAGATGTTTGTCCAAAGCATTTTGGGCAGGTCGACTCTCCCTAGTTGGGAGGAGATGTGGGCAGCTCTTCGACAAGAAGAGATCAGGAGGTTAACCAAGGCGGGGAGTAGCGGTAAGGGAGTTCGACTCAAGAAAGAGGAGGAAGAGGATGCGGCTCTAGCATCTGCGGGACAACAAGGGTTCAGAAGAGGAAGAAGAATGACATCTCCAAGGTCAAGTGCTTCAATTGTTGGGAGTTGGGACATTATGCATCTTAGTGCCCCAAGAAGAAAGGCAAGGGAGAAGCTTTCGACTCCAAGGCAGCTCCGGCAAAGGCGGAGAAGGATGTCGATACTGATGACGTTTGTGCCATGAGTGCCCATACACCTCTAGAGAAGAGGTGGGGTGACATCGAGTTGTAGTCGAGAGGACTACATGCAGGGGCAGGATCGTTGAGGTGCCCAAACGCTTGGATCACATTCGACTACGGAAGCCCTTAAATACAGTAGCATGATGATAGGTGTCAGGTGGAGCAAAGTGTGGAGCGACAAGGCAGTGCTAGAGTGCATAAGTTTGTAGCAGCGTAGTGGAGGTTGCAGCAGTGCAAGAGGCACAGAGGTGTTTGCAGTAACGCAGTGGCAACAAAGGGAGCACAGGAGAGCAGCAGAGGTGGCTCCAACATCTCGAGGCTTTCAGACCAACTAGGATGTCAATATTTGGGAGAAGTCAGTTACTTATTCTCAGTAACTGAGTTGCAGTGCAACAATTAGCAGTGGCAGTGCTATGGGTAGCATGTTGAAAGGGAGTTGCAGTACAGATGTAGCAGTGGCAGTGGTAGTGTCATGGCCAGCAATACAAGAAGCAACAGTGCAGTGGATGTGAGGCAGTAAGCCAAGCATCAGTAAGGTACCGATGCGAAGGATTAGTGTGATGTTTCTATGGTGAAGCGTTATTAGAGCACATTCCTCACTAAGAGGGAGTGTTGATTTTCGGTAGCATTGAATGTGCTCTAGCCATGAAAATGGGTGGAGAGGTTAAGACACATGAGGTTTCCAAGACTCAGAAATCATATGGAGAAATTCCACCCGGATGAAGAGATAATAAAATAATTAATATTTTTAATGGGGTTCCTAAGTCTAAACTTAAGAAAATTAAAATATTAATGTGTATTAATATAATATGGGTGAGAAAGTTCTAAATAATGAGGATCAAGCTAGATATAATCTTAGCCGCTGATTAGGGACTTAATCTCGGCCGTTGAATCGTCAACAGGAAAAGTATAAGAGAAGGCTTGAGGGTCAGTTGGAGTAACATCAAGAGAGATCAAGAATTCAATTTTCTGGGGTTGGGTTTGCTGAGGAAATCGATTTAGAGATCAGTGGCAATGAGGGGCAGTTCAGCAAGGGATTTCGATCCAAGGCTGAAGAATACATATTAGAGAGGCAGCAAAGTGTCGGAAGAGGCAGCGCAGAGCTTAGGAGGGTCGACGTAGACGCTAAGGAGGCCAGCGCAAAGGACGCAGAAGCCAAAGAGGCAGATGCAGAGGATGCAAAGGCTGACGTAGACAGCGCAGAGGGCTGTAGAGGCTGCGCTGAGGAGGTTATGTGGGGCAGACTAAGAGCAGATCAGTCGGGAGAGGGTGACGCAGTTTTAGAGGAGTGCTTGGAGCAACTTTTGTTGTCTAGTACAAGGAACAGTCAGAGTCACTGTGTGGTTGATCATCCGGTCGCTGATTTGACGGAATATTTGTCTCTGGAAAGAGGTACTACAGCCAAGGATATTCTCTGAAGGGTGAGCTATTATTGGCACCCTAGTTGTATTCAGAAATCTGCTTAATAATAAAAACCTCATATATGTTGCATTGGTTTTCCCGCATTGGGTTTTTCTGGGAACGATTGTCCAAAAATAACGATGTACCTTGTGTTGTCTCAGTTTATTTTAGTTGTTGATCTGTATATTTGTGAAGGTTGCAATCATGTTTACTTCGATGTTTATGTTAATAAATAACTTGTTAATGTAAAGAGCAAGTAGGAGATAGTAAACCAGATATTGCAGTAGGGGTTTCTGATGTGTTAGATTCAGGAATTTTCACATTAAGAACTCGTTAGATAATTGCTCTATGTTAAAGATCATAATCTTAAGAGGCTTTGATATCTTGGTTGTTTATCTTAAGCATTTGGCATCTTAAGTTTCATTGGTTATCATTCTAAGTGAGCATTTCAACATTGGTCATTGGCATATCTCAAGTAATCATTGTTAAATTAGACATCTCCTCTAAACATCTTGTGGAATATTGGCACTTGTATCTTTAAGCACATGTATTGTCTTAAGATTGTTATCTAATCATTGTTAGGTACTCTAGCTATAAGATAATTCACACTAAATACTTAATAACATAAACAATCTTATTTCAAGAAGACTTCACTTAATCTGTCTTGCATAAGCATTCTAAAATTTAGCCTTCATTAAAAACTTACCTCCTAGCATAAGCTAGGTTGATAGACTCCTAAGACAACCCTTTTCCAATTAGCTTGAGGGATTCAACTCTAGTTAGTGGTTAACACAGTGACCTTGCAGTGGTCAGAGCCACAGTCTCTGCAGCACCAGAGGCACAAGGTGGGTGGGACACAGGGGGAGGTATCGTTAATCAGGCCACTGCCTACTTCCTGTTGGCTTCCATTTAACAACCTACTCTGGAGACTGTTTCTAAAAACAGTTAAGGAAGATGTTCAACTTAGACTACGCATTTAAGCTAAAAATAACCAACATCCTTGCATCACACCTAGCTCTTAGGTATTGTGTATCATATAGGATAGTCTATCATATTAAGCAGCGAGTGTCCATCTGGTTACTTGGTTTCAATTTATAATAAGCAAGAATTGTGACTCCACAAGGCACTGGCCTCATACTTAAAATCTAATCTAATCATTAATCTTACTAAATTTTACCAAGTAGCTAGGCCATTCATCCGTGTCTCCCAAGTGATTTGGTTCCCAACTCATTTTCCTTCACCTCATTCCACAAGGACTACCCCCTAGAGGCTATTGTTGGGAGACAACTAGAACGGAGTGCGCGGAGATCAGAGTGACAACCCCCCCCAAGCGATTGTCACGATGCCTGTACAATCCGAGCGACAACACCTCCCATATCAAAATTGCCTCCAATGCTTGAATTTCAAAATTGTGCTATGCGTAGCACCACTCATAGAATCTTCGTTGACCTCCTCAAATGGAAAAATCCTAATCAAGGACATTACAATTGTGATAAAAATCAACCTCATTGTGAAGAGAATCTAATTTCATATCTTGTTGAGGAGCTTGAATAATGGTTAATGCTCTTGTTTATTAAGGAACATTGTGTATAATTGCTAAAGTGATATAATATTGTTCTTGTTCCTTGCCATCAACATTAAGATTGCTAATTGATAAAATCACTTTACATTCCTCACTATCTCACTTGGTTTCTAACTTACACATTGAATTGGTGTTTCTTGTTCTTCATTGTCATTATTTTAAAAACATTTAAGTGATTGTGATTAAATAATCAATTGGAGGTTGCTTGTCTCATTGTTACATTTTTTCATTGGTTTTGAGGCACTTTAATTATCAAATCTTGTTCATTGGCACTATTGCTTTAGTGAGATTTGTTCTTGTAATTTTACTTTAAGCACTTGATTCATGCTCTTGCATTTCAAGTATTTTAACTCAAAGTACTTAAAGGGTCATTGATAATCTCATTCAAAGTCATCACTCATAATCTTGCATATCATTATAGGCTTAGTAGTGCATTACCTAATATACCTCCAAGCATAAGCTTAGTTGAAAGAAAATAGGACCACCTTTCTCACCTAGCTTGTGAAGTTCAAACCCTCGCTTGTGGTTAACATGGTGACTTTGTAATCATTAGGGCCACAGTCTCTACAGCGCCGGAGGCATTTGGGTGATTAGAAACCCAGGGGAGGTATCGCTAATAAAGCCATAGCTTTCTTCCCCTTGTTTTCTCTCCACAACCTACATTTGAGACTAACTTCAAAACAGTTGAGAGAGAGGACTCACTTAGATAGGCATTTAATCGAAAATTTACCAAGATCTTGCATATCACATAGATCTAGGAGTCGCATCTCATATGGGATAGTTTTTCATCCTAGCAACAACTGTTCATCCGGTAACTTGGAAATTAATCTATATTGTGCAAGTAAATTGACTCCATAAGGCACTGGTCTCTCAATACTCTAATTAAATCGTGCTAATAATTAAACTTGCCAATCATCATTAACCAAGTTGCTAGGCTATTTAGTTGTCTCTTGAACTTGTCGTTTCTCAACAATTCTATCATCCTCACATTTCATAGGGACTACCCCCTGTTGACCACTGGAGTGGCACCTGATGGTTATATGAAGACTCCATGCCCAAGGATAATCCAGAGGACACTTGTACCATTAGATATCATTAGTCAACAAAGTTATTTAACTCTACTTCTATCTTCTCTTCATCTTTCTTGTACCCAGATTCCACACTCTGCGGGGAATTGTAACAAGTGATATTAGTAATGGTGAGATTTTGAATCTGTAACAAGAATAGGATGTTGGGACTCGATCAGCAAACGAGTACACCTTGAAGTGTTTTTTTTTATCTGGTTAATTATCCCTTTTTTCAGAGGCGGATAATTTTCTGGGTTTTTTCACTCATGTTTTACCCCAATGCCGGGGTGACGGTTTGAAGCTTGAGCCCCTAACACATCTTAGTGTCTAGAGTCGATGTATAATACCATACTAGATCACACAAAAAATTTCGTGAAATTTGGTTAGGTATAGGTAGTCATTTTTTTTATTTTTTAGATTTTTCGCACTGCGGAAATTGCTAATAAAATTGTATTTGTAATGTAATAAATGATGTCTAGAGAAGTTGTATGGGGTATGTGTAATGAAATTTGCACCTCTCACCCTTAAATTTCTACTATGACGCACTTTGATGGGTTAAAAATGTGTTTTGAACCCTCAAAACCCACTTTTCCTAGGTTTAGTGGGAAATTTGGCAATTAATTAAGCCAAAAATTAAATAAATTGAGAAAAATAAATATCCACACATGCTAAATGTTGTGGAAATGAGGTTGAAAATTATGGGGGAATTAAAGTTAAGTCCCAAGGTGATGTGGACTCCTAAAATCAAAGAAAAGACGTGCTCAAATAAAATCGAATTTCTGACATTAAAGGAAAAAATTGCTTATTTGGAAATTCGAATTTGTGAAGTTAATGCACATCTGGGAGGATTTGGGAGAATATTTTGTGGATATTTTTGTGGGAAATTGTCCTCACATGGGTTACCACCCATATACACTTGTCATTCCATCATAAAATTCGAATTTGGCACATAAGGGAAGAAGAAAATGAAGTCCACTTGCCAAAATTCGATTTTTACACTTGACATTGGAGCTCCATTCAACAAATTCAAATTTCTCTTTGGGATTGTCACTTCATGCCACTTGTTTAATCACTTCTACATTGGGATTGACTCCAATGCCATTTGTCATTGTCATTCTTCATTGGGATTTGCTCCCAACTATCTATATAATACAGCCATGGGCTCTCATATTGTATCATGTAATACGAGTTATTGTGCTTGAGGAGACAATGTAGGATTGTATTCACTCCTAGCAATAAAATACAACAGTCTTTGGGGTAAAGCGTGATGGTGTTATTCTCCTTGCATGTGTGGTAAATTCTTGACTTCTTGTTATGCTTCTATTTATTTCCTCATGTCATTATTTCTTTGATGCTTGTTTCAATTTATGTTAGTATGCAGCTATCTCATATTAGCACAAAAATTAATTATTTGTTTTAGGAAAAGAAATCTTCTAGTGGATAATAGTTGTATCTCTAGGAATTATTTCCATTGCACTTATTTAATTTCATGTCGATTTAATGATTTGTGGTGAAGTTTTGTAGATGAATCATTACTTGGTCAAGATTTTCAAGCGTGATGGGAAATTCTCAGAGGAATCAACCCATTCTTGAAAAATATTCAAGGAGAACCCGCATGTTTTGAATTCCAAAGTTTCATCTATATCTTATTTGTGTCTTGCAGGGATTCTTTCAAGTTTTTTAAAGCTTTTATTTCTTGCATCAAAAATATCAAACTTGGAAAATTTTATTTTTTACGTATTGTATTTCATTTATCAATATCTGGCTATTTCAAAGAGCTAAGTCATGACTAGTCAAAGATGAGAGTTTGTTCATACTCTTTGGCCTAGCCTCTTGTAGATTATTTTTGTAACATACTTTGTTGTCATCTTGGTCTAACATTTGAGTTATTTTTTTATCCTTTTAAGCAAGATAGTTTCCATGTTTTGATTTGTAGACTTATTCCTCTTGAAAGCATTTATAATATCTTGTGCTAACAATTTAGTGTTTCACTTTTCAAGGTTATTTTGGCTTTCCATTTGAAAGAATTTCACTTCATTTTAAGCAAAATACAATTTCATTTCTTAAAGAGCAAATACTTGAAAGGCACTAGTTGTTTATGTATTTCATGCTTATCTTATGATGGTTATTGCTCATATCAAAGTTTTGCTTATAAATCTTAAAGAGATAATCTATTTAATTCTAACAATTCTCCTAGAAACTCACATCCTTTTTAAATTAACTTTTCATTAGGGACCACCCCCCTTAGCTAACCTAGGAGATAGCTCAAACGGAGAGAGTCAGGATTAGTGTGACAACCCCTTCTCTAAGTTCCCTGCCACCAACCACACCTTGTGGGGTTGAAGGCTTTTCTCACTGACTTGTAGGGAGGTGTAGGCGGTAGGGTCAACATCTTTGGCGTCGTTTTCGTGGACAAGTCTTCTTGTACCTGGGAGATACGACTAACTTTTGGTTTTTTCATGTTGGATTTTAGAGTTAGATTCTTGTTCAAGTGGCGACTCCACTTATTTAATTTTCTACAAGGATTTCTGCTTGAAGCTTGCTTCTTGTAGATTTCTTGCTAATCTTGGACAAGAGCCTCTCTCTAGTATCCATTTGCTCTTTCAAGGTCAAGTGAGCATGACATCATGAATGATTTGTTCGCCCCTTGTAATTTTACTAACATTTCAAGCTATCTGAATTTCATTCCGGATGAAGCCATTGAGGCTATTGAAGAGTTGCCTAGTTTTCTAGGTGACAATGCCATCAGTACTGAAACTCACCTTAGGAATTTCCACCTTTGTGTGAGCAAATGGTGCCATAATATTAACCATGAGGATGTTAAAATGAGACTTTTCATCTTTTCATTAGATGGAGATGCAATGGATTGGTTCATAGAATTACCTGCTAACAGTTTTGATTCTCTAGAATCAATCATTGACGCCTTTGAAGAAAAATATGGAGATGAAAGAATGATCAAAGCGAAAGCAAATGAGAATGATAAAAAATCTCATCAAGGGGTTGACTCAAATGATTAAGGATATGCAACTCAACAAAGTTCAACTCATTAAGACCACAGAGGTAAATCATGCACAAGCTATAAAGTCTATAGAAGTCAATCATTCTAATCAAATGAGCTCTATTCAAAACAAGTTGCTCACCATGGAAGAAAAACAAGTGCAATTGATCAACACCATGGAAACGAATCATGCCAAGGAAATAAGTGTTATGAAAGCTAATCAAGTCACTTTTCAGAATAGGTTGGATGAAATGGAAAGATTACAAGTACAAAAATTTCAACTTAGGTTAAATGACGAATGGGAAGAGAACAAAGAAACAAATCATAAGCCTCCTGGTCCACTGAAGAAATCTTCATCTCATTATGAGGAGGTCATTTACTCCAATGAAAAATGGCTAATTGATGGAGACTTGGACAGCAAGGAAACTGAGGGGATTCAGGTTTATACTTATGAGATTGATCCATCACCCATGTCAGAGCAGAAGCAAAATGGACAAAGGCAGATCAAAGAAGTCTTGGATACTTCAAATTTTCCATCAAAGCATCTTCAAGATCGGGCAAAAAGGTCTACTTTGATCACCTCAACATCAACATCACAATCTGTTAAGAAGAAAAGAAAAAAGCGGAAAGGATTTGGTAAATCTGATGACCATGTACAACACAGTGTTGGGACAGATCAAAGTCCTAAGATATTCAGAATTGGACAGGGCACATCAGAAAAACCACCCATGGATTTGCCCGAAAGTAAGCAGGTTCTCAGCACAGATTTCATTGAGGACATCTGATGTCATGGGGCATCTTTCTGTATCATATTTCTAACCTTATCCCTCGTCATTTGATTTCATGAATAAATTGTCATTTATGCTTTTAGAACATATTTCCATTTCTTTGTTTCTGTACTTTATTTCAATTGATGATATTTTGAATGGATACTGCTAATATATGTCTTTTGTCGGTTGATGCAGATTCCAAGTTCTTGCACACTATCACTTTGTATTTAACATGCATCCCCATATGGAGCCAAATGTTAACCACTGGAGTGGTACCTAATGATTATATGAAGACTCCATGCCCAAGGATGATCCAGAGGACACTTGTACCATAATATATCATCAGTCAACAAAGTTTTTTAACTCTACTTCTATCTTCTCTTCATCTTTTTTATACCCGGATTCCACACCTTGTGGGGAATTGTAACAAGTGATACTAGTAATGATGAGTTTTTGAGTCTGTAACAAGCATATGATGTTGGGACTCGATCAGCAAACGAGTACACCTTCAAGTGTTTTTTTTATCTGGTTAATTATACCTTCTTTTACAGAGGCGGATAATTTTTTGGATTTTTTCACTCACGTTTTACCCCAAAGTCGGGGTGACGGTTTGAAGGTTGAGCCCGTAACACATCTTAGTGTCTAGAGTCGATGTATATTACCATACTAGATCACACAAAAAATTTCGTGGAATTTGGTTAGGTCTAGGTAGTCATTTTTTTATTTTTTTTATCCGCACTGCGGAAATTGCTAATAAAATTGTATTTGTAATGTAAAAAGTGATGTCTAAAGAATTTGTATGGGGTATGAGTAATGAAATTTGCACCTCTCACCTTCAAATTTCTACTATGACACACTTTGATGGGTTAAAAATGTGTTTTGAACCCTCAAAATCCATTTTTCCTAGGTTTAGTGGGAAATTTGGCAATTAAATAAGCCAGAAATTAAATAAATTCAAAAAAATAAATATCCACACATGCTAAATGTTGTGGAAATGAGGTGGAAAATTATGGGGGAATTAAAGTAAAGTCCCAAGGTGATGTAGACTCCTAAAATCAAAAAAAGGACATGTGCTCAAATAAAATCGAATTTTTGGCATTAAAGAAAAAAAATTGCTTACTTGGAAATTTGAATTTGTGAAGTTAATGCACATCTGGGAGGATTTGGGAGAATATTTGATAGATATTTTTGTGGGAAATTGTCCTCACATGGGTTACCACCCATATACACTTGTCATTCCATCATAAAATTCGAATTTGGTACATAAGGGAAGAAGAAAATGAAGTCCACTTGCCAGAATTCGATTTTTACACTTGGCATTGGGGCTCTATTCAACAAATTTGAATTTCTCTTTGGGATTGTCACCTCATGCCACTTGTTTAATCACTTCTACATTGAGATTGATTCCAATGCCATTTGTCATTGTCATTCTTCATTGGGATTTGCTCCCAACTCTCTATATAATACAACCATGGTCTCTCATATTGTATCATGTAATACGAGCTGCTGTTCTTGAGGAGACTCTGCAGGTTTGTATTCACTACTTGCAATATAATACAACAGTCTTTGGGGTAAAGCGTGATGGTGTTCTTCTCCTTGCATGTGTGGTAAATTCTTGACTTGTTGTTATGCTTCTATTTATTTCCTCATGTCATTATTTCTTTCATACTTGTTTCAAGTTATGTTTGTATGCAACTATCTCATATTAGCATAAGAATTAATTATTTGCTTTAGGAAAAGAAATCTTCTAGTGGATAATAAATGTATCTTTAGGAATTATTTCCACTGCACTTATTTAATTTCATGTCGATTTAATGATTTGTGGTGAAGTTTTGTAGATGAATCATTATTTAGTCAAGCTTTTCAAGTGTGGGGAAATTCTCGGAGGAATCAACCCATTCTTGAAAAATATTCAAGGAGAACCCACATGTTTTGAATTCCAAAGTCTCATCTATATCTTATTTGTGTCTTGCAAGGATTCTTTCAAATTTCTTAAAGCTTCTATTTCTTGCATCAAAATATCAAACTTGGAAAATTTTATTTTTTACGTATTGTACTTCATTTATCAATATCTGGCTATTTCAAAGAGCTAAGTCATGGCTAGTCAAAGAGGAGAGCTTGCTCATACTCTTTGGCCTAGCCTCTTGTAAATTATTTTTGTAACATACTTTGTTGTCATCTTGGTCTAACATTTGAGTTATTTTCGTATCCTTTTAAGTAAAATAGTTTCCATGTTTTGATTTATAGACTTATCCATCTTGAAAACATTTATAATATCTTGTGCTAACAATTTAGTGTTTCACTTTTTAGGGTTATTTTGGTTTTCCATTTGAAAGCATTTCACTTCATTTTAAGAAAAATACAATTTCATTTCTTAAAGAGCAAATACTTGAAATGCACTGGTTGTTTATGTATTTCATGCTTATCTTATGATAGTTATTGTTCATATCAAATTTTTGCTTATAAATCCTAAACAGATAATCTATTTAACTCTAACAGTTCTCCTAGAAACTCACATCCTTTTTAGATTTATTTTTCATTAGGGACCACCCCCCTTAGTTAACCTAGGAGATAGCTCAAAAGGAGAGAGTCGGGATTAGTGTGACAACCCCTTCTCTGAGTTCTCTGCCACCAACCACACCTTGTGGGGTTGAAGGCTTTTTTCACTGACTTGTAGCTAGGTGTAGGCGGTAGGGTCAACACCCCCCATAGCCTGCCTTAAGGAGACAACTAGAACAGAGAGGGCAGGGATCAGAGTGACAGCCCCCACCCTAAGTCGTTGTTGCATTCACCTGTACAATTTGGGCGACAACACAACCCAAGTCATCTCTTTAAAAACAAGCCAACAAATGTCTTCGTTCGTGGTGGAGAAGGCAAAATTGACATTTTTTTGACTCAATAATAAATTTCATTCTTGATTTACAAAGCCCAGTAAGGGTCTATTACATGATGACAAGGACTAAGACTCGAGATACAAACCCTAGAGCACTCAATGGGTGCTTTTGACCTAGAGGCAGTAAATAAGCATGAAACCCATGCTAATAAATGAATTTTCATTCTTTATACATTACATTATGATTAAAACACAATTATGAAAACTGACATTGGTTATATTCTTCAACATGTAGGACGCTACAACTCTGTAATTCTAGTGCATCTCCTCATGAGGCTAAGAACAAAAGCATGGTTTATATGAACTTGGGGATGCTCCTAGCTTGATCAATCACCTCGATGAAGGAAATTATCCCCATAACCTCAAGCATCAAATCAAGACAATGTGTAGCACATGGAGTGCAAAACAATGAGCAATGCCTCTTCATAAGCATTCAGTGCAAAACAATGAGCAATGCCTCTTCATAAGCATTCTACCAACAACCACATAATTAGTTGAATTATTTGTTATGATTTGCACGACATCATGGGAGCTGATCTCCTAGTGGAATTCATCCATAAACTCACATGTCATTGCTTCAACTTTTACATGGGCGAATGCATCTATCGATTTAATAAACATGGTACCTCTAGGATAATGTACCAAGAAATTTAGAAGGTTCTTACCCTTCCTGATCTGAATTGGATCAATAGAACACTCTCTAAGTTTTCATGAACTGTATAAAATTCATGCCAAAGTTTCAAAGTCTTATAGAGATCGAGCTTATCAGAGATATCCTCGTAACAGTTGCAATTTGTGATCAACGCAGAGCAACGAGGACCCTCAATCAAGTACGCAGACCGTCGGCCCATGGTAATGCGCGTTGTCACGAATTAGCAAAACAGGAAGTCATTTCAAGAAATAGGGGCAGTCGCTAATCGCATATCATCGGGAAAACCCCTCAAAGAAGGAAAAGTCCTGAGCGCCCGGACTCGAAAAGCTATAAAATGTAACGGATATCGTGCTGATTCCGTCAGAGGCGGTGTCCCACAAAAACCGGCAGGATATCGAAAGGGTTTTGAGCGGTAAGCAGTTTCAACCGAGTCCTGCCCGATGCCACACAATGGGTGCCACGCGTCCGGTGGAAGAGAGAGAAAACCGCTCACATCGGACGGGTAAACATCATGTTACTTGCTCGCCCGATATAGACGGAGACCGTAGGATCTGGAAGCTCCAAATCGACGGCGGAGATACGTTCCGATGGAAGACCGCATTTGACGAGGTAAACAGGCAGAGTTGTATAGGATTTGAAGTCTGACGTGGACGATGCGTTGGCAGAAGATCATGTTTCGCGGGCATTCTTGGAGTTAACAATAAAAACGGTTGTTTCAAAGACGTCCAAGAGAACTGACACTCAATTCGTTACGAAATAGGTGGCCACCTCCCTGTGAGGCATTATACAGTGATGATGACGCAGAACAGAGGAATTCAAATGGATAGAGACATGGAAACCAGAAAGCCAGGAAGCGGAAACGAACAGTCAGAAAACAGATTGGCTTTAAAGCCACAAGCTGACAGAGAAAGAAGCAAGTAGTTAGCAAGCAAGTTAGAAGTGGAAAGTTGAGAGTAGAGAACAGAGAGAAGAAATCGAGCTGACTTGCAGAAGCATAAGGCAGCATCGAGACAGAGACAGAGAGAGCAGAGAGTCTGTGTACTCCAGAGAAGGCTTGAGAGGTTCAAGCGAACTCCTCTGTAAATGCGTGTCATGTGTTGAGTCCTAGATTGGACTCATACCATTGTGACCCATAGGAGGTCGAGAATCAATAACGAGAGTCTGTGTACTCCAGAGACTTGGGGAATCCAAGTACAGTCTTGTTGATTTCTATCTGTTGAGTGAGGCTCAAATTGAGCTCACTATTGTAAAAACTCTGCTTTGAAAACATAATAGAGAGGCCACCACTGAAGGCTGGACCGAGGAGACGTAGCCCAGGAGTATTGGGTGAACTCCTTATTAAACTTGTTGTGTTTATATGTTTTTTCTTATTGTGTTTCTCTAACTGCTTCAGTGTCTGTGTATTTCGCAATCTTATCGATCCGTTGCATAAAGTAACATAGGCACATCCATGCACATGAGTCTGTAATACCTTATTGTTTGTCTTCGATCAATTTCGGATCAAGTGGTATCAGAGCTCTAGGTTGTTAAGGTTAGACAAGCTTGTGCTGGATTTTGTTGTTGAATGCTAACTAGGACAAAGCTCAAATTAGGAGAAGGAGAATTGGTTGAAGCTAACCCAGAAATTGGAAGAGTCTACCCTAAGAGGAAAATGGCAGAAGAAAGTCCCTTGGAATCAGACTCCCAGTTCATGGATAGTTTCATGACCATGAGAGCCATGGTGGAGGAAATGTATAGAGAATTTAAGAAAGGTAGAGATGAAGATTCAACAAACTCCAAACAAGATAAAGGAGTAGAAGAATCTCTCCTCCATGACCATTCTAAAGGAAAAGGGAAAGAAGAAAAGCTTCCCACACCTCCTAATAGCCCTGAAAATAAAAAGAAAACATCTTTGATTAAATTAGATGTTAAATTTGATTTGTCGATATATGATGGAGAGTTGAATGCAGAGAAGCTAGATAATTGGATTAGACAGATTGATGTGTATTGCAGGGTGCAGAGCATTGACTCAGACAAAAGTAAGATTCAACTGGCCAGCCTATGCCTTGGAGGCACTGCCTTGGTATGGTGGGAAGGCAGGACACAAGCTGACATGAAGAAGCATGGTAAAATTCTTTCTATCTGGAGTGAATTTGTTTCTGCAATTAAAAAGCAATTCTATCCACTAGCTTATATGCAGCAAGCCATGATGAGCTGGCAAACTCTTCGCCAACTAAAAGGGCAAAGTGTACAAGGCTACACTCAAGAATTTAGAAAAAGAGCTTTGATTCTAGGAATTTCTTTAGACTCACCTGAAACTCTGTTGAAGTATATAGGTGGTCTACACAGCTATTTAAAGCACACCATTCTCATGTTTAATCCCACTAGCATAGATGAGGTATCTATTCAAGCTACACATCCAGAGGCTAGAGGCAAGAATGTGAACCTAGAAGTTGGGGGTTCATCAAAACCCACTACAAGCAAAAGTAAGGAAAGAGAAAACAGAAATGGAAAGAAAGGAAGACAAATGATGTACAAAAGACCAAGCCTTTGTGCACTCATTGCAAGAAGGATGGACATGATGATGAACACTGCTGGATTCGGCATCTGGAGCTGAGACCTAAGAAGTTCGATGGCAAAAAGAAGAAGACTGATGCGGCTATTCAAAAAGATTTTGGGTCAGACTCAAGAGATGAAACAACAATCGCAACCATAGGTATAAAAGGTAAAAATTCTGAAGCATCTATTAGCAATTCTACACAATCTACTGATAATGAAGAAAATGAAAGGAAAAGACATGAGCTTTTTCATATTCGAGTTATTTCCAAGCCTCAAAAGATTGATACTTTGTTTGATAGTGGCTCACAAGTAAATTTAATTTGTGAAGGAATTGTAAGGAAGCTGGGATTACTAACCACACCTCACAAGAAGCCATATCCATTAGGTTGGTTATGTGATAAAGCAAAGCTACAAGTGACTAGACAATGTAAACTTAAGTTTTTTTTTGGGTCAGCATTTGTAGATTAGGTTGAGTTAGATATAGTTCCTTTGGATATATGTGGAATTGTTTTAGGAAGTCCTTACTTGTATGATAGGAAAGCTATTTTCTGTAGAGCTGAAAACAAGTATCAACTCGTTAAAGATGGAATCGAATATATTGTAAGAGCTCATAAACTCAAGAATAATTATACTCTCATAAACTCAAGGCAGATGAAAAGAATTGTAAATTCATGCAAACAATTTTTACTGATGGTTGTAAAGAAAAAGAAACCTGATAAAACCAGTGTATTTGAGGGTTGTAATGCTAAACAACGAGCTGATTTAGAAAAAGTTGTTTCAGAATATGATATACTATTTCAAGAACTTAAAAGTCTGCCACCACAAAAGGAAATAGTACATGATATTAATTTGCAAAGAAGGAAAAGCCCCGAAAAGATGAGGACCCCGCATTCAGTGAATCTGTGGAGCCCTTCTGACTACCCTCAGTGGTAGATAGCCTTGAATTTCTAACTCCATGTTTGGCCGCCTTTCCAATTGTCTCTTCTTTCTTTCTATGTTTTATGTTAATTGAATAATGCACAATTCTCATAACCTGCAGACCAGCTTTAATACTTTCCTGGTGATTTTAGCCAAATGGTATTTGAACCTACTAATCCCACCGGTCATATGCTTCCCACAATTTGTAGTTCAATCATTGTTGGTTTGTCCCATCTTTAGGTTTCCCATATTGCCAAAATAGTCCAAAGCCTTTTGCATATTTGCTATGGAAATGTACAACTTCAAAATTCAAACCTAAGGTGCCAAAAACACAAGAAAATGGCATTAAACCCCCACTAGTCTATAAAAAAAAGCATCCTATTTGTTTAAAAAGTAAGAACTCTAGATGAGATTATTAGCAATGAAAAATGATGATAAGAGGGTGGATAAGAAATTAAAATCAATCTCGTTGTCTTATTAAAGAAAACACTTACATTGTTTTATGGGCATGAAAATAATGGCAAAATGACCAAACAAAAGGCAAAATGTAGGCAAACATGCATAATCTATGAAAGATTAACATTAACATGGTGGGATTTAAATGCATACCTATGAATGGAAGATTTAACACCAGTTGGAAAATGAAATTGAACTCTTGCTCCACTAAAAAATCCTTGATTGTGAAAATTTCTGAATCTAACAAACCAGAAATCCTACTACAGTAAATTGATTTGCATTACCTACTTGTGTTCTTCATTTTAACAAGTTATTTTCAGAAATATTCAGAAAAATATTAATGCAAATACACTGCAACTTACACCACTATACAGATCAAGTACTGAAAAATAAATGAGACAACCACACAAAGGACACTTATTTTTGAACTAAACATCCTCGGAAAAACCCAGTGCAGGAAAATCGGTGCAATAGATATGAGGGTTTTATTATTAAGCAGATTTTTGAATACAACTAGGGTGCCAAATCTGGCTCACCCAGAGAATAAACCTGGCAAAAGTACCTCTACCCGAAGACAGATATTTTGGTGAATCCAGTAATTGGATGAACAAATCCCACAGGCGACTGCGTTGTCCCCAGTGTTGTGCAACGATGGTTGATCCAATCTCTGCGCTGGAACTGCGTCACCTCCTATAGGAGTTGTGTCACCCTCCCAGTGAGCCTTCCCAGCTCAGAAATCGATTTGTTGAACTATTGTTCTCTTTGCCTCACAGAAACCCCAGCGCTGCCTCTAAGTGACTGTGTCAGCTCCTCTAGCCTCTGTGCCACCCTTTCTGGAGGTGCGTTGTCTCTCCCTGGTGCTGCTCTACCTCTCTGTTATGTATTCTTGGCCTTGGATTGAAGTCCCTCTGTCGAACCGCCCCTCTCTGCACTAGAAACTCTGAAATTCTCAACAAACCACGCCCCAAAATTTCGAACTAGCTCAAGTGTTGTTCTCCAACTGACACCAAGCCTTCCTTTATACTTTTCCTATTGAGAAATCAACAACCGTGATCTAATCTCTAATCAACGACTAAGATTAAATTAGACTTGATCCTCGTCTCTTAGAAGCTTCTCACACATATTTTCATTAATACCCATTAATATTTTAATTTTCCTAAGTTTAGACTTAGTAACCCCATTCAAAATATTAATTATTTTAATAAAATACAATCCGGGTGGAATTTCACCAAACGATTTCTGGGTCTTGGAGATTTCATGTGTTCTAGCCCCTCCACAAAATTTCTAAGCTAGAGCACATCTGATGCTACCCAAAAATCAACACTCCTTCTTAGCGAGGAATGTGGTCTAGCAATACTTCCAAGTATCACACTGATCCACGGCATCGGTCCTTTGCACTGTTGATGCTTGGCCTGCTGCCCTTCATCCACTGCGTCGCTGCAATCTATACTAATGCCACTGTCACTGTTGTATCTGTACTGCAGCTCCCTCTCAATATGTTGTATCATGCTACCCATAGCACTGCCACTACTAACTGGATGCTCCTTGATGTTGAAGCTACCTCTGCTACTAATTTGTGTTGAACCTCTGATGCTACTGCGCTGCTATTGTATCTGCTTTGTGCTTTCCGCACTGCTGCAACACTCCACTGCGCTGCTTCAGACTTTGGCGCTCTAGCTCTGCCACTGTTGCTCTATCATCCCTCGCACCAACTGACTCTCGTCATTCTGCTACTGTCATTAAGGGCTCCCGTAGCCATATGTGATCCAAGAGTTTGGGCACCTCAAGGATCCTGCCCTCACTGTAGTCCTCCCGGCTACAACTCAATATTGCCCCACCTCTTCTCTAAAGGTGCATGAGCACTCATGGCGCAATCATGATCGCCCTCTTTGTTAGCTTGCGCTAGAGCAGCCTTCAAGTCAGACTTCTCTTGTTTTCCCTTCTTCCAGGGGCACTGCATGGCGAAATGACCCATTTCTCCACATTTGAAACCTCTGCCTTTGGATATGTCATTCTTCTTTCGTTTCTGTTGCCCTTGCTATCTTGCTGATGCGAGAGCCACATCCTCCTCTTCCTCCTTCTTGATTCTAATCCCTTTGTTGCTTCTTCCTGCCTTGGTCAACAGTATGATCTCTTCCTGTCGAAGAGCTGCCCACATCTCCTCCCAACTAGGAAGAGAAGCCCTACCCAAGATGCTTTGGAGAAAGGTTTCCCAGTCTTCGGTGACTGCATTCAGGGCAGTCTTGACCATAAATTCAGGATCTAGTGTAGCCCCTATGGAAGTTAGTTAGGCACGGATCCTTTGCAACCACAAAAGGAAGGGATCGATTTCTTCTCCCTTCTGCATCTGAAACTGTCTCATCTGACTCTCAAGCAACATCTTCCGCTGAACGGAAGTTCCCTCATACAATGTGGTCAAGGCCTCCCACATTTCCCTTGTTGTTTCCTTCTCAGCAATATGTGGGATCACATGATCCATGACCTCGTCGAAGATCATGCACTTCACTTTTGCCTGAGCCTCCTTGTACTTCTTGAGAGGATTAGTATCAACCGGAACAGCAACTGTCCTCGAGGCATAATCCTTGATGCGATTTTTATCCAAAACTGCCAGGATCCTGGCCTTCCAGATGATGAAGTTGGATGCTCCATCCAACCTGTCCTGATCCCTCAGTCTGTTAATGACCATCTCTTCTCAAATGAACCTCGAGCTGGTTCTATTCTCCCTCTTTCGTTGCTGCCCAATCAAAACTCGGTTCTATATTTCTTTGGCGCTAGAAATCCTCTAAGGAACGAGCTCTGTCACGCCCCTACACCTGTGGTAGTCTTTCAACAGCTTATAGTGAGGTGCGGCACTACCAATCGTTTTCTTTTCACCAATACTTACGATTGTAGACTATGCCTAACCTTCCACTTTTCCTACTTAGTCTCTGTTTCGCAACCAAGTATTATTAATGTGTTCCTTTATACCAATGAATACCCATACACATTCATTATCAACAACATTATACAAGAGAAATGCACAACAGTATAAAGGGAGGGGCAACTCCCTGCAATATGAGTCTGCCCGAATCAATATATTATACAATCTTCACTTTTACAATGTACAAGCTAAATCTTGGGAAACCCCAAATTTACACTTAGTCAATTTTCACAACTTCGGCAAACTCGGTTGCCCAGCTCGTCGGCACCTCCGCACGGTCGCCGCACGACTCTCCAACCCTTCGTTCACCTCTTCGCATTCTCGTGTTGTTTGCCCAACTTGGGCGCGCCTTCAAGTCGCCACGCCCACCTCCAACCGAGACACACTTCCGTTCACAACCCAACACACCAACAAGACTTCGTGCACACTTGCACGATGGGCGGGCGCTCACCCGAGTCACTAAAACACCCACGCCAAGTCGTCGCACAAAACGGGCGCCACACGTTCACCATGCACGCCTTGCCCAACCACTGGGCGCACCTTCACCCGCACCTTCGCCCAACACCAAGTACGACTGTCCTTCACCGTGCGTTCACCCAAGACCGGCGCATGAGATGTGCGCCTCCCCTCTTGAACTGCGCACTAGAAACTGCGCACTTCCTTCCTTGTGCGAAGATGAGAAGTGATTGTCAAATGTTGAAATGCTCCAACGCTTTCCATAATATATATGCACCATGGCATGTGGGTGGGCTGCCCAGCCGACTGCCCACACACGCCATACACGCACCCTTTGAACGCTTGTTTAAGTCGGCCCCGCCCTCCATGGCATGTCGGCTAGCCCCCATCTCAAAGCCTCCAATCATGGGTATAAACCATGCTCCACACTTGTCGTTCACCAAGTGTTCGCAAGTCTTTGTCGCAAATCGTCGCAAGGTCCTCCGTCGCATCGCATAACCGGCTGTCGCACCGTCGTTCGGTCGTGCACGACCGCCCGTCGCACCTCCAACACGCGCCCGTGTGCGCGCGCCTGGTCGCCCGGCGCCCAACCACGTCGCACATCTCCGAAGGCCTTACATCCTCCTCCACCTGAAGTCGTTGTCGTCCTCGACAACATATCATCCTGGTAGCCATCCACCAAGATCATCAATATCCATGATGTCAACTCCTCCACATACTGCAAACATCTCTGCATCATATGTAGAACCATCGTCTCCACCATGTCTCGCCTCGGCAACCATCTGTCACCAAGATCACCATACCAAGGTATACACCTCATCGGTATGTCATACATCAGAGATCATCCCAATCCATGATCATCGATCACCCTGTCACAATCTCCACATGCTGCTCCCCATCGTGGAAGGCTGGCCCCTCCATCCAAGCTACATGCTCACTGCAACATATCGTGTCGACCTCCTCATGTGTCATCATGTGAACTGCTGCCATGATACTCCAACATAATGCTAACACATCTCTGCACACTGTTAACCCCCATGTCTGAACTAGTTGGGTAGCTAATCCAACCGTCACGCCCAAACCATGAGAATGCACATCCTCATGCCACCATCAGTTGTTTCTCAAAACATCCTGCCACATCCTCAACTCGATCAAGAATCCATCTCCATATAAGTGTAAGCCATGCTCAGGTCCATGAAGTAGCCCTCATCTCATCTGCAACATGCTGTCCATGATGTTTGGTGTCAATGTGCTGCATGAATTCAGCCACATCTATCCCAACATCATCCATATGGGTATCTCTTCCATATGAAGAGATCATCTCATCAATCTCCAACTCTCGGTGTGCCACATCTAGGTCCATGAATCAACCTCCATCATATCTGCAATGTGTCATCCCTCAAGTCTGCCATAGAAGTATGCACTTGTCTCACCTATCCATGTGCTGCCCATGATCATAGATCAATCAGCTCCCATGTGTCAAAAGTGATTGAGTCTCGGCTCAACCCATGCCCAAGTGTTGCCACCAAGGCATCATCATCGTTGTAACTCCATTGCTCCAAAGTGTCCCCAAGTCCACCATACATGAAGTCCCCAAAAGTCACAACAATCTCATGTCATCATGAGCCCCATAAACCATCACCAATCCACATCTAGCAAGCATACAAGTCTCGACCCAAAGGTCTCTGCAAGATGCCTCAGCTCTCCATGTAGTAGGAATGCTCCATAGTCTGCTCACAACTCCATCCAAGTCCATGGCCTTGTTGTACAAGAGTGCACAACCTCTCCATCAGCTCATAAGCAAAACATCTCCATGTCACATCAGCAAATCTACCTGCACAACATCCCTGCCTTGGCGCTCCTCATTGGATGCCCATAAGTGACACCTCTACAAGTGCTCCCGCATAATGTCTCTGCATAAGACTGCCATGTTCCATGTCCCCAACCTGATGTCCATAACTAAGTTGTCCATGTAGTCCAACCAAGTAGACCCATCACAACAATCGATCATCCTCATCCAAGTCTGCAATCTTCGGTCTAGTGAATTCGGTCACCCAACCATATCATCATCATCATGAGTCCCTTCCATCATAGCTCCCCCACTGAAGGTTCCACCAAGAGTTGCTCTCAGTCTCGGCCATGAGAAGTCCACCCAAGTAACATCGTACCTCAAGTGTGTGCCCTCCAATCTGTCCATGAGTCATGCCGGGCACTTAGCCAATTCTCCATGTGACTAAAGCATGACCCATTCCTCCGCAATGATCATCATGTTCCTCCCTTGTCACGGGCCTTTGTACCCTCTACCATAAGGTCACAAACAACCCCAACAAGTCCTGCAACAATCAACAATCCTTACTTCTCCATACAAGGTCTCATCATAGACATCCATGGTAAGATGCTCCCCTGCATTGGCAAACTGATTTTGCCCTTCCCTGCATACGGTCCATCTACCAAATGCTCAAGTGAAACATAAGTATCAATACTTACTTCATCATCATGAGGCTCCTACATGTGAGTATCCCCATCCATCCATGTCTGCAAACTGCACGATCTTGGTCCAACTTGATCAATCTCAAGTTCATCCTCCATCGTTGTCACGTCTGCAACATCCTTGGTTATCACGGCTTCCTCTTCCTTGTTAGCACAATTTGCAACTTCATCTTACTCCATTGTCCAACCAAGTTGAAGAAGTTTGTCTTCAACATTCTTTTCCAAGACTTCAAGTTCCTTTCGGATCTGGGGATTCTCTTCTTTCATTCGCTTCAACCTGTATAAGGTAAGCAAGAGCTTCCCTTCGCATTCTTCCAAACCTGCCATGTCTTGTCATTTAGCTTGGCCCAAGCACTAAGCTTTACCCCTGCTAAACCTGCTTCACCATTCACCAGCTTCACCAAGTTCCCTGCAATCATGAACCGGCCCTTGTTCCACTTGTATGTGAAACCAGCTTCCTTCACCTGCAAGTGCCTGCTTCCACTGTCACTTCGTTACGAGCAACCCTACTCTAACACCAGCTCCAACCGAGCTCTGATACCAACTGTCAAGGTTGGTATCAGCGTTTCGTCAAGCTTCTTCAACCCTGAATCGGCTCTGATACCAACTGTCACGCCCCTACACCTGCGGTAGTCTTTCAACCGCTTATAGCGAGGTGCGGCACTACCAATCGTTTTCTTTTCACCAATACTTATGATTGTAGACTATGCCTAACCTTCCACTTTTCCTACTTAGTCTCTGTTTCGCAACCAAGTATTATTAATGTGTTCCTTTATACCAATGAATACCCATACACATTCATTATCAACAGCATTATATAAGAGAAATGAACAACAGTATAAAGGGAGGGGCAACTCCCTACAATATGAGTCTGCCCGAATCAATATATTATACAATCTTCACTTTTACAATGTACAAGCTAAATCTTGGGAAACCCCAAATTTACACTTAGTTAATTTTCACAACTTCGGCAAACTCGGTTGCCCAGCTCGTCGGCACCTCCGCACGGTCGCCGCACGACTCTCCAACCCTTCGTTCACCTCTTCGCACTCTTGTGTCGTTTGCCCAACTTGGGCGCGCCTTCAAGTCGCCACCACTGTTTTACGAAACGGCCGAGTTGAAACCGAAACGGCCGTTTCGGACCGTTTCAATAGCCAAAACATTGACCCGGCTCGGCTGACCAAGTCAGCTATGACTCGGCCGAGTCATCCAATGACTCGGCCGAGTCATAGCTGACTCGGTCAACCCGGCCGGGTCCATATTGACTCGGCCGAGTCATGGAAAGGACGGCTGGGCAGCGGTTTTTATAAAAAAAAATCATTTTTTTGCTGATATTTGGTAAAGTTAAGTAGGGTTTGTGGATTCCAAAGGGTAATGTTGAAAAAGCAGTGGCTATTTTACTGAAACTGGTATTTGAGAAAGGCATTTCTAAAATTCAGAGACTAGGTGACTCCAAGCAAGTTACAGATTGGATTAATGGATCAATAGGCATGCAGAATCTAGTATTGAGGCCTTTGTTTGAAACTTTGAACAATTCAAGCTGATGGAACATGTTTTTGATGACATTTACTACTCCCATATCTACAGGGAGAACAGCATCGAAGCAGATGCCCTGTCAAAACAACACGGAAGCAGACGCCCTGTTTTGCAGAATTTTTTTGTCCTTTTGGATGTCATATTGGACTATAACTCCAGGACAGTTTTTTTCTTTTTTGAAGTTATGATGACAGTTTGGCTACTTAGGCTACTTAACTTTACCAAATATCAGCAAAAAAATTCATTTTTTTGCTGATATTTGGTAAAGTTAAGTAGCCTACTTTGATCATATGTTGTCTTCCATGTATATTATAATGTTGTGTGTTTGGAAACTTGAATGAAAATCTTTAAAATTATGTTTAAAATATTTAAAATTATGTTTTTTTATAAAAAAAATAAATATTTAATGTATTTTTTACAACGACCGAGTCATTGAAATCGAGCCGGCCGAGTCATTGCCGAGTCGGAGTCGATCCTCGGCCGAGTCCGAGTCCGAGTCCGAGTTGTAAAACATTGGTCGCCACACACAGGCGCCTCCAACCGAGACACACTTCCGTTCACAACCCAACACACCAACAAGACTTCGTGCACACTTGCACGATGGGCGGGCGCTCACCCGAGTCGCCAAGACACCCACGCCAAGTCGTCGCACAAAACGGGCGCCACACGTTCACCATGCATGCCTTGCCCAACCACCGGGCGCACCTTCGCCCAACACCAAGTACGACTCTCCTTCACCGTGCGTTCACCCAAGACCGGCGCATGAGATGTGCGCCTCCCCTCTTGAACTGCGCACTAGAAACTGCGCACTTCCTTCCTTGTGCGAAGATGAGAAGTGATTGTCGAATGTTGAAATGCTCCAACGCTTTCCATAATATATATGCACCATGGCATGTGGGTGGGCTGCCCAGCCGACCGCCCACACACGCCATACACGCACCCTTTGAACGCTTGTTTAAGTCAGCCCCGCCCTCCATGGCATGTCGGCCAACCCCCATCGCAAAGCCTCCAATCATGGGTATAAACCACGCTCCACACTTGTCGTTCACCAAGTGTTCGCAAGTCTTTGTCGCAAATCGTCGCAAGGTCCTCCGTCGCATCGCATAACCGGCTGTCGCACCGTCGTTTGGTCGTGCACGACCACTCGTCGCACCTCCAACACGCGCCCGGTCGCTTGGCGCCCAACCGCGTCGCACATCTCCGAAGGCTTTACAAGCTCCCTCTAAATTTCGATTTCCTTCACGGAAATCCTTTTGCCAATCACTATCAAACCACCCCTCTCTGATCTCTCTTTGCTTTTGCTCAGCAGTGGATCTAGATTTCTTGGCAAGAAATCTTCTAAGGAAATGATTCCCTCTACTTTGCTTCTGCCCCACTAGGTACTGTTATGCACCCACAAAATCAGCACCCCACCAGCAACTCTAGATGAAATTTACGCTGCACCTCTAGCCACGGCAACCGAAAAAACGAGACTCAACAGTGTCTACGCTGGCCCAGTAACCACTGCGTTGCTCTCTGCAGTAACAGCGCCAGCCAAACAGGATGACGCAGGCTCTGTGTGAGCCTCCCTTGGTGACTGCGTCACCCCTCCTCTGCTATCTCAGCCAGAAACTGCGTTGTCACTCGGGACAATTGCCTTCACACACATATTTTCCTCTGTCCTTTCTTTGATGGCTTCAGTCCTCCTTGATCTGCAATCACTCTGATACCATGTGAAAATTTGTGAACCTAACAAACCAGAAATCCTATTGCAGTAAACTGATTTGCATTACCTACTTGTGTTCTTCATTTTAACAAGTTATTTTCAGAGATATTCATAAAATATTAATGCAAATACACTACAGCCTACACCATTATATAGATCAAGTACCGAAAAATAAATGAGACAACCACACAAAGGACACACTTAACCCGATGCAGGAAAACCGGTGCAGTGGATATGAGGGTTTTATTATTAAGCAAATTTTTGAATACAACTAGGGTGCCAAATCCCTCACCCAACAGAGAATAAACCTGGTAGATGTACCTCTATCCGGAGATAGATATTTTGGCGAATCCAACAACTGGATGAACAAACCCCACAGGTGATTGTGTTGTCCCTAGTGCTGTGTAGCGATGGCTGCTCCAAGCTCTGCGCTGGAACTGCGTCACCTCCTATAGGAGCTGTGTCACCCTCCCAGTGAACCTTCCCAGCTCAGAAATCAATTTGCTGAACTGCTGCTCTCTCTACCTCACAGAAACCCCAGTGCTGCCTCTAAGTGTCTGTGTTAGCTCCTTTAGCCTCTGCATCATCCTTTCTGGAGCTGCGTTGTCTCTCCTTGGTGTTGCTCTGCCTCTCTGCTATGTATTCTCGGCCTTGGACTGAAGTCCCTCTGCCGAACTAACCCTCTTGCACTAGAAACTCACTTCGAAATTCTCAGCAAACCACGCCCTAGAATTTCGAACTAACTCAAGTGCTGCTCTGTGTGTGTGTTCTCCAACTGACCCCAAGCCTTCCTTTATACTTTTCCTGTTGAGAAATCAACATTCGTGATCTAATCTCTCTAATCAACGACTAAGATTAAATTAGACTTGATCTTCGTCTCTTAGAAGCGTCTCACCCATATTTTCATTAATACCCATTAATATTTTAATTTTCCTAAGTTTAGACTTAGGAACCCCATTAAAAATATTGATTATTTTAATAAAATACTATCCGGCTAGAATTTCACCAAACAATTTCTGCGTCTTGGAGATGTCATGTGTTCTAGCCCCTCCACAAAATTTCGGAGCTAGAGCACATCCGATGCTACCCAAAAATCAACATTGATAATGATGATGATGGTTGTTTAGCTATCTCCACAATCACTGATGATGACTGCAAGTCCTCCCCCTCCCTTCTCTAATAGCTAAGAAACACAAATGAATAAAATAAAATCCAAAAATTGCTTTAAGTCTCATGGGTTCCACTAGCAGTTGATCTTTTGGCTTGTGGCAAGATTTTTCCCTGAAAAACGCGATGTTAATTTTGAGAAAAAAACATGATTTTTCCAAGCTAGAAAATTCGCTGGCCGAAAAAAGTGCAACTTTTGAGCACATCGCCAAAATTTCGGCAATTTTATCAACATTGCTTCCACCTAAGCCTATTTCTTCAATAGCTGGAAGGGGCAACAACAAATGTACAAGATTAATTATGAAGTGGATGGCATGCTTGGATTCAGTTAGGCCCCATCCAGATTGCAAAGAGGAAAACAAAACACAAATTATGAAATTGGGGTTATGGTTCACTAGACTTGCAATGTGTTGACCCCAATGTTATCTGAACCAGACTGTTCATCGAACCAGTAGAGCCCAAAAATGTGAATTAAACTAGAATGGGAAAAATAGACCAATACAAATTTGAAAAAAAGAAACATATATATTCACGTGCATCCATATGAATCCAAACCATTATACACAAATATGCAAAGTTTCTCATATATATAGCAAGGGTACACATAACCAAAATAGTACCAAGTGCTCTGAACCAGAAATACATCGACAAAGAGACTCTAGATGGCCTCTAGAGTTTCAAAGAAAAAAATAATGCTACAAAAAATACCTACATATCATCAAAATCATTTCCTATGTTGAGATCTCCATCATCAATGTCATTTAAACATTAAAACAAGATAGAAAAAGCTTAACATGTCAAATTGAGATTTTGTTTGTGTGATGGGTACATTTTTACTAGGGTCATGACAAAGGAGTTCAAATGTCAATGCCACCAACATTGAGGTACATTGAGGGCTTGGTGCTCTTGATTAAATGCTACTTCCATACCCTGATACATGACAGACTTCAATGGAAACATTGCAATCCCCCCAATCTTTTAATCCTGAAAACTGTTAAAGTCTGTTGGATTTTGAGTGGGATCTAAAATTCTACTTTCTCCATATGAAATCCAATGAGGTTGGAACCACTCTCAAACATCTTGAAATAATTAAGTAAAAGGATGATAATTTTACTTTAAGAATGTAACATTACCATTAATTGCATAGCATTAGTAGGGCAATAAGGTCAAATACTAGGCTGCCCCATTCATAAATTATTGTTTTTTAGGGTCATTGGTAGTATTGTATGAAACCGGCTGATTATGTACAGAACCGGCCAGTTTGGTACCAAAATAGCTTTTTTCTGGTTGGTGACAGTGGTTCGGACCGGTTTTCCCTCAGAAAACAGTTGGACTGTCCGACTGGCCCATTCAGTCCAGTCTGGTCCAGTTCTTATAACACTGGTTGACCTCCCTGATTTAGTGTGTGTGTTTTTCACTCCTGTTAGAATCTGAAAGTTATGTAAGTCCTTTGAATCAGTACTATTTATGAATAGGAGTGGAACTACAGCTATCAGCAGTCCTTGAAGTATCTATTGATCTAATTTGCTATTGTTTTGCAGAATTCTTTTGTCTTATGTCATGTTTTCAAGAAGAGTGAACTTGGGGCAAAAAATGGAGAACAGTACACAGCACCAGTTGAGAAGGATGATTTATCTCTTACAAAGAAAGATCCCTCACCTTATCACTTTGGTGACATTGAAGTGCACTCAGAAGATCGGTCAAAGCCAGTGGAATCGGTTGATGCAATTTCAAGTTTAACACCAAAATTCTCATTGAAGATTTTAAATGATACAACTGGAGATAATGCCACACTTAATACATGGTTGGACATATTTCTGGATGACTCTAATTCAAACTCTTCATGTGTAGCACCTAACAAGGACACAATTAACACACAGGTTTGTTGTTGGTTCTCTCTTGCTTTTCCAAATGTTGATTGTTTGGTGTATGCTTAGATCTTGTTTAGATCATTTACAATAGTTTTTGGTGGAGCATGCAAATTGACTGGCTTTGTCCAAAGTTTTGCTGAATTTATGTCTTGAGTCTGTGATATTAAAACAAAATGAATTCTGCAGTATTTCCCTTTAAGCTCAAATGTCCACAAATCCAGTGTAGTTTTACCAGACCCTACTTCATATATATAATCGAAATAATTTTTAGTCTGTGTGGATGAGGTCTTTAACTTTGAAACAGGTTTATCACACCGACATCGTTATCTTTGTTCATACCTGTTTGAACCAGAGTATTATTTTAATTTTTACCGACTTGACGTATTGAATTTTACATTTGAGCAGCCTAAATTTATTGACATTCCAATTTTTTCTTCATGCAAAAATACCTAGTGGCATTCACATTTCTTACATATATACTTGCTGCTTTATTCTTTCTAATTTATATTTTGTGAAAGGAGTTCTAGTTTCTTTTTTGAGGTCTTTTAAGGACGGTTAATCAAACCCATATCCTGACCTTTTTCCCTTACGGTTTTGAGGCAGGGTGTATGATTTTACCCATTTGACTTGTTGGATTTTACCTTTGAGCAGCATGAATTGATTTACGTTCCAATTTCTTTATTTAGTTAGCTATTGGCATTCACATTGCTTCAATGTAACTTTCCTGCTTTATTGTGTCTACTAGTTATACTGTATCAGATAAATTCTAAACTCTATTTATGTTACAGCTTGTGAAAGTTATCTTTATCTTTTTTCAGTTTGATGCTGTGCTAGACAATCCAAGGATGCAGTGTGAATCTGCATGTCTCGATGAAAGTGAGTTTCCACAAATTCCAGTTGATCTAAGCTTTTTCCGCTACGAAGTTCAAAATGGATATTTAGACACATTTTTTGAAGAAGAAAGGATGCTAGAGGAAATGTCATTTGCTGCCTCCCAGGTTTACAATAACTCTAAGGCATATCATTCTTCCCTTGGTGATGTATTTGCTGATATTTTGAATGGAGGTTGTATAAAACTCAAGAGTCTAATGCCTTCCATAGAGGAGATGGAGCATCATGATTCTGGTTTATGGGAGGTACCTAATAGCTCACTTGATCGTGGGGGAACTGGAATCCAAATAAGCTCTCATAGTTCGATGTTGCAGGGTCACCAACGAGGATTTTTATTTGATGGTACAGCTGCAAGAGTTTGTTTGCAACTCCATAAAATGGAAGATTCTGAAGAAAGATATGAAAAAGATTTGAGTGTGCGAAAATTGCAAAATACATCAAATGATATGTATGATGGTAACAATGGTTCTACATGTGGTCCAGAAACGCAGCAACTGCACTTTGATCGATCTGATGGGCAGAAATGTGATTCACACGAGAGAAAAATAAATGAAAAGGTATTTGTTTGATGAAAGTTTTAGTCAGTCCAAAATGGACGCTTCTGATTCTTAAAGACTTGATAATCTTCTATCTGCGATATCTATTTCACCTACCACAGCCACATTCTTGTGGCTGGGAAATGTCAGCAGCTTTTCTATCAGGTTTGGGGAAACTTTAATTGTTGTCATTGTTTTTCCCACATCTTCTATCTGACACGCCCATTTCACCTACCACAGCCACATTCTTGTGGCTTTGAAATGTCAGCAGCTTTGTTGTCAAGTTTGGGGCAACTTTAATTGTTGCCATTGTTTCGCTTACCAAATTGGTGAAGTGTGGGATGTATCAATAGGATTGTTTGCATTTCTGTAGATTATGTCTTGAGTTTTGATGTTCTTTGGTTGCACAATGGATAGGAGTTTGCCCTACTCACCTAGTATATTTGGATGCAGAATAACAGAGAAAATGAAGATTCTGCACCTGAAGATTTGTCAACAGATATGGCTTGTGAAATTGATGGTATGTAAACATCTATGATTTTCTTAACACTAAAATACCAGGTTACAATGACAAAGCATATTGTGTACTTTGACGATTGCTGTGTGATACCACTACAAAGTGCAAAAAAGAAAAGAAAAGAAAAGAAGCCAAAATTTAAGCACTTAAGTCATCTCTATTGGGTGCAGGGTTGTATTTTCTAAAACATGATCAAATTGTAGATGCTGCAAACTCTGTATTTGTTTCTAATTTTGTCGAAGATGTTAGAACTGCAGTGTTGAAAAATTGGGCATCAGCAAAAAATTGGCGAGGGTCCAGAAAACATCTTTTTGGAAACAAGGGCAAAAAAATTGGCAAAAAAAAAAAAAAAAAAAAAAAAAAAAAAAAAAACCACAACAAACATTAAAAATTTCAAAATATATTCATTTGTTTCAAAATTCTAAACATATAAAGCAACAACAACACTAAATAAACACATTGGCACATAAATATGGAGAAAGCACGAATATATATGATGTAGTGGATGTCAAATAAAATTGATACATCAAAGTCAATATGAAATCCTGCTATACACTAATAGCTGTCCAATCAAGGTCTCAAAAGTGGAGAACCAATACAAAATAGCTTCACATATATAAATGTTTTCATCATCATGAGTTATATGTACAATGACAAAAGAAACAAAACTAGCTGTTAGCTATTTGAGATCAATGCCCTCTCCCCCCTTTTATGGGAAAAGATGATGGGCTGTTTGCCAGGCCTAACAGCAACTGCACCAAATGTTGGATGATTACTGATGGGTATAAAACTATTCTCATCAATATCTATAGACGGTGGTGCTGATGTTGGCACATTCTACCCCTCCTAGTATTGTACTTGTTCCTCCTCTAACCATGCAAGTGACTCCATGATGGGAACCTCATACTCCACCCTCCACTTAGACAATAAATCAATAGTGTCTTAAGAAATGGCATCCACATTTGGTCTTCTAACTTTTCTCCATTTTCTTCATCCATAGTCAAAGATTGTAATGGACATACATCAAAGCATTGAGACATGAGAACTCCAACTTGTAAGAGTCATAAAAAATTTAATGAGTCTTGAGTCTTGACTCACGAGGCTCATAAATTACAATAAATGTAATTGCTCAGTTGAAGTTCAAAGTTCTAACCTGTTGTGCTTCTTTGAGTGTATTTTCTCAAATACACACCAATTGCACTCACATCCTGAATCGCTATAGGCCAACTGAGAATTCCAACAACAAATTTGTGCAAATTTGGTGCCCTTGCACCATTGTTTTGCCACCAAACATCTACAACAAAATAAAGAAACCATAATTAAATTTCAAAATAAAACATAATTGAATTTAAAAAATTTATGTTCTAAATTCTAATGACTTGTCATTTATGTGGCATCCAGGTGGCCCTTTCACGAATAGCATCATCAAAGCCAAATAGTCTAGTACCATCTTGATACCTCAATATTTCACAATTGATTGTGCTGCAAATCTTAGGATCAAGTACCATCCTATGAAGACAAGAATGGAGCCCTTCCTTCACCTCGTCATCAAAATCAAAGTTGCATTTGTAGGAAAATGTAGAGTTGGGGAAAAGTGTCGTCGCATGAATGGATCGATGGAGCATCCCTGGCTACTTACTATCAATCAAATTCCATAACATCATTTGTTTATTAAACCCAAGGGTACCCTTGTCCACATAATAAGCTTGGATAGTCTCATTGGCCCTATCCATGGCCTCATACGGATAAGCCATTGCAGGGTTATCACTATCAACCAACCTCAAAACCTTTACTAAAGATTCACTAATTGAGCACACTTCTTCGACTCCTTGCCATATGGAGTTAGCGTACACCAATTTAGCAATGGCTTTCCCATTCTCTTTCCTGTTGTATGTATAAACACGCCACTTATCACAAACAAACATTTGTTTCAACTCAAACTGACATTGAGGCAAAGACTAATGAGTAATGAAGTTGGTGGAAAAAGCTTGTGATTGCAAGATGCCACAACACCCTATTTCTTGTGCATCTCCTCATGAGGCTAAGAACAAAAGCATGGTTATATTTGAACTTGGAGATGCCCCTAGCCATATCAACCGCCCACTTGATGAAGGAGAGTTTCCCCATATCCTCAAGCATCAAATTGATACAATGTGCAGCACATGGAGTCCAAAACAATGAGTGGTGCTTGTCCATAAGCATCCTACTAGTAGCCACATAATTAGTTGCACTGCCTATTATGATTTGCACCACATTATGCAAACCAATCTCTTGGAGGAACCCATCCAACAACTCACATATCAATGTTGCATCTTTTACATGAGTTGATGCATCCATTGATTTAATAAACATGGTACCTTTAGGGCAATGTACCATGAAATCTAGATAGGTCCCACCCTTCTTATCTTCCCATCCATTAGACATCGATGTGCATCCAAGATCTCCCATGAGTGCTTCAACTCCGCCCCTGCAACTCCTCATATGTAGCGCTTTTATACCCTGGGCCCACAACAACGATGACATCACACATTGGCTGCCAAAATGAATTGTTTTTGGTGATGCTGAGAGGTAAGTCACTCCAGAAAAGACACCTCCCCATAACCATGTTTACTTCTTGCTTCTCCCTGTTTTTTTATCATTGACTTAATGGAAGGTGTCATGAATAAAATATATAAAAATAATATAAATAAATAATAATCATAATAATAATTAATTAAATTATAATTAGTTGTTGAAGAGGCATGTCTCTAAAGACATGACCATTCATGAAGGTGTGAAAATTCAGTGAGCCTGAATCCTACTACAACAATTGATAATGTTTCTTCTATTTGTTAAATTAATCAAACGAATTATTTGCAGTTTTCTACGGTAAATATCGAAACATATACGCTGTAGCCTTCACAAATACAACACTGCGGGAGAAATAAAAACACTGGAAGAATAGATGCAGACACACAATAATATACTGTTATTTTTTGACCAATGTCCCCATAAAAACCCAACTTGGGAAAACTGGTGCAATAGCTAAGGGTTTCATTATTATGTAGTAGTAAATCTGAGTACAAATCTATGGAAGCTCAAATCTAGCTTTCCATACAAAGAAAATGACTGACAGAAGTCTAGTGAGAAAAATCCCACTTCCACCAGTGATCTGACACTGATCTTAGCTCAAGATGAGCTGCTCCTTGTTGCCTCTGCATCAGCCTTGCTTGGACCAACATCTCTCTCACTCTGTTGATCAATTGCTACTCTGGAAACTTGATCTTTTGCCCTCTGGGCTCCCACTCTAGCTCCTGCCACTGATCTCGACTTCTCCTCAACAAAATACGAATCTCCCTCTGAAGCTTTGCGTTGCGTCTCTATGGATTACATTGTCTCTCTGTTATGCACTCGCCAGACTAGAAAAACTTCCTTTCAGCCTTACTATCCCTGCCCCTCTCTCACTGCTCCGAAACTACTGAATCACCTCTAGCAACATACGTTTGCTACTCTGGAGTGCGATTTCCTAGCAATATCGAATTCCTTGCTCCTCAAGTGTGTTCTCCAACCCCCATCGAATTTCTTCTTATAATCTCTTGTTGAGACATCAACGACCAATATTAAAACATAATCGATGGCTAAGATTAACTAGAACTTGATCCATGTCTTCTTCTAGAAGATTCTCACCATGACTTAATTAATACCTATTAATTAATCAATTTTCCTAAGTTTAGACTTAGGCACCATTAAAAAAAGATTAATTATTTTAATTAAATCGTCTCTAGGTGGAATTTCTATAAACGATTTCTGGGTTTTGGAGAATACATGTATTCTAGCCTCTCTACCAAATTTCGTGGCTAGAACACAATCAATGCTACAAAAACTAACAAAAGGGGCACCTGCCTAGGTATATAAGCGGACCCTCATTTGTAACCATAATATCTCATATGAATTATGTTATATACTATTCAATATATATTTCTATTCTCAATGGACATCTTCATATTCCGAGTGTTCTAGAGTATTTAACTCGTGTGTGTACGAACTTTGTTCGTAACATTGGTATCAGTGCCACATTCTCCGATCTTGGCCTTTGTCCATCAACCCTCCTTCAACTTCGTTGTTGTTGTGATTGAAGCGTTTCGCTACACAGTTTTGGAGATTCTCCTTTTTCGTCGTTAGGCCTTTGGCAAAAAAGATATTACATATATATAAGGAAATAAAAAATAAAGTCAAAATATATATTAAAAAAGTCTATAAAAAAAGGAAAATGCCTTAGGCCATAAAAACAAAACAAAAGAAAAAAACATTATAAATATATATAAGGAAAGGATTAAAAAAAAATATATATATATATATATATATATATAAACAGAAAACAAAAAATGTTACTATTTGCAGACGTTGCTGCAGGAAGTTGTCATCATTCCCTGCTCCACCCGACAATCCTTCACTCAACCGTCTCTTTCCTCTTGTCCGCCGACAATCCAATAGTCGACTAGCCGAATCCATCCGCAATGCCTTTCCAGTCCAATCCGAACTGCCGCAAACCAACCAGCAAGTTGTGATGTCAACTCTCCCAATGCCACCGCCGGATCCCCTGTTAAGTTCGATTTCTATCCACCGCTTCCCCCCACCCACCTGCAGTGGTCTTCTCACTCGCCGCCAACAGCCAATCCCTACATTCGATCTCGACCAGTCGTCGTGCTTAAAACAGTCACGTCCACGGCGGATGCTACGGCGTGATCCCTGTCTTGACTGCTGCGAAATTTTTTTTGTTCCCACCACTCCGTGTTGTCTCACACGTATAATGAAGACATTCGCTACCCTGCTGCTCTTTCTATAAGCTCACCTAAACTTGTAATTAAGTCGAGCATTTTATCCATCTATTCTTGTAAGCAAAGAGTACACTTAAATTGCCAAATCAAATATCTCACTATCCATTCAACTAAATCATTGTGTTGATTGAATAATCTAAGGTTTTAGAAAAGATAAAGGGATTATCCAAGGAAATAACTACATTATATAATAATATTGGAGATATATTAAAGTCAAAATTGTAAAGGAAAATAAAATTATTAAATAATTCTCAAGGTTCTATTCAATTTAAAAAGGCAGGTGATTTTTAGAAAAGGTTATCGAAGTTTTCAAGGGTAATTTAAAGGTAAAATGAGAGTAGTGAAAATCATTAAAGTGGCAATTGAAATAATTGTAAGTTTATAGAATTTTATAAAAGAAAAAAGAAAAGAAAAAGAGGAGTGATATATATTAAGTACTCTTATAAAGTCTATATATATATATAAAGTGAATAATTAAGGAGATAAAAAAAGTGAAGAAAAAGCAAAAAGATGACGTCCACAAGGAACCTTGGTTTCTTTTCAAAATGTCCTTTCTGTTCAGAAGGATATTCTAAATGTCATGAGTCTGTGAAAAATGTCACAAAACTTTTACTTTAGTTGAATATCAAAGTGACACACAAAAACAATCTTCAAAAGGAGATGTTAAGTTTTATGAAGGGATAAAACTATTAATGGTGACACTTGAGCGACAACATGCGGATTTTAGTAAAGAATTGAAGAAAATAGAATCCAACTTGCAAGTTGAACACCCAACACCACTCCTACAAGAAGATGTAATCCAATTAACCAAGAAACTACAGTTCGAAGATCAAGAGAATTCACATATTAAAAATTTAGAAGAAAAAATAGCCAAACTTCAGCAAAACAAGAAAGCATCACAACAAAAATATAAAGATCTTGAGGATATGCATTATAAGTAATGAAAAGGGATGAAGAAATTTCTCGCCTTAGGGACGGTTGTTGCACAAACTCGCAAGCCATGTAAATAGGAAAAATCTAGAGAGCACAACAATGCTTGAGATAGAGGCCCATTGTCACCACAGACTAAGTTCCCTACTCTTCTCGGATTTTCACCGATGAGAGGAGTCCTAGTATTGACTCACTTGTGATAGATTTGTATGTATGGTAGGTTTGGAGGAAAGGTGGCTCATTCAATGGAAAGGTTCAATAAATGTGTGAGCTCTTGGAGAAGCTAATAAGACTTTCCATGAAAAATCCCTTTAAAAAAAGCCTACACGAGACCTAGGGTTGATATATATGATGAGATATGAGTTCATACAAGATCAATGTAGACAAGAGAAAAGGCAATATAAGATTTACTTTAACAAGTACTAAAGCATATGCCTTGACAGAATCCCCAAGTTGAGGGATTAACCTCTAGGGTTCCCTCTTCGTGTGATAGCTAGGGCATCAAATTTCTAGAGATTCCACCATGGGAAATCCACCAAAACTTGAGGATCACTAGAGGAGACACTAAGGAAGGGTTCTATCCAGACGGAATTCAAAACACACTCTAATATTTTTCGCACCAAGCCCTAGAGAGGCATCCTTATCCTTAAAGGGACAAACCCTAGCAGTTGCTCTTATGGATGTCAATCTAACTTTAGCTTCACATCATCAGATTAACCTCCTTTGATACAAAAGGTACTAGCCACTTATTTTCCGCATATTACCTATATCCCTGACACTGCATTAATGAGGGACCTGTCCAAATGATCTTAGTACTGAATTTCAAGATGTAGACATAGTAATCCTTCATAAAAAAAAGTATTTACCATCCTTTGAGAAATACAACATTCTTGTAACCTTTAGAGAAAGCTTACCTCTAAAATTTGCTTCAATATATAAGATTGTTGTCTCTTTTGGTTTTGGAACTGTACTCAAAATGGGGATTACCTATATCCCTGACACTGCATTAATGAGGGACCTGTCCAAATGATCTTAGTACTGAATTTCAAGATGTAGACATAGTAATCCTTCATAAAAAAAAGTATTTACCATCCTTTGAGAAATACAACATTCTTGTAACCTTTAGAGAAAGCTTACCTCTAAAATTTGCTTCAATATATAAGATTGTTGTCTCTTTTGGTTTTGGAACTGTACTCAAAATGGGGATGATATCTTTGGTTAGTGCTTGCGTGGTCTATCTCTAATATTGTCAACAGAATTTGATATCCTCAAGTGTGCTGATGTGAAAACTGCCACTGTTGTACCTCAATGTTGTTGAGATCACAAATACCTATGACTGTCTGAATTTTCCTTTGAGTGATAGGCCCTATCCCCTTTGGAAATGTCTGCTTCAAATGCCAATATGTCTTGTGCAACAATGGTTCACTGTCCTTGTCTTGTTAGCAATATTTGTAACTTTGTTTTCAATGTCAAGCTTTAAACACTGCCTCAGAAATAAATAAATAAATAAAAACTAGACAATCCTTGAGAAATGATAAGAATGCTTTTTAATAGACGCTCCAAGATTAGTGCACTAGGCGTCTCCCATAGGCCTAAGTAAACTTCTGTTGAAAATCCCTAGATCAGATAATCAATCCGCACCAAATCTGTGTTCAGAAATATATGCCAAGGGATACCCTACCACGGGGCCAAAAAGCTACAGTAGCTGGACCACACAATCCTTCTTTAAAATTACGTTCTGACTAGCACCATATAGGGAAACGAATTCATAGGCGTGCGAGATTATGAGAGAATTGTTATTACGAGATCGAATCCCATGCAATTATATGCGAGAGTTTTGTAGCCATTATCATCAAGTACGATTTCGTAGAGTTGCGTTGCATAACATAGGAGGATATCTCTGCAGGTCTTTCAATTCTTTCAATATGCGCTTAGAAGCCATTCGAGCAATTGCGGAAACAATCCCCCAAAACAGACGTGATCGAACACAATATTCACACCGAAAAACCTCCTCATATTTTAAAGAACCAAAAATAAATATAGAGGCGCCTCACACAACTCGGGTACGCCTTGAATATCAGAAAACCCTCCCGACTTAGTTCTTAAGGGAAACAAACCCCTTGCGTCACAGCAAGCGAGGACGATGGTAAAAATACGAATGCCCACATGTCGCTTTCTCACGCGGCAATACTAGTAAGCGTATCGTATCAGATAATCTGACGTAGTCGTCGGGCTGGACTCTAATAACAGATTCGATCCCCTCCCTCTGCAGCTGCAAAGCAATATCCCCCTTCTTTCTTTTTGGGTAAATATTCCTGTAGGAAGCAAAATCTAAAGCTCGCGGGTCTTATCCTGTGCCGAGATCAATCTATACAATTGTGCCAAAACTCATACATAACAGTGCCAACAATAGTGCCGAAAATACAGTGCTGAAACATATATATTACGGTTCTGAGACTACTGTGTCATATATGCTATACATTGAAGAAACCATTGCCGAAACGAAAGTGCTGATGAACTACTTACATACGTCGAGACTACTGTGTCATTATGCCAATAAGAGTAGCATACCGAGCGTATAGATCAGATGAATTTCCTATGCGATGCGAGCCATATAGTATAAAGGATCATAGTATAAGAGTATATTGTGATGGTGCCATACGTGTTATGCTGTCGATTCAAGAGAACATACCATGCATACGTGCAATATCAATTGAGTGGAAGTTCATTACAACGTGGTCATACAAAGAGCAGAGAGCACGGGCCAGAGAGCGAGAACATATGACGGAGAGCAGAATACCTGTAGCTTGTGAGAGAGATCCTCATGAGAGAGTAGCCCTATGAAAGAGCAGATCAACGAAGCTCAAACCCATCAAAGTCTTAGATCCATCGAACTAAATCACAAAGAGAGAGAGAGACGATTCTCATCGTGACTGCTTCTCTTTGACTCTTACTTGGGCTTGTCCTTACCTAGCTCTGATTCCATGTTAATTTTGAAATATGTTCTTTGCTTAGCTCAATTACTTCAATAATTCGTAAGTGCCCAAGATTAATTCCGTTTCACACAAACTATTATCTCAATAATTGACGAAAGAACATAAATAACATATGTAAAAGACAAGCCAAAACAAGAGAACACCGAGATTGGCTCAAGCCAAGGAAAAACCCCAAGATGGGGAAAACCCTTGATCAAATCTTCTTATTATTATCTTCAAATGTTTAGCAGAGAAAGAGAAGGAGAAAATACAATTTATGACAAGGAGGCAGCCCAGGCAAGTCTTCCATTCTCCCTTCAAACAATAGAAACCAGATTCTGCCCTAACCAGAGATCAATTGAAGACACAGCAGCTTGAGCAGCCTTCTTAACTGATTATGATAAACCCAAAATGGATATATACTGGACAACAGAAGATCTCGAACCTGGTTAGCCCATTCTGATTTTGTCAACAAAGTTTCCAATCACTGCAGCTGGCATACTTCTACATGATGCCTGTCACGGCTGCCTGTAACTTGATTTGTTGAGGGAGTGAGGCCTAACAACTCCTCCAACTAGCCCATAATAGACCAATAGGCCTCATGTAATTACTACAAGACTTACGGCCATACAAACCCTCCTTCGTTATGCCTTGGATTACCTCAGCTGCATTTTGGACCCATCAAAAACCCATAACCAGATCTCCAAACCACCCATAGCAACCTTGGCCCTGTCCTCCTTGTGTTGTGGCTTCCACAAAAGATGAAACCTTTTAATTTATGCCCAAACAATGATACTCAATGAGAATGGAGGACACCTATATATAAAAAAAATTGTCCTTGACACTTGGAGGCAAATTTGAATTTCAAATTTTCAATTTTCCCGCTTTAATAAAGTGATGACTTGTAGAATTTCTTTTAAATAAATAATATTTTCCCTTATACGAATTTGGTGTTCTTTAGGTCTATTTTGGTCGTCTCGAAAAGAGGAATTCACTGCCACAATTATCTTCCTCAAAGGAGCTGCCCAAAGTGGGATTTGTCCCTAGTTTTCAATTTTAACAAAAAGAGGTGAAAAGAAATATGATTTATCAAGTTAAGGGTGATCACCAAGGATTTAAGACTAGTGCCTAGCAATTAGGAGAATTGGAGTCAAAGATAGCCTTGATATGGCAACTCGCTCTTCAAGGAGACCTAGAAGCAGCGTCACTACCCTAAATGAAGGAGCTACACAATACTTCTAGATATTTGTACTTCAATGGAAATTATTAATGGAGTTTCAAGGATATAAGATGCAAAAAATCCTCTAGGAACATTCATTCATTCATTATCTATGAGTAACACATGCAAAATTTCCCAATAGCTTCAATGTTTGGACAATGTTTCATCAATTAGGGCACATTAACAACCATGAGACAAGATTCCATGCATTAGACATTAACCAAAATCAGAAATATAGCATTAAATAGCACTTACAAGACAATGAAGAATATATCCATCCATCACAATGCCAAAAAGAAGCTCCAAGAGAGAGAAATTTTCCAAACATCAAAATTCATCTAAATCATCCAAATTTGTCCACAAATTGCAGGTCCGAAATTCTCAAGAAGAGATATCAAAAATTCAAGTGATGATGTTTGAGATGAGAGTAGCTCTCATCTATTTATACATGTGTTATGAGTTCAAAAATCAAAAGACAAAGCCCCTCCTATGCCTAATGTGCTAAGTAACCCACCCATGGTTACAAGCCAACCATGATAGCTCAATAATAAAATCGAATTAGCCCTCTTAAGCCCACGCAAGGATGGCGTGGAGGCCTAGAGGGGCAGTGTTGAGGTCTCATGTGCTAAGGATGAGAGTGAGGGCCTAAAAAATGACGAAGAAGAGGGGGATGTGAAAATTCTAAACCGGAATCTTATTGCAGCGAATGGAAATTATTCTCCTAAATGTTAATTTAATTTAACAATTTATTTACTGTTTGCTACAACAAATATTGAATAAATCACACTGCAATCTACACAAATAAAATTGTGTAAGAATAAACGTTGGAAGAAATGCTAGCACACACACATAAAAATAACATAGTTATTTTTGGACAAATGTCCTTGGAAAACCCCAACTTGGGAAAACCAGTGCAGCAGCTGAGGGTTTTATTATTAAGCAGCAGTGAAATAATCTGAGTACAATCTGAATGTCGAATACATGCAATCCTGCGGAGAAAATATTGGCAAAAATCTAGTGAGGAATTTTCCTCACCCCACAGGCAAATTTGGGCTCTGACTGCAGCTCCAAGTGAGCTGTCCAAACTGCCTTTGCGTAGCTACTGCGTCACCCTAGCACAGTCTCTTCTGTACTCAGTCTGAATCAGCCCCTCCTCAAGCCGTCTAGTTTGTTGTTGTCTGGGAAAATGTCTATCCTGGCCTCCGGAACCTTTGTCCAACTTCTAGCACTGAAACTCGGCTTTCCCCAGCAAAATCGAACTACCTCTAGAGGCTACTGCGTTGCCCCAACGTCAACCTCTCTGTGGTTCTTCTGCCTCTCTGCAACTGCACTCATCGGATCTGGAAATATTCCTCCAGCTTCACTATCTCTGCCCCTCTCTCATTGCTTTAATCTCTAGCTCTCTCTCCAACAACTGACTGCTACTACTCTGGAAATCAATTTACTTATGAAATCGAACCTCTCAAGTGTCTTCTCCATCACCACATCGACCTCCTCTTATAATTCTTTGTTCGAGCACCAATGGCCAAGATTAAAACATAATCGATGGATAGTATCATCTCTAGATCAATTCTTGTGAGTTTCTAGAGGAATCTCGCCTTGACTTAATTAACACTAATTAATTATCCATATTCCTTAAGTTTAAACTTAGGAAATATTTAAAAACTTGTTAATAATCTAATTAAGTCATTTCTAAGTGGAATTTACAAAAACGATATTTGGGTTTTGGAAATCTCATGTATTCTAGCCTCTCCATAAAATTTCAAAGCTAGAACACATCTGATGCTACAAAAACTAACACTCCCTCTTAGCGAGGAATGTGTTCTAGTGCTACTGCACACCCTATAGCAACACCCTATCTCTGTATCATCTCCTTTCACAGTGCTGATCTTTATCCATTTGCGCACCAACCTCTACGCAACTTTGATATACAATGCATCTGTGTTGAAGCCTGATACTGACCCTGTTGTATTGCTGCCAACACTCCATTTGCACTGCAATTCCCGCTCATTTGTTGTTGCTGCGACTACAACATCTGCAACTGAAAAACATCCAAAATACTGAATCAACTGTGTTTATTATGATGCATCTATCTCTCGAGTCTCTGACCGCTACTAGCATTTGCACGGTCACTGAAGAATCTGCATTGCTGCTGACTCCGCACTGTGCCATCTGCACTGCTGCCAACTTTGCACTGCGCTCCCAGCATCCAAGTGCTACTAGTCTCTGCAACTGTCACTTGGACTTTGACTGCATCAACTGCCACCGATCCATCCTACTACTGAATACTGTGGGCCCCCATAGCAAGGTATTGATCCATGAGGTGGACTCCTCAAGGATCCTGTCCATCTGTAGTACTCTAGGGCTACAACACCAAGTCACCCCTCCTCACTCATGGAGGTTTATCAGCTAACATCGCGAAGTCTTCCTCCAACTTGGAGGAAAGCCTATTGATCTCCGTTGAAGCTGCTTGTTGGTCCTACTTCTCCTCCTTGTCCTTCTTCCTGAGAAGACACTGGGTACTGTAGTGACTGAGTTCACCACACCTGAAGCACTTGACCTTTGACAGGTCCTTCTTCTTCCTCTGCTCCCCCTATCCTTGACTGGGGCCCTTAGATGCGAGGGCCACATTCTCCTCCTCCTTCACCTAGTTTGATCCACTGATGGAGCTCTTTAGAAGAGCTCGCCTCAATTCCTCCTGCTGCAAATCGACCCACATCATGTCCCACCTTGACAAGGTATCTCTGCCCAAGATACTTTGGAGGAATACCTGCCACTCCTCTGAGACACTATTGAGTGCCAATTGTGCTAGCTCCTTAGGTTGAGGCACTGCCACAACAACTGCAAGCTGGCCCTGGACCTCCTAAATCCTTGGTAAGGAAGTGGTCTATGCCTTCCCCCTTCTGCTTCCCAATGCACCTCAGCTTCTCCTCTAAGTACATTTTCCGTTGCTAAGAAGTACCTTAATATAGCATGGAGAGTGTCTCCCACATCTCTTTGGCAGTATCTTTGCCAGCTATTTGTGAGACAGTATGATCCCGGACTCTGTCTAGGATCAACCTCTTTGCCCATGCCATCTCCTTCTTGTACTCTTTCAGTTGATCTGCATCCGTGGGAACTGCTACCACTGCATCAATATATGTTTTCAGGCCAAACTCATCTAGAAGGAAGGACACCCTTTCCTTCCAAGTGACATAGTTGGAAGCCCCATCCAACCTGTCCTGATCACGAAGCCCAGTGGTAGCCATCTCAACAAAATGTCGAAAACCTCCTCTTTCCTTCTGCTCAGTTGTTGCTTAGATATTTGCACTCCCTTCTAGAGTGAGAAGATCTACTCACAACAACCGTTGATCTGCAAGGAAAAATCGAACTTCCTGAGACTAGAAGTTCCCTGAGAAAAATTTCCCCTCTATGTGTGCTCTTCTTCCTTCGACCCGACGTTGGCTCTACTCTAGCAAACTGCTACAAAAACCACTGCGTCCAACCAGAGATCTGCTAATCGAAAAATCTGGGTTGCTCGCTCTGCCTCTGGAATCACTCGATCTGGTAGGATCGAATTTTTCTGCCCCTCAAAAAAATCAAACCTCCTCAAGCAACTCGGCCTCCTGGCAGAATGACTGTGCTGCCCTTGGGAATTTCAGCCTGCAGTCCACAATGAGCAATGAAATTCCTTCTCTCTTCGCCTCTGAACTCTCCGGCTGACCAACTACACTGTCATATGATGTGAAAATTCCAAACCAGAATCCTATTACAACAACTGGAAATTATTCTCCTAATTTTTAATTTAATTTAACAAATTATTTATTGTTTGCTACAGCAAATACTGAATAAATCACACTGCAATCTACACAAATAAAACTGCGGAAGAATAAATTATGAAAATTTCTAAATAGAAATCCAACTGCAGTGATTAATATTATTTCTTATAATTATCAACTCATAAATAAGTTATTCACAGTGTTCTTATGGCAAATATCGAAATAAATTCTACTACAGTCTTCACAATTAAAATACTGCGAAAAGTAAATGTAAAGAAAAATACTAGCACAAATATAACCACGATGACATAGTTATTTTTGGACAATCGTCCCCAAAAAAACCCAGTGTGGGAAAACTGGTGCAGTAGATGAGGGTTTCTTTATTATTCTTCAACAAAAATCTCATCTACAAGTTACGACCAGCAGAATAGAAGAGGAATCTCTAAGAGAAAATTTACAGACACTTCCCGGTTGGTTTCTGATCCAGGAGAGGACCTGTTTCCCCCTTTGCCTCTCACTACGTCAGCTCTTGCGTGAGGAATGCACAGTCCCAGTGTCAAATTGTCTTTGCGTCTTCTCCTCCGTGTCACGGCTTATGTGTTGTCCTCCCTCTGCTCTGCGTCTTCTTCTCCTACACCCTCGACTGATGTTGATTACCCTCACTCTCTTTTCCACCCGCAACTCTCCCTCTGGTTCAATTTTCTCTTGCTGAACTTCGACCAGTGAGAAAATCGATCTTATTCGGGTAACTGAGTATCTACCTCTGGTGTGTTCTCCAACTGCCCATCAAGCCTTCTCTTATACTCCTCTTGTTGATCAATCAACAACCCAGATTAGATTCTAATCAATTGCTAGGATCATATTGACTTGATCTTTGCCTTTTTCTAGAAATTTCACCCATAGTTTAGATTAATACCCATTAATTATTTTAATTTCCTAAGTTTAGACTTAGGGACCCATTAAAATAACTAATTATTTTAATAAAATTTTCTTTGGGTGGAATTTCCCAAAACGATTTCTAGGTATTGGACAATGGATGTGTCCAAGCCTCCCTGCAAAATTTGAGACTTAGAGCACATCCGATGCTACCAGAAATCAACACTCCCTCTTAGCGAGAAATGTGCTCTAGTAATGCAACCTACTGAAGCATCACCCTGCTGTAACATCTCCTTCTGCGCTTGCTGATGTCTGACATCCTGCCCACCAACCACTGCGCAAATGTTGTATATGTACTACTGTTGACCCTGTCATTTGTTAACACTGCATCTGTACTACAACTCCCTCTGCCACTACAACTGAGAAATCCCCTGTTTCTACTACTGAAACGGATTCTATACCATACCCATCTGCTCTCTGAACTGAATGAACTTAGCTCTTCCTAGATCCTTTGTGAGTATGTTTGCTACCTGATCTCATGTAGGGACATACTACAGCTCTACTGCCCCACGCTGAACACATTCTCTAATAAAGTGACATCTGATATCAATGCGTTTCAACCGATCATGAAATACTAGATTCTCAGAGAGTTTGATACAACTCTAATTATCACAGTAAACCCTGGTTGCTTCCATCCTTTTTCTGAACAAAATCACAAGCAGTTTCCTAAGCCATATAGTTTCACATGTAGTTGTGCTAGCTGCCATATATTCAGCTTCTGTTGAGCTGAGAGCTACTGACTTCTGCTTCTTGCTGCACCAAGATATCATTCCTAATCCAACACTGAAGCAGTACCCATAGGTACTCTTCCGGTCTACTGAACTACCTACCCAATCTACAAATGTGAACCCATTCAATCTGACGTCATCTCCTCGTAAGTATTTCAACCCATATCCAATTGTTCCACGCACATACCTAAGAATGTGTCTAGTTGCTGCCCAATGCACCCTTTTCGGTTCCACCATGAATTGACTAAGAGTGTTGACAGCAAAGCAAATGTCTGGCGTAGTGTTGACCAGATACATGAGCGACCAAATGAGTTGTCTGTACAAGGTGGGGTCCACTTCCTTGTCTCCTTATGCATCTATTTTCTTCTAGTTGGTGATCATGGGAGTACCCATGGGCCGAAAATCCTGCATTTTGAATTTCTTTAGAATCTCTGTAGCATATCTTCCTTGCCCAAGGAAGATCTCCCCATTCTTCTTCCAAAATTCCAACCCTAGAAATAATGCATCAACCCCATATCCTCCATGTCGAATTTTGCTTCAAGATTCTTCTTGCAGTCATATATGAGCCTAGATGACCCTGTTAAAAACAAGTCATCCACATATAATACCAGAATAAGTGGCTCATTCTCTACCATCAAATAGTAGAGATTGGGATCAACACCACTCTTGACAAATCCCAACTGCTGCAAGTAACTATTAATCGACCATACCATGCTTTGGGTACCTGCTTGAGCCCATACAAGGCTTTCTTTAATCTGCATACATGAGTTCTCTTCTCATGAGTTTCGAAGCCTTCAGGGTTTTCTATATACACCTCCTCTTCTATCACCCCATTCAAGAATGTTGTCTTGACATCCATCTAGTGAATCTCCCATCCCATTTGAGCTGCTAGGGATATAATGGATCTGATAGAGGTATAATAGGCAATTGGGGCGAAGGTCCCTTCATAGTCTATTCCTTCTTTCTATGTGTACCCCTTTGCCACAAACCTGGCCTTGTACTTCTCTGTACTTCCATTTGCAGCATACTTGATCTTGTAGATCCATCTTGATCCTACCACTGATCTATCCTCTGGTCTAGGTACTACTTCCCAAACATCATTCGTCATGATAGAACTGTACTCTTCTACCATGGCATCCACCCAAACTTGGTGTTGAACGGCTTCCTGAAAGCTAGAGGGTTCTTCAACCTGAGCTACCAATGCTTAGTATCTATCAGGTTGTCTACGTTGCCTTTTCTCGGTTCTAGGAGCTCCAACAAACTCATCTGTGTCCCTTAGTGTCTGTCGTACTTCTCTGTTAGTTCTACCACTAGTGGTGGGAGGCTCAATTAAATCCTCCTGATCCTGTTGTTCCATCTGCTGAAAACTATCTGGATTTCCTTCTTCTGAGGAAATACTGGTACTGGTCACTGTACTCAAACCAGGTGTTTGTCCTCCTTGTAGCCCCCGCTGCTATTGGACTAAAGGAACTTCTTCAGACTGACCTTTTGCCGGCATCTCTCGAGATTTCCTAAAAGCACTATCCTCCGTGAACTTCGCATCCCGTCTTACTACAATCTTCCTGCTGCTAGGAATGTAGATTATGTATGCCTTTGAGGTCTCGCTATATCCTACGAGATACCCATTTTCTGCGATCTGATCCAGTTTACTGCGCTTTTCGCTTGGAATGTGACAATATGCGATGCTTCCAAATATCTTGAGATGACTTACTTCCAGCTTCTTCCCTGTGAAGACACCTTCGGGCGTTCTCTTCCCCAATGCTCTGTGAGGAGTTCTATTCTGGATATATATTGTTGTGTTGCATGCCTCTGCCCACAAGAATCTAGGAAAGTCTTGATCATACGGCATAGCTTTGGCTGCCCCAACAATAGTTCTATTTTTCTGCTCTGCTACTCCATTCTGCTCTGGATTATATGGACTTGTCCATTCTCTTTTGATGCCCTCCTTTGCGCAGAAATATGTAAAGTCTTTGTCTGTATATTCTCCACCATTATCTGAATGCAATACCTTTATCTTTTTCCCTGTCATATTTTTAACGAGACCCTTAAACTCTCTGAATCGATCAAAGACCTCATCCCTGGTCTTTAAGAAACAAATCCGGGTTTTTTTTGAGTGGTCATCAATAAAGGTGACGAAGTATTCGCCACCACCAAGAGCTCTTGTGGACATTGGACCACAAATATTTGAGTGTATCAATCCCAATACACATTTTTCTCTATTGTTACTTCTGGAAAAAGCTGCTTTAACATACTTCCCTAGCACGCATCCTCTGCATAAGTCATCATGCTTACTACTAAGGGTTGGTACCCCTGTAACAGTTTCTCTGAGCATCTGCAGTGCTCCATGGTGCAAATGTCCCATTCACTTGTGCCATAATTCATTTCGTTCCTTTTCACCATTATAATTGTTGTCTATCAGTGCCATTGGAGAATCAAGTTGCGACGTATACAATTTGTTGCCTCGAGTCCCAATATGTCTCTTTTTCTTCCAACTTGGATGCTTGACGTATACTTTCTTTCCTATGAAGTATACATCGTATCCCTTGCCTTGTAACTCAGACATTGAAATCAGATTCATTCATAATCCTAGCAAATGCAGAACATTGGTGGCTTGGACATTGGTCCCTACTTCCGTCTGAAATGCTATGGTGTCTCTCCCTACTGGAGTACACTTTGCTCTGTTTCCCATAGTAATCTGGAAGTCCATTTGTTCTTCTTGATAGCTGAAGAAATGTTCTCGTACTCTAGTCATATGAGCTGAAGCCCCGCTATCAATGTACCAAACATTTGCGCTGACTTTGCTAAGCATGTGAATTCTTCTTCTAATCTAGAAGACAATTCTGAGACACTTTGAGTATCCATCTTTGTGCTATTTTTCAAATGATTTATGATGCTACCTTGCCCCAGCAACTGCTGCAGGAAAAACTGCATCCCACCAAAGAAACCCCTCTTCGTTGAATCTTCTGTTGCGTTGTTCCTTCTGCCGTTGACAGATTTCGATTTGGAAATTTTACCTCTCTGTCGACTCACTCAAAGAGAGATTTACCACGAAAATCTAGCCCTCCTGGCCTGAACTGCGCAAACCCTCTGGGGATTTGAATTTTTTCCTCTGCAGGAGTTTCGAATTCCTTTCTTCCTTCAACGCTTGGGTCCTCCGACTCTTTTCTTCTTGCTTCATCTTAGCTCTGATACCATGTGAAAATTTCTAAATAGAAATCCAACTGCGGTGATTAATATTATTTCCTCTATTTATTAACTTAGAAATAAGTTATTCACGATGTTCTTACAACAAATATCGAAATAAATTCTATTGCTACCCTCACAATTGAAATATTGTGGAAAATAAATGCAAAGAAAAATACTGGCACAAATATAACCCCAATGACACAGTTATTTTTGGACAATCGTCCCCGGAAAAACCCAATGTGGGAAAACAGGTGCAGCAGATGAGGGTTTCTTTATTATTCTTCAGCAAAAATTTCATGTACAAGTTACAACCAACAAAATAGAAGAGGAATCTCTGAGACAAAATTTATAGACACTTCCCAGCTGGTTTCTGATCCAGGAGAGGACCTGCTGCCCCCTTTGCCTCTCACTGCGTCAGCTCCTGCGTGAGGAATGCACAGTGCTAGCATCAAACTGTCTCTACGTCCTCTCCTCTGCGTCACAGCTTCTCCATTGTCCTCGCTCTGCTCTGCGTCTTCTGCTTCTGCACCCCCGACTGATGCTGATTACCCTCACTCTCTTTTCCACATGCAACTCTCCTTTGATTCAATTTTCTCTTGCCAAACTTCAACCAATGAGAAAATCGATCTTACTCAGGTAACTCAGTATCTGCCTTTGGTGTGTTCTCCAAATGCCCATCAAGCCTTCTCTTATAATTCTCTTGTGATCAATCAACGACTCAGTTTAGATTCCTAATCAATGGCTAGGATCATATTGACTTGATCTCTGCCTTCTTCTAGAAGTTTCACCCACAGTTTAGATTAATACCCATTAATTATTTTAATTTCCTAAGTTTAGACTTAGGGACCCATTAAAAATAATTAATTATTTTAATAAAATGTCTCTGGGTGGAATTTCCCAAAACGATTTCTGGGTATTAATGCATGTGTCCAACCCCCCTTGCAAAATTCGAGACTTAGAGCACATACAATGCTACCAAAAATCAACATAAACATTGGAAGAAATGTTAGCACACACATAAAAACAACACAGTGATTTTTGGACAAATGTCCCTGGAAAAACCCAACTTGGGAAAACTAGTGCAGCAGTTGAGGGTTTTATTATTAAGCAGCAATGAAAGAATTTTAGTACAATCTGAATATCGAATACATGCAATCCTGCAGAGAAAATACTGGCAAAAATCTAGTGAGTAATTTTCCTCGCCCCACAAGCAAATTTGGGCTCTCACTGCAGCTCCAAGTGAGCCGTCTAAACTGCCTTTGCGTAGCTACTGCGTCACTCGAGCGCAGTCCCTTCTGCACTCAGTTTGAATCAGCCCCTCCTCAAGTCGTCTAGTTTGTTGTTGTCTAGGAAAATGTCTATCCTGGCCTCTGGAACCTTTGTACAACTTATAGCACTGAAACTCTGCTTTCCACAACAAAATCGAAACTGCCTCTAGAGGCTACTGCGCTGCCCCAATGTCATCCTCTTTGTGGCTCTTCTGCCTCTTTGCAACTGCACTCACTGGATCTGGAAATCTTTCTCCAGGTTCATTGTCTTTGCCCCTCTCTCACTGCTTCGATCTCTAGCTCTTTCTCCCACAATTCATTGTTGCTACTTTCGAAATCAATCTGCTCATGAATCGAACCTCTCAAGTGTCTTCTCCATCACCACATCAACCTCCTCTTATAATCCTTTGTTGGAGCACCAATGACCAAAATTAAAACATAATTGATGGCTAGGATCATCCCGAGATTGATCCATGTGAGTTTCTAGATGATTCTCGTCTTGACTTAATTAATACTGATTAATTAACCATATTCCCTAAGTTTAGACTTAGGAAATATTTGAAAACTAGTTAATAATCTAATTAAGTCATTTCTAGGCAGAAATTCTAGAAACTATTTTGGGTTTTGAAGATCTCATGTATTCTAGCCTCGCCACAAAATTTCAAGGCTAGAACACATTCGATGCTACAAAAAATAACAGGGGATGCCCTCCATATGCTACAAAACATCTCCAAACCCCTATTTGGGCCCTGTGGGCTCAAATGTGAAAATTTATGAATCTAATACATCAAAAACCCCTATTGCAATATCTGATTTATTATCTCCTACTTGTTCTTTACATTAACATGTTATTTATATGCATAAATATGGAAATAAACACAATTGCAACCTTCACAAACATACAAATCAGCAACTGAAATAAGTTAAGACAACACAAGGGACACCGTTATTTTTGGACAATTGTCCCGGAAAAATCCAATGTGGGAAAACCGGTGCAGCAGATGAGGGTTTTATTATTATGCAGATTTATGAATACAACTAGGGTGTCAGAAATGGCTCACCCTTCAGAGATTATCCTCGGTAGAAGTACCTTTCTCCGGAGACAAATATTCTGGCTAATCATCAACTAGATGATTAGCTCCATAGTAACTTCGACTGTTCCTCAGTTGGACAGCAAAAGCTGTCGCAAGCTATCTTCTAGAAATGCGTCACCTGTTGATTTGGGGTAGCATCGGATGTGCTCTAGCCATGAAAATTGGTGTAGAGGCTAAAGCACATGAGATCTCCAAGACCCAGAAATGGTTTGGATAAATTCCACCCAGTTAGAGAGATATTAAAATAATTAATATTTTTAATGGAGTTCCTAAGTCTAAACTTAGGAAAATTAAAATATTAATGGGTATTAATATAAAACTAGGTGAGAATGTTCTAAAAGACATGGATCAAGCCAAATCTAATCTTAGTCGTTGATTAGAGATTTAATCTCGGTCGTTACAAACTCAACAGAAAAAGTATAAGAGGGGGCTTGAGGGTCAGTTGGAGACACACCAAGATTGATCAGTCAGTGCGATTTTCTGGAGCGGGGTTTTCTGAGAAAATTTGAACAAGTTATCAGAGTTGCAGCGAGGGGCAATGAGTGCATAGCAGAGAGGCAGAGATAGTGCCGAAGGATCAACACTGAGGCAAAGGAGGCTACGCAAAGCCAACAGGAGCCACGCAAAGGGCCAGAGTGACTGCGCAAAGGCTAGCAGGGCCTACGTGGGCGACGCAGAAGGCCAGAGAGCCAACACATAGCAGCAGAAGGTTAACGCAAGGGGCTTCAGAGTAACACAGAGCCTCAGAGAAGTGTTGGAGAGATTTTCGTGGAACAGACTTGCCGAATATCCGCTTCCGAAGAGAGGTATTACTGCCAGATAGATATCTTTGTTGGGTGAACAAGTTTGGCACCCTAGTTGTACTCAAGAAAGCTACTTAATAATAAAACCCTCGGAATTGTTGCACTGGTTTTCCCAAGTTGGTTTTTTCCGGGGATGATTGTCCAAAAATAACAGTGTCCCTTGTGTGTTTGTCTGTTCTTTCAGTTATAAATGAATTGAGACTGCATTTGTGTTTATTTTCAGTATTTATATGGTTAAATAACTTGTTAAGAAATAAATAAGTAGGTGAAATAAACCAGATAATGCAGGAAGAATTTCTAACGAATTAGACTTAGAAATTTCAACATGGTATCAGAGGATTGCAGATCACAGGAGAGCTAAAGGCACAAGCTAAATAAAAAAATTTGTAGCAGAAACAATTGTCCCGAGAGAGAGTTGTTCCAAAGCAGAAGGCAGCAGAGAAGGAGTGACGCAGAGGGCCTGTGTCATCATTTCGAGCCAGAGAGAGGGCCAACATAGAGGCAAAGAGAGGTGGAAGAGGCTCACGAAGAGCCATGTCATCCTACTCAGTCAAGTAGGCTTGACACAGTTGGCTAGAGGAGTGATTCAGCCTTGCTAGGATTGCGCAGGGCTAAGAGGCTCGGTTTCTTCAGCTGTTGGGGCCTAGGTAGCTGTGGGCGGATTGTGGATTGGGAAGCTGGTGGAGTGTTGTTATCGTCGAAGCAAAACAGTACCTAACGAGACAAAACCAAGGTAAAGGGAGCCTGTTAATTTATGGTATGTTCTATGCTTAGTGCAGTTTACTTCAATTTCTTCTTATTAGCCATTGTTTAGCAATCACATTAACATAAAGTAAAATGCTGATAGAACATAAATAGATTGACAAAAAACAAGCCAAGACAAGAGACACCAGATGTGGCGGCTAGCCAGGGACAAACCCCAATGTGGGGAAACCCTTTAATCAATTCTTCTTTAATCTTCAATAGTTCAGCAGAGAGAGAAATAGTACAAATGTACAGTTCTGTAATTTTATGACAGCAGTAATAAAACCATAACCAACGCTTTCAAAGTTGGTCAAATAGTCCACAAATGACCTCAAGTCAACCTTGGTCAACTCAGCGTTCAATAGCAATGAAGGTCAACCCAAAACAGTCCAAAAGAGATGGTCAAAAGTGGTCAACGCATATGCAGCCTTGCGGTCAACCCTAACCAATCAATGCTAGTCAATTCGGTTGTCAAATCAAGTCAACGGTTTGCTGTTCAGATCTGCGGCTTGCTTGATGGAGGCTCCTCACACCAGGCCGAAGTCAAAACAACCTCTTCGCTGGTCAACACAATCAAACTTAGGTTGTTGCTCCTTGGTCAACCTCAGTCAACGCTGAAACAAACCTGCGTCCTCCTTCTATCTGTGTCTTCCTTCTTGCTGCGTCCTTCTTCTCCCACGTGAGAGATGCTACTCCTTGTATACCCAATCAAGTAAGGAGAGAGAGTGAAGAATGTAAGATGAGATGAGATGAGTGAATAATGCCTCAACCTAACTTGTATTTATATGAATCGTTGAGGATGTGTGCCACACATTTAGTTGCTGGCCAACCTTGACAATTTGTCAAGTAAATACAAATAAATTCATATCTCAATAAATACTTGTCAGAATCAGATAATCGTTAGATCAATCCTACACCTCTCAACGAGAGGAATCCAAGAAAAATATCAGCTGCCATAAATAATATGACCCACATGGAGTTTGGCCCTAGTTTCCAATTTTAACACTCCCTCTCAACTAGGGAGAACTCCATCTGCTAATCCATCTGACCGTCGGTACTATCTCTACCATCAAATGCACTTCTCAACTCTGCGCTACTCTGTTGAACTATGAAGAAGAAGAAATGATTGAGGATGTATCATACCATCCTCTACTGACCCGAAGTCAATCCCAGAGAGTGTGTCATACCACTCCTTACTGATCCCTGATCAGTGCCAGAAGAGAGTGTCTCAAACCATTCATACTGATCCCAGATCAATGGAGGTCATCCTAGCATAGGGAGTACAGTAGATACAATAATGCGTCCATTGATAGTACTACTATGGTTCCTAACCCCATTTCCCTACTCATTGGCCAGATGAGAGGTACTTCCCATGAGTCCCGAACTGCATGGGTAGGATGCCTTGACAGGAGAACCACTCATCCTGTCCATAAGTCGCCACGGGGTATCATAGGGGAAGGTTGAACCTTTCACCTTGTACACAGCGCACCACTAGGGGAGGGTGAGTCGCCCTATGGTCGTTTGTCGCTCCAAGAAGTACCCCAAGCCCCTCGAAGCTCCCAGAGCTCAATGCATGCATCACGCAGGACCCTCATAAGAGGGTCTCTCAACGACTCCAAGTCGTTCTCGGAAAGTCAAGAATTTGACCTTTCCCAGGGCTTCGTCAGAATGTCAGCGACCTGCTCATCCGTACCGATATGTTGGAGCCTTATTGCTCCTCGCTATACCATATCCCTGATAAAGTGGTACCTGATATCAATTTGTTTAGAGCGATCATGAAATACGGGATTCTTTGATAAACGAATCCCACTCTGGTTGTCACGCAGGATCACGGTAGTATCCAATGTATATCCAAACAGCTCACTAAAGAGCTTCCGCAACCAGACAGCCTCACAAGAGGCCATACTTGCAGGAATGTACTTTGCCTTAGCGGTGCTCAAAGCCACCAACTTCTGCTTCCTGCTCATCTAGGATATCGATGCAGATCCCAAAGAGAAACAACACCCAGAATTGCTCTTTCGGTCCACCACACTACCTGCTCAATCAACATCGGTATATCCATGTAGTCTCACGTCTCCGGCAGTGTATCTCAACCCATGAGTGATTGTGCCATGAAGATATCTCAATAGATTCTTGGCACCAATCCAATGTGAGTGGTGAGGCTCAGCCATATGTTGACTCAACGTGTTGACTGCAAAACATATATCTGAATGGGAGTTCACCAAGAACATCAATGCTCCTATGAGTTGACGATACTCGGTAGCATTTTGCAAAACAGGTCCGGCAACACTACCACTTAACTTCTTGAAGTCAAGCTCCATCGGGGTAGTCACGGGCTTGCAGTCCACCATATCGAATCTCTCCAATATCTTCACCACATATTTTCCTTGAGATAGGAAAATCTCCCCTGGCTTCTGCCAGACTTCCAGTCCTAGGAAATAGTGCATCAGTCCTAGGTCCTTCATCTCAAACTCGGAAGCCAACTCCCTCTTACATTTGTGAATGAGAGGGTCTGCACCTGTCAGAAAAAGGTCGTCAACGTATAGCGCCAATATGAGAGGCTTATCATCTTCAACCTTAAAGTAAAGGTTTGGGCCGGCTTCACTCCTAGTGAATCCTAGCTTCATCAAGTAGCTATCGATCCTCTCATACCAAGCTCAAGGTGCGTGCTTTAGCCCATAGAGGGCTTTCTTCAACCTGCACACATGAGATTCCCGATCATGAATCTCAAATCCTTCGATTTGTTCCACATAGACTTCCACTTTGATCGAACCATGCAAGAACGCGGTCTTGGCATCCATCTGATGTAGGTTCCACTCTTACGAAGCAACAAGGGCTATGATCGAGCAGATGGTGGTGTATCAGGCAACAGGTGCAAATATCTCGTCATAGTCTATACCTTCCTTTTGAGAGAAGCGACGAGTGACAAAACGAGCCTTATACTTTTCAACACTTCCATTAGCTCCCTGCTTTATCTTGTAAATCCATTTTGAAGTGACAATTGTTTTGTCCTGGGGTCTGGGGACCACATCCCAGACATCGTTCTTCATGATGGACTCGTATCCCTCAGTGATAGCATCCTTCCATACTTGATGCTTTATGGTTTTTGCGAATGATGAGGGCTCATTTTGAATGATCGTACTCATAATGGTCAAGTATCCCTGATACCTGGTCGGCTTCTTACTTTCACGGAAAGTCCCTCTGGGTGCAATGTGTCCTTCGACATCATCAAGTGCCTTCCTAAGCCATAAGGGCCTCTTCCTAGAAGAGGAAGGCTCTTGCGGAGGGGGATCAATAGGGTCCATAGGTTCTTCCACTTCAGGCATTGTCTCATCTTTCTTTTCCTTCGATTTCTTGGTGTCAGCTTCTCCAGTTTTCCTTAGTATAGGAAGATTGTCAACTTTACTAAGAGCCATATCTTCGTCAAAGGTGACATCATGGCTAATCTCAACTTCCCTTTGACCAGCCACATAGATTCTATAGCCCTTAGTATTTTCGCTATAGCCCACAAAGATTCCCTTCTTCCCAGATGCACCCAATTTATTCAGTTTCTCGTTCGGCACATGAAAACATACAGGACTTCCAAAAATTCTAAAATGAGATACATCAGGTTTCTTACCAGTGAACATCTCTTTGGGAGTCTTGGAACCCAATGCTTGATGAGGGCATCCGTTTTGAACATATACGGCGATATTCGCAGCTTCGGCCCATAGAAACTTCGAAAGCCTTTGATCATGGAGCATGTTGATTTGGGGTAACATCGGATGTGCTCTAGCCACGAAATTTGGTGGAGAGGTTGGGGCACATGAGATCTCCAATAGCCAGAAAGGGTTTGGGCAGATTCTAAACATTTCAGGAGATATTAAAATAATTAATATTTTTAATGGAGTCCATAAGTCTAAACTTAGGGAAAATAAAATATTAATGTGTATTAATATGAAACTGTGTTAGAATGGTCCAAAAGACATGGATCAAGCCAGATCTAATCTTAGTTGTTGATTAGGGACTTAATCTCGACCATTGATATGTCAACAGGAAAAGTATAAGAGGAGGCTTAAGGGTGACTTGGAGAAAACACCACACTGATAAGTCATTCTATTCTCTAGAGCGGGGTTCGCTAAGAGAGATAGAATTAGTGATCGGGAGTTGCAACTGAGGGGAATTGAGTACAGAGAGACAGAGAGGTAGAGATAGTGTCAGGAGAGCAGTGCAGTAGCCGGGGAGAGTGACGCCGAGCCAGCCAGGGCTCACTCAGAGGCAGTTAGGAGCTGCGCAGAGCCTCAGAGAGGCCAGCGTTGTTGACGCAAAGGGCCAGAGGGCTGACACGGGGCCTCCTAAGGCTAACGCAGACCCATTCGGGGTGACGTAGGGCCAGCGCTAGGCAAAGAGGGGCTGACGCAGTGTAGAGAGAGACTGACGCTGGGGTTTCTGGGGCAGATTAGTGTTGAGTAGCTACTGAAAGGATTATCTGGGGTTTCAACCAGGAGATTTGTCAGAAACTGAGAGGTATTACTGCCAAGGAAATTCTTTGTTAGGTAGGCCAATTTCGGCACCCAGATTGTACTCTGATATTGCTTAATAAGAAAACCCTTAGATCGCTGCACCAGTTTTCCCACATTAGGTTTTTCCGGGGAAATTGGTCCAAAAATAATGGTGTCATATGGTATGATTGTTTATGTTTCCTTTAGTTGTTGATCTGTAATATGTTGAACATGCACTAGTGTTTATTTTCAGTGTTTACATTGTAAATAACTTGTTAAGTAAAATAACAAGTAGGTAGGAATAAATCAGATAAAGTGCATGGAGGGTTTCTAACTAAGTAGACTTAGAAACTTCAACATGGTATCAGAGGGTGATTGCAGATCACAAGAGGAGTGAGGACATTAGCCAAGTGGAGCAATAGCAACAGAAAACAGTTGTCTCAAGGTGACAGAAGCTGTTTCTAGCAGAGCAACAATAAGGGAAGGGTGATGCAGTGCCTGCGTCATCAAGGGTGAGCCAGGAAGAGGCAGTGCAGAGGCTAAGGAAGGCAAAGGAAGCCTCACGCAGAGCCACCCAAAAGCTGGGAGGGCTGACGCTGTTGGCTAAGGAGGCCAGGTTGCTAGTACTGAGATTGCGCAGAGCCTAGGAGCTCTCACCGTCAAGTTACTAAGGTTTAGAAGCTTGTGGGAATATTGCAGAGTGGAGTTGGTGAGGTACTGTAGTCAGAACAGTACCTGATAAAAAAAGGCCTAGAGGAGTTGCTACCGAGGGTTTCTAGCTAAGGAACCCGGATCAGTGGAGTAGAGAGACTCGGAGGAGTCGACAGATAAGAGCAGAGAGATGGCCATGAATGGGCTGAGGGATCAGGACAGGTTGGACGGGGTGTCCAACTTTGTCAGCTGGATCCTGTCTATTCTATGTGCCATGAGTGCTCAAGCACCACTTGAGCGTAAGTGGGGAGACATCAAGTTGTAGTTAGGTGGACTACAGGCAATGAGGGGCAAGATCTTCGAGGTACCCAGCCTCTTGGATTAGACCTTGCTCCGGGAGCCCCGACGAGGAGTAGCAGGACTGGCTGGTGTGGGTAGAGATGGATGCGGATGGAGAGGGCAGAGAGAGTTGCAGTGCAGGAGTCCCGAGACAGTGCGAGGCTAGCAGGCTGCAGCAGTGCGAGAGGCACAGGAGTGTTGCACCAGTGTAGGATGGCACAGAGAGGTGTGCAATGGTGCGAGATGCAGGGAGTTGTTGCAACAGCGCAGAGGTCAGAGAGGGAGCACTTGTCAGCGACAGAGGGAGCTTCAGCATCAGGAGGGTCTCTAGCCCAACAGGGAGGTCAGATTGGGAGATCAGTTACATACTTCTCAGTAACTGAGTTGCAGTGCAGCAGCGGGCAACACGATGCAACATGATGAGAGGAGGTGCAGTGGGGATGCAGTGCTGGGAGAAAGGACCAGCAGTAGCACGGATGCAGAGGGCGTTGTCGTACAGATGCAGTAGTGGCAGTGGCAGAACCATGGGCAACAGTACAGGGTACAACAGTGCAGAGGATGGTGGGCATCAGGCCTAGCATCAGCACAGGGACCAATGCTAGATAATTAGAGTAATACTCAGTGAGGAGTATTGCTAGAGCACAGTCCTCGCTAAGAGGGAGTGTTGATTTGGGGTAACATCAGATGTGCTCTAGCCACGAAATTTGGTGGAGAGGTTGGGGCACATGAGATATCCAATACCCAGAAAGGGTTTGGGCAGATTATAAACAGTTCAGGAGATATTAAAATAATTAATATTTTTAATGGAGTCCCTAAGTCTAAACTTAGGGAAAATAAAATATTAATGTGTATTAATATGAAACTGTGTTAGAATGGTCCAAAAGACATGGATCCAGCCAGATCTAATCTTAGCCATTGATTAGGGACTTAATCTCGGTCGTTGATATGTCAACAGAAAAAGTATAAGAGGAGGCTTAAGGGTGACTTGGAGAGAACACCAGAGTGATCAGTCATTCTATTATCTAGAGCGAGGTTTGCTAAGAGAGATAGAATTAGTGATCGGGAGTTGCAGCTGAGGGGCATTGAGTACAGAGAGACAAAGAGGCAGAGATAGTGCCAGGAGAGCAGCGCAGTAGCCGGGGAGAGTGACGCAGAGCTAGCCAAGGCTCACGCAAGGCCATGTAGAGGCAGTCGGGAGCTACGCAGAGCCTCAGAGAGGCCAACGTTGTTGACGCAGAGGGCCAGAGGGCTGACGCAGGGCCTCCTAAGGCTAACGCAGACCCATCCAGGGTGACGTAGGGCCAGCGCTAGGCAAAGAGGGGCTGATGCAGTCCAGAGAGAGGCTGATGTTGGGGTTTCTGGGGCAGATTGGTGTTGAGTAGCTGCTGAAAGGATTATCTGGGGTTTCAGCCAGGAGATTTGTCAGAAACTGAGAGGTATTACTGCCAAGGAAATTCTCTGTTGGGTAGGCTAGTTTCGACACCCATATTGTACTCTGATATTGCTTAATAAGAAAACCCTCAGATAGCTGCACCGCTTTTCCCAGATTGGGTTTTTCCGAGGACATTGGTCCAAAAATAATGGTGTCATATGGTGTGGTTGTTTCTGTTTCCTTTAGTTGTTGATCTGTAATATGTTAAACATGCACTAGTGTTTATTTTCAGTATTTACTTTGTAAATAACTTGTTAAGTAAAATAACAACTAGGTAGGAATAAATCAGATAAAGTGCATGGAGGGTTTCTAACTAAGTAGACTTAGAAACTTCAACAGAGCATAGCACGAATAGCTTCCATAATCGTACAATTCTTCCTTTTCGCCACACCATTATGCTCAGGAGTATATGGTGTTGTGGTCTCCCTCTTAATGCCAGCTTCTTTGCAAAAGTCATGGAACTCATTGGATTCATACTCGGTCCCATTATCAGTCCTTAAGATCTTGATCTTCTTCTCAGTTTGATTCTCGATCAAGGCTTTGAAGTGACAAAACCAAGAGAACACTTTATCCTCCTTTTTCAAGAAGTATATCCAAGTCTTGTGAGAATAATCATCAATAAAAGTGAGGTAATATAAATATCCTCCCAAAGAGTTCACAGGCATCATACCAGATATGTCGGAGTAAACCAACTGTAATATATCGGAGATCTTGCTATTGTTGGAGGGGAATGGTCCCCTTTTGAGCTTTCCTTCAGCACATCCCAGACATACACCTTCTTGCTCTATTTTGAACTCGGGCATCCCTGTCACCATTTGTCTCACATCGGGTAGAGTTTTATAATGAAGGTGGGCAAACTTCTGGTGCCATAGTTCGGACTGAAGAGATGTGTCACAAGACATGACACCCAACGGAATTCCTCCGACTTGATATAGAGAGTCAACTCAAAACCCAAGAGTGAAAGCATCTTTAAAATTCTTTTTCCATACACATACCTTGCCATCAATGAAGGCCACCTTGTAGCCTTTGTCTTCCATTGCCGAAATGGACACCAGGTTCTTCTTGAGATCAGGTACATATAGGACTTCTTGCAAATGAATTGTGTTACCCTGATTCAATTAAAGAGTAACATTTCCTATACCCTTTACGGGATAGGTGTTGGTTTGGGGTAGCATTGGATGTGCTCTAACCACGAAACTTGGTGGAGAGGCTAAGGCACATGAGATCTCCAATACCCAGAAAGGGTTTGGGCAGATTCTAAACAGTTTGGGAGATATTAAACTAATTAATATTTTTAATGTAATCCCTAAGTCTAAACTTAGGGAAAATAAAATATTAATGTGAATTAATATGAAACTGTGTTAGAATGATCCAAAAGTCATGGATCAAGCCAGATCTAATCTTAGTCGTTGATTAGGGACTTAGTCTCGGCCGTTGATTAGGGACTTAATCTCGGCCCTTGATTTGTCAACAATAAAAGTATAAGAGGAGGCTTGAGGGTCGCTTGGAGAATATATTGAAGGAGACCAGTCAGTTCAATTTCTAGAGCGGGGTTAGCTGAGAAATTGAACCACTGGTCTAGTGAGCAGTGAGGAGGCAGCAAGTACAGAACAGAGAGACGGGAGATCGGTGCAGAGGCAGAAAAGGCAAACGTGACAGAGATTGCGCAAAGCCAGCAGGGCTTGCGTCATCCACGCAGAGGCTGCAGGAGTGACGCAGAAGGGCAGAGAGGCTGCGCAGAGTCTCAACAGGCTGACGCTGGGTTCAGAAGAAGTGCTAGAGAATTTTTCTATCTGTGGGTAAGCCAGTTTGGCACCTTGTTGTACTAGAAAATTGCTAAATAATAAAATCCTCCCTTGCTGTACTGGTTTTCCCACATTAGGTTTTTCCAAGGACATGAGTCCAAAATATCTGTGTCAATGTGTTGATTCTTGTGCATATGTTTGTTTCTGTATTACGTTGTGATATCTGCAGCAGTGTTTATTTTAATGTTTGTTGAAGTGATTTCATGAATAACTTATGGTGGAATAAGTAGGAAAAGTAAATCAGTTACTGCAGTGATAGAATTTTCACAATAGGTGGAGTTGTCTCCAAAAATGATTTCCAGGTTGGTCTCCTTCTCTATCAGATTGGAGAGAGCTTCTTTGTACCCGGTGAAGTGCCTTGAGGCACCACTATCAATAAGCCAATTTCCCAACGAGTCCGGAGGAGAAGTAGTAGAGAGGGTCGATATCAACGAATATTCATCTTGCTTATTGTTAACAACATTAGATTCATACCTGGAGTTTCTTGCCTTCTTGGAGGGTTGACCACTTCCTTGATTTTCAGCATTCCTCTTTCCTCTGCCATTGAACATGCCCTTCCTTTGATTGTTGTTGGAATTGCCTCGGGAGTGATTTCGATCATCATCATGAGATGTGTCCTTTCTATCAGGACACTCCCTCGCATAGTGGCCAATTTTGTTGCAAACGAAACATCTTCGTTTCCTTCCACCTTTCGGTCCGACCTTTCCTTTAGATTTTGACCCAGAATTTTTTATCCTTTTAGCATGAGAGGAGAAAGCAGTGGAATTGCCTCTAAATGCAGGCATTTCCTGCTCTTCCATCCTTGTCTCTTCTTGAATGCATCTCGCCATCAATTCCTCAAATCCTAGAAATACATTATTGTTGAGAAGAGTGGTTCTAAATACATACCATTCAGATGGGAGTCCTCCAAGAGTTGTGATAATTAGTTCACTGTTAGGAAGGAGATCATTCTTGATCTCAGTGATCCTTAAGAAGTAAGACTGCATATTCTCGTCTTTGCCCTTCTTAATTTCTTTCAGCTTATTCTTAAGGACCAAAACTTGATTTGCATCACTAACTTTAAACAAGCTTACCAATCTATCGTAGATTTTCTTGGAGGTGGTCAGCTCGGAAACGTAGGCCACCAGGCGCTTGTCGATAGAGTCCCAGATGATCTTCTTTGCTTTAACTTCACCCCTGGTCCACTTGTTCCTTGTAGCAACCTATGCATTTGATGGAGGCTCAATAATTCTGCCTCTCACGTGGTCCAACACTTCTTGTTCTTCCAATGTCAGGTCGAGAGACATCTTCCACCTGTGATAGTCAGACTTCTCACAGAGCTTGTCTTCGGTGAGGAAGTGTGATGAGGAACCCATGAAGTCTATAGACTTTTCCAATAGTCTTCGGTGATTGCTCTTGCTCTTGCTGTTTCTTGGGCTTTGTCTTCACCTCAACTCTAATACCATGTTAATTTATGGTATGTTCTATACTTAGTGCAGTTTACTTCCATTTCTTCTTATTAGCCACTATTTAGCAATCACATTAACATAAAGTAAAACGTTGATAGAACACAAATAGATTGACAAAAAACAAGCCAAGACAAGAGACACCATATGTGGCGGCTAGCCAAGGACAAACCCCAATATGGGGAAACCCTTTGATCAATTGTTCTTTAATCTTGAATAGTTCAGCAGAGAGAGAAATAGTACAAATGTATAGTTATGTAATTTTATGATAGCAGTAATAAAACCATAACCAGCACTTTCAAAGTTAGTCAAACAGTCCACAAATGACTTCAAGTCAACCTTGATCAACTCAGCCTTCAATAGCAATGAAGGTCAACCCAAAATAGTCCAAAAGAGATGGTCAAAAGTGGTCAACGCATATGCAGCGCTACAGTCAACCCTAACCAGTCAATGCTGGTCAATTCGGTGGTCAAATTAGGTCAACGGTTTGTTGTTCAGATCTGCGGCTTGCTTGATGGAGGCTCCTCACACTAGGCCGAAGTCAAAACAACCTCTTCGCTGGTCAATGCAATCAAACTCAGGTTGTTGCTGCTTGGTCAACCTTAGTCAACATTGAAACAGACCTGCGTCCTCCTCCTATCTGCGTCTTCCTTCTTGCTGCGTCCTTCTTCTCGCACGTGAAAGATGCTGCTCCTTGTATACCCAATCAAGTAAGGAGAGAGAGTGAAGAATGTAAGATGAGATGAGATGAGTGAATAATGCCTCAACCTAACTTGTATTTATATGAATCTTTGAGGATGTGTGCCACACATTTAGTTGTTGGTCGACCTTGACAATTTGTCAAGTAAATACAAATAAATTCATTGTCCATAAATACTTGTCGGAATTGGATGATCATTAGATCAATCCTACACCTTTCGACGAGAGGAATCCAAGAAAAATATCAGCTGCCATAAATAAGATGACCCACATGGATTTTGGCCCAGTTGCCAATTTTAGCAGAGTCGCTGCCTTGAGGGATTTCTAGCCAAGAAATCCAGATCCGTGTTGCAGGTGCATAGAGGATCAGAGAGGAGCAGTTCGACAGTTAGCTGGAGGATTTCCAGGAGGGAAATCGAGACTCAAAGGGAGTCTAGGAGAGAACTTCCAGGAGGGAAGTCAAGACTCAGAGGGAGTCGAGGAGAAGAGCGGAGATGGCAATGAACAGACTGAGGGATTAGGACAGGTTGGACGGGGCCTCCAACTTTGTCATCTGGAAGGCCAGGATCTTGTCTGTTCTGGATAGACATCGCATCAAGGGCTTTGCCTTGAGAACTGTGGCTATCCCAGTTGACCCAGCTGATAATGAAAGGTATGAGGATGCAATGGCCAAGGAAAAATGCATAATCCTTGATGGGGTCAAGGATCATGTAGTACAACATATTGCCGAAAAGAACACGGCAAAGGAGATGTGGGATACCTTGACGACATTCTATCAGGGCACTTTCGTGCAGAGGAAGATGCCACTGGGGAATTAGTTGCGGTCGTATCAGATGTAAAAGGGGGAGCAAATAGATCTATACCTCAACAGGTTGCAGGAGATTCGAGACCAACTTACTTCCATAGGGGCCACGTTGGATCAGGAGTTCATGGTGAGGACCACCCTAAATACAGTCTCAGAGGATTGGGAGACATTTGTCCAAAGCATTTTGGGCAAAGTGACTCTTCCAGGATGGGAAGAGATGTGGGCAGCTCTTCGCCAAGAAGAGATCAGACGACTGACCAAGGCAAAGAGCAACAGAAAAGGAGGTCGAATCAAGAAAGAGGAGGAGAAGGATGCGGCTCTGGCATCTGCAGGACATCTGGGGAAAAAGGAGAAGAAGGACATCTCCAAGATAAAGTGCTTCCATTGTGAGGAGCTGGGTCATTATGAAACCCAATGTCCCAGGAAGAAGAATATGGGAGAAGCTTCTAACTCCAAGGCAGCTCCAGCTAAGGCGGAGAAAGAAGTTGAGACGGATGACGACTGTGCCATGAGTGCTCATGCACCTCTAGAGAAGAGGTGGGGTGACATCGAGTTGTAGTCAGGAAGGCTACAGAAGATGTAGGGCGGGATCCTTGAGGTACCCAAACTCTTGGATCATATCCGGCTACGGGAGCCCCGAGAGACAGTAGCAGGATGACGGATGTTAGTAGAAGCAAGATGCAGATGGAGCGACAAGGCAGTGCTAGAGTGCAGTGGTCTCTGGAAGCAATGAGGGTTGCAGCAGTGCGAGAAGCACATAGGTGATTGCAGCAGTGCAAAAAGGCACAGAGGTGGTTGCAGCAGTGCGAGAGGCACAAAGATGTTGCAGCAGCGCAAAGGTAGCAGAGGAAGCTTCAGCGTCAGGTGGCTTCTAGCCTGACAAGGATGTCAGTAGTTGGGTAGATCAGTTACTTACATCTCATTAATTAAGTTGCAGTGTAGCAGTAGCAGTGGTAGTGCTATGGGTAGCACAATGCAGCTTGATGAGAGAGAACTGCAGTGCAGATGCAGTGTTGGGAGGAAGGACCAACAACAGGACGGATGCAGAGGGAGCTGCAGTACAGATGTAGCAGTGGCAGTGGTAGAGCCATGGGCAGCAATACAGGAGGCAACAGTGTAGAGGATGTTGGGCAGCAGGCCAAGCATCAGGACAGGTACCGGTGCCAGATGATCAGGGTGTTGTTCAGTGGTGGAGCATTACTAGAGCATATTCATCACTAAGAGGGAGTGTTGATTTGGGGTAGCATCAGATGTGCTCTAGCGATGAAAATTAGTGTAGAGGATTGATGTCCAACTGATTGGATATATAGATTTTGACTGGGGAGGCAATGAATAGGATGGAAGAAGCACTATGGGAGGATGTTTCAGTTTAGGATCCTCCATGGTCTCATGGATGAGCAGAAAGCAAGACATCGTTGCTTTGAGTAGTGTTGAGGCTGAATATGTTGCAGCATGTGAAGTAAGAAGAGAAGCAGTATGGTTAAGGAAGCTGCTATCCGACTTGTTTGAAGGACTGATGAACCCTATAGTGATACTTTGTGATAACACTAGTTGTATTCGTTTGTCTGAGAATCCAGTGTTTCATGGAAAGACAAAACACATCAATGACAATTATCACTATATTCGAGAGCTAGTACAAAATGGTGTGTTGCAGCTATGATATATCTCCACTGATGAACAGGTAGCTGACATATTGACAAAATCACTTCCGAACAAGAAGCTTGTATGCTTTAGGGACAAGATTGGTTTGGTTGATTTGTCCTCCCTAATTGAGAGGAAGAGATAGACACAACATTCTTGTCTTCACTTGGGAAGAAAGAATGGAGGATTGGGTAACCATATGGCATTCAATACTCTTTGAGAATGTGGTAGGGCATTCAAGATAAGAGTAGTTATGGACCGATATTCTTTGAGGATTCGCTACCCAGGATAAGAATAGTTCAATGGAAGGTCATACTCTATGAGCACCCGAATGGAGTATGTACCTTGGGAGACAATGATGATGGTGTCTATACATCATTAGTCTCACCAGCATTGTGCTTTGATCTTGTGGAGAGATAAAGTTATTAGTCAAGGCCTTGCTATGTGACAATGTTGGTTAATATGATGCTAGACAGATGGGTTACCAATCCGATGCTTCTTATGAGATCCCTTCAAATTGAGAATGACCATGTACCTCTTATGAATACCTCCCTAGTTAAGAGGGAGTGTTGAAAAATGTGTAACTAGGTTTGGTCTTCATAAGTATGAAATGTATTCTTGTAAATATAAAATGAAAAAGAAATTATTATTATTATTATTGGAGCATGGGTTTCATGTTCAAGTTCTTTTATTTTATAGGTCAAGCACCCATTAAGTGCTTCTAGGGTTTGACCTAGGTATAAGAGTCATTGTTATATATTGAAGACCCTATGGGCACATTGTAAATTGTAAAGAAAAAATATTTTTGTCTTTAAAGTGTCAAAATACCTCCAAGATCAAATCTGCCTAATGAGTTGTCAAGTCAGCCTACATGAAGAGTGGTGTCCACCCTTGAAGAGGCCTATATATAAGAGGAACTCGTCCTCCATTTGGATCACTCACTATCTCATCTCTTATGCGAAGAAGTAGAAGAAGAAGAAGAAGAATTCGAAGAAGGAAGTGCGAAGAAGAAGTCGAAGAAGGAAGTGCGAAGAAGAAGAAGAAGTCGAAGTGTTTCTGGGCCTTATCTATTCTTCTAGGAAGATCGAAGTTAGGGTTTTTGCGCTGGATCTTCTGGTTTTCGATTTTGGAAGCAGAAGAGAAGGAAAGGAAATTGAAGGTATCTTAGGGCAACTCACTAGCCCTAGGACTCAAGTTAAGGAAAGCAAAGTCAAGAGGAAGGCTACTAGAGGGAGATTGAAATCTCCTAGAGAAGCAGCCGCAGTTGCTAGGGAGCAGAATTTCGGATATACTAGGAGGTCGAAGATATTGCAGTAGGAGATCGTGGTAAACTTGATCTTGGAGGCTATTTGTATGAGTCTAGGTCATGGTATTTGTTAATGGAAAGATCTGAAAGATAAAGAAGAGATTTACAAGTTTTCCCCTCAAGAGGAGGGGTTTTGGCCCTGGTTTGCAGCCTATAAATTGTGTCGTTGTTCTTACTGTTTTGGTAGTTGTTTGATGTATTGCACATTGGAATAATAACGAACAAAGCTAATAAGTAAAAGGTAACACAAATAATTATCAAGTTAACAGAATTAACATATTCTTTGCCCTATTGAGTTTCTCAACAGTAGCAGCTGGTATTATTTCTTCTAACTCATAAATTAATTATTCAGTTTATTGCTATGGAAACGTCGAAATAAACACACTGCAACCTTCACAATTAAACACTGCGGAAATAAAATAGCGCTAGAACTGAGAAATGCTAGCACACACACATAAAAATAACACCGTTTTTTTTTACAAAAGTCCTCGGAAAAACCCAATGCGGGAAAATCGGTGCAGCAGATGAGGGTTTTATTATTAAGCAGCAATGAAAATCTAAGTACAATCTGGATGCATAAATTGGCAATCCACTACAAGAGAAACTTGCCACAAAAATTAGTGAGACATTCTGTCTCACTCAGCACTGGTCCAACTCCAAATCTAGCACTAAATGGGCTCCACGAAAACCTTGCGTCAAGCTTGCGCAACCACTGATATGCTATGCCTAGAACTGCAATTGATCAAGTCGTCTGCCCGATTCATCCTATGAGAATGACTCGTTGGTCCCTTCCAAAAATCTTTTCGGCCTCCAGCAACTGAATCGACCATTCGTCTAGCCAAATTGAACTGTTGCCTCTGAAGCTTCTACGCAGCCTCAATGAGGAAACTCGGCCCTCCTGTAGATGACTCTCCGGATCTAGAAAATCTCCTTTGGACTCACTGTCCCTGCCCCTCACTCACTTCTTCGATATCTAGCTCTCTGGCAGCTTACTGTTGCTACTCTGGAAATCGATCTGCCAAGGAAATCGAATTTCTGGTGTTCTCAAGTGTATTCTCCAAGTGCCCATCGACTTCCACTGTTGGAGCTCCAACGGCCAAGATTAAAACTTAATCGATGGCTAGGATCATCTTGGAATTAATCCGTGTGATTTTCTAGATGATTCTCACCTTGACTTAATTAATATTGATTAATTAACCAGTTTTCCTAAGTTTAGACTTAGGAAACATTAAAAAAATTGTTAATAATCTAATTAAGTCACTTCTAGGTGGAATTTCCATAAACGATGTCCAGGTCTTGGAGATCTCATGTATTCTAGCCTCTCCACCAAATTTTGTGGCTAGAACACATTCGATGCTATAAAAACTAACACTCCCTCTTAGTGAGGAGTGTGTTCTAGTGCAACACACTTTGCCACAACACTCTGTCTCTGTATCATCTCTGTTACGTTGCTAATGTATGGTTGTTGCTTCCCACCAACTACTATGCAACTCTGATGTTGCATATGTGTTGTTGTTGACATTGCCATAATGCTGCCAAGACTGCATCTACACTGCAACTACCTCTCATTTGTTGTTGCTACAACTGCAACATCTGCGACTGAAAAGCATCAAAAATACCGAATCAATTGTGTTCAATATGATGCATATGTCTCCTAAGTCTGACTGCTACTAGCCTCTACTCTATTGTTGAAGAATTTGCACTGCTACTGACTCTGCACTGTTGCCAACTCTGCACTACGCTCCTCAGCATCCTGTTATTGTATATTGTGGGCCCCTATAGCAGGCACTGATCCATGAGGTGGACTCCTCAAGGACTCTACCCAATATGTGTAGTTCTTTGGGACTACAGTACCAAATCTCCCCACCTTACTCTTGGAAGTATATCTGCGAACATCGCGAAGTCTTCCTCCAACCTGGAGGAAAACCTGTTGATCTCTGCTGAAGTTGCATGTTGGTCTTGTTTCTCCGACTTGTCCTGCTTCCTTAGAGGACATTGCGTGTTGTAGTGACCAAGCTCACCACAGTTGAAGCACTTCACCTTTGACAAGTCCTTCTTTCTTCTCTGCTCCCCTCCTTTACTAGGAGCCTTTGATGCGAGAGCCACATTCTCCTCCTCCTTCACGTCCTTCAGTCCATTGCTACTACTACCATTGATGGAGCTCTTTAGCAGAGCTCGCCTCAACTCCTCTTGTTGCAGATCGGCCCACATCCTGTCCCAATCTAGTAGCTTGTCTCTGCCCAATATACTTTGGACAAAAACTTGCCACTCCTAAGAGACACTGTTCAGTGCCAATTTCACTAGCTCTGTTGGTTGAGGCGCTACCCCAACAGCTGCAAGTTGGTGTCGAACCTCTTGAATCCTGGTGAGGAAGAGATTTATGTCTTCCCCCTTTTGCATCTTGATGCAACTCAGCTTCTCCTCCAGCAACATCTTCCGCTGCTCAGAAGTGCCCTGCTATAGCGTGGCAAGAGCATCCCACATCTCTTTGGCAGTATCCTTGCCAACTATGTGTGAGACTATATGGCCCTAGACTCCATCCAAGATCAACTGCTTCGTCCACGCCATCTCCTTCTTGCATCCTTCAGTTGATCCACATCTTGGGGAATTGCCACAACATTGTCTATGTAGAGCTTTAGGCCGTATTCATCCAACAGGAAGGATATCCTGGCTTTCCAAATGACATAATTGGAGGAGCCATCCAACTTGTTGAAAATAGCGACAAGAATTGCTAAAAATAGCATTGCTATAAATATAATTTTAGGATATACTCCAACTCTGTTGGAAATAGCAAAAAATAGAGATGCTAAAAATAGCATTGCTATAAATAACATTTCGGGATATATTCCAATTTTAATTAGTCCCTCAATTAAAATTGAGAATTAAAATTCGAATTTAGTCTCACTAGCTGTTTGAAAAATAATTAATTAATTCATCTTGAGTTAATTAGTTGGAGAAAATCAAACATGAAGTCTTTGTGAAGACATGCAACAGTTATCCCTTTGATTGAGGAAGTTATCCCTTAATTAAGGGGATAAGGATGAGTTGTATTTGAGTTGTAATTAGTTAGCTCAGTTAACTGAGTTAAGTCTAGTTAGATTAGTTCCAAACAGTTTGTGGAACTGATTGTGAGTTCAGTTAATGCATGTATGCATGCAACTAGTGTTCTCCAGATAACTGAATATTCTTTCATAAATAACTCATGCATGTCAATGCAGAGAAAAACCCAGTTGAAATTAAAGACAGGGACATTGTACTATCAGTTGGAGGAATTTTCTTATAAAGGAAACTCATCCATGTAGAAGGAATTAACTCCTTCAGGATTGCGCAGTTATTTCAGAGGTCAGAGCAGTGTGTGAGGTGAGAATCACACAGGATACAGCGAGAGGACCCAGGAGAAACTGTGCAAGGAAATAGGAGGCTTGGAGGACTGAAGGAAGGCATATGTGTTGTCTATTCTGTCTATGAGTAGCGGTGAGGGATTGTACTAAGAGCTGGATAGCTGTGAGAGCTCAAGCTTTGTGTAATCTTGAGATATTTCCACTTGTATGATAATACAAATAGCGGGGTTTTTAGCTGAGACTTTCCCCAGAGTATTCTTCTGTGTTTCATGTGTGATTGAATCTTCTTCTTTGTTATATGTGTTCTATTTGATCTTGCTCAAAATCAATTAAGCTTACGCAAGTTTGATTGTAGAAGTAGATTAAGTATTTTGTTTTAATACATTGCATAATCAGTTTAATCTACAGTGAAATTTCTACATGGTATCTGAGCAAAGGTGATCAAAGCAGAGAACAGTATACAAAGAAGAGAGAAGTTCGAAGTTTGAAGTTCTTGATTGTAGGGACAAAATCGATTTCTTATCACATCTCAAAGTTCACCAATGGCATTCAATGGCTTGAGACTCGAGTATGCCCTGGATGGCAGCTTGAATTACATAGCATGGAAGGATCACATGGAAGCAGTATTAGAGGACAATGGTTTGAAGGACTTCATTGATCAAGAAGTCCCCAAGCCAGCAGCAGCTAATGCCCAAGAATTGGCGGAATGGAAGAAATGTGTGGCGAGAGCGAGGAGGATTCTTTTGGAGGGAGTTTGAGACCATATTGTCTCGAGTCTCCATGGGAAGGAGACTCCATTTTCAATGTGGAAGACATTGAAGGATCTATATCAAAATAGCAGCGACTAGAGGAAGCTGGCATTGAAGGACAAGCTTCGGAAAATCAAGTGTGAAAAGGGCGACACGATCTCTACATATCTGAACAAGCTCACCACCTACAGCGATGAGCTTGGAAGTGTAGGAATCACGACAACCAATGATGATATGGTGAGTCTTGCTCTCCTTGGTCTTCCTAAGAGCTGGCATAGCTACCAGGACTCAATGAACGGAAGAGAGAAACTGCCAGATTGGGAATCACTGTGGTCGGATCTCATGCAAGGGGAGATCAGGAGGAGCATCAAAGATGGCTCTTCATCCAAGGATGATGAAGAAAGTCTGGCCTTAGCAAGGCAAGGAAAGGGAAGGAGAAGGATTCTCATCCCAAATCGCGTTTTTCTCATGGAGGGAAGAAGATTGACAAATCTAAAGTGCGATACTTTAATTGTCATGAGGTGGGCCATTATGTAACTAATTGCCCATCGAAGAAGTCCAAGAAGGGATCCTCGAAAGGATCGGAAGGTGAGGCATTAGCCTCTCAGCTCGAATTGGATTTTACCCTCATCGCATGCATGGTTTCATCGATGATGGGTTGTGGTTAGTTTCTTGACAATGGAGCCTCATTCCACATGACCGGCGATAAGAATTTGTTTAGTCCCTTGGAGGAGAAAGACATCCAGATGCGCATAGAGATGGGTAATGATGAAAAGTATAGTGTTTCAGGAGTGGGCATAGTTACTTTTCAGAGGGAGCATGGATTCGCATCACCTTGACAGATGTGAAGTATGTGCCTGGACTGAAGAAGAACTTGGTATCGATCGCGATGTTGGAGGACAAAGGCTATGATGTAGTCTTTAGTAAGCGAAAGGTTTTCCTTAGACACATCACCACGAGATAGGTGAAGCAGATCGGTTCATGAGTCAAGAACCTGTATGCTCTTGAGGTTCAAGATGCATGCAAAGCCTTGAGGAGCAAGGCAACTGTTGGAGACTTGGTAGTTGAGAGGGAAAGTACATTACCTCTCAACATGCAGCGCCAAAAGAAGTCTCAGACAATTGTGGAGGAGCCACAATTGGTGAAGCAGCCTCAGGAGGTTGTGGAACAGCCACAACTAAAGAAGCCAAGAGGAGATCGAGTGGAGGCATCCACTCATGAAGAGACCTCCAGTAGGGGGAAATTTCAAGCCAAGTGGGCAGAGGGAGCACATGCAACCATACCTCCAAGTGTGAGGTGGGGCAATGTGAAGTGATAGTCCCAAGAAGGCTGGAATAGGGGCAGGATCCTTGAGGTACCCAACCTCTTTGATTAGACCTTGCTACGGGAGCCCCGACGAGGAGTGGTAGGACTAGCTGAGTGGGTAGAGACAGATGCAGATGGAGCGGCAGAGGAACCTTCAGCATCAAAGGGTGTTTCTAGCCCAACAGGGAGGTCAGTTGGGAGATCAGTTACTTACTTCTCAATAACTGAGTTGCAATGCAGCAGTGAGCAGTACGATGCAACATGATGAAAGGAGGTGCAGTACTGGGAGATAGGACCAGCAATGGCACGGATGCAGCAGGAGGAATTAGTGTGATTGATGCAGTTAGAGATCAAAGTGACAGAGGCTAGCGCAATCAGACACTGAGGGGCACAGAGGTTCAGAGTTTTCAGTGGACAGAGGCAATAGCAGTCAGAGACTTTGATGACGGAGGCATCATTCTGATTCAGGTTGGATATTTTTTGTTTCTGGAGTTGCTAGAGCAACAACACTTGAGAGAAGTGTTGCATGCAAAACATTCCAAAGGTTCAGGATCGGGTTCGAGTTGAATGCCTTTCTTGTTGAGAGGGAGTGTTGAAAATAGCAACAAGAAATGCTAAAAATAGCATTTCAGGATATACTCCAACTCTGTTGGAAATAACAAAAAATAGAAATGCTAAAAATAGCATTGCTATAAATAGCATTTTGGGATATATTCAAATTTTAATTAGCCCCTGAATTAAAATTGAAAATTAAAATTCGAATTTAGTCTCACTAACTGTTTAAAAAATAACTAATTAATTCATCTTGAGTTAATTAGTTAGAGAAAATCAAACATGAAGTCTTTGTGAAAACGTGCAACAGTTATCCCTTTGATTGAGGAAGTTATCCCTTAATTGAGGAGATAAGGATGAGTTGTATTTGAGTTGTAATTAGTTAGCTCAGTTAACTGAGTTAAGTCCAGTTAGATTAGTTCCAAACAGTTTGTGGAACTGATTGTGAGTTCAATTAATGCATGCATGGATGCAACTAGTGTTCTCCATATAACTAAATATTCTCTCATAAGTAACTCATGCATGTCAGTTCAGAGAAAGACCCAGTTGAGATTAAAGACAAGGACATTGTACTATCATTTGGAGGAATTTTCCTATAAAGGAAACTCATCCATGTAGAAGGAATTAACTCCTTCAGGATTGTGCAGTTATTTCAAAGGTCAGAGCAGTGTGTGAGGTGAAAATCACACAGGATACAGCTAGAGGACCCAGGAGAAACTGCGCAAGGAAAGAAGAGGCTTGGAGGACTGAAGGAAGGCAGATGTGTTGTCTATTCTGTCTATGAGCAGCAGTGAGGGATTGTGCTGAGAGCTGGATAGCTGAGAGAACTAAAGCTTTGTGTAATCCTGAGATATTTCCACTTGTATAATAATACAGATAGCGGGGTTTTTAGCTGAGGCTTTCCCCAGAGTATTCTTCTGTGTTTCATGTCTGATTGAATCTTCTTCTCTATTATATGTGTTCTATTTGATCTTGCTCAAAATCGATTAAGTTTCCGCAAGTTTGATTGCAGAAGTAGATTAAGTATTTTGCTTTAGTACATCGCATAATCATTTTAATCTACGGTGAAATTTCTACACAACCTATCTTGATCTCTAAGTCTTGTTGTGGCCATCTCTAATATTGTCGAAAACTCCCTCTTTCCTTGTGCTCAGTTGCTGCTATGTTATTCGCACTCCCTTCTGGAATGTGTGGCTCTGCTCGCTGCTACTACCAATATGGAACTGGAAATTCGAACTTTCGAGACGCAAAGTTCCCTGAGGAAAATTTTCCCTGTGTTGTGTGTGCTTTTCTCTTCCACCCGACACTGGTTCTACTTCTGCAACCTGCATCAAAACCCTCTGTGTCCAACCAGGAATCTACTCAACAAAAAACTGAGTTGTTGCAACTCCCTCTGCCTACTAGAATCACTGATCTAGGAGATTCGAACTTTTTTTGCCTCCTGCACTAACAAAAAAAAAAAAAAGATTCAAACTTCCCCAAGCAACTCGGCTTTCCTGGCAATGAATTGCGTTGCCTCAAGAATTTCGGCATGTTGCTCCTTCTGAGCAGTGAAATTCTTTCCTTCGCTTTTGAGCTTTCAATTGATCACTTACACTCTGATACCATGTGAAAATTCCACAAATTGGAATCCTATTGCAGCAATTGGTATTATTTCTTCAAACTTATAAATTAATTATTCAGTTAATTTCTACGAAAACATCGAAATAAACACACTGCAACCTTCATAAATAAAATCTGTGGAAATAAAATAACGTTGGAACTCAGAAATGCTAGCGTGCACACATAAAAAGAACACCATTTTTTTGGACAAAAGTCCCCAGAAAAACCCAATGCGGGAAAATTGGTGCAGCAGATCAGGGTTTTATTATTAAGTAGTTGCGAAAATTTGAGTACAATTTGGGTGCACAAACTGGGAATCCACTACAAGAGAAACTGGCCACAAAAATTAGTGAGACAAATTTTGTCTCACCCGACACTGATCCGACTCCAAATCTGGCACTAAATGGGTCCACGAAACCCCTGCGTCAAGCCTGCACAACCACTGATACGCTCTGCCTAGAACTGCAACTGATCAAGTCATATGCCCAATTCAGCCTATGAGAATGACTCGTTGGTCCCTTCCGGAAATCTTTCTGGTCTCTAGCAACTGAATTGACCCTCTATATGGCCAAAGCAAACGACTACCTCTGAAGTTTCTACGTTGCCTTTGTGCAACCTCACTGAGGAAATTCGGCCCTCCTGTAGTTGACTCTACGGATTTGGAAAATCACCTACGGACTCACTATCACTGCCCCTCACTCACTGCTTTGATCTCTAGCTCTCCGGCAGCTGACTACTGCTACTTTGGAAATCAATTTGCCAAGGAAATTGAATTTCTGGTGTTCTCAAGTGTATCCTCCAAGTTCCCGTCGACTTCCTCTTATAATCCATTGTTGGAGCTCCAACGGCCAAGATCAAAACTTAATCAATGGATAGGATCATCTTGGAATCAATCCGTGTGAGTTTTTAGATGATTCTCACCTTGAGTTAATCAATATTGATTAATTAACCAGTTTTCCTAAATTTAGACTTAGGAAACATTAAAAATTGGTTAATAATCTAATTAAGTCACTTCTAGGTGGAATTTCCAGAAACGATTTTTGTATTGGAAATATTGAGAGGGGGGGGGGGGGTGAATCAATATTTCTTTTCAATTATCATTTTTATCAGTTAAAAACATTTATATTTGGAACACAGAAATAGATAATAGGAATAGATGCTTTTATTAATATGATCTCTGCAATAAATCAAGTACAATTATATATATATATATATATATATGGTTTTAATCAGTTGCCAAGCACCAACTTGGATTCTTTGTGAGGCTCCAACCTCCAGAGCACCAACTCTGTCTTTTCAAGGCACCGACCTTGAATTTAGGAGGACCAACTCTCAAGACACCAATCCTTTCAGTTCTGAGGCACCAACCTCAAGGGCTCCAACCCTCTGCTGTAAACTGTCTGGATCTGTTTAGTTGTAATTCTTTGCTCCCAACCCTGTTGGACCTATGACATACTTTTGTCCTCCTGTTCCTTGCACTTCTACCAGAACTTTGGCTTCCTTTTTTTTCTTACAGTTCGCTAGCAACACTAAACTTTCCTTGTTCTCTGTTTTATATGCCTAATACGCCTGCCCTTTGGCTTCCTCTATTGGACACCTAATCCTATTTGGGTTGGTGTAAAATGTGAACAGCCATGAGAGTCCAAGAGACCTTGGGATGTGAAACCCAATGGTCACACGAATGTACTATAAATGTATATCATTTGTTAATAATAGATGTACTCTCCTGCTTATCTTTAATATTCTGCTGCTACCATGTGTGTGTTTAACATGGTATCATAGCAGGCGATCTCCCGCCCTACTCAATTGTGAGCCACTTGTTTTTGTGGTCCTTATGTGCATGCTTGTCCTGCAGCTTTGCCCATTTTACTGATATAGAAAAACTGACATCTTTCCCTCATACCTAGTTGCGCAGGTCTCAAATTAATTTTTTGTACTGTAACTCCTATCAGATTTGTCCCTCTGTTGTGCATCTTTTGCAGACTGAAACCTCTCTCTGCCTTGAGTGCATTACTGCATGTTGTATTCAACAATAATCTTACTGATGAAGGAGATGTATTGCTGCGTTGAGACATTGCTTTGCAAGATGGTGCGTTGGTAAATTCACTGTGTCTCCATTGGTAAACTCCTCTTACACGCCTCCTCACTACACTATCTTTGCCATATGCAGTCCCCTTTGTCGCTACCATACCATGCTCTTGAAAAGGAGACTCGGCTTTTCCTTTTGTTGAGGTCTCAGGCATAGAAGGTAGCAATTCGCTTTCAGGATCGACCATTGCAAGAGGCAAATCAATAGATTGTATGTAGAACAATTCATCAAATATATTTTCCTTCAAGGTTATATTCTCTGCTATTCCTTTGCCACTTCCACCAAAGGAAATGTTGTACACTTCTGCTTTTTCTTTCAGTGCCTTACTACCACCATAGGGTACATTCATGGAGGATTCTTTGATAGTTGTAATGCAATTGGGATTATTGGGCACAAAACCTGCTGGAAATAATCGCACAGGTCCAGGGCCAGAACTGTTCACTGATACAAGGTGACTGTATGATGCAACAAGCTCAGACAATTTTTGGTAACCAAGATGTTGAACATCAAGAAATTTTCCTGTACGCTCTTCAAATATTTGACGCAGAGTAGACATCAAGAAACCCTGTGAGAATTGACCAGTGAATACCATTTGATGTATATATTTCCTAAAGTCATCCGCCGAGGCTTTTAGCTTTAATCTTGGATCTGTTTCTGTCTTGGGTTTAGAATTTGGATTCGCCCAAAGAGTTGAAGGCCCGGGCTGCTCTGTTTATTGGGTTTAACAACAAGGAACACCACGTGGCAACACTTCTTTACTTCTTTGAGCACTGCAACATCCTTGCATTCATTCACAAGATCGATTATCTTTAGAAATCCCAGTCGCTGCTCATCCAGAATCTTTCCCGTTGCTTTCTCGAAATCTTTACGAATGCCTGATATATTGTATCCATATTCTCTGCTTTCACGAAGAGTTTCCCAGGACCTTTCCTCAGGAGAAGGCGCAGGTAGTGGTGACCGACCTCGCCAATCAAGAATATCAGGCTTTGCATATTGAATATGATATGGCGCATGTATATTGATATCACCACGACCCCAACTTGATTCATCAATGACAAGCTCTTCAATGCATGGAGTCCTAAATGCATTGAAGTTTGTGCGTTAAAATTCTGATAACAAAATTGTCATTGCTTATATATTGAGCAGTCCTACATATATGGGTTGTTGTGTTGAAGCTTTATTCCAACATTGTTTTTGAGTTATTTTGAAGATAACTGCAAACAAGTTGTATGATCGTTTGGTCCTTTTTCAGAGACATTGCTGCAAATTTTGACAATCTAGAGACTATTATCCAAACCACTCTATTAATTTCTATTTTTCTAGCTTACAAAAAGCAAAGCTACTTCAATACTCTTTTGTTGTAAGTGAAAATGGCTCTAATTGGTGATGTATTAGGTTTATTAAATACCTTGATACATTCCACTATAGATGAGATGGTAAACATCACCAAGGACAATCTTTTCAACATTAAAATATGTCTGCAAAATGCACAAGACAAGATTGAATTTTTGCAGCTTGAATCTCAGCTATAGCAAGCAGAATTACAACAATGGAGTCGTCATTCTGAACCTGTTTTTGTTCAGAACAATGAAACAGACTCCCATAAACAGCAAGTCAATAATGTTACAAATTCAGATCCAGTGCCCAATGAAGCAGCAAAGTCACATGCAGATGCAGAAGTTCAGTCTGCACTTCCCAAGCCCATCATCAGACCTTGGGAAGAGCTTGTCCACAACAAGCATAGAACTGGTCTTGGATATGAGAATGACGTGTCCTTTCATATTCTAGACTACTCAATGCCCATCCAATTTCAGAGTGTTGAATTCCTTCATGACAGTTCACATTCAACTGTTCCAGATTTTTCCCTTCCTCCACAGCGACAGCAACAGCGACAGATTGTGAAATTCCAACACTGTGACTGAGTTGGCCATATGAAATATCATTGTTTTGATCTTCATCCATGTAAGCACTGTCATAAAACCAATCATTCTTCAAACAGATGCTTCAGAAACAAACCTCCTGCAAGAACAAAGATTCATTTTGGATGGATCGCTTCTTGGCAATGGGCATCAACAGCTAAAAAGATATTTCAATCATATGTCCGAACTTGTTCTAGAGTATTGAACAGTCTTGCAGTTGATTTTTCTCCATCATCTCACCTTGTATCTGACAGGGGGAGAAATGATGATCATCTACAAGCTTCAACACCACATCAAGTGAGCTTGAGCCACAACCTGCCATACCAGATTCAGAGTTGTAACCAGAGACAAAGATGCCCCTGAGCATGCCTTCAGTCGGTGATACCTCTTCAAAGAATTGGGGACACTTCCTCTAGCAGAAGACTTCAACTTCTTGCCAGTTTCGGAAGAGTTCCAGGAATTGCATTAATCATTCCAGAGTTGTTGGTCATCCTTAAACCATCACAGGTTGAGACCTCCCTTTTTAGGTTGAGGTTCTCCCTTTTATGCGGGGTGAGACCTCCCTTTATTGGTTGAAGGTTTCCCTCTTCAAAACATCAGGAGCACTTCCTCTAGCAGAAGACCTGAGCTTCATGCCAGACTTGGAAGAGTTCTGGGAACTGCACTAAGCATTCCAGTGTTGGTGGTCATCCTTAAACCATCTCCCTTTATACCAACATTTCAGATCATTCAACCTAGTGCTACCATGCATTTTTGCACGTTTTGTATTACAGCTCTCTTCTTGGACTCATACATAACCCTTCGGATTAAGGGGGGGAATGTTGGACACCTAATCCTCTATGGGTTGGTGTAGAATGTGAACAGCCATGAGAGTCCAAGAGACCTTGGGATGTGGAACCCAATGGTCACACGAATGTACTATAAATGTATATCATTTGTTAATAATAGATGTACTCTCTTGCTTATCTTTAATATTCTGCTGCTACCATGTGTGTGTTTAACATCCTCCTTGCTCGCTTGAGCTTCGGCTTCCTCAACGCTCACTTGATATTTCAGCTTCCTTTGTGCTCACTCTTCGGCTTCCTCTGTCTCTTCGAATCCATCAATACTCACAGGACACATTAATGTGGAAGAGAGGCCGAATTACAATAATGTTGCATATTAAAGAAAATATCAGAGAGGCCCCCTTTTTTTAATATTCATACAATATACATTAATAATCCCGCAATCGCAATCGCAACCTAGCCGATGCCCCATTAACATAGTTAGAAATATATAATGGGTGGTCCCACCAGCCATGTCACTATCTCAATTGCAATCGCAAGTTTCTGGAGGTCTTTTATACATCGTGCCTATAACATCGCCGATGGTCGATTTCCGATTGCCCCTACTGGATGCGATATGATTATAAACTGTTTTTAATAATTTCATCGGGTCCGTGTATATATATATATATCGCAATCGCAGTTTATAGTGTGCCATTCCTTTATAACTTGTGATGCATAACCTCCGATACGGCGGACACGATATAGCATTAGGGCGTATTACAATGGTGATGACGTAACCCGCTCGGACACAGTTCCCGAGGTTTAACTTTATCGGGTTCATTCTCCACCGTAGATTTCAACCCCCAAAATCCGACGGTCTATAGCGATTTTGGGTGGACTACTTGCACGAGAGTTACCCGCCCGAAATGAGTGGTTTTTCTCTCTCCTCTAGTTGCTACGTGTCAACCATTGAATGGAATCGGGCACTCTCCTCTAAATACCACTTACCATTTTGCATCCGCCTGAAATCCTGCTTATAGCTTTAAATCCGTCCTTCGTCTTGGTTAACGCCCCGAATTGATTCGCTTCCGATGACCATAGATCTTCTACCATTGATGGCTCCATGGCTCTCCTCCGGATTCCTTTTCCGCTAGAACGAAAAACTCATCTCCGTCGTTCATCTCTTAACGCCATCCAATACAACTCCACGGCTGACAACTTCCAATATTCTCTACTCTGATATGTTCCTCTTTGCTTCCAATGACCTCTTCCTCTTACGCTTTGGCTTCATGATGGCTTCTGATAACCTGTTTCCGATGAACTCTTTCGATATGCTTCTCTTGATAGCTCCTGTGACTTCCGATATTCTCTGCTTTGATATTCTGCAATACTCCTCTGATGCGTTCCTCTTTTGATGGCTTTTCTCCTTGACTTCTTGCTCCTATTTCTTCATGGATCCGCTCTGCTTAGCTTCACATCATTGTTTACTCATCCAGAATATTGCCATATTGACATCAATGACAATCTAGGTCAACAATCTCCCCCTTTGTCAGTGGCAAAGGAGTGCACAAGGACTCCCGTTGTCGAATTGCTCCCCCTGTCCTGCAACATCTTTATGAATCAACTTAAGTGATGCTAAAGAGATAACTCCCAACTTTTGACGAAGATGTTCAAATGCTTCTCGAGGAAGAGGTTTTGTGAAAATATCAGCGATCTACTCCTTAGTATTGATATATTCCAAAATGATGTTTTGTTCAGCTACTTGTTCATGAAGGAAATGATACTTGATTGGTATATGTTTGGTCTTTGAGTGCATCACTAGATTTTTGTTGAGGTTGATCGCACTTGTGTTATCACAATAGATGGTAATTGGTTGATTTGTACCTATGTTGACATCTTTTAGAGCTTCCTTCATCCATAGTATTTGAGTACAACAATCTGTGGCAACTATATACTCGGCTTCAGCTGTAGATAGTGATATGGATGTCTGTTTTTTGCTGAGCCAAGATACTAAACAGTCTCCCAGGAAGAATGCATTTCCACTAGTACTTTTCCAATCATCGACACTTCCGACCCAATCAGTGTCAGTGTATGCAGTCAAAGTAAGAGTTGAGCTCTTAGGGTACCAGAGATCGAAATCAGGAGTTCCTTTCAGGTATCTGAGAATTCATTTTACAGCCAACAAATGGGATTGTTTAGGAGATGATTGAAATCTTCCCACCATTCCTACTGCTTGCATAATTTCGGGTCTCGTAGCAGTTAAGTACAGAAGGGCTCCAATTATTGACCTGTAACAAGTTGCATCTACCGGAGGGGAGTCATCATTTTTGCTCAATTTGCAACTTGTGGTCATAGGTGTGCTCATGGGTGCACAGTCTTCCATTCCATATCTTTTAAGCATGTCTTTAAGATATTTGGCTTGAGATATAAACATGCCTGTCGTGGTTTGAGATACTTGTAGTCCAAGGAAGTGAGATAACTCTCCTATCGTTGACATGTCAAACTCTTTTGACATATTTTGAGAAAACTCATGGCTCATCTCATCATTATTACTAGCAAAAATCAGATCATCAACATAAACAAGTGTGACTAGTAACTTATCCTCATCCATCTTTATGTAGAGATTACTTCCTGCCACCCCCTTCTTGAAGCCTTGTTGTTGTAGATAGTGATCCAATCTTGTGTACCAAGCTCTAAGAGCTTGTTTCAACCCATATAATGCCTTTTTCAACTTACAAACAAAGTCTTTTTCTTCTGTTAGATTAAACCCTTCTGGTTGCTCCATGTAGACTTCTTCCTTGAGTTCCCCCTTCAGAAACGTTGATTGTACATCCAGTTGATAGATTTTGAATCCTTCTGAGCAAGCAATGCCAAGAACATCCTGATAGCATCCACACGAGCTACTGGTGCAAATGTTTCTTCAAAGTCAATTCCTTCAATTTGTGAATAGCCTTTACAAACAAGCCTTGCCTTGTTTCTAATGATTTGTCCATCTTCATTCATTTTGTTGTTAAACACCCACTTAGTTCCTATTATGTTTTTGTCCTTTGGACGAGGTACCAGCGTCCATGTCTCATTCTTCTCGTTTTGAGACATTTCTTCTTCCATGGCTTTTACCCAATGAGGATCCTTACTCGCTTGATTAAATGTTTCGGGTTTTATCATGGATAGAAGAGAAATATCATTTTTCTTTGGTGCATTTGTCATTCTTTTTCGGGTTTGCATCCCTTCATCTATATTACCAATAATCTGTTCTTCTGGGTGATATTTTTGGAGAAGTTTCATCTTTGAAGGAGTTTGAGATGGTTCTTTTTCGTTGGGTATTTCTTGTTTTTTTTCTTCTTCTTCAGGTTCTTCTTCTTCAATGAGAGGATCAACTTCATGTTCTTCAATTTCTTTCTCTGGAAGGTCTTCATCAATCTTCACATCAATGCTTTCCACTATTTTCCATAGTCGGTTATTGTAGCACTTGTAGGCTTTGCTCTGTGTAGAATATCCAAGGAAGATCCCTTCGTCAACCCGAGAATCAAACTTTCCTGGTGAGCCATCATTGATTTTTATGAAGCACTTGCTTCCAAAAATCTTGAAGTATTTTACTAAAGCAGGTCTTCCTTTCCATAATTCATGAGGAGTCTTTTCATTATTTGCTCTTAATTGGGTTCGATTCAAGGTATAGACAGCTATCCCGACTGCTTCTCTCCAGAATTTTGGCTGCAAGTCAGCTGCTATTAACATTGTTCTTTCCATTTCTTGAACTGTTCGGTTTCTTCTTTCAACTACCCCATTTTTCTTGGGTGTTCTGGTAGCAGAGAGTTCTCTTTTAATTCCATGTATTTTACAGAATTCATTAAATTCTTTTGATGTGAATTCTCCCCCTCTATCTGTTCTGAGGCACTTAATCTTTGAGTCCTTTTCATTTTCTACAAGAGCTTTAAGATTCTTAAAACACTCAAATGCTTTAGATTTATATTTTATAAAATATATCCACATCATTCTAGTATAGTCATCAACAAATAAAGCAAAGTACCTTTCTCCTTGGAGTGTCGGAGTTCTAGTTGGTCCACATAAATCAACATGGATGATCTCCAAAGGCTTTGATGTAGAAAACTCCTTGGTCTTGTGGCTGGTTCTGGTTTGCTTTCCATGTTGACATGGACCACATATTCCTTGATTTGGTTTGAATAACTTTGGAATGTCTCGTATTGCTTTAATCTTGCTGATATTGATCAAGTTATTGAAGCTTGTATGTCCAAGTCGCTTGTGCCACAACCAACTTTCATCTGTTTGACTTAAGTAGCATTTATCTTCTTGAATCTTGTTCAGAATGTAGATGTTGTCTGGTGTTCTAACCCCTTTCGCCACAAGTTCCCCTGAGGAAGAGTTCCTTATTTCACAGTCTTTGGTGCTAAAGACAACATTATGTCCTTGATCACAGATTTGGCTAACACTCAGGAGGTTGTGTTTGAGCCCGTTTACTAGCAAAGCATTTTGAGATTTTCCTTTTCCATTAATAAGAGTAACAATTCCTTTTCCAACAATTTTGGCAGATCCACTTCCAAAGGATACATTTCCTTCCTTTTTGTTCAATGAGACAAACTTCCTTTTGTCCCCTGTCATGTGTCTAGAGCACCCACTATCCACAAACCAATGATTTTCATTATTTTGAGCACATAAAGCTAGGCCACATTTATCCGTGTTGGGATTCTCACTTCTTGCTTTTCCTCTTTTGAGTGGGCAATTTTGTTCATTGTGTCCATTATTATTACATAATGAGCAAATCAGATCAAATTTGGCCAAGGGATCAAAAGAATTGTAGGTCTTGATTTTTCCTTGCCCTTTGGGGCCATATGGTTTGTTTATTTGATCCTTCAGTTTTGGTGTGTCATTCTTACGAGCCATGCAATGTCTAGCTTGATGACCAAAATTTTTACAATGGAAACAATGCCCAAAAAAGATAGTTTTGTACCTGTTGTAATAGCCATGATTTGAATCAACATTCTTCCTTGGAGTTACTCCCACTTCATTCTTTGGATTTGAGATGGGCCTTTGATGAAATATTGTTTTGTATCTGTTGTAACATCCATGATTCGAATCAACATTCTTCCTTGGAGTTACTCTCTCTTCATTCTTTGGATCTAGGATGAGCCTTTGATGAAATAATCTTTCTTCTTTTGGGTTGCTGGAAAGTACGTCGGCATAGCTTTTTGCATTATTCTTAGTACTTGATGATTCTCCTTTAAAACCTATTCCAGATTTGTCATGTTGAGGTTTTTGATTATTTAAAATAGTGTCAAGTATTTGAGAGCTTTTTCAACCCTTTTTAACTTGCTCCAATTCCTTCCTCATAGATACTATTTCGGCTTCACATTCTTTGCAAGCTTCTTCTTTTTCTTTTAGCTTATTTTTCAAGAGATCTTCCCTTCTTTTTGTTTCCTCGTTTTCTACCTTGAGAGAAATGATTTTATTCCATAATTTCTCATTTTCTTCAATGGCACTTATTAATAATTCATCTACATTTCCATCTAGCCCTGAGTCATCATCATTTGTGAATGCCATGAATAATACTTCTTGGCTTCCAGCATGGTCATTTTCTTCATCTGATTCTTCATTACCTTATTTGCGGTGAGGGAACTAGTTAGTTGATTTCTTTTTGATGACTACAAATTCATCTTCATCAGACTCATCTTGCTTAGAGAGGAAATTCTTCTTATTGAACCCTTTCTTTTTTAATACCATCCTTTTAGAATTTTCTTCATCATCACTATCATGCTTATGAGGACATTTTGCAGCATAATGACCTATTTTTCCACATTTGAAACAAATAAGAGGGTATTTACCTTTTATCTTAGATCCTTTCTTTAGCCTTCATACAAATTGCGCCAATTCAGATTCAACATCAGAGTCACCACTATTGACATTCATTTCTTTCCCCTTTTTTTATTTTGAGGCCTTGAATGTTGCATCTTTGGAACTTGGGCAACCTTTTCTCATCTCATAGGCTATGAGGATTCCATGGAGTTCATCCATCTTGAGAGTATCTAGATCCTTCATTTCTTCTATGGAACTTACTTTGGAATCAAATATGTCTGGGAGAGATCTTAAAACCTTTTGAACAATGGTGCTTTCTTCAATGTTTTCTTCCAATCCTTTAAGAGAGTTGACCACTTCAGCGACTCAAAGAAAGTATGATGCAATATCTTCTTCATCATCCATTTTCAGACTTTCAAATTGCCTTCTATGAGTTTGAAGCTTTGCCTTCTTGACTTTGGAGTCCCCGTCGTATAAGCTAATTAGCTTATCCCATACTCCTTTGGCAGAGTTACAATTCATGACTTTTGTAAATTCAGAATCAATGATTCCACTAGTGATGGAGTTTAAGGCTTTTGCATTTGCAACGTAGACTTTCCTCTCGTCTTGATCTGTTGGAAGAGTGGAAGGAGCTATGTACTCATTTAAGACCGAATGCCAAACTTCAGGTCCAAGGGACATTAAGTAGTAGGACATTCTCTTTTTCTTGTAGAAATTTCCCACCTGTAGATCACCTGATAATGCAATAGACTAAAGCAAAATACTTGATCTACTTCTACAACCAATTTAGCGGAAGCTTAATCGAACATGAGCAACATCAATAAGAACACATATAACTGATAAGAAGGAATCAATCACACATAACATAGAAGATATAACCCGGGGAAAGCCTCAGCCTAAAACCCCAACTCTGTATTATCATACAAGTGGAAATATAGCCAGTATTACAAAAAGAATCAGCTCAAAAGCTATCCTGCTCTCTCTGCAATACCTCTGCTGCTCATAGACAGTCAAAGGCCTCTATCTAACCTTTGGTCTGCCCTCCAAGCCTCCTATTTCTTTGCGCAATTTTGATTGGGGTCTGGTGCAACCACTTGTGTGAATTGGCCTCTTCACACACTCACTAACCTCTGATCCAACTACGCAGCCCTGAAGGAGATAAATCCTCATCCATGGATGAGCTTCCTTTATAGGAAAAATTTCATCCAACTGATAGTACATTGTCCCTTCTTTGATCTCAACTTGGTCTCTGTCTGAACTGACATGCATGAGTTATCCATGAGTGAATACTCAGTTATCTGAAATACAATAGTTACATGCATGCAAGCATTAACTAACTAAACTCTCATTAATTTAACAAATTGTTAAATTAATCTAACTAGACTTGACTCAATTAACTGTGCCAACTAATTACTATTCAAATTAGTACTCATCCTTATCTCTTTAACTGATGGATAAATTCCTCAATTAATAGATAAACTATTGCATGTCCTCACATAGACTTCATGTTTGATTTTTCACAACTAATTAACTCATGGAGAATTAATTTATATATTTTTAAATAGCTTTTAAGTTCAAATTCGAATTTTACTTCCTATTTTTAGTCCAGGGACTGATTAAAATAGGAATCCATCCCGAACTGCTAAAAATAGAATGATATTTTTAACGCTTCCATTTTTTATTCCCTATTGCTCAATCCATCACTGGTACCCAAATTGTTATTTTTAGCACTTCTATTTTTAGCATTTCTTGTTGCCATTTTCAACATTTCCATAAACCAAAATTTGTGCCATCGAATAGAAGAGGTCTTCCTGACACTTCTTGATTTCTCATCATGACTAAGAATCCTTCTTCAAGCTGTTAGGCTGATATGAAGAAGCTCGCTCTGATACCAATTGTTGGAAATACTGAGGGGGGGGTGAATCAGTATTTCTTTTCAATTATCATTTTTATCAGTTAAAAACATTTATATTTGGAACACAGAAATAGATAACAGGAATAGATGCTTATATATATATATGGTTTCAATCAGTTGCCAAGCACCAACTTGGACTCTTTGTGAAGCTCCAACCTCCAAAGCACCAACTCTGTCTTGTCAAGCCACCAACCTCGAATTTAGGAGGACAAACTCCCAGGACATCAGTCCTTTCAGATCTGAGGCACCAACCTCAAGGGCTCCAATCCTCTGTTGTAAACTGTCTGGATCTGTTTGGTTGTAATTCTCTGCTCCCAACCCTGCTGGACCTGTGACTTACTTCTGTCCTCCTGTTCCTTCCACTTCTACCAGAACTTCGGCTTCCTTTTTTTTCTTACAGTTCGCGAGTAACACTAAACTTTCTTTGTTCTCTATTTTATATGCCTGATACGCCTAACCTTTGGTTTCCTCCTTGCTTGCTTGAGCTTCGTCTTCCTCAATGCTCGCTTGATCTTTCAGCATCCTCTGCTTTCACTCTTCGGCTTCCTCTATCTCTTCGAATCCATCAATACTCACAGGACACGTTAATGTGGAAGAGAGGCCGAATTACAATAATGTTGCATATTAAATAAAATATCAGAGAGGCCCCCCTTTTTTTAATATTCATACAATATACATTAATAATCCCGCAATCGCAATTGCAACCTAGCCGATGCCCCATTAACATAGTTAGAAATATATAATGGGTGGTCCCACCAGCCACGTCACTATCTCAATCGCAATCGCAAGTTTTTGGAGGTCTTTTATACGTCATGCCTATAACATCGTTGATGGCCGATTACCGATTGCCCCTACTGGATGCGATATGATTATAAACTATTTTTAATAATTCTGTCGGGTCCGTATATATATATCGTAATCACAGTTTATAGTGTGCCATTCCTTTATAACTTGCGATGCATAACCTCCAATACGGCAGACGCAATATAGCATTAGGGCGTATTACAATGGTGATGACGTAACTCGCTTGGACACAGTTCCCGAGGTTTAACTTTATTGGGTTCATTCTCCACCGTAGATTTCTACCCCCAAAATCCGACAGTCTACAGCGATTTCAAGTGGACTACTTGCACGAGAGTTACCCGCCCAAAATGAGCGATTTTTCTCTCTCCTCTAGTTGCTACGTGTCAACCATTGAATGGAATCTGGCGCTCTCCTCTAAATACCACATACCATTTTGCATCCGCCCGAAATCCTGCTTATAGCTTTAAATCCGTCCTTCGTCTTGGTTAACGCCTCGAATTGATTCGCTTCCGATGACCGTAGATCTTCTACCATCGACGGCTCCACAACTCTCCTCCGGATTCCTTTTCCGCTAGAACGAAAAACTCATCTCCGCCGTTCATCTCTTAACGCCATCCAATACGACTCCACGGCTAACAACTTCCAATATTCTCTACTCTGGTATGTTCCTCTTTGCTTCCAATGACCTCTTCCTCTTACGCTTTGGCTTCATGATGGCTTTTGATAACCTGTTTCCGATGAACTCTTCTGATATGCTTCTCTTGATAGCTCCCGTGACTTCCGATATTCTCTGCTCTGATATTCTGCAATACTCCTCTAATGCGTTCCTCTTTTGATGGCTTTGCTCCTTGGCTTCTTGCTCCTGTTTCTTCATGGATCTGCTCTGCTTGGCTTCACATCATTGTTTACTCATCCATAATATGCTACAAAAACTAACAATTGCAAGCAACCATGTTTGAATACTAATGATGAAGTCGATAAAGAAGAAAGGTCAAGCAAGTATCATCTCCAAGAAAAATCATCTCAATGCTCAAGAAAAGTGACATCAAATCAAGCCTTTTTAAACATTTGTACCACACGTGGGGCATGACATCATTCTCTTTTTGGTTGTTGGATGGAATAAAAGGAAATGATCAAAATAAAGTTGGAACATTGAAGTATAATGGTGCAAGTTTCAACTCAAAATCACTCAAAGGAGAGGTCAAAGTGCTCCAAACCAACCTAGCCATTAGCATTCCAAGGGAAGAAAGGGAGATCGAGTCCTCCAAGCAAGCAAAATAAGCATCTCCAAGCTAGACAGGAAGAAATGAAGTAAACCCCCAATGGCTAAATCAAGCAAAGTAATATCAAGTCAAAGGTTAAAGCCAAGCATTTTCTCTCAAGGTAGTCGTTGGGAAGATTGAGGACCAAGGAAGGAGGTTGAGCCCTCCTTACACAAGAATAAGCCTTTTTTCAAGCAACTTATGCATGAAGGAGAGCCCCGAATGGCCATTTCAATATTTTCAAGTCAGATTCAAGCCATTTTTGCAAGCGAGACATCCATGCAATCACTTGTGAAACGTTTGGCCATTTAAAGTCAAAACAACCCCTCTTGGCCACATCGATGTTAGCATTTTGCCTCCATCTAGGGCTTACTCAATATAAATTTGAAAAAAAAAAATTTCTAACTTAGACTCCAAGCATTTTCTCAATGTCAAGTTACTTATTTTGTGGGAGACCGAGGAAATTTTGAAGAGCCTCATCTATAAATATAGGCCTTCTCCTCCTTGGAAAATCATTGTGAACTTATTGAGCTATCTAATCAAATGTGAAAATTTTCATGAGACAAAAGGGTTTACATGTGAATTCTCTTCTCTTGCTTGGTTGATCTAAAATATTCAAAGACAATTTGTGGAGCATCTCAAAGTTACTACAAGGCTAAGGAAATCGATTCAAGAAGGCTTGAAAGAGGAAGGTCTAGGGTCTATCTCACATCATTCTCTTAATTCATACAAGATATTGTTGTTCTCTTTTGGAACATGTTTTGCACTCCCCTTGAGAGTAACCTTATCTTGTATAATTGTTGATTTCTTGGTTGCAGGATTCATTCCATAGGAATATCTTCTAGTAGGATTTTGGTTCAATTTCTTGTCTTGTTTTGATTCTAGGGTTGTATCCTTGGTGTTCCACCTAATATTGAAACCTTAAGCATTTTGATACCAAATCTAAAAGTATACATAATTCCCTATACTTGACTCTTGTAGAAAAGGGATCGTACCCTTATTACAACAATTTGCAATCAAACTCTTTTCAAATATCTTTCAAAATTTATAGTAATTTTTTGTAAATTTGTATGTAGCATTAAATATAAAAAACCTTAAAAAAATATATATTCCAAAAATTCCAAAAAGAATCATGTAAGAAGATACAAAAACATATTCCAATAGTGACTAGCCATGGTTTATTTTGTATTAATTGATTACTTTCATTAGATAAACCACCATAAATTGCACTTTTGGGAAGCCCTAAGGTTGTACAAACCCCTTTGTTTTGTTTTACATTGTTGTGCTAACATCATTTCCAAGTGTTTTAAGACTTACTATAGGTTTTGTAAATTATTTATAGCAATTAGAGGCAAACCCTTGCCTTGGAATACATGAAACTCAAGCACAATCTTGTTGTATCATGTATAGTTGATCTAAAGAGATTTTCATTTGACTATTCATTTCTCTTAGATCATACATTGGTTGACCAAAACAATTTGTAGGTCTAATCACTCATTTGGGCTAAGTCAATTTTCAGGCCTCACAGTTAAGGGCCATTTTTTGAGTAATTAACTTGAAAATTGAATATATTTTCAACTACTCATCCAAATTTGGTACTCTTACGCTTATTGGAAAGGATTTTCATAGTACTAACACGTGTAACCAAGTCCCTTGAGTTTTAGGTCCACCAAGTACTAGTTTTGAGCCCTTGAAGTGGTCATCTACTTGTTGTCCTGGTGCAATCTTTAAAATTACACAAATTATAGCTTTGAAAAGCAAGCCTATCTCCTTCTTACAACCACGTAAAATAGGCATAACATTTCCAAATCATTTCCTATTGTGGTAAGAAGTCTCTATATTCAATTTGTTGTCCTTTTCAACCTTATCTTATTGATCCATTGAGTATTTTCTTTGTTGGTATGCAATATAATTCTGTTGTTACATCATTTACTAGATAATATTTTGTTATTTAATTAACTCCTACCTCTTCCATATACCTGTACTTAGGCACTAGTCTACTTATACTTTTGGTTGAATGTGTATTTGTAGGGATATCACCCATGGTGTTTCATAAGAGTTAACCTAGAGCTAGAGGAATACGTTGAGATGATAATGGGTGTGTTCCTAATAATTATTAGCATTTAGCAGGCTTGGTTGAATGTTGTCAGCCCTGTTAGTTTGAGCAGTAATCGTTGGCACTTGGTGTATATTCAAGAATTGCCCCATCTAGAATACCCATGTTATAGGATCTCTCCCATCAAAATTCCTCATATCGACCTTTGGAATTAAGTAGTTCCTTGGTCCTAGTTTGAACCCTCAATGATCTAAATCTTGGAGTGATCAATAATGATGATTCTAGGATTCGTTTGTTGTGTTAGCCAAATGTGTTAAAAGCTTCTCCATATATGATTGGGGTTCATTGATTTTGTTCTTATTTTCATGATTTCCTTAGGTCACAATATCATTTTTAGGGAACCTCACATCGAGGGTATGCAAAAGCATATCTTTCATGAAATTTGTAATTATTCCATTGTTTGATCCATCACCTTTTCCATTTTATCTTCATCTTCCATTAATGATCTATCAAATTTTCCATTTTATCTTCAATTTCCCATTTTAAATCTTTCTTTCAAATGTGTTAAATCAACCATTCTCAAGACATTATTACTCATGTCATTATTAATTCCTCAATTGGGATCTTTGGTGTCCTAAGTATTCACATTCTTTAGGAGTCATGGATGAGTTCTTTGGAATTTTAGTAGGTGTAGAGTTTTTTCCAATGTCTCTCGCCATGTGAGCCAAAAATAATATTTACTTAAAGTTATCCTCTATTTTCTCTTTAGCACACCTTTTGAAGCCCCTTGAACAAATCTTCCAATAATAAAAAGGCAAGTCCAATCTAACATGCCTTTTTAAAACCATGATTTGGAGAGAATTGTGTAGGCCAAGCTTGCACCCTATATAGCTGTAAAAAAATTTAACCTCCGAGTTTGACATTTTGGTCCATGGGAGCTTGAGATGTCTTCTCTACAATGCCACTTGCTTGACTAAATTTAAATTTGCCAAGAAAAATTTATGGTAACTTCTCCAATACTTGCTAATTTTGGCTCTTTCAATGAAGCAAACTTGTACGCACTTCTTTGTGTCCAATTTTTTAAAACTACTAAAATTTTGGCCTAAAATACTATGTTCCATACTCTATTTAACAGAGCTAGTGGCACTTAATTTGGATCTTCCAAGGATCAAATATCATTGTTTTATCCAAAACTCCTGTATGAAACTAGTTTTAAAAATAATAAAAAAATGTAACTTTTATAGCATGTAACTTGAAAATTATAGTGAACCAGAGTCTAAACGTTTTATTATAAGTGCTTCACTATGTCTTCTTAGGTTCCCAAAATTTTCACTATTTAAAATTCTCACAAAAAAAATATCTTGCATAACCATTGAACTTAGTAATGTCGGAGGGAAGCTTGGTGGATATGTGGTTGATCAAGTAGGATCATGCTGGATAGGATCATCAATATTTAGATTAGCCATATATGGGAGGCTTTGATTTTGGTTAGCTCCAATGATTGTGGAATAATTGATGAGGTAGCTAAAATAACATTTGGTGTGGATGGGATCACCAAGGATCATCAATAATTAGATTAGCCATATATGGGAGGCTTTGATTTTGGTTAGCTCCAATGATTATGGAATAATTGATGAGGTAGCTAAAATAGCATTTGGTATGGATGGAATCACCGAGGACAATCTTGATGTGGATGGACATGAACGAGGACTAGAAGGCAACCTAACACAATGTGCAAAAGAACGAAAAGAATAGAAACCTCAGTAGAAAATGGGTGGAGGCCTTGAATCTTAAAGAACTCTCAGGGAACCTAGCGTTCACCACATTTCCTATCTATTAAATCTGTATAAATGGTGAAGTGATAGGTCAAAAGACCAATGTAATGCAAAACAATATACTCCAAGGAAAATGTGTCAAGAGTGAAATTGTGTGTCAAGTGGTGCAAAAAATGTGTTCTAAGTGTGTTTGAATAAAGCACAAAAATGTAAAGCTTTGATGTAAACGATAATATTGAGTTGGACATATGAAAGTCGATGATTATTTCCATTATTTATTAACAACATATTTGTTATTATTATATTGTTAAATAATATTATATAGAGTTTGAGTGGGCCTAATGGTTAAGAGTTGTTGGATATTGGATAAACCAACACTCCTCATGTGTTTCGCAACATGGACTCACCACCTCTCATGGATCCTTATATTTGGTGATGTGATCATTGGCTAACACCTATGGGTTTTGGTCTAATAGCAATCGTGATTCCCAACAAGTAGTATCAAAGTGTAGGTCACGAGTTCGATACACACTCGGCTCACCTTGGGGGGGAGATTGTTGGACATTGGATAAACCAACGCTCCCCGTGTGTTTCGCGACTTGGACTAACCGTCTCTCATGGATCCTTATCTCTGGCGATGTGATTGTTGACTAACACTTGCGGGTTTTGGTCTAATGACAATCATGATCCCAACAAGAGCATGTGTTTCCTCCTAGGAGGTCATATACAGTGTTTATATACTAGTTAATTTATATTAATAATAAGAAATAATAATCTATTTTAAGGTCACCAGGAATGATTTGACTACTAAAGTATACAAGAATGTACATAGGGTTAGGTATGCTACTTTGCTCTAGATTTGAACTTGTAACCTATTACAAGGAAGTGCGTGTTTTTAATTCCTATCAAAATTTCACTTCAATACTAGCTTTTTTTACATTCACATCACTATTTTAGTGCGCACTTTTTGACATTCTTATCATTATTTCTTATTATAAATAAATTCAATCACATTGTATCTATCACCTTTGCTATACTAAGAAGGTGGAAGATGAAAAACACTTTCCCTTAGATTGCGCTCTCATTTCCACAACATTTGTCACACTTCCAATCTTCTTGTAATTATAGTGATCTTGGAGTGCTTATTTCCCTTCTTTTCTATCATACAAATAAAAGTTTAAAGAGTCACAATTAATTTCTTACTTAAGGTCTCATAAACAGCATTGATCTTAGTGGAGAGTAGTAGACATTTATATAATAATAAAATAAGATCAACTTTTTTCTCTTTAATATTTTATTAATTATATTATATTATAAATTTGTTATATTTTACTTTGTAATTTATTATATTATATTAAAAAAAAAAATTCACTAAAATTTTATTATATTATAATATTATGATTATATTATAAATTATTACCAATCTAGATTCATCTTAACTCTAGATCTACCTAGGGTTGAGTGTGATCAAATATCTTTTTACTTTAAAAGAGATTTGCATTTCTGGTTTAATTATTAATTTTATGTTTTTTATTTTATTTTGACCCAGTGAAAATGTTAAACAATACATTACAACATCTCTACAATATTGGTTTAGAGATATTTTCATTTTTTTTTCATTTTGTTTACCCAATCAAAATGTTAAACATGACATTACAACATCTTTATTATATTGAACGCTTAAATACAATTATTATCATTAGTATATATTATTTCTTCTATTTTTATATTAATAATTATTTATTTTCTAATATTTAGTATAAAAATTTAAACTATTCATTATTATTTTTTATTTTTATTTTATAACTTGAAATTAATTTAATTTATATAGCGAAATAATGTGATGTGCATAGTTTTGATATGGTAAATAATAATAAAAATAAAAATTATTCTAATAATGAATTTTTTTATAAAAATTATAATATAATTAGTAAAAATAAGTATAATTAAATAGAAAAACAATGTGAAAATTATATATGCCATGGATATATGGACCACATACTAAGATTAAAGACTTTCATTATAATATTGTGATTATATTATAAATTATTATTATATTTTTATATTATTAGTAATTTTTTATTTTTTAATATTTATTATTTATGTATAAGAATTTAAATTTCTTTTTCTTATTTTTTACTTTATTTTGTAATTTGATATTATTCTAGTTTATATATTCATGTAATGCGGTATACATAGTTTTGATGTAATATATATAGTTAATTAGTTTTATTAGTTTATGACTTTTTTAGTAGGTATTTTTTTGAGAAAAAATGCTCCAACGATGGAAATGGATGGAAATGAATCAAAGTTGTTTTAAAAAAATTATAATATAGGTGGTAAAAGTGGGTATAATCATATGGAAAACATTGCAAAAGTTGTGACCTTGACAAGCCGCGGTGTGTGATGGATATTTTTCACAATAGGTTTAGAATTTGAACAAAAATTTGCATGTTCTTTATAGAAAAAAATTGGGATAATTATGCAAGCAGACAAAACCAGATAAATTAAGGTTTCATGCACAACAATAAGTTTTAGGTGGTTGCTAAAGAAACGACAAGTTAAAAGAGAGAGCTTACTAACTCATCAATGCATAAACTAATATACAATCAAGGGTGAGATCTGGGATCATACTCTCTAGTGGAATAGGTAATTTACCATGAATAATTTTGTTAGTGTTGTAATTACCTAAATTATTTAACATGTAAAATAATAATAATAAACTAGTTATCAAATAAAACAAGTAAAACATTAAAAATAAGATATTAGAAATAAAAAGTCAAAATAAAGAAAGAATTAAAAAGGACAAATGAATCCAAGAGATGAGTTATTTATGATGAATGGATTCTAAATAAGAATGTGAAGAATAAACAAGTCGTCTCAAAGTAAAAATATCATTTGAAGTTATATTTTTTATTTAGATAGGTTGTTTTTCCTTTTAATAAAAGAATAGAGTAACTAGGCCATTTCGTAATTGCATGACAAGAATTGATTTAGATCACTACCATTATATGTCTATTTATCTACATACGCCTTTTTAATAGACAATAGCTAAGTTTAGAATTTGAACAAAAATTTGCATGTTCTTTATAGAAAAAAATTGGGATAATTATGCAAGTAGACAAAACCAAATAAATTAAGGTTTTAAGGGCAACAATAAGTTTTTGGTGGTTGCTAAAGAAATGACAAGTTAAAGAGAGAGCTTACTAACTCATCAATGCATAAACTAATATACAATCAAGGGTGAGATTTGGGATCATACTCTCCAGTGGAATAGCTAATTTACCATTATATCTCTATTTATCTACATACACCTTTTTAATAGACAATAGCTAAGTTTAGAATTTGAACAAAAATTTGCATGTTCTTTATAGAAAAAAATTGGGATAATTATGCAAGTAGACAAAACCAAATAAATTAAGGTTTTAAGCACAACAATAAGTTTTTGGTGGTTGCTAAAGAAATGACAAGTTAAAGAGAGAGCTTACTAACTCATCAATGCATAAACTAATATACAATCAAGGGTGAGATTTGGGATCATACTCTCCAATGAAATAGCTAATTTACCATGAATAATTTTGTTAGTGTTATAATTACCTAAATTATTTAACATGTAAAATAATAATAATAAACTAGTTATCAAATAAAACAGGGAAAACATTAAAAATAAGATATTAGAAAAAAAAGTCAAAATAAAGAAAAAATTAAAAATGACAAATGAATCAAAGAGATGAGTTATTTATGATGAATGGATTCTAAATAATAATGTGAAGAATAGAAAAGTCCTCTCAAAGTAAAAATATCATTTGAAGTTTTGTTCTTTATTTAGATAGGTTGTTTTTTCTTTTAATAAAAGAATAGAATAACTAGGCCATTTCTTAGTTGCATGACAAGAATTGATTCAGATCACTACCATTATATCTCTATTTATCTACATACACCTTTTTAATAGACAGCTATTTTTTTTATCAATAATAAAAATGAAAAAATAAATATTTGATTCAAATATATTGCTTCTCTTTAAAAATATTAACTGTAAATAGAGCAGATGCATTTTCCGTTTATGGATTAAATTATCCTAATGCGAAAACTTTGAATGACAAACATTTGGTATCAATTTTCACATTGCAGTACTGCCGTTAAAGTTACATATAAAGAAACTGTAAATCTGCAAATTTTGTCCCCTGTACTGTGTACATAAATTAAGTAAAAAATGGTGATCCTGAATTGGTCTCTTTCGTATAAGTTTATATTCTGGCACAATAAAAGTTCAAATTCTTGTCTGTAAAGTTGTTGGCAGGGTTTCAACACGTTTTGTCTACATGTATAACTTCAATTATATTTTATATTTTAAGTTAGGTTTGCATATTTCCTATGACACGTGTATATAGTGACCATTTGGATGAGAGATTGAAAGAATAATATAATAGTTTTGTGAAAACACAAGTTTAATAAATGTTGTAGTTATTTGTTATAAATTTTGGAAAAAAAAAATTGAAATATTTTTGTTTTTATGAAAATATAAGTTTAATAAATGTTGTAGTTATTTGTTATAAGTTTTGGAGTTTTTTGGAATATTTTTATTTGATTTTGTTTAAAATATGGTAAGAATTTATTTTAATTAAGAGTAGTATAAAGGGGTAACATTTTTGCTTAGAAAATAGTGGAAATTTTGATAAAATTTTGTAGTATTAAGCTTTAAGATTTTGATTGCATAGAGTTTTTGATGATGCTGAATCTATTTCCACTATAAAAAAACAATACAAACACTCTGATGCCAAAAAAAAAATCTACATTGCAGTGAAAAATAACTTTATGAACAAAATTGAACACATTTTAGTTGTAAGTTTAAATTGTGAACTCTCTACAATTAAAGTGCCTTAATATTTTTCAAGATATTAAATTTGAACTGTGAACTCTTTATAATTAGAGTGCCTTAGGGTTTTTTGAATGTTAAATTCTCAAAAACTCATATTATTTAAAAGAATTCCAGTTAATAACTCTAAAACATATCATAATTAAACAAACCTTAGTATATTAATATTAAAATGACCCTAAAATACTACATTAATGTATTTTACTTCCAATACTTCAAATCAGAATGAACATTGGTTACATGCCTCAATTGAACACAATAGATACAACAATTCATAGCTTTTCCAGTCATGGAATCGGTGGAGTTATGGTTTGTCTGTTTGACCAACGGACCAAAATAATAACCTCCAAGACTACTGATTAGTTTACCTGAGAATCGAATGATGTAGGGTTCGAAGTTGTTTACATGATATTAAATATTGTTCAATTTAGTTTACCTAGAAATTGAATGATGTAGTGTTCGAAGCTGTTTACATGATATTAAATATTATTCATTGTAGTTTACCTAAGAATCGAATGATATAGGTTCGAAGTTGTTTACGTGATATTAAATATTATTCACTATAGTTAACCTGGGAATTGAATGATGTAGTGTTTGAAGCTTTACCTAACATTGAAGTATTATTTAATTGCTAACTATGATATGTTTTTTTTGTCTTTTTCAGGTACTTCTTCTAATCAATTTTATTGTAAGTTTGATTCTAATCAATTTTATTCTATGTTTGATACCAGTTGTGATGTGATCTAATCTACAGAATTCAAGTACCTCCCCCTACATCAAAAATTTGTGAGAAAATAATCATTATATTTTCTTTCAACTATTTTTTTTTTTTAAATCATACTTTTACGAGTAAAATAATCATAATGTATTCTTAAAATTCTTTTGGAGACTAGGATAACACTTTCATTATAGTTATATGGTCTGGTTCAGAATTCTGTTTTTTAACGATTAACCATTGTGTTATTGCTATCCATATAGCATGGTAGATTATCCTATGTTATTTCTTTCTCTACATACTTGGATGGAGAACAATTTGATGTGTTTACATGGCATGAGCAGTGGAGTGGACTTTATTGTAGATTGATTTAGAGTTAGAATAGCATATTTAACATATTATATTAATATAGAATATATTTTGATATTTAAAACTAATTAATTATAGATATTTATATATTTAAAGATTAGTTGGTTGATTTTGTTTTGAGGACTTTGTCTCTTTAGGGAAAGAATGGTAAGGAAAATAACTAAATTAAGTCAAAATAAATAGTGTCACTTTGATCTAGGCTTCTTCTACATGCACTAACGTTGAGTCAAAAAAGAAGTGTGAATAAATGTAGCAAGTCGATTATGGCATTGTGGATAGATGTTAAAGTTGCATCTAGTTATCAGTTATAGGGAGAACTTATAAATGGACATTATGATGAGGCCATCAAATATGAAATAATATATAGTCACATGAAACAATAACCTTACCTAGGTAACATAAGGTAGTAAAGAAGACATTGACTATTCAAAGAGGAAGTGGTTATCAAAAAGCATTGGTACCTTGATGAGAATAGGGCACTCATAGTATTTCTCTAGCCTAGGGATGTTAAATAATATTGATGCATTAAATGTAATAATTGGTATTCATTGTTTATATGGGCTAATGAACTTGAGGAATCTCATGATGTTTGTCACTATACATGTGATATGTGTTGAGATGTTTAATGAGGCATGCAACAAAGGAATCAAGCCTATGTTTTATGGTACTTTGATAATGATGATACGTTTGACATGTGATACTACTATATCCTTGACAAAGATACGTTGATATTATGATAGTGTTTCATGATATGATGTCATGCAAAATTGCATACATTTTTTTTATGATGAGATGCCTTACTATTTAGGATGTTTTTTTAGCATGATGATATGTGAAAGTTAGCATACGAGTTATTTTTTGTGAAATTATGTTATAAGTAGGGCTAATGCCTTGATTGCATGTTGAGGTGGTGATAGATAGGTAAGCTTATTTGATGATCTCATGGGAGCCTGTACCTATGAGGGAGAATACCCATAAGTAACATCTTATGGGATGAGGACAACTCAATCTACTAGTTATGCTAGTATTTCTTATTCCTTGGAGTTGTGATGCTAAGTCTCGAAAGGATGGAGAGAGTTGTGTGTGGGACATAGATGCTTAGATACATGATGTCTCAAGTAATTTTCTTGGTGAAAAATGCCTGCATTCATGATAGATGCCGATCTAGCTGACAAATGTCTACCTTGGTGGCAAATGCTTGTTTTGGTGACAAATGCCTACCCTAGTGGCAAATGATTGTCTTGGTGACAAATGCTTACCTTGGTGGCAAATGCATAGGGTATGTGGTGTACCAGACTAGATGCCTACCTTGGGGCAAATGAGATGCTTAGTGTACATGATGTACCAAACTATGTTCCTTCCTTGGCGACAGATGCTTGGGTTACATCATGTACAAGACTAGTTGCCTCAATTGGGAGCAGATGCCTAGGCACGTGATGTACAATACTAGATGAATGTCATGGTGGTAGACCCCTGGGGTACATGATGTACGAAATTGGATGCTTGCCTTGGTGACATAAGCTGGCCTTGGTAACATATGTTGGTTTTGGTGGCAAATGCTTGGGTATGTGATGCACCAAATGCCTATCTTGGTGACAGATGCCTGCCTTGGTGGTAGATCCTTGTCTTGGCGACAGATGCCTGCCTTGGTGACAGATGCCTGCCTTGGTGACAAATGTGTGTTTTGGTGGCAAATGCTTGTCCTAGTGATAGATGCCTACCTTGGTGGCAGATGCATAGGTACATGATGCACTAAATGCCTATATTGTTGACAGATGCATGCCTTGGTGGCAAATCCTGTGTACGTGATATACCAGACTAGATATGGCAAAATGAATAAATAGGTTCATGGTTAAATTTAACTTTGGGAACAAAGTTCCTTGAAGGGGGGAGTATATAATGCTCCAAACTATTTAATAAGTAAAATAATAATAATAAACTAGTTATGTAATAAAAAGGGAAAAACACTAAAAACAAGACATGGGAAAGAAAATTCAAGATAAAGAAAGAATTAGAAATGACAAATGGATCCTAGAGATCAAGTTATTTAAGGTGGATGGATTATTCTCCTTGCAAGTAAGTTTTATCACACCTTGTTCTTGTGGATTTTGGAGAAAATAGATATTCTTTATTTATCAACTATTTTTATGAATTTATATGTATATGTTTATGGTTGAAGAGCAGGACATTTACAAATGTACCAAACAATGCTTACTTGGTTGGAAAATTGAGAACATAGGAAAAATGAAAGGACTACAAGCTTTGAAGCACATTCTTATCCTAGGACATAAATGCAAATAATAAAAAGCATTCAAAATAAAAATCTAACTATTGTTGAATATTTTCAAAGCTATCAATATGGTGAAAGCAACAATGATTTTATTATACCGATGGAAAAGTGATAAAAATTTACAAATACATCTAAAGAGAGTTGTTGTAGTAAGTGGGCTACAAGCTCTCCACGGGAGGGTCCTTTTCCTCCTTTTGTACTAATCTTTAACACAATAGTGATGGAAGCAAACTCTCTTATGGTTGGCCACAAGCTAATAACAAGATGCATAAGCCATAATGAGAAATGTGAAATAGGAATTTTAATGCTATCCTTAGCTCTCTATTGGCATTTCAACGATATAACTTTACTTTATTTTCTTGGATATGAAATGTGTCCCTATGACCGCTTTGGTGAATAGTAAAATCCCAATTTAGAAGTAGTTTGCATGTGAAATCTCCTCGTGTATTAATTAGAGTCCATAAGATTAGTAGGCATTATGTAGATTAAATGATTGGAATTGATGAAAATGTGGATTCAAAACAAGCTCACACATATCCACAACACCAGTTAAACAAGCATGCATGCATTTGCAAGTTAGCCCTTTCTGGATTTATAAAGGTTGTGTAGTTTTTGAAATATTTACCATGTGACTTGCATAAAAGATAAACAACAAAAAATTTGCTTGATCTTTAAATTGTTGTGGATATTCCATTGGATATTTTGTCACAGCAAATCTGATAAATTTATACTTAAAATATGAAATCTATACTATGAGGGTTATTTTCCTTAGACTTTTGGATTTATAAGTTGTTTTTTTATGCAAGTAATATAGAAAACGTAGAAATAACAAACAAAAATACAATCACTCACAAGGCTACTCTACTTTCTCTTTCTCTGAATAGAAATGGATGCAAGTACAAAGAAGTGACAGATGTGGCCTATGGGTTGCGATAGTGCACAAACTCTCTATTTTCTCTCTTCTTATCCACTCTCGATGACTCTACTCCTCTGTGTAACAAAATTTGCTCGAATTGAATGGAACCCCTTTTCATCCTAGTGTCTCGGTTATAACACAACTCGGTAGCCTACTAGTAGTTAAGTTTGACTCCTTCAACTCTTAACTAGTGCTACAATATCAACTCTTCTAAAGTCTTCTTCATCATGATCATGTGGTTGGCCCCTTTTCCATGAAAAATGGGGGTTGACATGGCATCCTTTCGAATCACAGTGGTCAAAATAGGAAGGACAACTTCCAGGTGGTGTAATTTTGGCATACACACTCTGATTGAGGCAATTCTCGCCCCATTGGAAATGTATTTGTGTGTAGAATAGTGCTAGGGAGTGCTACACTTAGGAGGCAAAGTTTTACGCTCCAAAAAACATCACTTTGTGCCTCAAACTGCTTCCCAAAGGTTCCAAACCTCAATTTGCCAAACTGTGACCCACCAGTCAAAATGGTCCTATAAGTGATTCCTCCACTTTTCCCACTCTAAAAGCATTAAGATAGATGAAAAATAATATAATGATCCAATCCAAATCATACCTCTCCATTTTTGGAGGCTTTTGGTCCATTGAATTTCTTGATCTCTATGTTTAAATTGCTAACCATTTCCTCTTACCACAAGGATCAATACCATATATGTTTCACTATAACAAGGTTTACCATAGGCTCGAACCAAAACCCTTAACCACAAAGGTGTTGCCTTGAAGCCAAACTAATATAATACTAAATGTTGGTTTTAACCTTGTAAAGTTAATTGCTACAAACATATTCTTTGTAAAAATAGAAAGTATGCAATCACACACACACTCACTCATATTTAGCATACAGATTTTACCCTAGAAACCCAAATTGGAAAAAAAATAGTATATTATATATTTATAATGTTACAATACAATATGTATTTCCTATGGCATCCATAAACCCTGAATATATTAACTCTAAATTATAATAAAACCATAGTTCCTTAAACATAATTACATTACCATGGACCACAATAATTTATGTGTCATAAAACTACTAAAGGAGAAAATTATGTTCCAAAAATGGATGCAAAAAAAATTCCAATTTTTTCTATGGACTCTTTCCCCTTAATACCACCATGCTACACATTGTATACAAATCATGCATGATGCTAGTAGTGAAAAGAATATAACATATACCCAATTGTTGACGGTGTTGGATCCGCCAACATTCAGGGGATCTCCCCGGTATGAAGTCCCAACTAGACCTCACACCTTTTGGTGTAGGAGTCCCATCCGGTATGATGGCCTGGTTGCCATTATCTTAAAGATATGCCTTAGCTCTTGCTTTTCAGCACATGAGAGTGGTATACTTAGTCTTCAAACTGCAAGGTATGTGTGCTTGGTGAGTGCTTGGTGTAACTTGTGTCTAAGTTCCTTCACTGCAGAAGGGGAGGGTGAAAGTGAGTCTCAGGTCGAGAGGGAATAGTCCCAACTCAGGAAGAGACACACACAAAATAACAAGATCTGCAACTTCCGGCAGAGTAGTCCATACAGATGCGATAGTCACAAACACTAAGGTGAACAGATAGCACGTACAACACCCAGCAGAGTATTCCACACGAGTGCAACGGTCGTTATAACAAGTTTACAAGAATGAATCTGTCTCGTGTCCGACGAAGTAGTCCACACAGGCGAGCCAGCAATAGCAACTGATACAATACATTTCCAACAGTATATGCACTAAAACAACTAAAATAGTCAACTATCTTAGTATAAGTTAAAGCAACATGCATTACAAGCGTCCAAAGAATAGTCTTACAAATGAATACAATACATGTGTGAAAACATGTTGGCATGTGACAAGCTTCTGAATTAAGTGAAAGTTCTAAGACACATTCGTACACCATACATCACTAGCCCCAGTAGTGGAGCATTGGAGCCATTGCTTGCTCCTCAAAGAAAATATTACAGACTCTCAAGGCTATGTGGGAGGAGCCAAGGTGAAAAGTCCTTTGCATGTACAAATGAGGGGGTATATATAGCCAAGGGTGAAACTGACCCTTGTGACTCTTCGACTTCCCTCATGACTATTCGACTTACATGACTCTTCAACTTCATCCGTGGGTCTCTTGGACTTCCACGTTACATTACATTGATTACAACAAGTATGGCCCAAAGTAGTGATGTGGTCGAGACAACTCATGACATAACTCGACATGACACTGCTGACATGAACATGTTGACTGTGGTGTCTGTGTCGAATTGCTATGATGCTGGGTGATAAGTATGCTCTTAGTGTATCATATCTTCACCTCTGCATGACGAAGTGTGTGGGGTCTTTGATGGTCTTGGTATTCACTTGATGGTTCATGCATGTGTATATATCTCCTTCGCTTGCTACTTGGTATGCTTCGTGTGTTCGTCCAACCGCAAGAAAGTCTTCTAGCATGCGCTCCTTCTTCATCACGTTCATCGTCGTGCCATGTTCCATTCATGTACATGCTTCTGCAATCACTCATGACGAGACGACATCAAATCCAAAAATCTCCTAATCTACCATGATGCATTGTTTTCTGTGATCGGTCCGAGTGACTAGGAGGGAGGACAAGGTACTAAGACTGCACAGAGCACAACTCAGGCTAGGATGCGGGACTCCAGGGCACTGTTAGGAAAAACTACACAGAGGTCACTGGGAGGCTGCTTTGAGAAATTCGGGACAGCAGTGACATTTGCAGGAAATGGCTAAGCTAGGAGGAAAAACTGCACTATTTTTCCGGGGAGGCAATGCGGGCAACTGGAAGCACTGGCAATGAAAATTGTGCAGTTTTCCAAAGGAGGTCGGGGTCAGGTTGCGAGAGTTGCTGGTCAGAACTGTGCAATTCTGGGAGACAGTCAAGGCAGGACATGACTGCGCAGTTTCCGCGCTGAGTGGAGTATTGGGCAACAGGAGGACTATCAATGAAAATTATGCAGTTTTAAGCAGGAGAGCAAAGCAGGCCAACAGGGGGAATACCTGGAAAAATTGCGCAATTTCCCAAGACAGTGCAATGACAGGCAGTAGAGGTCAGTCCCTCATGACTGCGCAGTTTCTGCAGGTAGTGCAGGCAGGAAGGTTGGACAGCTATTGCGCAGTTTTGGGGATAAGTGCAGCCTTGGGTCACAGCTTAAGCTAGATCTTCCAGTTGACCAGAGGGAGGCTTGGTGGATGGTATTGCGGGAAGCAGAGACTGGAATGGCTTCTTGGACAACTTCTACATAGTTTTGGGAGACAATCAGCAGGCTCATTTCCAGAATTACGTAGTACAAGCTGCCCGGGAGGACAACCTCAAGATCTGCACAGTTCTGGGCAACAATGCAGGGTCATTGAGGGTTGAGACTGCGTAGTGCAGCTCAATGGAGGTCTGGTTGATGGAAGGTTGTCCGGTCGACAGATTTTCGGGAAAAATGGTTAAGTGTGTGAGCGAGCGAACTCGTGTATATATGACCTTGTGAACACACACTTAACATGACTCGATGACAAGACACCTCAAACCAACAAGACAACATGTGCTCAGTGCGATCGTCTAAAGGTGAGAGCGACAAGTGCGACACTTAAGATGGGTCATTGAACGATCGTGACGACACTTGCGCGACAGTGTCTACAACTTTGTGTGTGAGTACGATGGGTGTTTACATAGTCGAAACAACTCATGCACACAAAGACAAACCTTCGATATCACCATAACAAGGTCGCAAGCATGACATAGCAATCAGCATGCCAAAGACGACAGTTGGTCAAACAAGTGAAAAGGAAGCAAGACATGTAGAGGAAACGCATGAAATGACTTTTGTGTTTGCACACATGCATGTTACTGAAGACATGATGATATGACAATGACAAGCAGTCCTGTAAAATAAACTAATAGATGTACTTTGAAAGGTGTTCTTTACTTACCATACTTACCCTCAAGATGATCATGCATCTGACGAAGTTTGCATGTGGTCCTAATCTTTTTCCATCACTTAGTCTCTTGGTCCTTCTCCTCAACTCCTTGGGAGTGATCTTAGATTGTCACCTTTTCTTGTAGTCACTGAAAGATAGATCAGCACAGTTTCAGCGGGTAGTGACTACTGCCGAAATGAGCCCCATCTATGCAGTTTCTACATGCAAGACAAACTGGACAACTTGGACAACACTGCGTAGTTTTGAGACACAAGACACCGTTGTGGGATGGGGTCCTGGGAGGACACCTCTACGCAGTTTTTGAGTGCAGTGCAGCTTGGGCAGCTGAGAGGAAATATTGCACAGTTTCTGGATGCAAGTCATTGTTGCAGGATGGGTTCTAGGAGGACACATCTGCATAGTTTCAGGCTGCAAGGAAGACTGAGCGACTGAGGGACAATACTACGCAGTTTCTGATGACAGTGGGTTTCCGCTGGGGGAAGGACATTGGAGGAAACCACTGCGCAGTTTTGGATGCCAAGGGAGGTTGGGGTCTCTGCGCACTACGTAGTTCCAGCATGCAAGGGAAAAAGCTTGAGGGTTGCAGAAGCAAAGTGCACAGTTCTGGGAAGCTGGATGAGGCTAGGTTGCTCGGGAAATTGGCTAAGTGTGAGATCAGGGAACAGATGTAAACAGTGATAGGACTCGACTATGATCACACACGAACACTTAGTGATACAACGTAGACCATCCAGAATTTATAAAACATACTCTTCTTGATGCAACAACCTTCGCGACAAGAGTGCGTGAAGTGAGTGTGAAACATGTCTATGTAATGAAAACAACTCATACACACAAGATTTCCCTTGAAGCAAAACAACATTCCCTTTGCATGACAAACAATAATCCCTATGCCCAAAGATGACACATGTTGCATAAAGATGAGAACATGAACAACTCTTAAGATCAAGGAGGGGAGCTTGAGATCATCAGCTTACCAACAAGTAACAAAGGAACGATCGATCGCAGGATCCAAGTTAGTTTCAAAATTTGCATGCAAGCCAAAATTTTGGAGGGTGGTTGTAGCTGCTACAACACCAACAAAAATTATAACTTGTTTGAAATCATGGCCCTAACCAATGTTGTTGCAGGACAAAAATTAAAATCAACCCTCAAATTGAAAACTAGAGCTCCTAGAATCACCCATTTTTTACGGTCAAAAGTACAATTTGTTTGAAATTGTATCCTTAACAATCGATACCATTGCAATCAAAACCTTAAAACCATGGCCATAACAATCGATATAATTCCAACCAAAACCTTAAAATCAATGTCTAAATAGAAGAGAGATGCTACTAGTGGAAACTATTTTTGGGGGGGGGCCATAAAATTGCAACATTTTTGAAACCATGGCCAAAGAACTTGACATTGTTACAAAAGAAGAAGAAGAAGAAAATGCAACGAAAAAAAGAGGAGTATTGACACTATAGAAAAATGTCTTTAAAAAATAATAATATTAAAATAATTAATAAAGGAGAAAACGAAAAAAAGGTAATGCCTTCGTCACTAGTTTTTTTACCCTAAAGGAAAAATCATAATTTTCATTAAGAAAGTGATGAAAATTACATGCTACAGAGTCCATACATACTTTCGCAAGCACTGCTTTTCATATATCAATCTCGAGATCAAAAATATAAAAATTAGGACATATACATAATGTTTGTCGGATTAAAAACAACAGAAAACCATATGTTCAGGGTTCATCATCAACCACTGTGTATCAAAATCATTATAGATCTATTAACATGTAAGAACTGAACAAAACATATGGAAAGTTTGGGTGTTGCATGTCATATATCCTGCTAGAGAAATGTGTCAAAACTCGAGGGCTGCCTCCTCCTGGACCCCATCTATAAATAGCCTGTGGAAATACTCATAATGCTCACTATCAATTTGTTCGAATATCTGCTATACCCCAAATCTTGTTATGCACCCATCTTGGAAAGTTCATCAATTGATGTGTTCCTCTCCCTATAAATATGTTGACAATTAATATGATCAAAATTTCTTTTAATCAGCAAAGCCTCCTCCAAAATAGGCCCGAGTGTGTGCATGTGTCACAAATAGAATTTACATTAAACCAATTAACCACCACATGAGAGTCCTCAAAGACTTGTAGCTGTCATCATCCTTTTTCAACAACAAAAAGCAAGAGAAGTTGTAAACTCATAATTTCGGCATAGTTGTTTGAACCTTAACCCATACCAAATTTGTGTTTAATGGAATGATGATCAGAGAGGGAAAAAATGCCTCCCCCCGCCCCCCACACCTGTCACCTTGGGAAGAGCCATCAAAGAAATCCCACAGACAGACCTTGATATTTGCAACATCTTCAGGAATGAGATCATATATGGCTATGACCTGAGCAACAATATGATAAGAGAGAATGGCTTTTTCCTAGAAAATAACATGATTTATGCTAAGACATATGCCCCAACATATGATCGGAGGAAGGTTTCTAAGCTTAAATGGACTAACAACATGCCACCAATTATGCCAAGCGTCTGCAAAAGAGATAAACTACCACTCACAGTTGAATGAAAGATAAATACAGACATAATTACATATATGAGAGAAGATAAGACAATTAACAAAATGATGAACCATTAATAACTCGACAACTTTACAAAGATGGCACCAACTTGGGCCCGCAAAAGTTCTCTTTTTGAGTACTTCACTAGTGGTAGCTTTGTTATCAATTAAACACTAAAGGAAAAAATGAGCTTTATCTAGGCAATTAAGCTTCCAAATCAATTTCCAACATCATGAAGGGATTTCAAGATCATTATCTACTATAATAAAAATATATCCATCTTTGGGTGTATCTTCCCCCAAAGAGGAATGGAACCACTACAATTCATCCTCGTTATCATTTAACCTGGTATGGGAGATATTGATATTTGAGGTATAATTACGCTATCGTTGGTGCCATTCCTCCAAAAAAATTAATGCCTCGGGATTCATTCAACCTTGAGCCCATATGGAGGTGGATTTTGGATCTACCACATGATGGAGAGTTTTCATATCCTAAGCAACCAGAAAGTCTATCATTTCCTGGGGCAACTTATAATTATTCCCACATCCTATCCAAGGGTCATGCCCAACGCTAGGCCTCTTGCCAAACCCCACCTTCCAAACTAAACCCTGCTCAATGACAGAAAAAGATTCAATTACAACGTTCCAAATTATAGACACATTATGTCTACGTTGCCTTAGATTCGTAACCCTATCTTCCAGAGACTTGGGGAAGATATACTTCTTATCTTTTCCCATCTTACCCATGGGAATATTCTGCCTTCCTTGGATCCTAGCCAGAGAAATTTGAAATAACTTTTCTAAAACAAATTTAAAATCCCTTTGGGGATCCATGATAGGGACATCCAAAAGAACAAAATTGCCTCCAGAACTAACTTAATTAGCACCAGCCTGCCTGCATGTGACAACCATCTGAGACTCCATCCTTTTAGATGTTTCTCAATCTTAGAAAGTAACAAAATCTAGTTCGTTTTCCTGTAGCAGTTTGGCTTCAGGTGAAAGCCTAAGTACTTAAGACCTTTGTAAAAATTAAAAAATATATATGGAAAGAGAGCTTGAGCTTGAGTCAATCCATCTCTGGAACAACCAATATATGAGAGAGATGATTTTTTAACATTGACTTCCATCCCTGTCGCTCTTCCAAATAAGGAAAGGGCATTCCTAATAGTATTTGAATCTCACCTCAACCCATCACTAAACAAAAGAACAACATCGATGAAGAAGAGGTGAGTGAGGGTCATACCATCAACCATTAAAGCCCCTTTGAGGTCTCCCATTTGCTTTACATTGGTTATTAATTTGCATTAAAGCCAAGGTGTGTGTTAGCAACATTCTAACATAACTTTAGCTTGCCTTGTCATAGGCTTTATATAAATAAATTTTGAGAACCATACCTTTGAAATTTTTAGTCTTCAGGCTATGAAGACCCACCTGTGCAACCCTGATAGCTTCATGAATTTGCCTATCTTACAAAAATGCAAATTGCTCCTTTGAAATATTTTGAGAAAAAACTAGCTTCAAACACTTGGCAATAATCTTAGCTATGATCTTGTATATACTGTTACATAAAGAGATTGGCCTAAACTCATTTAAAGAGCTGGGATTGTCTGATTTAGGAATAAGGGCGACAAAAGTGGAATTGAAAACATCAAATGTTTCAATCTGCGACATTCCTCCACCACTTTCAACAGATCACCGCCTAACAACTCAAAGAAATTAGTAAAGAATTCAACCGGCCAAACGTTTGACCTGGGATCTTGTCCCTTTGGAAACCATGAAGCACCTTCCCAAGCTCCTCTGCTGAAATTGGTTCCATCAAAGACCTATTAATGCCTTCATCAACGAATCTGGGAAAGCACTGAGCTACATCAATAACTTTTTCTAAAGAATATTCTTGGGGGGCCTTGAATAGAGAACGAAAATGATTTATGCCCAACCTTTCCATACCTTGAAAATTAGACACCCTACCGCCCTCAGGAACATCCATATCCTAGATGGTATTAATTTCCCACTTACCTTTTGCGAATTTTTGAAAATTTGTACTTTTTTCCCTAACCTTCAACCAGATAGCCTGCTCTTCAATCTCCAATACTCTTCCCTTTCCTCCAAAATTTTATGCCTGGAAGCTTCCAGCTGGATGATATGATGTTTTGATTCAATTGACTGGTAACCCCTACTATTTGGATCTTCTAGCACATCCAATTCTTGATTGATTTTTTGGAGAGCTTCCTCATCCTTACGAGATTTTTCCTTTTCCTGGACCATTTTCGCCCTCTTCGACATATTTAGGCTATCAACAAATTGAGAGGAAATCAAACCCATCCCATCCTGATCATAGTGACACCAATGTTCCTAGACCAGAGCTCTGGATGCCTCGTTTTTCAGCCAACCAAAATTAAACTTAAAATGAGCCTTAGGATTTCTAATGGTCCCCTTAAGTTCAAGATAAATAGGGTGATGATCATAGCATCCCCCAATGCCCACCCATTGGTGAAAGAGGGGGGAATTTTTCCAACATCACTGATTTCATAAGGAAATGATCAATCCTACGGGAAACCATAACATCCCCTACTCACCTATTTTGTCAAGTTGGCTTAATGGACGCCATATCAATATCAATGAGATTATGAGAGTTCATAAGATGAGCAAAAAAATTAGAGAGACGACTGGGGTGGGCATGTGCACCCCACATCTCAGTTCTTCCCATAGAGAAATTAAAGTCTCCCCCTAAGATCAAATTATCAGCACGCATGAGAATTGAGGCTAAAAAATTCTCCCAGAAGGACTGTCGATCAAGGCATGATCCATAGATATTGAAAATCCTAATCTCAAGACCAACTTCTTCCCCAAAAATATCAGCTCCAATAACTCCATGACAACCCTAATAATTTAAAATCATAATGGATCTTTGTTTACATCCTAGCGCCTACCCACCAGATATTCCCCTGACATCATTGGGAAAAAAGGACCAACTAGGAAATAACCCTTCCAATGTCTTCACGACATCCATAGTAGATCCTATCGTTTCTTGAATAAAAATGATATTTAAGGACTCTAACTGAACAAGTTGTTTTATGGCTAGACGTTTGGAAGGGCTAGCCAACCTTCTATAATTAAAGGATAAGAATCTCATTTTCAACTAGAGGCCAGGGTAGCTAATCTAAGAACCCGATCCAGAGAAAGCTACTTGTCGACCACAATATCTTGAATCGCCTGAACCTTGGCTTTGGATATTTGAGATTACCTCCCTCTTAATGGGGAAGAAGGACCTAGACCTCCAATTGGATCAAGAGGGAAGGGATGCTTGGACTTAGACCTAAGGAAGTATCGAGGACCCATATTAGAGGTCAACTAGGAATTGTCCAAAACAAAAATGGAGGGAGCGGGAGCGAGACAACATACAAGTTCATAAACTATAGGACTATATCTCCCAGACCCACTCAAAGGGAAAGGAACAGTCGAGAGTATATCCAATGAACCCATAACATTAAAATGATTCATAGAAGGGGGAGGAAGAGAAGGAGTACCCAACATGGAATATGCCCCTACTATCTCCTTTTTTGTAGAAGAGACGAGCACCTCCCTTTGATGAGATACATCTTCCATAGGCCCATTCTTCAACACAACACCCTGGAATTTTTTTTCCTTTTTGCCATCTTTACCCGAAGACCCTCCAGAACCCTTAGATTGATTATGATTATGTAGAAACCTACTTTTCTTACCAAAAAAAGGAATCAGACACTCCACCACATGACCCACTTCATGGCATTGATGACATCTAAATGAAACCCCTTCATAATCGAGCATTTTCCTTTGAATCAATCCCCTATAATGGATGTTTAGATTGGCCACCAATCCCTCTCTAGTATCCAAACTTACCAAAATATGTGCATAAGCCATTTTCCTCATCTCCTCAAAGGACGTGTCGAAATTCAAATATTCCCCCAGCTTACCACCGATAAGGCGAAACACATCCTTAGACCAAAGTTGCATCACCAACCCAGGAAGATGAACCCATACCGAGCCAACACTTAGCTGCTCCTTATCCGTATCAAATAGAGGAGACCATCGTTTGAGAAAGATTAACACAGATTCAATACACCAACATTTAGATAAAACCTAACTAGCATCCACCTCTAAATTGAATCTGAAATCAAACCAACCCTGAGACATGGATTGGACCCTTGGTAATGACTACTGACCCTTAACACATGATTCTGACGCCCAAACCTTTAACATTACCCCCGAGTAATTTCTTCCCTTGACTCTGCCAACTATCACTTTCCTTGTCGTGTCCATTATCTCATCCAATTGAACCTTTGCACTAAGAACCATATTTTCCTCAACCACCCTAACCTTTGTGCACTTAACCTTCTTTCCCAACTTATTGGAGCCAACCAACACCTCCTTACCAACTGTAGGATCCCTAACTGAGATGGGCTCATACAACTTGCTAACCCTCCCATTTTCCACCCCTTGCATTATATTATACTCAGGAGGAGCCGACGAAACCCCTACTTCAAACCTTAGCACCATCGGACCTCCAATATCACTTGAACCGATGAAACCACAAGAGGAGGCATTTAGTTCCAAAGAACTTTGAAATCTTCCCAAGGAAAAATGAGAGATGAGAATATAAATACCTCCCACAAAACCAACTACCGTTGACTTTTGAAACCTTATCCCTTCTACCTCATCAGCAGCAACTTCAAATCCCTTAGAAATATTTGATGCTAAACAACTGTCTGCAAATTGTAAAGCTTCCGCCGAAACCTCAGATACACCTGAAGGTCGACTTACCACTCCATCCTAGGGCTAACCATGTAGACCCTCCTGGAGATCTTCAGCATTGTCCGAAAAAATGACACCAGACTCGAATAAAACACTAATAGAATGAGGGCTCGAAAAAATTTGACTAGGTGGGATTACCTCTAGGGAAGGAAGTGAAGAAAATGTCCTTGATTCCGAGGAGCCAGATGTCATGTTCACCTCCATGCTTGAGATTGATGTCATATTCGCCTCCATTCTTGGATTTTGAGGTGTAGAATCCTACTAGATGGACACAAATTCCAAAGGGTCAGAGGAGTAGTCTACTTCTTCATCCATACCATACCTAAAACCCCTTAGGAATATACCCCTCAACCCTAGGCTTCAAACCACTAGCGATTCTCCATATAATTTGTGTAAACTGACACCTTCACCATAGCTCAGCCATCCACATTAACTCGAGATTCTGCCACAAGGTTAGGGTGAAAAATGTCGAGAAGAAAAAATGACCAAAAAACCTATAACACCAACAACTTCAAAAAGTCAGACTGTGAACAATGGATCCAAAAACAACATACTACCCACAAACATAAGCCTCGTTCCAGATGAGAAACTATACTAATGGCCATTGTGAATATAGGTTAACCCTAGCTGCCTCAACAAAAATAAATTGCTCAGATAATACTGAAAAGCCTGCACCTAAAGAAAAAACCCCAACAAAGGAGAAAAGAGTACTTCGCTCTCATGGATAGCGAAAGGACTCCTGAAGCTAGGGAGCCACAAGTTAGCACTTGGCTTCGCATGCCAACGCATCGTAGTATGCTCCAAGATAAAACAACCTGTAAAAACAAACAAATAAACCAAATTCTAAAAATCAAGATTTAAAAAAAAAATGACATGCGGTTGTTTTGGGAATCACATCCCTCCCTCCACCAAATGTCATTTTCATAATATCAACATCCCCCCACCCAAACAAAATGTTAACTTTCATGATGTTTTAATATATCTTTTAATGGATGGTGGGGGAAGTCCTTTTTGTTGTTTTTTTGCCTTTGATTATCTTTAAACTAGGTTTTGTTTTGTTTTTTTAGTACTAGTATTTTTCTTTTTGGGTGACATGTTGTAACCTATACAATAACCCCCCATTATTATATGAATTACTCAAAATAATGGGAACCGTGCTCAAATTTTATTTGTTTTGTTACTTTATTCACTTAAGCATTATTTTGATTTGTTTTATATTTGTCTATCGAAATGTTATTTAATCTTATATAATAGGCATTTTAAAGTTTTTCATTAATTTTCATAATTTGTTTCAATGGTTTTTCCTTGTTTATTTAATCCAGTTTGATTTCTAGATTCATTCATGTAGAATGCTCAAATTAATTAGGAGAAATGAGTTTTTAAAATTCCATGAAATGATATGCCAAACATGTTGTGGAACAACTTATATGACATTTATGTTTTTATTCTCCATCCTACACCAACAATCAATTGTTTTGGCTCTAACTTCTTTGTTTGATGACAGATTGATGTAATTCCAATTGGATACAAAAGTAAATTCATGTGTGTATATTTAATAGAAATAGGTTTTGAAAACAAAAATAAATGATTGGTCAAACATTCAAGTGAACTTACTAGGAAACAAAGTTTGAGGAGTGCAAATTTAGAATAAACAATTAGTATTTCAAGCATAACTTTCTTTTATGATATCAAAATGGAGCGATTCAAATTTTGTTTTAAACTAGATTCATAGAAGAATATGCCAAAGAAACATGTTTAAAAGAAATATCCATTTGTTCTACCAAAAATTGATTGTCCCAACTTTATTCTTGAATTTCCTATTTGACGTTGAGTAAGTGTTTTGACCATATCATTTTCACTTCATATCCAAGTTAAGAAATTAAAATTGTATTAGAAACCATATTTCAAGAGATATTTTATATAGAAACGGATTTTAAAATTATTCCCATATATTCTCTCAAAACAGGACTGTCACAATTGTGTTTTTAGTAATTTTATCAATCTGACATGCTACAAAGTTTTGATCAACAAGACATATCTCCCAAACTATAATTTGGATATACATTAATTTGTGTAGGAATATTATTTTAAATATACGATATCCACAAACCTTGATAATACGCAGAGAAAAAGGCAAAAACAACAACCAAATCTAGAATAAAAGAAGAATAAAACATAATAGTTGAAAATGAGGTAATGGGATCCTTGCATAACCATAGTGAGAGTCTGTGAAGTGCTTCATTACTTAAAATATGAATGAGAGGACTTGAGGTGTGAAATATGACCTTGAATTGTGTTTTAGGGGAATTTGTAAATGAACAATATTGCAAAAAGTTTGGTTTGATTTTTCAACTAGGTGTAGAGAATGTTTTTGAAGAGAGAATTAGATGTTTCTCCTATCATCACTTATATGATTGTGATTTGTAGTATACTAGCTAGGAACCAACTATACCTTTGGGCCAAACAGTAGTATAGGTTGACTGAGAACTTATTTAACTCCGGGGCCAATCATCAGTTGTACTATAAACATTAAACAATTGGTCATCCTATGGACACATTCCCATCTACCAAGACACCTAGGTACCCAACAATGGTGCTTGCCAGTTCTCTAGGAGAATGGTCTAGATACAAGATGCATAGATTACATTATGTATAAAGTGATAATCATTACCCATGAAAAAATTAAAGAAGATAAAACATGAAAGTATATGGAAATAGTTTGTATTAAATCTATCAAATGATAATACTCTTTATTTACCTGTAAGACTATAATTGAGAGCAATGTACCAATTGGGAACCAATCATACAGTTGGGCCAAACTTTGGTATAGGTTGACTAGGAACCTGTTGTACTCCAGGGCCAAACATTAATCTTGATGTAAGGACTCAACTATTGGTCACCCTATGGACACATTACCATCTACTAAGACATCTAGGTATCCAACCATGGTGTTCACTGGTTCTTTAGGAGAATTGTCTTGATACGAGATATACCAGTGTCAATCATGTGTTATTTTTCTGCACCCACCATTTAGGATTTATAGCACAAGAATATTTCAACTAGAAGTAAATAGAGGAGATGAGACATGTAACCACACTTTACCAAGCATACTGGAATACTATTGCTAACCATTAATTTCTTAAACATTGATTCATTGATTTAACATACATTTTTCCAAAAACAAAGTGACTAGACATATTGTAGAAAATAGGTTAGTGAATGTAAAAGGAACAAGTGAGGGAGGAGGGGGGAGAAAAAGAGAAGAATGTTAAGAGAGAAGAATATAGAGATTTTCCAATAGTAAAATTGCAAGTTGCAAAGCTACCATACCCATCAAATCAATAATGCATCTCATACATTGATAATCAATCCATATTCAATCTTGAAGGTTTGAAATCCCCTTGGATCCTTTTTATTCACCGATGTTATTCTTTATTCTTGCCAAGCTTCTGACAAAAGAGAGATTAGTACTAAGGGTGGATTGTGTTGGGCCTCCAACTTGTCATGATTTTGTTGATGAAACCATCCATTTTCGCATCATTTCATTCACCCATTGTCAACATTTTTAACCATATTTCTCCATAAACGAACCAAATTCCCACATACATGTTTACATGGTTTATTATTATTATTTCTGTCAGGCCAGGCAGTAACTCCATTAAGCAAAGACTGATTCGTGTGTTCTATTCCATCAGGTAGGTCTATTATATACATGAGGGAGAGACTGTTCAGTTCATCTCCCGATGACTATTCATATTTCTCATTTATTTATTTAAATATATTTACCCAATCACAAGGATTAGGTGTCAACATTCCCCCCCTTAATCTGAAGGGATGTTGGTGAGTCTAAGCATCGTTCAAGCTTTTCTCTTCCAAGCACTTTGGTGAAGATGTCTGCAATTTGCTCATTTGTGGAACAATGACGGAGATGGATTGTTTTGGCCTCAACATGATGTCGAATCAGATGATATTTAGTATTGATGTGCTTCGTTCGATCATGGAACTTTGGGTTCTTGGCAAAATTTATTGCAGAGGTATTGTCAATCATGAGTGGAGTTGATTGTACTTGTTTTACCTGCAAATCTTAAAGAATTTTCCTGAGCCACACAATTTCTTTTGTTGCTTTAGCGGTTGCCACGTATTCTGATTCTATTGTGGAATCTTCTAGAACTGATTGTTTGCGTGATCTCCAGGAGACAGCTCCTGATCCAAGACTCATAGCATATCCTGAAGTTGATACTCCAGTTTCTTTGTCTCCATCGAAGTCTGAATCAGAGTATCCAATCAAGCTGAAGTCGTCCACCTGTGTATACTTGATTCCAATGTCTTGAGTTCCCTTCAAGTACCTTAGAACTTTTTTTGTAGCAGACCAATGTCCCTCACAGGGCTTTTGCATAAACCTGGAGAGGATTCCAACAACAAATGAAATGTCTGGTCTAGTAGTAGTTAGGTAGTTGAAACTTCCTACAAGTTGTCTATACTTTGTAGCATCCTCAAATTCTTTTCTGTCTATAGATGTGAGCTTTAAGTTTTGTTCCATTGGAGTAGTAAGAGGATTGCACTCTGTCATGCCAAACCTGTTCAAAAAATCTCCAATGTATTTCTTTTGAGAAAGAAATATGGACTTTGGATGTTGGGTTACTTCAATGCCAAGATAGTAATGAACATAGCCCAAATCAGTCATTTCAAAACTTTTCCCCAATTCCTTCTTTATGGATGCAATGTAGCTTTCATTGTTCCCTTTCATTAAAAGATCATTTACATATACCACAAGATATACAACTGTTTTGCCAATTTTCTTGACAAATAAAGTTGCATCATCAAGATCAAAATGATTGAAATTGAGTTTCAGAACATGCTCAGTTAGTTTTTCATACCAGGCTCGCGGTGCTTGTTTGAGGCCATACAAGGACTTCACAAGTTTGCATACTTTATGTTCATGTCCTTTCACAGCAAATCCTTCAGGTTGGGACATAAAAACATTTTCTTTTAGATCTCCATTCAAGAAAGCAGTTTTTACATCCATTTGATGGACTTTCCAACCATTCTGAGCTGCTAGTGCAAAGAGTGTCCAGATGGTAGCCCATTTTGTTGTGGGGGCAAAAGTCTCCTCATAATCGACCCCTTCCTTCTGTGCAAAACCTTTTGCCACAAGCCTAGCTTTGTGCTTGTCAAGTGAGCCATCAGCTTTATACTTGTTCTTGTAGACCCACTTGCAGCCAATTGGTTTGGTTCCTAATGGAGGATCAACCAGCTTCCAAGTGTCATTCTTTATGAGGGCATCATACTCCTTTTGCATCGATTCTTTCCATTCATCATGAGAAGCAGCTTCTTTGAAGGAAGTTGGTTCAAAATCTGTAGACAAGTTCAATTCACAATCATAAGAAACATCCATATCAACAGGTGAATTAGAGTCATCTACATCACCTCCATTTTGCCGGTTTGAATTTCTAGTTCCTGTCTTTCCAACTTCATCAGGATGAACACTTTCAAGTGTCTTTGTCAGCCACTTTGGGGGACCTTTCTGAGATGGTCCAGGCTGCTCCGTTGATTGAGTTGGGACTGAATCAAGATTGAGTCTCCCAATTCTATCAATTACATCACTTAAAGCATCATCTATTGTTGGAGTTTCATGCAGGGGAGAGTGTTCTTCAGAAGAAGATTCCACATGTTGATCTAGTATAGGAATTCTTGAAATGATTTTGCTTTTGTGAATCTATCCAAGCGATCAAGTTGTCGCTTAACAACATTGTCAGTTTTGGATGATTCAAGAAAAGTTACATCTCTAGATACAACAAACTTCTTATTTACTTCATCATAGAGGCAGTATGCTTTGGAGGTGTTTGAGTACCCCAGGAAGATACACTTACAACTTCTAGCACCAAGTTTGTTTCTATGTACCTTTGGTATCAAGGCATAACAGGTGAAACCAAAGACCCTGAGATGCTTTACCGAAGGAACATGTCCATACCACATTTCATATGGAGTCTTGTTTCTTATAGCATTAGATGGACATCTATTCTTTATATATGCAACACATAGAACAGCATCAGCCCAAAACATTATCTTTACATTCTTGAAAAAGAGCATGGATCGTATCATATTTAGGATTGTCCTATTCATTCTTTCAGCTACACCATTCTGTTGGGGATTATAAGGCACAGTTGTTTCATGTTTGATCCCATGTTGGCGAAGATAGTTTTCAAATTCATTTGATGTGTATTCTTTTCCATTATCAGTGCGAATAGACCCAATATGAGATTGTGCATCATTTTCAATCCATTTATGAAAATTCTTGAATGTCTGAAAAGCATCAAATTTGTTCTTCAATAAATAAACCCAACACATTCTGGTGTAGTCATCAATAAATGTCATGATATATTTATTTCCATTTGCAGAAGGAACAGGCATGGGACCACATAAATCTGAATGAATGAGTTCAAGTTTTCTATGTGCTCTTGAATGTGAATCATGAAAACACTGTTTGCTATGCTTTCCTAGAATACAAGCATCACATTGCTTAAGTTTCCTAGGAATTGTAGGCAAACCAGCAACACCATTTTTCTTCAACAAGCGGAGACTGTCATAGTTCAAATGTCCAAATCTAGCATGCCATAATAAACTTGATGGAAGTGTACCTTCTTGATGATGTGAATTGTATGAGAAATGTTGTGCATGAGCAGAGTTTCCTTGCAGTTTGAGAAGCTTTTATTCTTCTATTCCCCTCATGACAAGTGAGTGGTCAGATTCTTTTCTTACCTCAAGCTTGCCATCAAACATATGAATGGAGTGACCTTGCTGGCAGATGTGGACCAAGGACAGCAAGTTTCTCTTGAGCTGTGGGAGATATAGAACATGATTCAGAAGAAAGTCTGGAAGACCAAGCAGTTTAAGCCTGATTGTGCCAAGCCCTGATGGCTTGATTTTTGATTGATCTGCAAAGTATACTGCTCCATCAACATTGTCAGTGAAATCTTCAAAAAAATCCTTTCTATGAGTCATGTGGCAGGTTGCTCCTGAATCAAGCAACCAATCATTTTTCCAAGAAGCAAGTGAAGCATTAAATAAATCTTCATTTACTCCAATGTTACATTGTGCCATAACATAGTGAGCGGATTCAAGTGCTTTACCTTTGTCTTTATCATCAGTTTTACCTTTCTGTTCAATTTTGTCCCATGGTAGCTTGCATGTAGAGGCATCATGTGATCCATTTCTTTTGCAGCGTATGTAGTGCAAATCTGTCTTTTCTCCTTGAGAGTCTCTGCCCCCCCTGCCTCTGAAATCTTTTCTACCTCTTGCTCTGGAAGAATCTAGAGCAAGATTATCCTCCCTGTGTGCAATAAGAGTTGTCTTCTTTTCCAAACCCTTCACTTTTTCAATAAACTTCTCCATTATAAAAATTTGAACTGAGCCCAAAAATAATTACAGTATTCGTAGCAAAACACTAACAATAATTTTCTATGACTTTCCAAAAAATAGAATCAACTGCAATCATGCAATATATGTCATGTCATCAACAAACAACATAAGCCCTAATGCCATCATTTCATACAACTTCATCCATTCAAAACTGCGATGTAGGAATGAGTCATGGCTTCTTTTGCAGTTCGACCAACAGAGTGACTAAATTGAAAGCCTTTTGTTTTTTTTGTTTTTTTTTTTTTTTTTTGCGATGAAAGAATGATTCATGTCTTCATTTAAAGTTCGGATAATAGATTGATCAGATGAAAAGACCTTTTTGTTCGCCGTATTCTAGCTCAGGCCGTCGGAAAAGGCGCAATCTAGTTAGTCAATAGAGAGAGCCCTCCTTCTAACACTGGTATCAGAACCCGAGATGTCGGGCCTTCTTCGAGCGGATCAAGGGGAGCAGCAACGTTTATATGGGGCAGAGAGCGTTCTTCAAAGCAAGAGCAGCAACATTTATATTGTTAGCAGCATATATATGAAATGGATATGAAAACCGCGTATATATTATAACAGCGTTTATGTAAAGCAGCATTTAACACAGCGTATGTATCTGATAGCGTTTCTGGAGCCAACGTATACGCTTTTCTGGAGCCAATCGTTCAAGCTTTTCTGGAGCCAATGTATACAGCATTCGAAACAGCATGACAGCCTTGTGAGAGACCTGTGTCAAGTCCCGACAACGGAACCAGCAAGTCGGACCAGTGGCGAATGTATTTTACCACAGCGTAAATGTAAAACATCGGCAGCGTAACTGTATGTATGGGCAGCAAATACCACAGCAAAGACCACAACGTAAATGTTGGCAGCGTTAAACAATAAGAACTGTTGGAGCAGCTCCGTGGAAACCCACGAGGTAGCACCCCGTCAGATCGAAGCCATTCATCATCCAGCAATTTAATTCATCATCATATTTTTTTTTGTACCTTCTCAATCTCATAAACAACTACTACTGCTGTGTCTTTCTCTTTAAGGAAAAACCAACTAGTTGGAGAACACTACAGAGCATAACAATAAGATTCATAAATACAGTAGAGGGAAATCTTAACCTCACCTCATTTCAATGCTCGCTTGCTTCTGCCTGCCTCCAACACCTACGATTGTCAAATCCTCTAACGCCTCTGACAATGCCCAGAATGTATTTCAGAGGATGAGCAGCGCAACTTACAGTGAATATGAAAAAATGGTCAGAGAAGAGGGCGCAGCCAGTGTCAGGCAGCAGCGTTCAGGTGACAGTGTGGAGCAGGCTACCACATTTATGAACAGGCAGCGTTTTTGAATGGAGAGCAGAGGAGCAGAATAGGGAGTTACAAAGAGCATAAAAGCTAAAAAGGAGCTGGCTCTGATACCATGTCAGGCCAGGCAGTAACTCCATTAAGCAAAAACTGATTCGTGTGTTCTATTCCATCAGGTAGGTCTATTATATACATGAGGGAGAGACTGTTCAGTTCATCTCCCGATGACCGTTCATATTTCTCATTTATTTATTTACATATATTTACCCAATCACAAGGATTAGGTGTCAACAATTTCCATTATTTTTAATGAATTAAGAAGAACTTTGCTTGGTTTTACTAATGGAAGTTTGGCCAATTTAAGTTTCTGCAATTTAGTCAAGTTTCCGTAGCTATATCCATGGTTGAGGTAGTAGCATGACTCTAGAAGGAAATCTAACACTTAGACTCGATTTCTAGAAGCTCCAATATGGATTTGTATTGGTCAAACTCCACCCAGCACGTACGTGTGGACCTCCAGCAAAAGATCAAAGGAAAAACACAACAGTTTTTCCCAGTCAACTTCAAACACGTTTTTTGAGCAAATGAAAATGAATTTCAGAAAACGAAAACATGATGTTTTTTAGCACTGGCCCAATTAGGTTCTCAATGAGCAGTTTTCTTAAATTCGTTACCATTTGAGAGATTTTCGGGGTTCTTTGGAGCCCTATTTTGTAGATTGCGTGAGCAAACAGTTTGGTAATTTCACAGTCAATGCCCAGTCACCACAAGGATTGAAACGAGTTGTTCTTTAGCAAATTCGTGGCAAGGAGATAAGTGTGATCAAATATGGACTCATCTTTGATCCTAGAAACCTTCAAAATCTATTTTAGTTTATTTTCAAATTGATTTATTGAGATCTCATGGCCAGAATTCATGCAATGAAATTATGAGTTTCTTGTTGCTTCAAAACTCTATAAATTGCAGTATCTTTGAGAGGGGGGATCAAATGTCAATGATGAATATTAATTTGTGATTGTTGTTTCTATTTGAAGAAGAAGAACTATGTTTTTTTTCCCATTGAATGTAATCTCTGATATGGCACAACTCTTAATGAAATTGGTGATTTGAATCAAGTGACCTGAGTTTATAATTCCTCACGCTCACCAGGAGGGCCCCCTGTGGAGTTGTGAGATAGTATATTTGTCATGTTAATCTCATGTTTTCAATATTTTCTTCGATTTATTTTTTAATCTCTTTAGATGTTTGAATTCTTTGTTTTCAATATAGTTTGCTTACTTGCTTCTTCTTCTTTTTTTGTTTGTTATAGGTTGAGTTCTCAATATAAAATTAAAAATCCAAAAACACTTTCCTTGAAGTATTTTCCAAGAATTGCTTTCATTTTCATGTTTGTTCTAGTCATCGTTTTGATAAGACATGGAGGCTCTTGCACTTGAAATTTTGTCAACATATCATTGTTTTTCACTCCTTTCGAAGTTTTCATAGTATATTTTGTTTTAAAAGTTCATTTAAATTTTGAAGTTTTGAATTTGAATTCATTGGCCTCTTAAGACATAAAATGTGCATATGCTTATCAAAACATAGTCATAAATAGGTTTAAATCCTCATGTACAATTAGATTAGTTTCTTTGAATTGAAAGTAGATATCCTAGCACATATAGTGCACATATACTTCCCAAGTTCACGGAACCCCAGGTTTGACAATTAATGACAAGTAATTTAAGAGTCAATTAAATTACCCAATAGATTGTACTACACCAAAAAATATTCAATAATTCAGACAATGTACTTAAATGACCTATATCATGTACTCTAAAAAGGAAAAAACTAATTTTAACTTAGTAAGTATATTTCAACAATCTCTTATTTGTTCCTATGAATGAAAAAATATGAATTTCAAATCAATGTAAGAATGAAAATTCACCTTTGATAACTCCTCTACAATGGCACTAGAACTGAAGGGCCTTTTAATCATTTTTTGAATTTCTCTAAAAGACAAGTAAAAGATTGTACATTTAATTATCAACTAGAGGCTCATATGGAACTTGAAAATTACCATGCACTATATATGTAGATCACAGGCTCTAAAGGAAATCAACTACTTACAAGAAAGGGAATTCTAACTAATCACAAAAAAGGAAAGAAAACTAACCTAATCCAATTGGCATAGGAAGCCTCTCAATTGTAAACCCCAATTGGATTAAAAAAAATGATAAAATGCAAGAAAATCTAGTCAAATGACATGAGAAAACTCTCTGTTGTAACCCTCAATTGGGAAAAACAAGAATTGCAGGAAACAAATCCAATCTAGCCCAATTGGTATAGGAAGTATCTCTATTATAACCTCAGCTGAGCAAAACAAGAATTGCAAGAAGTACATCTAATCTAGCCCATCTAGCATAGGAAGCCCCTTTGTCGCAATGCTCGGTTGGCAAAACAAGAAATGTAAGGCTAACTAAATTGTAGGAAAGAAAATAACTTAAATTAATCCTTGTCAAAATTATTTATGTTTTTACTCATAACGACAAATGCAATCATTGTGTTAGACACATTTATTCAAAAACATGTAAAGGAATGCAAACCTAGTCTGAAATGCAAATATGTCAAATAAAAAATAAATAAATAAATGCAATCATACATGAATAATCAATTGCATCAATAATATGATATATAAATAAATACAATCACGAATCAATAACTAATTACATAAATGGATTAAATTATACAACAAGAAATTAATTACATAAGTAAATAAAATAAATTTTACATGAATATATAATTTCATAATTAAATTACACAAGAAGAAATTAAAGAAAAATATATAAATTACATAGTGTTATGTTCTATTGGAGTGGACCCTTCCTCAATGGAACATAATGTTGATATTAATCTATATCAACACTCGCTACATCTACAACATAAATGAATTAATCTACTACTAATCTATACTATAAATAATTAATTCTAACTACATATTATAGAAATTATAAAACTATGGTCTAAACTAAAATAAGAACTCATAAAATATGATTTAATTTATCATAATATGAAATTGTAGAATGAAAGTGAAAATCTTTTTATACATAAGTTTTGTTTAAAAATAAAATAACAAATAATAAACAAAATCCACAAGTTTCTCATGTGGTTTGCTGACAAGTACCAAACAATAAATGCATCTCCACAAGTTTTTCATGTGGTTTACTAAAAACTAGCGAGCAATTAACGACTCATACATAATTCTAAAATACTTATTAACAAATCAAACTAATTATGGCTAAATGAAGAGGTGGGTTCCAAATTGGATCATTATATAACTTTTCATCCACGTTGTTAATTTCATAATGGAAAAAGTGGAGGAATCAACTCACAAAACCATTTTTACCGACAATCATAGTTTGGAAACTTTGGGGTAAAAAACATCGATATCCATTTTGAGGCCTTAAATGACCACTTTATTTTAGTCTTGACCTTAATATGGGCCTAGATTCCATATCCTACACATTTATATCTTTCCAATAGTGCAAGAATCGGCTCAATCAGAACTCGCATGAGAAAGTTATTCCTCCCTGTAACCACCCTCCTACCACACTACCCAAGCTAACCTGTCAATTGGGGTAAACATGTGACGAAGAGTTACTATGATATGATTCAACTCCCCATGTACAGTTAAGGAAGTGGAATTGAAAAGATATGACCAATCTGACCTTCCTCGGGAGCTACAAAACCTTCAGGAGACAACCACCCCTTCTAGGTCCCCAACCCCTGAGACAACTTGATGTTCTGTGAACTAGACCCCCAGTCGCTCCCATGAAAAGCCCTCCATGTGATTGAGACCCTCTAGTCACTCCCATAACAAGGCATCCATGCGATTGTGGCCTTTTTTAGGCAATTTTGTGTCAGCGACCCCAAATTCTGAGCCACTTTTTCAAGGCTAAGACTCAGGCCTCTGCCCAGAACTTCATGAAACTTCCAGAATTGATAAATAAAAATGAAATAAGGCTACTAATGCAAACACTTGAACAAGGAATTGACCTGACCCCTACCAACCATGACAAACATTTCGTCAAACATATCATAAACATGTAATCTACAGGTCATAACAACATATCTGAACATAGGGATCTCATACTTATCTGAGAATCATCAAGGAGGATTGATGTCTCCTCCCAATAGTTGCATTGTTAACTATTAGGTCATTCATTCATTAATATTTCATCTACTAACCAAAACATGATGAGATCCATTCATCAATATTGTCATAAAACATACTTATAACCAACAAATAACCAGAGATATATCAATGATGAAACAACCATTAAAGCCACATAATGAAGAGCATATTTACTCATGAAATGCAAAAGGAAAAGTCACTCTTATTAACATATTCAAATCCAACCAAGTTAGGGACTTCCACGTACCAACTGAACATAGATTGGGCTAAACCAAATCTCTCTTTCAGTCAATCACCCCCCTGCCATATTCCAAGCATGAATGTGGGATATCATGGAATAAACCAAGAACACCAAACCAGGGCTTCCAGAGGCCAAACCACCTCAACTCTCAACCATTGATTCTACCTCATGATCACACATCACTAACCATCACCATATCGGTCTCTACCTAAGTTGTACAGGGCTCAAGAGCATTTGTTCCAACCAAGGCTTCTAAGACTAGCAACTCAACCCGCAACTGTTGTCGGGCTCCAAAGCATTTATCCAACAAAGGCTTCTAGGATTAGTAACTCACCCCACCAAGGGCTCTAGAGTGTTTTTCCAACCAAGGATTCCAAGACTAGTAACTCAACCCAAGTTGTTACAGGTCTTCTAGAGTGTTTGTCCAACAAAGGCTCCAGAAACTAGTAACTCAACCCACTGCCAAACGAACATGAGCATTGACCAGAAAACAAAGATAAAACCCACAACACCATGGCTATCCAAGAAATAACAAGGCTAGGCAAAAGAGGCAAAGAGAATAGAATAGAGAGCTCCAAGCTAAAATTGACAAAAGTTTGTACTGACAAAAGCTATGAATTGATCCTTATATGCCTTTTTACCAATGAGGCCTCTATTTTCTTCAATTTCCATTATTTTCCTTTATTTTCCTCCTCGCATGCAACATGTGACCTTTCACCTTCCTTTTCTCCTATTTTCCATTATTTTCATAAATAGAATGACAATTAATGCCTCACACTTTTCTAAAGCCTTTGTCATTATCTTTGCCAATTTCCATAGCCATTAATTAATCACAAGTGATCCGGATCACTATGTTTTTGCCCAACTTGGAATATGTGTCCCATGACCTTGGTTATTATTTTTCCTTTATTAACTTTATTACATGGATTTTTAACTTGGGGTTGTTACATACCCCCCCCCCTTAAGGTAACACCGTCCTCGGTGTTCAATGACACCTACAACTAGCAAGACTGCTGAAAAGCAAAAAATACTTCCCATGGAGTTTTATAACTTAGCTCATTGCAGTATTTACAATGAATAACCTGCTGAAAGAAAACCAACATGACAAACATAACAACATGACACCCATACTGCTTATTAGAGCTTTATAACACAGCTCGTTGAGGTATTTACAATGGCAACCATATACAAATATGTACATATACCAAAACTTCTTTGCTTCAACTAACAAACAAGGAATGATACATAGCCCACATCTGATCAACCATATCCCATGTAGCTTCATCGAGCCCAAAGTGCTTCCACTGCATTTTAACCTGCTCGATTGCTCAGTTCTGGAGCATGAGCATCTTTCTCTGCAAAATGTACTGAGGTTCCGACTGGAATTCTCCTTTTGGTTCCACTTGTAATACCTACCAATCAATAACATGATCAACATATTTCACATATCTTTTAAGCAATGAAACTTGGAAAACATCATGGAATTTCATTGTCGGAGGTAGTGCAAATCGATATGCCACTGGTCCAATCCTCTCAAGGATCTCAAAAGGCCCGCAATACCGAGGTGCAACTTCGCACATGACCCAATCCTCAAGGAGCTCTTCTTGGGCTTCATGCGCAAGTCACATGTTCCCTAACCTAAAACTCCTTAAACAACATGTGTTGATCTACATAACTTTTCTGCCTATCTTGTGCTGCCTTCAGATTCCTCTTGATAACCTCCATTTCCTATTCCATCTCAGTCAACATGTCTGGTCCAATCAACACCCTGTTCACTAGATCACTCCAACTGATGGGAGTGTTGTAGTTACACCCATAGAGTGTCTCAAACGAACTCATCCTCAAAGACTTCTGATACCCATTGTTGTAAGCTAACTCAACCAGTGGAAGATACTCTTCACACTTTCGTTGTTGATGCCTCACATACATCCTCAACATGTCCTCCAAGATCCTGTTGACCCTCTCTGTTTGTCCATCTGTCTGCGGATGATAAGTTGTGTTGAAGACCAACTATGTACCCAAACCTGAAAATAACTCTTTCCAGAAATTGGAAGTGAACTTAGCATCCATGTTTGACACAATCTTCTTCGGAATGCCATGCAATCTTACTACATGTTTGATGAAGACCTTTGCTACATCATTAGATGAATAAGTAGACTTCACTGGAATGAAGTATGCTACCTTTGTCAACCTTTCAACCACAACCATAATAGAATCATGTTGTCTGGATGTTCTCGACAAACCTGTAATAAAATACATGGAAATGACCTCCCATTTCCACTCTAGAATCAGAATTGGTTGTAGTAATCCACCTAGATTTTTACACTCTTCTTTTACCTATTGACAATCCAAACACCTAGCCATAAACTCTGCCAATTCCTTCTTCAGATTCGGCCAATAGTAGAACTTGTTCACCGCTATCAATGTCTTCTAATATCTTGGGTGACCTGAATTTATCTTAACATAAAATTCCCTCAAGATAAGCTTCTTGAGCTCATTGGTGTCTGACACATAGATCGTGTCCCTAAATCTTACCAAACCATCTAATATGAGACGATAGCCCACATCCTGATCACCCTTATCCTGTTGTAACCTGTGCCTAAGCTCCCTATACATGTCATCCTACTGACCTGCCTGTAAGCTCTGATCCTGTAAATCCATCCCATATGAACTCATAGTTGTTATATGATTCATTTGCACTCTTCTTCTAAGAGCATATGCCACCATTTTCTCTTTCCCTTTAATGTACCTGATCTCAAAGTCAATCTCATTGATCGTGGCCAACCATCTAGCTTGCCTAACATTCATATTCAGTTGGTCAAACAAGTATCTCAATCCACTGTGGTCGCTCATTAATACAAACCTCTTGCCAAGAAGATAATGCCTACACATATTTAGTGCATGAATGATTGTTTCTAACTCAAGATCATGTGTCACATAATTCTACTTGTGCTCATTCAGTTTTCTTGATTCATAGCACACTACATGTACTTCATATATCAGGACTCCACCAAGTCCTATCTTGCAAGCATCTGTACACACTACAAACTCTTTATCCAGATATGCAATCTTTAGAACTGGAGCATTTGTCAACAATTGCTTCAACTTCTTAAAAGGGGTTGCACATTCCTTTGTCCATTCAAATTTATTACGTTTCCTTTGCAACGATGTAATAGCATAAGCAATTTGTGAGAAGTTCTTGATGAACCTCCTGTAATAACTTGCTAACCCCATAAATGACCTTACATCATCCACATTCCTAGGAGCTTTCGGATCCACTGTTATGCCTCCCTTGGAAACAACATGTCCCAAGTAATGTACCTTTGTCTGAAAGAAAATACATTTGCTAACATTGACATACAACTGATGCTCTCTTAGCAATCTCAATATTGTTGCTAAATGTTCGGCATGTTCTTCCTCATTCTTAGAATATATCAATATATCATCAATGAACACAATAACAAACTTGTCCAAATAAGGACACAACACACTATTCATCAAGCACATAAAAGTAGTTGGAGCATTAGTCAAACCAAAAGGAACCACAATAAGCTCATAATGCCTATACCTAGTCCGAAAAGCAGTCTTGTAGATGTCCTCTTCTTTAATGCATACCTGATAGTATCTTGATCTGAGATCAATCTTCGAGAACATTGTTGCTCCCTTCAACTGGTCAAACAAATCATAAATCCTCAATAACGAATACTTGTTCTTGATGGTTACCTTATTCAACTGCCTGTAGTCAATGCATAACCTGAGAGTACCATCCTTCTTCTTCACAAACAACACTGGTGCACCGCAAGGCGATACGCTTGGCCTAATGTATCCTTTGTCAAGCATTTCTTTCAACTGCAACTTCAACTCTACTAACTCTGGTGTGCTTATCTTGTATGGTGCCTTTGATGCTGGTGTTGCCCCTGGTACCAACTCAACAAAAAAGTCCACTTCTATGAGGTGGAAACTCTGAAATCTCTGTGGTGAATACATCCTGAAACTGTTGTAAAACCTGGTACCTACTCAATACCTCTGAATCCTCAACATCCCTACCTTTATCATTAGAAATATGCACTACAAATGAAACACGCTCTTTCGTATGATTGTGCTTTGTATGCATAGTTGTAACCATTCTAACTGGCATTGCCTTCTTCTTACCCTATAAGATCCCCTGTTCTCCATTGTCATCCAAGCACTCAATAGCCTGGTCATAACAATCCACCTTGATCCTACGAAGATACAACCATTCCATACCCAACAACATATTGTATGATCCCAATGGGAGCACATTCAAATGCGTTGATGTAGGCATACCATTCAACTCAAATGCACAAGCTCTTACCCAGTGATGAACCCTTTTCTCAGTATCTGTAGCCAACTGCACTAACCAAGATTTTGCATGCATTTATTTATTCAAACTACACTTATTCACGGGGTCAGGATTAACATAACTATAATTAGATCCAGGGTCAATCAAAATAGAAGCAACTTGATCACAAAGCTTATCATCCATCTCGATAATAGATGCTTGGTGATATGCCTGCCTATCATCCAACGCTGCATAAATCTAAGGAATACTTTTTCCAACATCCCCCACTATTTGTGCCTCTTGAGCACTGTAGATTTGCAGTCTACCACCCTGATGCTGTGGAAAATCTCTCATGCGATGATCTTTGCCACAAGTCCAACACTGTAAAGGCTTCCTTCTATCACCCTTCTTTTGCTCCTCAAGCTGAAATACATGCCCTATGTCAGATGCATTGAACTTCTTAGACGGTGTTGCATTCTCTTTGTTACATGTGTCTTGAGGTCTAGCTCACTTCTTATCCCATTTCCCTTTATTCTTCGCATTACCTTTCCAATATTGCAAAGCCTTAGATTTGTGCTTCGATTTCTCATAACAATGGTTTAGATTTCTGATGGATTCCTCCAATGATCTAGGCTCATCAAACTCAATCATATCCTTGAATGTTACAGACAAACCGCTGATGAATCTCTAAATCTTCGCTTTCTCCTCCTTCAGATAAGGCACATTCCTTAACAACTCCAAGAATCTACTAATGTACTCATCATTGATCATGGATCCCATCTCTAGCTCATAGAATTATTTTTCCATGTCATCATAATATCTCTCTAATATATACTTCTTCCTCAAAAGTCACTCGAACTCATTCCAAGTCAACTCTTCTTCATGAAAACCTTTGACATTCTTTACATCTTCCCACCAAATGTCTGCTTTACCTTTAAGACTGAACGTAGCTATTATGGCCTTCATGTTCTCTAAGTAATCATGCAATCTGAAGAACTCATTCATCCCGAGCAACCACACATCTGCATCTTGTGACTTCTTCATTTCTCCATCAAATGTAGATGCCTTTGATTTCTTGAACTCATTCGGCAAATATCCCATGTCACTCCTCCTATAAGGATGATAACGATGATGATCATGATACCTATCTTAACCAAAACTAGAGTAAAGTCCATTTCCACTGCCTCGTCTATTCGGTGTATCCAAGAACTTTCCATCTCTAACCATGTCATCTCTATCAGACATGTGCCCACCATGGGACCTGTCAACATACGCTCCATTAGTCATGTCCTCCTGTCCATGACTGATCCTAAGTGGTCCCTATCTCTGCAAGTATGACAAGCTCTGTAGGATAACTGCATTAAGCTCTGCATGTTTCTCCTGTTCCCTGACAAGTCTCTCTTGTGATTGAATGATTCAATCATTATCTTCTCTACACCTTCTTTTCTTTGCCTTCAAACTTCTCAAAGTGTTTGCTATGTCAGGATAGTACTCATAACCATGCTGCTCATCTGATTTATAGGGAGAGTCTCATGAACTGTAGTCTCCCATTTTGCTAGTCATCTTTGATCTTCTTCTTCCTGCAAGGTATATCATGTCACCTAAACCAAATCATAAACAAACCAACGTACCTTTGTTTAGTTTAGGGGAGGATATCTCGTCTGCAAGACCAACCAGATTAGCATAATACATGTATAATCATAATCATCACAATATATAGATATCATTTTAACCATTATCCAGTTACAGTGCATGACTATACCATACCTATGACAATGCATGCATAACGACATATAGACACTGACATGCATTAAAAATGCATAATCGACATGCACTCATGACAACCACATCTGACAACAATCACCATCAAGTTTTGCATGACAAAACAATGGCAACAATGACCACCACCATACATACACAACAAGCACTAGACCACGAGCATTATAACACATATGCAACTGACATGTATGCATGACAAACACATTCCACACATCCAGTCCAAGGGGTGAACCATGCTTTGATACCACTCTATAACCACCCTCCTCCCACATTTACCCAAGCTAATCGGCCAACCGGGGTAAACATGTGCTAAAGAGTTACTATGATATGGTTCAACTCCTCATGTACAGTTAAGGAAGTGGAACTGACAAGACAAGACCAATCTGACCCTCCTCAGGAGCTAAAGAACCTTCAGGAGACAACCAACCCTTCTAGGTGCAGAACCGCTGAGACAACTTGATGTTTTGTTGAACTAAACCCCTAGTCGCTCCCATGACAAGCCCTCCATGTGACTGAGATCCTCAAGTCACTCCCACAACAAGGAATCCATGTAATTGTGGCCTTTTTCAGGCAGTTATGTGCCAACGACCCCAAATTCCGAGCCACTTTTTTAGGGCTAGGACTGAGGCCTCTGCACATAACTTCATGAAACTTCTAGAATTAATCAATAACAATGAAATAAGGCTACTAATGCAAACACTTAACACATGACTTGACCTAACCCCTGCTAGCCATGACATGCATTTCATCAATCATATCATAAACATGTAATCTACAGGTCATAACAACAAATATGAACATAGGGATCTCATACTTATCTTAGAATCGTCAAGGAGGATTGGTGTCTCCTCCCAATAGCTGCATTGTTAACTATTAGGTTATTCATTCATTACTATTTCATCTACTAAACAAAACATGATGAGAGTCATTCATCAAGATTGTCATAAAACATACTTATAACTAGCAAATAACCAACGATATATTAATGATGAAACAACCATTAAAGCCACATAATGACAAGCACATTTACTCATGAAATGCCAAAGGAAAAAGATCTCTTATTAACATATGCAAATCCAATCAAGTCAGCGATTGTTACGTACCACCCAACCATAGATTGGGCTGAACCAAATCTCTCTTTTAGCCAATCATCCCTGCACCATATTCCAAGCATGAATGTGGGATCTCATGGAATAAACCAAGAACACCAAACCAGGGCTTCCAGAGGCCAAACCACCTCAACCCTCAACCAGTGATTCCACCTCATGGTCGGACATCACTAACCATCACTAGATCGGTCTCTACCCAAGTTGTCCAAGGATCAAGAGCGTTTGTTCCAACCAGGCTTCTAGGACTAGTATCTCAACCCATAATCGTTGTCGGGCTCCAAAGCGTTTGTCCAACCAAGGCTTCTAGGACTAGTAACTCAACCCACCAAGGGCTCTAGAGTGTTTGTCCAACCAAGGCTTCCAGGACTAGTAACTCAACCCATCAAGGGCTCTAGAGCATTTGTCCAACCAAGGCTTCCAGAACTAGTAACTCAACCCAAGCTGTTACAAGGCTTCTAGAGCGTTTGTCTAACCAAGGCTCCAGGAACTAGCAAATCAACCCACATCTAAAGGAAGATGAGCACCGACTAGAAAACAAAGATAAAACCCACAACACCATGGCTATCCAAGAGATGGAAAGGCTAGGCAAAACCATTGTCAATTCAGGCAATCCTCCATGCCAATGACATATCATAACCAAGAAACCACATGCATGTTCCACGCATGCCAAAACTAGCAAGGAAATCATACATGCAATTCGGTACCTGCAATCAAAACTCGTTGTAGATGTTGATCCTGCTATCCTCTTGCACTTTCCTACTTTTCATTTGCCTTCTTGCTCTAAATCCCAAGTATGCCACACTCCTCCAAGAGTGCTCCAAGAAAACTCTAAGTGTCTAAGAGTATGAGAGAGATAGAATATAATGGAGAGCTCCAAGCTAAAACTGACAAAACAAGAAAACTCTAAGTGTCTAAGAGTATGAGAGAGATAGAATATAATGGAGAGCTCCAAGCTAAAACTGACAAAAGGTTTTATTGACAAAAGTCATGAACTGATCCTCAGAAGCCTTTTTATCAATGAGGCCTCTATTTTCTTCAATTTCCATTATTTTCCTTCATTTTCCTCCTCACATGCAACCGATGACCTTTCACCTTCCTTTTCTCCTATTTTCCATTATTTTCATAAATAAAATGTCAATTAATGCCTCATGCTTTTCCAAAGCCTTTGTCATGCCTTTGCCAATTTCCATAACCATTAATTAATCACAAGTGATCCCCATCATTATGTTTTTTCCCAATATTCAACTTGGAATACATGTCGCATGACTTGGTTATTATTTTGTCTTTATTAACTTTATTACATGGATTTTTAACCTGGGGTTGTTAAAAGTTGAAATATCGAAATTGACCACCCATTAGAGGAAATTTTAGACTAAAAGTGGCCTCCTAAGGGAAAATAATAAAATAATAGTTAAAATAATAAAATAAGTGTTATAAATTTTGCATGGAAAGAAGAAAACTATTTTTTAATTGTATTTTTGGCTTATGTCCTTATAGGTTTACTCAAATTTCAAGTGCAGACACCCGTTGGATGTAGAATTAAATTCCACATCCAACGAGTACCCATTATGCGTACTTTTGAGAAGACCCACATTGATAAAGTTGAAGATACATTAAAATAGTGTGTTCATAATGGGTACTCGTTGGATGTGGAATTTAATTCCGCATCCAACAAGTATCTACACTTGAAATTTGAGTAAACCTATAAGGAGACAAGCCAAAATTACAAATAAAAAACAAAAAAAAAGAGTAGTTTTTCTTCTTTTCCCTCCAAAATATTTACATGTACCTCTTTTTAAATTTAAAGGATTTTGATTGGTTTACATATTATGACATGGAAACTATATGAAAATTTCATGGGCACTTTTAGGCTGAAAATTCCTCTAATGATAATTTGAGAGGATGCGAGGACAACACTTGTTACTCATGAAAAGGGGCTAACCAAGTGATCATGATGAAGAATACTCTATAAGTGTCCATATTGTAACTCTATTTAAGAGTTGAAGGAGTCAAATTTAACTCCTAGGTGGCTATCAAGTTGTGTTATAACAAGACCACTAAGAGGAAAAGGGGTCCCATTGTATTCTAGTGCATTTTGTTTCATAGATGAGCGAAGTAGCTAAGAGTGAATAGAGAGAGAGAGAGAGAGAGAGAGAGAGAAAAGAAAGGGTTTGGATATTGTAGCAACCCACAAGCCACACTTCTTAATTGTTTGTACTTGCATCCATTTCCATTCAAAGAAAGAGAGAACGAAGCAGCCTCACCTTCTAGCTGGGTTTTCTCTTGAAAGGGTTTCCCAAGTCAAATTTTGTGATATTGTGGTTTGAAAGTGATTGTTCTATTTGTTCTATATTTTCTACATAATTATAATTTACATCCATACACAATAAATATCAATTAACAAATCTAGAAATCTAAAAAGAAATTTACTCTCATAATGTAGATTTTGGATTTTCTAATATGTTTTAGTAGAATTGTTGTGAAGAACTATCAAGTGAAATATCCACAACAATTTATAGATCATATTGGTGTCAAAAAAAAATTCTTTGGGTATATTGTGGGGAGTTGTAGGGGATTCAAACTAGTTAAGTGGAAAGTTATAAACCCCCAATCATGACTGATGAATATATTAATAACCCTTGAAATCCTCTAGAGGAGAGGTTTGTGCGGTTGCAAGCACAAGTCACATATATAAACCATAATGTGAGCTTCCTCATGGTGGCCCTTACCAAAAATCTTGAGCTATTCGGAGAAGATTGAGGTTCTAAAGTAGATGTGGGATTGAAGGGGAAATCAAGAGATCTGGAAGAACTAGAGGGGGATTCTAAAAGAGAACCCAAAAAGGGTCAATCCAATTTGAGTGTTGTGAACCATTCACAATGATCCTCGTGGATATCAATGGCCACCTACCTCTTCCATTATCTCAATGGTTCTCTATCTTATTGGCCCTAAATGATGCTTTTTAGATATTCAGGGGGTAGGGTTGTCATGGCATTCTTTGGCCCTTGTCAAAAGTTGTACTCTTAAAATAGTTCTTTCCAGTGAGTTATCTTGTACACCAACTAACCACTAGGAAGTTGATGTACCAACTAACCACCTCGGGGGTGACAAACATTTTAATGTTTCGTCTTCTAGGGTTAGGGTTTTTGACCTATAGGGTTCTTTCTTTATGTTAAACTTCCATTCTTTCAACCTATTGTAATAGATTTTGTGCATGCACATGGTCACCATCTCTCTCTGTTCAAAGATAACTACCACCATTCCAGCCAGTTTGTATTCTACAATACTTTGTTATTTCATTTATTAATAGCAGTTGAGTTTCAACATATTATTGTGTTTTTTGTTGTATTTCTCTATGTGTGTTTCATTTCCTTTTCTGAATTTCATTTCATTCATTGTACAACCCAAATCAGTGGTATCAGAGCAATCTACTACTTGTTATTTTTCAATGCATGTCCCTAACGAGGTCAAGGTACGAAGGGTTAGGTCTCAAGCTAATTTCACTTGGGAACAATTGTTCTTGCCAACACAAGTGGCCTTCCATGGTGGAAGAAGAGAGAGATGAAGGAGTGGGAGATCCTATCAAGTTGTTGCTCAAGGAAGAACTTGTGTGACAAAGGAATGAGACGATGGAAAAACTTTTCCATATCCTTCGACAATTTCCAATAGTAGTTGAGGCACCTTCAACCACTAGTAGTTTTGGAGGTGTGACACCATTCAAGGTACAAGTTAACTTGGATATCCTTGTATTTGAAGTCCAAATATCTGTTTATGATATGGAGAAATGGTTAAATTTATCATAGAGCTATTACTCTATCCAAAAAAAATATGCAATGAAAACATCACCTTTGCACTCATTAAAGCCCTTCCCCATGTTAAAGATTGGTGGGAAGGTTATTAGGAGAGGCAAAATGAAGATCGGTCAACGATATAAGGCAGATCCCACTTGGTAAACTTTTGTTGATGACCTTAAGGAGGAATTCTACCCTATAGGGAATTATGATGACTTGTGCATGAGATGGACAACCCTACAATAGGAAAGAGACTAGATGGTGCTGGAGTACACTAATATTTTCCATACCTTGCACTCAAAGCTAGGTATCAAAGACTTTGAGTGGCACTTGGTTTTGAAGTACCATAGTGGTCTACATGAGCATCCAAACATAAATGAATTTCATAGACATCTCTTCATTGAGAGCCATGTATCGATATGTTGTCAAAATTTAGTAGAAATTAAACCAGAGGAATCAACGAGAGTTTGTGTCTAAAAACCCACTCCAACAGAAGCTTGAAAAGGGTAGCCCAAACTCACAAAACAGGGGACAAAACAAGGATATCCAACCTTAAGACAATTATCTCAAGGCATAAAAAAAGAGGGGTAATAGGAAGTCAAAAATGGAAATTAGAAAGTGGCACGAGTTCCATAAAATCCCCTTGCATAAAGCTGATGAATGATGCTCGAAAAATCATTGTTAGTGGAGCCTAAAGAAAAGGAAATAAACTCTAGCTTTGATTCAGATTTAGAGCAGGATAAAGGAAAACATTTCATCAATGTAGAACTCAATGCGATCATCATGACCATAAATATCCAACCAAAAGAGCCAGAGGATCTTTAAGAGGAGGAACACCTCTTCTATTCACAGATGTGAGTGAAGGGGACCTTACTGCATTTCATCATTGACAGCAAGAACCAAAAGAACCCAATATCAATGAAGGTCATCAAGCAATAGAAGTTGTCGATAGTACCACACCCCCAACCATACACCATTGGTTGGTTGAGTTAGCCAACAATGTCATCTGTCCTATTGCATCAAACCCTTCAAAGATGAGGTACTATGTGATATTGTCCCACTTGAAGTTTATGATGTTTTTTTAAGACAACCTTATATATTGAAATGACATGTTTTTTATAAGTCTCATCCTCTTCGTTACGCGTAATTGAAATTAAAACCATAAATACATGTAAAAAAAATTATTTACATAAAGCTTTTAATAATCATAATTTAAATTAATATAACTATATATATATATATATATATATATATATATATATATATAATAATAATAATAATGGAAGGCTTTATATAATCATAATTTAAATTTATATAATTTATTTATTCATCATTATATAATTATATATAACAATATATAAATTTCAATATATTTATAAAATTAAGTTAAAAATGTTAATAATTTGAATATTATATATATATATTTCTTTCTTTCTTTCTTTCCCATGTGGTTCACAGACCTCGAAGATTGGTGACCACTGCGTTCACGTAAATGAAGATTGGTGACCACTACATTCACGGAAACAGACTGAGGTAAATCCACTCGAAGGAATCAATCTCGCTGGTACATTTCGGAGCCTAACCCCGAAGGTGTCGAGGAGAATTGACCTCGTGACCTCTCATAGTGAAGTGCTTATGTGACGGGTACTCAACCAATTGAGCTAACCCTCGAGGATAAATTATAATATATAATTAAATTAAAATTATTTAATATTTTTATTGCATTATAAATATTATTATATATATCTTGTAGAATTTTATCATTTAATTTTTATTTTCATATTTTTTTAAGAATTTCAAAGTTGTCCAATTCAAAAACAAACCCGAACACATGTACGAGTAAACCAATTTATTATACCTCTAAGCAAGTTATATTGTTTTTTATTTTGGTAATAGAACTTTGACTTTCAATTAGTTTTGAAAATTTTAAATAGATTCTATGAATTTTATTGAAATTCTGAAAAAAATAAATATTAAACTGAGTATTTTGAAAATTTAAAAATAATTTTAAATTTTTTAGAATGTAAATTGTTTTTTTTTCTAATTGGTTGATTTTAAATTGAATTGTAGTCTCACTCGTGTTCAAATCTCTAGAGGTGTCACCCATATGCCCGTAGTGTAGGAGGATACAAGTAATATAAAAACAAGTCCCATCACCAACTCCAACCTTTGGAGTTTTGGTGTTTGGAATCGATTTGCAAGTAGTCCCACCTGTGTTCAAATCTCTGGAGGCATCACCCATACACCCGTAGTGTAGGAGGATACAAGCAATATGAAAGCAAGTCCCATCACCAACTCCGACCTCTGGAGTTTTGGTGTTTGGAATCGATTTGCAAGTAGTCCCACCCGTGTTCAAATCTCTAGAGGCATCACCCATACGCCTGTAGTGTAGGAGGATAAAAGCAATATGAAAGCAAGTCCCATCACCAACTTCGGCCTCTGGAGTTTTGGTGTTTGGAATTGATTTACAAGTAGTCCCACCTGTGTTCAAATCTCTGGAGGCGTCACCCATATGCCCGTAGTGTAGGAGGATACAAGCAATATGAAAGCAAGTCCCATCACCAACTCCGACCTCTAGAGTTTTGGTGTTTGGAATTGATTTGCAAGTAGTCCCACTCGTGTTCAAATCTCTGGAGGCGTCACCCATATGTCCATAGTATAGGAGGATACAAGCAATATGAAAGCAAGTCCCATCACCAACTCTGATCTTTGGAGTTTTGGTGTTTGGAATCGATTTGCAAGTAGTCCCACCCGTTGGACCCATACACCCGTAGTGTAAGAGGATACAAGCAATGTGAAAGCAAGTCCCATCACCAACTCTGACCTCTCGAATTTTGGTGTTCGGAATCGATTTGCAAGTAGTCCCACTTGTGTCGCATATAAAATTATATTAAAGAATAAAAATATAAAAAAAGTTCATAATAAGTTAGGCTTTGTTACAATACCATGGATTATCGATACCACATGACAAAAAACATAACTCATTTCAAAATCTAAATATTTTATTTTAATTTAATTTTATTATATTTTTTAAATTAAAATTTAACACTTACAATATAACAAGATTCTTAATTATAGATATTTACCCTATTTTATTAAGATATTATTAATTTGTAAATAAATTCCATAGCTTATCAATACTACTAGTCTAAAATTCATAAATCAAAATATTTTATTTTATATTAATTTAAAATTATATTAAAATATGTTTAATTTTTTTTGATAGAGTACATATGTTTAGTAAATTTAACAGTCAAATCATTATTTAGAAATAAGTCCCTTTCCCAAAAACAAAAAAGTCTTATAAAAATAATTTTAAATGATATTAAAATGAGATAATAATAATAATATAATGAATATAATAATTTTTGATTTCAACTTTTGTGATTCATATCAACTCCTCTAACTATATGATTATTCCAAAAATTCTATTTAACAATATAATAATTATTATTCTCCGTCATCAGCGTGCATATTACACGCATAAAAACATCCTCCTTTTAAAAAAACACATCCTCGGCTCCAAAATTCCTTCTGCATTGCGGGACCAGGGATGGCGATGGCTATGAGCCGGACAAATTTCTCGCGCAAGGTTCTGTCTACATCCGGTTGCAAGGAACGGGGCTGGCCTGCGTCATTTTTCTAGTATAATTAGACGACCACCTCATCTACAGGCATAAATCAGCCCTCACAGAGGAAGCGTGTACCATGACATCCCCTGCTTCGATATCAAGAAACTATTCCCGGAAAATGATTCATCAATAAACCAAGTTCTGTGGATAATAAGGATAAAATGCCATTCTGAAATGTTGGGCAGTCCCACTAGTATCTCCATGGGATCTTACCTGCGATATCACATTTTATCCTATTTCCCCGCCGCCTCCATATAATCCCCCTCTACTTCTACTTGCATATGCTTATTTTAAGTTCTCGATGCATAGTTCCTGCAATAGATAGATGGACTCTCTATTCAAGCTGTTGTTGTTTGTTGTTATGGTGGGCGTGGCCTCGGAAATTACAGGAGGAGGAGCAAAAGAACCACCAGAGGGAGAGATAGATTTTCTAAAAGCTGCAAAAGATGAAGAGATGTTTGAGTGGTTGAAGTCGGCGAGGAGGAAAATTCACAGACATCCAGAGCTCATGTTTGAGGAATTCAATACCAGCGAGCTGATAAGGCAAGAGCTGGATGCAATGGGAGTACATTATGAATGGCCCTTTGCGCGCACAGGTGTCGTTGCCACCATCGGATCAGGCACTTCTCCAGTTGTTGCTCTCCGTGCTGACATGGATGCCCTCCCTTTACAGGTATGAGGAAAACGATATATTGATATTTTAAAATATTTTTTCTTTTTTCTTTTTTTAATTTTCACAACCTCATCCATCCATTCATTCATAGTCCTAATGAGAGTAGTGACTTCTAACAAGTATTATGGCGTCTATAAATCCCCTCCCATGTAGGGCCTCCTGTAGAGTAGGACTTTGAATCAACACCCATGATCACATAGCTTGCCAAGGACTTGGCGAAATTGTGATTGCAAGGTACCAAGTTGGAAATAGGAACTTACAACTCTACCCTGTGCCAATTGGGCACCTAAAAGCCACGTGATAAAAAATTGTGTGACAGACAACAAACCCATCCACAGCATCTTCCCAGCTGGTTAGTGCTACCTACAAAAATTCAATTTTCCAGTGGTGACCTTTCTCAACCTGCCTGCACGAACCAAAGAGCAGAATAAATCTCCCAACAATTTCAAAGAATAACACTTTGCTTTGTTACTATTATCTAAAGATAAACCACTGGTAGGATCCACGTTTTATTGCGGTTCTGGATTTGGATATGCTCAAGATATGTTTTTGGTTGGGAGCAGCAGAGGCTGCACTAAAGATTTGTTTCAGTCTTACTAGAAACGTTATGTTGACAGATCCTTTGAAAGAGACCATTTCTTAAAAAACGCACAAAAAATAAAAATGGCAAAGTATGGGCCCTGAAACCCTAACTCTCCCCATCTTAAAAGACAATTATTTGACTTTTTCATAATCTTAATTTTTGGTTTATAGCTCTCTCTCTATATATGTGTCCTTTTTCCAAGAAAAACTTCGCAGAATCCTCTCACCAAATTTCTGGATGCTGGACAGGTTAATTATCAATGTTGATTACAATGTTTGACTTGATAGGGATCTTTAAGTGAGGCCTATTACCATTCATTTTTCATGAGGCCTATTACAGCAAAATCTAGCACCTTAGTGCAAAGCTTCACGAGTCATTAGATGACTTAGACAATGAGCAACAATGAGAGTGTCACCATTGTCACCTTAGTAATTACTTCTCCGCTTTAGTGTAGGATGGATATCCAACACAACGTAGGCTTCCCTAGTCGATCTTAGGGATCAAATGGCCCAATCAAACCAAGTTAAGAGCTCCCTTAAGGGTATTACTTCAATTACCACCAATCTAAGAGATCAATCAATCAGGGTTTACGGTGGATTTTTGAAGCAATTTCCAGATTTGAGTTTAAGGGGTCCTATGGCTGTTCTAGCGACAGACAATCAATAAAGGCTCAAAAAAGGTCCCCAAACACAGACAATCAAGAAATTACACTTTGCTGAATTAAACTAGCATGCAAAATCAGAAATTTTAGCAATAGACTAGTTTATGATAGCAGCAAATTTAGCCCTAGAAACTATGACAATAAAGTGAAAAATGAGGGCTAAAAATAAGAGTAAACAAAAGAATTAATTTCAACAATTTGTTGCGGTTAAAAGGCATATAACAACAATTAAAACCTAGACATCAGCCCTAATTTATGACTGGAAATGCACTTCCAATGACACTTATCCTTTTCCAATAGATTCCAAACAATTTCTAACCATAGGACATTAACAATTAAGTCAATAAATACTGGAAATATATGATTTTGTTGTATTTAAATTTTAAACCCTAATTTACCCTTAAAAATTGTAATTTAAATATTTAAATGATTGACATGAGAGATAGGATCAATGCTTTTCTCAATCTAGGGCTAATGAAGTCTCAATCTAGGGCTAATGAAGTCTAGGTGTAACAACTTTGGAAGAAAGGAAATGGATGTACGTTCAAACTTGAAAAAGCTAAGGAAGACTCATTTGTGTTCCTTAGATTTCTAACCTTAGTGTCCTTTTATTTTTAAGGACAAATAAGAGAGGGAGCTTAAATTAGGCCGCCTCAAAAAAACTTATTGAGAAACCTTGTTATGGTGAATATTTAATAACCCTTATCCATTAACAATAAACAAGATTGGAAGAAGACGACTCACATTGAATGGCATAAATCGACAAAGTTCACCAATAATCATCCATGAAAAGAGAACCATATACATAATAAAGTCTCCTAAGAGAAAGTTGCTCAACTAGTGCTCCATAGCAAATAATAGAGAAAGACAAGTATCCAAGAGAAATGATATCTCTCAAGTGTACTATTATCCAAAGAAAGTTAAAGTTCCCTTATTTATACAAGGGAAACCAAGTGCTTTACCTCAAAATAGGCTAAAAACCCCTAAAATATGAAATCTTCATAATACAAGATGGATAGGTCTCAAGTGGAACCCCAAATATGCATCTAACATGAAAATACAATGCTAAAACATGAAAATTTCCTTGCAAAATGCAACATGTGTGAGTGTAGAAGCCAATAAAGGGTGACCTCATCTCCAAAATAGGGCGAAAATGGTCCAAAAGGCATGTATCCTCCAAAAAGGTGGAATGTGTTGTCCAAAGGTCATGTTGTGTCATCAAGTAGTGCCGCCTCACCATCACATCGTGCTATCTTGGCTCAAATGAATGTCAATCATCATAAAGGTGCAATGTTCCATTGCAAACACATCGTCCTCGAACATTCCCATGACATCATCAAGGTAAGTGGCTTCACATCGTGCTATCTTGGCTCAAATGAATGTCAATCATCATAAAGGTGCAATGTCCCACCGCAAACACATCGTCCTCAAACATTCCCATGACATCATCAAGGTAAGTGGCTTCATGACCTCTCCAAAACGGTGTAGCATCATCAACAAGTGCAATGTCATCACATCAATGCTCAACATCATTGGAGGAGTGTGGTATCATCAAGGGGCTCCATCTATGCAACATCATAGTTCAAGAGCTCTAACGTCCTCTAAAGGACCATGTGTATGTATGTAACATCATCAAGCATAACTCAAGGATTCAAGTGAGATCAACCCTTCATGTATACAAGAGTCAATGTACCAGAAGATATGAGACATATTTAATACAAAAGTCATGTAAGTAGATCACATTAGGTATTGTATGGTTTCACATAAATTTCGTTTAAAACTTTAATATGTTTTAGCAAGGCCCAAATTAAGCATTGTAAATCTGAGAATGTAAATAGGAAAAGGAAAAATGAATTAATTCATGATTCAAGGAGTCATAAAAAACAAATATTTTGTTTTATGTTCTTACATTTATGTATGCTTTTTCCTCTTCAAATAAAACTTTGAACTTAATAATTTCAGCCCTTTTATTCCTCTTTTTATTAAAATGAAGTCTCTAGCTTTCTTTTAAAATAAGATGCCAATCATTTTCTAATCTTCAGAACATAGTGCCTTTAACAACTTTAAGAGGCATATTGTATGCAATAGGAACATGAATTAACTGGAACCAAGATGAAAAATAGTAAGTACGAGTGAAAACAAAACCCAGAATTATCGTTCAAACAATCTTCCACCAGCATTCTTCACTTCTTTTCATACTCAGAATGCATTCACAATCATATATGAAAGCAATTTTTAAAACAAGGTTTGCATGCTATAGGAACCTTCATCATTAGCCACTTCATACATAACCAGAGTATTATAACTAAAAATTCCAACAACTTCATAAATGCAACAGGTGTATGAGATATGGAAAGTCAAAATATAGACGAGTGGAGCAATAGATTTCTGTAGGTTTCATTGCCTTTCCAGAGTGAAATAAGAATTCTTCATAACCTAGCAATGATATCCTTCTATACTTCAACACAGAGTATTCTTCAAACCTCCACAAGCTATCATGTAAGATACGCAAGGCATGATATATACAAACAATTTTCCTTTCTGATAGTAAAAATAAAACACATAAACCCCTTTTTTTATTTTCACCATTATTTCATTTAGACCTATAACAGAATTCCATTGTATAGAGTCAATCTTTTAAAGGTGGAGTGTGAGCAGAATGGAAAGTGAACATATGAGTGAATGAAACCCAAGGAACAAGTTGAACTAGAACTATACAACTGTTCTCTTCAACAGCCCATAACTCGTTTACCATTAAAAATAACTCGAATTACCATATAGTGATGGTATTCTTGGAAGAGGACCAAATATACAGAGTAAGGAATAGGTTGAGGCCTATAAACAAAAACATGCAAATGACATAGAGCTTTATATTTAACGACAATTCAAATTTAACAGGCAAGGAATGAAAACAGACTTAGTACACTACTTTAAAAAACAGGCCAAGTTAAAACATTTGACAACTAAAAAAGCTACAAAAATACCTAATTTATCCACACATTGTAAATCACTTACCATTAATCCAAGCTTTCCCTATGTTGCAAAGCACTTCACTGAGCTATCATGTCGGCCTGCACAAAGAGACACCCATTCGCATAACTTGAAGGCTATCAGTAGACCATTCGATCTCCTTCCAAGAGCACTTTGGATGATGATCATATCTCTGGTCTAACTTCTAAGCGAAGAAAACAAGGAGTATAAAGACCGAAAACAGAAGGAAGAAATACACTTTATCTGCCCTTGCTCTAGTAGACAAAGGAGGCTGAGTTCTGGACGAGTTTCTGTGGCATACATTCTGTGGTATAGTGCGAAGTCTCAGGCCGAGTTGCAGGCTGTTTTTTGGCCCTCTTGTAGGCCTGAAGCAGACCTTGTTGCAGAGATCTTGTGGACAGATTTGAGGAAACTTGTCTTGGAATTTGTGGAGGGTTGGCTTGGCTCCTGGTGGATGGTCATCTTGCCTCTATGCTGGTCAGTTTGTCTATGACTTTGATGTATCTTGTTGAATTGATTCTATAAGGAAGGATTGCTGGGTTTTCCTGCCATGTGGGTTTTCCCCTGGTAAACTCTCTTTTCATGATCCTAATTTCATATATCGTTGATGTCTTCTGTATAATTGCTTAATGATGGAATAATGAGTAATAAATAAGAATATGGGAAAGTCAAAATCATTAGAAATAATTATCTGTATAGAAGACACCATAAAAATCAACAGGGTATCAGAGCTATGGTGAAAGTGCAACCCTTAAAGTAGAATCCCTCTATGTTTCTAGTCATCATCTAGGGCTTATTTAGATTTCTAGCCCTGGATGCCCATGCTCAAGGATCAAAGTTAAGAAATCCTCTCTCCATTTTCCAAGTCAATGGTGAATTTATCCTCCTCTGCTTAGGCCGAATCTAAAAAGAGTGTCATTTATTTTGTGCCCTTTCAAAGGTCCATCCTGGACCTAATCTAGGATCAGAAGTTCTGTTTAAATTATGATCTCGTATAGGATAATGGACCGAGTCCCAATGTTTATGAAACCAAAATTCTTAGATGAAAGGAGTCAGGACCTTTAGGTCAAAGCATTTTTTATGGAGATGGCATAGGCCCTTATGAAATTTTGGAAAAGGTCAAAAGGAGGTCCGAAAAGTTTTAAGGTCTATCTCAAATAAATTGAATAGCTTCAGACCATATATCGAAGTGCCGAAGACCACAAAAGTTAATGATAGAGGCCGAAACAACCTCTCTACCAAGCCTCAGGAATCAAGACCGGAGAATCTCAACAGTGACTATGAGTATCTCTTGCTTTGATGTGATCATATTACATAATCAAAGATTTTATCTTTAAAAGACCAAGATGCTTCAATAAGGGTTACTAATGCAAAAAGAAGTTTGATCAGACTCACTGTGGTAGGCCGGAAGGTCTTAAATGGTTAAATGAAGTTATGTGGTACTAAAACTTTTTGATCTCAGAAAGGAGTTTCTCTCAAGTAGCATTGCCATTCGAGAGCTAAGTGTGAAGGCTAATGTCTCCTAAATGTGAGATGTGTTAAACACACACATGGAATGAACAACCAAATAAGATAAACGTGACATTGCATTTATTCACAAAGATTTACATATTTGTATATTTCCTTGTGACCCTTTGTCTTCATATACCAAGTGGTCTCTTGGACTCCAGTGACTATTCATATTCCATACCAACCCTTAGCGGATTAGGTGTCCAACATCCCCCCCCCCAATCCAAAGGGGTATATATGAGTCCAAGAAGAGAGTTGTAATACAAAAGTTGCAATGAATTGTTGAATGTGCTCTCTCAAATGAAGATATTGTTAGTTCTTGTAGCATCAGAGGTGTTCTAGTCTTGAAACTTTGTGGAGAGGCTAGAATACAGGAGTTCTCCATAACTCATAAATTATTTATGGAAATTCCACTTAGAAGTGTTTCAATTAGATTATTAACCTATTTTTTAATGTTTCCTAAGTCTAAACTTAGGAAAACTGGTTAATTAATTGAGATAAGGTGTGAATCATCTAGAAACTCTCACAGATCGACAGGAAATTAATTTGGGCCCTTGATTAAGTTTTAATCTTGGCCGTTGGAGGTCCAACATAGGATTATACGAAGAAGTTGATGGATAGATGGAGAACACACTTGAGGAGTTCAATTTTCTTAGAGAATTAGATTTTTTTTTTTCCAGACAACCAGCAGTTGCCGGAAGAGTTCGAGCTTTAGAAGGAAGTAGAGACAGTGAGGGGCAGAGACAGTGAGGCCATAGGAAGTTTTCCAGATTCGGTGTAGTGCATTGCAGAGAAAGGTCGAGATTTCTCCAGGATGCTGTGTAGACCCTCAAAGGGCAGTTTGATTTTTTGTTGAGGGGGAAGATGCCTTTAGTTCCAAAGGCCGGGCAGAGGTTCCAGAGTGTTAGAGAAGCATTTTCCTAGTCAGCAACAGGCAAGACGGCTTGATTAATAGACAATTCGGGCAACACGTGTGGCAGACAACTTGAGGTTGACGCAAAGCTTGTTCAGGCCCAGTTGGACGACTTGCTTTTCAGTAGCAGTCAAGTGTCGGGATTGCTCGGAGTGAGGGTAATTTCCCTTAATGCATTTTTGCAAGTATTTTCTTTGCAGCATTGCCAGTTTTCGGCGTCCAAATTGTACTCAAAATTTCTCACTGCTGCATAATAATAAAAACCCTCAGTTGCTGCATCGATTTTCCTAAGTTGGATTTTTTTGGGGACATTTGTCCAAAAATTACTATGGTAATTTTTATGTGTGTGTGCTAGAATTTTCTCAGATTCCAACGTTATTTTCTTCCACAGTTTATTTGTGAATTTTGCAGTGTGAATTATGTGGTATTTCCCGTAGCATATAAATTGTTAAATTAATTAACAATTAGAAAAATAATTCCCAGTTGCTGCAATAGGATTTCAGTATTGAAACTTTGGTCCGAGTTGGTCCGAGCCAGGCCTAAAAACTTTGACTCGGCCTTGGATTCGGTTCGGCCGGCCGGGTTAATACCGAGCTAGCCGAGTTGTTTAACAACTTGGCCGACTCGGTATTAACCCGAGCCCACATTAACTCGGCTCAGCCGAGCCCACATTAACTCGACCGGGTTAGAAACAGCGGCCCAGAAACCTGTAAATCAGCCAAATTTTTTTAAATTTGTTTTTTTGGGGGACTCCAAACCTGAATTTGTTTTGTCTATTTTGTCTTTGGAGTCCATTCCCCTCCTAAACCCTATTTAACCCACCAAACCCCTCTCATTTTCTCACATCGATCTCATGCATTTGAGTGAGAATTTCAGTGAGAGTTTGTGAGGAGTTGTTGAGTTTGTTTTTGGACCAGCAGTGAGGAATCTTGGGCAAGCATTGTAGCTGGAGTGAGGAGCTTCTTGGGCAACCATTTGGAGAAGCATTTGCCATTGAGGAGTTGGTTTCTTGGAGCAAGCTTGAGGAGGCAGTTTGTGCCTGGAGGTATTTTTTTTCACTTGTAAAAATCCAGATTCAACACCCTGCGGGGAATTGTAATAAGTGATACTAATAATGATGAGTTTTTGAGTCTGTAACAGGCTTAGGATGTTGGGACTTGATTAGCAAACGAGTACACCTTGGAGTGTTTTTTTATCTAGTTAATTATCCTTTCTTTTTCAAAGGCGGATAATTTTCTAGGTTTTTTCACTCACTTTTTACCCCAAAGCCGGGGTGACGGTTTGAAGGTTGAGACCCTAACACATCTTAGTGTCTAGAGTCGATGTATATTACCATACTAGATCATACAAAAAATTTCGTGGAATTTGGCTAGGTCTAAGTAGGATTTTTTAATAATTAAAATTTTCCTGCAAAACGAGATTTTTTAATTATTTTCTATATAATGATGTAAATAAGTGGCCTTAGGAAATGTCTAGGGCATGTGACTACTTGAAATTCATCTTCAGAGGCTCAACATTATCTTAGGACCCACTTTCAGGGTCAAAAGGCGACTTATAGTCCCTCAAAAACCAATTTTCCTAGTGACAGTAGCAAAAATGAGGAAAAAATTCAAAAAAATGAATAATTGGAAAAATTTATAAATTTTTTCAAAGTCAAAATAAGTCAAATTTTAACATGGAAATTACGTGGAGAGTCAATGATGATGTGGCAAGCGTGTGGGACCCACTTCATAAGGTACAACAGACTCAAGTCAAAGTCAAAGGGGCCCACAATGAGCTCATGAAAAGTACGTACAAGCAAATGTATGAAGTACTTTGATTTAATTTAAATCAAATGTTAATTAAAGTCTAAGGTGAAAAAGTTAAAAGAAGTTGGAGGGACCCCACATAACTATAGCCTACGCATTAGTTTGATAAAAGGCACATGATAAAAGAAGCTTCCACGTACAACTACAGCAAAGGAATATCCACGTTAGTCAAAGATATCTCCACGCAGCAAAAGAAAATCAGCATAGACTTTGATGGAATGTTAAGTAAGGTTAACTCAAGTTTTTGTGAGGACTGTCTACACATTAAACTCCACTTAGCCTCCACGCTGCCAGCTGAAAGGTACCTACAGCAGTCAACGAAGACCAGCGAGAGACAATACGTAGTGGTCATTTAAATGAGGATTTATCACAACAATCAAAACTTTGGTTTGGTGGCAATTTACAACAACAAATTGATGGGAGTTAAACTCCTCGTTATCTCCACTCGTACTCACACCTGGCAGCAAAAATATGGCACGTTAATCTTCAAGAGAAACACGCACATCAGATCAACCTCTACGTTGGCTGCTATACACAGATTTGATTGGCAGCATTGGTATTTGGTTGCAGATGTGTCAAATCACAGGTTTTAGTTGGATATTTGGGTGGGAGTTTGTCTCCCATTTACTTCAGTTATATATGCACTTGGCAGCGATAAAGAATGTGCACCAATAGTTGGATGAACGCTGATTCTCAAGGGAGACGTACACAGTGAGTTAGGGAGCAGTTTACAACAGTAATCTCTAGCACTTGGACAGTTCTTGCAACCACTTGCAAATTCGTTTTTGCTTTGGGATCTTCACCCTTCCACTTGTCACTTGCACTCACATTGGGATTGGCTCCCATTTTCTTATTTAAATGAGCTTTGGCTCTCATCTTTGCATCTTTAAAATGAGTTGTTGGGCTTGCGAAGACTCTATTGGATTTTGTATTCATCTTTCATATAATAAAAGAGACTTTGGGGTACTATTCTGTTGGTGTTCTCCTTCCATTTCTTGAGTTGATGTTATTTCAATTTTTGTGCTTTACATTCTACATGTATGTTGGATTATGCTAGATATCATTTTGCCATTTGTTTGGATTAACATATGCAAGCTATCTTGTATGGTTTTTTGTGTTAGAGAAATACTCTAGGAAGAGGAGCACTGGAAGATTTTTGGTGAAATCTTTAGCCTTCTCCTCCATTGTATAATCTAATCTCTTATGATTGCTAACATCTTTTTCCAAGTGTTTAAAGATCTTTAGATTTGGTTGAAGGATTTGCTTGGGCGTGGGGTAGCTCTCCAATAGACGAACTAACTCCCAAGATCAAGAATAGAAGGACCCAATCGGTTTGCCTCAAGGATCTCATCAAACGATTTTGAAAGAGGGAGTTTCCTTTCCTCTAGCATATTAAGATCACATAAGTTTAAATTAAATATTTTTTTATTAATATCTTGTGCTTTCAAGGATTTTATTTGCTACCTAGAGCATTGTTTTAACTAGACAAATATGGAGTTCTACTTGCATGCCTTGATCTAGTTGTTGTACACTAATTGTAGTTTATCATTTTGACTATTTCATGTCATATTTGTCTCCATTTCAGGATTGCTTTGCTTTCAACTTTTGAAGCATTCTACTTTTGTTTTAAGCAAAATACAATTTCATTTCTTAAAGAGCAAATACTTGGAAGACACTGGTTGTTTATGTATTTCATGCTTATCTTATGATGGTTATTGCTCATATCAATTTTTGTTTATAAATCTTAAATAAATAATCTATTTAACTCTAACAATTCTCCTGGAAACTCACATATCTTTTTAACTTAACTTGTCATTAGGGACCACCCCCTTAACGAACCTAGGAGATAGCTTAAACGGAGAGAGAAGGGATTTAGTGTGACAACCCCTTCTCTGAGTTCCCTGTCACCAACTACACCTTGTGGGGTTGAAGGCTTTTCTCACTGACTTGTAGGTAGGTGTAGACAGCACGGTCAACAGGGCCCATTAAAATTAATTAATTATTTTAATAAAACTGTCTGCGGGTGGAATTTCCCAAAACGATTTCTGGGTTCTTTGGAATACATGTGTGTTAATTTTAGGTATGTTCTATGCTGAGAGCAAATTTACTTCAATTTTCCATATTAGCTCAATATCAATTCCAGATTAGCAATCACATTTAGCATGATAGTAAAATGCAGATAGAACATAAACATAAATCGCAGAAAACAAGCCAAGACAAGAGGACACAAGATGTGGCGCCAGCCAGGGACAAACCCCAATGTGGGGAAACCCTTGATCAATTCTTCTTATGTTCTTCAATAGTTCTGCAAAGAGAGAGATAGTACATATACATCAGAGGTCAACATTTTGACTTATCAAAATAAGAGTAGAAATCTTCTCTATGAAGATAACACATGAGGTGGCTGATGTGAACTCAGGTGAAGGCATACTGCTTCAACTGTTGTCCAAAGTGATTCCATCACCATGCTGTACCTATCACTCTGCGACACCTCATTATCATGCTGCCCCCGACACTGTGCTGCACCTCATCATCATGTTGCACCCGACACTGTGCTGCACCCATTCACTATGCTGCATCCTTCATGCTGCACTGCTGTACCCTTCATTGCACTATGCATACTGCAATACATCATCATCATGTTGCTACAATGTATTCTTGCTGCTACACTACTCATATCAAGCCGCAACACCCATCATCATCAAGCTGCTGCAATGCATCATGCTGCTACTATACATCCATGCCCATCATCACCATGCTATACCATTGTGATGCATCATACTGCATTCATTGTGCTACACCACACTGCACCATGCTGCCCACAATAGTCAATGCATTCATTATCCATGCTACATCTGTCCATCATCACTGTGATGTACACTGCAATATTGTATCCAATTACCAGCCTTAGCTGCTTGCTATGGCTTGCAGCCTAGCAGAGCAGCTAGGCTATAGTTGCACACTCCTCCAACAGGTCTTCATGACATAGTGTTAAGGACAACGTTCAAACTCAGAGATAGAGGAGCTTCTTCATTAAGATTATCTCTTATGACAGCGTTAGGCTTCTTTCATATTTAGGAAGCGAAGAGCTTCTCTAGGACAACAACCAATTGTTTAAGACAGTCCTCTAACAGTCCTCCTTAACTGCCTCTAATAGTCCTCTACCAGTCCTCCTTAACTGCGGATAGAAGCCTTTAATGACAGTGTATTAAGGACACCTTATTACAACGAGGGCTAATCGCTGTGCCTTGATCTTGTAGAGAACAACAAATAGGGCAACTCCCTTTAGCCCTGCGTTTATATGTTTGAGGGCTTCCTTATGACAACATTACATCTCCCTTTTGCCTGCGGCCAGATCTCTTTCCAGTGAAGAGAATCCTTCTCCTATGGTCTCCATTATAACAGTGTATGAAGACCCTTGAAGATTGCGGATTAGGAGTTGCTCCCTTCATGACCTGTGGCTAGGGCATTAGGGACAATGTCTTAGGACCTTCTACCTTTAGATGTGAGGATGCCTCTTTTACTGCGGCTAGGGGTCCTTGTAGGGTAGAGACCCTTTTCTTGGCTGCTTGAGGGCTTACACCACTACCCTTCTTGACAGCGCGTTAGACCTCTTCATAGGCTATGTTAGGGATTCTCCATAGGGCAATGTTAGGGCTTCTTTGTGGCTGAGATAAGGGTTGTCCTCCATGACAACGTAGCGCCTTCTCCATCAGAGCTTCTAGGGCATCTCCTATTAGGGCAGCATATCACCTAGGGCACTCTCTCTAGATCTCATCTTCATCAAACCCAAAACAGAATGAAGAGAGATCACAAGAGTGTGTGTGAAAATAACTAAAAGTCCTCTTCTATTTATTCTAAAACGTTGAGCACAAGTGGGGGCAATTTGGTTGCTGGCCGACCTTGACGAGTTGTCCCATAACACAAATAAATTCATATCTCCATGAATACATGTCGGAATCGGATGATATTTAGATCAATCCTACACCTCTCAACGAGAGGAATCCAAAAAAAAATATCAGCTGCCATGAATAAGAAGACCCACATGGAGTTTGGCCCTAGTTGCCAATTTTAACACTCTCTCTCAACTAGGGAGAACTCCATCCGCTAATCCATCTGCCAGACTGTACCATCTCTGCCATCAATGCCCTGTACTGTTCTGCTCTACTGAGCTATGAAGAAGAAGTGATCGAGAATGTATCATACCATCCTCTATTGACCTGAAGTCAGTCCCATATAAAAGGGAGTGGCGCATACCACTCTTATTGACCTGAAGTCAGTTCCAAGAGAGTGTGTGATACCACTCTTACTGATCCGAAATCAGTTCCAAATATAGAGAGTGTGTCGAACTACTCTTATTGACCCGAAGTCAGTTCCAAAAGAGAGTGAGTTATATCACTCTTATTGACCCGAAGTCAGTTCCAATTGATCTCAGATCAATATCATTCTAGCATACGGAGTGCGGTAGTAACATGATGAGTCCATCGGTACTACTATGGTCCCTATCCTCATTTCCCTACTCATTGGCCAGATGAGAGGTACTTCCCATGAGTCCCTAACTGCATGGGTAGGATGTCTCAGATTGACCCGAAGTCAGTTCCAAAAGAGAGTGAGTTATATCACTCTTATTGACCCGAAGTCAGTTCCAATTGATCTTAGATCAATATCATTCTAGCATACGGAGTGCGGTAGTAACATGATGAGTCCATCGGTACTACTATGGTCCCTATCCTCATTTCCCTACTCATTGGCCAGATGAGAGGTACTTCCCATGAGTCCCTAACTGCATGGGTAGGATGTCTCAGCAGGGGAAGGATGAACCACTCATCCTACCTACATGTCGTTAGGGGTATTCCAGGGGAAGGCTGAACCACTCACCCTGTACACAACAAATCACTAGGGGAAGGCTGAACCACTCACCCTATGACTGTGTTTCGACAAGAGAAGGATGAACCACTCATCCTGCCTACATAACAGACCACTAGGGGAAAGCTGAACCACTCACCCTATGGTTGCTTATTGCTCCAAGATGTACCCCCAAGCTCCCCGGAGCTCCCAGAGCTCAATGTACATATCATACAGGACCCTTAGGAGATAGTCTCTCCACGACTCGTAGTCGTTCTCGGAAAGTCAAGAATTTGACCTTTCCCAGGGGCTTCGACAAAATATCAACGACTTGCACATTAGTCCCAATGCGATGATGCCTTCTTGCTCCTCGATGTACCATATCCCAAATAAAGTGGTACCTGATGTCTATATGCTTGGAGCGATCATAGAACACATGATTCCTCAATAATCGAATCCCCCTCTGGTTGTCATAGAAGATCACGATGGTATCCAACATGTGTCCAAACAACTCACTGAAGAGCTTCCACAACCAGACAGCTTCACAGGAGGAAATACTCAGTGCTATATATCCAGCCTCATCGGTGCTCAAAGCAATCGACTTCTGCTTCTTGCTCATCCAGGATATCGAAGCCGAACCCAAAGAGAACCAACACCCAAAAGTGCTCTTGCGATCCTCCACATTGCTTGCCTGATCAACATCAAAATAATCATGTAACTTCACATTTTCGACAGTGTATCTCAATCCATGAGAGATTGTGCCCTGAAGATATCTCAAATGATTCTTGGCACCAATCCAATGAGGCTCAACCATATATGAGCTCAGCATGCTAATTGAAAAACATATATCTGGACGGGAGTTCACCAAGAACATCAATGCTAGTATGAGTTTATGAAACTCAGAGGCATTTCCTAAATCAGGTCTGGCATCACTACTGCATAACTTCTTAAAGTTAGGCTTCATCGAGGTAGTCACGGGCTTGCAGTTCACCATTCCAAATCTGGAATCCAACTCCCTCTTACTTTTGCAAATGAGAGGGTTTGCACCTGTCAGAAAGAGGTCGTCCTCATAAGGTACCAGTATGAGAGGTCTATCATCCACAACCTTAAAGCAATGGTTTGGATCGACTTCACTCCTAGTGAATCTCAGCTTCATCAGATAGCTGTCAATCCTCTCATACCAAGCTCGGGGTGTTAGCTCTAAATCATAGAGAGCTTTCTTCAACCTGCATACATGAGATTCTTGATCATGAATCTCAAACCCCTCGGGTTGTTCCAAACCTGTGGACTTGCTACATGAGGGGAATGGTCCCCTTGTAAAATTTTCCTTCGGTACGTCTCATACATGTACCTCCATGCTCTTCTTGAATTCAAGCATCCCTTTCACCATCTGACTCACATCGGGTAGGGCCTTATAATGGAGATGGGCAAATCTCCGGTGACATTGAAGAGATGTGTCACATGCCATAGTCCCCAATGGACTTCCTGCAACTTGATACAAATTGCCAACCTTGAACCCATGAGTAAAAGCATCTTTGAAAATTCCATTTTCAAACACGTACCTTTCCATCAATGAATGCCACCTTGAAACCTTTGACTTCCATTGCCGAAATGGACACCAGGTTCTTCTTGAGATCAGGTACATAAAGAACTTCTTGTAAATGAATGGTGTTACTCTCATTCAATTGAGGGGTAACATTCCCTACACCCTTTCCGGGATAGGTGGCATTGACTCCAAGTATAATCCCCACGATTGTTTCCATCTCTACCAAATTAGAGAGAGCTTCCTTCTATCCGATGAAGTGCCTTGAAGCACTACAATCAATAAGCCAGATTCCCAAAGAGTCTAGAGGAGAAGTAGTGGAGAGGGCCAATATAAGATAATACTCCTTTAGCTTATTAGAAACAACATTTGATTCTTCATACCTGGAGTTCCTTGCTTTCTTTGAAGAGTCGGCCATTTCCTTGATGACCTGCATTCCTTTTTCCTTTGCCGTGGTACCTGTCATTCCTTCGATCATTGAAGATGCCCCTGGAATGATTGTTATCATCATCAAGTGATGTGTCCCTTAAATTCGGACACTGCCTCGCATAATGGCCAAACTTATTGCAAGCAAGACATCTACCTTTCCTTCCACCCTTAGATCCGGACTTCCCATTGAAGTGATCTTTAGGCAGGCCATCAGATGCTTCCGCTGCACCACTCAGATAATATTCTTTGCTTCGACTTCACCCTTGGTAAATTTGAAGAGGGATGAGGAACCCATTGAGCCTTTTGTCCTTTCCAACTGTCTTGGGTGATTGCTCTTTCATTCTTGCTTGGGCTTTGTCTTCACCTCACCTCTGATACCATGTTAATTTTAGGTATGTTCTATGCTGAGAGCAAATTTACTTTAATTTTCCATATTAGCTCAATATCAATTCCAGATTAGCAATCACATTTAGCATGATAGTAAAATGTAGATAGAACATAAACATAAATCGCAGAAAACATGCCAAGACAAGAGGACACAAGATATGGCACCAACCAGGGACAAACCCCAATGTGGGGAAACCCTTGATCAATTCTTCTTTTGTTCTTCAATACTTCAGCAGAGATAGAGATAGTACATATACATCAGAGGTCAACATTTTAACTTATCAAAATAAGAGCAAAGATCTTCTTTATGAAGATAACACATGAGGTGGATGATCTGAACTCAGGTGAAGGCCTCCTGCTTCAGCTGATTCTCCAAAGTGATTCCATCACCATGCTGCACCTCATCATCATGCTGCACCCGACACTGTGCTGCACCCAATCATTATGTTGCATCCTTCATGCTGTACCCTTCATTACACTATGCATACTGCAATACATCATCATCATGTTGCTGCAATGTATTCTTGTTGCTACACTACTCACATCAAGCTGCAATACCCATCATCATCAAGTTGTTGCAATGCATCATGCTGCTGCTATACATCCATGCTCATCATCACCATGTTGTACCATTGTGCTGCATCATACTGCATTCATTGTGTTGCACCATACTGCACCATGCTGCCCACAATAGTCAATGCATTCATTATCCATGCTGCATCCATCCAAGTATGCTGCATCTATACTGTCCATCATCACTGTGTTGTACACTGCAATACTGTATCCAATTACCAACCTTAGCTGCTTGCTATGGCTTGCAGCCTACTAGAATAGCTAGGCTACAGTTACTCCTTCAACAGGTCTTCATGACATAGTGTTAAGGACATCGTTCAAACTCCGAGATAGAGGACCTTCTTCATTAAGATTATCTCTTATGACAGCATTAGGCTTCTTTCATATTCAGGCAGTGGAGAGCTTCTCTAGGATAGCAACCAATTGTTTATGATAGTCCTCTAACAGTCCTCCTCAGTTGCCTCTAACAGTCCTCTACCAGTCCTTCTTAAACTCAGATAGAGGCCTTTAATGATAGTGTATTAAGGACACCTTATTACAACGAATAAGGGCTAATGGTTGTGCCTTGATCTTGTAGAGAACAACAAATAGGGAAACTCCCCTTAACCCTGCGTTTATATGTTTGAGGGCTTCCTTATGACAACGTTACATCTCCCTTTTGCCTGTGGCCAGATCTCTTTCTAGTGAAGAGAATCCTTCTCCTATGGTCTCCATTATAACAGCGTATGAGGACCCTTGAAGATTGCAAATTAGGAGTTGCTCCCTTCATGACCTGTGTCTAGGGCATTAGGGACAATGTCTTAGGACCTTCTACCTTTAGCGTGAGGATGCCTCTTTTACTACGGCTAGGGCTCCCTCTAGAGTAGAGACCCTTTTCTTCACTGCGTTGAGGGCTTACACCACTACCCTTCTTGATTGCGTGTTAGACCTCTTCATAGGCTATGTTAGGGATTCTCCATAGGGCAATGCTAGGGCTTCTTTGTGGCTGAGATAAGGGCTGTCCTCCATGACAACATAGAGCCTTCTCCATCAGAATTTCTAGGGCATCTCCTATTAGGGTAGCGTATCACCTAGGGCACTCTCTCTAGATCTCATCTTCATCAAACCCAAAACAGAATGAAGAGAGATCACAAGAGTGTGTGTGAAAATGACTTAAAGTCCTCTTCTATTTATACTAAAACGTTGAGCACAAGTGGGGGCAATTTGGTTGCTCGCCGACCTTGACGAGTTGTCCCATAACACAAATAAATTCATATCTCCATGAATACATGGAGATATGAAGGACAACTTATTACAACAAATAAGGGCTAATGGTTGTGCCTTGATCTTGTAGAGAACAACAAATAGGGCAACTCCCTTTAGCCCTACGTTTATATGTTTGAGGGCTCCTTATGACAACGTTACATCTCCCTTTTGCCCGTGGCCAGATCTCTTTCCAGTGAAGAGAATCCTTCTCCTATGGTCTCCATTATAACAGCGTATGCGGACCCTTGAAGATTGCGGATTAGGAGATGCTCCCTTCATGACCTGTGGCTAGGGCATTAGGGACAATGTCTTAGGACCTTCTACCTTTAACTGTGAGGATGCCTCTTTTACTGCGGCTAGGGCTCCCTCTAGGGTAGAGACCCTTTTCTTTGCTGCATTGAGGGCTTACACCACTACCCTTCTTGATTGCGTGTTAGACCTCTTCATGGGCTATGTTAGGGCTTCTCCATAGGGCAATGTTAGGGCTTCTTTGTGGCTGAGATAAGGGCTGTCCTCCATGACAACATAGAGCCTTCTCCATCAGAGCTTCTAGGGCATCTCCTATTAGGGCAGCATATCACCTAGGGCACTCTCTCTAGATCTCATCTTCATCAAACCCAAAACAAAATGAAGAGAGATCACAAGAGTGTGTGTGAAGATGACTTAAAGTCCTCTTCTATTTATACTAAAACGTTGAGCAGAAGTGGGGGCAATTTGGTTGTTGGCCGACCTTGACGAGTTGTCCCATAACACAAATAAATTCATATCTCCATGAATACATGTCGGAATCAGATGATCTTTAGATCAATCCTAAACCTCTCAACGAGAGGAATCCAAAAAAAATATCAGCTGCCATGAATTCTTAAGAAGACCCACATGGAGTTTTGCCCTAGTTGCCAATTTTAACAATGTGCCTAAGCCTCCTTGCAAAATTTGAGACTTAGAGCACATCTGATGCTACCAGAAATCAACACTCCCTCTTAGGGAGGAATGTGCTCTAGCAATGGCTTCAATTTGAAGCATCACACTGACTTCACAACATCTTCCTCTGCGCTGCTGATGTCTGACATGTTGTCCATCAACTACTGCACAAATGCTGCATCTGTACTGCTAGTGACCCTGCCACTGTCAACACTGCATCGGTACTACAACTCTCTCTTAGATTCTGCATCTGTGTTGCTGCTGGCACAGCCACTGCCAACTGCCTTTGCACTGCAAACTGCTGCTGCTACTGCATTAGCAACATAAAAACATGCCAAATTACTGAATTGATTGTGTTCAGTATGATACCATGTGAATGCTGGAACCTCACTGTTGCTAGTCTCCACTGTGACCCTCTGAATCTTTTGCGCTGCCGCTGACCTTTGCTCTATGCCATCTACACTGCTGCCAACATTGCTCTACGTTGTTCAGTCTCTGGTGCTCCTAGCCACTACAACTGTCTCTCCGACACTCCTCGGTACCATCCGACACTAGTCCATCCTGCTACTTCTAATCTGGGCTCCCGTAGCAAGGAATTGATCCGGGAGGTGGGCTCCTCAAAGATCCTACCCATCTGTAGCTCTTTCGAACTACAACTCTAAATCTCCCCACCTCCCTCCTGGAGATGTGGCTGCTATCCCTGCCAAACGAAAAAGTCAAATAGCCTCCTCTCTCCTCTGCATAGCACTAGACTGGCCTACGCACTCTCGGCTGGAGCTTGTAGATCTGCCCTTCTTCGCCACTGCTCAACAAATGAGAATTTGGACTCCTTGGCTGGAAGTCCTTTGAGGAAGAAAATCCCTCACTGTGCTTCTCTTCTCTTCTGACGATTTTTTGCCCAACAAACTGCCTGCAAAAAAATTTGCGTCCCACCAACTCTCCTCACGTTGAGGCTTCATCACTGCTCCCTCTGCCACGACAAAATATTGATCTGGAAGCCCTTCTCTCTGTCGACTCTCTCGGAGAGAGACTACCTCTAAATTTCAACCCTCTGGCTGAGAACTGCTGCCTCTTGCAGCTTTTCGATTTCCCTTTTCTGCTCAATGCTGGATCTACTGACTCTGCTCTTCTTACTTCACCTGCAACTCTAATACCATGTGAAAATTCGAGAATCCCATTCGAATCTACTACTGCAACAATTGATTAAACTTCTCTTATTTATTAATTATTGAAACAAATTATTTATTGCTTCCTACAACAAATATCGAAGCTAATACCACTGCAGCCTTCACGTAATTAATTAATTTGCCCAAAACAAGAACAGAACAAGAGAGAAAAATCCACACAAGTGACAGTATTTTTTTGACAAATGTCCGTGGAAAAACCCAATGCGGGAAAATCAGTGCAACAACTCTAAGGGTTTTATATTATTAAGCAGTAGTAAAATCTAAATACATCTCTGGAAGCCTTCTCGACAATCTAGTTATAGAGAATAATCCTGATAGAGAGATTTGTGAGATTACCTCACACTATTACTGGGAATCCTGGCTGATTCAACCCCTAGAAAGATTGTCCCAGACTTTTCTCGCTCCCTCTGCGCTGTGTCTGCGTCAGCCCAGCATCAAGCTCTTTGGGGACAACGTCAATCCTCTGGTTGGTTGATTTGCTACCCAGGTGATTCGATTTCTGCCTCCCGGTCTCACACCCCGACTTTCGACTTCTTAAACTTGAATTCCCTCTGCAAATTTCAGACTCCCTCTTGGCTTTTGTGTTGCCTCTGTGTGAGCCCCTCTAGCTTAGCGCTGCCACTGCTTGATCTCCCTCTGCCTTCTCTGTTGATGATCCTCCGACCGAGAAAGATTTTCCCTTCAGATACTATCCCTGCCCCTCATTGCAAAAGCTCACTATCGAAATTCTCCCAGCAGCTGCTCTGCTTCAGAAAATCGAACTTCTGAACTGTGTGTGTGTGTTTTCCAAATGACCCTCAAGTGACAAGCCTCTTTAAATAACCTTCTCGTTGACATTCAACGACCCAAATTAGAAGCTAATTAATGGCTAAGATCATCTATGCGTGATCCTTGTCTTCTTTTAGAAGTTACACCCCACAGTTAGATTAATACCCATTAATTATTTTAATTTCCTAAGTCTAGACTTAGGGAACCATTAAAAATGATTAATTATTTTAATAAAACTGTCTCCAGGTAGAATTTCCCAAAATGCTTTCTCTATTCTTTGGAATACATGTGCCTAAGCCTCCCTGCAAAATTTGAGACTTAGAGCACATCCTTTGCTACTAGAAATCAACACTACTGACCATGGAACAATAATTTTCAATAATGAACACAATTAGAGCATTGAAATCATTCAACACATACCATGAATCATCAAGAGAGAGACACCTTGAATCAATGTTGCACGAAACGGGAGCGAAGCGGAAGCGCGGAGCGCGGAAGCGTCATTTTCCAAAAATCTAGGGAGCGAAGCGTCCGCGGAAGCGTCTGCTATATATATATATTTTTATATATTTTTTTGCATTTATACTCAAAACAAACATCCCAAATACCAAATTAATTGTAGAAGACATGAAAACATGCATATTTTTGCATAAATCAAGATAGATATGGCATCCATGATTCCATTGTAGTTACTAGTATTTACAACAATCATCTATATTCTAGCTATTACAAACATACATCAAATTTTTAAGCATATTATAAAACATAAAACATTTAAGCATATTATAAAACATAAAACATAGAGCATATTATGATTTATCTAGCAAGTGAGCAACTGTCAACATTTGTCATGTCCAAAATTCAAATAATAATGTTTACAAAATATGTCACTTGGTCACCGCCAAGCCAAAAAGGTTCAAAATTCAAATTCACAAGTCTACAAGTCTAATGAGTAATCTATGACAAAAAGAAGTAGATTGTGAATATATCTACTAATCTCTCCTCCTTCCACCACGAATAGAACGTGATGGCGGGCCTCCACGTGGTGGCAATGAAGAAGATGGTCCCTGTGTAAGTCGTGGCACTGGAACTGATGAAGAAGAACCCCCTGCCGTTGGTGTTGAACCATGGAACCTAGAAACCAAGGGACCAGATGGGGGTGGGGGTGGTGGCATATAACACCCGTGTCATCATCCTAGAATCGCTCAAAAAATTCATGCAAAAAAAAAAACACTAGTTAACAAAAAAATTAAAAACATGAATTAGAGAAATGCTTTATAAGGGAAAATTGGAAAATTCATACCACAATGGACATACCTGGATAAGAGAATCCTCTAATTGCTCTAGTCGCAACACTCCATCCTCCAAATTGGGCTCCTCTGGATTCTTGTCCCAAGTCAACAAGTCTTTATTAGACTTTGCATCTTCACAGTGATGGGACAACAATCGCAAGTTGTAATGAACATAAACCAAGCTCTCTGCCCGGTCTAAATTCAACCTGTTCCTTTTAACACTGTGGATGAAAGAATAAGAGCTCCAACACCTCTCTGCAGAAGAAGTGTTTACCACCTGTGATAGCACCCGCAATGCCAAACTCTGTAGAAGTGGAGTAGGCCCTCCATGCATGTTCCACCACTCAAGAGCAGAAAAATGCTCTCGATCTTGAATTGCATGCATGCTCGAAAATGGACCAGTGTTGCTCGTATAGTTGCTCACCTGTCTCCGTACCAATGCAGCCTCCTCCTCATCAGGGATTAATCTACTCAATGCAGCCATATATTTTTCGTGAACCTCTTTATCTTGGTGTGGTTTTCTCCTGACTCCCCCCCCAGGTGCTGGTTTTGAAAGCCATGATGGATGATAGTATTTAGGTGTCAAAACATATGCTAATGCATGCAATGGAACATTTAGCATATCCCATCGTTTTTCCACCTCTTCACGAATATAATTGTACAAGGTGGTATCTCTAGGCTCAACAATGTCTTTAATCTGCCCCAACATGCTATCCATTTGCTCATACACCTCCCCAATTACTGGTCGATCTGAATCTGCAAACTTGATCATGTAATAAATTGGTTTGGTGAATTGCAAAACATATTTAACCTGTGACCAAAAGTAACTGTCAAGAACAGTGTCCTTGACTTCATTAGCACCATCTGTACTGACGTTAATTTCATCCCATGTTTCAGCACACACCAGATTAGTTAAAGCTTGTCTCACCCTCACTAGCCGCCTAAAGGTGAGGTAATAACTAGCAAATCTTGTCTTTGCAATTTTAAGCAATTGCAACTTGGAGTAAGTGCCATAGAAGTAGTTTACCCTTGTATGCCCTGTGATGAATTTAATGAGCTGCTTCCCTTTCCTGTAAACCTCAGCAATCCACCCACAATCTTTGTGTTTCACAATATCATGCATCAAAAGGTTCAATGTGTGAACCAGGCACCCAGACCAAAAGATGTGTGGATGAGTACGCTCAATAATTTTTCCTGCTAACTTACAATTTGCTGCATTATCTGTGATCACTTGAACCACATTATTCGGACCAACATCTTTGATTGATTTCAATAGGAGATCTGCAATGTTTGGTGCAGTTGCACTGATGGAGGAGGAGTCATGAGATGCAATAAATACTGCACCACTAGAAGAAACACCAAGAACATTTATCAAATGTTGGTTTCTAATATTTGTCCACCCATCTGATACAATGGATACCCCAAAATCCACCCACTCATGTGTAAAACGTGTCAAAGCTCTTTGAACCTTAGCTTTTTCTCTTTCTAATAACACTGTTCTAGCTTTCTCATAGTTGGGGGCCTTGTATCCTTTTGGGGCTTCATTGATGGCCTTTACCATTTCATGCCAATAGGGAGAGCGAAGCACATTGAATGGTACACCGCAAGCACAAAGAAAACGGACTATCTTTCCATCCACATCATCCCTCCCAGCAACATTAAGGAAATCCCCTATTGTTTTTCTACCTCCAGAGGTTGCAAAAGTACCATGAGGAGATGGGCAACTACCAAATTTAGAGGTTGCACTTGATTCAGAATGAGTTTTTTGTTTCTTGTTTTTTCGTTGTGCAGCCATCTCTATTTTGATGTATTTTTGTCTTTGTTCACTTGAAATGTTTGGGCAAATGGTTACCCCCACAGAACCCTTTTTTTCATCACTGTCTAGCACCCCACAAAGATGCCTCCTCAGACGGGTATATGAACCCGTATATGGTTTTCCTCCATGACAACCATGAGGGCACATCCATTTGTAAGATCCACCACCCTTTCCCCCTTCAAGTTTGGTCACATAGTTCCACAAGGGATTTGATGTACCTTTCCCATCTTGTGCTTCAGTGTCCTCTTCAAGTTCATCCCCTTCCTCTTCAAACCCTTCCTCCTCATCATACATTGGGTCACTACTATTAGGACCAAGTTCATCCCCTTCCTCTTCCCCTCTATTCCTCACCCTTGCCATCATTAAAACCAAGAGTGGAATGATACATAGAAGCCAAAAGAACACCATCTTGGAATATGGATATAGGTGGTGGACAACCTGTAAATAAAGGAGCAAGTAGAAACAATGGGAAAGAGTAGGAGAGGGAGGAGAAAAATACAATTTTTTTTTCAAAAAAACAAGGGAGTTTGGGGTTTGAACTTACCTCTTTAGCTCTTGTAGATGAAGTCCTCCAAGCTCTTGCTCCAAGCTCCTCCTCCTTCTCCTAGCTCCTCCTTCTTCACTCCTCCAAGCTCTCCTCTCTTCTCCTCTCCTTTCCTCTCTTCTCTTCTCCTCTCCTCTCTTCTCTTCTCCAACTCTCATAAACTCAAAGTGAGAAAATGAGAAGAGAATGGGGGCTTTATTCTTTTCTAAAGTCACCCTAAACTCACCCTAAACTCACCTAACCCACCCCCTCATGCTAGTTAAGTTAAATTTTAAAACAAATTAAAAAAAAAATAAGTAAAAATTCGCTGCCCGCGGGGTTGCGTGCGGGTTGCGCCTGGGTGGCGTGCGGGTGGCGTGCGCTTCCGGGCAGGTTGCGTGGCGCCACCCCGTGCCCGAACCGCCTCCAGAACCGCGATTCCGGGGGGCCGCAACCTTAAATGGCAGGAATCGCTTTTTTTAACCGGAATCGCGCCACCTAAAAAACGGAATCGCGCTTCCTGTGGGGATTCCGGATCGATTCCGTACGATCCGCGATTCTGCCTTTGGATCCGAGGGGGGGGGGGGGCAATTCCTGCAACACTGCCTTGAATTGAAACCCCAATGACTTTTTATTAATCCAGAAAATTATTCTGGCAGAGCTCAACTCAGTACATCAAATTATCATCATATAAATTACAATGAGGGCCTAGAAAGCTTCCTTATATAGAAAAATGAGAGGGATCAACCCCTCTAAGTGGGAAATAACGGCTAGTAGCTCGATCCATGGCTTGATCCTTGTGATAAAATTTTGATCCCTTGATTAGCTGGCACATATCTCCAAAAGAATTTGATTATACTTGTTTACTGTGCTTGAGGGATCAAATTTGATTCTGGACCATTGGAAAATATAATGATTGTTACTTGTGCAAAATAATTAAATGCTTGGTCCAAAAATTTCGATTTGCTAGGAAAATATTCTTCTTTGGCCCAACGAATTTCTGGACTTGTCCACCGACTCCATCCTGCCTTGGAAATGAGGCTTTTATTCTTGACTTGGATTTTTCCTTTTGAAAATAGCCTCAATAATTTTTCGAATAATTTTTCCACGTGGATGGTAATTAATTTTTCCCTTCATTTTATTTTTTGACAATTTCTGGCTAATTTATTTTTATTTTTGCCAAAAAATAAAATTATAGACTCAGGAGTGTGAACATTTCTGAATCTAACAAGCCAAAAATCCTACTACAGTAAACTGATTTGCATTACCTACTTGTGTTATTCATTTAACAAGTTATTTTCAGAAATATTCAGAAAATATTAATGCAAATACAGTGCAACCTACACCAATATATAGGTCAAGTACTGAAAAAATAAATGAGACAACCACACAAAGGGCACACTTATTTTTGGACTAAACGTCCCCGGAAAAACCCAGTGTGGGAAAGCCAGTGCAACAGATATGAGGCTTTTATTATTAAGCATATTTTTGAATACAACTAGGGTGCCAAATTCGGCCCACCCAATAGAGAATAAACCCGGTAGAAGTACCTCTATTCGAAGACAAATATTTTTGCGAATCTAGCAACTGGATGAACAAACCCCACAGGTGATTACGTTGTCCCCAGTGCTGTGCAACGATAGCTGCTCCAAGCTCTGCATTGGAACTACGTCACCTCCTCTAGGAGCTGCGTCACCCTCCCAGTGACCCTTGTCGGCTCAGAAATCGATCTGCTGAACTGATGCCCGATCTGCCTCACAGAAACTCCAACGCTACACTAGAAGCTTACTCCGAAATCCTCAACAAACCACGCCCCAGAATTTCGAATTACCTCAAGTGTTTCCCTCAATGTGTGTGTTCTCTAACTGACCCTAAACCTTCCTTTATACTTTTCCTGTTGAGAAATCGACGGCCGTGATCTAATCTCTAATCAATGGCTAAGATTAACTAAGACTTGATCCTCGTCTCTTAGAAGCTTCTCACCCATATTTTTCATTAATACCCATTAATATTTTAATTTCCCTAAGTTTAGACCTAGGAACCACATTAAAAATATTAATTATTTTAATAAAATGCATTCTGGGTGGAATTTCTCCAAACGATTTCTGGGTCTTGGAGATCTCATATGTTTTAACCCCTCCACATAATTTCAGAGCTAGAGCACATCCGATGCTACCCAAAAATCAACACTCCCTCTTAGCAAGGAATGTGCTCTAGCAATACTTCCTAGCAGAAGTATCACACTGACCCATGACATCGGTCCTCTGCATTGTTGATTCTCGGCCTGCTGCCCTTCATCCACTGCACTGCTGCAATCAGTACTGCTGCCCATGACACTGCCACTGTCACTGCTCCATCCATATTGCAGCTCCCTCTCTATATGCTGCATCATGCTGCCCATAGCACTGCCACTGCTAACTGTTGCACTGTAACTCAGTTGCTGAGAAGTAAGCAATTGAAAAGCCACCCAAAAACTGACATGCTAGTTAGTCTGGATGCCCCTCGATGCCGAAGCTACCTCTGCTGCTAATCTATGCTGACCCTCTGATGCTACTGCGCTACTATTGTATCTACTTTGTGCCTTCCGCATTGCTACAACACTCTATTGCGCTGCTTCAGACTTTGACACTCTAGCTCTGCCACTATTGCTTCATCATCCCTCGCACCAACTGACTCCCGTCATTTTGCTACTGTCATTAAGGTCTCCAGTAGCCGTATGTGATCCAAGAGTTTGGGCACCTCAAAGATCCTGCCCTCCATGTAGTCCTCCCAACTACAGCTCAATATCGCCCCACCTCTTCTCTAGAAGTGCATGAGCACTCATGGCACAATCATGATCGATCTGCTGAACTGATGCCCGATCTGCCTCACATAAACCCCAACGCTGCCTCTAAGTGACTGCGTCCGCTCCTCTAGCCTCTGCATCACCCTTTTTGGAGTTGCGCTGTCTCTCCCTAGTTTGCTCTGCCTCTCTGCTATGTATTCTCGGCCTTGGATGGAAGTCCCTCTGTTGAACTGCCCCTCTCTACACTAGAAGCTTACTCCGAAATCCTCAACAAACCACGCCCCAAAATTTCGAATTAGCTCAAGTGCTGCTCTCCCTGTGTGTGTTCTCCAACTGACCCCAAGCCTTCCTTTATACTTTTCCTGTTGAGCAATCAACGGACATGATTTAATCTCTAATCAACTGCTAAGATTAAATTAGACTTGATTCTCGTCTCTTAGAAGCTTCTCACCCATATTTTTCATTAATACCCATTAATATTTTAATTTTCCTAAGTTTAGACTTAAGAACCACATTAAAAATATTAATTATTTTAATAAAATGCACTTTGGGTAGAATTTCTTCAAATGATTTTTGGGTCTTGGAGATCTCATGTGTTCTAGCTAGCCTCCACAAAATTTCGGAGCTAGAGCACATCCGATGCTACCCAAAAATCAACAAGGAGGGGGTTACAAATATTTTTTCCACCCTCCAAGTGTATCTAAAAATATTTTGGTAATGGTGTTCTAATTATGAGGAACCATTCACCAAAAATATTTCTAAAGACATTTTTACATCAAAATAATACAATAATCAACCCTTAAAAAGGGAAATTTACGCACAGACACAAGCCCTTAAGACTCAAATAAATTTGGGACTCAAGACACATGATCTAGTATGATAAAAATACATCGACTCGATAACACTAGGACTCACCTAAGACCTTGTCAATGAGTTCCACCCTAGCTTTGGGGTATATCTGGGAGAAAAACTCTGTCAATTAATCGTGTTTAGAAACACAAGTAATTGGGGAGGTTAAAAAACTCCCTAGAGTGAAACCCTTTGAGAAGAATCATAGGCTTACCTAGGTGTTGTTACATGGCTTAATAGTCATACTAGAATCATTTTTACAATACAAAAGCAGAATTTGGGATTACAATGATGATAATGACTAAAAAATTAATTGACCACACTTCTGTACTCTGCTTCTTGGAATTGTTGACATGTACATGGTCAACAGGTCTTAGGCGTTAGAGTAGGGGTCTTTTTAAGGGAATGCATTATTGCAGGTAGTCTGTAAGAGACTATTCTGGACCAGGTGCTACGTCCATACTGCTCTTCAAAGTTGGCATCCGTACCTTCTCAAGAAAGTTTGAGTCTTTATGCGTTGTAGTTTTTAAAATATTCCAGTGCTGTCATTACTAATTAGTGATGGACTTTTTCTTTCTTTTGTTAGTATAAAATTTGCTATCAGAGGTACTGTGGAATCTTGTTAGAATCACTGTTTCTATTACTAAACTTACGGTTGTTAGTGCTATTTACTGTTGTTAGTACTGAACTTTTGCTGTTGTTTGCTACTGTAAGTTGCCTTTTAGTTTCAGACCAGATATTAGTTTCCAAGTTCCATATTTCTGCTGAGTCTGTTTACGTACCAAAAAATTCAGATTTTCAAATTAGGTTCATAACATGCTACCGTTCCTGAGATTACTGCAAAGTTCAAACTTGATGATGGAATTTGGCCTGGGGTTAGGAAAATGTCCTGTGAAAAAGCTTCAGCACTCATATCAAGGGATTCTCTACAGATAGCTCTTCTTGTCAAGAATTGCTTCAATATGATATTGGGATTTATAAATAACACCTATGAATCCACCTATACCCAGTCTTCCTAACTTGTAGCCAGTACTAAGACTTTCCGACAAGGAAATTATGGTACATAAAACTTGAGGCAAACTTCCATGTGCGTCATGGAGGAATATGGATATCTCCATTCCATAACCCAATGAATACACCAAATTTCAAATTATGTTTGCTTTCATTATTCTTCTTTAATTTAATTTATTTTATTTTAGTATTTATGCTTTTACTATTGTTTGTTCCCGATGTGAAGGAGCTTGTGGATTGGGAGCATAAGAGTGTAAATACTGGTAAGATGCATGCTTGTGGGCATGATGCACATGTCACTATGCTTCTTGGAGCTGCCAAATTGCTTCATCAACACAAGGCTAAACTCAAGGTGGGTTTCATACGTATGTACTAGGATTGTGGCCTACTATGTTAGTCCAATAAACCACATGAAGTAGATGTCTAGTTTAAAATTTAAACTACAGGGTGCTTGTCATGTTAAAGAATTCTATTTACTTTTCATTTAGGAAGATTCAGAACTGTTTTCTTCTAAAGTTTAAAATTTACCTTGGTATTAGACAATATTATGGTCATACCTTTACTGTAGTTCATATATTAGGCCTACTTAGGTAATCTGATGTTTACATTCTTTAATATAATGCAAATGTGTCTAGATGTAATTTTGCATCCTTTCATTTAATATATACTATATAGTTTCTTGCCTAGTACAATGACCCATTTGGCTAATGTAAGTCTTTTCTCTTGCATTACCGCGATCTTTTGAAGGGCACTGTAAGACTTATTTTTCAACCAGCCGAAGAAGGAGGCGGTGGCGCTGCTCACATGGTTCGTGAAGGTGCCCTTGGAGATGCAGAAGCCATATTTGCAATGCATGTTGCACCTGATGTGCCGATTGGGACTATAAGTTCAATCCCAGGCCCAATTTTGGCTGGGTCAAGCATTTTTGAAGTTGTTATAGAAGGAAGAGGTGGACATACGGGTATGCCACAGATCACTACAGATCCAGTTGTAGCTACATCCTTTGTGATTTTGAGTTTGCAGCAGATTGTTTCCCGAGAGAGTGATCCTCTTGATAGTCAAGTATGTATATCTCCCCTATTGTCTTGTTAATTGCTGGAAAGATTCTTTGATTTCTAAGAGTATTTATTTTGAAGTACCAAAATTTGTAATTCGGTCAGTCAAGGATAAATTTTCATTAGATAACTTTTTATCCCCTGACTGGAGAAAGGTACAATTGTATTTGTTTGTGTTTATAGATCATACCATCTCATTGTTCTAGCTTTATGTTTTGATGATTACTTCATTTAAGCGTCAAGAGTCTCAAGGACACTAGCATTCTGAATTCATTGAATTCTGGGTAAAGAATGCTGGGAATACTTAATGTCTATGAAGGACCTGGGAGATTCTTTACCAAATCTATTTTCTTCCTTCCTACTGTGGCATTTTAATGTTTTGTAGACCATAATACAAAGCAGGAAATAATAAAATCCTAAAAAAATATAAATATAAAGGGAGAGCATTGGCTATATATAAGTTGTGGGTTTCAAATCTGCAAATGTTGTCGATCTGCTTTAATTAATCCATTACAACTTACAACCGAGGATAAATGAATGTGCTGCACTAATGGTGTCTAATTGTGTATTACAATAAATGGCATCTGCTGAATGCTATAAGAATCTAGAGATAATAAATGAAATCCTTAACTGGGCAAATTTTGAGTAAAACAATGGTTCTGGTGCTCATAAAAAATGGCTCATAATTACGAACAAGGGGTGTGGGCATATACTTGCTTTTATCTTTATCCATTTTTCAAGATGAAGTGCTGATTGTTACAACATCATTGTGATAGGATATGATTCTCCACACTTGTAGTACAAGACACTTGAACAATGGCTAAAGTTAGTTTGTGTTAAGGCATCCTATTCCATTTTCCATCATGCATGTTTTGTGGCTTCTTCGTGCACCTTTAGTGCATGCAATGATTTTGCAGGAATGATTTTTCTTATGTCTCCACTATATAATATATATGTTACATATACATGACACTATATTACATATAAATCATTCTCATTGTAAAGGGTACACATATTCTTGTTCCATCCTTATATTTATGGCAATCCTACATGACTGTACATTGTCATTATTGTAACAAATGTTGATAGCTTTAAATACAAATAAATTACAGAGTATTTGTCTTCTCTTGTGTGATACCGAGAAAATCAACATAATCTTTTCCACAAAGAGTCGCCCCAAGTCTTGCTGCATTCATGCAACTTCTGGGAAACTTCACACTATTATGTAAGGCATTTGCACAACACATCATGCATCGAGGTGCTGTCACCATGCATTATTATTTGACCTCTTGAGAAGGTTACTTTTTCATTTATGAGCTAGTTTGGTGGGCTTGTTACCAAAAGTTGAATTATTAGAACATTATTTTATTTTTGGGGCTTATGTAGACTAAGGATGCTAATTTGACCTCCTAATTTGTTTATAAATACAAGTGAGATGAGTTCATTTGCTCATCATCACTTTGGATTGGATTTTTCTCTCTTGAGATTTTCGCACTTTTCCTAGAAGATGAATTGGAGCTTTATGGATGAATTTTGATGTGTAGATATTGGTCTATTTTCCCTTGGAGCTTCTCTCTTGTCAATTGTGAATGGTTGGATATATTCTATTACATGTAAGTACATGCTTTTAATGTTATTCTTGTTTTACTTTGTCATATACATTGGACTGGGATTTTCGTTGTTCTAGGGCTAATTTCTACATGCATTTATTGCTTAAAATTGTGGAGTTTTGTCTCTATTATAGCATCTCTCAATGTATGGGCCATGTAATATGAATGAAATCTCCTAGGGGTAATTCTATCAAATAATTTGACCTTGATAAGCCATTCCCTTTGTACATCGAAGTATAAAAGCTGTAAGATTGCTTCTCCTTGACCTAGAATGCTAGCGAAGTAATCTTGATACCTCCTTGACTGGGAACAAAGAAATCCGACTCCCAAAGATTAAGGCACTACCAAAGGGTAGTCACCAAAAATCACTTTCTTTCACCCTCTTCCAGGTCTAGCTAAATTGGGGTACCTAGGGCATCAATTTCCTGACAAGCTAGCCCTTCAAAAAGTTCGATCTCCTAGGGTCTCCTGCGCTGGCCTTTCCTCAAGCTTTCATCCAATTTTGAAGCCATTCCAACGGTGGAATTGGGAGAAAAACCAAACCCTAGCTCCAAGATCAGAACTTGCCTTAGCATCCCCAAGGCTAATACCTCAAAGGGTCAAATCAACACCTTCAAGTGAGAATTCTTTCTTTGATCCTTTCCCCACCTTGTCTAGGGTTAGAACATCATTGGTTGCTATACTTATTCCCTTACCCTAGGCTGAGTCCACTTGGTCCCGTGTGTTCCCATCCTCCTAAAAGGCAATTTTTCAAGAACCATCCGGAATACCAATTTGAATAAGGATCTTTAGGGATTGGGAAACTCATTCACAAGTCATATTCCATAAACCTAACCCTCAAAACCACCCTTCCTTTCCCTAGAAGACATTGTACCTTGCTTAGAAAGCAAGCAAGCTCCATCCTTCAAGCCCTTTCGGGAAAGGGATTATTTGGGTCACTCATATCCATTCATTGTTTTATTCTTCATCTGTGACTCCATAATATACCTGGTCTTCTCGCATCGGTGAATGTCTATAAATAGAAGGGAGCCTTAGCTGAGGTGACAATGGACTAAGTCTCCATTTATTGACCTTGGCTTAACATTTGCCCTTTAGGTGCCCCATTTAGGTCCCATACTAGTTTGAGTGGTAACAGGCCGTTGATAAACACTTTAAGATCTTTTAATCTTGGCCCTTGATTTTTTATTTTTGAGGAATTTTCGAATTTATCATTTAATTCCATTTTAATTAGCTCAAAATTAATTATTTTGAGCTAATTTCCTCAAAAATTTCACTGACTTAACCACCAAGGTCCAAGGGACCGATTTTTTTTTTTAATAAACAATATTCCTTGGTGGAGGACCTTTAAAAATTGACTCTTTTAAGACCCACGAATTTTTCCATTTGAAGAATTTATTTTGCGAAGACAATTTAAATTTGACTCTAATTAATTAATTTTCTGGCTTAAGATTTAATTTTATTTTGCCAGAAAAATTAATTGATTTACATGAGGGGATTTAATTATGTTTCCAACCCTTAATACATAATATTTTTCATTTACAAGACTCAAAGAGGGAATACACATTTGGCTTAGACCCTCAAGACACATAATCCATCTGTGACATAGTATGATCTAATAAACCAAGTGATTTGTAATAAAATAATTAAGCCAACTAGCTTAAATTATTCCCAAACCACTTTTACATCCATACTTGACTAAAAACTTTAGGACTCGCCTATTAATTCGACAATAAATTTCACCCTAGCTTTGGGGTTTAAGCTGGAGGGAAAAAAACTCTTCTAATTAGCCGTGTCTAGAAACACAGGTAATTAGCGAGGTTAAAAAAGCTCCTAGGATGGAATTCGTCATCAAAATTATAGGCTTACCTAGGTTGTTACATAGACTCAAGGTTTTACTAAGATCATTTACATTACATAACTTCTAGAATGGGATAACCATGACACATGGACTACTGATATGTGATCCGATTGTCTTGAAAAAATTGGTACTTCTGCTTCCCTGGAACTTTGACAATTTGAGTGCAACATCTAACTCCATATGGGGACACGTTTTTTCCAAGAAGTAACGTGAGAATCCCAGAATCCTGCATGCAAGGAAACAAAAGTCCATCAAATAGATATCCATTCAACATCGAAATCATCATGCATATATAGAAAGTATCACTGGAATAGAAAAAATCTACTATAACAAACCGAAATATAAAAGACATAATATAAATACGTGAAACACAACTATCTAAAAAAAAGGGAGTAGGGTTAGAGATACTATACAAAATGATGCCCTATGGCATCAAATGTCATCGGTGAGGAACAATCCTGGGCATCTGTCCGCTAAATGGTAGATCACTTGGCTCCTTTTTAGATGTCCCTTGCTGAAGTTTGACCCTCTTAGGTCGGTGTGATTGCTCATCGTTGCACTGCATATCTTTGTCAATCTGAAATCTTCTTCTTTTTATGCTTGGCGAAGGGGATGGGTGGTGGAAAAAGTGACATATCTCTGATTCAAAATGAGGCAGATGCTCCTGCAACAAAACTTGTTCACCATTTTCCAACTTCTTTGGGACTTCCACGTGGTACCTGTTACCGCTCAAACTAACAGGGGACCAAAGGGGGGATCCCTAAAGGGAAAATGCTAGTCAAGGGCAACAAATGGAGACTTAGCCCATTATCACCTCAGCTAAGGCTCTCTTCTATTTACGGACTTTCATCGATGGGAGGAGACCCGGTATGTATGGAGCCACCAATGAAGGATAAGTCAATGGATATAAGTGACCCAAATGAACCATTTCTCGGAAGAGTTGGAAGAATGGAACTTGCTTGCTTTCTAAGCAAGTATTATGTATTCTAGGGAAAATAAGAGAGAATTTGAGAGTTAGGTTTATGGGATAAGACTTCTGAAAGAGTTCCCCATTCCCTAAAATCCTTGTTAGAATTGGTATCTTGGATGGTTCTTGAAGAATGATCTTTCAAAGGAGCGGGACCACACGGGGCCAAGTGGACCCGGTCTAAGGTATGAGGAAAAAATGTAGCAACCGGTGATATTCTTACCCTAGACAAGGTGGGGAAAGAATCAAAGAAAGAATTTCACTTGAAGATGTTGTTTTGACCCTATGAAGTACTAGCCTTGGGGATGGCAGGGCAAGTTTTGATCTCGGAGCTAGGGCTTGGCTTTCCTCCCAACTCCATCGTTGGAATGGCTTCAAAATTGGAGGAGAGATTGTGGAAAGGCCAACGCAGGAGACCCTTGGAGATCAAATTTTTTTTATCTCTAACTTGTCGGGAAATTGATGCCCTAGGTACCCCAACATGGCTAGACCTAGAAGGAGGTGAAATAATATGATTTTAAGTGACCACCCTTGGTAGATCAGTGCCTTAATCTTTGGGAGAATGAAGTCTATGATGAATATGAGTAGGATTTCTTGGTTCACGGTCAAGGGGGCCTCAAGATCACTTCATTAGCCTTCTAGGTCAAGGAGAAGCAACCTTGCAACTTTTATACTTCAATGTAGAAAGGAAATGGTTTATCAAGGTCAAATTCTTTGATAGAATTACCCCTAGGAGATTTTTCTCATATTACATGGCCCATACATTGAGATATGCTATAATAGAGACAAATTCCACAATTTTAAGCAGTAAATGCATACAACAATTAGCCCTAGAACAACGAAAATCCCAGTCCAACGTACATGAAAAAAATAAACAAGAATAACATCAAAAGGCATGTACTTACATGTAACAGAGTATATCCAACCATTCACAATTGACTAGAGAGAAGCTCCAAGGGAAGATAGACCAATATCTACACATCAAAATTCATCCATAAAGCTCCAATTCATCCACTAAGAAAAAGTGCGAAATTCTCAAGAGAGAGAAGAGATCCAATCCAAAGTGATGATGAGAAATGAGCTCATCTCACTTGTATTTATACACAACTTAGGAGTTCGAATTAGCCTCCTTGGCCTACATAAGCCCCAAAAATAAAATGATGTTCTAGTGATTCAACTTTTGATGACAAACCCACCAAATTAGCTCATAAATGAAAAGGTAAGCCTCTCAAGAGGTCAAATAATAATCTATGCATGTCGTAGGGCCCTCTAAGAGGCCTAATGAGGTCCATGGGTGCTGCAGTGAAGAGGACCCTCAAAAGTAGTGGACAAGGGAGTGGCCCCTTCTAATAACTTGTGGTGCTCCAAATGACCTGTGGGGGCACAAGTGTCCTCATAGGTCACCAAACAAATCAAATATGCTTGTAGATTGCCTGCAAGGGCTAGGATGATGGTGTAGGTGATGCCACATCATCATGTAAGTCCTGGATCATCTGCCAAGTGTATGGTGTAGCTCTGGGGCCAGCCGGGCCTGATGGATCAAGTGCATCCTCCTCGTCCAATAAGTGAACCACGAGCAATCTCTGAATGGTTGTGGGGATCGATGGAGTGAAATCTGCTGCTGTGGAGGTCCATGGATCTCAACGCTCACCCTACATGTGCCAATGTAGCCCTCTGGAGGATTAGGGCCCCCCGTATAGGGAGACCAAACCCAAGATGGAAACCATCTACAATCTTGCATAAGATCCAATTCGTCCCCTAGCTTTATAGCACAACAAGTCATTAGAGAAATTGAGTAAATGAGCTTACCTAATCATGGACCACAGGTGGAGACTTCATAATGGCATGCCCTTCCATAATGACTTGCCGAGCAGTATCCTTGTCGACAATACGACACACTACATGATCCCTCATTTCGTCTAGGATCATCCTCTTGGCCTTCACCATCTGGGCCTTGTACTTCTTGAGCGGATTTGGATCTTCGGGTACAACTACCACACTGTCAACGTAAGTTTTGAGATCGTGCTCATCCAGAAGGCATGAGATCCTTGCCTTCCAGTTCACATAATTGGATGCTCCCTCCATCCGATCCTGATCTCGCAACCCATTCGCTGCCATCTCTGCCAACGAGTTGTCAAACTACCTCCTCTCTCCTCTGCACAGCACCAGGCTAGCCTACGCATTCCCTGCTAGAGTTAGTAGATCAACTCCTCTCTGCTGCTGATCAATACTTGAGAAATCAGACTTCTTGGCTGGAAGTCCTCTGAGGAAGAATTCCCTCAATAGTGTCTCTCTTCTTCCTTCTGACGTTTTTCTGCCCCAGCAACTGCTGCAGAAAACTGCGTCTCACCAGAAACCTCCTCTTACTGAAGCTTCTGCGCTACTCCCTTTGACACTGGAAAACTTCGTTCTGGAAGTCTTACCTCTCTGTCGACTCACTCAGAGAGAGCCCTTCCTTGAAACTTTTGCCCTCCTAGCCTGGATTACGCAATCCTTTTGCAGATTCGATTTGCTTCCTATGCAACACTTCAACCGTCCTCTTCAGCATTGGGTTCTTACGGCTCTGCTCTCTTGCTTCACCTGCACCTTTGATACCATGTGAAAATCTGGTAGCCCAAATTTCTACTCCAGCAACTGATTAAGTTCCTTCGATTTGTTAATCACTAAACAAATTATTTACTACTTCCTACAACAAATATCGAGACTAATACACTACAACCTTCACCAATTAAAATTATATGCGAAAACAAGTAACTGAGCAAGAAAGAAATACACAACACATTACACAATTATTTTTGGACAAATGTCCCCGGAAAAACCCAATGTGGGAAAACCTGTGCAACACCTGAGGGTTTGTATTATTAAGCAATAGTTTTCTGAATACAATCTCTAGATGTCTTGCTGGCTATCCAATACAGAGAATATCACTGATATAAGATTAGTGAGAAGTACCTCACACTATCACTAGCAATTCCAACTGATCCAGCCACAAAATGGCTTGTCCCTTGCTGCCTCTGCCCAGTCACTGCGTAGGCCCAACGTCATAGCTCCCAGGGATAGCATCACCACTTCTACTAATCGATTTGCCTCTCTGAGACTTCAATTTTGTCCTCCTGGTCTCACACCTCACCTTCCGTGTTCAGAAATCAATCTCTCTAGTAAAAATACAGATCTCCTCAAGGCTCTACGTTGCCTCTGCGTCAGCCTACGCTACCTAATGTAGCCTTTGCGCTACTTCTCCCGGATGTCTCTCTGCCTCCTCTGCTGAGTATTCTCGAATTAGGAGAAATCTCCAACTGGAACTATCCCTGCCCCTCACTGCAAGAAATCACTTCGATCTCTTCTCTAGTAACTATTGCGCTGGCCTCTCTGAGAAATTCGATCTCTTGATCTCTCTTCGATGTGTTTTCCAAATGCCTATCAAGCCTTCTCTTATAATCCTCCATGAGACTCAACGGACCAGATTAGATTCTAATCAATGGCTTAGATCATTTTGGCTTGATCCTCGTCTTCTTCTAGAACTTTCACCCACAATTAGATTAATACCTTTAATTATTTTAATTCCCTACGTTTAGACTTAGACCTCCATTAATAATAATTCATTATTTTAATAAAACTTTCTCTTGGTGAATTTCCCAAAACGATTTCTGGGTATCGTGGAATACATGTGTCCAAGACCCCCTGCAAATTTTGAGACTTAGTGCACAGCTGATGCTACCAGAAATCAACACAATGGGGGGATCCCTAAAGGGCAAATGCTAAATCCAGGGCAACAAATGGAGACTTAGCCCATTGTCACCTCAGCTAAGACTCCCTTATATTTACGAAATTTCACTGATGGGAGGAGACCCGGTATGTATGGAGTCACAAATGAAGGGTAAGTCAATGGATATACGTGACCCAAATGAACCCTTTCCCAGAAGAGTTGGAAGGATGGAACTTGCTTGCTTTCTAAGCAAGGTACTATGTATTCTAGGGAAAAGAAGAGAGGATTTGAGGGTTACGTTTATGGCATAAGACTTGTGAAAGAATTATCCAATCCCTAAAATCCTTGTTAGAAATGGTATCTTGGATGGTTCTTGAATAATGATCTTTCAAAAGAGCGGGACCACATGGGGCCAAGTGGACCCGGTCTAGGGTATGAGGAAAGTATGTAGCAACCGATGATATTATTACCCTAGACAAAGTGGGGGAAAGGATCAAAGAAAGAATTTCACTTGAAGATGTTTTGACCCTATGAGGTACTAGCCTTGGGGATGGTAGGGCAAGTTTTGATCCCAAAGCTAGGGCTTGGCTTTTCTCCCAACTCCACTGTCGGAATGGCTTCAAAATTGGAGGAGAGCTTGAGAAAAGGTCAACGCAGGAGACCCTAGGAGATCAATTTTTTTTTTATGGCTAGCTTGTCAGGAAATTGATGCCATAGGTACCCCAACTTGGCTAGACTTGGAAGGAGGTGAAAGAATATGATTTTTAGTGACCACCCTTGGTAGATCAGTGCTTTAATCTTTGGGAGAATGGAGTATATGATGAATATGAGTAGGATTTCGTGGTCCTAGTCAAGGAGGCGTCAAGATCACTTCACTAGCCTTCTAGGTCAAGGAGAAGCAACCTTGCAGGTTTTATACTTCGATGTGCAAACAAAATGCCTTATCAAGGTCAAATTCTTTGATAGAATTACCTCTAGGAGATTTCGCTCATATTATATGGCCCATATATTGAGAGATGCTATAATAGAGACAAATTCCACAATTTTAAGCAGTAAATGCATGCAACAATTAGCCCTATAGCAATGAAAATCCCATTCCAACGTATATGGCAAAAGTAAACATGAATAACATCAAAAGACATGTACTTACATGTAATAGAGTGTATCCAACCATTCACAATTGACAAGAGAGAAGCTCCAAGAGACGATAGACCAATATCCACACATCAAAATTCATCCATAAAGCTCGAATTCAGCCACTAAAAAAAAGTGCAAAATTCTCAAGAGAGAGAAGAGATCCAATCCAAAGTGATGATGAGAAATGAGCTCATCTCACTTGTATTTATACACAACCTAGGAGTTCGAATTAGCCTCCTTACCCTACATAAGCCCAAAAAATAAAATAATGTTCTAGTAATTCAACTTTTGGTGACAAGCCCACCAAACTAGCTCATAAATGAAAATGTAAGTCTCTCAAGAGGTCAAATAATAATCTATGCATGTTGTAGGGTCCTCTAAGAGGCCTAATGAGGTCCATGGGTGCCACAATGAAGAGAAGGACTCTCAAAAGCAGTGGACAAGGGGGTGGCCCCTTGTAATAACCTGTGGTGCTCCAAATGACATCTGGGGGCACACAAGTGGCTTCATGGGTCTCCAAACAAATCGAAGATGCCTGTAGATCGCCTGTAAAGGCTAGGATGATGGTGTAGGTGATGCCACATCATCATGCAAGTCCTGGATCATCTACCAAGTGTATGGTGTAGATCTGCGGCCAACTGGGCATGATGGATCAGGTGCATCCTCCTCTTCCAATAAGTGAACCATGAGCAATCTCTGAATGGTTGTGGGGATCCATGGAGTGCAATCTGTTGCTGTGGAGGACCATGGCTTTCAATGCTCACCCTAGATGTGCCAATGTAGCCCTCTCGAGGATTGGGACTTCGTATAGGAGACCAAACCCAAGATGGAAACCATCTGAAATCCTGAATAAGATTCAATTCGTCCCCTAGCCTTCTATGTCAATAGGTCATTAGTGAAATCGAGTAAATGAGCTTACCTAATCATGGACTACAGGTTGGGACTTCATAATGGCCTGCCCTTCCATAATGGGCTTCGGGATGTGCCAATGTCTCCTAAACTCCAAATGGGGTTAACCAATAATCCTATTAGGTGGTTTCTACTTCTAAAGGGGATACTATAGTCAAGGTACATCCTTCAAGAGGTGGTGACATGTGACAGATAGGTGAATGAAGTAGGGAATGAGAAGGGGCAGCCCTGGGTTTCATGCTGGGGTACAAGGGTAGCTAATAAGATAGAAGCCCACACTTGAGTTTATAATGTGTAGGAGTGAGCAATCATGGTACATGAGATGCCCCGACCTTGATTTTTCCACTTTATTTAATGCCTTTTGCCTTTTTATGATTTTCTTTGGTTAATTGCTCGAGACTCAAGGGGTTAGAGCATGATGTATAAGATATATTAGTCAAATCCCCCTTGTTAAAGTGGGGCGGTTCATCGGCCACCAGGGGTTGGGACAATCATGGGTTCCTATATGATGAAGAAGGCTCATAGAACCTGTAGGAAGTAGGGAGATGGCCATGGTGATTGGGTAGAGCTAATGTATTGGCTTTTTCCCATGTGCTAAATATGCTTGTCCCGACCATCTTTTGCATTTTGTGGTACATTTCCCTGTTGAATGTGGCCATATATGCTTTTAAGTTTTATCTTTCTTTTTAGCTACATCAACCTCCGAGCTTCATTCCAGGTCATGACCCAAGGTGTGGGCAAGGGGAAGGGGCATGTTAACCGTATGTGGAACCAGTGGAGGAATGTGGACCCAGGTGGGAGAAATGATGAATGGGGTAATAATGAATGGAAAGACGGTAATATAAGCGGATAAGAGAGCGAGACCATGCAACCAAAATCAGGGTTTCCCGTGAAATACCATCCCTAGAACCAAATGGTCAATAAAAGAGATCCCGCGTGACTAGAATCCAAGGTTAATTCCTAAAAGGGGTCTAGCGGACAGAAGCACAGACCTATCCCATTCTTTCTGCCGAATTCCCCCATTAATCCATGCCCATAAGTGTCCATGATAAGCAAACTACAATACTCAATTTCGAAATGACAAGGCATACCTTTAGATTCGGGAGGCCCACCTTCAAACATACGATCATGGCAGATGGGTGAGGCACCACATAGCTGGCTTAGGTGCCAGAGAAAATGGCATAATGAGCTAGCTGGTGGCTGCAACGGGCTGCTGGCTACCGACTGAGGACCATCTTTGAGAAAAATATTTCTCGTGGGGATATCACCCACAAAATGGTGGGTAACAATACCTTCTTTCTACTTCTCTGTATATTCTAACCATTCCACCTGCTGTTGTGGGGATAGTGGCATAAGATAAATCCATCTGAATGGACCCACATAAATCAGCTGCAAACTTCTTCGAGAGAAGCATTCCCCATACATCTGGCGCATCAATGACAACTATATCCATGCTAATGATTCTATACGGATAATCGGCTAAGGCTACCTGTAAATTTTTAACCAAACCAAGGACTTCAACCTTTTTAGAGTCCATTGAACAAATGTTATGGTACGGTCTAGAAATTCTTAAGTTTAATTGTTGCGTGACCTTCTTGGTCATAACATTCTTAGATGCACCAGAATCTAGCATGCAGTTGTAAAGCAATCTATCATTTATGTCCAAAGTAAGAAAGAACGATTCACGGTTTTCATTCGTCATATAACAATTAATGTCTTTTAACTTAATTTCTTCGTCCTGATGGTTAATTCCGTCATCTTTCTGTTGAAGCATACCCAAATCCCTAAATAATGATGCCCTTTGAGAAAGAATTTTTTATCCATGCAGTGCAATCCACTTTTAAACCAAATTTGTATCTTTCGACAGAACTTTCTTATTCTGATTTTGGCTTTTACCCTTCCTTTGATATGTATATCCTTTATGTTTTGCAAGCTCTAGAAATTGTTCCTGAGAGGGTTTCTTACCATATGCTTGAGTAATGGGGTCCTTTTCTTCATCGAAGGTGTTTATTGCGAAGGCTGAAGAAATCATATTGGTACATCGACTTTCATTAGATTCATCTTGACTTGTATCATTATTTTGTTGATTTCTACTTTCCTCTAAGATCCTTCTAGCAAAGGCACATGTGCTTTCTTCATGAAAACTGTCACAAGGTCTGCAGAAGGGAATAAACTGACCAACCATGTTGATCGTTTGAGGAATTCCTTCTTGGCCATTGATTGTTGTTGTTACTCCTGTTATTATTCCAGGGAGGCATATTCTGCATTTGCATCCTGGTATTCCTTTCCATCTGTATTAGTTGATTATGCATGTCACTTATTTGCTTGGCATGCTTAATTTCCATTTCTTTAACTAATCAGGTTAATTCCTTTACTATTTCTGACTCTTCTTTGACTTTAACAGGACCTCTTTCATAACTAGGGATTTCTAACTTTCGTAAAGCCTTTTTATCCTTTTCTAATTCTTCAGTTGTGTTTTGAGCTGCAACCAAGGTAACTTGATGAGCACGTCTTATCTTATACCGCACTTCTACATGATAAGCCTCAAGATATGTTTCTAAGACTGTCTTGTCAGGAAGCTTATAATCTTGAGTCATATCCTTTAACAATTTGTTGAATCTCTAGTTAAATTCTACCATTGTTTCATTTTCTTTCTTCTTAATGGTATTGAATTCCTTTACCAAGTATTTTCCTTCCCTCCTATCCCCATATTTGTCTCTGAATGAATTGAGGAGGGTTACTAGAGAGTTAAACGAATTAACAACCTTGTCGTGAAACCAGTCAAGTGCACTACCTGCCAATGATAAAACAAATAATTTCATCTTGACATCTTCCTGACTATAGTCCGTAGAATGAACATAGCTCTGGATGAACACAATGAACTTCTTTATATGGTCTTCAACGTTGATAACATTACTCCCCTCAAATATTGGCAATCTATTCATAGTTGACTCATTTGGCAGATCATGTAGATACCGCTGGATGTTTGCGAAGTCGCAAGGCCCATAGAAGTCACCCATGAGATCTTGATTTGGAGGATTAATGAAAAGCAGATGGAGGTCAAGGAGAGCTTCTTGTCCAAGAAAATTTAAACAATCTCTAGAATGTAACTTGTTTAACCGAGCTCTTAGAACCTTTTTAGGATTGGGAACGGGGTTAACCAAACTACTAGGGTTCCTTCTAGAGTACGTTCTAGTGAATGGATGAATAAGTGCAGTTGCCACCCAAAATATAAACCAACCTAAATGTCCAGGTGCTAAGTGTGAGAATGAACAAGATGAGAGGATTAGTGAGAGTAAAAAGGATAAGGTGATGAGATGACGAAGAATGATGAGAGATGGAAGGTGATTAGAGGATTATGAGAAATTGTCGTAAAGCCAAGGTCCAATAAATTGGTTCCCAACAACAATGCCAAAAAATGTTGTGGCGTTGACGGGATAATGAATGAAGAATGAAGGATCACAAAATGATATGATAAGAAAGGATGTCGTGAGAACCAAGGACAAAAAATTCTATCCCCGGAAACGGCTCCAGAAAATGTTGTAGCGTTGGCGGGCCAAGGAATGAAGGGAGATTGAAACATTTGTCGTAAACCTCGGGAGCAGAAAAATCTATCCCCGACAATGACCCCAGAAAATGTTGTGGCGCTTGATGGGCTAAATGGAAAAATGAGAAATCAATAATGGGAATGTCGTTAACCCCGACAACAAGACGAATTTTTCCCTGACAACGACGCAAAAAAATGTTGTGGCATTGATGGGACAATGAATAAAGGATGCGTCGCACTCAAATTGTCAAAGTTCTGGGAAAGTGGAAGTACCAACTTTTTCAACAAGGATCGAATCACATATCAGTAGTCCATGTGTCATGGTCATTCCATTCTGCAAGTTATGTATTGTAAATGATCTTAGTAAACCTTGAGTCTATTTAACAACTTAGGTAAGCCTATAATTTGATGACGAATTCCATCTTAGGAGGTTTTTTAACTTCACTGATTACCTGTGTTTTTCGACACAACTAATCAGAAGAGTTTTTTCTCTCTAGCTTAAACCCCCAAAGCTAGGATGAAATTTATTGTCGAATTATTAGGTAAGCCATAGTGTTTTAGTCGAGTCTGATGTAAAAGTGGTTTGGAAATAATTTAAGCTAATTGGCTAAAGTATTTTATTACAAATCACCTGGTTTACTAGATCATATTGTGTCTCAAATGGGTTATGTGTCTTGAGGGTCTAAGACGAATGTGAATTCTCTCTTTGAGTTTTGTAAATGAAAGATTATGTGTATTAGAGGGTTGGAAAAATAATTAATCCCATCATATGTAAATTAATTAATTTTTCTGGCAAAATAAAATTAAATCTTAAGCCAGAAAATTAATTAGAGTCAAGTTAAATTGTTTTAGGAAAATAAATTTTCCAAATGGAAAAATTCGTGGGTCTTAAACGAGTCAATTTTTAAAAGTCCTCCACCAAGGGAATATTGTATTTTTCAAGAAAATTTGGACTGTTGGACCTTGTTGGTTAAGTCAGTCAAAATTTTGAGGAAATTAGCTGAAAATAATTAATTTTGAGCTAATTAAAATGGAATTAAATGATAAATTCAAAAATTCCTCAAAAGTAAAAAATCAAGGGCCAAGATTAAAAGATCTTGAAGTTTTTATCAATGACCAAGATTATTTTAACAAGGATCAAAAAAACTAGCCGTTATTTTTCCATTTGGAGGATTTATCTATAAATTAGAGAGTCAGTTGAGTCTCTAGTCATCTTGATCTTTGGCTAGAAAATTTCTGTTGAAACAACTTTGTAACTATTGTCCCACTGGGAACTATTTTTTCAATCATAATAAAGACTTTGGGGTGCAATTCAAGGTGTTCTTGCTTATTGATTTGTGGTATGTGCTGACTACGAGCATCTCTATGTTGTGCTGAATATTGGTAAGATTTGTTTTTTCATTAGATGGAGATAGAACCATACTATTGATAGTTTTGGGCTAATCTTAGGTGGTTTGATTCCCCATGTGATCTAACAAATTATTTTGAGATAAATTCATAGTGTTTGCAGGGACTTCAGTCCTTGGCCCCCAAGTTTACAAACTTGGGCAAGAATCACTGTTGCTTGGATTCCAAATATTTATATGGTGGATTGAATCTTCACTAAGACTGTAGTATACATTGGAGTTTCTAAAGTATTTTTAGCCATTCTTCAAAGGAAAAAGCTCTATAAAAATATTTTTTTCAAAAATTTAAAATTTTTTAAGCTCTTGTATATTTGTAGATCTTGTGAATAATTTTGTAGATCTACCTTGTAAATTATTTTTTCCGACTTGGGTTTTGGGGATTTTTAGTACTTTGTATATGTTTGGGGTTTGAGTGTTTTTATTTTCATTTTTGGAGGTTGAATCAAGGAATCAAGTGTGAGAAGAGCTAGATTTAGGCCCTTAAGGGTAAGATCTAGTCTCTAAACAATTTTCCAAGGACATTTACTAAAGATTTGACGACAAAATTCAGATTTGGAAGAAAAAAAAAGTTTGAGACACAGGTTTTCAGTTTTTGGCTTCTTCTTGCCATTTCAGCCCTTTTGTCCCCACAAATTGGCTTTCCTTGGCCTTGTTTTGCCTTTTCTTGGCTTTTTTTGCTCTAATCTACCCTAAACGCTTATCTGAAATTTTAAGGCCAAGTATTTGGCGGTTTTGCAAGCTTAAGGTCTCAAAATTTATATTTTTCAAGCGGCAACGTGATCCTAAAGTTTCAACGAATTTCAACCACAAGATCTTCAAGGCTTAAGGCCTAGGGTTTTACTCTAAACCCTAGTTCAGGGTTGTGGGGGAGCGCCCGCCTCCCTCTCGCTCCCGCTCCCAATTCACGCTCCGAGCGGGAGCAGCTCCGTAGCCCGCTCCCAAAAACGCTCCCGAGGAGGGAGCGTTTCCGGAAGTGCGCTCCCTAAAAAAAACGCTCCCTGCCTTTTCGGGAGCATTTAGCCTTTTTTGCAAATTTTTTTTTGTAGTAATGTTCCAAATGCAATTTTGTTTCAAAGAAACAAATAAGTTTTGAGTGGGGCAACTTAATGATCAAGCCTATGGCCCTAGTATTGATATGCGATTCATGGTAATGTTTAAGAAGTAAAAGTGACATTCTCCTTAACATTTTCATCCTTTTACTTAAATTTTTAACATTACCATGAAATGACTCAGGATGTTTGAGAGTGGTTCCGACCTCATTGGATTTCATATGGAGAAAGTAGAATTTTAGATTTCATTCAAAATCCTATTTCAGGATTAGGGGATTGCAATGTTTCCATTGAATTTTGTCATGTATTAGGGTATGGAACTCGTATTTAATCAAGAGAACCAATCTCTCTATGTACCTTGATGTTAGTGACATTGGTTGTCGAACTCCTCTATCATGACCCTTCTAAAAATGTACGCATCACTCAAACAAAATCTTGACTTGACATGCTATGCTTTTTCTATCTTATGTTAATGCTTGGAGGGTGATATTAATGACAAAGATCCCTATACAGATATAGAGGTAATGACAAAGATACCTTTGGATATTAATGCTTAGAGGGTGATATTAATGACAAAGATCCTGATTTTCCAACAAGACTAAAAAATTAGACATTTCTCGTGGTGGCAAGAGGAACAAGCATAAGCAATAGATAATAGATTTACTTGTCTTTTCTACTTTCTAGTAGTTTTTATAACTATTGAATCTTTCATATTTATTATGATATTTTTTTAAACAATATATGACAATTGAAGTTTGAAGTTGGAAATTATAACTCATTAGTAATGAATTAGGAATATTATGCTTCATGAAAATTGAAAGTTGTTTCATTTCATTTCATGTTAGATATTATTTGTTGTAATGGTTACTCTTAGCTTACAAGTACAACTTTGGTGATCAATGATGATAAATGTTATATATTGAATTTTGAAAGCTTGAAACTTTAATATCGATGAATCATGAGACTCAATATGTTGTATGTTACTAATTTGTGGACGTGGTTCATGAAGATTTTAACTTCTAGATGGTTGTTGTTATATGGTTCAATCTATGCTTTTTTTTTTTCGTTTTTTATATCTAATTCATCATTCTACATGTTTTTGTTGATGTATATGCATCAAAATATAAAAAATATTATATATATATATATATATATATATAACGCTTTGGGATTCGCTCCCAAACCGGGTGCTTCTTAAAATGTTGCTCTCGCACCCTTTTTTGCTCCCGCTCCCTGCTTTCGCTCCCGCTCCCAAGTAACACTGCCCTAGTTTATCTCTGTTTTATTACAAATATCAAATCACTAATTTTTAAGCCCTAAAATCACATCCTACATGGTCAAAATTGTTTAGATTTGCAAGATCTTCATTTTCGTGAATTTTGGCCACTTGGGCATCTTGAATTTGGCCTAGATCTAAATTTCAAGCTTGCCGAAATTTATTGCATAATTGAAAAATTCAGATCTAAATTTTCTGAATCAAATACTTAAAAAGGGCTAAGAAGTTTGAATTTTCAATTTCCGACAAGATTTTACTATTTTTGGAAATATTAGGGCTTGTCTTAAACATTGTTGGGTCGCTGATTTGTCACTGTTGCACTACTTTAATAAACATATCAGTTCGGAAATTTCTGAATCACATCCTCTAAATAGCTCCAAAAATTGATTTTTTCAAGTTTGGTGAAATATTACTATTTTTGGACATCTTGGGCATTGTCTTGGGCCTCATTAGCTTGCCGATCTGCAATTTATTTACTGCTATTATAAATATTTCAGATCTGAAAAATTCGCTAAAAACATACCTTAAAGGCCCTAATACATCTGATTTCTCAGTTTACTTGGCAATTAGGCACATGTTGCAGCATTGAGTAAGCATAAGCTATTGAAATTTCTAAGTCTATCCGTTAAAAATTTAATCTGTATTCTTCTGGTTTATTTCTTCTACTTGTTAATTTTGAACAAGTTATTGAAAACATATAAATAACGAAATAAACACAATACAGTCTCAACATCTACAAATCAACAGCTGAAAGAAAACAAACACACAAGTGACACCGTTATTTTTGGACAATCGTCCCTAGAAAAAACCAATGCGGGAAAACCGGTGCAGCAATTATGATGGTTTATTATTATGCAGTATATCCTTCAGTACAACTGGGTGCCAAACTGGCTCACCCAACAAAGAAAAATAACTGACAGTAATACCTCTCTATTCAGAAACAGGTATTCAGAAAACCTGTCCCACGAAACCCTCTCCAACAACTCTAAAGCATTGCGCTGGCCCTTATGGCCTCTACATTAGCCTTCTGAGGCACTGCGCAGCCTCTGGGACCCTCCGCGTCACTCCTGTTGCCCTCTACGTGGATGACACAGGCCCTCTGGCCTCTGCGTTGTCTTTGCTGGGCTTTGCGTGGCCTGCTCTGGCTTCAGCGTCTGCTTCTCTGCTTTTGCGCTGGTCTCTCGACACTATCTCTGCCTCTCTGTCCAGTACTCACGAGTCACTGCCCCTCGCTACTGATCATTGATTCGACTTTACTTAGCGTCCCCGCTCTAGTAAATCGAATGACTGATCACTCTGGTGTGTTCTCCAACTAACCCTCAAGCCTTTTCTTATACTTTTCTTGTTGGTCCTTCAACGACCGAGATTACATCTCTAATCAACGATTAAGATTAGATTTGGCTTGATCCGTGACTTTTGGAACCTTCTAACCCAGTTTTATATTAATACCCATGAATATTTTATTTTTCCTAAGTTTAGACTTAGGAACTCCATTAAAAATATTAATTATTTTAATATCTCCCAAGCTGGGTACAATCTGCCCAAACCATTTTTGGGTCTTGGAGATCTCATGTGCTTTAGCCTCTCCACCAATTTTCATGGCTAGAGCACATCCGATGCTACCCCAAATCAACATAAATATCATTGAAATAATATTTATTTACTGCTGTCATAAATTGTTAACTGTTGTCATATTAGTCACTTACTACTCATAAAAATGATCATTGGAACATAAAGTGCCTAAGGGTCTTCATATCTTGTTACTTATTCCTAGCATTTACATGATTAAAGTGACTAACATTGTTGGTTTCTTGAGAACTTAAGTTTCACATCTCTTTGGCATTATCACGTATAATCTTGTTGAACTATGATAGGCATCTTGATTAATAAGTGGGTAAGTTGATTTAATTGATTAAGCATCTTGTGGAATATTGTTGAAGTTTACACTTGTCTTGTTTAAGGATTGTCATTTTAATATTGTTGTGTACTCGTGCCAAAGAAGATTCTCACTAAGTACTTAAATAGCTCAAACAATCTTAACTCAAGAAAAATCTCACTCATAATCTCTTGCATTAGCATATTAAGTCTAGATTGCACTAATAATTTACCTCCTAGCATAAACTAGGTTGATAGAAACATAGGACAACCCTTCTCACTTGGCTTGAGGGGCCTCGACAACTCTTTGGTGGTTAACACGATGACCTTGCAGTCGTCAGAGCCACAATCTTTGCAGCGCCGGAGGCATCGGGTGATAGGAGCACAATAGAAGGTATCATTAATCAGGCCCTAGCCTGCGTCCTGTTGACCTCCTTCCACAACCTAGCTTGGAGCCCAACTTCAAAATAGTTAAGGGAAGGTTACATCTAGATTAGGCATTTAACTAAAAAATAACCAAGATCTCTACATCACACAGAGGTCATAGGTTTGCAAATCATTCAGGTTAGTCAATTATTTGAAGCAACCAATGTCGATCCGATCATTTGGGTCCAATTTATTATAAGCAATAATTCGTGACACCATTAAGGCACTGGTCTCATACTTTAAAATCTAATCTAATCAATAATCTTGCTCGAATTTAACCAATTGGCTAGGCCACTCCTCTGTGTTTCTCAAACAAGTTGGTTTCCAACTTGTTTTCCTTCATCTCATTCCATAGGGATGTTGGAAAATCAATGCAAATAGATTGGTGTTTGATTTCCCTTTCTTGATAATTACTTATGAGTTATGTTGGGTTCTTTTACTTCTTTATTATCTTATCTTTCATCAAGAAATTACGATATTATGTGTGTATGAAGATCACAAAACAAGAGACACAAGATGTAGGCACTAAGCCAGGGAAAAACCCCCCTCGAGGGGAAAACTCAGTAAAAAATTCTCTCCCTTTCAATAGTATTCTTTGAAACTCTTCACCCTAGACAAAGACCAAACCTTCCCTCCACACCAAGTCAGACATCTAGATCTTCAACCCCTTTTCCAAAAACACTTCCTTCTAGCAACTTCGGCTATGCAATAGCTTCTGGCATCAAGCAACAACAAAATTTGGAAGACTTCGATCTCCCAAACTAGGACACGAAACAGAGAGAGAGAGGCTCCAAAATTTCGATTTTCTTCTTCTCCTTAGACTTGACCCAACTCGTACTTCCTTTTTCTTCCTTAGATCCACTTCGAACTTCTCCAGCTTCGTTAGAGATATTGAACTAGCTTGAGATGAAATGCTCCAAATGAATTTGACTTCCATCTATTTATAGGCTCCAAGTGAGGTCGAATTGGTGTCCTTAGGTCGACTTGATCTCTTCTAGGTTGACTTGGTGTGGAGGTTACATAAATTATATTTGACTCAATAGTAAGCCTTTTTACATGATTCGAAATCCCAAGACGGGTCTCTTTGAATGTACAATGACTATAAACTCAATATTGATCCTAGGAGTCCACAATGGGCACTTTGACTAATATAATGATGACCCAAGCATGAAACCCATGTTTTAATAAGTCATTGATACAATAATAAAAATTCTGTTCTTTATTTTTTTGACAAGTACATTTCATGATGACTCAAATACATTAATGAAGACCGAACCTAGTCACATTTTCCAACAAGGTATTATCCCCCATAGCCCGCTGTTGGGAGACAGCTAGAACGGAGTGGGTAGGGAGCAGAGTGGCAACCCCTGTGATCAGAGTGACAATCGCTGTGCCTGTACAATTTGGGTGACAACAGGATGAAAGATTGCAAAATGATATGATAAGAAAGGATGTCGTGAGGACCAAGGACAAAAAATTCTATCTCCGGCAACGGTGCCAGAAAATGTTGTCGCCCGGATTGTATAGGCACCGTGACAATGCTCAGGACGGGGGCTGTCACTCTAATCCCCGTCCACTCTGTTTTAGTTGTCTCCCAACAACAGGCTATTGGGGGTAGTCCCTATGGAATGAGGTGAAGGAAAACACGTTGGAAACCAACTTGTTTGGGAGACACAGATGAATGGTCGACCCACTTGGTTGAATTTTAGCAAGATTATATTTTAAAGTATGAGACCAGTGTCTTAATGGAGTCACAAATTCTTGCTTATAGTAAATTGGAACCAAATGACTGGATGGACACCCGTTGCTTGAGATGATTGACTAACTTATATGAGATGCAAGTCTTAGGACCTATGTGAGATGCAGTGATTTTGGTAAATTTTAGTTATATGCCTAGTCTACGTGTGACATTCCCTTAACTATTTTGACGCTGAGCTCCAAGGTAGGTTGTGGGAAGGAGGCCAACAGGAAGCAAGCTAGGGCCTGATTAATGATACCTTCTGTTGTGCTCTTATCATCTGATGGCTCCGGCGTTGCAAACACTGTGGCTTTGACGACTGCAAGGTCACTGTGTTAACCACTGAAGAGTTGTTGAGGCCTCACAAGCTAGATGAGAAGGGTTGCCCTATATTTCTATCAACCTAGCTTATGCTAGGAGGTAAATTATTAATGCAATCTAGACTTGGTATGCTTAATGCAAGATGATGAGTGAAAGTACTTATTGTAAATTGTCTTAAAGCAAGAGTACTTAACAATATTAAGATACAATCTTAAACAAGATAAATGCTGAATGATACAAGTGTAAACTTCAACAATATTCCACGAGATGCCAAATGCTTAAGATAAACAATCAAGATGTCAAGCTTGTTAAGATTATAACAATTATCCAATGATTTCTGCCAATTAGATTGCACAAGGTCAAAGACTTGAAATTCAATTGAAAGGAGTGCGCTTAGTGCAAAATTTAGAAATTTTTGTAAAACTTAGAGCAAGCCACACAAGTGTTAGATCCCAATAGTCAAATCAGCAATATCACTTCAGAAAATTTAGCGTTTATTAATGTTATGACAGCAGTAAGGAAATGCTAAATCAATAATGCTTATGCTTGCCCAATATCACAAAAAATATGCCCAATTATCAAACAAACTTAGTTAACTGAAAAATCAGATGTATTAGGGCCTTTAAGGTATGTTTTCAGCAAATTTTTCAGATCTGAAATATTTATTACAACAACAAGTAGATGATAGATCAGCAAGCTAATGATACCAAAGTCAATGCCCAAGATGCCCAAAAATAGTAAAAATTCACCAAACTTGGAAAAATCAATTTTTAGGGCTCTTAAAGGGTATGATTTAGAAAAATTTCAAAACTAATATATTTATTACAACAGTGAAATAGTGACATATCAACAAACTAGTCAAGCCTAAGACAATGCCCAAATTTCTAAAAATAGCAAACATTCACCAAAACTGAATTTTTTTTAGATTTTTGACCTTAGCTAAGTGTGTGTTTCAGAAATTTCAGATCTGAAATTTTCAATATGCAATAAATTCTAGCAAGCGTAAAAGTTAGATCTAGGCCAAATCTAAGATGCCCAAGTGGCCAAAACTCATAAAAATGAATATTTTGCAACCCTAAACAATTTTGACCATTTAGCATGTGATTTTAGGGCTTAATCATTAATGATTTGATTGCTGTAATAAAACAAAGATTAAACTAGGGATTAGAGGTCAAACCCTAGGCTTTAAGCCTTGAAGAAGCACTTGCCCAAGTGATCCAAAAATTTGGATGAAGATGCCACTTGAAAATTTAGATTTTGGAGACCAAATACTTGCAAAATCACCAAGAGATTAGTCTCAAATACTTCAGAGATGGACAAGGACCAAACTAGGGTAGATGAGGGCTCACCAAGAAAAACGCAAGGAAGACCACGAAAGAGGCAAAGAGGGCAAGAAAGGCTAAAGGCTTCTAGAGGAGGCCTAAGAAGGCCATGAAAAGGCCAATTCTATGCCTAGTGAGGCTAGCATTGGGGAGAGGAGGGCCCTAGAGGCCTAGGAAAGGCCCTAAGGCTTACGGTCTAGGGCCTAAAGGCCTAGAAGGGGAGTTGCAAGCCCTTAGAGGGATGCGGCCAAGGGAAGAGAGGGAGAGGAGTTGAGGGAGGAGGCCTAGCGGAGGGCTGGCGGAGGAAGAGGAAGGCCGAGGAGGGGGGCGGAGGAGCCGAGGAAGGCCGAGGAGGAAACCACAAGGCCTTTTAGGCTTGTGGCAAGGGCAAGGAAGGGATGCCGCAACCCCTAAGGCTCATGGCTAGCCTTGGGAGGGCTAGAAACCTAGATGTTGAGCCTTGAGGGCTAAAGGAGGGACATTGAGGCTTAGGAAGGAAAAAATAAACCAGGGCTAGAAGCCCTGGAAATTTTGAAATCCTTGCTCAAATTTTTTTATTCTTCAACTCTTTGATTTTCTGAAAATTCTTCCGTGGGTAGCCCTGCAAAATCTCCAAGAGACTAGATCTTACCGTCAAGGGCCTAGATCTAGCTCTTCTCCCACTTGATCCATTGATCCAACCTATAAAATGAAAAATAACAACACCCAAACCCCCAGTATATACAAAAAATCTAAAAATCTCCAAACCCCAATTAGCAAAATAATTTGCCATATAAATTTACAAAATTATTTTACAAATTATACGAGGGTTTCAAATAGATTTTGAATTTTTTTTTTAATAATATTTTTCCTTTGAAGAATGAATAGAAATGCTTCACAAATTTATGTTCACTATAGCCTTAGCGAAGATTTAATCAACTATATAAAAACTAGGGATCCAAGCAAAACGAGCCCACAGTCTGTGAACTTGGAGACCAAGGATTGAGTACCTGCAAACACTATGTATTATCTCAAAATAATCACATAAAACACAACATAGGAAGCCTGTAGTCAATACATACAACAAATCAACGAACAAGAACACCTCAAGTTGCATCCTAAAGTATTTAACTATAGTAGAAAAAATAGTTTCCAACGGGACAATAGTTTACAAAAATGCTTCAGAAACAATATTCTAGCAAGAGATCAAGATGCTAGAGACTCAACTGACTCTCCAATTTATAGACAAATCTTTCAAATGGAAAAATAACGATTAGTTTCTTTGATCGTTATCAAAATAATTTTGGTCGTTGATAAACACTTTAAGATCTTTTAATCTAGGCTCTTGATTTTTATTTTTGAGGAATTTTCGAATTTATCATTTATTTCTATTTTAAGTAGCTCAAAATAATTAATTTTGAGCTAATTTCCTAAAAAAATTGACTTTGACTTAACCACCAAGGTCCAAGGGTCCAAATTTTCTCGAAATATACTTGATCCAACCTATAAAATGAAAAATTACAACACCCAAACCCCAAGTATATACAAAAAATATAAAAATCCCCAAACCCCAATTAGCAAAATAATTTACAATATAAATTTACAAAATTATTTTACAAATTATACAAGGGTTTCAAATAATTTGAGAAATATTTTTTTTTATAATATTTTTCTTTTGAAGAATGACTAGAAATGCTTCACAAAATTTATATTCACTATAGCCTTAGCGAAGATTTAATCAACTATATAAAAACTAGGAATCCAAGCAAAACGATCCTTGCCCATAGTCTGTGAACTTGGAGACCAAGGATTGTGTTATCACCTAAGAAACAATTTCTAAATTGTTCACATCATTTTGATTGTAAAGGTTTGGTGTTAGTCCAAGTTTAGTTTCCTTTCAAATTTGCTTAGTATCTAAGTCCTAGGAGTCTTAGTGGACATTGGCAAAGGAGATGGGACAGCTCTTTCTCTTCTAGAGCTGTCCATTCGAAAAATCTGTGAGAGTATTGGTAGATATGACTCTCTTAATATGCTTCTTAGAGATCTGAGTCAGCAGGTTTTTAATGAGTTGGTTCGTACTCAAGTTCTCACAAGAACTTCGCTCCACGCATTTCAAGACTGTGATCTTCAGGATGTTTTTCTGAGAGAATCCCCTGGTGTGGAAGATAGTTGGCCTGGAATTCTTGCAACGCAGGGACCACCATGCTCTGCTTCAACTCAGCAATGTTTGTGATACCTATTTCGTTAGGGCGGGCAGTGTTTGCTTCAATTCCACGGCTTCCAATTACCCATGGCATTAAGTGCAACGATCTTTATGCCTTCAATATCGGATGTTATGTCATTTGGGCTGCGGTAGCTGGAGTTGGATATTTAGTAGACTATTTGAGAGTTCACAGCTTCAGAGTTCTTTTCATGCAGTTCATAAAATGGTCTTTAATAGTTCTGAAAAGTTGTATTCTTCTATCATTATGGATCATCGTGATACCTGTTTCATCAGACTTTTGTTTGATCTTTTGGTGGTAGTCTCTTTGCAGGTTCCTGTGGATGAAAGTCTCGTGTTTCTTCTCTATCAAGATTGGGCTTTTAGGCTTATATTTCTCAAGATATGGACAAAATTGGTATTGCTGGGTCAAATGGAACCCCTTACAGATGACAGCTGGCGAATAAAGTTCGAGCATGTCAAAGCAGATGGGTTTTCTTGCTTATGTGGATTATGGATGCTTCGCCAAATTCTGTCACCAATACTCGTAAAGCTTTTGACAACACTCTGTGTGCCATATGTCTTTGCTTGTGATTATAATGCAAATTGAATGACAGCAGTTGAAATTCTGGATGATAATATATACCTTGGAGCGGAGAACAGTTTCAACCTTATTACAGTGAGAAAAAATAGCGATGCTGCAACTGATGAAGAGAGAGGAAAATTGGAAGTTGTAGGTGAATACCACTTAGGAGCAGCGAAAGATAGCATAATTTACCTACAGAATCTCAGAAAGATAATATCCATCAAGAGGAAATCAGCCAAAGAAGGTTACAGTTGATTCCTTGAGCTTTGCAGTTCAAGAAGGAGAGTGTTTTGGATTTCTCGGCACAAAGGGTGCTGGAAAGAGTACAACACTGTCAATGCTGACCTTACCTGGAGACCTTACCTGGAGACCTAGCCATTGCAGCTATACCTACAACTCCACATCGAACCTCTACCCAACATAGCTCCAACCTAACAGCTTCTGAACTAACTCGTAAGCTAAGAGTCTCTACTGCATCATGCCTTTTTAGTAAGTTGACCTATGCGGGATTGATTCGATTGGTTGAGCGCCTTTTTGCTCGCTGGCTTTTCGGGCTTTACAAAAGAAACCGCCCGACAAAGAGAGAAGGCACCCTATGGAAGAGACAAAGGCCCCATGTTACCATCAGACAAAAAGGTCCCGGAGGGGCTTGCGCTTCCTAGTGCAAGGACCCGACAGGGGGCTCGACTGATAAGGAGAGGAAGTTCACCAGATTAGAGAAGATATGTTAGGCGGGATTGATTCATTGGCTGGGCGGGGCTACTATACAGGGCTAATTGGCTTGGCTCATGGGCTGCTCAGTTAGGTTACTCAACTTGGATACCGGGCTCGGTTGGGATATTCGACTTGGATACTCGGAAACGATACGGAGCCTTGGAAATGTGGTTACCTACCTGGGTGGGTTAGATGGAGGGAAAATGACCAAGCGCTATATACGATTATTCATTGTTTTAGGTTCATACAACTTTCAGACATAGCCCCACATAACATAGCCAACAGAAGCACCTGGCATAGCCGATCATAGACAGGAAGTCATAGCTCTGATTGCCGGGTGTCATTGTGCCGAGAGTCAATCATTTCCGGTAGTCATAGCTGAATAGCCGGTGTTTCTTTGCCTTATGGTCAGTGCCACTGATAGTTGCTAGTCGTCGAATGAAGGTCCTTTTCGATACCCAGTTGTCATTTTGGCTCGGCTCCCGGTTCTACAAAACATCCTCTCCTTTTGGTCGAGCGTGCTTTCGCATCCTAATTCGCCATTCTTGTCTTATCAAATTGCTCTTTTTTAGGGTCCGAGGTAAGGAATTCCCCCTCATCCGGGCACTGAAAGTAGATTTTCTCTTCACTGAACTATACCCTTTCAGGTTGTTTCCCTATGATTTCCAGGTGTTCATGCACTCGATTCCGCTACTCGATCACTTGATCCAGGATTCTTTTCCACTAGTCAATCCAAGAGTCATCATTCACAGTTGGAACACAAAGAAAAGAAGATGCGTTACTTACGATGTACCTGAGGATAATCACCATACACGGGGTTCCTTCATGCTAGGAAGGGAATGCCTGTCAGAGAGGAGCTTGATCATGGTGTTCTTTCTCGATCACACTTGCTTGATCGAACCACTCAATTTGAGTAGGGGTGTTCATTCAATCAACTGTTGCCGATCCGAGTGGACTTGGTGAACATTCTCCTCCACCTTCTAACAGCAGGCTTGAGCACCGGACGATTGGCTTTTGATCCGTTTTTCGGTAAAAGGAGTAGGCCCTTCTTTCCTGGAGATCTCCCTAAATTGACTCTACTATTATATATGAGATTAGGCTTTCCATCTTCTGAAATTAAGACTTTCGATGTCATTTGGCGTACAATAACCTCTATATGCTTATCACCAATTCGTACCCCTTGGGATCGGTAAACTTTTTGAATCTGATTGACCAAATGAATCTGACTTTGTTCCATAGTTATCCTAGCGCTTATGAATAACCCCCAAAGACTTCCAAGAAATCTTGTCATATCTCCGGTCCAATTTTCAAAACTTTCTTTCAGATTCATCGATATTGAATTATTCAAACGGGCTTCTGACAATTGTTCAACTTTAGGAAGACCTTGAATTATATCACTGGATTTGAACCTTTCATATATCAATGTTATCAATGTATCTCCTTTGTCAAGAATTTCTCCATAATGACTATGGACAGTCGCTTTTCGAGTAGCCAAATAAGGTTTAGCTGATCTAATGACTAAAGATTCCTCATCAACTGCTATAATTTGACCAGATTCGGGGAGTGGTTCATCCTCGGATATCCATACACTTTCAGGAATCAATTGTCCAAGACTAACTACTGGAAATGTTTTTTCGCAGAATTCGGATTCGGATGAGGAAGAGCACCAATTTGGACCTAATAGATTGGAAATGATGTTCCTGCACGGATCGAAATGATAAATTATCATATTTTCGTCCATGAAATAATATTTAGGTACTTGGAAAGTATTGAAAGAATTGTGGAAAATGGAATGTTTCTTTGATAATACTTTTTTATAAGTTAGAAAATGGGAGGATGGAAAACGGTTGGTTATACTATGTAAATTACCCAAGAGACCTGAAAATTCAATGATTTTTCTCATAGGATCCTTTCTATTTGATTGATTTCCCGTATCATAACATTTAGAATCATTGAATAGAACGATTCGAAAATAGTCGGCTGGTGATAGAACCATAAAAGATCCACTGTCTTCTTCCCCATTAGATAATGAACAAATAGTTCCTTGATGCTTACTAATTAATTGACTCGCCCCATTGGAAGATAAAAGATTAGTGTGGTCCAAATTGTTATGGAACATCAAATTTGGACTTGTTTTATTGTCCCTTCTCCCCATGAAAAAAGGGGGGTATTTCATCAAGCTAATTTGAACCATATTGTTAACGATCTTATTTGTTCTTACTGAAATAAGAGAAACATAAGCCTCAGATTCTATAGAATCTATTTGTTCCCAATCAAATCCTATACAAGTTCGAACCAATGGAATACTTATATCACTCATTACTTGGATTCGTTCACCATCTTCATATGAAATAGAATAGCTAATTTGAATCTGCAAGTTGTCCCCTTCCCTCGATAAATCTAGGGAAAACGGTGTTGTCATATTCGACCCATCAGGTATTCCATGTTCTACGTTAGAATATCCAAAAATGGAATTTCTCTGTAGAATACCACTTTTGGGTATTCTAAGAATCGCATCAGGACAAGGTATTATTCTTTTTTCCCATTCTTTATCACACTGCAATGAGACGATGAATCGATTCATTTGCTTTTTCCCCTTAATATTGTAATTATTAGGGTAAAAGACATAAATAGAGTCTCGATGCTTGTTGGATATGGTCCGATCAGTTTCAGTTTCAGTTTCTGAATAACTGAAGATTTGTTCTTCCTTCTCATAGCAATTTGAGTCACCTGATCTATGTTCCACTTGATCCACGTAAGAATCGGAAAGTGATTGATGTTTGGCAACAAAAGGTTGAACATATACTTGATCCTGATACTTATGAAATGGAAAGGGTACTACACGGGATCCGTATATACCTCCCGATAATATCCATAGATAACCCGTCCTGAGTATAGGATGAACATTACCCTGTACATATTCAGGTGCATGACACACATTGGTACTCCAGTGCATTTCTCCTTCTAAGTCAGAATATATATTTTTGCGAACTTTTTCCTTGAAGGAAGATGTTCTAGCACGAACCTCGGCAATAAGCTGTTCCGATTCCACATATTGATCATTCTGAACCAAAAGCAAACTTTGTGGCGGAATGGTTAAGTTCTGTACTTGATCCTGACCATCAATAGTAATGGATAAGTTATTATGACGGTGATTTGATTGAGTCATTTCTGGATCTCAGCAGAAATCGGATGGAGGAAATTGCAACTGCAATGTTTGTTCCAGTAGAGGTAAAACAACTATCTCTCAAGAGGAATGTGGTGTTTAAGAGTTAAAAAGGGCCTTTGCATTCAGTTTTGAACAGCTTCAGGGCACATGAAAAGAGACATTTCAAGATAATGAAGCTCAAGACAGTCAGATTTTGGTGTTAAACTGTGTTTTGTGATTACACAGCAGTTTCGTAGCGCGCTACGAAACTACTGAAAAGGACGTAGAATGCACAGCAGTTTCGTAGCGTACTACGAAATTGCTGTAGCTGCATAATTAAATTCAGTCGACCAATTTTGAAGGACTGAGGGGAAATTTTCTGAAAGGGAGTTTCAGAAAAGGACTATCTACTATGTGCAAGTCACCAGCAATGGCAAAACAAGCGGAAGAAAGATATGAACTCAAAGTTTTTGTTATACCAATGATCACCGCTAGTATTGACCATGACTTTTCGAGCAACTTTGAAGAGATTTTGTCGTCACATAGGTATACAGGAAAGGTTAACAGCACATGAGGAACGTGGCACTCCAATAGAATTTTGGGTAACTAAAGAAGAACAATTTGGTTAATTGGTTTCAAATATCCTCGAGGAAACCAAAAGCAGAAAAACAGGGGCAGCTTCCTACTTTTCAGGAGCAGTAAAGGAGATGAGACATTAAGGGCCAGCAAGGAGTTTTAAACATCCACCAAGCCAAACTGAAAGAGACCACTTGTCGGAGAACGGATTTTGATTGTAATTAATGCTATTACCAGCATGATGATAGGGTTAAACTCCTAATTGTCTTAGGTTTCTAGAGCTGTCAATTAGTAGTAAGTTGCTTTTAATAGTTAGTTTAATATGTCAATAGGTGTCATGATAAGGAGAATTCGAGTTCCCCTCATGCTGGAGGAGGAATCTCAGTTAGGTAGAAGAGCTCTATATATAGGAGAAAGAGCAATGTAATAAGGGTTGGAAATTCTCAAAGAAACAAAGGACTTTGTGTTATTGTATGTGACCGTATGTTTTTAGGATAATATAAGGAGTTGATTTCACTACTCAGGATTCAGCAAGGGTTTTTAATGTTTAGTTTTCTTCATGGTTTCTTTCCTATACTTACTTGCAGTAGTACAGATACATGTTATTTAGAACTCATTTGAAGATGCTCTAATTTCCTTCATGTATTTGTGGACTGTGTTCCTACACTATATCTCTGTTCTACTTCTATGTGAAAGCCCTCTATGCCCTGACTTCCATGTGAATTTAATCTCATTGTTGTACTGAAACACACCTTGACTCCAAGGCCCAATGGAATTTTGTTAATTGATATTTCAACCATTCATATACTGTTGTTCAAATTTTTCATAGAGTTAGCCATCTTTATCATAATCAAAAAAATCATTAATCCTTTGAGAGAGCCCTCTCAGGTTGGGGAGGCTAAGCCTCAGCCTAAAGTAGGTTTGAAATAGTTACTTAAGGTCTTCCTGGTCAGTAGCCTTCCAGGGTCTGATTTTGAGATAACATTTTGGTGCCTCTGCCGGGAGCCTGAAGTCTATTCATTCCCGAAATCAAGAAGCTGAACTTCTGAAGGTAGCAGGAGCTTAGACATCTTTTTGAGGCTGCAAAACTACCTTGGCGACTCCACACATCGAATAAGAAATTGGAAGGTGACTCCACTGCTAGAAGATCAGTAGCTTGATGAAGTTTCAAGATGAGTTCCACTGCAAGAATGAATGCCAGGTATGCTCCTATGAATCGGTCTCATATCCCTGGTTTTCCAAGTCCTATGCCAAAGGTTGACTGGTTAGAGGATCTTCCAATATTCAAAGATGAAAAGAAAGAAAATGCTGCTCTTCATTTGATTAGGTTCCATATGCATGTACGCACTCTTGAGGTTCATTTCCCTGAAGATTGTCTCATGAAGATGTTTATGACCACTTTAGAAGGAAAAGCATGGTCTTGGTATAAAGGTTTGGAAAATGGTTCAATATATTCGCTTGCTAATTTTCATGATGAATTCTATGAGGTGTATAAAGAATGTCATCCTTTGTTAGGGTCCCACCCTAACCCCTTATTTATGTAATGGGATCGAGTCATAGTCAAGAGTCAATAAAGCTCATATTAATAATTGTAAGTGGTTAACCCGCAATTAATGACGAGACCACAGTTAGTTGCAAATGGGCCGTAGTATTAGATAGATGGTATTAATAAAACCCATTGATCCATGGTATTGCATGTATGAGTCATATATAAAGGATAGAGACTCCCTGCGAGGAGCATCGTGTCTTATTTTTTGAATCGAGCTTTGCTCTATTGGAGGTTGCCCCCCTCGAAGAGGCCAGTGAACATTGCTTTCTGAATAATAAAATATTTGTTGTTGTCTCTCACTATTCTATGTTCTGGGTATATTTCTTCGCATATTCTGTATTTGGGTATCTTTTTGCAGGTTAAGAGCATAACAAGTGGTATCAGAGCACTTTCCAGGGCCGGTGGGATCCCCATTTTTTAGCAAATTTTTTTTTTGGCTAGAGACGTGTTCCGGCGTCTTTAAACCACGGGATCTGTCGTTGAGCGCATAAACCTGCGGATTTGGGGAGGCATGCACGTAGGAAATACAAGAAGTGGTCACGCTTGTTGGACTCCCTTGTAACCCATGTGGGTACCCCTTCGAGTAGTAGCGCATTAGACAAGACCGCGTACGGACTGTCTTCCAAGTACCTTCTGGGTATATTGGAAGCCCCTTAGCTCCTCCGCAACCTCGCCATAGATAAACCGTCGGCCGTCTTGCTGCTACAGTACACCGAGAACAGCGTTCGGAGCGATTACTCGCCCGTACGATAGGGTAGTCGGGTTGTACGGCTAAGGGTACGGTTGATCCTCCTTAGTTAGAGCCCTGAAATATTGGGCCGAGTACTACTGTTAGACCCTTATGTATATTGCGATCTGTAGCACCTGACACTCCTCGAGACCATAGTTCCCTTTTCTATCTTGGGATCACGCATCATCTCTGCTAGATCCGCTCGTGCAAAGGGGTGCAGCAGCAGCAGACATCAGTCCTGCAGTTCCGAGTTAGCAGACCAGCCATTTCGATCTATTAGATCCATCAGATCTGCAACAACAGTCTGTTTCGCCGCCCAGAGCTATCCGATCTGCCATTCAGATCTCTCAGATCCACCAGATCCGAGTAGTTGTGTGGGGTTCCTATATTGGTGCGCTTATTGGTGATCTAGCCCATCAGAATCAGGACGACAAGCTGAGCACGGTGATACCATTCAATTCTTACTGAAATTTTTTTTTGGGCGGTCCCAAATCTCAAGAACATCTGATCGGTGCATGGTAGAAACTAGAGCTCAAGCTATGGCCAATGAGAGGATTGACAAACTTGAACTAACCTTGCAATCCATCCAAAGTCAATTTGACGGACTATCTACCCTAATCTCGAAGGGCAAGGAGGAAGCTCACGAGGAGGCGTATAATGGCAATGGACACAGTGAGGGTGAGTCTAGCCACTCTCCTCACGTCTGGGGCACCCACCAACAATCCCGTCAGCGAACTCCCAAGTTGGATATGCATAAATTTGACGGTTCTCACCCAGCAGCATGGATAGCACAAATGGAGCAGTATTGCAATCTGAATAACATCTTAGATAATGAGACTCAGCTTATGGTGGGGAGCATGTACTTGGACAATGAAAGGTGGCAATGGTGGGAATGGCATCAACGTTGCAATGGACCTTTTCTGGCTTGGACCAACTTCAAAAAAGCTCTTACAGACCGCTTTGCCCAGGAATCTTCTTTTTTTGGGTCGTCTTACTAAGCTCCGACAAACTGGCACAGTGGATGAATATATTACAGCCTTTGAAGCCTTAGCCTTCCGCACTAGGGGTCTCTCAGATGTGTTCTACACAGAATGTTTTATCAGCGGTCTTAAAGAAGCCATAAAAGCCCAAGTCCTACTGCACCACCCTCCCACATGGACGGAGGCTTGCAAGGTAGCAGCCCAGTACAGTCGCCCAAATTTCTCCGCTAAGGGTCGCCCCCCACAGGCTCACAACACGACTCAAACACTTAAGGTCCAAAAGGTGTCACCTGCAGAAATGGCCGAAAGAAGAAAGCAAGGATTATGTTACTACTGTGATGAAAAATACTCCCCAGGTCATAAATGCAAGGAGCCCAAATTTTTTCAAATTGATGCCACTGACTACAGCTCATCGGAGGAAGATCCACCACTTGAGGAACATGAGGCGGTAGAAGAGGACAACCAAAAGGACAATGTCCCGGACGAACCAGTTATTTCGCTACATGCTTTGGCAGGGATTTCTTCACCTCAAACTCTCAAAATCAGAGGTTTTATTAAACATCGCCTAGTAGTAGTCTTCATTGATAGTGGAAGTACACATAATTTCATCCATCACAAAGTCGCGGAAACAATGCATTGTTTTGTACGAGCAGCTTCTAACTTCCAAGTCCAAATTGCGGATGGGGGCACAATGAAATGTGAAGGCCGCTGTGAAAATGTCAAACTTCAAATGGGGGATTATCAGTTGAAGACCCACATGTTTGCCATACACATGGGAGGGTGCGACATTGTCCTCGGCGCTGAATGGCTCCGCACTCTTGGGCCAATCACAATGGATTTCCAGGAGTTATATATGAGTTTTAAGCAGAACAACTCCACACATACCCTCCGTGGACTCCAGGCGGGAGCTCCCTCTATCATCAGCTCGCATAGGATGGAAAAATTGCTAAAAAAGGGCCATCATGGAGTTATAGCTCAATTTAATGCTATCCAGGCAGTCGCAACCAAGTCTCTACCGATTCATCCTGAGATGAAACAGATTTTAAATAACCATCTGCCGGTCTTTGACAAGCCTCATGAGCTTCCACCCTTGAGAGGGGAACATGATCATAGCATCACCTTGGTTCCAGAGGCCCAACCCCCAAATGTGCGCCCATACAGATATCCGTTCACCCAAAAGAATGAAATAGAAAAAATAATCAAGGAACTTTTGGAAGCAGGTGTCATTCGTCCCAGCATTAGTCCTTATTCATCATCGGTGGTCATGGTGCTCAAGAAAGATGGGGAGTGGCGGATGTGTCCAGACTTCAGGGCCCTCAATAAGTTGACAGTCAAAGATAAATTTCCCATCCCGGTGGTTGATGATTTGCTGGATGAACTCAATGGGGCTCAATTCTTCACTAAGCTGGATCTGCGCTCAGGCTACCACCAAATTCGCATGAAGGAAGTCGACATTCCAAAGACTGCTTTTCGAACTCATGAAGGCCATTATGAGTTCCTGGTCATGCCATTCGGTCTTTGTAATGCCCCATCTACTTTTCAGAGCCTTATGAACCACCTTCTCAAACCATATCTCAGGAAATTTGTCCTTGTCTTCTTCGATGACATCCTCATCTATAGTTGCACTTGGGCCGCACATCTTCAGCATGTAGATCTACTCTTGCAACTGCTCCGCAAGCATAAATTATTTGTTAAGATGTCCAAGTGTTCGTTTGGCATGGAAGAAGTTGAGTATTTGGGCCACATTGTGGGGCATGAAGGTGTCAAGGTGGACCCCAAAAAGATCCAGGCAATGCAGGATTGGCCTCAACCTAGGACCTTGAAGAGCCTGAGAGGATTTTTGGGTCTCACAGGCTATTATCGCAAATTTTTCCGCAATTATGGTCGCATAGCGAAGCCCCTCACTCAACTCCTGAAGAAAAATTCATTCTTCTGGAATGAGGACGCACAACAGGCCTTTACAGCTCTCAAAAATGCCATGTGTTCCACTCCAATCTTAGCACTACCTGATTTCACCAAATCTTTTGTCATTGAATGTGATGCTTCAGGTATGGGTATTGGGGCGGTCTTAATGCAGGAAGGACGACCTTTGGCCTTCACAAGCCAACAACTAAGTGGGAAGAATCTGGGCCAATCTACCTACGAGAAGGAAATGATGGCCATCTTACATGCAGTAGAGACCTAGCGACCTTACTTATTGTGGCGACGTTTCCAAATCCGCACAGACCATCACAGTCTTAAATATTTTTTGGAGCAATGCCTATCCTCCCCACAACAAAATAAATGGCTAGCCAAAATGCTTGGATATGATTATGAGATCATTTACAAGAAAGGGCAAGACAATAGTGTTGCAGATGCATTATCTCGCCAATTTGAGGAGGAAAGTACTCTGCTAGCAATTTCCCTCCCCATTCCAGAATGGATTGAAGAGGCTTGCAGGGAATGGTTTTCACATCCCGGGCTCTCCCAACTCATTTCTCAATTGCAGGTGGATCCAAATTCCACCAAGGGCTACTCGTGGCAGGATGAGATTCTTCGCTATAGGGACAGAGTCGTAATATCACCAACATCCACCCTCAAAAGTCGCATTTTGGCAGAATTGCACTCATCCCCCATTGCAGGACATTCAGGCTTTCAGAAGACGTATGCTCGCACCAGAAGATCATTTTTTTGGACAGGCATGAAAAAGGACATCCTTACTATTGTAGCAGAATGCGATGTCTGTCAACGCCACAAACGAGAGACTGTCAACACACCAAGCACATTACAACCGTTGCCCATCCCGACATCAATATGGACGGAGGTTTCTATGGATTTCATTACAGGTCTTCCAAAGTCAGGAAACAAGTCAGTCATCATGGTGGTTGTGGACAGACTTTCGAAGTATGCTCATTTCTGCGCCTTGCCCCACCCGTTTACACTGACTTTGGTCGCTCAATCTTTCATGGATCAGATCTTCAAATTGCATGGCATGCCCACTTCTATTGTGTCCGATCGCGACCTGATCTTCACCAGTAATTTTTGGCAGGAATTCTTCAGGCTACAAGGCACTCAACTAAAACTCAGTACTTCCTATCATCCACAAACGGATGGTCAAACTGAAGCCGTCAACAAATGTCTGGAAACCTACCTTAGGTGTTTCACTTCAGAAAAGCAACATCTTTGGGTACAGTGGTTACCTCTGGCTGAATGGTGGTATAACACCAACTATCATGCCACCACCAAAATGACTCCCTATGAAGCAGTATATGGTCAACTCCCTCCTTCCCCTACTTCTTATATCAAGGGGTGCTCAAAGGTACAAGCAGTGGATCAACTCCTACAACACCGCGCAACCATGCTCGCCCATCTTAGAGAGAATCTTCATCAAGCTCAAAACCGCATGAAGCAACAGGTAGACCAGCATCGCTCAGAGCGCCAATTTCAAGAAGGGGATCAGGTCTTTTTGAGGCTGCAACCATATAAGCAAACATCACTCAAAGACAAGGGTTGTCAGAAACTATCTCCAAAATTCTACGGACCATATCAAGTACTTCAACGCATTAGAGAAGTGGCTTACAAATTGGCTTTGCTACCTACTGCAAAAATCCATCCAGTTTTCCATGTCTCATGCCTCAAGAAAGTGATTGGGAACAATTGCAGAATTCAAACTAGTCTACCTAAATTGGACGAAGAAGGGTCAATCTGGCTCCAACCTGAACAGGTCCTAGACACACGAGACAGGCACTTGCGGGGCCGCATGATTAGGGAAGTCCTCGTCAAGTGTAAAGACACCTCTCCGGAAGATGCAACTTGGGAACCGGCCACTATTCTTCAGCAGTTTCCGCAGCTTCAGCCTTGAGGACAAGGCTAGTCTCAAGGGGGAGGGCATGTTAGGGTCCCACCCTAACCCCCTTATTTATGTAATGGGATCGAGTCATAGTCAAGAGTCAATAAAGCCCATATTAATAATTGTAAGTGGTTAACCCGCAATTAATGATGGGACCACAGTTAGTTGCAAATGGGCCGTAGTATTAGATAGATGGTATTAATAAAACCCATGGTATTGATCCATGGTATTGCATGTATGAGTCATATATAAAGGATAGAGACTCCCTGCGAGGAGCATCGTGTCTTATTTTTTGAATCGAGCTCTGCTCTATTGGAGGTTGCCCCCTCGAAGAGGCCAGTGAACATTGCTTTCTGAATAATAAAATATTTGCTGTTGTCTCTCACTATTCTATGTTCTAGGTATATTTCTTCGCATATTCTATATTTGGGTATCTTTTTGCAGGTTAAGAGCATAACATCCTTCCTTATTGTTGCTCAAAGATTGCTGTAGACATTCTTTAAGTCTTATTCAGTACTTGGAGGATTGTTATGATGATGATGAATTTATGGATGAAGAAATTTTAGAGGCTCTTCATAACAATGCATTTCAACACCAAGAAGAAAGTATAACATCTCATGAAATGCAACATAAAGATCAGCAGGGGTTTACTTATGAAAACCATGTTTCATCCTTTGATATAAATGAGAAGATGCAGCAAACTTGCCAAGATTTTGATCACAATGAGTATGAAATTGATTGCAAACACCAAGGAAAAGTATTGGAAGATAGCTTTTATAACCCCCAGGCAGAGGAAAAGGTTGGTTTTTTATGTCAAGCTTCTCAGCGGCTTACAACATAAATGATCATAAGAAAGAGAAAAATTACATTGTTTGTGAGAATCATTCAGAAAAGCAGTTGGATAACATATCAAAGGAATCTTGTGTGGTTGAGAATCAGTTGTCTGAAGATGTAGAGTGTTATGATGATCATCAAAATAACCATGTCCTTTTTGACCTTGTAAGTGAATACATGGCAAAGCTTTGCACACCAGTATTTTATTTTCATTTGCATTATGAAGATCAGGTACATTATAAGTTGATTTGGTCATCTCACTATCATGGTTATTTTGAGGTCGGATGCAGTCAAGAGCCTCCAATATCAGAAAAGACAATTGATTGGCTTTATTGGAAATATCATGTTGCCTGACCTACAAGTGGAAATTGCAGCAAGTAGGTAGGTAGGAAAATGCAAATAAGCTCAAGGTTGACTGAGCATTTTTCAGTAGATGTAGATTTCTTTCTCCTATAGTGATCATCAAGCTTAAGCCCGAGGTGAAGGCCCAAGAAGCTTGAAGAGGATGCTTGTCAAGAAATTGTCCATTTGTCATAAGAGGATGAAGCACTGGACCTGCAAGTTCTTAGCGTACTACAGGAGCACACTATCCCAAGTGGAGCCACCTGTTATCACCTAAGAAACAATTTCTAAATTGTTCACATCATTTTGATTGTAAAGGTTTGGTGTTAGTCCGAGTTTAGTTTCCCTTCAAATTTGCTTAGTATCTAAGTCCTAGGAGTCTTAGTGGACATTGGCAAAGGAGATGGGAAAGCTCTTTCTCTTCTAGAGCTGTCCATTCAAAAAATCTGTGAGAGTATTGGCAGATATGACTCTCTTAATATGCTTCTTAGAGATCTGAGTCAGCAGATTTTTAATGAGTTGGTTCGTACTCAAGTTCTCACAAGAACTTCACTCCACGCATTTCAAGATTGTGATCTTCAGGATGTTTTTCTGAGAGAATACCCTGGTGTGGAAGATAGTTGGCTTGAAATTCTTGCAATGCAGGGACCACCATGCTCTGCTTCAACTCAGCAATGTTTGTGATACCTATTTCGTTAGGGTGAGCAGTGTTTGCTTCAATTCCACGGCTTCCAATTACCCATGGCATTAAGTGCAACGATCTTTATGCCTTCAATATCGGATGTTATGTCATTTGGGCTACGACAGCTGGAGTTGGATATTTAGTAGACTATTTGAGAGTTCACAGCTTCAGTTTTCTTTTCATGCAGTTCATAAAATGGTGTTTAATAGTTCTGAAAAGTTGTATTCTTCTATCATTATGGATCATCGTGATACCTATTTCATCAGACTTTTGTTGGATCTTCTGGTGGTAGTCTCTTTGCAGGTTCCTGTGGATGAAAGTCCCGTGTTTCTTCTCTATCAGGATTGGGCTTTTAGGCTTATATTTCTCAAGATATGGACAAAATTGGTATTGCTGGGTCAAATGGCACCCCTTACAGAGGACAGCTGGCAAATAAAGTTCGAGCATGTCAAAGCAGATGGGTTTTCTTGCTTACGTGGATTATGGGTGCTTCGCCAAATTCTGTTACCAATACTCATAAAGCTTTTGACAGCACTCTGTGTGCCATATGTCTTTGCTCGTGATTATAATGCAAATTGAATGACAACAGTTGAAATTCTGGATGATAATATATACCTTGGAGCAGAGAACAGTTTCAACCTTATTACAATGAGAAAAAATAGCGATGCTACAACTGATGAAGAGAGGAAAATTGGAAGTTGTAGGTGAATACCACTTAGGAGCAGCGAAAGACAGCATAATTTACCTACAGAATCTCAGAAAGATAATATCCATCAAGAGGAAATCAGCCAGAGAAGGTTACAGTTGATTCCTTGAGCTTTGCAGTTCAAGAAGGAGAGTGTTTTGGATTTCTCGGCACAAAGGGTGCTGGAAAGAGTACAACACTGTCAATGCTATGTGGCGAAGAGCATCCTACGGGAGGGACTGCATACATTTTTGGCAAGGATATTCTTGCACATCCAAAGGCAGCACATCAGCATGTAGGTTATTGTCCTCAGTTTGATGCCCTTCTAGAATTACTTACTGTTCGAGAACATCTCGAGCTCTATGCATGGATCAAGGGAGTTTCAAAGGAAATATTAGATCAAGTTGTGGAAGGAAAGCTCGCAGAATTTGATTTATGGCCACAAGCAAACAAACCTTCCTGTTCTCTAAGTGGTGGCAATAAACGCAAGTTATCAGTGGCCATAGCAATGATTGGAGATCCTCCTCTAATCATTTTAGATGAACCTTCAACGGGTATGGACCCTATTGCAAAGCGATTTATGTGGGATGTCATCTCACGTATATCAACTAGGCAAGGGAAAACAACAGTTATCCTGACAACACATAGCATGAATGAAGCACAGGCCCTTTGTACACGCATTGGAATTATGGTTGGGGGGCGGCTCTGTTGTCTTGGAAGTCCTCAACATTTGAAAACACGCTTTGGCAACTATCTTGAACTTGAGGGGAAACCTGTTAATGTTAGTGTGGTAGAATTAGATAACTTGTGCAATACTCTACAAGATATGTTGTTTGACTTTCCGAGCCATTCTAGAGGTATCTTGAGTGATCTGGAAATTTGTATTGGAGGATTAGAGGCTGGCTCCTCCACTCACATGTCAGAAACTAATTTGTCACTTGAAATGATCATTGTTGCGGGGCGTAGACTAGGCAATGAGGAGTATGTGCAAAACCTAATTTCAAACAACCCTTGCATTGATGGAGTTTTTAGTGAGCAATTATCAGAACAATTATTCCGTGATGGTGGCATTCCATTAGTTTGTTAATCTTTTTAGGCATGGATCTCTTGTTATACGTCTGCCAGATTCAGAATCTAGCCAGATTCCTACAGTTATATTTGGAACAGTCAATGGTGTTATTGGTGTCATTGCATCTCTTCCTCAGGAGCAATATCTGTTTCTTGAAAAGTTGCAAGCAAATCTTGTCAAAGTGATCAAGGGAGTAGGGTGCTTAAGCCATGAACAGTGGCGATCATTTAGCAATGAAAGGAAGACTGTGGATACAAAAAAGTTTCCTGGACGGTGATTTGATTGAGTCATTTCTGGATCTCAGCAGAAATCAGATGGAGGAAATTGCAACTGCAATGTCTGTTCCAGTAGAGGTAAAGCAACTATCTCTCAAGAGGAATGTGGTGTTTAAGAGTTAAAAAGGGCCTTTGCATTCAGTTTTGAACAGCTTCAGGGCACATGAAAAGAGACATTTCAAGATAATGAAGCTCAAGACAGTCAGATTTTGGTGTTAAACTGTGTTTTGTGATTACACAGCAGTTTCGTAGCGCGCTACGAAACTGCTGAAAAGGACGCAGAATGCACAATAGTTTCATAGCGTGCTACGAAATTGCTGTAGCTGCATAATTAAATTCAGTCGACCAATTTTGAAGGACTGAGGGGAAATTTTCTGAAAGGGAGTTTCAGAAAAGGACTATCTACTATGTGCAAGTCACCAGCAATGGCAAAACAAGCGGAAGAAAGATATGAACTCAAAGTTTTTGTTATGCCAATGATCACCGCTAGTATTAACCATGACTTTTCGAGCAGCTTTGAAGAGATTTTGTCGTCACACAGGTATACAGGAAAGGTTTACAGCACATGAGGAACGTGGCACTCCAATAGAATTTTGGGTAACTAAAGAAGAACAATTTGGTTAATTGGTTTCAAATATCCTCGAGGAAACCAAAAGTAGAAAAACGGAGGCAGCTTCCTACTTTTCAGGAGCAGTAAAGGAGATGAGACATTAAGGGCCAGCAAGGAGTTTTAAACATCAACCAAGCCAAACTGAAAGAGACCACTTGTCAGAGAACGAATTTTTATTGTAATTAATGCTATTACCAGCATGATGATAGAGTTAGACTCCTAATTGTCTTAGGTTTCTAGAGCTGTCAATTAGTAGTAAGTTGCTTTTAATAGTTAGTTTAATATGTCAGGTGTCATGATAAGGAGAATTCGAGTTCCCCTCATGCTGGAGGAGGAATCTCAGTTAGGTAGAAGAGCTCTATATATAGGAGAAAGAGCAATGTAATAAGGGTTGGAAATTCTCAAAGAAACAGAGGACTTTGTGTTATTGTATGTGACTGTATGTTTTCAGGATAATATAAGGAGTTGATTTCACTACTCAGGATTCAGCAAGGGTTTTTAATGTTTAGTTTTCTTCATGGTTTCTTTCCTATACTTACTTGCAGTAGTACAGATACATGTTACTTAGAACTCATTTGAAGATGCTCTAATTTCCTTCATGTATTTGTGGACTGTGTTCCTACACTATATCTCTGTTCTACTTCTATGTGAAAGCCCTCTATGCCCTGACTTCCATGTGAATTTAATCTCATTGTTGTACTGAAACACACCTTGACTCCATGGCCCAATGGAATTTTGTTAATTGATATTTCAACCATTCATATACTGTTGTTCGAATTTTTCATAGAGTTAGCCATCTTTATCATAATCAAAAAAATCATTAATTCTTTGAGAGAGCCCTCTCAGGTTGGGGAGGCTAAGCCTCAGCCTAAAGTAGGTTTGAAATAGTTACTTAAGGTCTTCCTGGTCAGTAGCATTCCAGGGTCTGATTTTGAGATAACAGATTGAGTACCTACAAACACTATGTATTATCTCAAAATAATCACATAAAACACAACATAAGAAGCCTGTAGTCAATACATACAACAGATCAACGAAAAAGAACACCTCAAGTTGCAATTTAAAGTATTTAATTATAGTAGAAAAAATAGTTCCCAGTGGGACAATAGTTTACAAAAATGCTTCAGAAACAATATTTTAGCCAGAGATCAAGATGCTAGAGACTCAACTGACTCTAATTTATAGACAAATCCTCCAAATGGGAAAATAACGGCTAGTTTCCTTGATCCTTGACAAAATAATCTCTGTTGTTGATAAACACTTCAAGATCTTTTAATCTTGGCCCTTGATTTTTTATTTTTGAGGAATTTTACAATTTATCATTTATTTCTATTTTAATTAGCTCAAAATTAATTATTTTGAGCTAATTTCCTAAAAAAATTGACTTTGACTTAACCACCAAGGTCCAAGGGTCCAAATTTTCTTGAAATATACAATATTCCCTTGGTGGAGGACCTTTAAAAATTGATTATTTTAAGACCCACGAATTTTTCCATTTGGAGAATTTATTTTCCTAGACAATTTAAATTTGACTTTAAATAATTAATTTTATGGCTTTAGGATTTAATTTTATTTTTCCAGAACAATTAATTAATTTACACGAGGGGATTTAATTATTTTTCCAACCCTCTAATACATAAGATTTTTCATTTACAAGACTCAAAGAGGGAATACACATTTGGCTTAGACCCTCAAGACAAATAACCCATCTGCGACACAATATGATCTAGTAAACCCAAGGTTACTTGGGAGAGGTAGCGAAAACAGGGAGTGGGAGAAGAAACAACATTTTCAGAAGCTTCTGCTTCGGGAGCGAATTTATATATATTATATTTTGATGCATATATGTCAACAAAGGCATGTAGAATGATGAATTAGATTTAAAAAGCATAAAACCATAGATTGAACCATAGAACATCAATCATCTAGAAGTTATAATCTTCATCAACCATGTCCACAAGTTAGTAACATACAACATATTGAGTCTTGTGATTCATCAATCTTAAAGTTTCAAGCTTTCAAAATTCAATATATAACATTTATCATCATTGATCACCAAAGCTGTACTTGTAAGCTAAGTGTAATCATTACAACAAAGAATATCTAACATGAAATGAAATCTTATAAAATGAATTGAAATGAAACAACTTTCAACTTTCGCGAAGCATCATATTCATAATTCATTACCAATGAGTTATAATTGCCAACTTCAAACTTAAATTGTCGTATATTGTTTACAAAAAATATCATAATAAATATGAAAGAGTCAACAGTTATAAAAACTACTAGAAACTAGAAAAGACAAGTAAATCTATTATCTACAATTTCCTTTTTCCGCAACAAAAAATGTCTAATTTTTGAGCACGTCGTGGTGGTCTTCTAGGAGTCTCCTCCCACATAGTCGCATGACCAGAACCAAAAGGCACATGCCCTCCACATGAGGATGTAGATGGAGGTGGTGACAACAAAGGAACGATAGTTGGAACTTGAGCACTGTCACTGCTACTGGATGGTGGGGGTGGTATGGTTTTTGTTGCTTCATCATCATCTCTCAAAAGTTTTGCTTCCAATTCTTCTAGATGTATAGTGCCATCCTCCAAATTATTGTCTTCTGGGTTGTTGTCCCAAATTTTATATGCTGGATCCTCATAAGCCTGATCACAATAATGACTCAACAACCTCAAGTTATAGTGCACATAAACCAAGCTTTTTGCCCGATTTTCATTGAGTATGTTTCTTCACACGTTATGGATGAAGTTATAGGTGCTCCAACACCTCTCTGTAGAAGAAGTCTTTACAACCTGTGAGAGAACTTTTTTTGCCAATTTTGGCAAAAGTCCCATGTCGCCATATGCTTCCCACCATGTGAGAGCATCAAATCTGTCTCTATCTTCCATTGTATGCAAAGAACCAAACAAATCAGTGCAACTGAAGTATCTGCCTAATTCAAGACGCAGATGTTGATTTTGGGTAGCATCGGATGTGCTCTAGCTCCGAAATTTTGTGGAGGCTCTAGAACACATGAGATCTCCAAGACCAAGAAATCATTTGGAGAAATTCCACTCGGATGAGGAGCTATTAAAATAATTTATATTTTTAGTGGGGTTCCTAAGTCTAAACTTAGGAAAATAAAAATATTAATGGGTATTAATAAAAATATGGGTGAGAAGCTTCTAAGAGGCGATGATCAAGTTTGCTTTAATCTCGGCTTGTTGATTAGGGACTTAATCTTGGCTGTTGATTCATCAATAGGAAAAGTATAAGAGGAGGCTTGAGGGTTAGTTGGAGATACATCGAGTGATCAAATTAGTTTGATTTTTCTGGTGCGTGCTTTGATAAGAAAATCGAACTAGTGATCTGAGTTGCAGTGAGAGGGGCAGAAGCAGAGAGTCGGATCGGAAAGGAGTTTCGAGCCAACGAGTAAGAGGCAGAGAGGCTTCAATCCCAAGCAACAATCTCCCTTGCAAGCTCCTTCAATCTCCCTCCTCAACTCAAGCTCCAAGATCCTCTCTCTTTCTCTCTCCAAGCTCCAAGCTCTCTCTTGCTCTCTCCAATCAATACTTTCAATTGTTTGAATTAATGGTTGTGCAATGTTGATGGCGGTCTTGAAATTTTCTGAGTAATCATGTGATGAAGGGAATACTACACTAGTAGAAGACACACCAAGAACATTTATCAATGGATTTCCTTTTACATTTGTCCAGCCATCAGATATAATGGTTGCCCAATATTCATTCCAAGCATTTGTGAATTTATCTAAAGCATTTGTTATTTTGGCTTTTTCACGATCAAGTCCCACAGCTCTATCTTTTTCATACCTAGGGCTCTTGTATCCTTTAGGGGCATCATTGATGGCGACAACCATTTCATGCCAATAAGGTGAGCGAAGAACATTGAATGGTATCCCACATGCAAAGAGAAACCAGAAAATCTGATATTGCTCTACACCTTAAAGAGATGTCTGTGCCTATGGCTCCATATCCACTACCATGGATGGATGTTGATGGAGTTCTTGCTCTATACGGGCTAGTGGTGTTATGTTCAACTTCACCTTTTTATCTTTTAGATTTATATTGGGCTTCCTCCTCTTCCCTTATCTGTTTGGCTCTTTGTTGTGCTGACACACTTACATATGTTTTGATTCCTATTTGCTTAGTTCCATCCAATGCCATTTTCCCATAAAGATGCTTTTTGGCATGGGTATATGAACTTGTGGAAGTGATTTTGCAATGGGGGCATGTAAATTCGGTGGTTCCACCCCCTTTCCTTCTTGCATTCCTAGTAACATATTTCCACAAGGGGGTTTGGTCTACCTTGGTTTTCTTTCCATCATCATCTCCACTCTCATTATCCTTCTCCTCCTCTTCCTCTCGGTACTACTCTTCTCCAAGGTTTCCTAATCCACCATTACCAATTTATTCATAATCTTCATCACTTCTTATTCTTCTGCTCCCCACCACCATCATAACAAAAAAGAACCAACAAGAGAAGGCTAAGCCATATACCGATCATGTTTGGTGAAGTTTGAGTTTCTTGCATGCAATAAAATAGAGGAATGGGAATTGGGAAAGAGTAGGAGAAGTGAACATTTTTCATTCAACATATAAAAAACACAAATGCTACTTGGAAAAAAAAATTGGGATTAGATTCTCTTTGGCTCTCCAATAGTGGTGCTTTCAATCTCCCAAGCTCTCTCAAATGGCAACCTTCAATCTCCCTTGCAAGCTCCTCAAGTTCCTCCAGCTCAAACCCTCTCAATCTTCCTTTCTCTCCTCAAGCTCCTCAAACCCTCTCAATCTCTCTCAAGCTCATGAAAAGGATACAATGTGGGAAGGGAGGAGGCCTTTCATTCTTTTGGCCCCTCCTTTTCTCTCCAAAAAAAATTCTCCTCCTTTAAGGTTGTGCACGTCTCTCATTTGGGCGACAACGGTTTTTTTTTTTTTTTTTCGTGGGAGCGATTGCTCCCGTATTGCTCTCCGCACTTAAAATTCGCTCCCACAGCAAAGGGGAGTGTTACAGGAGCGATTGCTCCCTTGATCGCTCCCGAATTGGCAGGGAGCACAATTTTTTTTAGGGAGCGTGCACTTGAAATTCTCTCCCGCAGGGACCGAATTTCAAGAGCGCGCTCCTAGGGTCACTCTTGATGCGCTCCCGCTTGGAGCATGCTTTGTGAGTGGATTCGAGGGGGGGTCACTCCCTCGCAACCTTTCTCATCATAAGGAAAGATTCATAACGTCAAGTTCATCAATCAATGTTGTTCATGAGGCCTGTTGTTGCTCAAATTGTACAGGCACCGCGACAACGACTTAGGGCAGGGGCTGTCACTCTGATCCCTGCCTACTCCGTTCTACCTGTCTCCCAACAACATGCTATGGGGGGTAGTTCCTATGGAAATGAGATGATGGAAAGCAAGTTAGGAACCAACTTGCCCGGGAGACACAGTTGAGTGGCCTAGCTACTTGGTAAAATTTAGCAAGATTAAGGATTCGGTTATATTTAAAATTGAGACCAATGCCTTACGGAGTCAAAGGTTCTTGCTTATTATAAACTATGACCAAGTAACCAGATGGGCAACTGCTGCTTATATGATTTACTAATCTATATGTGATGCAACTCCTAAGACCTAAGTGTGATGCAAGGATCTTAGTTAATTTTAGATTATATTCTTAGTCTAAATGGAACATTTCCCTTAACTGTTTTGAGAAACAATCATCAAAGTAGGTTGTGAGATGGAAGCCAACGGGAAGCAGGGAGTGGCTTGATTAACAATACCTCTCCCTGCGTTCCAACCACCCAGTGCCTTGTTAGTTTTTGTAGCATCAAATGTGTTCTAGCCTTGAAATTTTGTGGAGAGGCTACAATACACGAGATCTCCAAAACACAGAAATCATTTCTGGAAATTCCAACTAGAGACGACTTAATTAAAATAATTAATCATTTTTTAATGTTTCCTAAGTCTAAACTTAGGAAATATGATTAATTAAAGGGTACTAATTAAGTCATGGTGAGAATCTTCTAGAAAAAGACTTGGATCGAGTTCTAGTTAATCTTAGCCATCAATTAAGTTTTAATTGTGGCTGTTGATGCCTCAACAAGAGATTATAAGAAGAAACTCGATGGGGCTTGGAGAACACATACCAGCAATTCGATTTCACTGGCAGATTGAAATCCAGAGTAGCAACGCTGAGTTGCCTGAGAGAGAGCTAGTGAGCTCGAGGCAGTGAGAGAGGGGTAGGGATAGTGAGGCCGGAGGGAGATTTTCCAGTTCCGATGAGTGCATTGTAGAGAGGCAATGAGTGCCACAAAGAGGCTGCGTAGAACCACACAGAGGCAACACAGTGCTTCAAAGGGGATTCCGTATTTTGCTGGGGAGAAGCAGTGATTCAGTCCCAGAAGCCGAAGAAAGAGTCTGGAGGCCAAGAGGATCCATCTTCCAGACAATAGTTGATCAGATAGCGAGATAGAAAGAAATTCTGAGTTGTGGGACGCAGTGACTGCGCAGAGGTAGCAAAGAGCAACTCAACTTGAGCCAAGGTCAGCGTAGGATCGCTTGTGGGAGTGAGATTTTTCTCACTAGATTTATTGTCAGTCATTTCTTTGTATGGACTGCTAGATTAAGTATCCATAGATTGTACTTTGATTTTCACTACTTCATAATAATAAAACCCTTAGCTTCTACACTGGTTTTCTCGAGTTGGGTTTTTCTGGGGACTTTAGTCCAAAAATCACTGTGTATTTGTGTGTGCATGCATCTATTTCTACTAGCGTTTTATTTCTTCCACTATTTGTTTTGTGAAGGTTGCAGTGTATTTGTTTCGATATTTTCCATAGCACACGACAAATAATTTGTTTAATTAAATTAGTAAATAGAAGAAATAACATCAGTTGCTGCAATAGGATTCGGGGTTAGCCGTATTTTCACATGCCTCTGGCGCTGCAAAAACTGTGGCTCTTGTTAGTTTTTGTAGCATCGGATGTGTTCTAGCCACAAAATTTTGTGGAGAGGCTAAAATACATGAGATCTCCAAAAGCCATAAATAGTTTCTAGAAATTCCGCCTAGAAATGACTTAATTAGATTATTAATCGGTTTTTAAATATTTCATAATTCTAAACTTAGGGAATATGGTTAATCAATCAATATTAAGTAAGTCAAGGCGTGAATAATCGCACATGGATCAATATAAAGATGATCCTAGCCATTGGTTAAGTTTTAATTTTGGCCGTTGGTGCTCCAACAGAGGATTATAATAGGAGGTCGATGTGGTGATGGAGAAGACACTTGTGAGGTTCGATTTCTAGGCAAATCGATTTCCAGAGTAGCAACGGTCAGTTGTCGGAGAGAGAGCTAGAGATCGAAGTAGTGGGAGAGGGGCAAAGGCAGTGAAGCTGGAGGAAGATTTCTAGATCCGGTGAGTGCATTTGTAGAGAGGCAAGAAGAGCCATAGAGAGGTTGATGCTGGGGCACCGCAGTAGCCTCTAGAGGCAGTTTTGATTCTGCTGGGGAAAGCCGAGTTTCAGTGCCAGAAGTTGGACAAAGGTTCCGGAGGCCAGGAGAGACATTTTCCCAGACAACAGCAGACTATACGGCTTGAGGAGAAGATGATCTAGAGTCTAGACTGAGCACAAAAGGGATTGCGTTAGGGTGACACAGAGCCATCGTAGAGGCAGTTTGGATGACTCCCTTGGAGCTGCATTCAAAGCCCAGATTTGCCTGTGGGGTGAGGAAAATTCCTCACTAGATTTTTGCCAGTGTTTTCTCTGCAGGATTATCAGTATTCGACATCCAGAGTGTAAGATTATTTCACTACTGCTTAATAATAAAACCCTTAGCTGCTGCAACGGTTTTCCCAAGTTGGGTTTTTCTGAGGACTTCTGTCAAAAAATAATTGTGTTATTTTTATGTGTGTGTGCTAACATTTCTTCCAGTGTTTATTCTTCCACAGTTTTATTTGTGTAGATTGCAGTGTCATTTATTCAGTATTTGTTGTAGCAAACAACAAATAAATTCTTAAATTAAATTAACAATTAGGAGAATAATTTCCAGTTGCTGCAATAGGATTTCGGTAGTGGAATTTTCACATGGTATTAGAGCGCAGTTGATTAGTCGGAGAGCTTAGAGGCGAAAAGAGAAGGAATTTCGCTGCTCATTGTGGGCAGCGGGTCGAAATTCTCAAGGGCAGCACAAACATTTTGCTAGGAGGCTGAGTTACTTGTGGAGGTTCAATTTTTTTAAGTGAGGGATAGAAAAATTCGATCCTACTAGATCGAGTGATTACAAAGGCAGAGGGAGCAACTCAGATTTTTTTCATTGAGCAGATCTCCAACTGGATGCAAAGGTTTTGCAGCAGTACGATAGAGAAGAGCTAGCGTCGGGTGGAAAAGAGAAAAGCACACACAGCAGAGGGAAAATTTCTCTGAGGTGATCTCGAGTTTTAGAGATCTAATTTTCCAGTTGCAGATTGGTAGTAGCAGTGAGCATATATTCTCACTCTAGAAAGGAGTGCGAGTAGCAAATCCAACAACTGAGCAGCGGGAAAGAGGGAGATTTTCGGGTTTATTTTCTCCCGATATTTGAGTTTCGCAGCTTTGCAGAGATGGTTGTATGAGATTGCCAGAGAAGGCCATACGAGTTTGTCAGATTATAGATCTGGACCGCAAATCGACTTCCAATTGCTAGAGATGGGTGCTGGAGGAGGTGCAAGTTATCCCGTGCTAGCTACAAAAGAAGGGTGCCAAGCAGGGACAAGGCTCAAAAGGAGATAATGGGGCGCACCAGATCGAGGAGGAGGAGGAGGATGAGACTCCAGCGTGTCAGATGGGAAGGTTCCTTGAGGAGTCCACCTCATGGATCATTACCTAGCTACGGGGGCCCACAATGTTCAGTAGCAGGATGGATCAGTGGTAGTTGATGCAGTCAAAGACCAAGTCAGAGTTGCAGAGACTAGTAGCAGGCAGATGCTGGGGAGCGCAGTGCAGAGTTGGAAACAATGCAGAGTCTTTAGGGGACAGTGCAAAGGATAGTAGCAGTCAAAGACTTGGGTGACAAATGCATTTATTGATCATAGTTGATTCAATATTTTGGATGCTTTTCAGTTGCAGTTGCAACAGCAACAAATGAGAGGGAGTTGTAGTGCAGATGTAGTGTTGGCAGTAGTATGGCAGTGTCAGCAACAACACAAATGCAACGCATATCAGAGTTGCACAGTGGTTGGTGGGAAGCAGCAGCCAAACATCAACAATGCGACAGGAGATGATGTAGAGACAGGGTGTGCAGTAGCACTAGAGCAGATTCCTCGCTATGAGGGAGTGTTAGTTTTTGTAGCATCGAATGTGTTCTAGCCACGAAATTTTGTGGAGAGACTAGAATACATGAGATCTCCAAACCCATAAATCGTTTCTGGAAATTCTGCATAGAAAAGACTTAATTAGATTACTAACCAATTTTTAAATATTTCCTAAGTATAAACTTAGGGAATATGGTTAATTAATCAATATTAATTAAATCAAGGCGTGAATGATCTAGAAACTCACATGGATCGATCCAGAGATGATCCTAGCCATTGATTAAATTTTAATCTTGGCCATTGGTGCTCCAACAGAGGATTATAAAAGGAGCTCAATGTGGTGATGAAGAAGACACTTGTGAGGTTTGATTTCTGAGCAGATTGTTTTTCAAAGTAGCAATAGTCAGTCGTCGGAGAGAGCTAGAGATCGAAGCTGTGAGAGGGGCATAGACAGTGAAGTCGAAGGAAGGTTTCCAGATCCGGGGAGTGCATTTGCAGAGAGGCAAGAAGAGCCACAGAGAGGCTGACGTTGGGGTAACACAGTAGCCTCCAAAGGCAATTTCGATTCTGCTGGGGAAAGCCGAGTTTTAGTGCTAGAAGCTGGACAGAGGTTCCTAGGGCAAGGAGAGACATTTTCCCAGATAGCAGCAGACTAGAAGGCTTGAGGAGAGGCTGATCCAGATTGAGCGCAAAAGGCACTGCGCTAGGGTGACACAGCCAGTGCAGAGGCAGTTTGGACGGCTCACTTGGAGTTGCAGTCAGAGCTCAAATTTGCCTGTGGGGTGAGGAAAATTCCTCACTAGATTTTTGCCAGTATTTTCTCTGTAGGATTCCCAGTGTTCTACATCCAGATTGTACTCAGATTATTTCACTACTGCTTAATAATAAAACTCTCAGCTGCTGCACCGATTTTCCCAAGTTGGGTTTTTCTGGGGACTTTTGTCTAAAAATAACTGCGTTACTTTTGTGTGTGCTAGCATTTCTTCCAGCGTTTATTTTTCCGCAATTTTATTTGTGTAGATTTCAGTGTGATTTATTCAGTATTTGTAATGACCCACCAATAACTATAAATAAAATACGAATATTAGCATACATACGAGACCTCCATACCATAGCTATGTATGCATGGACCCGCATGTATCACACTATATATAAGCTAGTTATTACAGGAAAGATATAAATTAAAGTAATGAATTAATACCTCACCAGAATATCATATATATGATAAATCCGTAAACTAAAAGAAAATGTTAATTTTAATTTACAAATTAAATTAAAAAAATAATAAAAAAATTAATAGAATAATAATATAAATTAATTAAAATTATAAATTAAATAAATCAAATTAATTTATTAAAATAATAAATAAACTTTTATCAAATCTCCATATCTGAATAAAATCAACAAAATCAAATAAGATTTGGTTTTATAAAAATTACACTTATCAAAATAATGATACGGAGATGGGAGGAAGGAGGTGGACGAGGAATTAAAAGGAGGAAGGAAATATTGAGAAGGGGGGAGGAAAAACAGAGAACAATTTCAATTTTAATACAGAGATACACACACTCTTGAGTTCTGATTGTACTGGAGTTTTTGGGCACGGAGGATCAGATTGCTTCGATTGAAAAGCATTCTGACACTGTGTACCTAGGTTGTACCCAGTTCAGCAAGGTGGTTTTGGCCATTTTGGTAACACCGCTGGACAAGAATTGCAGCAGAGTAAACATATTTGCAGCAGAGAAGACAGATTTGTAGCAGAGCAGACAGGTTGGTATTCATTAAATTAATTATTTAAAATTTGGTATTTAAATTCAAGTTCTGATATTTTGAAATTAGGGTTCTTACATTCTGGTATCATAGCTCAGTTTCGAACCCTGGAGACCTTACAGGTCCTAGAAGTAATTAACCCCTGTAACTTTGCATAAACATCCACCGATTAAATTTAGGTTGCAGCCAGATTAGCTCCATATTGTAAATCTGCTCATTTTCCTTGTCTGAAGATGATCTATAAATGGTCATTGAATTTTGGGCGCTCTGTCTCAGTTACCTTTAAACCAGCCTGACAGTAGAATAGATTGGTAGAGTATGCATCAGTCTAGAACGGGTTAGTGAGATGCAATTATCAGAATAAGGAAACTTCAGTATGATATAAAATAAATGGAAAAGATGTTAAATGTAATTAGCTGGATGATCGAACCCATTCATATCATTATCTCAGATGGCAGAGTATTAATAAAGTATATTACAATTTATTAAGAAAATTTAACATGGCAATTAGCCTTCAACTGCTGAAAAACCCACCCGGAACCCGGGAAGAATGGTAATGCTTGGTCGGGCTTCTGCTCTCCTCACGGTAAAAAAAAAGTGAAACGTAAAGTTTGTACTCAAGGATAGGCACAGTGACTGAAAGCTGGCTGGCTGTCACATGCGTGCTTCCGACGTCCTTGATGTCCTTCATAAATGTCATGGGAAATGATGGTCTCCTTGATATGATCATATAGACCAGCTGTGAGGCCGTCACGATCATGACTCTCTGGACCGTTAAGAATGATCCTGTCCAGAGCGAAGTGATGTCCTCCTGTCGAACCATGCAACTGATAACGTCGTGGAATGGAGTCAGAGCCTGAATTTATTTCTTAGGAAACAACCCCTGTTCCTAGAAAACACAATATCCCAACGCATTCTGCGTCTTAAATGAGACAAATTTGGAAAACCATTCACATTTAAGCATCTTCAACAAAATGTTGATCCGAAACCACACAACTTATTTAACATATATTTAAATACGAATAAAAATAGTTTCTTTACAGTAACAAAATAACAATTTCATCAACGGGAAATATGTGAAGTTAAATTTCATAATCAAAAGCAATTGCAGAAACAAAGGGCAGACTCCCCTTAACCATGCTTTTCATTTACAGAAAAACTTGACTGCAGCAAATTATTTATCCAACAGAGCATAAGCACATGCTGCCCGGGAAAGAATGACATATATGCACCAAATATTCCTATGAATTTCGAGAAATTCGACTTCCCAAACTTGCCTTCAAATTAGCGTCTCAGGATTGCAGCTATCTCAGAAATATATCAAATTCACACGGATTGGGTGACACGCAAGGGCCAGACCGTATCAACCTGTGGAAGGAAAGCCGGGAGGCACGTAGATTTCCCTCTTCTGTCTAGCCCGTGGAATAAATCTCTGATATATATTATAAACTATATATTCAAACTTGAGTTTTAAAACATAATCGTAAATAATAGAGTTTAGGCTTTTGTGATCCATATCAAGTTTACAAAAGATTTTTCGGCGAAAATCACATGAAATATCATTTGCCGATGCGTTTCGAACCAACTAGTGTGGTTTATCGTCAGGACAAGTTGAAGAAACAGAAACGCGTCCTGACGATGAACCACACTGGTTGGTTCGAAACGCGTCGGCAAATGATATTTCATGTGATTTTCGCCGAAAAATCTTTTGTAAAAATAATCCTAAATATTTAAATTAATTTATTTAAAACATATTTTGTCCCGCGTTTTCAGAAGTCATGGGTTATAAAAAAAAAATGTTGACGGTTGTTTGATTTATAAGCTAAGTCCCCTCGTATAAGTTATGTTTGACACTTTAAATGACACCGTAAAGGTGAAATATAAAAAAAATTATACAAATGTTTTAGTTCTAAATGACACCGTAAAGGTGAAAAAAAAATAAAAAAATACAAATGTTTGAGTTCCAGAATAACACATTGATATAGTATAATATAAAATAAATATTTAATTTAGAAAACACTTTATGTAATTTACTTTTCAAGTTATATCAGAAAGTGAATGCATTTGTGTTTATTAATATTTTTTTTTAATTTTTGTTAGAAATTTGGTTTTCCAATGATTCATTTATTTGGATTAATTTACTATGTTTGAGTAATTTTTTTTATATATTTGAAAGGGTTTGAAATTATTTTATGGGATGATAAAAGAGAATTAAGTAATTAAATTGGATTTTTTTATATATTTGAAAGGGTTTGAAATTATTTTATGGGATGATAAAAGAGAATTAAGTAATTAAATTGGATTGTGTAGAGATTGATTTATTTATTTAGAATATTTTATTATATATTGGGAGATGAGTATTTATTAATTTTTAATTAAGAATGGCATGGTAAAATAAAGTATGGGTATTGCCAAAAGGGGATAATTTAGGATAATTAATATTTTAATTAAAGTGATAGTGTATATTTATTTATCTATCTATATATATAAGCTGCAAATATCGTATTCACCTTATGAACAGGTGTATTAAAGCGCTGAAAATCATTGTTTAAGTTATAAATGCCAAATTGTTTTAATGTAATTCACTTAAAATTACAAATGTCCAATTATGTGATTATAATTCATAATGGTCAAATTATGAGACACTTTCTTTGTTTTTATTTTATTTTTATTACTTAGGATGATATTCAGAGTATCTATATAATCTGAAGATGGTATTTATAAATATTTAATTACGTTATTATAATTCATAATTTCACAAATCATATGACATTTTGTTTGGGTTTTATTATTTTAGATGATATTCATAGTACATCGATCATTTGAAGATAATATTTTAGATGATATTTTAGTAAAAAGTAGTTGTAATTTTGGTAATATATTTTGATGGGATATTGAATTATTATGATGGGTATTAAATAAAATTTATAATAATAAAATATTTCTGGTTTCGTACCATAACTTTATAAAAAAAATCAATGATAATTAATATAATATATATTGAGACTTTATATTATAATAGACTTTACCATATATGTTATGGAAGTCTATCAAGCAATCAAATCCGCTCAATATAACATGTCAAGTCAAGAGAGAAGCCTACAAGGGGCATATTTGTATACATTATATTGAGACTTTATTAATATGGGGATTTTATTAAAATAAATTCTAAATATATATATATATATATATTGGATCTAATGGTTAAGAGCATGTGTTTCCTCTTAAGAGGTCACAGGTTCAAAACTAGAGGGGGGTAGAGTATGTATGCCTTCGTAGACTTAGCAGTCAAATTGTTGCGCGGAGGTGCGTCTTTTGTCCCACAAACAAGGGGGTCTCATACACCAATTTGTTGTCTGGCTTGGCTGTGACCTTAAAAATGGATATTATTATTATTATTATTATAATTAATTTTGAGCATTATGTCCAAACTATGAGGAGAAAGGAATTAAAAGATAAATTATTCTTGTTCAACTCATTTATTTTGTAAATATTTTATAGCTTGATTAGGTAAATTACGAAATGAATACTATGGTCTATGAAAACCCATGCATCTTACTAAGAATTATTAGGCATTAGGATAGAATACCCTACATTAGGACAAGGAGGTCACGAGACCACCCTCCTTGACCTCGGTACCAGTAAGACCAGCCTAGCATGTAAAAGTAACAAAAAAACTATACTGTTTGTAAACTTGAAATTGCAAAATTATATGTTAAATAAAAAAATATACCTCAAATTTTTACAATTTTATTATGTATACAGAAAACACTACGATGGTAAGGACATATCAGTGATGACAACGTGATTAGGCAGCATCACCGTCATTAATGCCACCACCGTCATCATCACCATCTCCATTGCCACCACCATTACCGCCACCATCGAGACCATCATCAACACCAATCGCTCCAGCACCAGAGTTGGTTGTTATAATGCGCTCATTGGAAGCCATATTGGAAACATTAAAAGGGTCGAAAATGGCTAAAACCACAGAAGAGCAACCTCAATCTGAAGAAAAAAATCCAGCGGAACCCAAAAGTTCTGAGTATAGACACTCAAAGGAAGATATTTCTAGGGAGCTACAGAAAATTAAACTCTCAGAATTTTCAGGAGGACGAGCTGGAGAATGTGCTAAGGCATGGTTAGAAGGAATGAACAGATGTTTTGCACTAAGAGAGTACTTTTCTACTTCAAAAACAAAAATTGTCGTATTTCAATTAAATGAAAGCACCTTGATTTGGTGGGGAATGCTGAAAAACAACTACGCCTCACAACGGATAATGTCCCTTGGGAATTGTTCGAGGAAAGATTCCACGCTAAGTATTTACCTCCATATTTTCAAGAACAAGCTGGGGCCTTTCATACATTAATCCAAGGTAATAAAACAGTGGAAGAATATGAAATAAGGTTTATGGAGCTTGTGAAATACATTCATTACTTAGATTCTGATGAATGTCAAGCTAAGCGCTTTGTATATGGGTTAAACCCTCGCATTAGGGCCATAGTTAGGATGTGGAAGCCATCATCAGAAGCCAAGGTAGTGGAACGTGGTCGTTATGCAGAGGAGCATCTAGGAATAAAAAGGGACCCCAGGCCAATAGAATCTCTACAACTAGGATTTTCAGGAAAGACTCCCCGAAACTTCTTCAGGGGAAGTAACTCAAGGCCACTTCCTTATGGTAATAGATTTACTCCAAGAGGAGCAGGAGCAAGAGCTCCCATGGCAGTTAATACTATAGCTTTTTTATCATCAAACACAAGTCCATGGAAATCTCGTGGAACCGCTAATAAAGGAAGAAATGCGAGAGGAAGTAGCATAAGAGGACGAAGCTCTTATCTAGAAACTCACAATACGATTCAAGGGGATTGACCCAGGTTAATTGTTGGGGATGTGGAGGACCGCATTTCCAACGTGATTGTCTAGGAGCTTCATCAAGTATAATGCATAGAACAGGGAAATAGTTAGCATCAAATACTCAAGGCAATCATAGAATCCATGCAATAGTCAACAACAATCAAGTAGCACATCAATCCATTGTAGTGGAATCCTCAGGTATTATTAATGGTATAAAATTCAAAATCTTATTTGGTACTGGTGCCACAGATAGTTTCATTTCGTCATATGCATTAAATAAATGTGGGTTGGTAGCTCACAAGCAAAATGATTTCAGATAGATAGAAATGGCCTCAGGAGAACTCCAATCCGTAGACTTAAGTGTGGAGGAACGCAAAATTGATCTAGGGGTCTGTTCGACTAAATTAAAAGTTTATGTCACAGCTTTAGGAACTTATGACCTCGTCATAGGTATGGATTGGTTAGAAGCTCATCAAGCTTGGGTAGACTGTTATGGGAAAAGAATTCTCGGTATAAATGATGAAGGAGAGATGATCCAAATTCAAGGTATCAAAAGAAAAGTATCTTTACACTACATATCAACAATGCAAATGAAGCGTTGCTTAAGGAAAGGTTGTCAGGCATATGCAGTTCAAGAAGTAAGCAAGGAAAAAGGACCATCCTTAGAACAATATCCGGTGTTAGCTGAATTTCCGGATGTATTTCCAAAGGAACTACCAGGATTACCCCCCAAAAGAGAGCTAGATCTCACAATAGAATTGAAACCTGGTACTGAACCAATCTCTAAAACACCTTACAGAATGACAGCACTAGAACTTCAAGAATTGCAAATTCAATTGAAGGAACTATTGGATATAGGACACATTCGGCCCAGTATTTCACCTTGGGGTGCTCCTATAATTTTTGTCAAGAAGAAAGATGGTTCCTTACGGTTATGCATAGACTATCGAGACTTGAATCGAGCTACAGTAAAGAATCGATATCCAATGCCTCGAATTGATGACCTCTTCGACCAAATGAAGGGAGCTACTGTCTTTTCAAAAATCGATCTACGATTGGGTTATTATCAGCTAAGGATTAAGGAAAACGATATTTCTAAGACTGCATTTCGAACACGCTTTGGGCATTATGAATTCATTGTGGTACCATTTGGGTTGACTAATGCACCAGCAGTATTCATGAACCTAATGAACAACGTTCTCTGCAAATATCTTGATCAATTTGTACAAGTTTTCTTAAATGATATTCTCATCTACTCCAAGAATGAGAAAGAGCATGAAGACCATTTACGGATAGTATTATCCTGCCTTAGAAAACACCAGTTATATGGAAAGTTATCCAAGTGTTCTTTCTTTCAGGAAAAGATTCATTACTTAGGTCATATCATATCTGGTGAAGGAATCTCAGTGGATTCTGAAAAGGTAAAAGCAATCATGGAATGGCCAATACCGAAAAATGCACATGAAGTGCAAAGCTTTATGGGTTTAGCCAGTTACTACCGAAGATTTGTGGAAGGATTCTGTTAAGTTTAGGTATGTTCTATGCTAGAGCAATTTATTTAAATTTTCACAGTTAGCTATCACATCAACATTAAGATAAACTGCAAATAGAACATAAATATAAAACGCAGAAGACAAGCCAAGACAAGAGGACACAATATATGGCGCGAGCCAGGGACAAACCCCACAATGTGTGGGGAAACCCTTTGATCAAATCTTCTTTTATCTTCAAAGTTCAACAGAGAAAGAGAGAGAGAGAGTACATTTACAACAGAAGTCAACACTTTGACTTATCTAGATCTAGCATAGATCATTTCGTATAATGATGAGATCAGTTGAAGACATTCTACTTCAACTGATTCTCAAGGTGACTCCTTCACCTATCATCGTGCTGCATCTCGTCCATTTGCTGCACCTGACCGTGTAGCACCATCATGCTATATCATCATGCTGCTCATGATCATTGTGCTGCCCACACATCATGTTGTCCATACATCATGCTGCCCATGTGTTGTGTTGCTTCTTGATGCTGCCTATTCATTATGTAGTGCTACATCCAAGTATTACTGCACTGTTCTCAACATCAAGCTGTCCATGATCATGCTGCCCATGCTCATGATCCTATCCATCATCATGCTGCTATACATATATATGATTAACGTGATCCTTGTCACTGTTCTTTGAAAGATGATGAGACTACCATATGCCAAGGATCTCTGACCATCATTGAAATCTATTTCATTATCAGAGTTATGCCAGGACTTGAGACTTCTAACATAGTCTTCATTGAACCGAGAGAATAGATCTATCATGCTGTTCATTGTGCTGCTACAGGTATGCCACCTTGTGTAATAGTGACGCCTTCATACTACAGGCCTCCCTTCCAATCCATGAGATGGAGGAACAAGTAAAACAAATTAGGCAACAGTTAAAAGAAGCACAGGAAAGACAAAAGAGTTATGCTGATGCCCACAGAACTGACAGGAAGTATGAAGAAGGGAATCAGGTTTTCATCTACATCAAACCAAATAAAAGCACTATCCGATTTGGAAAAGGGACAAAGCTGTCACTTCGATTTATCGGACCAATTAAAGTCATGGAAAGAGTTGGACCTGTCGCCTATCGTCTTGCACTGCCACCTCACTTGCATAAAGTTCATAATATATTTCATGTATCTGTATTAAAGCATTACATAGCTGACAAATCTCATAACCTTCAATGGAAGGAACTGCAGGTATTGGACGAGGGAATCATTTTGGTCGAACCATTATGTATACTAGAATGTAAGATTCGACAACTCAGGAATTGTCTGGTAGACCAAGTTAAGGTCCAGTGGGACAAGTATTGCCCTGGATCAGTTACTTGGGAAGATACAAAAATCATATGTCAGGAATACCCCAACTTGTGTCAATTTTGAAGAACTTTAAGCCATATTTTGTATATATTTACTTTACTTTAAATCAGATATTCAAAACCATTTTTAGAAGGAATTTTTATGTTACTGAAATATGATATATGTTACCTACTTAATTTTACTGGTACGTGGATACCAAGATGAAATATGTTATTTAAATTAACCTTACTGAGTTATGGATACCAAGATGAAGTTCAATATTTGATTAACCTTGCTATAAAATCTAAATCATGAATTATGATAGGAATTAAGATATTATAAATTTTGTTTCATTTATGCATATCGATATGATTAGTGAGATAGAAATAAAAGAATGATTACAATTTCAATATGAAAGCCAATAACATGAGCAGGACATGACCAAGTATGTTATACTGCAGATAACAACATGTATGAGCTATACATAAACTGTTTATTTTATAAATATTGATGCATATGTTATAATATATGGACAAGTGTTTACATTGCAGATTACCAAAATGGCCACGTGATGACAAAAACTTCAGTACAATTAAGGCTCAATGAAGTTCCATGAAAGAACATTGACTCAGGTCCCACTAGGAGGGGTGGAGGTATTTCCCACCGTTTATCCTCCAAAACCTGGAGTCATGGGAGGATTGTGTGAATCACGCTCCCCTAGACGTGTGATGATGACTACCAGATGCCTACTGGGCAATCAGGTTGATATAATCGACGCTGATACCCTTGAGAACCTATGAATGGTTAGTCAGTATAGCTGACGCCATGGCACACTCTAGTAGAGGACGGATAGGATGGAAGTGGAAGAGATTAGGAAGGATAGGATGATTCTAGAATAGCTTGGGAACCCAACAGAGGCAGAACATGAATATTATAGTTGTAAAATCTTAAAATATTCAAGAAAACAAATTTTAAGTACCCATATAAAACAAATTCAATCCCGAAATACAAAGACTTATATACTTACACTAATCACTAATATATTTTGGAAACCCTAACTTTGGGACAAAGTTTTTGGAAGGAGGGATGTATGTAATGACCCACTTATAACTATAAATAAAATACAAATATTAGCATAAATATGAGACCTCCATACGATAGCTACGTATGCATGGACCCACATGTATCACACTATATATAAGCTAGTTACTATAGGAAAGATATAAATTAAAGTAATGAAATAATACCTCACCAGAATACCATATATATGATCAATCCATAAACTAAAAGAAAATCTTAATTTTAATTTACAAATTAAATTTAATAAAAAAATAATTAAAAAATTAATAGAATAATAATATAAATTAATTAAAATTATAAATTAAATAAATCAAATTAATTTATTAAAATAATAAATAAACTTTTATTAAATCTCCATATCCGAATAAAATCAACAAAATCAAATAAGATCTGGTTTTATAAAAATTACATGTATCAAAATAATGACACGGAGATGGGAGGAAGGCAGTGGACGGGGAATTAAAAGGAGGAAGGAAATATTGAGAAGGGGGGAGGAAAAACAGAGAACAATTTCAATTTTAATACAGAGATACATACACTCTAGAGTTCTGATTGTACTGGAGTTTTTGGGCACGGGGAATCAAATTGCTTCGATTGAAAAGCATTCTGAGACTTTGTACCTAGGTTGTACCCAGTTTGGCAGGGTGGTTTTGGCCGTTTTGTTAACGCAGCCGGACAAGAATTGCAACAGTGGACAGATTTGCAGCAGAGCAGACAAGTTGGTATTCATTAGATTGATTATTTAAAATTCAATATTTAAATTCAAGTTCTGGTATTTTGAAATTAGTTTGAAATTAGGGTTCTTACAATATTTGCCGTAGCAAACAATAAATAAATTGTTAAATTAAATTAACAATTAGGAGAATAATTTCCAGTTGCTGCAATAGGATTCCGAAAGTGGAATTTTCATAGCTCTAATGACTGCAAGGTCACCGTGTTAACCACTAAGAAGGGTTGAATCCCTCAAGATGAATGAGAAAGGGTTGTCCAATGAATCTATAAACCAAGATTATGCTTGGAGGTAAGTTATTAATGCAACTACTCTTAGAATGAAATGCAAGATGGATGAGTGAAGTTCTTAGTTTAAGATTGTTTCAAATGTTTAAGTACTTGAGTTATTATTATTCTTTATGACAAAAGTATTTAACGATAAACGAAAAGACAATCTTAACCAAACGAGAATGTGCCAAATACAGCTTGAAATAGATACTAAAAATAATTGTAGAATTCTAATGACTATGCGATGTACACAAATCTCATAATAACTTAACTCACACTTAGTCAAGATATCGATTGCAAGATTATTAAAGACAATGCCACAATTGAAACAATTAGAGATCTTCAAAGATATTTCAATCAAGTAAATGCCAATGATGATGTCAACATCAAATCCACAAGATGCCAATAATGAAAGATGCTCAAGAGTAAAACTTAAGATGCCACGTCTTAGAAACTTAGAGCTTTAGATGTGTGAGTGTCTTAAGTGCAAACTTTGACAATTATTAGAGCTTAAGACAAGACAAGCGAATGTTAGATTTCTAATAATCAAAATCAACAATAACACTTGATAATTTTTAGCGCTTATTAGTCTTATGACAACAATAAGAAAATCACTTCAGATTCAAAAGACAACAAATATATGATAACCACAGATGATTAATGAGATGCCCAACACTTTTCTAATGTAAGCTTGAGTTTTAGCCCACTTTAAGATGCAATGTTTAGACTTATATCAGATCTGATTTAACTTGTTACAACAGTAAGTAGATAAGAAAATTAGTGAGTTATTTATGCCACAAGTGCCAAATCAAGCCCAAAACTTGGAAAAAATTGCAAAAGCTGAAAATTTTAAATTTTAAGCCCTCTTAGGTGTGATATTCAGAAAAATTCAGATCTGATTATTCAGTTATGCATAAAATTTCCGGCAAGCCAAAAATTATATCTAGGCTAGATCTTTAATGCCCAAGTGGCCAAATTTCTAGAAAAATTAAATTTTGCAAATTTTAGAGTATTTTGACCAATCTAATGTGTTTTTAGGGCTTTTAGGTCACTTTTATAAATCATATTTTACAGCTGAAATAAAGCAGTGAGAAATTAGGGTTTAGAGAGCAACCAGTAGGCCCAAGGCCTTGAAGATCACTTTGTCCAAACTTGCCAAAATTTTGTGATGAAGTTGCCACTTGAAAATCAAACTTTTTGAGCCAAAATTCTTCAAAACCCACCAAGTATTCAGTCCCAAGAAATTCAGAGATGGATTTAGGGCAAACTAGGGCTTAAGAGGAGCTAGGAAAAGGGCGAAGGAAGGTTGGAAAAGGCCTTAAAGGCCTAGTGGCTAAAGGGAAAGGCCTATGACAAGCCCAAGAGCGCTGCCGCTTGGCTTAAGGGAGGGTCGAGAGGCCCTTAGGGGCTGCGGCCTAGGGTTGTTAGGCCCTTAAGGCCTGCGACACCCTAAAAGGAGACTCAAAGGGCTTGTGGCCTAGGGGCTGCGGCCTAGGGTTGTTAGGCCCTTAAGGCCTACGGAAAAATGAGGGGAGGAGGGAGGTTGAAGGCCCTAGGCCTCACAACTAGTGAAAAATCGGAAACCCGGTTCCTATTGCAGCAACTGGAAATAATTCTCCTAATTGTTAAATTAATTCTTAACAATTTATTTATTGTATGCTACAACAAATACTGAATCAATCACACTGCAACCTACACAAATAAACCGCAGAAGAAATAAACATTGAAAGAAATACTAGCACACACATAAAATAACACAATTGTTTTTGGACCAGTGTCCCTGATACTAACTTCAAATCAAATTGAGCTGTCCAAATTGGATCTGCGCAGTCACTGCATCACCTTAGCGCAGTTGTTGTTGCTCTCAGCTTGGAACAACATCTCCTCAAGCTGTTGACTAGCTGTTGTCTAGGAAAATATCTCTCCTAGCCTTTGGAACCTCTGCCCAGCTTCTGGCACTGAAATTCTGTTTCTCCCCAACAATTTGACTTTGTCTCTAGAGGCTACTGCGCTGCTCTGCGTCAACCTCACTGTGGCTTCTCTGCGTCAACCTCACTATGGCTTCTTTGCCTCTTTGCCAATGCACTCACCGGAACTGGAATCCTTCCTCCGACTTCACTATCCTTGCCCCTCTCTCACTGCTTCGATTTCTCTGGCTCTCTCTTCGGCGACTGAATGTTGCTACTCGGGAAATCGATCTGCCCATGAAATCGAGATGCTCAAGTGTTTTCTCCAAGCCCCATCGACTTCTTCTTATAATCTTCTGTTGAGACTTCAACGACCAAGATTAGATCTTAATCAATGGCTATGATTAACTTGAAGTCATTCTGTTTGAGTTTCTAGAACATTCACACCTTGATTTAATTAATTATGACTAGTCGTATTCCCTAAGTTTAGACTTAAGAAATATTAAAAAGATGACTAATAATCTAATTAAGTCATTTCCAGGTGGAATTTCCAGAAACAATTTCTTGGTTTTTGAGATCTCATGCATTCTAGTCTCTTCACAAAATTTCAAGTCTAGAACACATCTGATGCTACAAAAACTAACACAACTAGGGATAAAAGCCCCTAAAACCAAGATGCAGAGGGTGAAAAGGCTGATGCAGGGGCTAGAGAGGAGGATGCTGGCCCTAAAGGGGCTAAATCTGGGCTTAGGAAGGTTAAAACTTGAAACCCCAACTTTAGAAAATTTTTATTCGTTCAGATCTTCAATTTTACTCAATTTCTTCAATGGCTGACCTTGCAAAAAAATTTAGCGACTAGTTCTTACCCTCAAAAGCCTAGATCTAGCTCTATTCCAGTTTTTTCCACTTGTTCTCACCTGCACAAATAGATTTACAAATGCCCAAAACCCCAATATATACAAAAAACCTAAAATCCCAAAACCCCAATTAGCAAAAATAATATACAAAATTATTTTACAAATCTATTTACAAAATTTACAAATGTACAAGGGTTTTGAAATAAATTTTGAGAAATAATTTTTATGGAGTTTTTCTTTGATAAATGGCTAAAAACACTTTAGAAAATTAATGCACACTATAGCCTTAGTGAAATTTAAATCAACCACATAAATATTTGGAATCCAAACAAAGTCGGTTCATGCCCACAGTTTGTGAACTTGGAGACCAAGGATTGGGGAACCTGCAAACACTATATATATTTCTCAAGAAAATTTGTTAGACAATATGGTGAATCAAATCATCTAAGATAAACCCAAAATCTATCAATAGAATGACTTTATCCCCATCTAATGAAAAACAAATTTTAGCATCAATGAACACAATATAGGAAAACCCATAGCCAGCACAACACAAATCAACAAACACTGAACAACTTGAACTGCACCCAAAGTCTTTATTATGATTCAAATAAATGTTCCCGGTGGGACAATTGTGTTACATCAATGCTTCAACAACAATTCTTAGCTAGATATCAGATTGCTAGAGACTTAAATGACTCTCTAATCTATAGATAAATCCTCTAAGTGGAAAAATAACGGCTAGTTTGCTTGATCCTCGTCAAAATAATTTTGACCGTCAAAAAATACTTTATCATCTTTTAATCTTAGTCGTTGAATTTTTATTTTTGAGGAATTTTCGAATTTATCATTTAATTCCATTTTTATTAGCTCAAAATTAATTATTTTGAGCTAATTTCGTAAAAATTTGACTTTGACTTAATCACCAAGGTCCAAGAGTTCAAATTTAATGAAATATTCAATATTCCCTTGGTGGAGGACCTTTAAAAATTAATTCTTTTAAGACCCACGAATTTTTCCACTTGGAAAATTTAATTTTTCTATGAATTTAGTTTTGATTCTAATTAATTAAATTTCTGGCTTAAGATTTTAATTTATTTTTGCTAGAAAATTTAATTAATTGAAACTCGAGGGGATTAATTATTTTTTTCACCCTCTAATATCTTAACCTAATTCACCACGTTCGTGTTTGTGTTCGAGTTTGACGATGTTGAAATTCGAATAAAGTTCGGCACCTAAAATTTTGCCGATAAAGTTCGGCATAAAATTCGACAGGTAGAAATTTGAAAAAAATATGTATATATATATATATATATCAATTTAAAGTCAATTTTCAAAGTCTATAATGCACATTGCAAACACAAGATTATTGCTTAAACATTTAAATCATTTCCACATATAATTTTATGAACCATGAAAGCGAGTGCCAATAAAGAACCAACTTCCATACATAGTAAGCAAGGTGAGGGTCGAGCAATTGAGTAGTGAGGGTCGAGTAGTGAGTCAAGTGTCGGTCAAGCATTGAGCAGTTAAAACCTCGGGCAACTTTACCTCGGGTGGCTTTACCCACGGAAAAACGTAAGCAAGAATTTAATTTCTTTAACGAATTTAATTTTTTTTTAACCCAACTTAATTGATTTTTTTACCGAACTTATTCTTTTTTGTTTGAATTCGACATTTTGTTCTGGTTCGAATTCGGCATTGTGTTCGAGTTCAAATTCGACATTATTTTCGGCGTATATAATCAAACTTGTTCAAATTCGTTTGAGGTTCGAGGAATTTTGAATCCCAAGGATAAAATTCGTCGAACCCGGTGACTTAGATTTTAACCATGGTGTCTAAGTATGAAGCACCATGCATTAAATATTTTTCATAAGATTTTTTACAATTCAACCCTCAAATTACATACCCAATCTGCGACACAACATGATCTAGTAGACCAAGTGATTTGTAATAAAATAATTTAGCCAACTAGCTTAAATTATTCCCAAACCACTTTTACATAAGACTCGACTAGAACACTAGGACTTACCTAAGACTTTGACGACAAATTCCACCCTAGCTTTGGGGTGAGGTTGGAGGGAAAAACTCTGCCGACCATCTGTGTTTAGAAACACAGATGAGTCAGTGAGATGAAAAACCTCCTAGGATGAAATTATCGCCAAAATAATAGGCTTACCTAGGTTGTTACATACATTCATGGTCTTACTAACATCATTTACATTAAAAATTTGCAGAATGGGTTTACAATAACATAATGCTGATCACCGATGATCTCTATCCTTTGAAGAAAAATATGGTACATTTGCTTCGTCGGAACTTTAACAAAATGAGTGCAACAAGGCCAAACTATCCAACCATATGAAATGGTTTCTTAGTCAATCACAATGACCCAAGAGAGTAATCAAAATCAATCTCTCCGACCATCCCACTGGTCTCTCAGTCAAAACCAATGACCCAAGAGAGAGAACTCAACATCAATCTCCCCGACCAGCCTACTAGTCTCTCAGCCAAAGAAGGGAGACTAGTAATCAGGATCAAACTCTCTGACCATACCAATGGTCTCCCATCGAACCCAATGACCTAAAAGAGTACATAGGGTCCATCTCCCCGACCATAAACAAGGGTCTCTTGGTCAAGCTCAATGACCTAAGGGAGGAATCCCTATCTCAATATCAAACTCCCCGACTATATAGTCTCTTGGTCCACGACCCAAGGGAGGAATCCTGATCTCGATGTCAAAAGGGTCAATCTCCTTGACCATATGGTCTCTCAGTCAAATGCAATGACCCAAGGGAGAGTACTCAAAATCAGTGTCCTCGACCAAACCTACTGGTCTCTCAGTCAAACACAATGACCTAAGGGATCACTCCAAGCCTCAAAACCAACCTCCCCAACCATAAGGTTTCTCGGTCAAACTCAATGACCCAAGGGAGTAACCAAAATAATCTTCCCAACCATAAACCATGGTTTCTCAGCCAAGCCCAAGGAAGATTCATGATGCTATACAATCAATGCTTCCTCTCTTCAAGAGAGGGATTTTCAATCATTCCAAGCTTCTCTCAAAAGCAAACAAACTTCATCCAGGATAATGACTTTGTCAAAACATCAACAACCTGCTTATCAATAGAAATGTATTCGAGCCTAACAACTCTTCTTTGGACAACATCCCAGATATAGTGACACTTGATCTCAATGTGCTTCGACCTGTCATGAAAAAGCATACTTTCAGAAAGATTCACACAACTTTGGATATATCATAGTCAATTCCAACACTTGATCAAACAAACTAGCAAACAACATTCAAAGGCAAACTGCTTCACAACAACCTAAACAATTAGCTATATACTCAACATCAACTGTGCTAAATGCAACAGAGGTTTGCACAATACTCATCTATGATATCTAGGCTAAGACAACATCCAAAAGTGCTCTTCATAACTTTTAGAACATTCAGTCCAATTAGAATTTGCAAATCCATGCAGCAGATGTTGAAATTTGGGCAGCTTCGGGATGAATTTCCACACAGTGAAACGTAGCTACCCCAAAAGGAACCCATCTTGCCCCATAAGATAAATATTATTATTAATATGTTCTTGACACTCCTCTTTGATGTGACAAATTTATTTAGGCAAGCATCTTCAAAAAGGCTCATCAAAGAACTAAGTCATGTTATTATGTAGCGAATATGAATTTATTATGGTTCATGCTCAAGTCATCCCCTAAAATAGTCAAGTCGGCCAGCCCAAGAGACATGACTATTCATATAGGCAATCAACTATAAATTGAGCCTATTTTGTTCTCCAAAAGACATGGTTCGGATCTGATCTGAGGTTCACATATATTCTCTATGAGGTAGCTTGCATTTTTCTCTGAGGCAACTCGCAGTTATCCCTGAGGTAGCTTGCATTTATCTCTAAGGCAACTCACAGTTATTCCTAAGGTAGCTTGCATTTATCTCTGAGGCAACTTGCAGTTATTCTTGAGGTAGCTTGTATAATAGGCCTGTGGTAGCCGCAATCATCTAGGACAAGAGGGTAGTCTTGTGCACGTTTTTGGAGGAGTATTTCTCTTTACATCTGGTTGAGTTTGGAGACACAAGTCTGGGCATAATTTTGTGCATGTATGTTGGTGTAATTCACTTGAGAATAGAGGTCGAATGCTCTATGCTTGTTATAGGAGGCCCGAACCCTAGTTGGGAACATGTTTGTGGTTGAATGAACCCTAGAATCTAGGTCGAGACCACTAGAAGGATAACACTATAAATTAGGCCTTTAGGAAAAGGCATTGCTCAGACCTTGAGGTAGCTTGGAGGACGAATTGGAGGGTTGGCCTATAACCATACATGTGCCCTAATCTGGACCGAATCTCCAACGATATGTGGATAGGTCAAAGTGTGATTAAGGGCTAAAAATATGATGTCCTTCTGAGGTATGTTATTGACTCTTGTTTTGATGAATTTATCAGGAAATAAGGTCTCTTATAGTAAGTATTGAAATAAGGTCTCCTTTGTCTGGGCACCAGGGGTTTAGGAAGACTTATATGGCAGTGAGAGAGTGCTTCACTTGGAAGGGCCTCAAAGGAGGCGTGTTGAGGCATGTGCAGGAGCGCAAAGCTTGCCAGAGGAACAAAGGAGAGTTGACCTATTTAGTAGGACTGTTGCATCCTCTTCCCATCCCTAAGGGGAAATGGGAGAGTATCTCTATGGATTTCATCACCAGACTTCCCTCAGTGCAAGGGAAGGATTGTATTTTTGTGGTGGTCGACTAGCTGACCAAGTTTGCACACTTCCTTGCCATTCCAACACGATATTCAGTTTCACAGGTGGCAGAGTTGTTCTTTAGGGAGGTGTTTCGTTTGCACGGACTCCATAAGACTATAGTCAGTGATTGAGATAGCCGATTCATTGGAGGATTTTGGCAGGAGATTTTCAGGCTAGTTGGCATCAAGCTCACCCCGAACACCAGCTATCATCCACATACCGACAATCAGACAGAGAGGGTGAACCGATGGTTAGAGGGCTATCTCAGGAACTATGTGACAAGTCAACAGAGGGCTTGGATTCGATGGTTGCATCTGGGAGAGTATTGTTACAACACAACACATCACATGTCCATTGGTATGACTCCTTTCTGTGCTTTATATGGTTATGATGCTTTGTCTTTTGTTGACATTGTTTTTGGAGACAGCAGGGCCCCAAAGGCCAAGGATTGGATCCTAGAGAGCCAAGATATCCTCAAGGCTCTTAAGGATAACTTATAGACAACTCAGAACCAGCAGAAGATGTATGCTGACAGGCATCGAGTAGAGAGGCATTTCGAGGAAGGGGACTTGGTCTACCTTTGATTGCAGCCTTACCGACAGTCCACACTGAAGCAAAAGGGGGTTGAGAAGCTGCAACTGAGATTCTTTGGGCCTTACAGGGTGATCAGGAGGGTTGGAGAGGTGGCTTACGAGTTGGAGCTACCACCAAGGAGCAGGATCCATAACATTTTTCATGTGTCATGCCTCAAGAGGGTGTTGGGGCAACAGGTTACAACAACTGTGGAGTTGCCTCCACTTGATGATGAGGGGCACCTGATTTTAGAGCCAAAGGCCATCTTGGAGACTAGGGAGAGGAAGCTCAGAAGCAGGGTCATCAGAGAGTACTTGGTGCGTTGGAAGAGCTTACCAGATGAGGATGCTACTTGGGAAGGGGAGCACATACTTGAGCATCCAGCATTGAAGTTGCTTGGGGACAAGCAACATTTGGGAGGGGAGGACTGTCATGTCCCTTCCTAAATTAATTTGGAACAAGATTAATTATTGCATTTTGGGGCCAATTTTGGAGATAGTGGGGCCCATTCGATTTTATTAGGAGATTAGACTTAGGAGAAGTTATTTTGTTGTGGTTAAGTTCCATGTGGGGGCCACCCACACTAGGGAAATACACACTCCCTAGTTCGAATTGCATGGAGGGGAAAAGTTGTTGGTTAAGTGAGGGCCCACAATGGAGGGAAAATTGGAGGGAAAAGTGCTCCATGAAATCTATATAAGGAAGGAAACTCTCCTCATTTCATCATCTTTTGGCATATCGAATTTCTCTTTGGCTGCTCGAGCTGCTTAGCCGACTCACTTACTATTTAGCAAGAGTTCTTCAAGCGAAGAGCTCACCCTTTCTTCGGGGGACTTCGAGTGCTACCCTAGAGAGGTTTTTCTTTAGTCTTTCCGGAGGAGGATTGCATTGTGGTTTCCAGCAGTTGCATCCATCTTCGGCTGTTGCATATTTTTGAAGGACGCAATGAAGGGAGACAAGTTTGTTTGTGGCATCTTGCAGATGAGTTTTGGCAGGGAGAATTTCCGAAGAGGAGGCATAGGAGGTTTGTTGTCATTTTAGAGAGTTTGGGAGCTGGAGGATGTTGATTTCTGTAGCATCGGATGTGCTCTTGCCTCGAGATTTTGCAGAGAGGCTAAAACACATGCACATTCTCCAATACCCAGAAATCGTTTGTGAAAATTCCACCTAGAGATGATTTAATTAAAATAATTAACTTTTTTAAATGGTTCCCTAAGTCTAAACTTAGGAAATTTGGTTAATTAAACGGTATTAATTAAATCAGGTGTGAATCTTCTAGAAGAAGAAGAGGATCAACTCCTAGTTAATCTTAGCCATTGATTTTGTTTTAATCTTGGTCATTGGTGCTTCAACGAGAGATTATAAGAAAGAGTTCAATGGGCACTTGGAGAACAAACTTAAGTAGTTCGATTTTGCTGGGAAGTTTATTTCCTGAGGAGCAACTGCGACTTGCCGGAAGTGACTTAGTAGATTCGAAGAAGTGAGAGAGGGGCACGGATAGTAGACCGGAGGAGAGTTTTTCTGGATCTGGGGAGTGCAAGGCAGAGAAGACAGAGAGTGGTTCAGAGTGTTGAATTCTAAGTATATCCGTTAGAAAATTAATCTGTATGCTGTTGGTTTATTTCTTCTACTTGTAAATTCTGAATAAGTTATTTAAAACATTTAAATACCGCAATAAACACATTACATTCACAACATCTACAGATCATCAACTGAAAGAAAGGCAAGCACACAAGTGACACCGTTATTTTTGGATAAATGTCCTCGAAAAAACCGAATGCAGGAAAACCGGTGCAGCTATTCTGAGGGTTTATTATTATGCAGTATTTCCTTGAGTACAACTGGGTGCCTAATCGGCTCACCCAATAGAGAAAAATACACGGCAACAATCATAGTAATTAAAACTGGACTAGCTAACCGGTTACCAATCTAATCGGCCTGTTAGCAGGCCCACCGGTTGGAACCAGTCAAAAAACCCGGTCAGACACACTCTGTGGCAAAAAAAGGCAGCTAACCAGTCCTAACCGACTGGTTTAGGATGGAACCGGCCGGTTTGTATCAAACTGGCCGGTTCCGTCCTAAACCAGCCGGTTAGGAGGCAAGCCCACTGTGAGCCCAGTCAACGCGGTTTTAAATGTGTTTTAGGGGTTTTGGAGGGAAACTAAGGGTGCTTTCCCTCCAAAAACACCCTCTCCAAGCCTTTAAGAGGACCCTTTCCCTCTCATTTGTCTCACACATCTGATTTGGAGTGTTTATGAGTGTTTGTGTGTTTGTTTGTGAGCTTGGAGAGTGTTGAGTTTTTGCTGGAGTAGTCATCTTGGAGTTGGAGTTGGAGCTATTTTGGAGATAGATTGTAGTTGTCAGTGGAGTTGCCATCTTCAAGAGGAGGCTAAGGAAGCTAGTTTGCATTTCCAGGTAAGGATTTTCACTTGAAAATTCCTCATTTGACTGCTACCCATGAATTAATTTTTTTTATGTGTTACAAATTTATAAACTTCTCACTTCTATCATCTATGCTATCAAATCTCTAGCTCTATGCTATCAAATTTTGTAGCTTGCATGTGCATTTTTTTCGTACATTTAGCTTTGGTTTTCCATGTTGCTTAGCTGCAAATTTTTTTTTAAATGGCAGATTTCTTTGCAAATTGTTATTATTTCAAGCAAACATGGCTCCAAAAGGAAAGGACAGTGCATGCGCTCATTGTGATGTAATTGATGGAAAAATGATATGTAAATTACGCCATAAATCTATTAGAGGTTGGGGTATTCTTAGATTGAAACAACACTTGGCTGGGATAAGAGGCCAAGTAAAGCCATGTGATGCACGAAATGCAGTGTAAGGTCCTATTAGGGAAAAATACATTTCCAAGCTTGAAAAGTTTTATGAGAATAAGGCTAGGGGGAAGGCCATCCAAGATGACATTGCAAGGAAGAGGGAATTATTAGAAGCCATGAAAGAGAGTGGGTATGATGATTATGAGATTCAAGACTCCTCTTCTATCTCTTCCACCAATGACCCCTTTCACTATGTTCATCCTTCTTTTGGCCAACCATCAAAAGGAACAAAGAGAACAAACATCCAAAGTTTTTTCTCATCTTCAGCCAACATTGCCTCTTCTAATCCCACTCCCTCCCAGCCAAGTTGTCAACCCACTTTGGATCAACATTGGAAAAAACAATGCAAAGAAACTTCTCATCAATACATTGCTAGATGGCGGTATGATTCAGATATCCCATTTAATGCTGCTTGCTCACCTTATTACCAAGCTATGTGGGACTCTGTTATAGCTGCAGGAAAAGGCTTCAAAGGCCCTAGTCTGCATGACTTGAGGGGAGCTCTTTTGCAAAAAGAGATATCTTCCATTGATGAGTATTTGGTTGAGTTTAAAGATTCATGGCTCAAAATAGGTTGTTCCATCATGTCAGATGGATGACCGATGGAGAGAACCGCACTATCATTAATTTCCTTGTTTCTTGCCCTCAAGGAACCATGCTTTTGAAATTAGTTGATGCATCTGATAAGGTGAAGGATGCAGCCCTTCTATTTGAGCTTTTGGATAACATTATTCAGGAAGTTGGGGAGCAGCATGTTGTGTAGGTCATCACCGATAATGCCTCAAACTATGTTCTTGCTGGAAAGATGCTTGAGACCAAATATATGACCATATTTTGGACTCCATGTGCTGCACATTTTATAGACCTCATGCTTGAGGATATAGGCAAAGTGGAGTGGGTAAAAAACACTGTAGAGTGAGTGGGTAAAAAACACTGTAGAGCATGCCAAGTGCATTACAAAATACATTTACAACCACTCATGGGTATTGAGCCTAATGAGGAAAAACACTAGGGGCAAAGAGCTTGTTAGGCCTGTAATTACGAGATTTGCAACTCACTTCCTCACGTTGCAATGTCTCAATGGTCAACATAAAAACTTGCAGAAAATGTTTTCCTCTGAAGAATGGTCTAAATCTCGGTGGGCTCGTAGACCAGATGGAAAAGACACCAAAAAGAAAGTGTTAGACAATTATTTTTGGAAAAGATCTGTAGAGCTTGTGAAAATTACTGAGCCCCTTGTTAAGGTGTTAAGGTGCTAAGGATGGTGGATGGGGAAAAATTGGCCATGGGCTACATTTATGAGGCTATGGATCAGGCAAAGGAGCAGATATGGGCAGCTTACAAGGACAGGTTAGCTAAAAATGGCCGTATATGGGAGATCATTGATAACAGATGGAACAATCAACTCCATCGTCCTATACATGCAGCTGGGTATTTTTTGAACTCAAAGTATCATTATAAAAATTAGCTAGGAGATTTGCATGATGGGGAGGTCAGAGCTGGATTGATTGATTGCTTGGAGCGCATGGTCCCTATCCATGCAGACCAGTTGGAAATACATAGACAACTAATTGCTTTCACTATGGCAGGTGGTACTTTTGGCAAAAACTTGGCAAAGATGTCAAGAGATGTGGACCAACCAAGTAAGCAATTCCAATTTCCAATTTGTTTTTCTTTTCAATTTGAGCGCATACACACGAAGAAGAGAAACCGTTTGGAACAAAAACGGTTAAATGATCTTGTTTTCGTGCAATACAACCTTTGACTAAGGAGGAACCAAATGATGAGCAAAACACATGATCTAGATCCCATTGTGTTGGACGATATTGATCCAACATCAGAATGGGTGGAGGGGACTGAAGATCCTGTGTTTGAGGCTGATTTTGATATCGACATGGCTTTAGCGGGGGATGAAGCAGATTATGTGGCGGCATCAGAACCAGGATCAGTAGTGGCATCAAGGAAAGGCAAAGAACCAACGGAAGGCACTAGTCGTGCAGGTCAACAAACTCATGCTTCCATTAGGTCCACTTCTATTGTTATTGGTGGCATTGATACTGAGGTTGCAGATCAGGCTGAGGCATCCTCAGACTCTGAACCAGATGATGTCTATGTAGCTCTTGATGATGATCATGTGGCTAGTAGTGGGGCTGAACTTGATGATTGATCATGTGTACATTGTAGACTTGTAGTAGGCCAATGGCCTCATAACTTGCAGCATTGTTTTTGGACTTTATAGGCCATTTAGAGCTTCATTGCTTATGTATTTTGCTATTTTGTCGATGATATGTATTGCACTCGGTGCCATTTTGATATTTTCACCTTTACATGGTATATAAATGAGCAAACTTTGCATATTTTGTCTCTATTGGCTTGGAGTCATGGTTTTAAATCTTAAAAATAGTTTTGTTTCATTAAAAATTAATTATTTAATGTATGTTTTTAAAACTGGTTCGTTTAGACCAAACCAGTCCCAATTAGACCTGTTCTGGTCGGTAAACCGGTTCATTAGGTGGACCGGTCCGATCACTGGTTCCGGTTTTAAAAACACTGGCAGCAATACCTCTCTACTTGGAAACAGGTATTTAGAAAACCTATTCCACGAAACCCTCTTCGGCACAACTGAAGCTCAGCGCTGGCCGTTTTGGCCTCTACGTCAGCTCCTGCTGACCTGCATCAGCCCCAAGACCCTTTGCGTCTTTCCTCTGAGGCACTGCCCAGCCTCTGGGACCCTCTGCATCACTCCAGCAACCTCTGCATGGATGACGCAGTCCCTCTGGCCTCTCCGCTGTCTCTGTTGGGCTCTGCGTGGCCTGAACTGGATGTTGCTCTCGCTCTCCTTGCGTCTACGCTAGTCCCTTAGTACTATCTTTGTCTCTTTGTCCAATACTCACTGCCCCTCACTGCTGATCACTGATTCACTTTTGCTTAGCAACCCCGCTCTAGCAAAATGAATGACTGATCACTCTGGTGTATCTTCCAACTGATCCTCAAGCTTCCTCTTATACTTTTCTCGTTGGTCCTTCAACGATCGAGATTATATCTCTAATCAACGGCTAAGATTAGATTTGGCTTGATCCATGACTTTTGGAACCTTCTAACCCAATTTTATATTAATACCCATTAATATTTTATTTTTCCTAAGTTTAGACTTAGGAACTCCATTAAAAATATTAATTATTTTAATATCTCCCAAATCTGGTACTATCTGTCCAAACCATTTCTGGGTCTTGGAGATCTCATGTGCTTTAGCCTCTCCACCAATTTGCATGGCTAGAGCACATCCGATGCTACCCCAAATCAACACTCCCTCTTAGCGAGGACTGTGCTCTAGTAATACTCCTCACTGAGCGTTACTTTGATTATCTGGCACCGGTACCTGTGCTGATGCTAGGCCTTCCCGCTCAACATCCTTTGCATTGCTGCATCCTGTACTGCTGCCCATGGCTCTGCCACTGCCATTGCTGTATCCGTACGACAACTACCTCTGCATCCGTGCTGTTGCTGGTCCTTTTTCCCAACACTGCATCTGCACTACAACCCCCTCTCATCACGCTGCACCGTGCTACTGCATTGCAACTCAGTTACTGAGAAGGAAGTAACTGATCCACCCAACTTTTGACATCCCTGTCAGGCTAGAAACACTCCTGATGTTGAAGCTCCCTTTGCCGCTAACAAGTGCTCCATCTATTGACCTCTGCGCTGCTACAACAACTCCCTGCATCACGCACTGTTGCACACCTCTCTGTGCCATCCTGCACTGGTGCAACACTCTTTGTGCCTCTCTCACTGTTGCAGCCTGCTAGCTTTGCGTTGCTCGGGGACTCCTGCATTGTAGCACTCTCTGTCGCTTCATCCGCATCCGTTTCTACCGACATCCACTAGTCCTCCCACTCTCTCTTCGGGGCTCCCGTAGCAAGGTATAATCCAAGAGGTTGGGTACCTAAAGGATCCTGCCCCTCATCTCTTGTAGTCCTCCTGATTTCAACTCGATGTCTCCCCACTTCTCCTCTAGTGGCACATGAGCACTCATGGAACAATTGTCATCCTCCTCGACTTTTTTCTCCACCTTCGCTGGCACTGCCTTCGAGTCAGAAGCCTCTCCCTTACTCTTCTTCCCCGAACACTGGTTCACATAGTGACCCAGTTCCCCACAATGGAAGCACTTGACCTTGGAAAGGTCCTTCTTCTTCCTCTTCTCCTGCTTTCCCGTAGATGCCAAAGCCGCATCCTCTTCCTCTTCCTTCTTGATCCTGACCCCTTTGCTGCTACTCCCCATCTTGGTCAGCTGTCTGATCTCTTCTTGACGAAGAGCCGCCCACAGTTCTTCCCAATTTGGAAGACTCGCCCCGCCGAGTATGCTCTGGATAAATGTCTCCCAATCCTTGGAGACTGCATTAAGTGTGGTCCTCACCATCAACTCTTGATCCGGCGTGGCCCCTATGGAAGTCATTTGGTCACGGATCTCCTTCAACTGACCGAGGAAGACATCTATCTGCTCTCCCTTCTGCATCTGGTATGACCTTAGTTGATTCTCCAAGAGCATCTTCCTCTGCACGGAAGTATGCTGGTACAATGTCTTCAAAGTGTCCCACATCTCCTTTGTCGTTTCCTTCTCGGCAATATGTGGGACCACATGATCCTTGACCCCATCAAGAATGATGCACTTTTCCTTAGCCATTGCCTCCTCGTACCTTTCATTAGCTACTGAGTCAACTGGGATAGCCATTACTCTCAAGGCGAAGCCCTTGATACGATTGTTGTCTAGAATGGACAAGATCTTGGCCTTCCAGACCACAAAGTTGGACTTTCCGTCCAGCCTATCCTGATCTCTCAGGCCATTCACGACCATCTCTCTGCTCTTCTTTGTCGACTCCTCCGAGTATCTCTACTTCTTGCTTGGAAGTTCTCTGTTCAACTCCTGCTAAGTCTCTCTACTTCCCGCTTAGAAGTTCTCGGTTCGACTCCTGCTAAGTCTCTCTACTTCTCGTCTGGAAGTTCTCTGTTCGACTCCTCCAAGTCTCTCTACTTCCCATCTGGAAGTTCTCTTCAGGACTCCCTTTGAGTCTCAATTTCCCTCCTAGAAATCCTTCTGCCAATTGTCAAGTTTCCCCTCTTCAATCGTCTGTGCAACTGCAACGCTGATCTGGATTCCTTGGCTAGAAATCCGCCTCGGCAGCAACTCCCTCTACCTTGGTTTTGCCCTGTTAGGTACTGTTTTGACCACAGTACCCCACCAGCTTCGTTCTCGCAAACTGCCCACAGCTTCCTTCGCCCCAACAAATGAAGGACTGAGCCTCTAGGCTCTGCGCAATCCCGGCTACAGCAAAAATAGCTCCCTCATCCACTGCGTCAACCCTCCTAGTCTCTGCGTGAGCCTCTCTTTGCCCTCCTCAGCCTCTGCATTGGCCTCTCTCTGGCCCAGACTGATGATGCAGTCCCTTTGCGTCAACCCTTCCTCTGTTGCTTCTGCAAGGATCAACTACTATCACTTGGGACCGCTGATTCTGCTGCAAATGCTCTGCTTAGCTGATGCCTTAAGCTCTCTTGTGATCTGCAACCACCCTCTGATACCATGTTGAATTTTCTAAGTCTATCCGTTAGAAAATTAATCTGTATTCTGTTGGTTTATTTCTTCTACTTGTAAATTCCAAACAAGTTATTTAAAACATTTAAATACCGAAATAAACACAATACAATCACAACATCTACAAATCATTGATTGAAAGAAAGAAAAGCACACAAGTGACACTGTTATTTTTGGACAAATGTCTCTGGAAAAACCCAATGCGGGAAAACTGGTGCAACTATTTTGAGGGTTTATTATTATGCAGTATTTCCTTGAGTACAACTGGGTGCCTAACCGACTCACCCGATAGAGAAAAATACACGGCAGCAATACCTCTCTATTCGGAAACAAGTATTCAGAAAACTTGTCCCACGAAACCCTCTCTAGCACAACTAAAGCTCAGTGTTGGCACTTCTGGCCTCTGAGTCAGCCCTCTGAGGCACTGTGCAGCCTCTGGGATCATCTGCGTCACTCCAGCAACCTCTGCGTGGATGACACAGTGCCTCTGGCCTCTGCGCTGTCTCTGTTGGGCTCTACGTGGCTTGAACTGGTTGCTGCTCTGCACTGGTCTCTCAGTACTGCCTCTGCCTCTCTCTCCAGTACTCACTGCCCCTCGTTGCTGATCATTGATTCAATTTTGCTTAGCAACCTTGCTCTAGCAAAATGAATGACTGATCACTTTGGTGTATCTTCCAACTGACCCTCAAGCCTCCTCTTATACTTTTCTCGTTGGTCCTTCAACGATTGAGATTAAATCTCTAATGAACGGCTAATATTAGATTTAGCTTGATCCATGACTTTTGGAACCTTCTAACCCAGTTTTATGTTAATACCCATTAATATTTTATTTTTCCTAAGTTTAGAGTTAGGAACTCCATTAAAAATATTAATTATTTTAATATCTCCCAAACCGGGTACAATCTGTCCAAACCATTTTTGGGTTTTGGAGATCTCATGTGCTTTAGCCTCTCCACCAATTTTCATGGCTAGAGCACATCCAATGCTACCCCAAATCAACACAGAGAGGCAGCACAGAGCTTTAGAAGGAGTCTGAGATTCATCTAGGAAAGTCGAATTCCAGAGCCAAAAGCCGGGGTGTGAGACTGGAGGGCCAGAGGATCGAAGTTCCAGCCATCAGGAGATCAGAGGAGGAGGTGACACAAAGCCTAAAGACTATGACGCAAATTTGCGTAGGCTGACGCAGAGGCCAGCCATCCAGAGCTTGGATCAGATTCGGATTGCCAGTGATAGTGTGAGATTTTTATCATTGTCTCCTTGTCAATATTTCTCTGTATCAGATTGCTAGTTTGGGCATCTAATGATTTGTACTCAGATTACTACTGCATAATAAATAAAACCCTCAGTTGCTGCACCGGATATGGAAAACCCCTCCTCCTTGGGCCTGAAGTAAAAGGCCCTTCAGAAAAGCTATAAAGCCCTCCGGGAGGAGGGGGAGGGAGTGTGAACCTAAAACATCTAGAACATATCTAAGATATGAAAGAATTAAGGATACCTACAAAAAGGACTGATCCGATCCATAATGATACACCCGAAAATACAACATTTTTGCTACTTGACCAACCATCGGGAGAGGCAAGTGCAACAGGTACACCAATCACTAGTAAAAATGAAATAGCAATTAATGCAAACACAACCGATTGGAAAGCAATAGTCATGGTTGTGATCTTACAAGCTCCCAACAGATTGAATAGACTATACCATCCGATCCCCAATTTTCAATTCTGATCAAATGCACTATGGAAAGGATTTGACCATAAATTGATCGAGCTTTCAAACTTTTTCAATTTGATATTTGAGTGTGAGAGGAGAGGGAAATTCGTTTCTTTTTTTTTCCATTCCAGATGATGAAAAATCATCATATGTCACAGGTATAGTTGGTATCGACCCGACTTTATGCTTATAGTTAGGGATTATACGAAGGGGTAGAATAGAAGTTGTCCCTGGGAGAGATGGCCGAGTGGTTAATGGCTCCGGTCTTGAAAACCGGTATAGATAAAAAAACTATCGAGGGTTCGAATCCCTCTCTCTCCTTTTGTTTTTCAACAATTGCATTTACTGGTCCAATAAAAAAAAAAAAAGAGAATAGCTCGGCTGTATATAGCCGAGCTACAAGGACCCAGTTGGAAAAAGAGTATTTGAAAAGACTCCTATCCCGCCGATATGGGAGATAGATGTAATGAAATTGAATCAATTTTTCTTCCATTTGGTTTGATCTATTGTTTCAGTTAAGAGGAGTCATGGAAAGGACAGGTTCGAAATCACGATCAATCCCTTTCTCAAATCCTGCTGCAGCTGCACGAGCCCTTCCCACATGCCACAAATGACCTACGAAGAAGAAAAATCCTAGAACGAAATGGGAGGTGGATAACCAACTTTGGGGAGAGACATAATTCACCGCATTGATTTCGGTAGCTACACCACCCACAGAATTTAAAGAACCTAAAGGAGCATGAGTCATATATTTTGCTGAACGTCGTTCCTGCCAAGGCTGTATGTCTTTTCTCAACTTGCTCAGATCCAAACCATTAGGGCCCCTTAGGGGTTCCAACCAAGGAGCACAGAGATCCCAAAAACGCATCGTTTCCCCTCCAAAGATAATTTCTCCAGTCGGAGAACACATAAGGTATTTACCTAAACCAGTAGGTCCTTGGGCAGACCCCACACTAGCTCCAAGACGTTGGTCTCTAACTAAAAAAGTAAACACTTGAGCTTGAGAGGCTTCTGGGCCGGTGGGCCCATAAAATTCACTGGGATAAACGGTATTGTTGAACCAAACAAAACAACAAGCAATAAAACCAAAGAGGGATAGTGCCGCTAAACTATAGGACAAATAAGCTTCTCCGGACCATACGAATGCACGGCGAGCCCATGCAAAAGGTTTGGTTAAGATATGCTAGTTACCACCGAAGATACAAATGGAACCTAACCATACATGTCCTCCAATTACATCTTCTAGATTGTCCACGCTAACGATCCATCCTTCTCCTCCGAAAGGAGATTTCAGTAAATAACCAAATATAGCACTTGGGTTAAGTGTCGGGTTCGTAATTTTTCTTACATCTCCACCGCCGGGAGCCCAAGTATCATATACACCTCCAAAATACAAAGCTTTTAGCACTGGAAGAAAAGCACCAACACCTAGCAAGATTAGGTGAATACCCAAAATTGTGGTCATTTTGTTTCTATCTTTCCATACATAGCCAAAGAATGGAAAAGATTCTTCTAAAGTTTCGGGTCCTATGAGTGCATGATAAATACCACCAAAACCTAAAACCGTAGAAGAAATTAAGTGAAGTACCCCAAATACAAAATATGGAAAAGTGTCCACGATTTCCCCACCAGGACCAACTCCCCATCCTAGAGTAGCTAGATGGGGGAAGCAGAATCAATCCTTGTTCATACATAGGTTTTTCCGGTACGAAATGAGCCACTTCGAATAGGTTCATTGCTCCGACCCAGAATACAATTAATCCGGCATGAGCCACGTGAGCCCCAAGCAATTTACCCGACAAATTGATAAGTCGAGCATTACCGGCCCACCAAGCGAAACCAGTGGTTTCTTGATCACGACCAGCTAAAGCTATAGTTCCATTAAAGAGCGTTTCCACGGGGTAGGACCTCCTCAGGGAATATAAGGTTTTCATGAGGCTGATCTTGAGACGCCATCCAAGCACGAATACCTTCGTTCAGGAGAATATTTTTTGTGTAGAAAGTCTCAGATTCAGGATCTTCTGCTGCACGGATCTCCTGGGAAACAAAATCATAGGCACTATAACGACCATAAACTGAAATTCGGAAATAACCAGAACTAAATACAGTAAGAACAAAACTGAACCGGAATACAGTAAAAGAATTTGGATACCTACCTCAACTGCTGCTTGCTCTGGTGATGTTGATGGTATTGTGGTTGCTTCTGATACCAATTACCGGGAAACCAATTCCACCCAGCCTAGACTGAGCAAAGCCTAGCTGCTCAATCCAGTAAGCTTCCCCACAGAAGCTTACTGTCCCCCGTGCCCAGAACCTCAGACTGATTAAAGCTCTTCCAATGGCAAAATCTCTCTCACTGCTGAATTCCTCCTCTGGTTTCTCGTTGTGTTCTTTTTCCCCCTGTTCTCAATCCAGACCTCCGGTTTTAACCACGGGCTTGGCGGTGGCCGCCCTCCTGCATGCAACCACCGCCTCCCTCCCTGATGCCACGCTCCTGTCCACGTCCCTCAGACCAGAAGCTAGTCCCTTCGTGCTTTATGACTCAGTCACGAGGTTGCCTTTAACTCTATTATGTTTCATGTATTTGATTTTGGGTATGCGTTTCTAAATTATAAGGTTTGTTTTGTATTTTAATATGATTTTCATATATATTCTAAATATGAAGTTTCATTTATTTTAAATATAAAGTTTATAACTTTTAATTATTATACTATATATATATATATATATATATTTTTTTTTTTTACTTTTACTTTTATAAATGGGTCATTACAGGCACGTAAGTTTAGAGCTAGACCAACTACTCCAATGGCACTCATCCATAAACCGGTCACTGGCACAAATAACATGAAGAAATGTAACCAACGTTTATTGGAAAAAACAACCCCAAAAATTTGGGACCAGAAGCGGTTAGTAGTGACCATGGAATAAGTCTCTTCGACTTGAGTCGGGTTAAAAGCACGGAACGTATTTGCACCATCACCATCTTCAAATAAAGTATTTTCCACGATAGCACCATGAATAGCGCATAGAAGAGCAGCACCCAATACTCCGGCAACTCCCATCATATGAAATGGATTCAAGGTCCAATTATGAAAACCTTGAAAGAAGAGGATAAAACGGAAAATAGCTGCTACACCAAAACTAGGTGCGAAAAACCAACCGGACTGTCCCAATGGATAGATCAAAAATACAGAAACAAAGACAACAATTGGAGCAGAGAATGCAATTGCATTATAAGTTCACAATTGTACAGATCGAGCAAGTTCAAATTGACGTAACATGAAATCTATTAGACCGAAAGCACTGTGAAGAGCAACGAAGGTCCATAGACCACCTAATTGACACCAACGAGTCAAATCTCCTTGTGCTTCGGGACCCCATAATAGCAACAAAGAATGTGCTAAACTATTAGCAGGAGTAGAAACTGCGGCAGTTAGGAAATTACAACCTTCCAGATAGGAACTGGCCAATCCGTGAGTATACCATGAAGTCACAAAGGTTGTACCCGTGAACCATCCACCTAAGGCAAAATAGGCACAAGGAAAGAGCAATAGACCGGACCAACCCACAAAAACGAAACGGCCTCTGCGTAGCCAGTCATCCACAGTATCAAATAAAGTTTTTTCTTCTTTAGAAGACTTTCCAAGGGCTATAGTCATAGCAATCCTCCTATTTCACTATTTCGACCATTTCCGAGCACCCTATATGATCAAAAGGTATACGATGAATTGGGGACAATTTTTCATCCATCATCCTTTCAAAAAAAAATAGGGTTTCGAAGATTCGTTGTTGGAACAAATATTTGAAACTGGACCGAACCGATTCAATATAGGTAAATGCATGATCCCGAGTTTTCAGAGTTCCTATCTGATCCTCGAATCACCTATTGAATAACATCGATGGAACAATTTAAGGGGAGGGAAGTGCGCTTTCTGCCTTCCATTGACCAGATTCTATTCACAATATATATTCCATTCAATATTTTTTATTCATTCTCGTCTTGAACCTTCTGCAATGCAACAAAATGAAAAGGAGTATTTCTATTCTCTCTCATCCATCTCTATGTATACTACATCGTGGTCCGATACGAATGAGTCTACGGGCAGGAACGAGTCGATTTTTTCATAACTCATAGAGCTAAATGAAATGACTCCAAAGTTCTTCTCCTTCTATAGCAAGAAGTTATATATTGAACCATTGTGATTCAAAAGTGAAACCCTTTTTTTCCCTTTTGTTTTCTCTTTTCACATCTTAATTTCGATCCGTTTCTCACCGGTGTAATCACCATATGGTACATTCATATGAAAATATTTAGTACATCGTAACAGAATCACATATTTTATTTGTGTATCAATTTCGTCTAAACAGAGAAAATACGTTGTCCGTAATTTGGCTCGGAATGGACTTACTTCAGGATCTATATCTCTTTCTGTCCAGGGAAGGGAGAAGAGATCATAAAAATCGATCCGACGAAACATTCAATCAACAACCAAATAGGGAGTTCGATCAACTAAATAAGATCGATTAATTTCGGATAGGAAAGGTCCACTTTCCAAATCTCCATCAAATTTCAATACCAGAGTAGCTTATATATTCATAAGCCAATGGGCCAGGTTCACTTACTTCTCCGTTTTTTCCACTTCTTTTGAAGACTGGTAATTTGAAATTACCAGGTATCCATAATACCTCTGATATGTTCAAAATTGACAAAGATCGAGTAAACTATATACTGATCCTATAGTAGCAGGATGAAGAAGACTATTATTGATAAAAATATAGTGGTCCTCCCCCCATATTAGTTGTGAGACTCCGTCATAACAAATGTTTTGCCTGAAACCTGTCATGACAAATAATTTTCGTCCCTGAAAAAGGGTTTTCATCTTGAAAAGATGTGGATCATACGATGAGAAATGGACACCCGAGCCTTCTTTCTTCGTGGGAAACATGAGCCCTTTATCGGACTTGAACCGATGACTTACGCCTTACCATGGCGTTACTCTATCGCTGAGTTAAAAGGGCCCCCTCGTCATATATGAATGAGTGAGTCTACTATGGTAGATGGACAACAAATTGGATATGGATGATCCATCTATCTTTATAGATATCAAGTTGAGAACATATATTATAGTAGCTCGTAGGGTAAGGATCGCTATACTGGAAACTCTGGGCTGAGCTGATACGAAACGAATGGAGACAAGTTATGCGTGAGAGCATTTGCTGAAATATGTTCGTGAGTCTTTCCATCTCTTTTATGCTAAGTTACCAGGATACGGATACAGATTCGGATCCGGATCCGGATACGGATCCGGATCCGTTGGATTTTTGAAAAGTCAGGATCCGGATACGGCAAGTACAAAAATATATAATAATATTTTTTTAAATTTTAAAGAATACATTTGATGTTTAAAATCAAAACCATTCATGAATCACAACATTAGAACTAAAATAATTAGACAATTTATGAATCTGAACACTAAAATGATGCATCTTGCCTCATACAAAGATGATAGTAGTAAAAACAAAATGAATGTTTCATCAATGATCACTTTATTAATATGATAATATAGAGTAGGTGTGTCTACATATCATGAAATGGGTCTACATCATCATCATCTACATATTGCAACTCTACATCATGAATAGACGATCGTGCGCCAGGAATGTTAGAAGTTGTTGCAGAAGTAGGAACTGGTTGTGTAGCATCCTCAAGTAGATTAAGGTGAGTCATGGCATTCAATGTCATGTTCAAGTCAGATATTTCAGGTTCCACATCCCACATCCTATTTGGACCTTTTTTATACTCTGAAGTAGAATGTGATAGAAGGCGAAGGTTGGAATGGACATATACAAGATCCTCAGCCTTTGCTGCTTCCAATCTGTTTCTCTTTACCGAATGGATGAAGCCATATGTACTCCAGTTCCTCTCAGCTGATGAGGAACTGGCAACCTGTGATAACAACCTCGTGGCTAGAGTTGAGAGATAAGTGCTATCTCCACCATGAAAGCCCCACCAAGTAATAGGATCCATATGCCCCCGATCATCCATGGCTATTGGATCTGAGAAGATCCCAGTGGATTGTACAAATGCTCCAAATTCCTCACATACATCCTTTGCAATTCCAACTTCCCTATAGATTTTCCTCAAAGCTGTCTTATATCCCTGTACCACTTCAGAATCTCTGTTTGGTGCTGCTCTACCAGGTAAAGAAAATATTTTGGAATGGTAATATTTGGGGTGTAGAGCATACGCCAAAAGGTGTAATGGTGTGGTCGTTTTGTTCCACCTTTTTGTAACTATGTCTTTCACTTCATTGTAAAATACTTCAAAGGGGTCATGCTCACTTGCCTTGATAATTTCCCGTATTTTCTCCAACATACTATCTATATTTTCATAGACTTCCCCCAAGCAAGGCATATCTGTGTCAAATGCCCTAATCATGGTTAGAATTGGTTCTGTGAACTGCAAAAGGTATTGGACCTTGTCCCACCATGCATCATCAAGAATGATATACTTTATTCTTTGTCCTCTATCAGAAATTGAAGTCCTCCATGATTCCCAAAGAGGGTCAATGACCATTGCTTGTAATGCTTGTCTGACCTCCAAAAGCCTTTTTATGACTAAAGTGTGGGAAGCAAAACGAGTTTCGGCAACCTACATAAACATATTGAAAAGTAAAATCTTAAATCAGACATAAAATAAATTGAACATTAAAATTGAGAACTCATAATGCATAACATTGATTAAAATTGGAGTACCTTTAGTAGCTCCAACTTTGCAAAACTTCGATATATGGCTTGGGACATTGAGTGATTGGTGATAAACATTTGGATCTCCTTTGATGCTACATATATTTCATTGTTCCACTCAATTTCACCAATCTTGGCTAGCATAAGGTTCAATGAATGCACTGCACATGGAGTCCAAAATATGTGATTGT